>OY997266.1:111607510-112969684 GCA_963921465.1 Triticum timopheevii | reverse complement strand
TTTCGTTTGTGCATCTGGGGCCCGATTGAGAGGCGCCCTTTTACTGCGGACTGGGTTTGGGGCCGGATTGTCCCAAAATTGACTCTCGGTTTTCCGGAAACTCTCCATCGCACAGTACTTTCGTACAATGGATGCCAGATCGGTGAAGCGCGTAATTTTGCGGTGATCTATGGCGTTTAGTATTCCCTTGTCCGTGCAGTTATTGCAGAAAATTGATATTGCGTTTTCCTCTCGGCAGTCCTTTATCCTGTCCATAACCAGGAGGAATCTAGCCCAGTAGTGATGTACTGTTTCAGTAGGCTCTTGCCGAATTAGAGATAGATCGCATATGTCTGGGCGGGCGGGTGGAACAAAATCCGGATCCCTGCCCATCTTTGGGCTCAAAGGCCGAGGGGCTTCCAAATTCGGAAGCTTGATTTGCTGGAGACAGTCCAGCGAGTCCAGAGCGATGCATGATTTTAGGTTCAATGCTCGATCAAAGTCCGTCCCTCCGCGGGAATCCGGCATGGAGGGTTCGGGAATCCGGACACGGATTGTTTTCAATACTGGCAAAGAATTGCCGAGTTGTTCCTCTACCACTTCGACGTGGTGGGTAGCCTGGGGAGAGTTAATCTCTCTTAGATCGATTTTAAGCCCGATCTGATTGTAGTCCGTAGCGACTCCCAGGGCGGTGATGCGATCCAAGAGCTCGTTAACAGACGAGAGCTCAATTGGATCTAACTGTTCGGCAGCTTTAGGGCTGACGCGAAGATTGCTTCCGACGACTTGAGAAGTCATTGCCGAAGCGGCGGCCGGACAGGCGGTCATAAGAAAACCACCAAGCCGGATAGTCTGACCGGTGGCCAAGGCCCCTCCGGCGAAAACACCGTCTTTGAAGACGGGTAAAGGCATCCGCTCTATCGGCGACGACACAGAGGAACTCTCAATGAAAGCACCAATGTCGGTGTCAAAACCGGCGGATCTCGGGTAGGGGGTCCCGAACTGTGTGTCTAGGCGGATGGTAACAGGAGACGAGGGACACAATGTTTTTGCCCAGGTTCGGGCCCTCTCGATGGAGGTAAAACCCTACATCCTGCTTGATTAATATTGATGATATGGGTAGTACAAGAGTAGATCTACCACGAGATCAAGGAGGCTAAACCCTAGAAGCTAGCCTATGGTATGATTGTTGAGATGTATGTTCGTCCTACGGACTAAGGCCCTCCGGTTTATATAGACACCGGAGAGGCTAGGGTTACACAGAGTCGGTTACAATGGTAGGAGATCTACATATCCGTATTGCCAAGCTTGCCTTCCACGCCTAGGAAAGTACCTTCCGGACACGAGCCGGAGTCTTCAATCTTGCATCTTCGTAGTCTTGGAGTCCGGTGGATATTGATAGTCCGGCTATCCGGACACCCCCTAGTCCAGGACTCCCTCACCCTCCTCCTCAACTAGAGGACCATGCTCTCCATGATGACCCCAAATTTCATGAGGATCTGGATATATTTGTAGAATTTGAAGATGGAGTTTATTACCAGGAAAGCCTTGACGGCTCGGAGGTAGCCATTATGTCCGACTACCCCGATCTCTATCCCTTCGTCAAGGTAAGTGTTTGGAAATCATTTAGAAAGGGAAACACTTCCGCTCATAACTTACCCTCCATACCGGACCGTGTTGCACAGGATCAGCGCTCAGTGAGCCGTACCCAGGCATGGTTAGTCAAAAGGAAAACGACTCCTTCGCGGGGTGAGCGTGCGAAACGAAAGGAAAACGGGAGCGCCGGTGAGCCTGCTCCACCATCAAAGAGTTATATTCATTACTTCAAGTCTAATCATAAAGCCGAAACGTCACTTTCCTCCTCCTTCTATCATCTTAGGAGAGGTATACGACGAACCGTACCAAAGATCCCAGCAAGCCGAGCCACGTCCCATGCGGTGCCAAACTCGGCAACTAGGTTGAGGGTGCATACAGGGGTGGCGCCGTCTCATCCACCTCATGAAGATCCGGATGAGATGTCTGTTACTAACTCCGAGGTGGATAGTCTGATGAATCACCAACGCCTAAAGGAAACCCTGCGCGCCCCGGCCTTTTCGGAGCAAGAGTTTACTACTCTCGGCATCGTCGACGCGTATATCCAAGCTGCCCGAGATGGACTAGCTGGAGTTGCTCGCCTGTTTTCAAAGGATATATAGGTGAAAATTATGCAATTTTTAATATCTAGATACCGGTAGCCCCCGAGACTTAATGTCACAACCCTAGTCAGTATATGTATTAGAGTGTATGCATCATATCTACTTTACTCAGAAAGTTGAAATGGGGATGACAGAAACCCCCAGCACCCCCTTAATACAACTAGGGATTACTAAAATCTTTTTCAATGAACCTGAAATGCCCTTCTAAAATGTTCATCATCTTTTCCTTGGTCTAGAACCTCTGACAAAAATGGTGCACACTTTTCTAGGACATCATAAGGTCATTGGATTAAATCATATGTTATTTGCATTTGGACGTTTAAATGCTATAAAATATTTTAAATGTCCAAATAATCATAAACTAAAATGTTTACTGTTGGATATATTTTAAACAGTAGCCATGAGTAGCTTCATGATTTTTGGGTTTGTTCTGGTATTTTTAATAAAGCCCTAAGCTGCAGAAGAAATAGGAAACAAGAAATAAGAGACAGAGAGAGAGAGAGAGACTTACCTGGCCTCACCTGTGGTTGCCCACCTGGCCGGCCTAGCTGGTGGCCCAGCTAGCTGGCCCAGCACACCTGGCTTCCTGTCGTCTTCCTCTTGCCAGAGGGACGGGCGCGCGTGGCCGACGCACGTGAGCACGCACCGGCCACCTCCTGCTTGCCTGCTCGCTCCTGGACTCTCCCCAGTGTTGGGGAACGTTGCAGAAAATTAAAATTTTTCCTACGGCTTCACCAAGATCCATCTATGAGTTCATCTAAGCAACGAGTCATGGGAGAGAGCTTGCATCTACATACCACTTGTAGATCGCGTGCGGAAGCTTGCAAGGTGATGATGGAGTCGTACTCGAACGTGATTCAGATCACCGATGCCAAGTGCTGAACGGACAGCACCTCCGTGTTCAACACACGTACGGGACGAGCGACGTCTCCTCCTTCTTGATCCAGCAAGGGGGAAGGAGAGGTTGAGGAAGACAGCTCCACCGGCAGCACGACGGCGTGGTGATGGTGGAGAAGCAGTACTCCGACAGGGCTTCGCCGAGCACACAACGGAGGAGGAGAGGTGTTGGGGAGGGAGAAGGAGGCAACCAAAGGCCAAGGACTCCAGGTGTGAAGTCCCTCCTCTCCCCCACTATATATAGGAGGGCCAAGGGGGGGGTGGCCGGCCCTAGGAGATCCAATCTCCTAGGGGGGCGGCGGCCAAGGGGGGTTTCCCTCCCCCCCAAGGCACCTAGGAGGTGCCTTCCCCTCCTAGGACTCTTGCCCCCGTTGAACCCTAGGCGCATGGGCCTATGTGGGGCTGGTGCCCTTGGCCCATGCAGGCCAAGGCGCACCCCCTACAGCCCATGTGGCCCCCCGGGGCAGGTGGCCCCACCCGGTGGGCCCCCGGGACCCCTCCGGTGGTCCCGGTACAATACCGATAACCCCGAAACTTGTCCCGATGCCCGAAACAGGACTTCCCATATATAAATCTTTACCTCCGGACCATTCCGGAACTCCTCGTGACGTCCGGGATCTCATCCGGGACTCCGAACATCATTCGGTAGTCACATACTTGACTTCCTACTAACCCTAGCGTCACCGAACCTTAAGTGTGTAGACCCTACGGGTTCGGGAGACACGCAGACATGACCGAGACGACTCTCGGGCAATAACCAACAGCGGGGTCTGGATATCCATGTTGGCTCCCACATGCTCCTCGATGATTTCATCGGTTGAACCACGATGTCGAGGATTCGATCAAACCCTGTATACAATTCCCTTTGTCAATCGGTACGTTACTTGCCCGAGACTCGATCGTCGGTATCCCAATACCTTGTTCAGTCTCGTTACCCGGCAAGTCACTTTACTCGTACCGTAATGCATGATCCCGTGGCCAACATCTTGGTCACATTGAGCTCATTATGATGATGCATTACCGAGTGGGCCCAGAGATACCTCTCCGTTATACGGAGTGACAAATCCCAGTCTCGATCCGTGTCAACCCAACAGATACTTTCGGAGATACCTGTAATGCACCTTTATAGTCACCCAGTTACGTTGTGACGTTTGATACACCCAAGGCACTCCTACGGTAACCGGGAGTTACACGATCTCATGGTCGAAGGAATAGATACTTGACATTGGCAAAGCTTCTAGCAAACGAACTATACGATCTTTTATGCTATGCTTATGATTGGGTCTTGTCCATCACATCATTCTCCTAATGATGTGATCCCGTTATCAACGACATCCTATGTCCATAGTCAGGAAACCATGACTATCTATTGATCATAACGAGCTAGTCAACTAGAGGCTCACTAGGGACTCATTGGGTCTAAGTGTTCACACGTGTATTACGATTTCCGGATAATACAGTTATAGCATGAACAAAAGACAATTATCATGAACATTGAAATATAATAATCCTTTTATTATTGCCTCTAGGGCATATTTCCAACACCCAGGGCGCCACGCAGCACCGTGGACCTCTCTCACTCCCTCCCCGAGCTTCTCCCCTCCCCTGCTCTCTCTTCTCTCATGCCCGAGCACCATGGTCGCCGCCGCTCGCTGCTGTCGTGCCCACAGCCACTGCCTCGCCTTGCTGATGCGCCCAGGAGCTCCACCTCGACCACCTCTTCCTCCCTACCGAGCCACGCCCCACCGGAAGCCCTGCAGCATCATCCCCGACCTCATCTTCAACCTCTGGCCGCCGGCGACCTCACCGGGGATTCGCGAGCTCCAGCCCCTCCCCGGCCTCACCGTTGCCTCTACTGGATTTTCCGTGAGCCCTTGCCCCTTTCCCCTCTCTCCCCGTGCTCGTCCGCGTCGTCTAACCACCGTGGCAATCGAATCTGATAGCTCCTCACCACCGGTCATGTCGCCACCGCGGCTACGGCCATGCAAGCACGCGTCTGATCCCACTGCTGCACTCACTTCACTCCCGCGAGTCGATCACGACCATCCATGCCTCCTGACATGCCCCGCTTCGCGTAAACCACCGTTAGCCGAACTCCAGCCGCCGCCGCGAGCTCGTTTCCGACGAGCTCCGGCCACCCCAGCTGCTCCCGCTTGGCCCGTTGGATCTGCGCGTTTGCCAACTCCGGCAAAGCACTTCCGCCGCTAATTTGGTCGCCGGAGGAGGAATACCGAGCCCCTTCGCCGTCTCTGGCCTCGTCGGCGACAAGCCGTGGACCAAGTCAGCGAGTTTGACTTGTTTGACCTAGGGTTTGACCTCCCCAGGGTCTCTGACGTGTGGGCCCATCCCTGTTAATTCTTAGTTAGGTTTAGTTGAGTGCTAATTAATCTAGATTAGTGCTTAACCTAAGACTAACTTACTTTGTTAGTTAGTTGTGTCACTAACCAGTGGTCCCTACTGGTCAGGTTTGACCTAGACAGCGCCTGTTGACCTGCTGAGGTCAGTTTGACGCAATGCTGATGTAGTAATAGGTTTTTCTGGATTTATTCTTATTCAGGAAATTCCAGAAAATGTCCAAAACTTCGAAAATTCATATAAATCCAACCATAACTCCAATAATATAAATTATATATGAAAAATGATCAGAAAAATCCAATTTATCCATCTGTAAAATTTTCATCCATGTTAGAACAACTTATAGCTGATGTTTAGGACAAATCATTTGAATGGCATTTGAATATCGACATATGGAGTTTGAATTTGAATCTTGGATTCAAACTAACTTCATTTAACCTCTTGCTAATTGCATTAGTTAAAATCACAGCATATTTACATGTCATGATCATGCATCATATTGTGCATTGCATTGATTGTGTTTCCTTCTCTGTTGCCGGTAATTGTCCCCTCTCGATAGACGTGTTCCCACGAAGAGTTCGATGACAACGATGAAGAGCTATACTATCTTCAGAAGTGCCAAGCAAGCAAAACCCCCTTGTTCATTCCGATACAATCCCACTCTCTCGCTCCTGCTCTCTTTTACTGCATTTAGGACAACAACACCTCATATGTTACTTGCTGCGGTAGTTGAACCCCCTTTTCCTCTGAATGACCTATCATTGCCACAGTAAATAGATGAAACCCACTAGCATGAGTAGGAGTTGTTTGAGCCCTATTGTGCCTACTCATTCATGCTTGTTTGTCATGCTTGCTACTTCTTAGAGTTGAGTCAGGTCTGAATCATTGGGGATGAATTGGAATGGTGATGAACATGTCCTACTGTGTGTGAGCTAAGTGTGTGAACACGATTTGGTAAAGGTAGCGGTGAGAGGCCAGGTAGGAGTACATGGTGGGTTGTCTCATTGAAGCCGTCCTCAGGAACTGGGTTTTGTGTTTGTGATCCATGAACAACTACTACCACACATTGGGCCCTGAAATATGACCCCACTCAACTTATTAACCACCCCGTCCTCTGTTCAGGAGTTGCAAGTAGTTTCTGGTGTTTGTAGTTGCTGGAGGCCATGTGCAGCGCGGACGCGAGGGGTGGGCTGTGATGCGGTAGGCACATGGCCGGGTATGCCAGGCGCCCGTTTGGTGTCGTGGAACCCTGTACACATCGTTCGGGGCCGTATGTGGAAACCTCGGGCGGACTCCCTGCGGATGAAACCTGAATAGGCGATAAACCTGGACTAGAGACTTGTGTGGTTAGTCAGGTCATGGTCTACACCCACGTCGGCTTTCCCTTGAAGTCTGCCGAGCATATGTCGTGTGCAGACGCTAAGTGGTGGAAACATGTGTGAAGAAGTACACCCTTGCAGGGTTATAAATGATCTATTCGAATAGCCGCAACCGCGGTAAAGGACCTCTGGGTTGCCTATACAATACATAGACAAGTGGAAGTGGATACTCTAAATACGCAAGATAAGCATGAGTGCTATGGATGGCATTCTCGTAGGGAGACGGGAGCGGATCCATAGTGATGTATTGATATGGTGAATATGTGGACTCGTGTGCGCCACCTCAAAAGAGTTACTTGCAGTCGTAGTTCAGGATAGCCACCGAGTCAAAGCTGGCTTGCTGCAGTTAAACTCCACCACCCCCTTTGTTGATACTAATGCATATGTAGATAGTTCTGATGTAAGTCTTGCTGGGTACATTTGTACTCTTGCTTAATTTATGTTTTTGTAGAGAGACTTCAGTCTCACTAGTAGTTCCGCTTGGACTTCGATGTTTAGCTTGCTACCTCAGCTACGATCTTGTGCCCTCGGCAAGATCTGGTAGATAGTCAGGCTTCTCTGCCTTTTTCATTTCTAGATGTATGTACTCAGACATGTTAAGCTTCCGCATGTGCTTTGACTTGTATGCTCTGAATGTTGGGTCATGAGACCCATGTTTGTAATATCTCGCTCGTCGGAGCCTATTGAATAGATACTTGAGTCATAGAGTTATGTTCTGATGCCATGTTGTATTTGCACATATTGAGCATATTGTGTGTATGATTTGAAATGCTTGGTATGTGTGGGATCTGACAACCTAGTTGTTCATCCTTGGAAGCCTCTCTTACTGGGAAATGTCTCCTAGTGCTTCCACTAAGCCATGGTAGCTTGCTACTGCTCCGGAACACTTAGGCTGGCCGGCATGTGTCCTTCTTCGTTCCTTTGTCTGCCCCTTCGGGGAAATGTCACACGTTATTCCTTTAAGTCCATGTAGCTTGCTACGACTTGGGTTCATACGTTGTTGATCGACACGTTCGTTGCTGGGTCATGTATGTCTGTCCCTGTAAGTTAGCACCACTTTGTATCCACGACTAGTCATGTCAGCCCGGGTTCTTTGTCATATGGATGCTAGCGGCACTATCATATACGTGAGCCAAAAGGCGCAAATGGTCCCGGGCCAGGTAAGGTGGCACCCGTGGGAATACCGTGCACAAGGCCGCAAAGTGATATGATGTGTTACACGCTAGATCGGTGTGACTTAGGATCGGGGTCCTGACAGCTTTGGTATCAGAGCCTGACTGCCTGTAGGATTACCAAGACAAACTGGTCGAAGTTGAGTCTAGAAATTCTTTAGTTATATAAAGGAATTGATTGTGGATGGGAACGCAAGGCTCTTTTTACTACTTTACCTTATGCCTTTCTGATCCAAGTCATACTATCTTTCCAATGTGGTTAAGAAACTAGGCTTTCTCTTCTTTCTATCAGGGTCATGTGTTACTAATCCATAGACTTATAAGTTTTGTGAATTCAAGCCTCAATTCAGTTCCTACTATCTCTGTATATTCATAGTTGATGTCAGAACCTTGATATTATGATGATCCAGTGGTTATGCCACCATTTTGCAGGATGTCTCAAATCTTTGAGCATTTACAGCTGTTATGCCGTCCGAGTCGTCCTAGGTTTCTAAATAATCTGATGCATTTGCAAAATCCTTTCCCTCTTTTTTCGATGTCCTTTGTGCCAGATTAACCACATTAATCAGTGAGTTGGGGTATTCTATTGCCTCAACGTATATGTTGGAGTTATTGTTATGATCCTAGGTGTCTTAGGGGATCGCCTAGTAATCTAGCCATGCTTTGTGTTCCCGGTGTGATGATTCTGGCAGTCATTTTCGAGATGCATCCCGTGATGCCACTTAGTTAGTAGGCATTCCACTCCTGGGTTTTTGAACCCGAGATTCACCCTACTTACTTCGTGTTGATAGTGTTTGATCATTCCTTTAGGTTATTAGTAACCTTTGCAATAGTCCTCGAGGTTCGTGGTAAATCCTTCTTCCAATACCATGAACCAATATGGCGGAAGTTCTTTTGAACCAAAAGATCACAATCAGAGTACTCTTGAGGAGTTCTCCATTCATAATTGTGACTCTGCCAGTTCTACCTTCCTGCATGGGCTATCCGGAAGAAATATGTTGAACTCATTCGACATGCTAATCCATGAATCCACAACTTAGAAAAATCATATGTTCTTTTGAGTTCTCCATTCTCAGTTGTATTCCGACCATCATCTATCAGTTGATAGTCAAGAGTATGTGTGCAATCATGTTCATCGATGCCTAATATTCTTGTGGTCCATCAAGCCGTTCTATTCCAAAATGATTAGGAGAAGCAAACTCCAGTACCTATCCATATCTAGGATTGGGTCAAAGCAGTTGTAGTCCATAGATCAAAATGCCAATCCAGCTTCTGGTCTATTATATCTTGAAGTATTACCTTCTTTATGTCAGGATTGTCACAAGAATTGCGCCTTCTCTTATGAATTCTTGACGTAGTGTACTTCTCGCCCTCATTATTCATTTCTTGGTTTCCGTGTTGTTATAACCGGAATGCCGATAGGTGAACTATGATGTGTGAAATCAATATTCCTAGCAACCTTGTTGCTTGGTAGTTAAAGGACAATAATTTCATTCTTAGTGTGTTGGTTATCGAATCCTCATTCTAAGACTAATTGTGCTACCTATTCCTTATTTCCGGTGCACTCCTCGATCAATGAGTTAGGATTGTGTCAACCCCTTGCTCATTTGATCATATTGTCTTGCCCTGAAAAGCAAGACAGTTCTCGAGCTTAGTAACATATCGGTGGTTCATGATTTTTCGAATATCTATTTGGAAGTATCTCCAGGTTGTCACCTGACTGTTATGTTGAGCTCGTGATCGAGTTGGTTCCTTGTAACCACCCCTTCTCCTAGAATCTGTGTTGAATACCCCTGAGCTAGTTGGTTAAGCTAAAAGAACAACTTGGAGAGTTGGAAGATAAAAGCTTGTCCGACTTAGTTCATTTTAAGGGATATCCTGTGTGTGTGTGTGTGTGTGTGTGTGTGTTGAAGAAAGATGATACCTTCATCGATTGACCCTCGAGATCAATTGTCGGTGCTATTGTCTTATCCAATCATTGATTTGAGTATGGGCTATCGTCAAACCAAATAAAAACCAACGATGTTCGTAATGTTGTCTTGATCATGGTTGTTTCCTCGAGCATACACCATTATATCTTTTGGGTCTGACCAATGATATCTCCTTGTTCACATAACTGCGGAATTCCACTTAAAAGGAAACCTGGATTAATTGTTGTTTAGCCAACGACAACATCCTTATCTTCTCCATAATCTTGTTGAACATTAAGCTAGTGTTGGAAACTTTTGAAAGCATTTCTTCATGCTAGTTCATGAAGCATATATTCGGATGAAAGAAGTGACTTCCTCTAGTTAATGTGCATTTGATGCAAGTTGCCGTCATAAATTCAGAAAGTCAATGTTGCTTCCTTTGGAATCATTCCAAATCAATCATGCATACGTGCGAAGTATTCTGTGGTTTGAAGACATGCAACCTTCACTCTTTATGTACACCTAGCACACCAAGCCATTGACTGATTTGTTCCAGGAGAAGGAGTTCCTTTTAAGACCTAACCCGGGCTTAATCAAGGACTTCGTTATCTGCAATGATGGTTCCCCACCTAAACTCGGTAGTGTTTTATCAGAAGACTTGTCACACCCAATATGCGACCCTATCCTAAAGGAACTCGAAGGTCCCACCAAGGATAGAAGCGCATATTGGAGACGCTTTTGCAAGGTGGATATTGTTACATCATACCATTACATAATAGTTGGGGATACATACCAGAGGCATACGATGCCACATGAATACAACATCATACATGAGAACAACATTCGACTACGGATGAAACACAAACAGAAACTCAAATGACATCCACCAAAACACAAACAGAAACTCAACTGACATCCACCATGCTAGCCCAGGCTGCCGACCTGGAACCTATCCCCTGATCGAAGAAGAAGCAGAAGAAGAACTCCAAAACAAGTAAACATCGCTCTCACGTCATGATCATCGCATTACTTGTACCTGCAACTGTTGTTGTAGTAAACTGTGAGCCACGAGGACTCAGCAATCCCATTACCATGGGTATCAAGACTAGCAAAGCTTAAAGGGTATGGTATGGATAAGTGGTGAGGTTGCAGCAGCGACTAAGCATGATATGATGGCTAACTTACGAATACAAGAATAAGATGAGAAGCTACGCAAACGGTCGCAAACTAGTAATGATCAAGAAGTGATCCTGAAACTACTTACAGCCAAACATTACCCAAACGGTGTTCACTTCCCGGACTCCGCCGAGAAGAGACCATCACGGCTACACACATGGTTGATGCATTTTAATTAAGTCAAGTGTCAAGTTCTCTACAACCGGATGTTAACAAATTCCCATCTGCCACACATAACTGTAGACACGGCTCTCGAAAATTTAAACCCTACAGGGGTGTCCCAACCTAGCCCATTATAAGCTCTCATGACCAACGAAGGATATTCCTTCTCCCGGGAAGACCCGATAAGTCTTGGAATCCCGGTTACAAGACATTTCGGCAATGGTAAAACAAGACCAGCAAGGCCGCCTGAATGTGCCGACAAATCCCGATAGGAGCTGCACATATCTCGTTCTCAGGGCACAACCGATAGGTCAGCCTACGAGTAAAACCAGACCTCGAGTTACCCCACGGTGGCCCCGCAATCTGCCTGGTTCGAACCAACACTTAGAGAAGCACTGGCCCGGGGGGTTTAAAATAAAGATGACCCTCGGGTTAATTACTCCCAAGGGAAAGGTTATAGGTTGTTAGGCAAAAGTAAAACCAAGGTTGGGCCTTTCTGGAGGAGTTTTATTCAAAGTGAATTGTCAAGGGTTTCCAATAAACCCAGCCGCGTAAGGAACACAAAATCAAGGAACATAACACTGGTATGACAGAAACTAAGGCGTCAAGAGTGGAACAAAACACCAGGCATAAGACCGAGCCTTCCATCCTTTACCAAGTATATAGATGCATTAATTAAAATAAGAGATATTGTGATATCCCAAATAATCCTGTTCCAACATGGAGCAATCTTCAACTTCACCTGCAACTAACAACGCTATAAGAGGGGCTGAACAAAAGTGGTAACATAGCCAAACAATGGTTTGCTAGGAAGGGTGAAAAAGATTAGAGGCTGACATGGCAATTTGGGAGGCTTGATAAACAAGTGATATGTAGCGCAGCATAGTGATAGAACGAAGCAACTAGCATAGCAATGATAGTAGTGAGATCTAGGGTAATGGTCATCTTGCCTAAAATCCCGCTAGGAAGAATAACGAGTCCATGAAGAAGATGAATGGGCAAAGATGAACCAAGTGTAGTCGAACAAATCCTCATGATCGCAACGAAACAGGAACTATTGAGAAGAAGCACAATCGGAAAGAAGCAAACAATAAGGTAAACACACCACACATAGACATGACATGATGCACAATCAAGCATGATGCATGAAAAGGATATATGATGCTACTCATGGTAAGAGATGATCCGTACAAGAACAACACATCAAAGCAATTTTAAATGAGGCGGGAAACAACATATGACAAATCCGAAAAGTCCTCATATGCAAATTTCAAAATTGGTCCAGAACTGAATAAACCTTATGTTCAAGTAGTTCAACAGAAAGTTAAGATGCACCACGATGATCTACACGAAATTCTAGTCAAGTTACATATAAAGTTCATTTAGTTCGGAGCTACGACCTAGAAGATATGATCAAAACAAGTCAAACATGGCATTGATGCAAAATACATTCAAACATCAATAAAACACTCTCAAAACATGGATGCAACATGATAAGATGAAAATACATGCAATTCTACGCAAGTTTCATATAGAGCATGCTCAAAACGGAGCAACGGTGCAACACATACACTCCAAACAATGTATAACAATAATCTGCCCAAAACAGCAACTAGGCACTTTGCAAACATCAAAACAACATGCTACAGTAATCATATGAGCATAAACTTAACATGCACTTCATGTACAGATAACATACTTAAAATATCATTAAGTTTCAGGTTCATAGGCATCAAGATTAAACCAATATGATCAATGCAAAAAGCAAATTTATAACACAGCAGCATGTGCATGAGCAGAGTTAATATGATGGCAACTACAGAGAGCAAGAAAAGAGACAAGCTATAGAAGTAAACATAGCAACCAAGGGCATGACATAAACGTACACATAAAAAATAGCAAATAACATCATGTCATCATATACATATGGCTCATGGATTAGTGGGAAACAACATGACAAGATTGAATGTTGAAACAGTTTCAGCAAGTGTAAAACAGCAACATTATGATAGCACGTTTTCAAGCATGGAACAGAGGCATATGAAGTCCCAAAGTTAACAACCATGGCATGCGAACACATTACTCATAGCATGCTTAAAATCATGTAATTGGAGCATCTCGAAAAGAGGCATGGATTAGCTAATATCAAGCTCACAACATAGCATCATGAAGTTAACAAAAATCTGGAGCATTATATAAGCATGTTCATGGCAATGAAAATGTATGCTACAGGACATATATAAGGAATACAAAGGCATCGAAAGATAGAACATAGCATGGACAACAAAAAATGTCAACTAAGAAGTCCCGAATATGCATGGATTAATTGGTAGCATCAAGCAAACATGGCATCATGATATGATAGAAACAGACTTGACAGAACATTAACAGCAAGTAAGCCAATTCACAAGCTTGATGCACTCACCACAGGGCATAAAAATACAAGGATTGCACCACAGTAAAGATGGCGTAATTATGCTCCTAAAACATGTAGACATGGTTCTCAAAAGAAAATCACACAAAAAGATATAAAAATGATAAATAGGCAAGTTACAACATTTTCCAGCAGTTAACAGCAACATGCACTTTTGTAACAGGGATTAATATATTAAGATGGAATCTAACATGAATGGAAAGCACACCAACATGTATATAATGAAGAGCAGAACATGTGCATATCAAGATCATTATCATATAATGAACATGGCAAAGTTATAGCACTCACAACACGCACACATGATGTTAACAAACAGCAGATTCCAGTAGTTTATATCACTTAGCAGTTTTACAACAAAGACTAAGGTATCAATATGAACATAAACATGAATGCAAGTGCATCCAACATGTAGAGCATCAAGAGATGAACATTTTGATATAGCATACGCACAAAATGCAACCCTATCCTAAAGGAACTTGAAGGTCCCACCAAGGATAGAAGCGCATATTGGAGACGCTTTTGCAAGGTGGATATCATTACATCATACCATTACATAATAGTTGGGGACACATACCAGAGGCATACAATGCCACATGAATAAAACATCATACATGAGAACAACATCCGACTACGGATGAAACACAAATAGAAACTCAAACGACATCCACCAAAACACAAACAGAAACTCAACCGACATCCACCCTGCTAGCCCAGGCTGCCGACCTGGAACTTATCCCCTGATCGAAGAAGAAGAAGAAGAAGAAGAAGAAGAACTCCAAAACAAGTAAATATCGTTCTCGTGTCATGATCATCGCATTACCTATACCTGCAACTGTTGTTGTAGTGAGCCACGAGGACTCAGCAATCCCATTACCATGGGTATCAAGACTAGCAAAGCTTAAAGGGTATGGTATGGATAAGTGGTGAGGTTGCAGCAGCGACTAAGCATGATATGGTGGCTAACTTATGAATACAAGAATAAGATGAGAAGATATGCAAACGGTTAACTTATGAACTAGTAATGATCAAGAAGTGATCCTGAAACTACTTATGAACTAAGCATGATATGGTGGCTAACTTATGAACTAGTAATGATCAAGAAGTGATCCTGAAACTACTTACATCCCAACATAACCCAAACCGTGTTCACTTGCCGGACTCCGCCGAGAAGAGACCATCACGGCTACACACGCGGTTGATGTGTTTTAATTAAGCCAAGTGTCAAGTTCTCTACAACCGGATATTAACAAATTCCCATCTGCCACATAACCGCGGGCACGGCTCTCGAATGTTTAAACCCTGCAGGGGTGTCCCAACTTAGCCCATTATAAGCTCTCACGACCAATGAAGGATATTCCTTCTCCAGGGAAGACCCGATCAGTCTCGAAATCCCGGTTACAAGACATTTCGGCAATGGTAAAACAAGACAAGAAAGACTACCCGAATGTGCCGACAAATCCCGATAGGAGCTGCAGATATCTCGTTCTCAGGGCAGAACGGATAGGTCAGCCTACGAGTAAAATCAGACCTCTAGTTGCCCCGCGGTGGCCTCGCAGTCTGCCCGGTTCGGGCTAACACTTAGAGAAGTACTGGCCCGGGGGTTTAAAATAAATATTACCCCCGGTGAGGGAGTCCTGGACTAGGGGGTGTCCGGATAGCCGAACTATCATCTTTGGCCGGACTCCAAGACTATGAAGATACAAGATTGAAGACTTCGTCCCATGTCCGGATGGGACTTTCCTTGGCGTGGAAGGCAAGCTTGGCGATACGGATATGTAGATCTCCTACCATTGTAACCGACTCTGTGTAACCCTAGCCCTCTCCGGTGCCTATATAAACCGGAGGGTTTTAGTCCGTAGGACGAACAACAATCATACCATAGGCTAGCTTCTAGGGTTTAGCCTCCTTGATCTCGTGGTAGATCTACTCTTGTACTACCCATATCATCAATATTAATCAGCAGGAGTAGGGTTTTACCTCCACCGAGAGGGCCCGAACCTGGGTAAAAACATCGTGTCCCTTGTCTCCTGTTACCATCCGCCTAGACGCACAGTTCGGGACCCCCTAGACGAGATCCGCCGGTTTTGACACCGACATTGGTGCTTTCATTGAGAGTTCCTTTGTGTCATCGCCATCAGGAAGGATGCCTCGTCCCGTCTTTAAAGATGGCACCGTTGCTAAGGGAGCTTTGGCCATCGGCCAAACTATCTGGCTAGGCGGTTTCCTTATGACCGCCTATTCGGCCCCCGCGCCAACAATGACTTCTCGGGTCATCAGAAGCAATCTTCACGTCAACTCGGAACTTGCCGAGCAGCTAGATCCAATGGAGCTCTCCTACTTAAATGAGCTCTTGGATCGCATCGCCGCCCTGGGAGTCGCTACGGACTACAATCAGATTGGGCCTAAAACCGATCTGAGAGAGATCAACTCTCCCCAGGATACCCACCATGTTGCTGTGGTGGAGGAACAGTACGGCGACCCTTCTTCAATATTAAGGACCAGTTACGTCCGGATTCCCGACCCCTCCAAGCCGGATTCCTGCGGAGGGACGGACGTCGATCAAGTCCTGAAACTAAAGTCAGGCAGCAGGCTGGACTCATTGAATAATATCCAAAAACCCAAGCTTCCAAGTTCGGAAACTTTTGGGCCCTTGAGTCTTAGATTGGACGGGGTTTCGAATTTAATTCCACCCGCCCACCCAAACGTAAGCGATCTATCCCGAATACGGCAAGAGCCCGCTGAAACAGTACACCATTACTGGGCCAGATTCCTCCTGGTTATGGACAGGATAAAGGACTAGCACTAGGAAGACGCAATCTCACTTTTCTGCAATAATTGCACGGACAAGGGAATCCTAAACGCCATAAGTCGTCGAGAGATTACACGCTTTGCCGACTTGGCGTCCATAGTACGAAAGTACTGTGTGATGGAGAGCGCCTGGAAAACCGAAACCAAATTTTGGGATAATCCGGCTCCGAATACAACCCTAGTCCAAAATAAAGGGGTGCATCATCGCCAGGCACCTGGGTTAAATACCAAAAAGCAAAAAAAAACCTAAAGGGCACGGAACCGTACTGGAGGGATGGCTCAATGGACCCTGCAAAATTCATAGTACTGATGGTGCCACTCCAACTCATAGCCTTCGGGCATGTTGGATACTACGGCAGGTGGCCAAAAGTGGCGAAGAGCTTCTAGCCCTAGAGAACAAACCCAGCAACACCAGTACGGTATTAACAGTCTTCGAGACTTTCGCATCAAATAATATGCGGAAACAAACACTCCGTAGCCTTGCCGAAGTCTACCAATTAGCAACAATAAACCCATGGAGTGACACGGCTATTACCTTTAATGCCAGTGACAAACCTAAATTCCGAACAGCCCGAGCACCAGCCGCATTGGTCCTCAGACCAATAGTGGACGACTTTCGCCTTACTAAGGTACTCATGGACGGCGGCAACGGATTAAACCTCATTTACGAGGAAACCCTTCAAAAAATGGAAATAGACTAGAGCCGCATTGAGCGAAGCAGCACAACCTTTAGAGGAATAATCCCTAGTCGGGAAGCATGCTGCACAGGAAAAATCACACTAGACGTGGTGTTCGGCTCACCGGACAATTATAGGTCCGAGGAGGTCACGTTCCAAGTGGCCCCATTCAGCAGCGGATATCATGCTTTATTAGGGCGAGAGGCATTCACAATTTTTCAAGCTATACCCCATTACGGGTACATGAAGCTCAAAATGCCCGGTCCCAACGGAATCATCACTCTCTCCAGTGATCCGAACATAGCACTCCGCACCGAAAATAAGACAGCCGCACTAGCCCTCGAGGCACTATCCGAAGCCCTAGCGGCCGAAGAACTCGCTGCGCTGCGCTCCATGGTGAATAGGGACGATGTGATACTCGATAAGAGATCCAAGTCCACCTCTTTTAAACCAGCGAACGAAATAGTCAAATTCCAAGTTCATCCAATGGACCCTACAAAGATGGCCTCCATTGGGGCACAGTTAAACCCTGATGTAGACGCCGCACTACGAGAATTTCTACGAGAAAATTGGGACATTTTTGCCTGGCACCCTTCAGACATGCCAGGAATCCCACGCCGGCTGGCCGAGCACAGCCTAAATATCCTAAAAGGGTTTAAGCCAGTCAAACAGGCTCTTCGGCGATTTTCCAAACCCAAGAGACAGGCAATGGGAGAGGAGCTAGCCAAACTATTGGAAGCCAGATTCATCAGAGATATAAAACATCCGGACTGGCTAGCAAACCTGGTGATGGTACCAAAGAAGGATAAATCCTGGCGCCTATGTGTCGACTTCAAAGACCTTAACAAGGCTTGCCCAAAGGATCCATTCCCCCTCCCCAGCATCGATCAAATCATCAACGCTACCGCAGGGCACGATTCATTGTGCTTCCTCGACGCATACTCCGGCTACCACCAAATCAAGATGGCGGAGCCAGACCAAGCCGCAATGGCATTCATCACTCCATACGGACCATTCTGCTTCAACACAATGCCCTTCGGGCTCAAAAACACCGGTGCAACATATCAGCGCATGATTCAGACATGTCTGGCAAACCAGATCAGCAAAACAGTGGAGGCATACGTAGACGATGTGGTCGTCAAATCCAGGCATGTCGAAACTCTAGTAGACGACTTGAGGCTCACATTTGACAATCTCTGAACATACGACATTAAGCTCAACCCGGAAAAATGCGTTTTCGGCGTACCAGCCGGAAAGCTCTTGGGCTTCATTGTATCCGGTAGAGGAATAGAAGCAAACCCAGCCAAGATCCGAGCTCTGTCACAATTGGATATCCCAAAAGACCTCAAGAAAATACAAAAATTGACTGGATGCGTGGCGGCTCTAAGCCGCTTTATCTTCCGCTTAGGAGAAAAGGCATTAGCCCTTTATCGCATCCTCCGGTGCACCGAACACTTCGAGTGGACAGATGCCGCCACGGCCGGACTCGAAGAAATCAAATCCATATTGGCATCAAATCCGGTCCTGGCCGCGCCCAATTTGGGCGAACCGATGTTATTATATATCGCGGCAACACATCAAGTTGTAAGCGTGGTGCTCGTTGTCGAACGAGAAACGGACGGACACAAGTTCCCTCTTCAAAAACCAGTTTACTACGTGTCCACTATCCTAACTCCATGCAAGTCCTGGTACCCACATTATCAAAAGATAGCATACAGGGTGTTCATGGCATCCCGGAAGCTGTGACACTACTTTCAAGAGTGTTCGATAATAGTAGCCTCTGAAGTACCCCTTAATGACATTATAAACAACCGCGACGCGACTGGCCGGATTGCAAAATGGGCCATCGAGCTCCACCCATTTGACATAACCTATAAGCCACGGTGAGCTATCAAGTCGCAAGTTTTGGCTGACTTCATCGCCGAATGGACCGAAGTCGAACTCCCTAAAGAGTACGGCGCATATTCCAATTGGATCATGCACTTCGACGGCTCCAAAATGTTGGCCGGCCTGGGGGATGGCGTCGTTCTGACGTCCCCAACCGGAGACACAGTCCAATATGTACTCCAGATAATGTACACGGACTCCAACAACACAGCCGAATACGAGGCCCTTCTACATGGTCTCCGGATGGCAGTCTCCATGGGCATTCAGCGCCTAGAGGTCCACGGGGATTCAAACCTCGCAATATCCCAAATAAATGGAGACTTCGACACCAAGGATCCGAAAATGGCAGCTTACCGTAACACCGTCTTAAAAATGTCAGCTCAGTTTGAAGGGCTTGAATTTCACGATATAGCCCGGGATAATAACCAAGCGGCAGATGTATTGGCACGCATCGGCGCAAAGCGCGATGCCATCCCTCCCAACATCTTCCTGGAGCGGCTTTTCAAGCCATCCGTATTATGGGAAGGGGAGTCCGGAAACAACAATCCGAACCCAACCACACCGCCCAACACCGAACATCCTGACACAATCGGTGGTTCTGCCAACGAAATAACACCTTCAGCCCACGAAATAATGGCAGTTATTGCCCCGTGGACTGAGCCATTCCTAGCCTACTTAACTAGGTAGGAACTCCCTGAGGACCAAAACGAGGCCCGCTGCATAGTACGGCAATCTAAAGCCTATAAGGTCCATGAGGGAGAGCTTTATAAGAAAAGCACAACCGGAGTCCTTCAAAGGTGTATCTCCGAAGAGGAAGGGCGAAATCTTCTGGATGAAATTCATGCCGGACTCGGTGGGCACCACGCCGCAGCCCGGGCCCTTGTAGGCAAGGCCTTCCGTACAGGATTTTATTGGCCGACGGCCCGGGCAGATGCACAGGACTTAGTCCAACAATGCGTCGGTTGCCAGCTCTTTGCTAATCAAAGCCACATGCCACCCACCGCCCTCAAAACTATACCCATCACCTGGCCGTTTGCGGTCTGGGGGCTTGACATGATTGGACCCCTTAAAGGAGGAACCCACAAGCAAAAATACCTATTGGTCATGGTGGATAAATTCACCAAATGGATAGAGGCCAAGCCAGTTAAGACGGCCGAATCCGGACCCGTGATAGACTTCATATTGGGGGTAGTACACCGTTACGGCATCCCCCATAGCATCATCACTGATAACGGCACGAACTTCACGGCCGACGAGGTTAAACTCTGGTGCAAAAACATGGGCATCAAGCTCGACTACGCTTCAGTCTATCACCCTCAAACTAACGGTCAAGTGGAGCGAGCAAATGGTCTAATCATGAGCGGCATCAAACCCAGACTAGTGTGGTCCCTTAAGGAATCTAACACGCACTGGGTAGAGGAGCTCGACTACGTACTCTGGGGGCTGCGGACCACGCCGAATCGCACGACCGGATTCATACCATTTTTTATGGTATACGGTGCAGAGGCACTTTTGCCCTACGATATAATTCGTGACTCACCTCGCGTGCGCATGTATGAAGAAAGAGAAGCTGAGCTGGATCGGCAGGACAGTTTGGACGCCTTAGAGGAGGAGCGTGACGTGGCAAAAGCTCGTTCCACATTCTATCAACAGCAGGCTCAAAGATATCAAAGCAGAGAAGTACGGGCCAAAACTTACAATGTTGGCGAACTAGTTCTACGCCTGCCGGACAAGAAAAAGGACAAACTCAATCCGAAATTGGAAGGTCCCTTCATCATCGACCAAGTCCTGACCGGCGGAGCGTACCATCTGCGAAACGCATCAGATAACCGACTTGAGCCAAACCCATGGAACGCAGCCCGTCTCCGAAGATTCTACGCCTAGCGCCAGACTCTGAGTTCGTATCCTTCCCCCGTCCATATTTTATACTTTAACTATCTTTTATTTCTCTTATTCTCCCCCCTTTTTTTCTCACAAGCCTTTGGAGGCTCGCCTGCGCATTGTTCGCACACACTTGACATGCTAATCGCACTCATTATACCTGGGGGCTTCTTTAACATAAGCTTATTTATACGGGCTTTACGCCCAACACATGTGTCACACTTCCGCATGTACCTTTTATTCACCATTATATGCATCGATATGACTTAAGTTTTGGCCAAGCTGGGTTGCCTAGCTCCTGTGCTTACCCCTACGTTCTCTATTGTTCGGCTAGGAGGTAAAGGGAGCACCTCTGTGATTATTACTGCCGGGTCAGCCGGATGTGTACCTCAGACTGGGTGAAGCCGAAAGCTAGCGTTCTTAAGGGAATATCCGGTCGGTGAATTAAAAGATGATTTCTTACCTATTTATTTATATGCTCCCAAATGCTCTCCTCCTTTTTTCGCAGTCCGGACATGCACTTTAGGGCATGCCTCCTAGGGAAAGGAACCCCTAACAGAACTTTTCTCCCTGGAAGATGTTTCTTACTAACCATGTAATATAACATAACTAGTTGGGCACTTGTCTGATAAAGCACTAATGACCCCTACGCTTCGTCTCCACGCATGCCCCAGTTTTTTTATAACCGCGAGGGTATTCGGACACACTCCGGACTGTCGGGTCCCGAGGTTGAAGCGAAAAGGTCCGCTACGACAAACGATCTACAATCCGGCTAGAAGGCATTTTACATGTCATTTTAAATTACATAGTCAAACTGACTGATTGTATTCCTCTCAGGGATCTCCTTCCCATCGGGCCCCACAGGTCCGACCTCGGCCATGTGGTTTGGGTCAGCCTTCGCATACCGCGTCTTCACCATGGCCCAGGCTTCCCTGGCGCCTTGACGGCAGGCCGATATCTTCCATAGCGGGAAGCGCCGCCGTGCTCCCTGAAGCTTCTCCGCAAGCTCTCCAAGACCTTCGGGTAGAGACATGGATGGCCACAAGGCCTAGGCGACTCCACTCATCACCTGCGGAACTCATTCGTGCAGTTGCAGCAGCTCAGGAAGTAGGTCACCCGTTGAACCGGGCATTTCCTCCACAGGACGACCTGTGAGGATACCTATAGACATATTTTTGTTAATCAACTTCCTCGCCGAACTCTTCTTTTCAAAAGTTCGCTCAAGCACTTACTATAAATGCCGCGACGAAGCCGCCGATTCTCCTTCACGGAGTCAGACAGCTAGGCCCGAACATCTTTTAGTTCCTCGCCCTGCTGGGTGTTGGCATCTTGGAGGTTATTTTTCTCTTGCCGCACCCTTGTAAGCACCTTCTTGCCGGCCTTTAGCTGGCGTAGTAGCTGTTGCTTGTCCGGATCTAGTCCGGCGCCATCTGCAATATTATTGTCAGACTTATACACACGCCGCACTTTACAAACTACTTATCTTTCGGAGTATATATTACCAGAGGGGGTCTCTGTGGCTCCCCCTATGGCGGCTAGTGCGGCCTCAAGTTGGGCCTTGCACTCTTGAAGCTCCTGGGACAGTTGGGTATTCTTTTCCGCAAGGTCCTGCATAACAAATGATCCTTAAATCAGTTATTCTAACTATTTTAAGTCTCGGGGGCTACTGGCATATACAACTATCAAAATTCCTCACCCGTATGTCTTTCACATACTGCTCCGTGCTCTGGCTAGACCATCTTGAGCGGCACGGAGATGCGCATCTCCCGAATTAAAGGCGTTCAATGCCTCTTGGGAGAAACATGCATCACGAAGGATTGTCCGGCGGCGCCTGTGATTCATGGCACTCTCCACCTCAGCTCTGGTGGCAGACAACCTGTCGGCATCCTCCGTTGGAGGAGCACCCAACGCGCGCCTTGTGTTCGCCTCCCCCTTCGGACCTGGCGTTGGAGCCTGGCTAGCGGAGGCTTGATTGGCAACCTCTCCAGACACAGTCCGGCGAACGCTCTTTCTCCTGAAAAAACCGCGAGCGTTAGTATGCCTTCCAGGCATCTTTCCTGGAAACATGGTGGCGCGCCAGACCGTTGCAGCGACGTCTCGATCCGTGCCGCACTTCTTCTCCACCTGCTGGGCCGAGCTACCCCTTGTTGGCCAGCCGCCGCGGGCTCGGCTTCCCGCCTCGAGGGCACCTCCTGCGAAACACCGTTTGTATGAGGTGATCAGAAATAAGTACGGACGGGTCATGGTATCAGGACTTTGGTCACAGTTACGTGGGAAGCTGGGAATATTCCGGGGTAGTCGGCCATAATGGCGACCAAAGGATTGTTGATGCTAAGTTGGTGGAACACCCCGTCGATCAGCTCCACCTGTATGTCCGGATCCTCTTCGGAGGCCGGATCGAGGGACCGTCCCGGATCCTCGGGTTGTGGAGCCGGGCTGTGTATATCCTCTACGGCCCGGCGCAGTTCCTGCGACGAAATCACAAAATGAGATACTTAACCATGGGAATGTGGATCGGATTGCCAAAAAGAAATGTCTGCTTACCCAGCTTCGAGGATTGTTCATAGAGAACCCGTTCAGTGGACTGACGCGGAGAAAATCCTCCTTTTCCCCTTTGTACAGGCCGGACAAGATCTTCACCAGATCGGCGACCGATCCCGGCCACTTACGGCCATGGCGGGTGGCATCATCCTCCCGGTTGAAATCCCACATGGGGTGGCCCCTATACTGGAGCGGCTGCACCCCCTGCATGATGCATGTGGCCATGACTCCAATCATGGTCAATCCGGAATGAGCCAATAATCTTATTCGGCCCATCAGGTAAAGGACGTCTCTGTCGTTCTCCCGTTGGGAGCTCCGCGGACGCCAACTTAGGTGTTTCTTCAAAGGAGCATTACTGAACTCCGGGAGGCCGATCCAAACTGGATCCGGTAGCGGGGCGTCTTCTATATAAAACCATTTCGAAGGCCAGTCTTCGGACGCCTTCTTCGGGGTTCCGGATAGATATCCGGTCCCGACGATGCGCCATAGTTCGGCTCCGCCCACTTGATATATTGACCCCTCATGAGAACGGGGTACAAGGCTGAATAATATCTTCCACAGCGCAAAATGAGCCTCGACGCCCAGGAACAGCTCGCAAAGGGCCACGAAGCCCGCGATGTGCAGAATGGAGGCAGGCTGTAGAACTCCGTAGAACTCCAGGAGCCCCCGGAGAAACGGATGTATTGGAAATCCGAGTCCTCTTATTAGATAAGAGACAAAGCATACCCGCTCTCCTTTGGAGGGATTGGGGATGCTCTCCGCCTGCTTTCCGCCCTTGTAGGTGGCGAGTCTGGCTCGAACCGGAACCATAAAGGCTGGGGGAAGATATCCCTCGGTTTGGAGTGTCACTAACTCACTATGCGGGACTAAGCATCTCCCCCAATCTCCTGGCTGAGGGCTGGGAGCGCGAGAGGAGGAGCCGTGTCGACTATCCATGATGGAATGGATTCTTGTCAAGGGCGCTCCGGTGAGTGCTCGCGGAGGGAGGATGGTGTCATTCGGATCTAGATCCTCGCTTCCTTTTATAGGCGGCTCATTTGCGCAGCTAGGGGGGAAGTGTAAAAATACCCTGGCTTTTCGCATTCGTTCGACACGTGGAAGATGGCCATTATTGGGCGTGGAAGCCAAGGAACGCAGCATTTATAAGAAGCCAGACACTATTCGATAAGTATATGGAATTTGGAGAAGAACCCGCCTTGCAATGTCGAAGACAATCAACACGCCAGATTCATCATCATTGAAGCCTGGTTCGGGGGCTACTGAGGGAGTCCTGGACTAGGGGGTGTCCGGATAGCCGAACTATCATCTTTGGCCGGACTCCAAGACTATGAAGATACAAGATTGAAGACTTCGTCCCGTGTCCGGATGGGACTTTCCTTGGCGTGGAAGGCAAGTTTGGCGATACGGATATGTAGATCTCCTACCATTGTAACCGACTCTTTGTAACCCTAGCCCTCTCCAATGCCTATATAAACCGGAGGGTTTTAGTCCGTAGGACGAACAACAATCATACCATAGGCTAGCTTCTAGGGTTTAGCCTCCTTGATCTCGTGGTAGATCTACTCTTGTACTACCCATATCATCAATATTAATCAAGCAGGAGTAGGGTTTTACCTCCACCGAGAGGGCCCGAACCTGGGTAAAAACATCGTGTCCCTTGTCTCCTGTTACCATCCGCCTAGACGCACAGTTCGGGACCCCCTACCCGAGATCCGCCGGTTTTGACACCGACACCCGGTTTAATTACTCCCAAGGAAAAGGTTATAGGTTGTTAGGCAAAAGTCAAACCAAGGTTGGGCCTTGCTGGAGGAGTTTTATTCAAAGCGAATTATCAAGGGGTTCCCATAAACCCAGCCACGTAAGGAACACAAAATCAAGGAACATAACAACGGTATGATGGAAACTAAGGCGGCAAGAGTGGAACAAAACACCAGGCATAAGGCCGAGCCTTCAACCCTTTACCAAGTATATAGATGCATTAATTAAAATAAGAGATATTGTGATATCCCAAAATAATCCTGTTCCAAAATTGAGCAATCTTCAACTTCACTGCAACTAACAACGCTATAAGAGGGTCTGAGAAAAAGTGATAACATAGCCAAACAACGGTTTGCTATGAAGGGTGAAAAATATTAGAGGCTGACATGGCAACTTGGGAGGCTTGATAAACAAGTGATAGGTAGCACAACATAGCGATAGAACAAAGAAACTAGCATAGCAATGATAGTAGTGAGATCCAGGGTAACGGTCATCTTGCCTAAAATCCCGCTAGGAAGAAGAACGAGTCCATGAAGAAGATAAACGGGTGAAGACGAACCAAGCGTAGTCGAACGAATCCTCACAATCGCAACGAAACAGGAACTACCGAGAAGAAGCACAACCGGAAAGAAGCAAACAATAAGGTAAACACACCACACATAAACATGACATGATGCAAAATCAAGCATGATGCATGACAAGGCTATATGATGCTACTCATGGCAAGAGATGATGCATACAAGAACAACACATCAAAGCAAGTTTAAATGAGGCCAGAAACAACATATGACAAATCCGAAAAGTCCTCATATGCAAATTTCGAAATTGGTCTAGAACTGAATAAACCTTATGTTCAAGTAGTTAAACAGCAAGTTAAGATGCACCACGATGATCTACACGAAATTCTAGTCAAGTTACATATAAAGTTCATTTAGTTCGGAGCTACGGCCTAGAAGATATGATCAAAACAAGTCAAACATGGCATTGATGCAAAATACATTCAAACATCAAGCAAACACTCTCAAAACATGGATGCAACATGATAAGATGAAAATACATGCAAGTCTACGCAAGTTTCATATAGAGCATGCTCAAAACGGAGCAACGGTGCAACACATACACTCCAAACAAGGTATAACGACAATCTGCCTAAAACAGCAACTAGGCACTTTGCAAACATCAAAACACCATGCTACAGGAATCATATGAGCATAAACTTGACATGCACTTCATGTACAGGTAACATACTTATAATATCATTAAGGTTCAGGTTCATAGGCATCAAGATTAAACCAATATGATCACTACAAAAAGCAACTTTATAACACAGGCGCATGTGCATGACCATAGTTAATATGATGGCAAGTTGAGAGCAAGAAAAGAGACAAGCTACAGCAAGTAAACATAGCAACCAAGGGAATGGCATCAAATTACACATAACAAAGAGCAAATAACATCATGGCATCATATACATATGGCTCATGGACTAGTGGGAAACAACATGACAAGATTGAATGTTGAAACAATTTCAGCAAGTGTAAAACAGCAACATTATGATAGCATGTTTGCAAGCATGGAAAAGAGGCATATGAAGTCTCAAAATTAACAACCATGGCATGTGAACATAGTAACCATGACATACTTGAAATCATGTAATTGGATCATCTCCAAAAGAGCATGGCTTAGTTAATATCAAGCTCACAACATAGCATCATGAAGTTAACAGAAATCTGGAACATTATATAAGCATGTTCATGGCAATGAAAACATATGCTACAGGACATATATAAGGCATCAAAAGGCTTGGCATTATATAGCATAGCATGGAAACAAAACATATCAACTAAGCATCTCCAGAATATGCATGGATTATTTGGTAGCATCAAGCAAACATGGCATCATGATATGACAGAAACAGACTTGACAGAACATTAACAGCAAGTAGCTCAATTCACAAGCTTTATGCACTCACCAAATGGCATATAAAAATACATGGATTTCACCACAGAAAATATGGAATAATTATGCTCCTAAAACATGTAGACATGGTGCTCAAAAGAAAATCACACAAAAAGATATAAAAACGACAAATAGGCAAGTTACAGCAGTTTCCAGCAAAAGACAGCAACATGCACTTTTGCAACAGGGATTAATATATCAATATGCACCCTAACATGAATGAAAAGCACACAAACATGTAGAGCATGAATACCAAAACATGTGCATATCAAGATCATCATCATAGGATCAACAGGGACAAAGTAATAGCACTCACAAGACGCACACATGATGTTTACAAACAGTAGATTCCAGCAGTTTATATCACTTAGCAGTTTTGCAATAAATACTAAGCATCAATATGAACAGAAACATGAACACAAATGCAGCCATCATGTAGAGCATCAAAAGGTGAACATTTCGATATATCATACGCACAAAACAGAGCAACAAGCATGAAGTTACGACATGGCAAAGTGGCACACATGAGATGAAATAAACAGGGACTTGGCCGTTTTTTACCCTCGTGGATGGATCGGGACGGCGAGATCTAGGGCCTCCAGGGCGTGTTTGGTTTGGTGGTTGATGGCGTCCAGGGACGGAGCAACGCAGATCGGGAGCTCCAGCGACGAGGTGGCCGGCGGCGCAGCTCTAGCGAGCAGGGGAGGCCAGGGGTCGACGGAAAGACGGGGGAGGCCAGGGTCGGACGGATTCGGCCGTGGGGCACCCAATCCCGGCTGGATCTGGCCAGAGTTGGCGAGCACGGCAGATGAGGCCATGGCGCGGGCGCCGGATCTGACAAGGGCGGCAGGAGTCGGGGGGTCTGGCGAGGACCTGCTGCGGCAGGATGACGTCGGGCGACAGGAGGCCGGCGGGGCTGGAGGCGCGGGGAGGCGACGCAGCCCGGCGGCACGGGCGGCGAAGCGGCGCAGGGAGGCTCGGCGGCGAGCGGCAGCGGGGCAAGTGGCCGGCGGCGGGAGGCGCGGTGGGGCGACACCGGAAGGGCGCGGGCTCAGGCGCGGCCCCAGGCAGGTGCGGGCTGGCGGCACGCAGGATGGGCCCGGGAGGGCCACGCGCGGGCCGGCGGCGGTGGAGGCCACGTGGCAAGGCTGGATTGGCCAGGATTGGCAGCGGTGGACGTCCGACGATGGGTGGACATGTGCGGTGGCGTGGAGGGGATTTGATCTAGGGTTAGGGTAGGATTTGATCCGCAATTTTGGGGAAGGAGGTGTTTATATAGGTGGAGGGAGATAGGAGAGTCTAAATGAGGTGCGATTTTTGCCCACACGATCATGATCCAACGACGGAGACCATGGAGAGGAGTTAGATGGGCTAGCGGGCTGTTGTGAAGGGATGCTGGGCTACAAGACAAAAGGGGTCCGACGGTTAACACGGTTAACCGTTGGGGCATCAAACGACCTCCAAATGGAACGAAATTTGACAGGCGGTCTACCGGTGATATACCAAGGCCACTCGGCAAATCTCGGCCCATTCCGAGAACGTTTTTCTATGTCTCACAAAACGAGAACTGGGAGGTGTCGTGGGCACGTGCGAGTGTGGTTGGGCTCAGAACGGGTAACAGAGAGAACCGGGGGAACCCAAACAGATGCAAGTTTTGAAAAACATGCAGATGAAACGCAGATGATGACATGGCAACGTGCAACATGCAAGCAAATGACATGGCAGCAACGGTGAATAACTGGAAGACACCTGGCGCATCGGTCTCGGGGCGTTACAAGACTACTATGTGGTCATGCTTGTCTGGGACAGAGTGGTCACATATGTGTAGCAGAACAATCTCATGTTTTGGAGCTTGCTATCGCAGTCCATTCCCCGAGAATCTCGCAATGTCATCTCGTCAATTTGTGTTGCAAACTTTCGTTTTTTTCCTTCTAGACTTGATGAGTCTGGAATATTCTGACACCAACCAGATCTGAATCTCAGGCAGATATGATGGTTGGAAACGTTTCCCAAGAACTACAATATTGGTCTCTCTATAACCCGGTAAAGTGGATGTCGTGGCCAACACACCCAGTCAGAAGACCTATTATTGTAGTATCTTGATTGAGGAATGATACATCCATTTTGCATAATGCTTTTATATCGATATTTATCGCATTATGGGCTGTTATTTCACGATATGTCACAATACTTATGGTTATTCTCTCTTATCTTACAAGGTTTACCATGAAGAGGGGGAATGCCGGCAGCTGGAATTCTGGCTGGAAAAGGAGCAAATATTGGAGACCTATTATGCGCAACTCCAAAAGTCCTGAAACTCCATGGAATATCTTAAAATAAATAAATAAAAATCATCGCCAAAGATGAAGGCCAGGGGGGCCACACCCTGCTCGCGAGGGTGGGGGGCGCGCCCCCTACCTCGTGGGCCCCCTGGTGGCTCTCCGACGCCCATCTTCTCCTATATGAAGTCTTTCGATGAGAAAAAAAGAGAAGGCAACCTTTCGGGATGAGACTCCGCCGCCACGAGGCGGAACCTTGGCGGAACCAATCTAGGGCTCTGGCAGAGCTGTTCTGCCGGGGACACTTCCCTCCGGGAGGGGGAAATCATCACCATCGTCATCACCAATGCTCCTCTCATCGGGAGAGGGCAATCTCCATCAACATCTTGACCAGCACCATCTCATCTCCAAACCCTAGTTCATCTCTTGAATCCAATTCTTTTCTCCAAGTCCGGGATTGGTGCTAGTAGGTTACTAGTAGTGTTGATTACTCCTTGTAGCTGATGCTAGTTGGTTTATTTGGTGGAAGATCATTTGTTCAGATCCTTTATGCACAATATTACCCCTCTGATTATGAACATGAATATGCTTTGTGAGTAGTTACGTTTGTTCCTGAGGACAAGGGAGAAGTCTTGCTATTAGTAGTCATGTGAATTTGGTATTCGTTCGATATTTTGATAAGATGTATGTTGTCTAACCTCTAGTGGTGTTATGTGAACATCGACTACATAAAACTTCACCATTATTTGGGCCTAGAGGAAGGCATTGGGAAGTAATAAGTAGATGATGGGTTGCTAGAGTGACAGAAGCGTAAACCCTAGTTTATGCGTTGCTTCGTAAGGGGCTGATTTGGATCCATATGTTTCATGCTATGGTTAGGTTTACCTTAATACTTTTGTTGTAGTTGCGGATGCTTGCAATAGAGGTTAATCATAAGTGGGATGCTTGTTCAAGTAAGAACAGCACCCAAGCACCGGTCCACCCACATATCAAATTATGAATGTACCGAACACGAATCATATGAGCGTGATGAAAACTAGATTGACGATATTCCCATGTGTCCTCGGGAGCGCTTTTCCTATTATAAGAGGTTGTCCAGGCTTGTCCTTTGCTACAAAAAGGATTGGGCCACCTTGCTGCACTTTATTTACTTTTGTTACTTGTTGCTCATTACAATTTATCTTATCACAAAACTATCTGTTACCACTTATTTCAGTACTTGCAGAGAATACCATGCCGAAAACCGCTTATCATTTCCTTCTGCTCCTCGTTGGGTTCGACGCTCTTACTTATCGAAAGGACTACGATAGATCCCCTATACTTGTGGGTCATCAAGACTCTTTTCTGGCGCCATTTCCGGGGAGTGTAGCGCCTTTGGTAAGTGGAATTTGGTAAGGAAAAATTTATATAGTGTGCTGAAATTTTCTGTCACTTGTTACTATGGAAAGTGAATCTTTGAGTGGCTTGTTCAGGGTATCTTCACCCCGTCCAGTAGAGCAAAGAGTTGCTCCTCAACCTACTAAACCTATTGAAAATGAAACTCCTTTTGAATTTCCTTTGGGTATTATGGAAAAACTGCTGGCTAATACTTTTACAGGAGATGGAACAAAGCATCCCAACGAGCATCTACGCTATGTGGATGATATTTGTGGATTATTTAAGCTTGTAGGTATACCCGATGATGTTGTTAAGAAGAAGGCTTTCCCTTTATCTTTGGAGGGATACGCATTGACATGGTATAGGCTATGTGATCATACAAGATCATGGAACTATAAAAGAGTGATATTGGAATTTAATCAAAAGTATTACCCTATGCATCTTGTTCATCGTGATCGCAATTATATATATAATTTTTGGCCTCGCAAAGGAGAAAGATCGCTCAAGCTTGGGGGAGGCTTAAATCAATGTTATATTCATGCCCCAATCATGAGCTTCCAAGAGAAATATGCAAAGTTTTTATGCTCGGCTTTCTCATAATAATCAAACCATGCTCGATACTTCTTGTGCTGGCTCCTTTATGATGAAGACTATTGAATAGAGATGGAATTTATTGGATAGAATTTAACGCAACTCTGAAGATTGGGACCTCGACGAAGGTAAGGAGTCAGGTATGACACCTAAGTTTGATTGTGTCAAATCTATTATGGATACCGATATTTTCTGTAAGTTAGCACTAAATATGGATTTGACTCTGAGATAGTAGCTTCTTTCTGTGAATCTTTTGCTACTTATGTTGATCTCCCCAGGGAGAAGTGGTTTAAATATCCTCCTCCCATAGAAGTAAAAGTAGCTGCACCTATTAAAGTTGAAGAAGAGACTATAACTTATAATGATCCTATTGTTCCCACCTCTTATGTTGAGAAACCACCTTTCCCTGTTAGAGTAAAGGATCATGCTAAAGCTTCAACTGTTGTTCGTAAAAGCAATACTAGAACTTATACACCTCCTGAGCAAGTCAAAGTAGAACCTAATATTGCTATTGTTAAAGATCTCTTGTCTGATAATATTGATGGGCATGTCATTCAATTCTCTGGTGAAACTTCTAGAATTGCTAAACCCTGTGATAGGGATAAACATAGACCTGTGGTAGGCGTGCCTGTTATTTCTGTTAAAATAGGAGATCATTGTTATCATGGCTTATGTGATATGGGTGCTAGTGCTAGTGTTATACCCATTGACTTATATAAAGAAATTATGCATGATATCGCACCTGCTGAGTTAGAAGATATTGATGTTACAATTAAACTTGCCAATAGAGATACTATATCTGCAATGGGAATTGTTAGAGATGTTGAAGTCTTGTGTGGAAAAACCAAATATCCCACTGATTTCCTTGTTCTTGGTTCTCCACAAGATAAGTTTTGTCCCATTATTTTTGGTAGACCCTTCTTGAATACTGTTAATGCTATGATAGACTGCAAAAAGAATATTGTTACTGTTGGCTTGGATGATATGGTTCATGAGTTTAATTTCTCTAAATTTAGTAAACAACATCGTGAGGAAGAATTGCCTAGTAAGGATGAAATTATTGGTCTTGCTTCTATTGCCGTACCTCCTAGTGATCCTTTAGAACACTATTTGCTAGACCATGAAAATGAGATGTTCATGAATGACAGAAGGGAAATAGATGAAGTATTCTTTAAACAGGAACCTATTCTGCAACACAATTTGCCTGTTGAAATCCTAGGGGATCCTCCTCCACCCAAGGGTGATCCCATGTCTGAGCTCAAACCGTTGCCTGATAATCTTAAATATGCTTATCTTGATGAAAAGAAAATATATCCTGTTATTATTAGTGCTAACCTTTCAGAGCATGAAGAAGAAAGATTATTGAAAACTCTGAAGAAGCACCGTGCCGCTATTGGATATACTCTTGATGATCTTAAGGGCATTAGTCCCACTCTATGTCAACATAAAATAAATTTGGAAGCGGATGCCAAACCAGTTCGTGATCCTCAACGACGTTTGAATCCTAAAATGAAAGAAGTGGTAAGAAAAGAAATACTCAAGCTTCTGGAGGCAGGTATAATTTATCCCGTTGCTGATAGTCAGTGGGTAAGTCCTGTCCATTGTGTCCCTAAGAAGGGAGGTATTACTGTTGTCCCTAATGATAAAGATGCATTGATTCCGCAAAGAATTATCACAGGTTACAGGATGGTAATTGATTTCCGCAAATTAAATAAGGCTACTAAGAAAGATCATTACCCCTTACCTTTTATAGATCAAATGCTAGAAAGATTATGAAAACATACACATTATTGCATTCTAGATGGTTATTCTGGTTTCTCTCAAATACCTGTGTCGGCTAAAGATCAATCAAAGACTACTTTTACATGCCATTTTGGTACTTTTGCTTATAGACGTATGCCTTTTGGTTTATGTAATGCACCTGCTACCTTTCAAAGATGCATGATGGCTATATTATCTGATTTTTGTGAAAAGATTTGTGAGGTTTTCATGGACGACTTTTCCGTCTATGGTTCCTCTTTTGATGATTGCTTGAGCAATCTTGATCGAGTTTTGCAGAGATGTGAAGAAACTAATCTTGTCTTGAATTGGGAAAAGTGCCACTTTATGGTTAATGAAGGTATTGTCTTGGGGCACAAAGTTTCTGAAAGAGGTATTGAAGTTGATAAAGCCAAGGTTGATGCTATTGAAAAGATGCCATGTCCCAAGGACATGAAAGGTATAAGAAGTTTCCATGGTCACGCTGGATTTTATAGGAGGTTCATTAAGGACTTCTCAAAAATCTCTCGTCCTCTGACTAATTTATTACAAAAAGATGTACCATTTGTCTTTGATGATGATTGTGTAGAAGCATTTGAAATACTTAAGAAAGCATTAGTCTCTGCACCTATTGTTCAGCCACCTGATTGGAATTTACCCTTTGAAATTATGTGTGATACTAGTGATTATGTTGTAGGTGTTATTCTAGGGCAAAGAGTTGATAAGAAATTAAATGTTATCCATTATGCTAGTAAGACTCTAGACAATGCTCAAAGAAATTATGCTACTACTGAAAAGGAACTCTTAGCAGTTGTGTTTGCCTGTGATAAATTCAGACCCTATATTGTTGATTCTAAAGTAACTATTCACACCGATCATGCTGCTATTAAATATCTTATGGAAAAGAAAGATGCTAAACCTAGACTTATTAGATGGGTTCTCTTGCTGCAAGAATTTGATTTGCATATTGTTGATAGAAAAGGAGATGAGAACCCAATTGCAGACAACTTATCTAGGTTAGAGAATGTTCTTGATGACCCACTACCTATTGATGATAGCTTTCCTAATGAACAATTAAATGTCATAAGCACTTCTCGTAGCACTCCATGGTGTGCTGATTATGCTAATTATATTGTTGCTAAATTTATACCACCTAGCTTCACATACCAACAAAAGAAAAAGTTCTTTTATGATTTGAGACATTACTTTTGGGATGATCCACATCTTTATAAAGAAGGAGTAGATGGTGTTATTAGACGTTGTGTACCTGAGCATGAACAGGAACAGATCCTACGCAAGTGTCACTCCGAAGCTTATGGAGGACACCACGCTGGAGATAGAACTGCACATAAGGTATTGCAATCTGGTTTTTATTGGCCTACTCTCTTCAAGGATGCATGTAAGTTTGTTTTGTCTTGTGATGAATGTCAAAGAATTGGTAATATTAGTAGACATCAAGAAATGCCTATGAATTATTCACTTGTTATTGAACCATTTGATGTTTGGGGCTTTGATTATATGGGACCTTTCCCTGCCTCTAATGGATATACACATATTTTAGTTGCTGTTGATTACGTTACTAAGTGGGTAGAAGCTATTCCAACTAGTAGTGCTGATCATAACACTTCTATTAAAATGCTTAAGGAAGTTATTTTTCTGAGGTTTGGAGTCCCTAGATATTTATTGACTGATGGTGGTTCACACTTTATTCATGGTGCTTTCTGTAAAATGCTTGCTAAATATGACGTTAATCATAGAATTGCATCTCCATATCACCCGCAGTCTAGTGGTCAAGTAGAATTGAGTAATAGAGAGCTCAAATTAATTTTGCAAAAGACTGTTAATTGGTCTAGAAAGAATTGGTCCAAGAAACTTGATGATGCATTATGGGCCTATAGAACTGCATATAAGAATCCTATGGGTATGTCTCCGTATAAAATGGTTTATGGAAAAGCATGTCACTTACCTCTCGAATTAGAACATAAGGCATATTGGGCTATTAAAGAGCTCAACTATGATTTCAAACTTGCCGGTGAGAAGAGGTTATTTGATATTAGCTCACTTGATGAATGGAGAACCCAAGCCTATGAAAATGCCAAGTTATTTAAAGAAAAACTTAAAAGATGGCATGACAAAAGGATACAAAAGCGTGAGTTTAATGTAGGTGATTATGTATTACTATACAACTCTCGTTTAAGATTTTTTTGCAGGAAAACTTCTCTCCAAATGGGAAGGTCCTTACGTTATCGAGGAGGTCTATCATTCCGGTGCCATAAAAATCAACAACTTCGTAGGCACAAATCCGAAGGTGGTAAACAGTCAAAGAATCAAACATTATATCTCAGGTAATCCCATAAATGTTGAAACCAATATTATTGAAACCGTAACCCTGGAGGAATACATAAGGGACACTTTCCAGAACGTCCCAGACTCCGAAAAGGAATAGGGATGTGGTACGGTAAGTAAACCGACCCCAAAACAATTTTTAAAGCAATATTTCTCCGTTTTGGAATATTTAGAAAAATAAGTAGTAGTCCGGGGAGGACATGAGGCCTCCACGAGGGTGGAGGGCGCGCCCTACCCCCCTGGGCGCCCCCCCCCCTACCTCGCGAGCACCTCGTGTGCCCTCCGGACTCCGTTTTCTTGCACGATATGTATTTTGGTCGGTAAAAATTCATTATATATTCTCCCGAGGGTTTTGACGACCGTATCATGCAAATATCCTCTGTTTTCGTTTTGAACTGTTTCCGTTGCAGATTTGAGGATTCCGGAGACTCGATCATCCTTCTATGAGGGTGAGCCTATGCCATGGAAGGTGGACGACAAGCTTCCATCATCAACAACACCTCCACCGCCAACAACAAAGAAGGAGATATAATCACATGGGTATGGGCACTCCCCTTGGCAACTGCCAAGTTTGGGGGAGGTGCCCCGGTATCGTATCACCATCACAACTCCTATCTTTACCGTTTTTCTTAGTTCGATCCTATTAGTAGTATCTTGATTTAGTAGAATAAAGTCATGGCACGATCTAGTTTTGAGTTTTGCTTTATGATCCCCCTATGCAGTCGAGTCCGTGAGCTATATATAATAAAGATTAGTGTTGAGTCAAGGGCTTGATTACTTTGCCATGATCTTGGGTGAATAAAGAAAAGAATAAAAAGAAACAAAGAGTTCATATTGATCTTATTGAGAGTAATGACTTCACATAAATAGAGTATGATGATTGAAAGTTGTTGGGAGTTGGCAAATATAGCTTTGGTCATCGTTCCAATTAATAGGAAGTAATAAGGAGAGAGAGGTTTCACATATAGATATATTATCATTGACATCTTTTATGATTGGGAGCACTCATTAAAATATGACATGCTAAAGAGATGATGTTGGACAAGGAAGACAACATAATGAGTTATGTTTTCTTACATCTGAGATAAAGTATGTTGTCATGGTTCCTCTAACATGTGGAGCTTGCCTTTCCCCCTCATGCTAGCCAAATTCTCAGCACCAAGTAGAGATACTACTTGTGCTTCCAAATACCCTTAAACCAGTTTAGCCATGAGAGTCCACCATATCTACCTATGGATCAAGTAAGATCCTTCAAGTAAGTTGTCATCGGTGCAAGCAATAAAAATTGCTCTTTAAATATGCATGACTTATTAGTGTAGAGAAATAAGCTTTGTACGAACTTGTTGTGGATGCAATAAAAGCGACGGACTGCATAATAAAGGTTCACATACAAGGGGCAATATAAAGTGACGTTCTTTTGCATTAAGATTTTGTGCATCCAACCATAAAAGGGCATGGCAACCTCTGCTTCCCTCTGCGAAGGGCCTATCTTTTATTATTATCCTCTACTTTATGCAAGAGTCACGGTGATCTTCACCTTTCCTTTTTCATTTTATCCTTTGGCAAGCTCAGCATGTTGGAAAGAACATGATATATATATATAATTGGATGTGGGGGAGCATGAATTATTATTGTTGACATTACCCTTGAGGTAAAAGGTTGTGGGGCAAAACTACAAGCCCCTATCTTTCTCTGTGTCCGGTTAAAACTCCGTAACCACAAGTATTGCGTGAGTGTTAGCAATTATGAAGGCCTAAGTGATAGTTGAGTATGTGGACTTGCTTTTAAGCTCTGACATAGACTCTTTCCGATGTTATGATAAATCGCAATTGCTTCAATGACTGAGGGTATAATTTGTTGGTGCTCAATAAGGTTTATGATTCATACTTTGGCTTTGTGAAAAGATCATCACTTGAACATAAGTAATCATATGACAAATCTATATATGTTGCTGTTATGAAAATAATCATGCCTTCATGTCCGTATTTTATTTTTTATCGACGCCTCTAGTTCTAAACATGAGGACATATTTATTGTTATCGGCTTTTCGCTTGAGGACAAGCGAGGTCTAAGCTTGGGGGAGTTGATACGTCCATTTCGCATCATGCTTTTATATTGATATTTATCGCATTATGTGCTGTTATTTCACGATATGTCACAATACTTATGGCTATTCTCTCTTATCTTACAAGGTTTACCATGAAGAGGGGGGATGTCGGCAGCTGGAATTCTGGCTGGAAAAGGAGCAATTATTGGAGACCTATTCTGTGCAACTCCAAAAGTCCTGAAACTCCACGGAATATCTTAAAATAAATAAAGAAAAATCGTCGCCAAAGATGAAGGCAAGGGGGCCCACACCCTGCTCACGAGGGTGGGGGCCGCGCCCCTTCCCCTGGGCGCGCCCCCCTACCTCGTGGGCCCCCTGGTGGCTCTCCGACGCCCATCTTCTCCTATATGAAGTCTTTTGATGAGAAAAAATAGAAGGGAACCTTTCGGGACGAGACTCCTCCGCCACGAGGCGGAACCTTGGCGGAACCAATCTAGGGCTCCGACAGAGCTATTCTGCCAGGGACACTTCCCTCTGGGAGGGGGAAATCATCACCTCGTCATCACCAACGCTCCTCTCATCGGGAGAGGGCAATCTCCATCAACATCTTCACCAACACCATCTCATCTCCAAACCCTAGTTCATCTCTTGAATCCAATTCTTGTCTCCAAGTCCGGGATTGGTGCTAGTAGGTTACTAGTAGTGTTGATTACTCCTTGTAGTTGATGCTAGTTGGTTTATTTGGTGGAAGATTATTTGTTCAGATCCTTTATGCACAATATTACCCCTCTGATTATGAACATGAATATGCTTTGTGAGGAGTTACGTTTGTTCCTGAGGACAAGGGAGAAGTCTTGCTATTAGTAGTCATGTGAATTTGGTATTCGTTCGATATTTTGATAAGATGTATGTTGTCTAACCTCTAGTGGTGTTATGTGAACGTCGACTACATAACACTTCACCATTATTTGGGCCTAGAGGAAGGCATTGGGAAGTAATAAGTAGATGATGGGTTGCTAGAGTGACAGAAGCTTAAACCCTAGTTTATGCGTTGCTTCGTAAGGGGCTGATTTGGATCCATATGTTTCATGCTATGGTTAGGTTTACCTTAATACTTTTGTTGTAGTTGCGGATGCTTGCAATAGAGGTTAATTATAAGTGGGATGCTTGTTCAAGTAAGAACAGCACCCAAGCACCGGTCCACCCACATATCAAATTATCAAAGTACCGAACACGAATCATATGAGCGTGATGAAAACTAGCTTGACAATATTCCCATGTGTCCTCGGGAGCGCTTTTCCTATTATAAGAGTTTGTCCAGGCTTGTCCTTTGCTACAAAAAGGATTGGGCCACCTTGCTGCACTTTATTTACTTTTGTTACTTGTTGCTCGTTACAATTTATCTTATCACAAAACTATCGGTTACCACTTATTTCAGTACTTGCAGAGAATACCTTGCTGAAAACTGCTTATCATTTCCTTCTACTCCTCATTGGGTTCGACACTCTTACTTATCGAAAGGACTATGATAGATCCCCTATACTTGTGGGTCATCAAGGAAGTTGGCCACCTCCCCATAAGGATTTCGTTGGATTTACTCCCTAGTTGTCCCTTATGGATTTTTGTGTTCCCGAAGTCCGACCTTTTACTTGATGTTCTAGATATCAAACCATATCTATGAATGGGATATGCAAGTACAGCAAGGAGAACATTAGAAGCGGAGTGCTAAATGTCTCTCGGTCGATCATCTAGATTTTGTCCCCTTGGCCTCGCTAAGGTGAAATCTGAGAAAGTGTTATCTTCCTTTGCATCTGCATCCTCCACCAATATCCATCATGGTGGTATGTTGTGTTGCCAGGATCCTTGTCATGGATATTGGTAAAACCTTGATGAATATGGAAATGCTCAAGTTCTTGAGAGCAAGCACAAGCACTAGGTGTTATCACCGGCACTAACTGGGATTGCTCCCAGTTTTCTTCGGTTATGCTATAACCATTCCATCAGTGGAATCACTCTCTACTGTTGGGTTTCTCCCCAGTTACTAGAATCATTCCCAGCATTTGCATCCTGTTCCCAGCTTGCACCGTCATTACGCCATCCTACCTTGGACTACCCTTCTCAGTAATTACTGATAAGGACCATCTTCAAAAGTGGTCCTACCATGGGTCCCATCCATTTCTGATGATAAGCAAAAATCATCCCTTGCTTAGTCTTCAACAAGGTAGTTCACATCATCCATCCTAGTCTGAGTATGTCATTTCTTCGTACCCCGCCAAATGGTTGCTGGTGAATTGCCTCAGGCTGGTATGAAGAGTTACAATGAACTATGTATCAAAAGTAATTCTTTTTGGTACTTAAGGTATTAGCTCTACAAGTCACCCTCCTCCAAGATGTGTCGTTATGGTATCATGGCAACTCAACTCCTCGCTACGTTGACAACCGCTCACCACCCTCCTAAGTGTGAAGTTGTTGTCTACCTAGTGAACCTTCGTAATCTATTCCACTCCATCCCTCTAGATGTATGCTTCGTGTCTCAGCTCGAGAGATGTTTCAATGTCTCACTCCGTGAGTTGATACTGAGTTGTCCGATCTTCGAGAAGATCGATCCTTCTAGAGTTTTTCTTTTCCTTTTGTTGTCATGTTAGTTGAAGTTCTCAGAGCAAGACATTGAGACAATGATGGTGATCGAATCAACGTTCTTATGAAGTGCAACTTGGATCGTGAAGATTGTGTTAGTTTGGGATCCCCCTTCATCTTACCCTACGCTTGAATCTCGGGACGAGATTCTTGTTTAGTGGGGGTGAGTTGTCACAACCCTAGTCAATATATGCATTAGAGTGTATGCATCATATCTACTTTACTTAGAAAGTTGAAATGGGGATGACAGAAACCCCCAGCACCCCTTAATCCAACTAGGGTTTATTAAAATCTTTTTCAATGAACCTGAAATGCCCTTCTAAAATGTTCATCATCTTTGCCTTGGTCTAGAACCTCTGACAAAAATGGTGCACACTTTTCTAGGACATCATAAGGTCATTGGATTAAATCATATGTTATTTGCATTTGGACATTTAAATGCTATAAAATATTTTAAATGTCCAAATAATCATAAACTAAAATGTTTACTGTTGGATATATTTTAAATAGTAGCCATGAGTAGTTTCATGATTTTTGGGTTTGTTCTGCTATTTTTAATAAAGCCCTAAGCTGCAGAAGAAATAGAAAACATGAAATAAAAGAGAGAGAGACTTACATGGCCTCACCTTTGCAGCCCACCTGGCTGGCCCAGCTGGCGGCCCAGCTCGCTGGCCCAGCCCACCTGGCTTCCTGTCATCTTCCTCTTGCCAGAGGGACGGGCGCGCGTGGCCGACGCATGCGAGCACACGCCGGCCACCTCTTGCTTGTCTGCTCGCCGCTGGACTCACCCGAGGGCGCCACGCAGCCCCCTGGACCTCTCTCACTCCCTCCCCGAGCTTCTCCCCTCCACTGCTCTCTCTCCTCTTGTGCCCGAGTGCCGTCGTCACCGCCGCTCGCTGCTGCCATGGCCACAGCCACTGCCTCGCCTCGCCGATGCGCCCAGGAGCTCCGCCTCGACCACCTCTTCCTCCCCACCGAGCCACGCCCCGCCGAAAGCCCTGCTGGGTCGTTCCCGACCTCATCTTCAACCTCTGGCCGCCAGTGACCTCACCGGGGATTCACGAGCTCTAGCCCCTCCGCGGCCTCGCCATTGCCTCTGCTGGATTTGCCATGAGCCCCTGCCCCTTTCCCCTCTCTCCCTGTGCCCGTCCTCGTCTTCTAACCACCATGGCCATCGGAGCCGACAGCTCCTCGCCGCCGGTCATGTCGCCACCGTGGCTACGGCCGCGCAAGCACGAGTCCGAGCCCACTGTTGCACTCCTGCGAGTCGATCACGACCATCCACGGCTCCTGACATGCCCGGCTTCGCGTAAATCATCGTTGGCCGAACTCCAGCCGCCGCCACGAGCTCATTTCCGACAAGCTCTGGCCACCCCAGCTGCTCCTGCTTGCCCTGTTGGATGCGCGTGTTCGCCAGCTCCACGCAGAGCACTTCCGCCACTCATTTGGTCGCCGGAGGAGGAATCCCGAGCCCCTCCGCCGTCTCTGGCCTCGCCGGCGACGAGCCGTGGACCAAGTCCGGCGAGTTTGACTCATTTGACCTAGGGTTTGACCTCCCCAGGGTCACTAACGCGTGGGCCTGCCCCTATTAATTTTTAGTTAGGTTTAGTTTAGTGCTAATTAATCTAGATTAGTGCTTAACCTAACACTAACTAACTCCGTTAGTTAGTTGTGTCACTGATCAGTGGGCCCCACTTTTCAGGTTTGACTTGGACGGCGCATGTTGACCTGCTGAGGTCAGTTTGATGCAATGCAGATGCAGTAATAGGTTTTTCTGGATTTATTCTTATTCAGGAATCCAGAAAATGTCCAAAACTTCTAAAATTCATAGAAATTCAACCAAAACTCCAAATAAGATAAATTATATATGAAAAATGATCAGAAAAATCCAATTTATCCATCTGTACCTTTTTCATGCATGTAAGAACAACATATAGCTGCTGTTTAGGACAAATCATTTAAATGGCATTTGAATATCCACATATGGAGTTTGAATTTGAATCTTAGATTCAAACCAACTTCATTTAACCTGTTGCTAGTTGCATTAGTTAAAATCACAACATATTGACATGTCATGATCATGCATCATATTGTGCATTGCATTGATTGTGTTTCCTTCTCTGTTGCCGGCAATTGTCCCCTCTCGATAGACGTGTTCCGACAAAGAGTTCGCTGACACCGATGAAGAACTATACTATCTTCAGAAGTGCCAGGCAAGCAGAAACCCCTTGTTCATTCCGATACAATCCCACTTCCTCGCTCCTGCTCTCTTTTACTACATTTAGGACAACAATGCTTCATATGTTACTTGTTGCGGTAGTTGAACCCCCTTTTCCTCTGCATGACCTGTCATTGCCACAGTAAATAGATGAAACTCACTAGCATGAGTAGGAGTTCTTTGAGCCCTGTTGTGCCTACTCATTCATGCTTGTTTGTCATGCCTGCTACCGCGTAGAGTTGAGTCAGGTCTGAATCATCGAGGATGAATTGGACTGGTGATGAACATGTCCTACTGTGTGTGAGCTAAGTTTGTGAACACAATTTGGTAAAGGTAGCGGTGAGAGGCCATGTAGGAGTACATGGTGGGTTGTCTCATTGAAGCCGTCCTCAGGAACTGAGTTTTGTGTTTGTGATCCATGAATAGCTACTACCACACATTGGGCCTTGAAATATGACCCCGCTCGACTTATTAACCGCCCCCGTCCTCTGTTCAGGAGTTGCAAGTAGTTTCTGGTGTTTGTAGTTGCTAGAGGTCGTGCGCAGCGCTGACACGAAGGGTGGGCTGTGATGCGGTAGGCACGTGGCCGGGTATGCTGGGCGCCCGTTTGGTGTCGCGGAACCCTGTACACATCGTTTGGGGCCGTATGTGGAAACCTCGGTCGGACTCCCTGTGGATGGAACCTGAATAGGCAATAAACCTAGACTAGAGACTTGTGTGGTTAGTCAGGTCGTGGCCTACACCCACATCGGCTTTCGCTTGAAGTCTGCCGAGCACATTTCGTGTGCAGACGCTAAGTGGTGGAAACATGTGTGAAGAAGTATACCCCTGTAGGGTTATAAATGATCTATTCGAAGAGCCGCGTCCACGGTAAAGGACCTCTGGGTTGTCTATACAGTTCATAGAAAAGTGGAAGTGGATACTCTAAATTACGCAAGATAAGTGTGAGTGCTATGGATGGTGTTCTCGTAGGGAGACGGGAGCGGATCCATAGTGGTGTATTGATATGGTGAATATGTGGACTCTTGTGCGCCACCTCAGAAGAGTTACTTGCAGTCGTAGTTCAGGATAGCCACCGAGTCAAAGTTGGCTTGCTGTAGTTAAACTCCACTACCCCCTTTGTTGATACTGATGCATATGTAGATAGTTCTGATGTAAGTCTTGCTGGGTACATTCTCACGTTTGCTTAATTTATGTTTTTGTAGAGAGACTTCAGTCTCGCTAGTAGTTCCGCTTGGACTTCGACGTTTAGCTTGCTACCTCAGCTATGATCTTGTGCCCTCGGCAAGATCTGGTAGATAGCCAGGCTTCTCAGCCTTTTTCATTTGTAGATGTCTATACTCAGACATGTTAAGCTTCCGCATGTGCTTTGACTTGTATGCTCTGAATGTTGGGTCATGAGACCCATGTTTGTAATATCTCGCTCCTTGGAGCCTATTGAATAAATACTTGTGTCATAGAGTTATGTTGTGATGCCATGTTATATTTGCACATATTGAGCATATTGTGTGTATTATTTGAAATGATTGGTATGTGTGGGATCTGACAACCTAGTTGTTCATCCTTGGTAGCCTCTCTTACTGGGAAATGTCTCCTAGTGCTTCCACTGAGCCATGTTAGCTTGCTGCTGCTTCGGAACACTTAGGCTGGTCGGCATGTGTCCTTCTTCGTTCTGGTGTCTATCCGTTCGGGGAAATGTCACATGGTGTTCCTTTAAGTCCATGTAGCTTGCTACGACTTGGGTTCATACGTTGTTGATCGACACCTTCGTTGCTGGGTCATGTATGCCTGTGCCTGTAAGTTAGCGCCACTTTGGGTCCACGACTAGTCATGTCAGCCCGGGTTCTTTGTCATATGGATGCTAGCGGCACTATCATATACGTGAGCCAAAAGGTGCAAACTGTCCCAGGCCAGGTAAGGTGTCACCCGTGGGAATACCGTGTGTGAGGCCGGAAAGTGATATGATGTGTTACATGCCAGATCCATGTGACTTAGGATCGGGGTCCTGACATTTAAAGCGGTAGGAAACAACCGATTTGAGGATTGTTTACGACTGCAGGCCCATAAGGAGAAGAACGGCGCATTGTCCCAGGAGCTCGAGACAAGCCGGACACAGCTAAATGTTGCTATCGCGGAGCTTCAAGAGATGAAGGGTGCCCTGATGATCGGGGGAAAAGTTTAAAAAACTAGGAGAAGAACTGAAGAAGCATGCCAAAGAGATAAAGAGCTTAAAGGCTCAACTCTTGGATGCGCAACAGGGGAACCAAAAGCTGAAGGGCGGCATATTCGGTATGACCCTTGAACCATCCGGAGTACTTATATAATCATATAATACGGAATGTTGTAATTGGGTTCATACACGTCTGTTAACCGGCCATCAAGGGGAGGAAGTGTCTGGGCTTCAAAGCGACGTTCTAAAAGAACTGTCAAAGTTGCACGAGCGTGCCCGGAAAGCCATGAAGAATATGGCCAAAGCCTTATGGCCATCCGATGTTCCTCCAGAGAGTATGGAAGGGTTGGTGGACCTATTCAAGGGTGTTCGATGTCACTTTCAACTATGGAAGACGTCCGCATGCCGGGAAGGTGCACGAGAGGCATGGGCCATGGTGAAGACATGCTACACCGGACTCGATCCAAATCACATGGCCCGAGTTGGACCTCGGGGACTGGATGGGAAGGAAATTCTTGTAAACTTGGTATATGACCAAGTAATGATAGGAGTGAAATATTCGCAAGAAGATTGTACGTTGGACAACATTATAGATGGACTAGAAAGAGAGTAGGTCGTTCGATTCTATGTATCAATGTACTTTATGACCGAACTTATCTCTTGCCGAACTTGTAAAAAATTTGTCATCGCAGACCTTCGGCTTCCACCTCTGAACCAAGAAGTTGGAGTGTTTCCGTATACTATGTTTAACTAAGAAACGTTTAGTATCTTCGAAAACCAGGCAATCCGGTCATATTGCTCGAACAAACAAAAATGTGTTTGGGGAGTTATGTTATATTACTGTTTAACGTAAGGAAACATCTTCCAAGGAAAATAGCTCCATTAGGGGTTCCTTTCGCTGGGTTGGCATACTGAATACGCATGCCTTGGCTTTTACAGGCAGCCACTTCCATATTTGTTGTAGAAAATGGTTCGCCGCTTATTTGCCGACCAATTATTCCCTTAAGAACGCTAGCCTTCAGCTTCACCCGTCTGAGGTACAGCTCCGGATGACCCGGTTGTAACAATTGCAGAGGTACTCCCTTTACACCCTAGCCGAACAATCAGGAATGTAGGGTATAAACACAGGAGCGAGGCAACCCAGCTTGGCAAAAACTTAAGTCATAGAGGTGCATAAAATGGCAAAAAAGTGTATAGCAACAACCGACATGGACAAGGAAGCTTATAAGCTTTTAATAATATGCTTCATTAGAGAAGCCCCCGTGTACGGTGGGGTGTATACATTTAAAGATGTGTACCCCGAATAATACGGTTGATCCGAACATACATTGAAAAGGAAAAGGGGAAAACAAAAAATGAGAGAAAAAAGGAAAAAAACCTAGTCAAAGTGAAGCCTAAGGAGGTTAAACTATGCGTAGAATCTTCGGAGCTGGGCAGCATTCCATGGGTTTGTCTCAAGGCGATTATCCGCTGCATTGTGAAGGTGATAGGCTCCTCCAGTAAGGACTTCATCTATGATGAAGGGGCCCTCCCATTTAGGTTTGAGCTTGTCCTTTTTATTCTCCGGGAGGCGTAAAACAAGTTCTCCGACATTGTATGTCTTAGCCCGCACTTCTCTGCTTTGGTAACACCTGGCATGTTGTTGATAAAATGCAGAACGGGCTTTAGCAACATCATGCTCCTCTTCAAGTCCATCTAGGTCATCCTGCCGATCCAATTCGGCTTCTCTCTCTTCGTACATGCGCACTCTAGGTGAGTCATGAATAGTGTCGTAGGGCAATACGGCCTCTGCGCCGTACACCATAGAGAAGGGTGTGTATCCGGCCGTTCGATCGGGCGTGGTCCGGAATCCCCAGAGTACAAAATTGAGTTCCTCAACCCAGTGCTTGTCTGATTCTCGTAAAGAGCGCACTAGTCTGGGATTATTGCCACTCATGATCAGACCATTGGCCCTTTCGACTTGGCCGTTTGTTTGACGGTGGTATACGGATGCATAGTTGAGTTTAATGCCCAACTTAGTGCACCAGGTTTTCACCTCATCATCTGTAAAATTGGAGCCATTATCGGTGATGATACTGTGCGGGACACCATAATGGTGGACTACACCAGATATAAAGTCAATCACTAGCCCTGCCTTAGATGTTTTTACTGGTTTGACCTCTATCCACTTAGTGAATTTATCTACCAGTACCAGCAAGTATTTCTTTTTGTGGCTTCCCCCTTTAAGGGGACCAACCATATCAAGCCCCCAGACTGCGAAGGGCCAAGTAATGGGGATTGTTCTTAATGCGGTGGGAGGCATGTGACTTTGATTGGTGAAAAGTTGACAGCCCACGCAATGTTGGACAAGGGCTTGAGCGTTTGCTCGAGCTGTGGGCCAGAAAAAGCCTGTCCTGAACGCCTTGCTTACAAGGGCTCGAGCTGCGGCGTGGTGACCGCCCAGGCCAGCATGAATTTCCACCAGGAGTAGCCTTCCCTCCTCTTCGGAGATGCACCTTTGGAGGACTCCGGTAGTGCTCTTTTTGTACTGTTCACCATCATGCACTTTGAAGGCTTTAGAGCGTCGAACTATGCATCAAGCTTCATTTTGATCGTCGGGAAGCTTCTGCCTATTAAGGTAGGCCAGGAATGGTTTGGTCCAGGGAGCGATAACAGCCATGATCTCATGAGCAGAGGGTGTTATCTCGATATTCGGACCCCCGACGGTGTCTGCATTGTGTTCGGCAGCTGGGGGTGTGACCAGGTCTGCACTGTCTTCTCTGCTCTCACCCTGCCATACGAAGGATGTCTTAAAGAGCCTTTCCACGAAAGTGTTAGGTGGCATAGGGTCGCGCTTAGCGCCCATACGAGCGAGGATGTCGGCTGTCTGATTACTGTCTCGAGCGACATGATGAGACTCAAGTCCTTCGAACTGAGCTGATATTTTAATATGGCGTTTCGATATGCCACCATTTTTGGGTCTTGCATCAAACTCTCCATTGACCTGGGATATTGCGAGGTTGGAATCACCGCACACCTCCATGCGTTGTATACCTGAGGGAGTCCTGGACTAGGGGGTGTCCAGATTGCCGGACTATCAATATCCGCCGGACTCCAAGACTACGAAGATACAAGATTGAAGACTCCAGCTCGTGTCCGGATGGTACTTTCCTTGGCGTGGAAGGCAAGATTCACAATACGGATATGTAGATCTCCTACCATTATAACCGACTCTGTGTAACCCTAACCTCCTCCGGTGTCTATATAAACCGGAGGGCTTTAGTCCGTAGGACAACAGACATTACAACAATCATACCATAGGCTAGCTTCTAGGGTTTAACCTCCTTGATCTCGTGGTAGATCTACTCTTGTACTACCCATATCATCAATATTAATCAAGCAGGATGTAGGGTTTTACCTCCATCAAGAGGGCCCGAACCTGGGTAAAAACATTGTGTCCCTCGTCTCTTGTTACCATCCGCCTAGACGCACAGTTCGGGACCCCCTACCCGAGATCCGCCGGTTTTGACACCGACATTGGTGCTTTCATTGAGAGTTCCTCTGTGTCGTCGCCGATAGGCTTGATGGCATCTTCAACCAGCAACGCTGTCCAGGGTGAGACTTTTCTTCCCGGACAGATCTTCGTATTCGGCGGCTTCGCCCTGCGGGCCAATTCACTTGGCCATCTGGAGCAGATCGAAAGCTACGCCCCTGGCCGTCAGGTCAGATTTGGAAGCTTAAACTTCACGACCGACGCCCGCGGAGACTTGATCTTCGACGGACTCGAGCCACAGCCAAGCGCGCCGCACTGTGACGACGGGCATGATTTAGCTCTGCCACCGAACAGTGCCTTGTTGGCCGCACACGGGTCCGCTTCGGCCATTAGCTCGGAGCCGATCACCCAGATCGAGGGCCGGTGGATAGACGCCGCCCTGGGGGCTTCAACATCCACGGCGATGGAGCCGAACACCAATCTTGTCCCCCGCGAAACTCGTGATTCTGAGGCGCCGGACTCCTTGCCGGACTCCGAACCTCCCGCGCCCCTACCAATCGATCCAGATTGGGCGCCGATTATGGAATTCACCGCCGCGGACATCTTCCAATGCTCGCCTTTCGGCGATATCTTGAATTCACTAAAGCATCTCTCGTTATCAGGAGAGTCCTGGCCGGATTATGGCCAGGATGGTTGGGATACGGACGACGAAGAAATTCAGAGCCCACCCACCACCCACTTTGTAGCCACTGTCGACGATCTAACCGACATGCTAGACTACGACTCCGAAGACATCGACGCTATGGACGACGATGCTGGAGACGAACAGGAACCAGCGCCCACAGGGCACTGGAAGGCCACCTAGTCATATGACGTATACATGGTGGATACCCCAAAAGATGGGGACGGCGAAGAAACAGCGGAGGCAGATCCCTTAAAGAAACAGCCCAAGCGCCGGCGTCAGCGGCGCCGCTCTAAATCCCGCCACAGTAAGAATGGAGATTCTGGCACAGGAGATAATAATACTCTAGAGAGTGTCGAAGACAATCCCCTCCAGCAAGACTCAGCGCAGGAGGATGCAGAAGCAAGCCCTCACGAGGGGGCGGCAGACGAAGAGGTTGAGGATCATAACTATATGCCTCCCTCCGAAGACGAAGAAAGCCTCAACGATGATGAATTCGTCGTACCCGAGGATCCCGTCGAACAAGAGCGCTTCAAGCGCAGGCTTATCGCCACAGCAAACAGCCTAAAGAAAAAGCAGCAGCAGCTTCAAGCTGATCAGGACCTGCTGGCCGATCGATGGACCGAGGTCCTCGCGGCCGAAGAGTATAAACTCGAACGTCCCTCCAAAAGTTACCCAAGACACAAGCTGCTCCCCCGATTAGAGGAGGAAGCATACGTACCTCCATCACCAGCGCACGATATGGCTGACCGACCACCCCGTGGTCGTGACAAAGAGGCATCCAGGCCCCCAGCCAAGATCACACCCCGGCATCGCTCCAAGAATACGAAGCCAAGAGGGAACGCGCCGGACTTGCGAGACATATTGGAGGACAAAGCAAGGCAATCCAGATCCATTTATGGATCACGTGGGCGCCCTACGACCCACGACGAATACCGTCGTGCCGGATACAATAACCCCGGCCGGGCCGAACACAGCAGACAGCGCTCTCTCGAGCTGCGTCGCAATATCGCTCAATACAGGGGCGCCGCACACCCGTTATGCTTCACTGACGAAGTAATGGATCATCAGATCCCCGAAGGGTTTAAACTCGTAAACATCAAATCTTACGATGGCACAACAGACCCCGCGGTGTGGATCGAAGACTATCTTCTCCACATCCATATGGCCCGCGGCGACGATCTCCACGCCATCAAATACCTCCCACTCAAGCTTAAAGGACCAGCTCGGCATTGGCTTAACTGCTTGCCCGCAGAGTCAATTGGGTGTTGGGAAGACCTGGAGGCCGCATTCCTTGATAACTTCCAAGGCACATATGTGCGACCACCAGACGCCGATGACCTAAGCCACATCATTCAGCAGCCAGATGAATCGGCCAGACAATTCTGGACACGGTTCTTGACGAAGAAAAATCAAATCGTCGATTGTCCGGACGCAGAGGCCCTTGCAGCCTTCAAACATAACATCCGGGACGGATGGCTAGCCCGGCACCTGGGGCAGGAAAAGCCGAAATCAATGGCATCCCTCACATCGTTAATGACCCGCTTTTGTGCGGGAGAGGACAGCTGGCTAGCCCGCAGCAACAATCTCCGTAAAAATTCTGGCAGTCCGGATACTAAGGACAACAACGGCAGGTCACGTCGAAACAAAAACAAGCGCCGCATTAACGGCGACGATAAGGAGGATACGGCAGTCAATGCCAGATTCCGAGGCTCTAAACCCGGTCAGCGGAAGAAGCCATTCAAAAGAACCACTCCGGGTCCGTCCAATCTGGACCGAATACTCGACCGCTTATGCCAGATACATGGCACCTCTGAAAAGCCAGCTAACCACACCAATAGAGATTGCTGGGTGTTCAAGCAGGCCGGCAAGTTAATTGCTGAAAACAACGACAAGGGGCTAAATAGCGACGACGAGGAAGAGACCCGGCCGCCGAACAACAGAGGACAGAAGGGTTTTCCCCCACAAGTACGGACGGTGAATATGATATACGCAACCCACATACCCAAGAGGGAGAGGAAACGCGCACTAAGGGACGTCTATGCGATGGAGCCAGTCGCCCCAAAGTTCAACCCATGGTCCTCTTGTCCGATCACTTTCGATCGAAGAGACCATCCGACCAGCATACGCCATGGCGGATTCGCCGCATTGGTCTTAGACCCAATCGTCGATGGGTTCCACCTCACGAGAGTCCTCATGGACGGCGGCAGCAGCCTGAACCTGCTTTATCAGGATACAGTGCGCAAAATGGGCATAGACCCATCAAGGATTAAACCTACAAAGACAACCTTTAAAGGTGTCATACCAGGAGTGGAAGCCAACTGCACAGGCTCAGTCACACTGGAAGTGGTCTTCGGATCCCCGGATAATTTCCAAAGCGAAGAGTTAATCTTCGACATAGTCCCGTTTCGCAGCGGCTATCACGCTCTGCTCGGACGAACCGCGTTTGCCAAATTCAACGCGGTGCCGCACTATGCATACCTAAAGCTCAAGATGCCAGGCCGTCGTGGAGTCATCACGGTCAATGGGAATACGAAACGCTCCCTCCGAACGGAGGAACATACAGTGGCTCTCGCGGCAGAAGTACAGAGCAGCCTTTTAAGGCAATTCTAGAGTCCGGCCGTTAAACGGCCGGATACAGCAAAGCACGCCCGGAGCAATGCCAACCAAGACCACCTAGCGCAATCAGAGCACGCATAGCAATGCGGCCCCAACCCTCGCCCGCATATGATCGCAAGAATAACACTCCGCGTACATCATTACGCTTTGGAGATACCATGGGCACAGGGCAGGGGGCACGATCACAACGGACCCAAAGTGCGGTTCGACCACACCGGGGGCTCGCAAATGTGCCCCTCTCTTTTTTCTTTTTATTTTTCTTCTTTTTTGTACACAGGACTCTGTTAACCAGAAGCCCTGTCCGGCGGTGAACCTGCCGAACTCATGATACAACAGTCAGGGACTAAAGAAGGCCGCGCCGAACACTCAGGTGGTCTCAATTACGAGCATTAAATTCGATTATATACACCAAATCCGCAGCTCATCCCTGGAGGGGGACATGTTTATTTAGTCCAAATCCCTTGCTTACCGCACTATTTGTATCAGTCCGCTCTACTAGCAGACTTTCTTTCATAAAAAATGCAGCACCTCTTTATTGCAATTGCATTATCGTTTATATATATATATATATATATATATATATATATATATATATATATATATATGTTCATTACATGACATCTTGCAACCGTATATTTTGTTACGGCCGAATACGCCAGGGGCTTCTGTTCCCCAAATTATGGTGTGATAAAGTCCGAACACTTTCACAAGTGCGGCACCCCGAACTTATAGCATTATATGAATCGGCTCCGAATCATGTCTTGGGTCAATAGTTGGGTTTGCCCGGCTCCCACGTTTTGGTGCCTTACGTTCCGTTCTGTCGGCTAAGGTGGCACTGGGAGAACCACTGCGATTGCGCCCCGGTTGAGCCGGGTTAACGCCTCAGTGGAGAAAGCTAAAACTGACTGGCATGATAAGGCGAGAGACTGGTCGCTGTTCGAGAGGTTTTTTCGGGTCCTTAAAGACTCACGCTGCTTCGAGCGAAGTTCCGGATAATGTCCGATGAAGGCGTGGATAGCGCCCCGGATTCGGTCTTCCGAATACCAGGGGCTTCGCCGAAATTTAAAATTATAGAATTCTATGGCTAAGTGAGAGTGTTCAAGCATTATAAGTCCGGTTGCCTTGTTCGTCGTGTTGAGCGCCTCCCTAGATGGACCCAAAAATGGGAACAAGAGTGCTCAAGTTTATCCCGAACACCCCAGCACTTGTGGCTTGGGGGCTGAAGCCAACGACTTGCCATCTCTCAGATTTTGCAAACGGCCGCACAGAAGGTAATATTTTAAATTAAACAAGCGTTGCTCATGGCGCATATGAACGAAGTTTTCAGCGCACAGGATAAATAAACAGCGAGTTCACTCAAAGATTACATTTCGGGAGCACTCATCTGCAATATCGCAGGCTCCCTTCAGGACAATTTTATAATACTTCTCCGGCGTGCGATACTCCTTGCCCGGCGGCGGTGGGTCCGTGAGAAGCTTCTCCGCATCCAATTTGCCCCATTGCACCTTTATGCGGGCAAGGGCCCGACGAGCGCCTTCGATACAGGCGGAGCGCTTGACTACATCCAGCCTGGGGCATGCATCCACCAGCCGCCGCATGAGGCCAAAGTAGCTACCAGGCATGGCCTGTCCAGGCCACAGCCGGACTATGAGGCCCTTCATGGCCTCCTCAGCTACCTTGTGGAGTTCGACCAGCTGCTTCAGCTGGTCGCTTGGGGGCACCGGATGGCCGGCCTCAGTATACTGAGACCAGAAGACCTTCTCTGTCGAGCTCCCCTCCTCGCCACGATAGAATGCGGCGGCATCAGACGCACTACACGGCAGATCTGCAAACGCCCATGGAGAGCTTCGAATGCGGGTAAGTGTCAGGTAGTTCACATTAACATGCCTGCTTTGCATGAAAAACGCCTTACCCGCCGCTATCTTCTTTATGTCCTCAACCTCCTGAAGGGCCTTACGGGCCTCGGCCTTGGCAGACTTGGCACTTTCAGAGCCGAGGCAAGCTCGGACTCTCGAGTCTTGGAGTCACGCTCCAAACTCTCATGTTTTTCCATGAGAGCCTGGAGCTCTTATCGAACTTCTGCCACCCGTGCCTCTTGCTTTTCTCGCTCAGCCCGTTTTGCGGACGCACTGCGTTCGGCCGCGGACACAGCATCCTTCAGGGCTGCCACCTTGTTAGTGGCCCCTACGATGCACAGATTATCCTTGTTAATTTTATTGCAACCAAAATCCTTTTCTGTAAGGCACTTATTCAAGGTGGTGTTATTCACCTTCTTTTTCCTCGAGATGCCTCTTGGCATGGCCGAGCTCTTGCTCGGACCGCTCGAGATCCTGCTTTAACTTATCAACCTCCGCCGTTAATGCGGCAGAGGCCAGCAGCGCAGCCTGCAAACCCATATTGACATATTTTTAGCAACCCTGCGAATATCTTGTTAGATCCTCAGTCCGGCTTTTCTTTCCGAACACCGAACTAAGCATCAGGGGCTACTGCCTATGCGGTATTACATCACATAATTTTAAACTTCTTACCTCAAAGCCTGTTAGAAGGCTGCTGCAGGCTTTGGTCAGTCCGCTCTTAGCGAGCTGAACCTTCTCAATCACCGCACTCATGATAGTGCGGTGTTCTTCCTCAATGGAAGCACCTTTAAGCGCCTCCAGCAAGTTATCCGGCGCCTCCGGTTGGACGGAGGCCGCCGGTGTCACGGTCTTGCCCTTCTTTCGAAGGGGCTGCTTGCCGGACTCCGGAACCACTGCGGGTTCCGATGTAGAGTCCAGCGCAAAGTCCGGGAGGTCGCCTGACGGCGCCTCCGGAGCCTCCTCCTGAGGGGTCCCTCTCTGGGATCCCACCTTGGCGTCCTCGTCGGCGCGTGGGGTGGAGGCGGTCGGAAGTGAATTCACATCCGACGAGGCCAATGACCCGCTCGATGAGTCGGGGAGATCGTCACCGGCCGGACTACGGACAGAATGTGGCGTTAGAAGGACACTATGTGACGTAAAAGAAATTACACATCAAGGATCCGGATACTTACGATCTTGCCGGACGCCTGGCCCTTGGAGGCCACTCATCCTCGCCAACGCTAGTGTTGGCGAAACTGTCCGGGGGGATAGTTCTCCCCCTCTTGGACCCTTCGGCCTCCCCGATTGGGGAAGCCTTCCTCTTCCTCTCTCCCTCCTCCGGGAGAGAATACTCCTCCTCCTCGTCTTCAGGGGAGGAGTCTTCGTCGTCGTCAGACGCCTGATTGCGGGAACTCTTTCGAGTCCCTGCGGCCACCTTCTTGGCCTTCTTCTCCGGCACCACGTGCGGTGCCGGAACCAGCAACCCTGCTAAGCGGGCATCCACTGGATCACTGGCATGGGAGCCGGACTGATAAGCAGCTCGGCCTTCTCCATCCATTCCTGTCAAAGGAAGAGGCAGAATGAAACCTCACTATAGTCAATCTAATTATCACAAGTGTCCCGTAATGGGGTTGAATCACTTACCTCGTCAGTTGGATACTGCGAGCTGAATCCGCGGTCTTCGGTCGCGGACGCGGGGGCTTCGGCGCCCTTGAACAGCACCCTCCAGGCGCCTTCGTATGTTGTATCGAAGAGCCCGCTTAGCGCCTGGTGTTGTTCCGGATTGAACTCCCACAAATTAAATGCCCGTTCTTGGCATGGGAGGATCCGCTAGATGAGCATGACTTGGACCACGTCGACGAGCCTGAGCCTATTGCTCACCATCTTCTTGATACATGCTCGGAGTCCAGTCACCTCCACCGGATTGCCCCACTGCAAGCCCTTCTCTTTCCAGGAGGTGAGCTGCGTGGGGATGCCAGATCTAAACTCGGGGGCCGCCGCCCATGTGGGTTTGCGCGGCTCGGTGATGTAGAACCACCCCGATTGCCACCCCTTGACGGAGTCCACGAAGGTCCCTTCGAGCCAAGGTACGTTGGGCAATTTGCCCAACATGGCGCCTCCGCATTCCGCTTGTGTGCCCTTCACAACCTTCGGCTTGACGTTGAAGGTCTTGAGCCACAGGCCGAAGTGGGGCCGGATGCAGAGGAAGGCCTCGCACACGACAATAAACGCCGCGATGTTGAGGATGAAGTTCGGCGCCAGATCGTGGAAATCCAGGCCGTAGTAAAACATGAGCCCCCGGACAAATGGATGGAGCGGAAAGCCCAGTCCGCGGAGGAAGTGGGGGAGAAAGACGACCCTCTCATGAGGCCCAGGGGTAGGGATGAGCTGCCCCTCATCGGGCAGCCGATGCGCGATATCGCCGGAAAGGTATCCGGCGCTGCGCAGCTTGGTGATGTCCTCCTCCTTAACGGTGGAGGCCAACCATTTGCCTCCCGCTCCGGACATATTCGGAGAAGGTCGAGGCGAGATGCGCGAGCTCGGGCATTGGAGCTTGAGTTCGCGGGGATGGATAAGCAAAGGAGGAAGAAGGCATAGGTGAGAAGGTGAATCCTTATCCCTTATATATAGGCGGACAAAACTATGCGTCCCCCACCAGCCTGGTAAAACTCGCTTATCTCCCAAGCGCCACCATCAATGGCGCGGTTGGGTTACCCACGCACGCATTGATGAGAATCCCGGAATAAGGGGAACATGATCTCTGCTTCGACAAGACGTGCCAAGGAAACCGCTTCGCTAAACGTGCTGAGGTGGTATAGTAAAAAACGATTCAAGCAAAGGCTTGGTGGCGGTGTGATGTCACGCCGCATAATACGTCAGCAGATTGAACTAAGTGTACATTTTATTCTCTCTACGGTGGAATGTGGAATTTATTTTGCAGAGCCGGACACTATCCTGGTGTTCATGATCTTCTCTGGATTATTCAAAGGAGGAACCCGCCTTGCAATGCCGAACATTATGCGCGCCGGACTTATCGTCATTGAAGCCTGGTTCAGGGGCTACTGAGGGAGTCCTGGACTAGGGGGTGTCCGGATAGCCGGACTATCAATATCCGCCGGACTCCAAGACTACGAAGATACAAGATTGAAGACTCCGGCTCGTGTCCGGATGGTACTTTCCTTGGCGTGGAAGGCAAGCTTGGCAATACGGATATGTAGATCTCCTACCATTGTAACCGACTCTATGTAACCCTAGCCTCCTCCGGTGTCTATATAAACCGGAGGGCTTTAGTCCGTAGGACAACAGACATTACAACAATCATACCATAGGCTAGCTTCTAGGGTTTAGCCTCCTTGATCTCGTGGTAGATCTACTCTTGTACTACCCATATCATCAATATTAATCAAGCAGGACGTAGGGTTTTACCTCCATCAAGAGGGCCCGAACCTGGGTAAAAACATTGTGTCCCTCGTCTCTTGTTACCATCCGCCTAGACGCACAGTTCGGGACCCCCTACCCGAGATCCGCCGGTTTTGACACCGACAATACCCATGGACACAGCCATGCAAAGACCATACAGAAGCGCCTCATATTCGGCTGCATTATTGGAGTATCTATACATAATTTGTAATACATAGCGGACTATATCCCCGGTAGGAGATGTTAAGATGACGCCAACGCCCAGTCCGGCCAGCATTTTGGAGTTGTTGAAGTACATAATCCAATTGGAGTATGAACTATATTCCTTAGGGAGTTTGGCTTCCATCCATTCAGCAACAAAGTCGGCCAACACCTGGGATTTAATAGCCCGGCGTGGTTTGTATATTATTTCGAACGGTAAAAGCTTGATGGCCCATTTGGCTATGCGGTCAGTGGCATCCATGTTATTGATAATGTCGTTAAGTGGTACTTCGGATGCCACTGTGATCGAACACTCTTGAAAGTAGTGTCGCAGAATACGAAATGCCATGAAGACTGTATAGGCTATCTTCTGGTGGGGGGTATCTGGATTTGCAAGGTGTAAGGACCTCCGATACATAATAGACTAGTTTTTTGGTGGGCAATTTATGTCTCTCTTCCCCTCGTTCGACGACGAGTACTACACTAACTACTTGGTTAGTTGCCGAAATGTATAATAACATACTCTCGCCAACACCTGGGGCAGCTAGGATTGGATTGCTTGCAAGTAGGGCCTTGATTTCTTCCAATCCGGCTGTTGCAGCGTTCGTCCATTCAAAGTCATCAGTCCGTCGTAGTAGCTTGTAGAGTGGTGATACGTCTCCAACGTATCTATAATTTTTGATTGTTCCATGCTATTATATTACCCCTTTTGGATGTTTATGGGCTTTATTTTACACATTTATATCATTTTTGGGACTAACCTACTAACCGGAAGCCCAGCCCGTATTGCTATTTTTTGCCTATTTCAGTATTTCGAAGAAAAGGAATATCAAATGGAGTCCAAACGGAATGAAACCTTCGGGAGCGTGATTTTTGGAACGAAAGTTATCCAGGGGACGTGGAGTGCAAGTCAAGAAGCAGCCGAGGCAGCCACGAGATAGGAGGGCACCCCCCCCCCCTATAGGGCGCGCCCCCTATCTCGTGGGCCCCTCGGGCGGCCACCGACATACTTCTTCCTCCTATATAAGCCTATGTACCCCGAAAACATCCAGGGAGCCAACTAAACACAATTTCCACCACCGTAACCTTCTGTATCCGCGAGATCCCATCTTGGAGCCTTCGTCGGTGCTCCGCCGGAGGGGGAATCAACCACGGAGGGCTTCTACATCAACACCATAGCCCCTCCGATGAGTTGTGAGTAGTTTACCATAGACCTACGGGTCCATAGTTATTAGCTAGATGGCTACTTCTCTCTTTTTGGATAGCAATACAATGTTCTCCCCCTCTCTTGTGGAGATCTATTCGATGTAAACTCTTTTTGTGGTGTGTATGTCGAGATCCGATGAATTGTGAGTTTATGATCAAGTTTATCTATGAATAATATTTGAATCTTCTCTGAATTCTTTTATGTATGATTGAGTTATCTTTCCAAGTCTCTTCGAATTATCAGTTTGGTTTGGCCTACTAGATTGATCTTTCTTGCCATGGGAGAAGTGCTTAGCTTTGGATTCAATCTTGCGGTGTCCTTTCCCAGTGACAGCAGGGGCAACAAGGCACGTATTGTATTGTTGCCATCGAGGATAAAAAGATGGGGTTTATATCATATTGCTTGAGTTTATCCCTCTACATCATGTCATCTTGCTTAAAGCGTTACTCTATTCTTATGAACTTAATACTCTAGATGCAGGCAGGAGTCGGTCGATGTGTGGAGTAATAGTAGTAGATGCAGGCAGGAGTCGGTCTACTTGTTGCGAACGTGATGCCTATATACATGATCATGCCTAGATAATCTATTATTCGCTTTTCTATCAATTGCTCCATAGTAATTTGTTCACCCACCGTAATACTTATGCTATCTTGAGATAAGCCTCTAGTGAAACCTATGGCCCCCGGGTCTATCTCTTATCATATTTGCTTCCAATCTACTTTTATTTGCATCTTTACTTTTTGCATCTATATTATAAAATACCAAAAATATATTTACCTTATCATATTATCTCTATCAGATCTCACTTTCGCAAGTGGCCGTGAAGGGATTGACAACCCCTTTATTGCGTTGGTTGCGAGTTCTTTGTTTGTTTGTGTAGGTACGTGGGACTTTTGAGGAGCCTCCTACTGGATTGATACCTTAGTTCTCAAAAACTGAGGGAAATACTTACGCTACTATCGCTGCATCACCCTTTCCTCTTCAAGGAAAACCAATGCAAGCTCAAGACATAGCAAGAAGGATTTCTGGCGCCGTTGCCGGGGAGGTCTTCGCTCAAGTCAAGACATACCAAGTACCAATCACAAACCCATCTCCCTCGCATTTACATTATTTTTCATTTGCCTCTCGTTTTCCTCTCCCCCACTTCACCTTTGCCGTTTTATTCGCCCTCTCTTTCCCAATCTCCTCCTCTCTCTCTTTAGCTTGCCTTTTTTCGTTTGCTCGTGTGTTGGATCGTTTACCTTATCGTTATGTCTAGTTCCTTATCCGCTCCTATGTCTCCCGAGTTTGAAGTTCTTCACTTCAAGCAAAGGCAAGGAGAAAACTTAAAAGATGCTTGGTATAGGATGATGGAATCTTATCGCAAGTGCACCCTGGTGAACTTTAGAATTCTTCTTCGCAATTTTTATGTTGGGTTACATATGACGCATAGGCAACTCTTGGACTGCATTGCCAAGGGAAATTTCATTGAAATTGGTCCCAGTATTGCGCATGAAATTATAGAGGGAATAGTGGGAACACCACCTCAAAAGGGAGGACCACATCCTACCCAAGAAGAAACCCAAGTGTTTGGAAAGATTTGCAAAGTAACAAAAATATTACAGAAGTCTCTTGAGCCTCTTAAAAGTGTTAGCGGAAATCTTCACCGCATGAATGTGTTGATTACTCTTTGCAATAAGCAGTTGGATTCTCTAGATCTAAAAATTTCCGAGTATGAAGGGAAGCGGAAAGAACCTCCCGGATTCGAGCATGACTCTTCTAAAAAACTGAAAATTAAAGATGGCACTACTTAGACCTATCTTCGCTTTTATGCCTAGCTAGGGGCGTTAAACGACAGCTCTAATTGGGAGGCAACCCAATTTTCTTTGTGTTTTTTGTTTTTGTTCCTGTTTAGTAATAAATCTTGCATCTACCTTCTATTTAGATGTGTTTTTATCTTTTAATATAGTGTTTGTGCCAAGTAGAACCTATAGGATAACCTATGATGATAGTTAATTTGATTCTGCTGAAAAACAGAAACTTTGTAAGCACGAATTTAGTTTTGTTAAATCACAGAAACGTGCTTTTGAGTTGATTCTTTTTGCTTATGATCAATAGATAAATGTTCCAGGACTTCCTATTTTGGTAGGATTTTTAGCGTTCCAGAAGTTTGCGTTAGTAACAGATTGCTACAGACTGTTCTGTTTTTGACAGATTCTGTTTTTCGTGTGTTGTTTGCTTATTTTGATGCATCTATGGCTAGTAAGATAGTTTATAAACCATAGAGAAGTTGGAATACAGTAGGTTTAACACCAAAATAAATAAAGAATGAGTTTATTACAGTACCTTATGTGGTGGTTTTGTTTTCTTTCACTAACGGAGCTTATAAGATTTCCTGTTGAGTTTTGTGTTGTGAAGTTTTCAAGTTTTGGGTAAAGCTTTTATGGACTATGGAATAAGGAGTGGTAAGAGCCTAAGCTTGGGGATGCCCATGGCACCCCAAGATATTCAAGTATAGCCAAAAGCCTAAGCTTGGGGATGCCCCGGGAAGGCATCCTCTCTTTCGTCTTCATTCATTGGTAACTTTACATGGAGCTATATTTTTATTCGCCACATGATATGTGTTTTGCTTGGAGCATCGTGTATTATATTAGTCTTTGATTTTTAGTTTACCACAATCATCCTTGATGTACACACCTTTTGGGAGAAGCCTACTTGATTAGAATTTGCTAGAATACTCTATGTGCTTCACTTATATCTTTTGAGCTTGATAGTTTTTGCTCTAGTGCTTCACTTATATCTTTTAGAGCACGGTGGTGACTTAATTTTGAAGAAATTGCTAGTATCTCATGCTTCACTCACATTATTTTGAGAGTATTTTAGAACGGCATGGTATTTGCTATGGTTATAAAATTGGTCCTAGAATGGTAGGGATCCAAGTTGGGTATAATAAAAACTATCATAGGAAGTGAATTGGATGCTATGATCAATTTGATACTTGATAATTGTTTTGAGATATGGAGGTAGTGATATTAAAGTCATGCTAGTTGGGTGATTATGAATTTAAAGAATGCTTGTGTTGAAGTTAGCAAGTCCCGTAGCATGCACGTATGGTTAAAGTTGTGTAACAAATTTGAAACATGAAGTGTACCTGGCTTGTGCATCCTTATGAGTGGCGGTCGGGGACGAGCGATAGTCTTTTCCTACCAATCTATCCCCCTAGGAGCATGCGTGTAGTACTTGATTTTTGATGACTTCTAAATTTTTCCAATAAGTATATGAGTTCTTTTGACTAATGTTGAGTCCATGGATTATACGCACTTTTACCTTTCCGCCATTGCTAGCCTCTTCGGTACCGTGCATTGCCCTTTCTCACCTTGAGAGTTGGTGCAAACTTCGCCGGTGCATCCAAACCCTGTGATACGATACGCTCTATCACACATAAACCTCCTTATATATTCCTCAAAATAGCCACCATACCTACCTATTATGGCATTTCCATAGCCATTCCGAGATATATTACCATGCAACTTTCCACCGTTCCGTTCATCATCCTCATGACATACTTTACTTTTGTCATATTGCCATCGCATGATCATGTAGTTAACATAGTATTTGTGGCAAAGCCACCATGTATTAATTTTCATACATGTCACTCTTGATTCATTGCACCATCCCGGTACACTGCCGGAGGCACTCATATAGAGTCATATCTTGTTCTAGTTTCGAGTTGTAATTCATATGTTGTAATCAATGAAAGTATGATGATCATCACTATTAGAGCATTGCCCAAAGAAAAAAAGAAAAAAAAAAGAAAAAAGGCCAAAAAGAAAAAAAAGGAAAAAGAGAAAAAGAAAAAAGAAAATAAAAAGGGCAATGTTACTATCTCTTTTTCCACACTTGTGCTTCAAAGTAGCACCTTGTTCTTCATGTAGTGAGTCTCATATATTGTGCTTCAAAGTAGCACCTTGTTCTTCATATAGTGAGTCTCATAAGTTGTCTTTTTCATACTAGTGGGAATTTTTCATTATAGAACTTGGCTTGTATATTCCTACGATGGGCTTCCTCAAATGCCCTAGGTCTTCGTGAGCAAGCAAGTTGGATGCACACCCACTAGTTTTCTTTTGTGGAGCATTCATTTATAGCTCTAGTGCATCTGTTGCATGGCAATCCCTACTCCTCATGTTGACATCAATTGAAGGGCATCTCCATAGCCCGTTGATTATCCTCGTCAATGAGAGACTTTCTCCTTTTTTGTCTTCTCCACACAATCCCCATCATCATATTCTATTCCACCCATAGTGTTATATCCATGGCTCATGCTAATGTATTGCGTGAAGGTTGAAAAAGTTTGAGATTATTTAAGTATGAAACAATTGCTTGGCTTGTCATCGGGGGTATAGAAGTTGGGAACATCTTTGTGTGACGAAAATGAAGCATAGCCTAACTATATGATTTTGTAGGGATGAACTTTCTTTTGCCATGTTATTTTGAGAAGACATGATTACTTTGATTAGTATGCTTTTAAGTGTTACTATTTCTTTTATCAATATGAACTTTTATTTTGAATCATTTGGATCTGAACATTCATGCCACAATAAAGAAAATTACATTGAGAGTTATGCTAGGTAGCATTCCACATCAAAAATTTCTTTATTATCATTTACCTACTCGACGACGAGCAGGAATTAAGCTTGGGGATGCTTGATACGTCTCCAACATATCTATAATTTTTGATTGTTCCATGCTATTATATTACACCTTTTGGATGTTTATGGGCTTTATTTTACACATTTATATCATTTTTGGGACTAACCTACTAACCGGAGGCCCAGCCCGTATTGCTGTTTTTTTTTGCCTATTTCAGTATTTTGAAGAAAAGGAATATCAAACGGAGTCCAAACGGAATGAAACCTTCGGGAGCGTGATTTTTGGAACGAACGTGATCCAGGGGACTTGGAGTGCAAGTCGAGAAGCAGCCGATGCAACCACGAGATAGGAGGGCGCCCCCCCCCCCCCCTCCCCCGTAGGGCGCGCCCTGTCTCGTGGGCCCCTCGGGCGGCCACCGACGTACTTCTTCGTCCTATATAAGCCTACGTACCCCAAAAACATCCAGGGAGCCAACAAAACACAATTTCCACCGCCATAACCTTCTGTATCCGCAAGATCCCATCTTGGAGCCTTCGTCGGTGCTCCGCTGGAGGGGGGATCGACCATGGAGGGCTTCTACATCAACACCATAGCCCCTCCGATGAATTGTGAGTAGTTTACCACAGACCTACGGGTCCATAGTTATTAGCTAGATGGCTTATTCTCTCTTTTTGGATCTCAATACAATGTTCTCCCCCTCTCTTGTGGAGATCTATTCGATGTAAACTCTTTTTGCGATGTGTTTGTCGAGATCCGATGAATTGTGGGTTTATGATCAAGTTTATCTATGAATAATATTTGAATCTTCTCTGAATTCTTTTATGTATGATTGAGTTATCTTTGCAAGTCTCTTCGAATTCCCAGTTTGGTTTGGCCTACTAGATTGATCTTTCTTGCCATGGGAGAAGTGCTTAGATTTGGGTTCAATCTTGCGGTGTCCTTTCCCAGTGACAGCAGGGGCAGCAAGGCACGTTGTCGGTGTAAAAACCGGCGGATCTCGGGTAGGGGGTCCCGAACTGTGCGTCTAGGCGGATGGTAACAAGAGACGAGGGACACGATGTTTTTACCCAGGTTCGGGCCCTCTCGATGGAGGTAAAACCCTACGTCCTGCTTGATTAATATTGATGATATGGGTAGTACAAGAGTAGATCTACCACGAGATCAAGGAGGCTAAACCCTAGAAGCTAGCCTATGGTATGATTGTTGTAATGTATGTTGTCCTACGGACTAAAGCCCTCCGGTTTATATAGACACCGGAGATGGCTAGGGTTACACAGAGTCGGTTACAATGGTAGGAGATCTACATATCCGTATTGCCAAGCTTGCCTACCACGCCAAGGAAAGTACCATCCGGACACGAGTCGGAGTCTTCAATCTTGTATCTTCGTAGTCTTGGAGTCCGGCGGATATTGATAGTCCGGCTGTCCGGACACCCCCTAGTCCAGGACTCCCTCAGTAGCCCCTGAACCAGGCTTCAATGACGATAAGTCCGGCGCGCATAATGTTCGGCATTGCAAGGCGGGTTCCTCCTTTGAATAATCCAGAGAAGATCATGAACACCAGGATAGTGTCCGGCTCTGCAAAATAAATTCCACATTCCACCGTCGAGAGAATAAAATGTACACTTAGTTCAATCTGCTGACGTATTATGCAGCGTGACATCACACCGCTACCAAGCCTTTGTTTAAATCGTTTTTTACTATACCACCTCAGCACGTTTAGCGAGGCGGTTTCCTTGGCACGTCCTGTTGAAGCAGAGATCGTGTTCCCCTTATTCCGGGATTCTCATCAATACGTATGTGGGTAACCCAACCGTTCCCGTCGCCACGCCTCCTCTATCGAAGGGGAATCCCAAACGGTCACGGAGACGGCCCTTGGTATTTTTTCCCCTTTATAAGAGGACCAAGGCTTGTCCTTGTTCTTCAATCTCGCATCGAATCCCCTCCTTGCTCCCAGTTCCAACACCCAGAGCTTCAGATTCGAGGGCTTCGGATCCTCAACCATGTCCGGCTCCGACCTCCAGGGTCGGTGGGTGCCCTCCTCCGTCACGGAGGAGGACATATCGAAGTTACGTGAAGCCAAGTACCTGGCCTGCGAGGTTTCGCACAGGTTGCCTGCCCAAGGGCAGGCCGTGCCCGCCCCCGAGCCCAGTGAATACATCGTCTTTGTATCCCACCTCCGCCGGGGTTTAGGCTTCCCGACGGACCCCTTCGTGAGTGGGCTCCTGTTCTACTATGGGCTGGACTTTCACGACTTGGCTCCGGAGTCCATCCTCCACATCTCCGCATTCATTATCGTCTGCGAAGCCTTCCTCCACGTCATCCCCCACTTCGGCCTATGGCTGAAGACCTTCAAGGTGGAGCCGAAGATGATCGGGGGGCGTCAAGCGGAGTGCGGCGGGGCGACCATAAGCAAAAAGGTCGATGCCCCGTGGCCCAAGGGTTCCTTCCAAGAGGAACTTGGACTGTGGCAGCAGGAGTGGTTCTATATCACCGCTCCAAGGGGCAGCAAGCAAAAGCCGCCGCGCTTATTCCGCCCGGGACCTCCACGTCAACTGATGTCGTGGGTCAACCAAGGGCTCAACTGGGGGCCATCCGAAGACGTGCCCTCACTGCAGGGCCAGATCCGAGACCTCCAAGCGAGGGAGATCGACCTGATCAGGGTGATGCAGGTTATGCTAATCAGGCATCTTCTGCCCTACAAACGCCGTCCTCTCCGTCTATGGGAGTTCAACCCGGAGGGACCTCGTATTCTCCAACACTTTATGGGTGCGACACCCGTGGAGATGTACAAGCTGTTCTTCGAACCGCAGGTGGCGTGTCCGGATTTAGCCGAGGACGCAGGCCTAAGCCGCGATCGCCCGGATACTCAGGTAAATAGCTCAGAGTCCGGACATTCTGTTTATATGCCTTTCTAGAGTTCGCCTCCTGACCCCTTATTCTTTACAGGAATGGGTGGCACGATCAAGGCTGATAAGGTGTCCGGCCCCCCTCCCAGAGACCGCACTGAAGCCCGTGCTGGTCAGAATGTTGGAGATCGCGCCCACAGAAGGGGGCGACGGGGAAAGTAGAGGAGCTAATATTTCGCCCAAAGGGGCAACTGAAGAGGGGGGAACCAAGAATCCCTCTCTTCAGGGGGAGAAGAGGACCGCCTCCGAAGATCCGGAGGCCAAAGCCCCTAAGCGTGGGAAGAGATCTTCACCGGGGGGTCCGGCGTCCGGAAAGAATCCGGACGCACAATCATCGCCAAAGGATCGGCCCTCCAGCGAGCCGTGAGTATAAAATAGGGAGTTAATTAGTAAGGAAATACCTTCATTTGTGCTTCTGTAGGTAACCGAAATATTTATATTGCAGTTCGGATCTGCAGCCTTCTCAGATGAGTTCATCTTCGGGGGACCTTCTTCCGGAGATGATGGAGAGCGATACGCCTGCGTCCGCAGCGCCGCCAGATGAGGCAGGCGAACCCGAAGTGTCGTCACGGAGGGTATCCCCGAGTCCGGAGGGGCCCGAGAGTTCGGCACCTACTAGTGTCCGGCCGGGAGAACTGAAGAATCTGCTGGAGAGGGCGTCCATTTCAGAAGATCACCGTGCGTTGATGCGTATGGTGGTTGGAAGGATTTCGTCCGCTGAGAGCGGATTGCGTAATGCCGCCATGAGTTTGCTGGCGGGGTTTGAGGTATGCGAGAATGACGCACCCTTTTGTCTTTTAACAGTTTTGCACATAAAAGTGCGCCCTGTATAGATAGTAGCCCCTGGGACTCGGTAGGTTGTCAGAAACGACAGCGTGCCGAGGATCGAAATCTTAAGTAATGAATACCACCGTCCCTATGCAGGTGGCGGATAGTCCGAGGGCTAGCCGGACTAATGAGTTTGCCAAATTAAGTCGGCAACTTGACATGGCGGATGCTAATATCGCACTTGTCAACCAGCGACTTGACGAGTCGCAAGGTAAATAAATTCTCCGCAGTCGCTTTATGTAAGGGGGTCGAGGCCCTCCTCTGATAAATTGTATGTTGTTGAACAGACGGCGCTGCTGCTGTGGAGCGCCTTCGGGCCGAACTTGCTCAAGCTAAGGAGCAAGCCCGAAGGAGTGACGCGGCTGCCTCGAGGGCAGCCGAAGAGTTGCAAGCCGAAAAGGCTGCGCACTGCCTAAGCAGGGCGGAGGTGGCCAAATTGGCCATGAAAGTAAAGGATGCTACCGACCGCAATGAGGCTCTTGAAAAGGAGCGCCTATCGGAGCGGGAAGACCTGAAGAAGGCCACCGCCGAAGCCAAGGATGCCCACTCTGCAATGCGGGCTATGAAGGAGGAACTGCGCCAGGTCGGAGAGATCGTGGCTGGCAAGCCTTTTCTGCTGCGTTGCCGGTTTATGGATGGAAAGTATGCTCAATTTGAGCGGCTGTGGAGTCCGGAGGATCCGTACATGGACTTAGCTGCAAGTGCGGCTGATGCCGTTAAGCACTTCCGGAGCCAGGGGGATCACGAGACGGAAGAGCTATATTGGTCTCAATTCCATAGTCCGGATCGCTCTCTTCCGTTGACAGACCGGTTGGCCGAGTGGGCCGAGCTAAATAGGTTGTCCGGACTTGCCATGACTGACATCGTGGCCCATGTCTGGCCAGACAGGTCCAAGGCGACGAGCTACTTTGGCTTACTGCAGCAATTCCTTGGAGCGGTGCCGCATATAAAGGACATGAAGCGGTCGGCCTGCATCGAGGGCGCGCGGATGGCTCTTGCCCGTGTGAAGGCGCATTGTCCGGAGATGGATGCCACCGCTGTTGCCTCCCAGGGTTCGGATGAAAGCCGGCTCCCTGCCGAGCACTACTTCGGGGAAGTTATGCGTGGCGCTCGTGTAATAGAGTCGCAGTGCTCGAAAAATATCACGTTCAAATGAACGTATTAGCTTGTAAAACGATGATTATGTTATAACTGCTTTTTATACTTGTGCATCCCAAGTAGTAGAACTTCTCATGTGCGGCCGTTTACGTATACATTTGTATAACTTGAAAGATTGCAGTCTTTCGGCTTCAGCCCCCACGCACAGGGTGCGGGGGTGTTCGCAAAAATAGCGCGTGTTCACACTTAATCCGACGTCTCGGTCCTGTTTGAGGAGGTGGTAGCGTAGCGAACGAGGCAATCCGGACTATAATGCTTTATCACTTTCACTTAGCCAGTGGAGCTCGAGGGTGGGGCTACGATATAGCCCCTGGTGGCACCGCATATCTCCGTATTCGGGGTGCGTATGTGCCTGACCGGGAAACGGTCCTTCGTCAAAGCGGGGAATTCTAAACATTCCGGTAGTCGATCGAGTGGTTAACCAGTCTCTCGCTGTATCATGACAGTCAGTTTTCGGCTTTCTCTACTGAGGTGCTCGCCCAGCCGAACTGGGGCACAATCGCAGTAGTTCTCCTGGTGCCGCGTTAGCCGGTGATACGGAATGTAAGGCAGCAAAACACAGGAGCCGGGCAAACCCAACATTTGACCAAAGACATGATTCGGAGCTGATGCATATAATGCCTAACTCGAGATGCCGAACACTCCCTAAGCTGTTCGGTCTTTATAATAATGGGCAGAGATGCCCTAAGCCCCTAGTGTCCAGGTACGGGCATGGTCTTCTGACGCGGCCGATGCCAAAACGTCAGGTTCCGCTTTGGCTATAGGAAGAAACCAAGGGAGAGTAACAACAAGAGACAGTAAAAAAGGTCTACGCAGGGTCTTAATCTGAAAAGAATCCTCGCAACGGGTCCCTACTGCACGTCTGCGCCTGTGTCTCCGTTGTGTCGTTATCCTGGACGGGTATGCACGTTGTTTATCTGTAAAAATAGAGGAACGTTTAGTTTGAAAATAAATCGTGCGAAAAATATGTGTAAAAGAAGAAATATAAATAATTAAAGCGGGGGTTTGTATGAGCCCGCGGTGCGCAGCCCCCTGTGAAGAGGTGTGCGGCTAGGGAGCCCCTAGCCTGCTGAAGCCGGATTCGTCTATCCGAGTCCGGGGTCTTTAAGTGACCCTCGCACTGAAATGACACCACGCGGACCGGGCATCTTGAGTGTAAGAGACGCGTAATGCGGTATGGCGTTGAAGCGGACAAAAGCCTTTCGTCCCAAGAGTGCTTGATATTCACTTACAAATGGGACGATGTGAAAAATTAATTTTTCGCGTCGAAAATTGTTCGGTGATCCAAACACGACTTTGAGTAATATGGAGCCTGTGCACTTGGCGTAAGGGCCTGGTGTCACTCCTTTGAAGGAAGTGCGGCTGTGTCGGATTTTGGTAGGGTCTATCCCCATCCGACGGATTGTGTTTGAATATAGCAGGTTTAAGTCACTGCCTCCGTCCATTAGGACGTTAGTAAATTGTAATCCGTCTATTATGGGATTCAATATCAGGGGAGTCCGTCCCGCATTTCGAACGTTTCTGGAATAGTCCAGGTGGTCGAAAGTGATTGATTTTAATATCCAATCTCTACGGTCTGCTGGGTTCGACAGCGCGAAGCTCTTTTTAGAAAGTGCCGCACTATTTTTCCGTATTATCACATGAAGTGAGTTTACTGCTTTGACCCCTTGTGGGAAAGTCTTTTGTTTTCCGGTGCTCTGCTGGTGGGGTTTATCTTCTTCGCTTGACGCGTCGAGCCCCTTGTGTTCGGCATTTAGTCGGCCGGACTATTTGAAAACCCAACAATCCCTGTGGGTGTGATTTGCAGGCCTTCCGGGGGTACTGTGGATTTGACATATCCGACCCAAAATCTTGTTTAAGTTGGACAATTTGTCACTGTCATCCTTGAGAGGCTGTATTTTGTTGTTGGGCCGTGAGCTTTTGAATCCGGCGTTGACTGCCGTGCTCTTTGGGCTTTTCTCTTTATTCCGGCGCTGCTCTTTTCGGCGCCGTGATTTTCCGTTTCCATCTCTTATCTCGGATGTACTTGGGTCGCTGGTGCTGCTTCTCGCTAGCCAGCTATCCTCTCCCGCATAGAAGCGGGTCATGAGGCTTGTTAGTGCGGACATTGTCCTCGGTTTCTCTTGACCGAGGTGCCTGGCGAGCCATTCGTCTCGGACATTGTGCTTGAAAGCTGCTAAGGCTTTGGCATCCAGACAGTCGACTATTTGGTTCTTTTTGGTAAGAAACCTGTTCCAGAATTTCTGCGCTGACTCTCCGGGCTGTTGAGTTATATGACTTAGATCATCTGCATCTGGAGGACGGACATAAGTCCCTTGAAAATTCGCTCTAAACGCGTCCTCGAGCTCTTCCCAACTTCCAACAGTGTTTTCTGGGAGGCTTTTGAGCCAATGACGGGCTGGCCCTTTGAGCTTGAGGGGTAGATATTTTATGGCGTGGAGATCGTCTCCTCTAGCCATGTGTATATGTAGTATATAATCTTCTATCCAGACTCCAGGGTCTGTTGTTCCATCGTAGGCTTCTATGTTTATGGGTTTAAACCCTGCTGGGAATTCATGGTCCAGCACCTCATCGGTGAAACATAGTGGGTGTGCGGCGCCCCTGTACTTGTATGTGCCGCTATCATCGGACACTTGACGTGTTACCTTGCTTCCTGGGGCCTTCTTTTTGGGTCCGTAGATGGACCTGGCTGGGCCATTTGACGGTGGAGGCTCTATGGCCTCCTCGTCGAATTCTGGTAGCAGCTTACGCTTCGGGTAGCTCTTCGATTGGTGGCCATTGCCGTATTTATCTGCGGTTTTGAGCATTTTGCTCCATCTCATTCTGAGCATGTCTTCCGCTGTTTTGAGCTTCCTCTTTTCCTTCTTCAGGCTTCTTGCTGTGGCGATGAGCCTGCGCTTAAAAAGCTCTTGTTCGACGGGGTCCTCGGGCACGACGAATTCGTCGTCGTTGAGGCTTGCTTCGTCTTCGGAGGGAGGCATATAGTTATGATCCTCAACCTCTTTGTCTGCCGCCCCCTCCTGGGGGCTTGCTTCTGCATCCTCCTGCGCTGAATTTTGCTGGAGGGGATTGTCTTCGGCACTCTCTGGGGTATTGTTATCTCCTGTGCCGGAATCTCTATTCTTGCTGTGGCGGGATTTAGAGCGGCGCCGCTGACGCCGGCGCTTGGGCTGTTTCTTTAAGGAGTCTGCCTCCGCTGTTTCTTCGCCATCCCCTTCTTTTGGGGTATCCACCATGTATACGTCATATGACGAGGTGGCCTTCCAGTGCCCTGTAGGCGCTGGTTCCTGTTCGTCTCCGGCATCGTCGTCCATAGCGTCGATGTCTTCAGAGTCGTAGTCTAGCATGTCGGTTAGATCGTCGACAGTGGCTAGAAAGTGGGTGGTGGGCGGCCTCTGAATTTCTTCATCGTTCGTATCCCAACAATCCTGGCCATAATCCGGCCAGGACTCTCCTGATAACGAGAGATGCTTTAGTGAATTCAAGATATCGCCGAAAGGCGAGCATTGGAAGATGTTCGCGGCGGTGAATTCCATAATCGGCGCCCAATCCGAATCGATTGGTAGGGGCGCGGGAGGTTCGGAGTCCGGCAAGGAGTCCGGCGCCTCGGAATCATGAGTTTCGCGGGGGACAAGATTGGTGTTCGGCTCCATCGTCGTGGATGTTGAAGCCCCCAGGGCGGCGTCTATCCACCGGCCCTCGATCTGGGCGATCGGCTCCGAGCTAATGGCCGGAGCGGACTCGTGTGCGGCCAACAAGGCACTGTTCGGTGGCAGAGCTAAATCATGCCCGTCGTCACAGTGCGGCGCGCTTGGCTGTGGCTCGAGTCCGTCGAAGATCAAGTCTCCGCGGGCGTCGGCCGTGAAGTTTAAGCTTCCAAATCTGATCTGACGGCCAGGGGCGTAGCTTTCGAAATGCTCCAGATGGCCAAGTGAATTGGCCCGCTGTGCGAAGCCGCCGAATACGAAGATCTGTCCGGGGAGAAGAGTCTCACCCTGGACAGCGTTGCTGGTTGAAGATGCCATCAAGCCTATCGGTGACGACACAGAGGAACTCTCAATGAAAGCACCAATGTCGGTGTCAAAACCGGCGGATCTCGGGTAGGGGGTCCCGAACTATGCGTCTAGGCGGATGGTAACAAGAGACGAGGGACACGATGTTTTTACCCAGGTTCGGGCCCTCTCGATGGAGGTAAAACCCTACGTCCTGCTTGATTAATATTGATGATATGGGTAGTACAAGAGTAGATCTACCACGAGATCAAGGAGGCTAAACCCTAGAAGCTAGCCTATGGTATGATTGTTGTAATGTATGTTGTCCTACGGACTAAAGCCCTCCGGTTTATATAGACACCAGAGATGGCTAGGGTTACACAGAGTCGGCTACAATGGTAGGAGATCTACATATCCGTATTGCCAAGCTTGCCTTCCACGCCAAGGAAAGTACCATCCGGACACGAGCCGGAGTCTTCAATCTTGTATCTTTGTAGTCTTGGAGTCCGGCGGATATTGATAGTCCGGCTGTCCGGACACCCCCTAGTCCAGGACTCCCTCACACGTATTGTATTGTCGCCATCGAGGATAAAAAGATGGGTTTATATCATATTGCTTGAGTTTATCCCTCTACATCATGTCATCTTGCTTAAAGCGTTACTCTGTTCTTATGAACTTAATACTCTAGATGCAGGCAGGAGTCGGTCGATGTGTGGAGTAATAGTAGTAGATGCAGGTAAGAGTCGGTCTACTTGTTGCGGACGTGATGCCTATATACATGATCATGCCTAGATAATCTCATAATTATTCGCTTTTCTATCAATTGCTCGACAATAATTTGTTCACCCATCGTAATACTTATGCTATCTTGAGAGAAGCCTCTAGTGAAACCTATGGCCCCCGGGTCTATCTCTTATCATATTTGCTTCCAATCTACTTTTATTTGCATCTTTACTTCTTGCATCTATATTATAAAATACCAAAAATATATTTATCTTATCATATTATCTCTATCAGATCTCACTTTTGCAAGTGGCCGTGAAGGGATTGACAACCCCTTTATTGTGTTGGTTGCGAGTTCTTTGTTTGTTTGTGTAGGTGCGTGGGACTTTTGAGGAGCCTCCTACTAGATTGATACCTTGGTTCTCAAAAACTGAGGGAAATACTTCTACTACTATTGCTGCATCACCCTTTCCTCTTCAAGGAAAACCAACGCAAGCTCAAGACATAGCAAGTGGTAATGCTTTTTATCCCAACTTGGAGATAAAACGGCTTAAGGACACAATGCACCCTGCTAGTTTTTGGACTTGCTTTAGGTCTGTTGGTATAGCCAATTGTGATAGAGCTGGGATTTTGGCTGGGTTTGCTTCAATTCCTCTATGGGAAACAATAAACCCTAGTAATTTTCTGGTCGGTACTCCAAAGACACATTTTTCTGGATTAAGCCGTATGTCGTATATTCGGAGGTTTTCGAAGGTGAGGCGGAGATCGTGCACCAGTGTTTCGACGCGCTTTGTCTTGATGACCACGTCGTCTATGTATGCTTTGACTGTTTTGCCGATTTGTTTTTCCAAGCAAGTTTGAATCATACGCTGGTATGTAGCCCCAGCGTTTTTGTGCCCGAAGGGCATAGTGTTGAAGCAAAAGGGACCGTAGGGAGTGATGAACGCGGTTGCGTCCTTGTCCAATTCCTTCATCTTAATCTGATTGTATATGGAATAGGCATCGAGGAAACACAAAGAATCGTGTCCTGCAGTTGCGCCAATAATTTGGTCTATGTGGGGTAGTGGGAAAGGGTCTTTAGGGCAAGCCTTGTTGAGGTCTTTGAAATCGACGCACAGGCGCCGGGATTTTTCCTTCTTTGGTACCATGACAAAGTTGGCTAACCAATCATGATGTTTGATTTCCCTAATAAATCCGGCTTCTAGCAACTTGGCTAGCTCTTCTCCCATGGCTTGACGCTTGGGTTCTGAGAATCGCCGCAGTGTCTGCTTCACAGGTTTGAAGCCCTTGATTATATTGAGACTGTGTTCGGCCAGCCTACATGGGATGTCGGGCATGTCTGAACGGTGCCATGCGAAAATATCCCAGTTCTCTCGCAAGAATGTGCGTAGAGCGGTGTCCACTGTCGGATCCAGCTGTGCTCCGATAGATGTTGTCTTGTTAGGGTCCGTCGGGTGCACTTGAAATTTGACTATTTCCTCAGCTGGCTTAAAAGAGGTGGATTTGGATCTCTTATCGCGGATCACATCGTCCCTGTCCACCATGGACCATAAATTAGTTAATTCTTCGGCTGCTAGGGCTTCAGATAATGCCTCGAGGGCCAGGGATGCGGTTTTGTTTTCGGCACGGAGGGCTTTGTCCGGGTCGCTCAAAATTGTTATGATTCTGCTGGGTCTGGGAATTTTGAGCTTCATATAACCGTAATAGGGTATTGCTTGGAAGCGTGAGAAAGCGTCTCGGCCGAGGATGGCGTGATACCCATTGTTGAAGGGGGCCACATGAAAGAGCAACTCTTCATATCTATAGTTTTTGGGCATGCCGAATGCCACATATAGTTTAATTCTCCCACAGCATCGTGCTTCTCAACTGGGGATAATGCCTCGAAAGGTGGTATTGCTTTGCTCGATGCGTGATCTGTCCGTCTGCATTTTATCGAGCATGTCTTCATAGATGAGATTAATCCCACTGCCGCCATCCATGAACACTTTAGTAAGCCGAAAACCATCCACAATGGGGTTTAGTACTTGGGCCATGGGTGCTCAGACTGAATGAGCCTTTGGTTCGTCTTTGGCTGTAAAGGTTATCGCCATGTCATTCCATTGGCTTAGTGTGGTAACTTGGTGGACTTCGGCGAGGTCGCGGAGTGACCTTTTGCGCCAATTATTCGAAGAAAAGGTCTCGAAGACCGTGAGGACGTTAAAGTCGTCCTTCTCCATATAGTATTTCTCAGGAGTGGTGGTGAGGATGGCCTCTCCACTCTTTTCTACTTGTCGAAGTACCCGACATGCTCGAAGGCAATGGGTTGGGTCTGTGCGCGGAGTGGCGTGTATCTGGCAGGGCTTGTCCAAGAGTTGGTCAAGAACGGACTTGTGTCCCGTGAAGGGTTTATTTTTCCTGCCCGTAGACTGGTGGTCGGGTGACCTGCTAGGATGTATCTGTTTAGTCCGGGCCGCACACTACTTAAAGGCAGCGGGCTCCAGTTGAGTTTTCTGGGCCCTCCATGTGCTTTCCATCACACAATACTTTTGTACTACCTGTGATAGTTCCGTAAAGCTCTGTATGTGGCGATGGTCGAGGGCATTCAATATTCCCTCGTCGGTGCAGTTATGATGAAAGACTGAAACTATGTCGTTGTCCGGGCAGTCTTTGATCCTATTTTTAACAAGCAGGAATCTGGCCCAAAAGTGGTGGACCTTTCCTGAGGTTATTGCCGCACGTACATCAGTTCGTATATATCTGGAGTACCTGAGTTGCTTGGAGAATATTGATTGTGCTGGGTGGGTGGTTTAAATTTTAGATCTAGTCCCACATCCGCATTTGGATCTTGAAAGTCTCCAAGGCGACCGGTTCGGGTCCGGGGAAGTCCAAGGGCTCCTTCGATCCTATGCTTGAGCCAGAGTCCGGAGGGCGTGAAGTCCCGTCCGAAGGGAGAGTATCCAGCTCATGGGATTCATGGACCCGAACATACTTGGTCTTCAACATAGGGAGGGAAGTGTCTTTGGACGGTTCCTCAACAACTGCTACGAGGTGGGTGATCAGTGGGTGATTAATTTCCTCTAGTCAGGCTTGAGCCTAATCTGATCATAGTCCGTTGAGACCCCTACAGCGGTGATGTTGTCCAGCAGTTCGTTTAAAGACGAGACATCTACCGGATCCAACTTTTCGGAGTACTTGGGCCAATGCAAAGATGGTGTCCGGCGGCCGTAAGGGATGCTGCGGGCTTGATGGTTGCGCAAGCTCCTACGGTGAAGCTGCCGAACTGGAAGGTCTGACCAGAAGCCAGGCTCCTTCCAGAGGTGATATTTTCGTTGATGACTAGGCGAGCCACAGATTGCTTTTATAGACAGCACGGCAGATCTCTTAATGAAAGCACCAATGTCGGTGTCAAAACCGGCGGATCTCGGGTAGGGGGGCCCAAGTTATGCGTCTAAGGATCGATGGTAACAGGGGCCAGGGGACACAATATTTACCCAGGTTCGGGCCCTCTTAAAGGAGGTAAAACCCTACTCCTGCTTGATTATATTCGAAGAGTATAGATATTACAAGAGTTGATCTACCTCGAGATCGTGGTGGCTAAACCCAAGATGTCTAGCCTATGAATATTCCGATGATGGTAATGAGGATATCCTCTATGGACTAACCCCTCCAGTTTATATACACACCGGAGGAGCCCAGGGTTTGTACAAGGTCGGTTCACCAGAGAAGGAAACGATACACCTAGACTCTAATCGTGTCGTTCACGTATGGAGAAGTCCCACCCGGACACATTAGATGGTCTTCAGCTTGATCTCGTATGGCCCATCCAACCCGGCCCATACCTGGGTCAGACACCAGAGGACCCCCGAATCCAGGACTCCCTCACCCCCTGCCCCCGTATATAAAGGAGGAGGGGAGCAGGCCGTCCACAAGGGGCGTGCCAAGGAGGGGGAAGTCCTACTAGGACTCCCAGTCCTAGTAGGATTCGCCCCCCCCCCCCCCCTTTCCTTCTCATGGAGGGGGAAAAGGGGAAGGGAGAGGGAAGAGGAGAAGGAAAGGGGGGTGTGCCCCCTCCCCTAGTCCAATTCAGACTCCCCATGGGAGGGGGGCACGGCCACCCCTTGTGGGCTGCCTCCCCTCTCCCCTATGGCCCATGTAGGCCCAACAATTCCCTGGGGGGTTCCAGTAACCTCCCGGTGCTCCAAAATATACCTGAACCTTTCCGAAACCATTCTGGTGTCTGAATACAATCGTCCAATATATCAATCTTTACCTCTCGACCATTTCGAGAATCCTCGTCATGTCAATGATCTCATCCGGGACTCCGAACAACCTTCGGTCACCAAGACACATAACTCATATAATACATATCATCATCGAACGTTAAGTGTGCCGACCCTATGGGTTCGAGAACTATGTAGACATGACCGAGACACCTCTCCAGTCAATAACCAATAGCGGAACCTAGATGCTCATATTGGTTCCCACATATTCTATGAAGATCTTTATCGGTCTAACCGCAATGTCAACATATGTTATTCCCTTTGTCATCGGTATGTTACTTGCCCGAGATTCGATTGTCGATATCTTCATACCTAGTTCAATCTTGTCACTAGAAAGTCTTTTTACTCGTTCCATAGTGCATCATACCGTAACTAACTCATTAGTCACACTGCTTGCAAGGCTTCATATGATGTGCATTACCTAGAGAGCCTAGAGATACCTCTTCGATACTCGGAGTGACAAGTCCTAATCTCGATCTATGCCAACCCAACAAACACCTTCGGAGATACCTGTAGAGCATCTTTATAATCACCCAGTTACGTTGTGACATTTGATAGCACATAAGGGATTCCTCCAGCGTCCGGGAGTTGCATAATCTCATAGTCGGAGGAATATATATTTGACACGAAGAAAGCAGTAGCAATAAAACTGAACGATCATAATGCTAAGCTAACGGATGGGTCGTGTCCATCACATCATTCCACTAATGATGTGATCCCGTTTTTCAAATGATAACTCATGTCCATGGCTATGAAACTTAACCATCTTTGATCAACGAGCTAGTCTAGTAGAGGCATACTAGGGACATGTAGTTTTGTCTATGTATTCACACATGTATCAAGTTTCGGGTTAATACAATTCTAGCATGAATAATAAGCATTTATCATGCATAAGGAAATATAAAATAACAACTTTATTATTGCCTCTAGGGCATATTTCCTTCAGTCTCCCACTTGCACTAGAGTCAATAATCTAGATTACATTGTAATGAATCTAAAACCCATGGAGTCTTGGTGCTGATCATGTTTTGCTCGTGGAAGACGCTTAGTCAATGGGTCTGCAACATTCATATCCGTATGTATTCTACAAATCTCCATGTCTCCCTCCTTGACCAAATCTGGGATGGAGATGAAGCGTCTCTTGATGTATTTGGTCTTTTTGTGAAATCTGGATTCCTTCGCCAAGGCAATTGCTCCAGTATTGTCGCAAAATATTTTCATTGGACCCGATGCATTAGGTATTACACCTAGATCGGATATGAACTCCTTCATCCAAACTCCTTCATTTGCTGCTTCCGAAGCAGCTATGTACTCTGCTTCACACGTAGATCCCACCATGACGCTCTACTTGGAACTGCACCAACTGACAGCTCCACCATTAAATAAAAATATGTATCCGGATTGTGACTTAGAGTCATCCGGATCAGTGTCAAAGCTAGCGTCAACGTAACCACTTACGACAAGCTCTTTGTCACCTCCATAAACGAGAAACATATCCCTAGTCCTTTTCAGGTACTTCAGGATGTTCTTGACCACTGTCTAGTGATCCACTCCTGGATTACTTTGGTACCTCCCTGCTAAACTTATAGCAATGCACACATCAGGTCTGGTACACATAATAGCATACATGATAGAACCTATGGCTGAAGCATAGGGAATGACTTTCATTTTCTTTCTATCTTCTGCAATGGTCGGGCATTGAGTCTGACTCAACTTCACACCTTGTAACACAGGCAAGAACCCTTTCTTTGACTGATCCATTTTGAACTTCTTCAAAACTTTATCAAGGTATGTGCTTTGTGAAAATCCTATCAAGCATCTTGATCTATCTCTATAGATCTTGATGCCCAATATATAAGCAGCTTCACCGAGGTCTTTTATTGAGAAACTCTTGTTCAAATATCCTTTTATGCTATTCAGAAAATCTACACCATTTCCAATCAACAATATGTCAACCACATATAATATTAGAAATGTTATAGACCTCCCACTCACTTTCTTGTAAATACAGGCGTATATTCCAACTCTGAGATGCTTGCACCAGTCCATAAATGGATCGTTGGAGCTTCCACACTTTGTTAGCTCCTTTAAGATCGACAAAACCTTCTAGTTGCATCATATACAACTCTTCTTTAAGAAATCCATTAAGGCATGCACTTTTGACATCCATTTGCTAGATTTCATCATCATAAAATGCGGTAATTGCTAACATGATTGGGACAGAATTAAGCATCGCTACAGGTGAGAAAGTCTCATTATAGTCAACTCCTTGAACTTGTCGAAAACCTTTTGCAACAAGTCGAGCTTTATAGACAGTAACATTTGAAGGAAATATGCCCTAGAGGCAATGATAAAGTTGTTATTTTATATTTCCTTACTTCATGATAAATGTTTATTATTCATGCTAGAATTGTATTAACCAGAAACTTGATACATGTGTGACTACATAGACAAAACACCGTATCCCTTGTATGCCTCTACTAGACTAGCTCGTTGATCAAAGATGGTTAAGTTTCCTAGCCATGGACATGACACTACTAGGAAAAGGCCTACTAGTGGCGCACCAGTTTTGCCTACTAATGGCGCACTACTGGTGCGCCACTAGTACCACGCCACTGGTATTTTTTACTAATGGCGCACCTATGGTGCGCCATTAGTATCTGGTATACTAATGGCGCACCGCAGGTGCGCCATTAGTATAGCCCACGGTGCGCCATTAGTATGCCTCTCAGGGGGCCATATTTACCCAAGTGCTTTGGCATACTAATGGCGCACTGTGGTGTGATGCGCCATTACTATCCTTTGGCATACTAATGGCGCACTGTAGGGTGATGCGCCATTAGTATCCTTTGGCATACTAATGGCACACTTTGTGGTGATGCGCCATTAGTATGAATATTAGGTTTTTTTACTTTTCTGATTTTTGCACAGGTTACAAAATGTATTATTGGACAGAATATAGATAGCACTACACAGCAACAGCAGATTCATCAAATACAATAGAAGATTAGTCTCCGAATACAATTCATCATATTAGTCTCCGAATTCAAAAGACCGAACAAAGACAGAACATTACAAGTCTCGGAGACCACGAGTAGCGAGTTTGTCTTCACATTACAAGTTGATATCGATCATCTAAACTACCATCACATAGAAGAGAGTTGCGGTCATCACGATGAGCATCATCGCGATGAAACTGGTCTTCATCCGGTTCCTCCAACGCTCCCTCCTCTCTCTCGCTAGATAACGGGCATATCTAGATTCCGCCTCCGCCCTAGTGGTGTACCCTTTGTAACTGTTACCGCTGAAACGGTGAACCAGTCTCCGACACTCCTCCCAGTCGTCGTAGACTCCGGGAACCTTACCCTTGTACACGACATATGACGGCATCTCTATGCACAAGCCAAACAACAGACAATACATAAGCAATATATAAGTATGCAACAAAAGGATCAGAAGAGAAAATCAAGACATTAATAGCATGATTCATGGTCCTACTACTAAATAGCATCCATTACATCTAAGTTGAATGACTGTCCAAACCAAAGAGACATACAAGTTCATTAAAGTTTAATTACAACATGAGCTAACCGATGTTTCAGAACTACAAATAGCATCACTACTTTCGACTCGACTCATGGGACCGGAGCGTGGATGAAGTCGCCGTCTTTCGTGATGGTCATGAAGTCGCGGGCGTTGTCAGCCTGCATTTGTAGCATTATGTCTATCTCACTATTAGACGGTTGATATCTGACGTAGAACTGCCCCGAGGTACGAAGGACATCTTGATGGATGATTTCTGCAAACTCCGACTGGATGTGAAAGAATTCTTGTCAGAGGTCCGTGTCCTAGATTGCCGCCAAGCTTGCAGCCCAATCTTTGACATTATTTGGTAGCAGAAGGTGATTATGGTCCCGTACGATCACCCGCATGTGATGGAGGGCATAGTAGGCATCCTTCTGACCGCCAGGCGGCTGCCTGACGCAGGGGAACGTCGTATTGTGGGTGAACACGTGCCTGCTATACCCACGAACTGGCCTCTTAAAGGTGCCTCCAGATTTGGCGTAGCCGGGGAGAGTATCATCAAGAACTTTCTTGATATTTGTGTAGTCTATCTTGGAGTCACGGTCCGGGTCGAAATACGTGGCCATGGAATATCTCGGGCTTAAGAGGATGAGTGTGCAATGTGTGTCACTGCACAGAACACGGAATGTTAGAAAAAAAAGAATGATCGAAATCTAAGAAATCATATGTTACGAGGCGGTGAGGGGATGACTTACTCGGGAAAGTAAGGCACGAGGAAGTTATCCTTATCTGGGTTTGCCAGAATGACGCCTTCGAGGTGTGAACTGGCGACTTGTCGGTCCCCAGCGCTGCCCAAGATCTTGGCACGCATGTAGAAGGGGTCGACTATCCCGATGTCCGGGGTCTTGTCTCGAATGATCCACATCTCCATACTCAGCGAAAACAGCCAAACGAAGGTGTAGTGCAGCGGATGAAGGTTAAACATAGCAAAGATGTCATCAAACCGCAGGACGATCGTACCCCCGATGGCGCCATCCACAAAGACCTTGCCCTCTGGCACCTTGGCCACGAAAACCAAGTATGCCACATCATTCGGGGAGAGATGACGCTTCTCCAAAGAAAGAACACTGTCATGCAGACTCCGCATAGCACCGGTTGCAGCATTAAGCATATTTGTCAGTAGCATCGCCCTACCCGCCACATGCACCCTCCTCGAGATATCCTTAGGTGAAGGTGGCCCGTCCTGAGCACGGATCGTACTCGGTGCCGACTGGCTCACACCGGCGCCCTTGTTAGTCTTTTGTTTCCATCCCTTCTTCTTGATCTGCTGTAATGGGACCAAGTTCTGCCCACAGACCACCTTCTTGAGCGTGTTGGGGCTGATAATATTTCGCACCTCAGCTATCTGAGGCTCGGTGAAGGCGGGACCTAGAGGCGTCTCCTAAGAACTGAACACCAGACGACGCCTGTTGCAATTGGATTTCTCCGCCATACCAGCTAGATCGCGGTTGTCTTGGTTGGGTTCTTGAGAAGGAGGCCCGCAGAACTCATCAGCGTACCCATGTTCGGCAAAGTACTTATCGACATTGGTAAATGTACCGTCATCGTTGTCCGGATCCTGTGCCATATGCATGTCCGGATCCTGTGCCATAGGGATGTCCGGCATGTCCGGTAGCATTACGGCGTTCTTGCCATGGCTTGGCGCCGACACGACTGGCGGTCTTGTCTGTGGGGTGGTGTCCCCCGCCCCCAAACGAATCTGGCTCTTTGGCCAAAGAAGGGGCTAGCTTACGCAGGCGCTGAGGGTCATCTCATCTTCTTCATCGGCCCTAGCGGGTCGAATCGGAGGTAACAGCTCGTCGCAGCCTGGCAGCACCCGAACCAGTTCAACCCTATACAAGGTGGGTGGCATCGGATTACCATGGAACACAGGGTTTCCCGGTTGAACGATTCTGCCCTTGGCGACATCGACCAACTCGCCGCCCACGAAGTGCAGGAGAGTGCAAGGAACGTCAACGGCGCCCTGCGAAAACATGTAGGGCATCAGGGATACCCAGTCAAAGGCAAGGAGATGAAGTCATCGGCCGAGAGGCTTAGTTACCGTGATGCCGTCGAGCTCGGCTAATGTCGAGGCACCGCCAACGGCGGGCGTGCAACTGGCAGAGGGGCCGCCTGCTGGCGAGGTGTCGGCCGGCGTACACCCGGGTGCATTAAGATCCAATGCCCGTGCCGGCGCCGGACACATGAATACCGCCTCCGCCGAAGACACCAATGGCGCCGCCGGAGACACCAATGGTGCCGCCTGCGCGTTGTGCGAGTTGCTGGCCGTGAATCTGGGAATCGGGGGAGGCCCCTGTTGGCTGCCCGCAATCCACGTCGTCAGCCCATGAATCAACGTAGGCACCATGGCGGTGAGCGTCGTTCCCAGTTGTTGTTGCACTTGCTCTTGGACAATCTCCGGAATCCGCGCCACTTGTGCCTTGAGTGCTTCAACCTCACGCGACTGGCTTTCCGAGTTGGTCTTTTTCTCCTTTCGCTCACCAGCGGTATAGTATGACGACCATTTTGTGGACAAGCCTTTGCCGGCCACACGACCAGCTGACGTCGGCTTCCTGAGCTTATCCTTGTTTTTCATTACGTTCAATGCCCTATTTAAAGGGGTGTCAAAAGGGAAGCTCTGAGACGACCCCGCGCTACTGCTTTCAGTGTCCTGCAGAAGGAACGTGAACCATTTAGAAGTATTGGGGATTAATTAGAATGCAACCATATGGAGCTAATTACGCGGGGGTGTATTCTTTACCAGAACAAGCTCGAGCGGCCTGGTCTTCGGATCCGTGGTAAGCTCCTTTGTTACCGAGTCCTCCTTGTACCGGGCCTTGAGAAAGTTCCTGGTCTGCTTGTCACGGTATTTCTCGAAGCAGGGCGGTAGGCCTTGCTCGGCACGCTCCGCGTCCTCCTTGTCCCATATAGGCTCCGTCACTCTGTAACCGTCGGGACCGAGTTGGTGGACCCCTAAGTTCAACTGCCGCATTTCTTTCCCCCACTGACTTGATTCAAAGGTTGCGCTGCTCTCGCACTTGATCTTGAACTCCTTGTAGTCATCTTCGCTCATCAAAGGATATTTTGCCTTGATCTTCTCATAACTATCACCTTTTTCAATCATTTCCTTCACTGTGCTTCTCCAAGTAGACAGGGTCGTGCTCATCCTCGTGAGGGCGGCACTGTTCACTTTGTTCCCTGAGAGGCGTGTGTTTGCAAATTCAGCGGGGAACTTGTATCGTTCGTGCAGCTTCATGAAGAGGAGGTTGCGCAAATTCCCTCGGTCCTTATGCCTTAGGTTCTCGGTGTTGATCGAGGCGGTGCTCCAGAGAATGCACCCGAGCTGAACCGAGTACCCCTTTACTACTTCTTTGGGCGCCGTCGGATGCCCGTTGGAGTTCACTTCAGTAAATTCCTCCTTGACGGTGCCGAGCACGTTCGAGCGCCGGTCCTTCCGTTGCCTCTTCGGTTGGCTGCCATCTGTGCGTGCGCCGCCATCATCAATGGTGGCATCCTCGGCGGCACCATCAGTGGTGTCATCCCCGACGCCGCTAGGGGTTGTGTAGTCAGGATTGGTGTCTTCCACGGCGTCCTCATAGCGGTGAGGTTCTTCCTCCAACTCCTGGGACAGCTCCCAGAATTGCTTGCCGCCCGAACCGCCAGCCTCATCATTGTGGGCCATGTTTCGCTCTAAATAGGAAAAATGTTTGGTCAAAAAGTTGGTTATTGTCAAGGAACAAGATCATGGTCTCATCATTTAGGGTTTGTCAACACCGAGGCATCCTAAAAGCTAGGCTTTTATCATTTAGGTTTGTCGACGCCGAGGCACGCTAAAAGCCCAAGTGTACATCATTTAGGTTCTCATAGACACCGAGGCACTCTAAAAGCCAAGGTTTCATCATTTAGGGTTTGTCGACGTCAAGGCACCCTAAATGCTAAGTTAAGTTTTCATCATTTAGGGTTTATCGATGCCGAGGCACCCTAGGTTGGGCCTAATCACTTGGCACTAATCACTTGGCTCTATTGCCACCTATGTTGGGTTTATCATCTAGGCTTTATCGATGCTAAGGAGAATTCTAAGTTGGGCCTAATCACTTGGCTCTATTGCCACCTATGGTTTAATGCAGCAAGAATAAAGGGGCAGTTGATCCTACTTAATTAAGTACTAAGATACCCCGGCCCATGCATTAGTAGCAAGTACCCCATATGTCCGATTTTTAGCAAAGTCATGCTAAAATTCACGGAAAATTTCAGCATGACCTTTGCTGAAAATAGGACATATGGAGTACCATAATTTGCCGGAACGAAAGTTAATCGACATTCCGGCAAACTCAAGGGCCTCTCGGGGTACCTGCAAAATCATCACGACACGAAGGGCCTCTCAAGGGCCTCAAGCAGCAGCGGCGTCTCCCAGGACCCCATTTTTTTGCTAAATTTCTTTGAGCAACAATTAGAGCAGAAAATTCAGCATATTTCTATACAACAGCACTGTAAAGATGAAGAATAGTTCTACAGCAGCCCATTTATATACAACAGCATCTTTGGTCATACCAATTTCTGAAACAATTCAAATCTGAACTGTATCTCTGGTCATACAAATTTCTGAAACAATTCAAATCTGAACTGTATCTTTGGTCATACAAATCTCTGAAACTATACAAATCTGAAATATATATTTGGTCATACAAATTTATGGAACTAATCAAATCTGAAATGTATCTTTTGTCATACAAATCTCGAAAACTATACAAATCTGTGGTCATACAAATTTACGGAACTAATCAAATCTGAACTGTATCTTGCTAGGCACCACTACTGCAAGTGCCATACTACTGCAAGTGCCATACTACTGCAAGTGCTATACTACTGCAGAGAATTATGCCCACTTGAGTTGGAGTTAATGACCTCAATAGACTGTCACTGGCAGTAAGAGAGTAGCACTACTAGTAGTAGCCTTGTACTACTTGTAATGGAAGAATATGACACAGTGCTAGTACACAGGTACAAATTATAATCAGTAGGGAAATATCATCATAATATTATCATCATTCAGTAGGAAAACAACCTTAGCTAGGTCAGTTCTGAACTACATATGGCAATCTCACTTTTAGGAAAGGAGGATCATCATACACATATATATGTATAGCAATTGACAGGAGCTTCATCATTTTTAGTAACAACAATACATATATGGCAATTGGAAGCAAACAGATGTACACATAAGATAAAAATGTAGTGCTGAAAGTTTAATGCTTACAAAAGACTTGCTGAAATAGTGAAAAATATGGAGTCACCAAGCTGGCTAAGAAACTCCCAAAGTCCACTAGCAAATCCAAGATCTAATCCTGTTACACACAGCATAACAATTTAAGATAATTAGAATAAGGATAGTAGGAAATGAAAAAGAAAGAGCTCAAAAAACAATCACAACAGCAAAATAATAAAAACCTTAGGAAAGCATTATCAGACCAGAAAACAAGACATGCATAGAATATATTTGAGAAATCAACCAATATTAAACGAGAACAAGCATGTAGTACTGACCACTACCTTGACAATCAGCAGTTTAACTCTGTTTTCTTTCTCGTCAACAAGTGAAATAACTTCAGAAGTCCTGTAACCTGGGAGATGTAAGCAAACGATTTGACTTAGATTTTAGTATTTGGTAGTCTAATCAGCAAGACAAAGTATGCAATGGAGATGCCCTAATGGAAGTATGCAGGGCGGACAAAGTTTTATTTTTAAGCCTTAAGCGCCTACATAAGTGGCTATGCAATGGAGATGCCCTAATGGAAGTATTCTAACTACTGGAAATATTCCACTCAACTGGTTGGGGTACTCCACAACACAGTGCTTTGTGTCTAAAATGGAGTACTTCACGGCACCACACATACTACAACAATTTAGTCCTAGAAGAAAATAAATCCTAAAAGAAAAGAAATCCTAAAATCTGGAGCAAGTCCTAGCAGTAGTAGTCCAACTAGATGGCCACCACTACTACTCCTATCACTAGAGTAAACAACAGTTGTGTGTTCAACATCTTCACTAACAGTAAATTGGCAGTTCTCCATTATCTACTCCTGCAACTTCAACTACAATAACATCCTACAACTACTACAACGACATAAAACTACTATGCATCATCTTCCTACAACTACTCATCTTCAGCAGCACATGATACACGAAGCAAGCAAACAGCTACTAGTAGATTACTTGTTGAATACAACATGACACTTGTTAAACTTGTTACTGGAGTAATTCAATTAAATTCATGTCATGTACTGTTAAACTTGTTACTGAATTCATGTTAAATTCAGGATGCACAAGAATAGTCTGCTGGAATATTGCTGGACTACTGTAAAAAAAACTTGTTAACTAAATTCATGTTAAATTCATGTTTAGTTAAATTCATGTTAACTTGTTACTGTATCTAATCAACAAGACAAAGTTAGCGGAAGCAGAGGCGGGCAAGCGCAAAGCAGCAGCAACAGTATGCAGGGCGCGGCCCGGGCGTACGCGCACGCGCGAGGGAGCTGGCCGGCGAGCGGCGGCAGCGGCGCGGGAGGGCGCAGCCTGGCCGCGATGGGGCTTGCACGGGGCGGGGGAGAAGAGTCCAGTGGCAGCAGTAGTTTAACAGAAGCAGCGGCAGCAGTTTCGGCGGGCGCGGGCGGAGAGGTAGGTGGTGGTGGCGCGGCGGCTGCAGGTGAAAGCAGCAGCGAGCAACGACAAGTGCGGGTGGCCGCACGCGCTATACAGGGATGGGAGCAGGGGGGCGACGAGGGCTGTACCTTCGCAGCGGCGAGGAGGCACGATGGCGATGCGGGCGGCGGCGAGATCCAAAGGCGTCGGAGAGACGACGCGGGCTCCTCGTGGTCCTCCTCCTGGTCCTCCTCCTCCGGCTCGGGGCGCAGGGGCGGCGGCGCGAGGGAGCTGCAGTGGGGGGGCGCGGGGGCGGCGGCGGAGGGGAGCTGCGGTGGTGGGGGCGCGGGAGCGGCGGGGGTGGAGTCCGGCGGGGGTCGGGGCGGCGGCGTCGGGGCAGCGCGCGGGTGGATCTGGCGAGGGAGAGGGACGAAGGCGATCTGGCGAGAGGAAGAGGGAGGAATTAGCTAGGGGGCAGCTTACTAATGACGCACCCTCCAGCGGTGCGCCATTAGTATGTTTTTTTTAGATAGCAATGGCGCACCCCCAGCCGGTGCGCCATTAGTTATCTTTTTTTATATAGCAATGGCGCACCAACAAGAGGTGCGCCATTAGTAATCTTTTTTTATATAGCAATCGCGCACCAGCCAGAGGTGCGCCATAAGTAATTTTTATTATTATTATTATTTGTTACATCTAATAATTTTTAAGAAAATGAATATGAAACAGTAATAATTTTTTTATAAAAATAGTAATAATTTTTTTAAAAATATCATCAAATTTGTTATTTGAAAATATTTATGAATATGAAAAAATATCATCAAATTTATTATTCGAAAATATCATCAAATTTGTTATTTGAAAATATAATCAAATTTGTTTTTTTTCAATTTTAGTTGCATTCATTTGTGACGGTGGAGCGGGCCGGGGAGGGTGCGGGGGAGGGTGCGGTGGGTCGGCGGCGGCGGTGGAGCGGGGGAGGGTGCGGTGGGTCGTCGGCGGTAGTGGAGCGGGGGAGGGTGCGGTGGGTCGTCGACGGCGGGGGAGCGGGGGAGGGTGCGGGGGGTCGGCGGCGGCGGCAGATGGAGCGAGGGAGGGTGCGGTGGGTCGTCGGCGGCGGTGGAGCGGGGTAGGGTGCGGGGGGTCGGCGGCGGCGGCCGGTGGAGCGGGGGAGGGAGCGGTGGGTCGTCAGCGGTGGTGGAGTGGGGGAGGGTGCGGTGGGTCGTCAGCGGCGGTGGAGCGGGGGAGGGTGCGGTGGGTCGTCGCCGGCGGTGGAGCGGGGGAGGGTGCGGGGGGTCGGCGGCGGCCGGTGGAGCGGGGGAGGGTGCGGTGGGTCGTCGGCGGCGGTGGAGCGGGGGAGGGTGCGGGGGGTCGGCAGCGGCGGCCGGTGGAGCGGGGAAGGGTGCGGTGGGTCGTCGGTGGCGAGGGGGACCGAATCTGGCGAGGTGGGATAGTGATCGATATGGAGGGGGATCGAGATCGAGTGTCCATGAAATTTAAAAACATTCATGAGTTCAAAATTAAAGTGCCCATGAAATACAATAATCGAGAGATGAAGGCTACAATTTAAATACAATCGATCTTAGCTAGCTATCTGTTCACAATCTTCTTGCCCTTATTTTTCGTAAATGGAGTTCTTCTCTTGAACGGGCGTCCTTTAGGTAGGGTGGTCCTGCTTCTTCTTCTTGTGGTGTATGCTCATACTTCATCGTCGTCGTCATGTTCCATCTTCGGGTCGCCGTACTAGTCGAAGTCTTGCTCATTGGCGACTCCATCCATTCCGATGATCTTCCTTTTGCCTCTCCTCACGACAACACGACTGGGCTTTGGCGGGTCGGTAATGAAGAAGCATTGGTCCACTTGGGAAGCCAGTACCCATGGCTCATTTTTCGCAGTGACGTTTGCGCCCGCGGTCTTGGATTTGGCTTCGGGTATAACCATGGTGGTGAAATACCGTTCTTCTTTTATGACGCTCTTGGCCCATCTGACACGGAACATCGGGACCTTCTCTCCAGCATAGCTCAGCTCCCAGATCTCCTCGATCCTTCCGTAGTATCTGTCCTTGTCGTTACCGGTGTAGGATTCCATCGTTACCCCGGAGTTCTGATAACCATCGCTCTTCATGTCCTTTCCCTCGGTGTAGAATGTGTAGCCGTTGATATTGTACGCCTCATACGTCATCAGGTTGTGCTCGGCGCCCTGTGACAAGGCAAATATGAGTTGTTCTTCCGCGGAAGAATCCTCATGTAAAGGGTATGACAGAAGCTTCTTCTTGAACCAATGCATGAAACATGAGTTGTGCTCTTTGATTATATCTCCGTCTATCCTCTATTGGCCTCGATTGTTGTACGTCTTCTCAATAAAGGTTTTGTGCTCTACCACCCAAGGATCGACCACGTCTATATGTTGTAGCGCGACTAGCTTTGCTCTTTCAAAGTCGGCGAGTTGACCCTCGAAGTCGACATGCATTTCACGGCGACCCTCACGGTGACCCCATCCAGCGAGCCTGTTGAGGTGCCTGTTGACGGGCAGACCAATGGGGTTCTCGATGCCTAGATAATTCGTGCAGTAGGATATGCACTCTTCGGTCAGAAAGCCCCTGGCTATGCTTCCCTCTGGGCGTGACATGTTGCAAACGTATCCTTTGATGACACCATTCATCATTTCGAACGACATCATGCTGTGCAGGAACGTCGGCCCGAGTTGGACGATATCCTCCACGATATGGACCAGCAGATGCACCATAACGTCGAAGAATGCGGGCAGGAAGTACATCTCAAGCTCGCATGGTATCACCACGATCTCTTCCTGTAGCCTTCTGAGTTGCCTCACGCCAACCGACTTCCGAGAGATGACGTCGAAAAAGTTGCATAGGCCAAATAGCGTTTCACGGACGTGCGCGTCCATGATCCCACGGATGGCAACTGGAAGTATCTGCGTCATCAGCACGTGACAGTCGTGAGACTTCATCCCGCTGAACTTCTGCTTCGCTGTGTCTAGGTATCTGCTTATCTTCCCCGCGTAACCGTAAGGAAGTTTTACTCCTACGAGGCAGGTGAAAAACTGATCGATCTCCTCCTGACTTAGAGTGAAGCACGCGAGAGGGTAGTCATTTCCGGTCTTCTTGGCCTTTTTTCCTTTGCGACGACTTTCCGTGTCCTACTTCGCCTCATCATCATCATTAGCGTGAAGCTCCTCCCTGATGCCCATTGATTTCAAGTCTGTCCTTGCTTTCGGCCCATCTTTGGTCCTCTCTGGCATGTTGAGCAGGGTACCAAGCAGACTCTCGCACACGTTCTTCGTGATATGCATGACATCAAGGCTGTGAGGCACACGGTGGATCTTCCAGTACGGCAAGTCCCAGAAAACAGACCTCGTTTTCCATACCTTCAGCAGCGGCTCTGGCGCCTTTTGCTTCTTTCCCGGCTCTGGCGCCTTTTGCTTCTTTCCCGGCAGTGGGTAATCTTTCCAATTTTTCAACAGCTGGTCTATTTCCTCATCGCTCCTCATACGCGGGCATCTTCGGGGTTTGGTTTCACTATCGAACAGATCCTTGCGTTTCCTCCATGGGTCATCGTCGCGAAGCCACCTTCGATGTCCCATGAACACGGTTTTTGAAGACCCGGGATCTCTATCTAGCTGGCGATACATTGTGTCATCCATGCACCTGACGCATCCAGAAAATCCGTGGACCACCTGCCTCGCGAGATATCTGTAACCGAGATAGTCGTGCACCATCGTGAGCAGTGCGGCTCTCATAGGGAAATATTCTTTCTCTGTAGCGTCCCACGTATTGGCTGGTGTTTTCCACAGCGTGTCTAGCTCCTCTTTCAGCAGCCCCAGATACAGATTGATGTCGTTCCCTGGTTATTTCGGCCCTTCAATTAGCATACTCATGTGAATGTACTTCCTCTTCATGCACAACCAGGGGGGAAGGTTGTACATCCACACAAACACAGGCCAGGTGCTATGTGTGCTTCTCTGGCTGCCAAACGGATTGACTCCATCGGTGCTCGCGCCCAGCACGATGTTCCTTGGATCCTTCCCAAATTCTGGGTGTTCAAAGTTCAACGCTTGCCACTGGCTCCCATCCTTAGGTTGACTCGGCATCTTGTCTTTTTTATTTATCTCCGAATCATTTGCGTCATCTTCTCCTCCCTATCTGCGTGCCAACACAGGAGCTTTGCTACCTTAGGGTCCGCGAAATACCGCTGCAGACGAGGAGTGATCAGAAAGTACCACACCACTTTTCGAGGAGCTTTCTTCCTCTTCTTGTATCGAGTGACGCTGCACACCGGACATATGGTAGACTCCGCATGCTCGTCCCGATAAATGATGCAATTGTTCATGCACACATGGTATTTCACGTGTGGTAAATCCAGAGGACACATGATTTTCTTCGCCTCCTCGAAATTGGTCGGGCACTTGTTCCCCTTGGGAAGACGTTTGTGCCAGAATGACATGTTCTCGTCGAAGCATGCGTCGGTCATTTTGTGTTTTACCTTCATCTCAGGAGCCATGAGCGTTACTTTCAGGCGGGTATCCTCGGGCCTACATCCTTCATACAATGGAGTAACCGCATCTATCTTTAGTTGATCCAGCTTGGCTTTCTCTCAGGCGGCAGCTCTTGCGTTATCCGTCTGCTTGAGAAGCAGCTCTTGAATATGAGGGTCCTGCACCCAGCCCATCGATGGTCCATCGTCGCCTGCTCCGCCGGCATCTTCATCTTCATGATCATGCCCTTCGTCTGCTCCGGCATCTTCCTCATCATCATGTCCTGCATCGTCTACAAGATGACTGTGTACAGCATCACCGTCGTGATAATGTCCTGGAGATTCTTCGTCTTCTCGCCCGCCCGAGTCTTGCTCATTTCTTGCCCGGCCCCCATGGACGACTTCATAGTCATCTTCATCACCTTGCCACTGATAGCCATCCATGAAACCATGCAAGAGCAGGTGGTCCCGCACCTGCCCGGAATCCGGGTCCACAATAAGGCTCTTCAGCTTGCATCTTCGACACGGACATCTTGATCTCCGTCTCGTTCTTTTAAAGCATCTCGGCCTTCGCAGAGCTCAAAAACCTATTCACGATGCCTTCGGTCATCGTGCGGACCATGGTCGCCTGCGGGGTAGAGCAAAACGATATTTTAGAACCAAGAAAAAATTTGGCATGACTTTCCCTAAATATAGGACCAAAAAGAATGCATAGTGCCAAAATTCTCGCCGAAACGAAAATGAATCAACATTCCGGCAAAATATTGGCAACTATCGCATTTCAAATACCGGTACCTGCAAACACAAACATATATGCAACACCACAAACATATGCAACACCACGAACATACATAGATCTAGCTAGGCCACAAAAAGTGCATGTGCACGTTGTTGGAGAGGGAGAACAACATAAAGATAGCTTCCCCCTTGCTTACCTATCAAAAAAAGGTAATTTAACCACTTAATTTGGGTGAATCTATGGTGCAAATGAGGTGAGGAGGAGGAGGCAGCCGAGACAAGCTTGGAGGAGGAGGTGGAGAGAATGAAGTGGGAAAAGTGAGTGGGTAGGTGTGGCTATCCAAAATATCTTGTTGGTCCCAGGTTACTCATGGCGCACCACCTGCAAATGCGCCATTAGTAAGCCTGGTTACTAATGGCGCACCTGCTGGTGGTGCGCCATTAGTAGTTTTGCAAAAAAAAATATACACTAATGGCGCACCGTGGCATAGTGCGCCATTACTAGTTTAAACTAGTAATGGCGCACTGTGCCACGGTGCGCCATTAGTAGTTTTGCAAAAAAAAAGAATAAAAAAAACAACAGTAGTGGCGCACTGTGCCAGGATGCGCCATTAGTATGTTTGGAAAAAAATTGTTACTAGTGGCGCACCATGTGCCTGGTGCGCCATTAGTGTCTTCCACACTAATGGCGCACCTGCACATGGTGCGCCACTGCTATATAGTAGTGGCACACCACATGACAGGTGCGCCATTAGTATCCATTTCATCTATATCCCTTTTCCTAGTAGTGTGAGTTGTCATTTGATTAACGGGATCACATCATTAGTTGAATCATGTGATGGACAAGACCCATCCGTTAGCTTAGCATAATGATCGTTCAATTTTATTGATACTGCTTTCTTCGTGTCAAATATATATTCCTCCGACTATGAGATTATGCAACTCCCGGATACTGGAGGAATGCATTGTGTGCTATAAAATGTCACAGCATAACTGGGCGATTATAAAGATGCTCTATAGGTATCTCCGAAGGTGTTTGTTGGGTTGGCATAGATCGAGATTAGGATTTGTCACTCCGATTATAAGAGAGGTGTCACTGGGCCTACTCGGTAATGCACATCATATGAAGCCTTGCAAGCAATGTGACTAATGAGTTAGTTACGGGATGATGCACTACGGAACGAGTAAAGAGACTTGCCGGTAACGATATTGAACTAGGTAGAAGATACCGACGATCGAAACTCGGGCAAGTAACATACCGATGACAAAAGGAATAATGTATGTTGACATTGCGGTTCGACCGATAAAGATCTTCGTAGAATATGTGGGAACCAATATGAGCATCCAGGTTCCGCTATTGATTATTGACCGGAGAGGTGTCTCAGTCATGTCTACATAGTTTTCGAACCCGTAGGGTCCGCATGCTTAACGTGCGATGACGATATGTATTATATGAGTTATGTGTTGTTGTGACTAAAGGTTGTTCGGAGTCCCGGATGAGATCACGAACATGACGAGGAGTCTCAAAATGGTCGAGAGGTAAAGATTGATATATTGGAAGGTGGTATTTGGACCCCGGAAGGGTTCCGGAGTGTATCGGATACATAACGGAGGGGTTACCGGAACACCTCGATGAAAGATATGGGCCATATGGGCCATAAGAGGGAGGCTAACCAGCCCACAAGGGGTTGGTGCGCCCCCACAAGGGAGGAGGCCGAATTGGAGTGGGGACGGGGGTGGCGCACCCATTTTGTTCTCCTTCTCCCTCTCCTTCCCCCATTCCTTCTCTGGTAAAAGAAAGGGGGTCCGAATTGGACTTGGAGTCCTAGTAGGACTCCCCCCATGGGGTGCGCCCTAGGGCCGGCCTCCTCCCCTCTCCCTCCTTTATATACGGGGGCGGGGGCATCCCAAGGCACATCAATTTTCTTGGTCGTGTGTGGTGCCCCCTACACCGTTTACTCCTCCGATCATATTGTCGTAGTGCTTAGGCGAAGCCCTGCGCGGATCACTTCACCAACACCGTCATTTGCCGTCATGCTGACGGAAATCATCGACTCCTTCGTGCCTCTACTAGATCAAAAGTTCGAGGGACGTCATCGAGCTGACATGTGCAAAACTCAGAGATGTCGTACGTTTGGTACTTGATCGGTTGATTCGAGAAGACATTCAACTACATCAACCGCGTCAAGTTAACGCTTCCGCTTTCGGTCTACGAGGGTATGTGGACACACTCTCCCCCTCTCATTGCTATGCATCTCCTAGATAGATCTTGCGTGAGCGTAGGAATTTTTTTGAAATTGCATGCTACATTTCCCAACATTGGCATCCGAGCCAGGTCTATGCGTAGATGATATGCACGAGTAGAACACAAAGAGTTGTGGGCGATGATCGTCATACTGCTTACCACCAATGTCTTATTTTGATTCGGCGGTATTGTTGGATGAAGCGGCCTGGACCAACCTTACATGACCACATTCATGAGACCGGTTCCACTGATAGACATGCAACTAGTTTTGCATAAAGGTGGCTAGCGGGTGTCTGTTTCTCCAACTTTAGTTGAGTCAAATTTGACTGTGGTCGGTCCTTGTGAAGGTTAAAACAGCAAACTTGATAAACCATCGTTGTGGTTTTTGTGCCGTAGGGATGTACGGTTCATGCTAGAAGCCCGTAGCAGCCACGTAAAACTTGCAACAAACAAAGTAGAGGACGTCTAACTTGTTTTTGCAGAGCATGTTGTGATGTGATATGGTCAAGGCATGATGTGATATAAATTGTTGTATGAGATGATCATCTTTTGTAACAAGTTATCGGCAACTGGCAGGAGTCATATGGTTGTCGCTTTATTGTATGAAATACAAACGCTATGTAATTGCTTTACTTTATCACTAAGTGGCACCGATAGTCGTAGAAGCAATGGTTGGTGAGACAACCACGGCGCTACAACGGAGGTCAAGGTGTCAAGCCGATGACAATGGAGATCATGGCGTTGCTTCGATGATGGAGATCAAAAGCACAAGATGACGTCATTACGTTGTGGTGTTCCAGATGGTGTGAGCTGTGAAACTATTCCACATTGTTTTAAATGAAGGCCAAACTCGTAACTCAAATATTCTCCTCCATGATCAGATCGTAGAAATTTTATTTTCTTGTAACGATGATTCTCCACTTCACTCTGAAATTCCTTGAACTTTTCAAACGTTTTAGACTTGTGTTTTATTAAGTAGATATACCAATATCTGCTCAAATCATCTGTGAAGGTCAAAAAATAACGATACTCGCCACGAGCATCAACACTCATTGGACCGCATACATCGGTATGTATTATTTCCAATAAGTCACTAGCTCGTTCCATTGTTCCCGAGAACGGAGTTTTAGTCATCTTGCCCATAAGGCACGGCTCGCAAGTATCAAATGATTCGTAATCAAGTGATTCCAAAAGTCCATCTTTATGGAGTTTCTTCATGCGTTTACTCCGATATGACCCAAATGGCAGTGCCACAAATAATTTGCACTATCATTATCAACTTTGCATCTTTTGGCATCAATATTATGAATATGTGTATCATCACGATCAAGATTCAACAGAAATAGACCACTCTTCAAGGGTGCATGACCATAAAAGATATTACTCATATAAATAGAACAACCATTATTCTCTGATTTAAATGAGTAACCATCTCGCACTAAACAAGATCCAGATATAATGTTGATGCTCAACGCTGGCACCAAATAACAATTATTCAGGTCTAAAACTAATTCCGAAGGTAGATGTAGAGGTAGTGTGCCGACGGCGATCACATCAACCTTGGAACCATTTCCGATGTGCATCGTCACCTCGTCCTTACCCTATTTTTGTTTAATCCATAGTCCCTGCTTCGAGTTACAAATATGAGCAACCGGACCGATATCAAATACCCAGGCACTACTACGAGAATTAGTAAGGTACACATCAATAACATGTATATCAAATATGCCTTTTCTCACTTTGCCATCCTTCTTATCCGCCAAATACTTGGGGCAGTTCTGCTTCCAGTGACCAGTCCCTTTGCGGTAGAAGCACTCAGTTTTAGGCTTGGGTCCATTTTCAGGTTTCTTCCCGGGAGTGACAACTTGCTTGTCATTCTTCTTGAAGTTCCCCTTCTTTTTACCCTTGCCCTTCTTCTTGAAACTAGTGGTCTTGTTAACCATCAACACTTGATGCTCCTTTTTGATTTCTACCTCTGCGGCCTTTAGCATCGCGGAGAGCTCGGGAATAGTCTTTTCCATCCCTTGCATATTGTAGTTCATCACGAAGCCTTTGTAGCTTGGTGGCAGTGATTGAAGAACTATGTCAATGACACAATCATCTGAAGATTAACTCCCAGCTGGGTCAAATAATTATGGTACCCAGACATTCTGAGTATGTGCTAACTAACAGAATTGTTCTCCTCCATCTTGCAGCTATAGAACTTGTTGGAGACTTCATGTCTCTCACCTCAGGCATTTGCTTGAAATATTAACTTCAACTCCTGGAACATCTCATATTGTCCATGACGTTCAAAACGTCTCTGAAGTCCCGATTCTTGGCACACTGAACTAATGAGTAGTCATGAACATGCGATTGCCAGGCATTCACAATGTCTGCAGTTGCTGGGGCAGGTGGTACACCTAGCGGTGCATCAAGGACATAATTCTTCTGTGCAGCAATAAGGATAATCCTCAAGTTACGGACCCAGTCCGTGTAGTTGCTACCATCATCTTTCAACATAGCTTTCTCTAGGAGCATGTTGTCTGCTAGAACTACGTCGGTATTTCCCCAAAGAGGAAGGGATGATGAGTATAGCGACGGTAGGTATTTGAAAGTGCAACTATCCCTAGGTGGTTTTGGTAATTCCTAACAACATATAGCTCATTGAGCTAATGCTATTTCAAGATAAATATTTTAGGCAAAGCTCAATGAATGGCATGGCATGGATGAGAAAAGTGGACCCCTCAAAATACTAAGGATAAAAGGATTGGCTCAAGCTCAAAGCTCAAGACTCTACATTTTATATTTTAGTGATCCAAGATCACATTGAGTCTATAGGAAAAGCCAATACTATCAAGGAGGGATGAGGTGTTGCTTAATGAGGTTCTTGCTCCATAGTGATAGTGATATGCTCCAAAAACCCTCAACTACTTTCCCACATCCACATATGACCTAAACCAAAAGTCAAACTCGGCCCTACCGCTTCTTTCTATCCGGCGCCACCGAGTTCAGATGTCATAGCCACTGCCACAAACCCTAGACAAATCGGTCCCACCGATAGGGATCTCGGTGTCACCGAGATGGCATTGTAATCTCTCTGTTTCCCTTCGTAACGTTTCGGTACCATCGAGATGAGCGATCAGTCCCACCGAGATTGCAATGTAAACTCCCTATTTCCCTTCCGTAACATTTCGGTCCCACTGAAATGAGCGAACCGGTCCCACCGAGTTTACCTGACCAACTCTCTAGTTAGCTTATTACCAAAATCGGTCCCACTGAGTTTGTGTAATCGGTCTCACCGAGATTACATTATGCCCTAACCCTAACCATATTGGTCCTACCGAGTTGCATGTCGGTCCCACCGAAAATCCTAACGGTCACTAGATTTGCTGAATCGGTCTGACCGAGTTTATCAATTCGGTCCCACCGAGTTTGGTAAGTTGTGTGTAACGGTTAGATTTTGTGTGGAGGCTATATATACCCCTCCACCTCCTCTTCATTCGTGGAGAGAGCCATCAGAACAAACCTACACTTCCAACTTGCTATTTCTGAGAGAGAACCACCTACTCATGTGTTGAGGCCAAGATATTCCATTCCTACTATATGAATCTTGATCTCTAGCCTTCCCCAAGTTGCTTTCCACTCAAATCTTATTTCCACCAAATCCAAATCCTGTGAGAGAGAGTTGAGTGTTGGGGAGACTATCATTTGAAGCATAAGATCAAGGAGTTCAACACACCATTTGTTACTTCTTGGAGAGTGGTGTCTCCTAGATTGGCTAGGTGTCACTTGGGAGCCTCCGACAAGATTGTTGAGTTAAACCAAGGAGTTTGTAAGGGCAAGGAGATCGCCTACTTCGTGAAGATCTACCGCTAGTGAGGCAAGTCCTTCGTGGGCGACGGCCATGGTGGGATAGACAAGGTTGCTTCTTCATGGACCCTTCGTGGGTGGAGCCCTCCGTGGACTCACGCAACCGTTACCCTTCGTGGGTTGAAGTCTCCATCAACGTGGATGTACGATAGCACCACCTATCGGAACAATGACAAAAATATCTGTGTCTCCAATTGCGTTTGAATTCTCCAAACCCTTCCCTTTACATTCTTGCAAGTTGCATGCTTTACTTTCCGCGGCTCATATACTCTCTGCATGCTTGCTTGAATTGTGTTAAGATTGCTTGACTTGTGCTAAGTTAGCTAAAATCTACCAAAGACTAAAATTGGGAAAAGGATAACTTTTTATTTGGTCAAGTAGTCTAATCACCCCCCCCCTCTAGACATAGTTTCGATCCTACAGTATTCCCCTCAGTGATGAGACCAAGGTTATTGAACCAGTAAGAGAACCTCCTCACACCACATAAACAGCACCTACACACAAATAACAAATACTCGCAACCCGATGTGTTAAATGGGTTGTCAATCCCTTTCGGGTACGGCGCCTCAAGATAGGCAAATAACATGAGGTAAAAGTGGTAGATATGATAAAGAGATAGCGGAACAAATAAATTGCAGCAAGGTATTTTTGTATTTTTTGTTTAATAGATCTGAAAATAAATGCAAAGGAAAATAGATCGCAAAGTCAAATATGATGGAAAGAGACCCGAGGGTCGTAGGTTTCACTAGTGGCTTCTCTCGAGAAAAATAGCAAACAATGGGAAAACAAATACTGTTGGGCAATTGATAGAACTTCGAATAATCTTGACAATATCCAGGCAATGATCATTATATAGGCATCATGTCCAAGATTAGTAGACCGACTCATGCCTGCATCTACTACTATTACTCCACACATCGACCGCTATCTAGCATGCATCTAGTGTATTAAGTTCATGGAGAAATGGAGTAATGCAATAAGAACGATGACATGATGTAGACAAGATATATTTATGTAGAAATAGACCCCATCTTGTTATCCTTAATTAGCAACGATACATACGTATCATTTCCCCTTCTATCACTGGGATCAAGCACCGTAAGATCGAACCCATCACAAAGCACCTCTTCCCATTGCAAGATAAATAGATCAAGTTGGCCCAAAAAACCCGAAATGTCAGAGAAGAAATACGAGGCTATAAGGAATCGTGCATATAAGAGATCAAAGAAGACTCAAATAACTTTCATGGATAAAAACATAGATCTGATCATAAACTCAAAGTTCTTCGGATCCCAACAAACACACCGCAAAAAGGCTTACATCATATGGATCTCCAAGAGACCATTGTATTGATAATCAAGAGAGAGAGAGAGAGAGGAATCCATCTAGCAACTAACTACGGACAAGTAGGTCTACAAAGAACTACTCACGCATCATTGGAGAGGCACCAATGGAAGTGGTGAACCCCTCCGTGATGGTGTCTAGATTGGATCTGGTGGTTCTGGACTCTGCGGCAGCTGGAATTGATTTTCGTTGACTCCCCTAGGGTTTCTGGAATATTGGGGTATTTATAGAGCAAAGATGCGGTTCAGGGGGCACCCGAGGTGGGCACAACCCACTTGGGTGCACCTAGCCCCCCGGGCGTGCCCTGGTGGGTGCTGCCCCCCTCGGGGCACCCCCTAGGTGCTTCCTTGGCCCACTAGATGTCTTCTGGCCCAAAAAAATCCTCAAGAAGTTTCGCTGCATTTGGACTCCGTTTGATATTGATTTCCTGTGATGTAAAAAACATGCAGAAAACAGCAACTCGCACTGGGCACTATGTCAATAGGTTAGTACCAAAAAATGATATAAAATGACTATAAAATGATTGTAAAACATCCAAGAATGATAATATAACAGCATGGAACAATCAAAAATTATAGATACGTTGGAGACGTATCAGCATCCCAAGCTTAATTCATGCTCGCCCTCGAGTAGGTAAATGATAAAAACAGAATTTTTGATGTGGAATGCTGCCTAACATGTTCATCACATTTCTTTTCTTCATAGTATGGACATATGGACTTTTATATGATTCAAAGCAATAGTCTAGTTTTGACATGAAGACTTAAATACTCAAGCATACCAACAAGCAACCATGTCTTTCAAAATATCAACACTAAAGCAAGCTATCCCTATCCCATTAGACTCAACATTGATCCATCCATGAAACATACTCGAATATTAGCTACATCCAATGCTCAAATACGATCATAGTGCCCCTTAATTGGTGCTTTAAAAAGAGAAGATGGAGACTCAAATTCAAAATAAAAATTTCTTAAGTAAAATAACGGCCCTTCGTAGAGGGAAGTAGGGATTTGTAGAGGTGCCAGAGCTCAAAGCTTAAATTGAGAGGAAAAAAATTTGAGAGGCATACTTTTCCCACCAATGAAAATGACTTAGAGATCCCAACACTTTCCATTCTAGATACATCATAGGCGGTTCCCAGACAGAAAATAAATTGTATTCCTTTTTCCACCATTACTTTCACTTTCCATGGCTAACCTTATCCACTAATGCCCTCCATACCAACACTTCCCCAGGAATTTATTATTTGACAACATAAAGTAAATTCATTTTTCATTTCAGGACTGGGCATCCCTAATACCTTTGCCATACTCTCGTGCAATGACAAGTGAATAAACACTCGTCGTGAGAATAACACATCTAGCATGGAAAATATTGGTCACCCTTCACCGCCTCGAGAGTGGTAGAGCACACAAAAGAGAAATTTATTTTGAAAATTAGAGATGGCACATGCAAATTTGCTTAGAACAGCATGGAAATACCGCATATAGGTAGGTATAGTGGACTCATATGGCAAAACTGGTTTAAATGGTTTTGGATGCACAAGTAGTGATCATACTTAGTGCAAAATGAAGGCTAGCAAAAAGATTGAGAAGCAACCAACCGAAAAGCAAAAATCTCATACCCAAGCATTAAGCATAAGTAACACTGAATAATGCACCATAAGTAGGGTATAAATTTCATTGCATAACTATTGACTTTTGTGCTTGCATAGGGAATCACAAACCTTAACATCAATATTCTTACTAAAGCACAATTACTGATCAACATGACTCACATATCGTATCGTTATATCTCAAAACCATTACTAAGAATCTAGTTTATTTTGTCCAATGATCTTCATGAAAGTTTTCATTATATCCTCCTTGGGTATCTATCACTTTGGGACTATTTTCATTTGTTGCTTTTGATAAGCTCAAACAAATATAAGTGAACATCATGAGCATAAATTTTTCTTTCTCTCAAAATAATCTAAGTGAAGAAAGAGAGAATTTCTTAAAAAAATTACTAACTCCCAAATAAATCTAAGTGAAGCATGAGAGAATTTCTTCAAAAATAACAAAGCACACCATGCTCAAAAAGATATAAGTGAAGCACTAGAGCAAATTCATGGCTCTAAGAATTTAAGTGAAGCATAGGAGCAAGCATAGCATAATTTTTATCTCTATCAAAAGGGTGTGTTCAGAAAGGATTCAACACTTAAAACACAAAGAAAAACAAGCAAAGACTCATATCATACAAGACGCTCCAAGCAAAACTCATAGTATGTGACGAATAAAAATATAGTTTCAAGTAAAATACCGATGGTTGTTAGAAGAAAGCGGGGATACCACTCAGGGCATCCCCAAGCTTAGTTGCTTGCTAATACTTGAATATTATCTTGGGGTGCCCTGGGCAACCCCAAGCTTAGCCTTTTGCAAATCCTTATTCCTTCATCCATCGTAACATCACCCAAAACTTGAAAACTTCAATCACACAAAACTCAACAAAACCTTCGTGAGATCCATTAGTATAAGAAAGCAAACCACTACTATAAGTACTGTTGAAACCCTATTATTATTTTGTTTTGCATTATATCTACTATATTTCAACTTTTATATGGCAAAAACTCATCAAAGAAAATCATAGAATCATCAAAACAAGCGCACAATGCAAAGAAAATAGAATCTGTCAAAAACAGAACAATTTGTAGCAATCTGAATATTTCGAATATTCTGTAACTCCAAAAATTCTGAAATAAATTGGTTGACGTGAGAAATTTTTCTATTAATCTTTTTCAAAAATAATCAAGTCAAAATCACTCTTCTGTTAAAAATGAAAAATAATCTCGTGAGCGCAAAAGTTTCTGTTTTTCAGCAAGATCAAATCAACTTTCACGCAAATCTTCCCAAAGGCCTTGCTTGGCACAAACACTAACTAAAACACAAAAAACACAATCATAACAGTAGCATAGTTGTGCTAACACACAAGAACAGAAAGCAAAAAAGCAAAAATTTGGGTTGCCTCCCAACAAGCGCTATCGTTTTACGCCCCTAGCTAGGCATAATGCATAGGATCTAAGTGTTGTCATCTTTGGTTCTAGATCCATAAGATGCCCTCGTGGTTGATTCAGATGGTGGCCTAATTCTTGCTCTAGGGAAGTGTTCCATTCCCTTCCTTAGTGGAAATTGAATTTAATATTGCCTTCTTTCATATCAATCACGGCATCAATAGTACGCAAAAACGGTCTACCAAGAATAATTGGACAATACGGATTGCAATAAATAGCAGGAACAATAAAATCTATGGGCACATAATTCCTATTTGCAAGAATAAGAACATCATTAATTCTTCCCATAGGCTTGTAAATAGTATAATCCGCCAAGTGCAAATTTAAAGAGAATTCTTCAATATTGGTAAGACCAAGCACATCACATAAAGATTTCAGAATTGTAGAAACACTAGCACCCAAGTCACATAAAGAAAAACACTCATAATTTTTAATATTTACTTTGATGGTAGGTTCCAATTCATCATGCAATTTTCTAGGAATTGAAACTTCTAATTCCAACTTTTCTTCAAAAGCTTTCATCATGGCATCGACAATATGTTTAGTAAAAGCTTTATTTTTTTCATAAGCATGGGGTGAATTTATCATGGATTGCAAAAAAGAAATACAATCAACCAAAGAGCAACTACCATTTAAAGTCTTTGTAATCCAAAATAGTGGGCACATCATTAGTTAAAGTCTTGACCTCTTCAAACCCACTTTTATCAATTTTCTCAACAAGATTTTCACCCTCCGAATCATAGGGACGCCTTCTAACTAAAGTTGACTCTTCTCCAGTCCCTTTTTTATCAATCTTAATTTTACTAAACAAATAATCAATAGAAGAAACACCAATCATTTTAAGATCTTCATCACTTTTATGATAGTAATCACTAGAAAACGCTCTTTCTAAAAATTCTCTTTTAGCTCTAAGAATAGTGGTTCTTTTCTTACTTTCATCCATAGAAACATAAAGAGCTTTAATTGATTCTTCAACTTTAGGCACAAAAATTTTCAACTTGAGAGTTTCTACATCATGAGAAATTTTATCAACACTTCTAGACAAATCATCAATTTTATTGAACCTTTCTTCTATCGAAGTGTTGAAAGCTTTTTGCGTATTAATAAATTCTTTAATATTGTTCTCAAGATCAGAGGTGTTTCTATTATTATTATAAGTAGGATTACCATAGGAACTACCATAATTATTAGAGCAATTACTAGGAAAAGGCCTAGGATTAAAATTACCTCTATAAGCATTGTTATTGAAATTGTTTCGCGAGACAAAATTCACATCTATGGCATCACTATTTTGCTCAATCAAAGTAGACAAAGGCACAATATTAAAATCAACAGGAGCACTTTTATTAGCAACCAACTTCATAAGAGCATCAACTTTTTCACTCAAAGAATTTATTTCTTCTATCGAATTGACTTTTTTACTAGTAGGAGCTCTTTCGGTATGCCATTGTGAGTAATTGGCCATAATATTGTCTAGTAATTTAGTGGCTTCACCCAAAGTAATTCCCATAAAAGTAACCCCCGCGGCCGAATCTAAAAGATTACGAGCAACAAAATTCAATCCCGCATAAAAAATTTGTATGATCATCCAAAGATTTAACCCATGAGTTGGGCAATTCCTTAGCATCAATTTCATCCTTTCCCAAGATTGTGCAACATGCTCATGCTCAAGTTGCTTGAAATTCATGATCTGGGTTCTAAGGGAAATAATTGTTGCGGGCGGAAAATACTTAGTGATAAAAGCATCCTTGCACTTGTTCCAAGAATCCATACTATTGCGAGGCAAAGAAGAAAACCAAATTTTTGCATGATCTCGCAAAGGAAACAGAAATAATTTCAACTTCACAACATCATTGTCCACATCTTTTTTTCTTTTTCATATCGCATAATTCCACGAATGTGTTAAGATGGGACGCGGCGTCCTTGTTAGGAGTACCGGCAAATTGATCTTTCATGACAAGATTCAGCAAAGCAGTATTAATATCACAAGACTCCGCACTAGTGGCAGGAGGAGCAATCGGAGTGCTAATAAAACCATTGTTGTTGGTATTTCAGAAATCACACAACTTGGTGTTCTCTTGAGTCATGATGACTACGCAACAAGATTGCACTCAAAAACAGATCTGACAAGAAAACGCCGAACGAAAAAGAGGGCGAATAAAACGGCAAATTTTTGTGAAGTGGGGGAGAGAAAAACGAGAGACAAATGGCAAATAATGTAAATTGCAAGGAGATGAGATTTGTGATTAGGAACCTCGTTGATATTGAAGATCCTCCCCGACAATGGCGCCAGAAATTCCTTTTGATGTCTGCTAGAACTACGTCGGTATTTCCCCAAAGAGGAAGGGATGATGCAGTATAGCGATGGTAGGTATTTCCCTTAGTGATGAGACCAAGGTTATCGAACTAGTGGGAGAACCTCCTCACACCACGTAAACAGCACCTACACACAAATAACAAATACTCGCAATCCTACGTGTTAAAGGGGTTGTCAATCCCTTTCGGGTACGGCGCCTCAAGATAGGCAAATAACGTGAGGTAAAAGTGGTATATAGGATAAATAGATTGCGGAACAAATAAATTGTAGCAAGGTATTTTTGTATTTTTGCTTTAATAGATCTGAAAATAAATGCAAAGGAAAATAGATCACAAAGGAAAATATGATGAAAAGAGACCCGGGGTCGTAGGTTTCACTAGTGGCTTCTCTCGAGAAAAATAGCAAACGGTGGGAAAACAATTATTGTTGGGAAATTGATAGAACTTCGAATAATCATGACGATATCCAGGCAATGACCATTATATAGGCATCACGTCCAAGATTAGTAGATCGAATCCTTCCTGCATCTACTACTATTATTCCACACATCGACTGCTATCCAGCATGCATCTAGTGTATTAAGTTCATGGAGAAACGGAGTAATGCAATAAGAACGATGACATGATGTAGACAAGATCTATTTATGTAGAAATAGACCCCATCTTGTTATCCTTAATAGCAACGATACATACGTGTCGTTTCCACTTCTGTCACTCAGATCAAGCACCGTAAGATCGATCCCATCACAAAGCATCTCTCCCCATTGTAAGATAAATAGATCAAGTTGGCCAAACAAAACCAAAATATTAGGAAGAAATATGAGGCTACAAGCAATCATGCATATAATAGATCAAAGAAGACTCAAACAACTTTCATGGATAAAAACATAGATCTGATCATAAACTCAAAGTTCTTCGGATCCCAACAAACACACCACAAAAAGGCTTACATCATATGGATCTCCAAGAGACCATTGTAACTATAATCAATAGGGAGAGAGAGGAAGCCATCTAGCTACTAACTATGGACCCGTAGGTCTACAAAGAACAACTCACGCATCATCGGAGAGGCACCAATAGAAGTGGTGAACCCCTCCATGATGGTTTCTAGATTGGATCTGGTGGTTCTGGACTCTGCGGCAACTGGAATTGATTTTTGTCGACTCCCCTAGGGTTTATGGAATATTGGGGTATTTATAGAGCAAAGAGGCGGTTCAGGGGGCACCAAAGGTGGGCACAACCCACCTGGGTGCGCCTGGGCCCCTAGGCACACCCTGGTGGGTGTTGCCCCCCTCGGGGCACACCCCCAGGTGCTTCCTTGGCCCATTGGATGTCTTCTGGCCCAAAAAAATCCTCAAGAAGTTTCGCTGTGTTTTGACTCCGTTTGATATTGATTTCCTGTGATGTAAAAAACATGCAGAAAACATCAACTGGCACTAGGCACTATGTCAATATGTTAGTACCAAAAAATGACATAAAAATACTATAAAATGATTGTAAAACATCCAAGAATGATAATATAACAGCATGGAACAATCAAAAAATATAGATATGTTGGAGACGTATCAGAACACATTAAAATTCAAAGGAACGGTAGCACGGGCCATTGATCTACGACATAGATATGCAAAGAACTATCAGGACTAAGTTCATGATAAATTAAGTTCAATTAATCATATTACATAAGAACTCCCAATTAGATAGATATCCCTCTAGTCATCTAAATGATATGTGATCCAAATCAACTAAACCATGTCTGATCATCACATGAAATGGAGTAGTCTTCAATGGTGAACATCACTATGTTGATCATATCTACTATATGATTCATGTTCGACCTTTCGGTCTCTAGTGTTCCGAGGCCATATCTGTATGGCTAGGATCATCAAGTTTAACCCGAGGATTCCGCGTGTGCAAATCTGGCTTGCACCCGTTGTATTTGAATGTAGAGCCTATCACACCCGATCATCACGTGGTGTCTCGGCACGAAGAACTTTCGCAACGGTGCATACTTGGGGAGAGAACTTATACATTGAAATTTTAGTGAGGGGTCATCTTATAATGCTACCGCCGTACTAAGCAAAATAAGATGCATAAAAGATAAACATCACATGCAATCAAAATATGTGACATGATATGGCCATCATCATTTTGTGCTTTTGATCTCCATCATCGAAGCAATGTCATGATCTCCATCGTCACTGGTTTGACACCTTGATCTCCATCGTAGCGTCATGGTCGTCTCGCCAACCATTGCTTCTATGACTATCGCTACCGCTTAGTGTAAAGTAAAGCAATTACATAACGCTTGTATTTCATACAATAAAGCGACAACCATATGGCTCCTGCCAGTTGCCGATAACTTCTACAAAACATGATCATCTCATACAACAATCTTTATATCACATCATGTCTTGACCATATCACATCACAACATGCCCTGCAAAAACAAGTTAGACGTCCTCTACTTTGTTTGTTGCAAGTTTTACGTGGCTGCTACGGGCTGCTAGCATGAACCATACATACCTACGGCACAAAAACCACAACGGTGATTTATCAAGTTTGTTGTTTTAACCTTCATAGGGACCTGCCGCAGTCAAATTTGATTCAACTAAAGTTGGAGGAACAGACACCCGCTAGCCATCTTTATGCAAAACTAGTTGCATGTCTGTCGGTGGAACCGGTCTCATGAACGCGGTCATGTAAGGTTGGTCCAGGCCGCTTCATCCAACAATACCGCCGAATCAAAATAAGACATTTGTGGTAAGCAGTATGACGTTCACCGCCCACAACTCTTTGTGTTCTACTCGTGCATATCATCTACGCATAGACCTGGCTCGGATGCCACTGTTGGAAACGTAGCATGCAATCTCAAAAAAAATCATACGCTCACGCAAGATCTATCTAAGATATGCATAGCAACGAGAGGGGAGAGTGTGTCCAAGTACCCTCGTAGACCGAAAGTGGAAGCGTTAACTTAATGCGGTTGATGTAGTCAAACGTCTTCTCGAATCAACCGATCAAGTACCGAATGTATGGCACCTCCGAGTTCTACACACGTTCAGCTCGATGACGTCCCTCGAACTCTTGATGCAATAGAGGCATAAAGGAGTCGATGAGTTCCATAAGCACGACGGCGTGATGACGGTGTTGGTGAAGTGATTCGCGTAGGGCTTCGCCTAAGCACTACAACAATATGATCGGAGGAGTAAACGGTGGAGGGGGGCACCGCACACGGCTAAGACAATTGATGTGCTTTGGGGTGCCCCCCTGCCCCGTATATAAAGGAGGAGGCGAGCATGCCGGCCACAAGGTGCGCGCCAAGGAGGGGGGAGTCCTACTAGGACTCTCATTCCTAGTAGGATTCGGCCCCCTCTTTTTTTTCCTTCTCATGGAGGGGGAAAAGGGGAAGGGAGAGGAAAGAGGAGAAGGAAAGGGGGCGCGCCCCCTCCCCTAGTCCAATTCGGACTCCCTATGGGAGGGGGCGCGTCCACCCCTTGTGGGCTGCCTCCCCTCTCCCCTATGGCCCGTGTAGGCCCAACAATTCTCTGGGGGTTCCGGTAACCTCCTGGTACTCCAAAAAATACCCGAACCTTTCCGAAATCATTTCAGTGTCTGAATACAATCGTCCAATATATCAATCTTTACCTCTCGACCATTTCAAGACTCCTCATCATGTCTGTGATCTCATCCAGGACTCCGAACAACCTTCGGTCACCAAAACACATAACTCATATAATACATATCGTCATCGAACGTTAAGCGTGCGGACCCTACGGGTTCGAGAACTATGTAGACATGACCGAGACACCTCTCCGGTCAATAACCAATAGCGAAACCTAGATGCTCATATTGCTTCCCACATATTCTACGAAGATCTTTATCGGTCGAACTGCAATGTCAACATATGTTACTCCCTTTGTCATCGGTATGTTACTTGCCTGAGATTCGATCGTCGGTATCTTCATACCTAGTTCAATCTCATTACTGGCAAGTCTCTTTACTTGTTCCGTAGTGCATCATCCCATAACTAACTCATTAGTCACATTGCTTACAAAGCTTCATATGATGTGCATTACCGAGAGGGCCCAGAGATACCTCTCCGATACTCGGAGTGACAAATCCTAATCTCGATCTATGCCAACCCAACAAACACCTTCGGAGATACCTATAGAGCATCTTTATAATCACCCAGTTACGTTGTGACGTTTGATAACACAAAAGGGATTCCTCCGATGTCCAGGAGTTGCATAATCTCATAGTCGGAGGAATACATATTTGACACGAAGAAAGCAGTAGCAATAAAACTGAACGATCATAATGCTAAGCGAACGGATGGGTCTTGTCCATCACATCATTCCCTAATGATGTGATCACGTTTATCAAATGACAACTCATGTCCATGGCTAGGAAACTTAACCATCTTTGATCAACGAGCTAGTCTAGTAGAGGCATACTAGGGGCACATAGTTTTGTCTATGTATTCACACATGTATCAAGTTTCGGGTTAATACAATTCTAGCATGAATAATAAACATTTATCATGAATAAGGAAATATAAAATAACAACTTTATTATTGCCTCTAGGGCATATTTCCTTCACTAATAGATGGTGCTATCGTACATCCACGTTGATGGAGACTTCAGTCACAAGGATCAACAATAACAAGGATTACGATTGCCAGATTCCACGGAGGGTTCACACCCACGAAGCGTTCACAAAAAAACAACCTTGTCTATCTCATCATAACTTACGCCCACGAAAGGATGGCCGCACTCGGATAGATCTTCATGAAGTAGGCGATCTCCTTGCCCTCACAAACTTCTTGGTTTCTCCACAAGATTTGGAGACTCCCCGGCACACCTAACTAATCTAGGAGGCATCACCCTGCAAAAGGCAATAGATGGGGGTTGTTGACAATGAACTCCTTGTTTTTGTTCTTCAAAAGATAATCTTTGAGATAGGAGAGGATTTAGGTGGAAAGCAATGAGGTGACTCGAAATCAAGAGATCAATGGTTTGAGTGGAATCCCTTTGAAATTATCACAAGGGGTGGGGGCTCTCTCTCAGAAATATGTATATGTAATGTGTTTGCTTCAAGAGACAATGGTGGAGTAGGTGGGGGTATATATAGGCAGCACCAAAAATCTGATGTTACTCACTTTTAGAACATTTCGGGAGACCAGATGAAAACACTCGATCAAATCAAACTGTACAAAAGATTCGAACTTTGGATATTTTGGTGAGTCTAGATGAAATTGTTCGGTGGCTTCGAGTTGTGATGAACTAAGCACTTTACACACTTTGGTGTCACTGACTGAAACTGTTTGGAAGTTCCGGACGAATTAAAGTAGGCAACGGAAGGTTGGAAAATGTTCTTCGGTGGGACCAAAGGGCCAACTCATTGAGACCAAAAGTTTAGGGTTTAGGACAACGGCTATATCAATGTGACTCGATGACTCCAATGTGAAATGTTTTGATGAGTCCCACTTGAATATTTGGTTTGTGATATAGTGGGAACGTGGGAACTTGTATAAGGCTTTTGGAGTTTAAACTTTAAGCATTTGAGCAATGAGCTCATCATCTGAACCTCATTCCCTTTTGATAGTATTGGCATACCAATAGAATCAATGTGATCTTGGATCACTTAAATATAAAATGAAGTCTTGAGGCTTGGCCAACACTTATCCTTAGCATTTTGAGGGGTTCCGTCTTCAATATCCAAGTTGTACCTAAAGAGACTTGCTGAAATGGACTCGAGAAAATCATTAGTCCAAGGAAATGTATGTTGACATGAATTACCAAAACCACCAAGAGATTGTGTGTACTTCCAAAACCTTCGCTGTCGGGGAAAAGGAGAGAAACGATCTCCTTGGCCGGTGGTATTCCGTCCGGATCCGGCCGCGGTAGGCTGGGGCACCGACGTGCTTTTTCTGGGGCTCCATGCGTGGCCCATGTGGGTCTGCAAGGCCTGTGGCCAAGTGGTGTGGTGCTGGTAGCTATTTTATTGGTACGGTGGTGGTTTTGGTCGTTGTGCGCAGTGGTGGTGGTGGCGCGGAGGGCATGGTGGTGGCTGGATGTTGGTGAACTTGTCTCCTTGGTGCTTTTGCGGCTCGACTGGCGAACCCTTGGATCTGGCGGCCATGGTCTTCCAATGTCGATGGTCTCCATTGGAAATATTGGGCCCCTTCCCCTACCCAGTGAGGTGGAGGTGCGAAGGGCTATGGGTGGAAGCCTTGCTTTTGATGGGGATTGGTTACCGTCGACGACAACGCGGTGGAGCCTCTTCCTCTGGGAGTTGTTGCAGAAACGTTCCTCCTCTCCGCTAGGTTGTGGTTGGTCGTTTCTTGGGTTTTCATAGTGGTTGTTGGTGTGGCCACCATTTCCCAGATTTCGGCAGGGAGTTGTGGGCGGTGTCTGAGCGAAAGCTTTATTGGTCGATGGGGGTCGATGTCGACGCCTTCGGGCATCGTATTTCCTTATTGAATGCGTCTCCGAAGATCCCGTTCACTTCTTTCTGGGTGTGGGCGAGTAGGCAGTGGAGTTCGAGTTGGTCGGCTGCGACTTTGTTGTTTCTTTTTTCTCTTTTCCTTTGTGTGCTTGTGCTCGAGGTTTTCGCTTGATTGTCCCTTAATCAATCAAGTACTTGTATGGTTTGCTGTCAAGTTTTCCTTATAAAATGGGTCAATTCTATTCTTCTTTATGAAATCGTAGGTGCATCCTGCCCTCTTGATGGGGTTTTGTAAAATAGAAAATGCCTTGCAAGCGCCAAATTGATCGGGACCGGAAGGATGGACGAAGCTGCCCACATGTTGCTTCTTTGTGCCCTTGCTGCCGAATTGAGGGGTCGAGGCAAAGGAGCTGAGGTCATGATTGGGCACCGTTCTTCCTCCTTGGAGGCGTTTGTCAGGTCTGACTCCCTCCACCCGCCCTCCTCTAGCCTCCCGGGTGAAAGCCCTAACCTCGGTGGGCGGCGGCGGCGCTCTCGGCGTCGTACTCCTTCTTGAAGGCGCCGCCTTTGGGAGCTGTTTGGTTGGTGTGCGCTGTTGGGGTGCATTCGGCGACGTCAGTGGTGTGTCTTCTTCGTCCAAGCTTGGTGCTATCCCTCCTCTACAGCCGGGCCATGGGCAATTCTGCTTGTGGGAAGCTTTGGCGGCTCGTCGGGAATGCGGGGATCCTCTCTATGTGGCCATCCTCCGGCGACAACCATTCTAGTTCTAGGTGGAGCATTCTATCTTCCGACGGTGCGGCGCCTTTCGAGCCAGGCGAGGAGGTTGTGGCCTTCTTCGGAGATGGAATTGGATGGTTGTGCCGTGCCGGGGTCCATAGCTGTTTGGTGACCACACTCCCTGTGATGCCGGTCATCCCCTTCTCCTCGGTGCCAGCTTGGTCTAGCTCCCTAGTGCTTCGGTCTCGGAGGAGGGCCTCGATGTCTGCAGCTGTGTGCTTATCTGTTTTATCTTCTAGCTTGTAGCTTTGAGGCTAGTTAGCTGCTTTCCAGCGTCTATGTATCTTACCGTGTTGTTTTTCTTTCTTTGGTTCTTGTGATCTGTAATCCTGGCCGGTTGATGGCTTTGTTAATTCAAAGCCGGGCTAGGCTCGAGCCCCATCTCGGGCTCGGTTGATGCCTTTTCTCTAAAAAATAAAAAAAATGATTCTAACCTAGTTGGTGTGTACTCCACTGGATGGCGTGAGAAGAAGACAAGTCGGCGAATTGCGACCAGTATAGAGACCAAGTTTTTTTCGTGCGTGCGTGCGTGCGTGTGCGTGTGCGCGCGCGTGTGTGTGTTGAGAGAGAGAGAGAGAGAGAGAGTCACGCCACGCACCTTTCGCCACTTCTTGTGAAGAGATTGAGGATGAAGAGGACGGCCTTGTCCGACGGAGGCGTGCGTCACGGCTATCGTTGTCTTTGGCGTTGCCATCACGCGAAGCTTTCTGGTCCGGAGATGGCATCAATGGAGGCCTCAGAGGGAGGCTAGATTGACCAAGGGAGGAGGATCGTCGCAAAGTCACTTTTACCGGTCAAGGGAGCTACCGGTGAAGCATCCATTATCCACATATGCATCATGATTCGTGCAGGGGTCCATCAATTAATTATCAGTTGTTTTCATACCAAGCCTATACGAGACCATATACGGCTCCTGAACCCCACAATGCATGCATGGCAGGAAATGTTGTCAGAGTCTCTCTTCTCTTACACACTAAATGTACCCTTTATTTCATCTTTGCTCATTTAAATCATTGATATATTTTAAACCGTAAACTCATTTATGAAACTTTTTATATATTTGAATTCCTAGCCTTAAGCCCTCTATAATAAGACCAATTTTGATACATTTCAAAAAGTTTAAATTTAAATGTTTCAATTCATTTGAAATCGGTTTTCAATTTTAGTGAAATTAAGTTTTTGGAATGAGTGAAACTTGTGTTTTTTAAAAGGAGTGAAGGGTTTTAGTACTAAAATCAGTTTGTTTCAAAAGAGTGAAAATTTGAAAATGTTTTTGAAAAGGTGAAATATGTTATGAAATTACTGAAATGTATAAACTCATGTTTTTAAAATAGTGGAGTCTTATCCAAAAAAAGTGAAAAGGTTTTTCAAAAAGTGAAATATGTCTGAATTTTTTGAAATGTTTTTAGAAAAAACTGAAACTGGATTCTTGAATTGAGTGAAATTTTTTGTGAATCTATTTTTTGAAATAGTTGAAGTAAATACGATGTTTGGAGTTGTTTAGAACAAGACCAATGAGTGAAATGTGTTTTCATTTTTTGTGAAATTATTTTTTGGAATGAGTGAAACATATGTTTTTGAAATGGGGTGAAGGGTTTGTAGTGAAATCAATTTGTGTCAAAATAGTGTTTCTACAAAAAGTACTTTGCAAAAGTGAAATATGTTATGAAATTATTGAAATATATTAGCTCATTCTTTTTGAAACAGTGGAGATTTATCCGAAGTAAATGAAATAGTATTTTGAAAAAGTGTAGTACGTCTGAAATAATTGAAATGGTTGTAAGAAAAAAATGAAACCAGATTCTTGAACCAAGTGAAATAATTTGTGAATTTGTTATCTGAAACGACTGCTCAAAATTATTCAAAATATTTTTTGAAATAAATGAAATCAGCATTTCAACTGACTGAAATAGTTGAAGTGAAATAAATCGATTGAAACATTGAAATTCAAACGTGTTTGAAATATATTCAAGATTGGTCTTATTTTAAAGGTCTAAACGCCAGGAGTTCATATATATAAAAAGTTTCAATAATAAAATTATGGTTTAAAAGATACGGACGAGTTAAATTAGCAAAGCTGAAATAAAAGTATGGATTTATTGTGTACGGGAAGAGAGATGAGAGCTGTCACATTCTTGACATACATGCATGTGGATGACATCATGTGGTAGGCCAGGGTGATAAAATACCAACATTTAGTAAATATGAGCAAACAGTGTTATACTACATGTGGTATAAACTACAGTGTGCGGTGGTGCGAGGTGATTGGCTCGAGCTGTGCCGGTAGCTCCCGCCACCGGTAAAAAAACTTAGTTGGGAGGATCATATCCTCCGCAAAGGGCACAACCCATGCTAGCTAGTCAGCATGTGCCATGTGGCGAGCTTAGCTAGCGAGCCAGACTGGAAAGAAATGACCGAGCGAGCGAGACTGAAAGCAGCAAGCGCTTTCCTCCGAGGGTTTTCAGCTCTACCCGATTTTTTTTCCTAATTTTTATTTTCCCGGTTTGTTTTGGTGTTCCCTGCTTTTTCCTTTTCTTTTGGTTTCACATTTTTTTTCGTTTTCATTTTTAAGGTAAGGAGCACTGGACCACATGTGTCCTTCATACGGGAGCACGACTGTGCTTCACCTTCGCAGCTTTTTTTTCCTCTTTTGGTTTCTTGGTTTTTTTCATCTGCCGGGAGCACCGGAGCACATGCGTGCTTCACGGTTGCGGGAGCACAAACCAGAGCACTTGGGAGTAGAGCGCAAGGAACACAATTGTGCTTCACCTGGTGGAAGCACGAATCTGGTATACTTGGGAGCACAGATGTGCTTCCTCGTAGGAGCACAATTGTGCTTCACCAACGCACGAGCACAGTTTACTGCCCTTAGGAGTGTATGTTAGTACTAACTGAAAGCACATATTTGTCCGGAAAATGTCCATCAAAAACTATCAACATGACATCTAGTTTTGAGCATCTTGATACATGCAACGGTGAAAACGGTTAGTAACTTTGACGCACGGTTCAAAAGATATTTTGTTTTGGAAAAACGGAACAAAAGAAGAACAAACTCACCTATCCCTCCCTGTTGGGTGGTTGGTGCGACATATGCCAAAGGATGGCTAATCATTGTGGGAGCTAGTAAGACGTCGCCGGTGCCTGAAAACGGGATAAGGCGAAGGCATGCACACCGGCGAATCTTACCCAGGTTCGGGGCTCTCCTAGGAGATAACACCCCTAGTCCTGCTTTGCGGGGTCTCGGCGTGATCACTAAAATAGCAAGTAGCTACAAGTTGCTCCTTGAGTTGTTCGGCTAGAGGAAGAAGAAGGGCAAGGCTAGCTCTACTCCTCTCCCTATGTGTGTGTGAAACTCTAAGAGATCAACCCTTTGCATGGGTGCCCTGGGGGGTTTATATAGGCCTCGCCCCTGATGACGATGGCTTGGTCGGGGAGAGCGTGGCTACAGTATTGCCGCCTGGTGGCCGCTCACTGTAGCCACACCCCGTCTTATCTGGTTAATGGCACACAAAGTTCTAGGGAAGGGGAGGGCCGGCTGCTAGGAGCCGGCCTCCCCTTATACCGACTGTCCTAGGCATGCCGTCCTCTGGTATCTCGCTGGCAGGTAGGGCCCGCCGCCTGCGGGCCGTACTGACAGCCCGTCGTGGGAGCATGGCTGCTCTGTCGGGGTGATGTCATGGTCAACATGGCAACAGTGTCGCTCCAGGCTAGGGATGGCCGCCCGGTACGCTGCCCTGTAGCCACGCCCACTCCGGAATTCGGGGGTGGCAGGCTGCACTGTAGCCACGCCCCGTCCCGTCGCCGTTATGTGGATGCAAACTTTGAGGGTGTATGGGTGGGCCGCCTGCTAGTAGTCGGCCACTCTGGTGGCCGCCTGCTAGGAGTCGGCCCATGCTGAGTCCGCTCTTTGGGCCTCGTCGCCTTCCTGCAGCCGGCCACAAGAAGGCGGCCCTTTGCCTTGGATGTTTGAGGGGCGAAGCCGACCCGATGTCTTGAAACGTCATGGGAAGCAGATAAGGCTACCCATGGTCATTTACTCCGACACACCCATTTTAAGAAATAACACTAAAAAACTTTCAGGTTGCCACAAGTGGCACACCCTTAACTAGTGATTTTGGCAAATAAGAGAAAGACCATGGAGAGGGAGGGGGAGACACAGTTGCAAAGTCACGAGAGAAGAGGGGAACACATGTGAATGCGAGGCAGCCTGATCAAGGCCCAGCGATTGGGTTTTGCTAGTGAAATGACAAATATACCCCTCTTTATTGCGATCCAAGCAATCGGTAGCACAATCCTACCGCCAAGTATCTCAAAGCTCGAAGAGTCGGCCTTAATCAATACTCCCTCCATTCCACAATGTAGTGCTTCCTCTATCCACGTGCTTCAACTTTGACCGTAAATTTAACTGCCAAGACCGATTGCGGCGGGAGCAAAAATTATATCAGTGAATTCGTATTCGAATGAAGTTTTCAATTATATAATTTTTTCTCCCGCCGCAGTTGGTCTCGTTGGTTAAATTTATGGTCAAAGTTGAACCTCGGGAAACGCGGGCGCACTATATTTTGGAATGGAGGGAGTACCTATTAGGAAGAGAGATGCTATGTTTGGGCCCTTGGAACCTGGATGCGGATTTGGAGCATGGTTCCACTGGAACTCTTTATGAATAGTAAAGTCTGAAAATTAAACCAAGGAAAAAATGTTTTTTCTTTTAATATACATAGTCGACTTATATACTCGTGTATGAAGTTTCACGAAGAAATGACATCATGGTATTCCTAGCAAAAAATGACAAAATAAAAGCTATACTCGAATGTTTGACTGAATAGCAAGGTCAAATTTCTTCAGTGTATGAAACTTCACACATGAGTAGAACTGTCAATCAAATTTGATACCCCAGAAATTCAGAAATTTTGGATAATCATGTTCACCTTTCTATTTTTGCTTGGGACCTTTCGCCTTTTACAAAAAAAAAAGACCCAATTATTGGTTTGTTAATATATCCTCTGCTGTAATTACAATGTTGTGTACATTTTCTCATCTGGCACACAAGGACCTCACTTCTTAGAGAAAAAAGGCCTCCACATTGTTTTTTGCGTAGCAAAGATAACTGAAAAGAAGCTACATCGAAATCTTACTAAACAAGATGTTCAATCCCTGTGCAACGAAATAGTGTCCCGGTCTTCACAAAGATAAAGGGCATGAAGAAGAAAACTAAACCCGTATACACATCTTTTTCATCGTTCAAGTTTGCTGAGCAAATCTTCAAGACGTGGCAATTCCTTCAAAATGTCGTTCCAGTTTGGCATGCCCTGCAAAAAAAGAAAACAATCAATTGTAACTTTTACCGTTAATCTTAACTTTAGTTAGATTTTAGTTCATTCATTCTAGTATCAATAGGATTAACTCCAACCAAATAAACCCAAAGAAAAGAATTACTCTTCCAGATCTTCTCACACGACCATCAAGACGGAGAATTATGTAGACATCTTCACCAGGAGTGACACCTTCCGATTCTTGCTGGTCACGTATCCAACTGGTCCACAAGCAAGTAGATGTCAAGTAAACCTCAAAGATAACAAATTGATGGCACCAAAATTTTAGGAAGTGAGTTTTTGTGTTGCTACAACTACAGCCATGCTAACACCATTAGAAAAGGAGTAGTATAACACAAAAAAGGCGTTAAGCTGGTAAATCTGCAAATCTGGAGAGCAAATGTATGTTACAACAAAGACAAGCTCTAACTTGACAGATGTTCATACACAACTACAAATGTTACCAGTAACTAGATAATGGCCCATGCATTTCAGCGGAGGCACAAATATTTTAATAGGGATCTCATGATTTTATAACTTTGTTTTATTATTACCATAGTATGTGCTCGGATTTATTAATTAAGTTATTTCCTTTTAAACAATTTTCATTTTTATATACCAAAAATCAAAAATGCTAAGATTGAACAGGAACTCATGCATTTTCTCGCTCCCCTTCAAAGTAGAATCCTGACTCCACCGGTATTTTTAATCATGTTTTTTTATTACATTTAACTTGAAGTATGCAAATATAATTTATATTTATATAAATATAAGAAAATGGTATGTACTCCTGAGAGTATGTACTCTTGCTCCTCATATACCACACACACACACATATATATACATAAAATGTCTCATAATACAGGCCCAACCTTGTGAATGCATGGGTTCACGACTAGTGTATGTAATTTATGTTGTTGTCTTATTTTGAAATGGCAAGAACATGCAAAATTATTCTACAGTTGCTTAAACATAATACAGACTATGCAGTACAGGAGAAAGGAAAGAAAATTCACCTTTCCCATTGTTCTGGAGAGACAATATCAGCTTTAAATCGAACCTCAGCTCTGAGTCGTGATTTTGCCGCAATAGATTCAGTACGTTTTTCAAAGTCACCCTGCCCAAAAAAAAGTTGCATTGTCTATCAAAAAGATAAAGGTGCTCGAGTATATGTGGATTGCCCAACCTTCTCAACAGTTGGGACTTTTTGTTCTACCGTTTGGTGCATGAAACTTAATATGGTTTCAGAAGCCAAGAGGTTTTGGGTTCAACTCTCGGCTTTTGCAGTTATAAAAAAAATTGCTTGCCCTCCTTCTGTCCACTTTTAGGCCTTTTTGAGCCACACATGAGAGGGGTTGTTGAAGTATGTGGATTGCTCAACCTTCACCATCTGTTTGTATTCTTGATTCTACTGGTTGGTGCATGAAACTGAATAAAAGGTACCAAGTTTTCCATATGAAAATACAAACTAAGAAGCATGTGACAGTTTTTGGATTAGTAGATATGTAAGAATGGTCTAACCCCAATTGAAGGAGCTGATGCAGCAGATCTTGTAGTACCAAAGCCTTTTGGTTTGCCTTGGACTTTTAGTGAAGCACCAAAGATCACAGGAATTAGAAGAACGCCTCGTTTGAGCAGTTCAGTTCGGTACCTCTCAGCTCTTTGCATTGCTTGAGTAACAGATGCCTTTGAACCTGCCAATATAACCTACAATACTACTTAATCCACTGGTCACTAAATGAAAATTTAAAAGAAATGTAGCAAGCATGAAAGATGCTAAAAGAATTATACTAACTGGCCTAGAAATGTCCCGGAGTTGCACAAGTTCAGTTATGCGATTGGTTGACAGGCGCACAGGTAACCTTGAAAGGGTTTCATTACGAGAAATATTTGTAATCTGCTCTTCTTCTTTCTTGTTTTCCCAGAAAAACAAAGCCACGAGCACGACAATACCTGCAGAGTGCTGATTCCAGAGATTGATTATTTTTGAAGTTTAACAAGCAACATAAAAAAGAATTATTTAACAGATGACTGACTTGTAATATAGGAAACATAAAAACAATAATTGAGCCAAGGAATCTCATTAGTATGAACTTCTACAAGATGCACAACTCAGGGAACGAGCACTGAAATGAAATAGCAGTTGTTCTTTGCATTTTTGTATTCCAGCGGTAGCTAGTAAGCATTGATGAATGCTAATACATTTACCAGTAAACAAATACAGAGTTATGTAGTGCATTTTATGTTGAAGCATCTAAGTGTAAATATAGGACCCTGATAAGTGCCACACGTGTGGCACGAAGCAATTCTGCCCTGATGTTTTTCGATGGCAAGTTTAGTTGCCCGAGGATGGCAACTTTAGTTGTGAAGCATCGCAACTTTCTGTTTGGATGGCAAGTTTCAGTTTTTTTTTGGGATTTGTTTTGTTTAGAATGGTAATTTTAGTTGAAAAAACGTCAGGGCGGTGTTGCTTCATGCCACACGTGTGGCACTTCTCATTTGGGTAAATATATAAGATGGTCCCCAAGATATCCTAAAAGGATGCATTGGTGTAGGCGTGTGGCAAGTACCAACCATCAGGAATGAACATAACACTGGCAATTGGCAAATGCTTTAATATATTGGCGAATCAAATGAAAAGTCAATTACTATATTTGTTTGGCGGTGGAGCATGCAACCTGGCTTCAGTTGGGACACCACACCAACACAGAAACTGTCATTCTTATTTCCCCCTTTTGTTTTTGTGATGTAGTCTATTAACTTTTCTTTGCAAGAAGTAAAAAAGTGTTGTGGCATATATTTAAATTTCAACAACTTGAAGTGACTTAGAAGAAAGGAGATAAGTAAGTCTGCTATGAATAGTAACACTTGCCATGGTTCTTATTCGTTACTTGTCGATATATTTTCGTCACTCATAATGAGTCTGGACTTTAAATTGAAGAAAAAAAGCTACTGCAAATTGAAGTATTTCTATACTTTTTGTTTTGGAATTTTTCATGTAGGTTTGATGTCTCGACTGACTAGGTTGACAACACCCTAAATCCAACTAGAACAACAAACAAAGTCATTGCTGATGGTTTTTCTTCTAATGCTACTAGTATGCAACAAGATGAACTGTTGCCATGTAAGGAGGGGACAAATTTGTCAGGTGAACACTGCCTAACTCTTTCCAACACCATTCTTTGAGGATGTGTCAGTTTACCTCCAATATTAATGGCAGCATTGCCAGCCGTTTCCAGAAAATCTGGAGCACCATCACCACCTTGAAGTGCAAATATAAGTCTTGGAATGGTAAAGAATGTTGAAATTCCAGCTGCTGCAATGAACGCCACATAAAAGAACCTCCGGACACCACGAAATGGTGCCTGTACTTCACTAATGAGCTTTAGATCTCTTCGGAACCCAGAACCAATATCTTCTCCACCACGCAATGCCTGAAATGAAATCAGAAAATGTAAAGGATCAAATCTCTGACATCGAACTGGTGGGATTAAAGATGTCAACTATGATTAGAAGATAAATTTCTTATCCAACATATAGCAGAGCAGTGGATTAAGCAAAAAGCCTTACCTCTTCTTGAAGTTCCTTAAATTCTGGTGATGCCCTGAATGGCGCCATGTCTGGATCATTAAGTACTGTACCAAATTTGAGATTGTAATCTCGCAAAGCTATTCTCAAGCAATCTGCAGCTTTTTTGCTTTCTTCCCTGGTCCAAACAGATGCATCACAAAAGGAACATAAAATAAATAAAGAAATAAAAAATGTACAAATTCACCAAAGAACTTAACAATGCCATCAGATAATCTAAACAGCGGAACATTCATCCTGTCCAAAATATGCTAACATCTTGTCTTCTACATATTGTCTAATAGTGAGTTCCAGCAATTTGCTGCCTCGATACATTCAAGTGAAGTGGAGCTGAAAAAGTAGTACTGACAGACACAAAAAGTGCTGGTGACAAGCCTAAATGAGTACAGCATGTGCATAATGGAAACTCCAAGCATAGTATCATAGGTGCCCTCACCTGTATGCATGGCAGCATGCCTTATTATAGAACGCTGCTTGGGCTTCGGTAGGATTTGGATTCAGCTCTAGGGCATTGTCAAATTGTTCAAGTGCATCCCTCACCTGTGACATGTACAAAAAAATGAAAAGAGAATACAGGGAATGCTTGAAGATACTCCTGCATTACGACGATTCGAAATGATTCTCTCCAATTAAATCCATGTAAGAGTTTGCTTATACAATCAACCCTGGAAGGAACTCAACTTCAGAAATGTATTTATGGGAACCTCCATTGTTAGCAGAGGATGAATTTTCGATCTTATGCCTGCTCAACACCAAGCTACCAGGCACCACTGGTAGTCATTTAAGGTGACAGCTCAATACTACGATGATTAGTAGCTTTACAATTATTCTCCTGATGAAGGTAGTTTCCAAACATTTTTCAGTTGAGATAACCAAGAGAAACCCAATTTATACACCCAAACCTGGCATTAACTCACTTAAGATCACCCCAATCGTAATGCAATGGATAACATAGAGTGAAACACAATCCTGAAATGGCCTGATTAAGCTCTGGCTAAAAGCTGCTAAATCTCGTTTAAAAACAAAAGCTGCTAAATACTTTCACATCTTCACTGGAGTAGCTCCTGCATCCAGATTCCAAACTGACACATACGTATCATCTTGAAGAGCTAATGAATTGCTGTACAATTACTAGCTGATACTGATAGACTTCCTTCGTTTATACACAATAATAAGGAATCCGTGTAACATGAACGTTGGAAAAAATGCGCCTTGGAATCGGCTTCGCTTACCCTGCCCTTGGAGAAGAACTCGAGGCCGAGGTTGACGCACGACTCCGCCGTCGGAGCCGCCTCGACCTCCTTCTCCGGCGAAGGAGGCGGGGACGGGGGCGACGAGGAGGCGTTGGAGAGAACGACGCTGCTGCGGCGGCGGCAGCGGCGGCGGAGGAGGAGGGGGGCGACGAAGGATAGAGTTTGGAGCGTGGGGTTGGGGATTCCGCCGCCAGCCGGGAGAAGGGAGAGGTGGGGCCGGAGTGCCGCGGCCGCCATTGCGACTACGGAGGGATGGTGAGGTCGTCGTCTTCCACGTTATCCTGACGACGCTAGTTCTCACTTTTTGTTCTCCGGCAGTAGCGTGTGCACGTGGACTGGAGGAGGAATTTGTTCCTTCTTTTTCTGCGGGAAAGAAGAGTTTGTTCATCAACCACACCACTCCTATCTTTCTTACTTAAATTAAAAAATTCCTTCCATGCTCTTACACTTGACTTTATTTTTTAGAAACTTCCTTTCTACTCCCTCCGTGTCAAAATATAAGACATTTTTAGTCTAATTTAGCCTTAGAACGTCCTATATTTTGGTATAGAGATAGTATTTATCAACCATCAGAAATAAAATTATATCCAGATTCATAGACCACCTAACGAACACTACAAGTCTGGAGCGCGCATTTGGCACGCCGTCATTATCATCCCTCCCTTATCGGGGTCGGCCAAACCTTGTTGCAGTTGACAGTCCAAAAAATCATCATGTTAAGGCCCCATAGCACCAGCGCATCAGAACAACTGGTGCTGATGAAGAGAAGTGTAGATCGGAGGGATTCAACCTACAAACAAACAAACGCAGACGATCGAAGACTGGATCCAAACTGATCTACCAAATACAAATGCCGACTGAATCCTCTGAGATCCGCTGGAGACATATCTCCACACGTCCTCCGACAATGCTAGAAACACCGCATGGACGAGGGCTAGGTGGGGACAACCTTATTCCACCTTCAGGAAGGAGTCGCCGCCTCGTCTTCCTGAGCATGGCACAAACTAGATGTGATCAAACCCCGGGTCGGGTCGGGTTGTGGGGCGGGCTTGTCAAAGCCCGAAGTCAAAATCCCAAGCCCGATCACGACTCGGTCTGGCCCGAAACTTATGAAGAGTGCACTTTTTGCATCAAAATAATCAATTTGGAGGTATTTTAATTTTTTAGTATGCCTGTTTTTAATTAAAATAATTATTTTAATGACTATCAGGCTTAGTTCAGGCTTTCGGTCCGGGCTTCGAGCAGAAAAGCTGAACCCGAGCCCGGCTCCGATGCCGAGCTTATAGGCTCGAGCCGCCATGTTGGGTTGTCCATGCACAGGTGTAGCACAAACCATAACAAAACTGAAAAAAAAACATAAAACAGAGCCTCCCATCGGCAAGAGCCGGGATCCACTGCAGCTCCATGATCATAGGACCATAGGAGACGAGGCAGACCGGCGAGAGGCGGAGGAAGCCCTAATTGAGCGCCCTCAGGTCGCACGAATCAAGGGATGTGAAGCAGATGTGTTTCTATTATATTAGAATATTGTATTGGTCTTACACTTATACTAGCTCCGTCTTGGTTTATCGGTCATCACTATATTTTGTGCCAAATTTTAATCATAGATTTAACTAGTAAAATGTTCTTGCATGTCAAAAAAATTATAGAAAACTATGTTCAAATATGAATCTAACTATATAATATTTGTTGACATGCATTAATATTCTGTTAGTTAAATATTTGATCAAATTTTGACATAAATTACAAAGGGAACCAATAAATCAGGACGGATATAGTACTTTGTTAATCCTCATACTACCTTTGTCCTGTTTTATAAGTCCCCATTATATTTTGTGCCAAATTTTGACTATAAATTTGACTAACAAAATATTAATGCATGTAATAAAAATATATCATTGGATTCGTATTTAAACATAGTTTCTAATTATATTATTTTTATGACATGCATTACATTTTATTAGTTAAATTTAAGGTCAAGATTTGGCACAGAATGCAAAGGGGGCTAATAAACCAGGACGAATGTAGTATGAGGCTTGATGAAAACACTCGACACAATTAGGGTATTACCTCTAAGACAGAGGGCTCGAGTATGGGTAAATCACTCGTCCGAAACTCATATCTAAATCCTCCTTGTGTGCCCTGCTGCACACATTCCCGAATCATGACTATTATCGCGAAATTCCGACGACATACATCATTATAGAGTGGATGTTACCTGCTTGCTCATACGTCCTAGTCAACTTTTGAAAAACATAAGTACTCTCTCTGTCCCATAATATAAGACCTTTTTTGACACTAGTGTAGTGCAAAAAAACGTTCTACATTATGGGACGGAGGGAGTACTAATTAACAACTCTTCTCTATATTCTAGAATTGGCTTTTGATGCAGCATCCACATTAGGACACGCCACCCTAAAAAGGATAATCATTGCATTATATCAATAATTAACCAAGTCTCTTAGATTTTGACAGTTAGGCCTACAAACAATCATGTCCTTTGACTAAAAAACACATCTCTGAGTAAACAGACCTACGGTCTTATGGTGAAAACCTTTGTCCATTGTGGGCTCGGCAGAGGCAACGCTTTACGCCGTTTTACCTCCTGAGGGCATCGTCGTGGAGTTTAGGTGTACTAAGCCATTACGTGGCGTTGTACTCCCTTGCGGTCTTCGTGACCCATATGCCTATGATCGGCTTTGTAAGGGGGCAACCTCAACACCTTGTATCTTTCGGTTGTTTACTCTATTCGGTTAGTGCTTTATATATAAAACGGGATGAAAGCCTGTTTCAAGGTCTTACGGTGAAACAATGTCTAACCGTGAAAAACAGACATTTCTTTGGCCAAAAGACACATCTGTTAGTAAAAGGTGCTTCTTTCTAAAAAGGCACGTCCCTTGATGACAAGATGTCCATTCATGATATGTTCCTCGGTGAAAAGAAACATCCTCATGAAAAACACATACCCTTAATCAAATCATCTGCTCATGGAAAAACATATTACAAAACAGGAAAGTAGGAATAATAATTGTTATGTTAACACTTTAGAAATTCAGTTAGTAACTTATAAAAAACATGACCATCGAAATTGCCTTAACTGGCTAGGAAACTAATGTCACAAAATTTAATGTTTCAATTTCTTTATACGCTTCAACAATAATTTGACTTCTGTAACTCTCACTTTAGAAATACTACTCCCTCCGTCCATAATGTAAAAGTGATCTTTACACTACAATAGTGTCAAAAACACTCATATATTATGGGACGGAGGAAGTAGTATAATTTTAACAGGACCCTCATAGAGAGGGAACACGTGATTTTAATTATCTAGTATAATTTTAATAGATTTTTGCGCTCTGGGAGGCTCCCCTTCTTTAACAAAAATCTACTCCCTCCATCTCATAATATAAGAGCATCTCCAATAGGTGGTGTAAAATAGGACATAAAAAATGGCTTGATGTAAAATATACGGACGATGCTTCGGTGCCTTAAGGCACCTACCTTTGTGTCTATGACATGTGGGCCCAACAGGTGGCTGACCCACGCGTCAGTGACCCAAAAGCATGTGACTTTAAGGCACCGAAGCTGCGTCCAAAATATACATCACCAAAATCAGTGTTTTTGGGGCACGAGAAACGTCCAACTCCAACAGATGCCTTGAAATATATACATCATATAGGGCACGAGCGCTCCAACAGCTGCCCGAACTCCCGTGAAACTCATCTTGTTCATTGGCTTCAGGTTCGTGCCATGGCGGCGGCAGGTGTGGTCGAGCTTGGCGACGATGATGCGGTAGGGGGTCGGCGACGGCGGGAACGGAACCAGGGGCCGACGGCGATGCGGCAGTGGATGGCCGCGGCAGGTAGAGGGCTCCCGAAGACGGCTGTGCGGCTGAGGAGGCAGCGGGTCAGGGCGGGATCACGGCGTCAGCGAGGTGCTGGTGAAGGAGCTGCGGGCTAGCGGCGGCGGCGCGGGATGGCGCCGGGGTCCGGGAAGGTCTGGGTATCGGTGGCGCAGGGGCGCCGCCGCCGGCGGCGATGACGAAGATGACTTCCATCCGTGGGCGGGAAGGTTCAGGGCGGCGGTTACCTGCGGCGGGGGGGGGGGGGAGGGGGTGGGGGCATGTGGCTTTTACATCACCATCGCAGGTGATGTACATTTGCATTGCCGGAGGTAAATTTTGGCAAATTTGACAGATTTGACCTATAGACGAAATCAAATCACAAAATGAACTGTCCGCGAAACTATTTCACGCGGCTGACCCGTGACGCCTAGCTCTCAGGCGCTGCACTAGTGCAACGCCCGGGAGCTAGGCGCTACACTGTATAGTGTGGCGCCTAGCTCTCAGGCGCTGCACACCGACTTAGTGATTTTCTGAGCACACGGATGCGACGCTGACCGTGTAGCGCCTATCTCTGAGGCGTTGCACAGTGTAGTGTGGCGCCGTCGTGTCGGGCGTCACACAAAAAGGTCAGCCGCGTGAAATAGTTTCACGGACAGTTCATTCTGTGATTTAATTTCGTCTATAGGTCAAATCTGTCAAATTTGCCGTAAATTTTACGTCGTGTCCTAAAATTATATTTGGCCAAATTTACATCACGGGCAGCTATTGGAGAGTCTTTTTTGGCCTCGGATGATGTAAAGTTAAGGCCTTCTTTGGATTGGAGGATTTTCACAGGATTTTCACGGGATATCAATCGTCAGGATTGTTTCCTATGAAACGCATTTGGATCAAAGGATTGGGCCATTAAAATTCCTCATGATTGGGTCTCCAAGGTGCTGATTCCAAAGGAATTTACACATGAGGTCCGACCTCTGGAAAAAATCCATAGGATTGGCTATGTCATGGCAATCAAATCCTCCATTTTTCCTATTCCTTTGTTTTGCAAATCCTGTGATCCAAAAGAAGCCCTAGGTAATTATTGGTTTGCATCATCTACCGAAGATGCTTTAAGAGCGTTTTTCTCACTCTTATTCTATGAAACGGAGGAAGTACTGTATATTTTAACAGAGAGAATTGCACACACATTTGACACTGGTGCGGAAATCCCGACAATATGCGGATGGCATTCGATCTCTCCAAGGTGGCAGCACTACCAGCAGTCTTTGGTACCACATGAAACACGTGGTTTACAATTCAAACTCGATTAAGAAAACAGTCTTTCGCAGCAGCAACAATGACAACAAAAACATCTGCAGTGTCGAATCGACAGGGAGGGCAAATTTGACAAATTTGATCTATAGACGAAATCAAATCACAAAATGAACTATCCGTGAAACTATTTCACGCGGCTGACCTTTTTGTGTGACGCCCGACACGACGGCGCCACACTACACTGTGCAACGCCTCAGAGATAGGCGCTACACGGCCAGCGTCGCACCCGTGTGTTCAGAAAATTACTGAGTCAGTGTGCAGCGCCTGAGAGCTAAGCGCCACACTATACAGTGCAGCGCCTAGCTCCCGGGCGTTGCACAGTGCAGCGCCTAGCTCCCGGGCGTTGCACTAGTGCAGCGCCTGAGAGCTAGGCGCCACGGGTCAGCCGCGTGAAATAGTTTCACGGACAATTCATTTTGTGATTTGATTTCGTCTATAGGTCAAATTTGTCAAATTTGCCACACAAGGACCTGCTCGAGTCGTCCCGTCACTCGTCTCGTCCTGCTATTCGCTGTCGATTTTGCAGGACCATGCAGCGCATGCAAGCCGGCCTACCGGCTGGCTAGTTGCCGGCGACGAACGCACTGAGGTTCCTCTCGGATGAGCCGCCCACGGCCGCCGCCGCCCTCGCCTTCTCCCTCCACAGCGCCGCCTTGGTGCGCACCACATCCGACGTGGCGAAGCCGACGCACCTCCGCAGCTCGTCGGCCTCCAGCACGCCGTCCTTCTCACTCACGTCGGCCCTGACCCCGGTGCCGAGCTTCCGCTCCACCAGCCACGCATTGGTGCCCTGGTCCGTCCACTGCGGCACTCCCACGATCGGCACGCCGCACGCCACGCTCTCCAGCGTCGAGTTCCACCCACAGTGCGTCACGAAGCACCCCACCGCCGGGTGCGACAGCACCTTCCCCTGGTCGCACCACTCCACCACCATGCCCGCGCTGGAGCCGATGCCGCCGCATGACTCGTCGCCGTCTATCTCGCCGCGGTTGTCCTTCCTCAGCAGCCACAGGAACGGGCGGCCGATCTCCGCCATGCCGCGCGCCACCTCCGTGATCTGCCGCTTGCTCATCGTCGACAGGCTCCCGAAGGAGATGTAGATAACCGACCCTGGTTCCTGCGCGTCCAGCCACTCCAGGTACCCCTTGCCGTCCGGCTTGAACAGGTCGTTGTTGTCGTTGACCGACGCCCCCGATGCGTCCAGGAAGGAGAGCACGGGGCCGATGGGGACGACGTCGATGCCGTGCTGGCGCAGCGTCGCCATCGCATCAGGCTCCATGGCGTCGAACGTGTTGACGAGCACCGTGGGCGTGTCCGCGCGGTCCAGCACGTCGAGGAGCTCGCGGAATGCGGTGAGGACGAAGGCGTAGGGGTGGTCGACGTCGGAAGCGGTGGTGAAGAAGGACGGCAGGTCGCGCAGGCGCATCGGCGGGAGCCCCCGGACGCGGACGTCCGCCCACGGGTCGCTCGCCGCGGCGGCGACGGCCTGATCGAGGCCGTCGGTGCCGCGGAAGAAGTGGAAGTAGGCGGCAAGCACGGTGGCCGGCTGGATCCAATAGGCCGCGGCGGGAACGCTGTGTGCGCGCGCGACGCCGGCGACCCAGGAGAGCATCACGGTGTAAACCACCTGCGTGATGGGGGTGACGGCGTCGCGGAGGCGCGCGAGCACGCCGCCTAGCGTGCGGGACCCCACGGCCTTGAGATTGGACATGTAGTACGACATGTCGTGCGCTGACGTGTCGAAGCCGCCGTCGAAGCCGTCGGAGTAGGGCACGTAGTGGACGCCGGCGCCGTCGACGTGGTCCACCGCCTCCGCGTCCTCGACGTCCGGGAACATCTTGCGGAAGGCGGAGACGGGGGTGGAGAAGGTGACGCGGGCGCCCGGCGAGGCGCTGAGGAGGCGCGCCGGGTTGATGTGGCCCTGCGCCGGGAACGTGACCACGAGGAAGTGCGGCGCCTCCCCCGCGCGCTCCGCCTCCTGCGCCGCCATGGCCGGCATTGCTGCGAGTGCAAGAGCGAGCGTACTACTCCTACTACGTAAGAGTGTCTTGTCGTCGACGTGTGTGCGTCGTTGCTGGGTTGGGTTGCGGCGAGTGATCGACGGGCTTGGCCTGTTATATACGGCGGAGATGACGAAAGCGCTGAGGTGTAGTGTAGTATAAGGCTGGGCTGGCGCTGGGCACGGTACAGATGTAAGCCAAGAAGGTGTGGATTGGCAAATATTAGTGGCTGGAGGCTGGTGCCAGTCACGGTATCTATGAGTAATCACGTTGGCTATTTACCAGGGGTCTGGTTTCTATTTTTGGCCTCAGTTGCGTAGAGCGATACACTGGCCTGGAGGCAGGGAGGCTGCGGCGTACCGTGTCACGGCGAGCCAGGACCTGGCCCGAGACGGATACAGCACAGCTCGCCGCTACGTCGCCGGCAGGGGAGAAGAAGGAGGTTGATGGTGTGGGTGCAAGGCGGGGGCTGGTCACTGGGCCCGGAGGAAGGACTGGTGCTCAAATCAACATTCACTAGCGCTGCAAGCCAGGTGGCAGCTCAATGTTGCAGGGGAGGGGGCAATCACGCTGAAAGGGCTCGGGGTGCCGCTTGTCGGCGACAAGCAGTGGCAAATGCTGCAACCGTATGTCTCATAGTAAGCCGAAGATGCAGTGCTGCAACCGCACGTCTCACTGGCGGTGCACGCAGTGCTGTGTGCTGTTTTTTTTTTTTTTGAGTGATATTAACAGGAATGTTCAAAGGTACAATACGTTGGTCATGAGGAGTGACCAACCATACATGTCTACCTGACTGAAGATTACATGCAAACTTGACGAGATTATGAGCCTTGAAATTATGATTCTACGCTCATGAACAAAAGAGATGGAAGTAAAATTATTTTTGCGGCCCAAAATTTCCTTTATGATAGCTGAGTGCGGGCTCCCTGTCCCTTGGTGTATATCGTTCACCACACCTTGGCAATCCGATGCTATTATCATATGTGTCGTCTGAATATCACTTGCAAGTGCCAACGCCTCCCTGCAGGCAAATGTTTCCAAGATTGTTGGGTCAAAGACACCTTGGTAGAACACCGCCGATGACCCCAAATATAGTCCCGTGTGGTCTCGACAGACCGCGGAAACAGCCCCGCCGCGTCTTTGTCACGCCACCGCTTCGTCCATGTTAATTTTCACCATCCGAACCGGTGAACCTAGCCTTCTTCTTGGAGCTTCCCTGTGGGCACCTGCTATGGCATGAGGGCCTTCCGGTTTCTTGAGTTGTTCGAAATATACCCTCGTGGATCGCCTGCCTCCGCGCATACCAGATTGCCAAAAGGGTTACTACTATCTTTGTGTACATCTTGTGTTCGAGGACCTCGTTGGGTTGAAAGAGCCAGTTCTTCGCTCGGGGTTCGGAGTTCTCCGCCGTCTTTGCCACCAAGACCGGGTCAGAAAGAGCCCATGTGCATCTCACCAACGTGCAAGAAACTAGCGCATGGCGCCATGAATCGGGAGAACCGCACAGTGGACACGCATCTCTGGTAGCCATGTTTCTTTTGCTAAGGATATCTGTTGTTGGTAATGAATGTCGGGCTAGGCGCCACAAGAATACTCTGATTTTTTATGGCACCATCAGCGACCAAAGCTTGCACCAGTCATTCTCCTCTCGGTCATTGCTCGATGACCCGCTCCTGCCTTCTAGCCAATTTTCCCGTGTTATCTTTGTCTTGATTATGAACATGTATGCTGAACTTACAGTGAACCTCCCCTTAGTATCTGGGTGCCACGACCAGAAGTCATCGACATTGCTCGTGCATACTGGGATCTTCAAAACTGTTTCCGCATCGGTTGATAGGAATAACGAACGAATGGGATTCTCGTTCCAGGACGTCGTCGCTGGTATCAATAGTTCGAGACCATCTAGGGTGGGTCAGGGACCAAAGATGTAATGGGGCGAAGCGAACCCTCCTTTGGTAGCCAGTTATGTGTCCATATGTTCATCGACTGCCCATTGCCTATTCTGCGTACACTTAAGGATGTCACATCCCTCTAAAACTACTCGCCAAATCTGTGATGGCCTTGAACCAAGTTCATCACTCAGCAAATATGTATTGGGAAAGTAAGATGCTTTGAGTATCCTAGCACTTAATGTCGAAGGGTCTTGCGGCACCCTTCAGGCCTGTCTCGCCAAAAGTGCTAGGTCGAAAAGTTCCAGGTGAAGGAAATATGCCCTAGAGGCAATAATAAAGTTATTATTTATTTCCTTATTTCATGATAAATGTTTTATTATTCATGCTAGAATTGTATTACCCGGAAACATAATACATGTGTGAATACATAGACAAACATAGTGTCACTAGTATGCCTCTACTTGACTAGCTTGTTAATCAAAGATGGTTAAGTTTCCTAGCCATAGACATGTGTTGTGATTTGATTAACGGGATCACATCATTAGAAGAATGATGTGATTGACTTGACCCATTCCGTTAGCTTAGCACTCGATCGTTTAGTATGTTGCTATTGCTTTCTTCATGACTTATACATGTTCCTATGACTATGAGATTATGCAACTCCCGTTTACCGGAGGAACACTTTGTGTGCTATCAAACGTCACAACGTAACTGGGTGATTATAAAGGTGCTCTACAGGTGTCTCCAAAGGTGGCGTATTTCGATATTAGGATTTGTCACTCCGATTGTCGGAGAGGTATCTCTGGGCCCACTCGGTAATGCACATCACTTAAAGCCTTGCAAGCATTGCAACTAATGAGTTAGTTGCGGGATGATGTATTATGGAACGAGTAAAGAGACTTGCCGGTAACGAGATTGAACTAGGTATTGAGATACCAACGATCGAATCTCGGGCAAGTAACATACCAATGACAAAGGGAACAACGTATGTTGTTATGCGGTTTGACCGATAAAGATCTTCGTAGAATATGTGGGAGCCAATATGGGCATCCAGGTCCCGCTATTGGTTATTGTCCGGAAACGTGTCTCGGTCATGTCTACATAGTTCTCGAACCCGTAGGGTCCGCACGCTTAACGTTTTGTTGACGATATAGTATTATATGAGTTATGTATGTTGATGGCCGAATGTTGTTCGGAGTCCCGGATGAGATCATGGACATGACGAGGAACTCCGGAATGGTCCGGAGATAAAGTTTGATATAGCGGATAATAGTGTTTGATCTCCGGAAGGGTTCCGGAATTCACCGGAAGGGGTTCCGGATGTTTCCTGAAATGTTTGGGTACGAGAACACGTTATTTGGGCCAAAGGGGAAAGCCCACGAGGCTTTTGGAAAGTGCAAAAGGAAGTTTTGCGGAGACCAGAGGCTAGACGCCTGGAACCCTGGCGTCTAGCCCTGGAGTCCGTGTAGGACTCTTGCCTTTCGGGCAAAACCGACTTTGAGGAGGCTTTTACTCCAAGTTTCGACCCCAGGGCTCAACATATAAATAGAGGGGCAGGGCTAGCACCAAAGACACATCAAGAAACACCAAGCCGTGTGCCGGCAACCCCGTCCCCTCTAGTTTGTCCTCCGTCATAGTTTTCGTAGTGCTTAGGCGAAGCTCTGCGGAGATTGTTCTTCACCAACACCGTCACCACGCCGTCGTGCTGCCGGAACTCATCTACTACTTCGCCCGTCTTGCTGGATCGAGAAGGCGAGAACATCATCGAGCTTAACGTGTGCAGAACTCGGAGGTGCCGTGCGTTCGGTACTTGGATCGGTCGGATCGTGAAGACGTACGACTACATCAACCGCGTTGATAAACGCTTCCGCTTAGCGATCTTCAAGGGTATGAAGATACACTCCCCCTCTCGTTGCTATGCATCACCATGATCTTGCGTGTGCGTAGGATTTTTTTTTTGAAATTACTACGTTCCCCAACACCAGGTCCCTGAACCCTAGTGCTCCCAAGTATTTTGGCCTCGTCATGACCTCCCATGAAACCCATGCTGGCTTCCTCTGCCCCTGTTTGCAACCCCACCAAATTTTCCTAACGATGGAGTTTATATGATCGCATAAGCCTCTAGGGAGCTTGAAACATGACATCGAGTAAACAGGGATTTCTTGGGCAACTGACTTAATAAGTACTTCCTTGCCACCAGTTGATAAACACTTTCCCGTCCATCCCTTTACCTTGTCCCATACTCGGTCACTCAAATATTTAAACGTGCCCTTCTTTGAGTGTCCCACATATGTGGGCATGCCTAGATACCTGTCACTTAAAGACTTGTTGGGAACATGTAAGCATCCCTTGACTGCATCTCTCACAATCTGGGGGCATCCCTTGCTGAAAAAATAGAAGATTTCTCTCTATTGATCCGTTGGCCCAAGGCCCTGTAATACGTATCCAAAAGGTGTGACACCTCCTCCTCTCCATCAACACTAGCCTTGAAGAACAACAGGCTATCATCCGCGAATAAAAGATGGTTCACCGACGGTGCCGATGGCGTCACCTTAATACCGTTGAGCTGGGATTTGAGATTTCAATAGGCACAAAAGGCCCTCTGATGCCAGCAAGAAAATATATGAAGAGATAGGATCTCCACGATGGATACCTCGTGTTGGTTTAAACTCCTCTAACTTACTTTCATTAAACAAGATTGAGAAGGAGATTGTTCTGACCATGTTCATGACAATGGAGACCCATGGTGCAGCAAAGCCCAACTTCTTCATAATTGCTTCCAGATAATTCCATTCAACTCTATCATATGACTTCATCATGTCAAGTTTGAGTGCCGTGTGTTGTTGTTGTAGCAGCTTGGGTTGACGCCTAGTTCTTTTAGGGGTATGGGCTGACGCCTAGTGCGAGCCTAAAAAAGCGCGGCGACTATGTCTCGCATTAGGTCTCCTTGAAGGATTGTTGTGTCTCGAATCCGGAGTTCAAACCTGGGTTTGCTAGATAGATTATAGCGACGCAATCCACTGCGCTATGTGTTCAGTTCGTGATGAACTGTAGGGCGCGACCTACTTAATGTAAAAGAGCTGATTTTCTTGACCGTTTTTCTGTTTTATTTGTTTCTTTTTCTTTTATTTCATTTTTTTCATCCTGTTTTTTCATCCTTTTCTGCATTTGTTTCTTCGGTTTTCTTTTCCCCCCTTTTTCCATGGTTTATTTTGTTTATGTTATGTTTTTCATTTCTTTGATTTTCTTTGTTTCTTCTGGTTTTCATTCTACAGTTCTTGTATATGTCAACAACATTTCTCTAATACACGTTTAATATTTTTCAAATACAAATTAACATTTTTATAATACATGGTAACATTTTTTCTGTACACATTTTAAACATTTTTCGAATGCTTGATTACATTTTTCAAATACAAGATTAACATTTTTTTAATACATGATCAACAATTTTTCTATGCACATTAAACATTTTCTCAAATCCTTGATTAACATTTTCTCAATACAATATTAAATTTTTTAAACACATGGTTGACGTTCTTTCTATACACATATAACATTTTTCCAAATGCTTAATTATCATTTTTCGAATACTTGTTCAACATTTTTTAAATGCTTGATTAAAAAATTTCATATACATGATCAAAAAATTTCATCATCTTTTAATACATGGTCAACATTTTTTCTATACACACTTTAACATTTTTCAAATAATTGTTCAAGATTTTTTCAAACACTTGATTAACATTTTTAAATACATAATAGAAAATCATCATTTTTTTAATATATAGTCAAAAAGATTTCTATACACATTTAACATTTTTCAAATGCTGGATCAACATTTCCAAATACTGGTTCCAAAAAAATTCAAATGCTTAGGGCCTGTTCGGAGTCCCTCCGCTCCATGAGGCCGCTCCCGGAGCTGACGAAGTTCCAGTTAAAAACTGCGAAGCGAGCGAAAAGGTACTCCACAGATTCTTAAATTCCACGGAGTGGGTGGACTGCCTAACAACTCCTTAATTAACATTTTTAAAATACATGGTCAAATTTTTTATACAATTTTTCTGAATTTTTCATATACATGGTAAACATTCTCTATGCACATTTAACATTTTTAAAATACTTGTTCAACATTTTACAAAAAAATATATAGATTTTTTTTCTAATACACATATGTTTAGAATATTTTAAAGTATAAACAAAAGTGAAAAAATAAAGAAAAAAAGAAAAACAGAAAATGTAAAAAAACAGTAAAAGAGGCTGTGGGCTTGTCGGTGTCAAAACCGGCGGATCTCGGATTAAGGGGTCCTCGAATAGTCGGACTATTTGCATGGGCCGGACTATTGGGCTATGAAGATACAAGACAGAAGACTTCTTCCCGTGTCCGGATGGGACTCTCCTTTGCGTGGATGGTAGGCTCGATGATTCGGATATGTAGATTCCTTTCTCTGTAACCGACTTTGTGTAACCCTAGCCCCCTCCGGTGTCTATATAAACCGGAGTGTTTAGTCCGTAGAGACGACAACAATCATAATCATAGCCTAAACTTCTAGGGTTTTAGCCATTACGATCTCGCGGTAAATCAACTCTTGTAATACTCATATTCATCAAGATCAATCAAGCAGGAAGTAGGGTATTACCTCCATAGAGAGAGCCCGAACCTGGGTAAACATTGTGACCCCCGCCTCCTGTTACCATCAGCCTTAGACGCACAGTTCGGGACCCCCTACCCGAGATCCGCCGATTTTGACATCGACAGGGCTCCCGCGCTCCAGGACCGCCCCATCTTGGTCTGTCCTTCAGTGAGCCTCCCCTAGGTCTTGTTGAAGGCGAGATATAGGGGCGCTCTGAAAAAAGGCAAAACATTGTCCAAATTTGCAGAGGCAACCCACTTGGCCAAAGCTCACACCGGATACTTCAAGGTCTGTGAGAGCGCTCAATCGATATCCCGCTAGATTCCCCAAACCCCAACCCACCTTTCCCGCCATAGCCATTCCTCTCGCCTCCCCCCTCTCTCGTGGCGGTGCCATCAGCAGCCATGCGCAAGAAGCTGCATCGCAAATTCCGGCTGCGTGGCTTCACCCTCAAAGTTGATACCTGATACGTCTCCAACGTATCTATAATTTTTTATTGCTCCATGATACTTTATTTACTGTTTTGGACTATATTGGGCTTTATTTTCCACTTTTATATTATTTTTGGGACTAACCTATTAACCGGAGGCCCAGCCCAGAATTGCTGTTTTTTTGCCTATTTCAGTGTTTCGAAAAAATAGAATATCAAACGGAGTCCAAACGGTATGAAAACCTTTGGGAATGTGATTTTCTCACCGAACGTGATCCAGGAGACTTGAACCCTACTCTAAGGAACAAAAGAGGCGGTCATGAGGGTGGGGGCGGCCCCCCCTAGGGCACGCCCCCTGCCTCATGGGCCCCCTGTTGCTCCACCGACGTACTCCTTCCTCCTATATATACCTACGTACCCCAAAACGATTAGAACAGGAGCCAAAAACCTAATTCCACCGTCGCAACTTCCTGTATCCACGAGATCCCATCTTGGGGCCTGTTCCGGAGCTCTGCCGGAGGGGGCATCCACCATGGAGGGCTTCTACATCATCACCATAGCCCCTCCGATGAAGTGTGAGTAGTTTACTTCAGACCTTTGGGTCCATAGCTAGTAGCTAGATGGCTTCTTCTCTCCTTTTGGATCTCAATACAATGTTCTCCCCCCTCTCGTGGAGATCTATTTGATGTAATCTTCTTTTTGCGGTGTGTTTGTTGAGACCGATGAATTGTGGGTTTATGATCAAGTTTATCTATGAATAATATTTGAATCTTCTATGAATTCTTTTATGTATGATTGGTTATCTTTGCAAGTCTCGTCGAATTATCCGTTTGGTTTGGCCAACTAGATTGGTAGTTCTTGCAATGGGAGAAGTGCTTAGCTTTGGGTTCGATCTTGCGGTGTCCTTACCCAGTGATAGAAAGGGTTGCATGGCACGTATTGTATTGTCGCCATCGAGGATAACAAGATGGGTTTTTTATCATATTGCATGAATTTATCCCTCTACATCATGTCATCTTGCTTAAGGCGTTACTCTGTTTTTAACTTAATACTCTAGATGCATCCTGGATAGCGGTCGATGAGTGGAGTAATAGTAGTAGATGCAGGCAGGAGTCGATCTACTTGTCTCGGACATGATGCCTATATACATGATCATACCTAGATATTCTCATAACTATGCTCAATTATGTCAATTGTTCAACAGTAATTTGTTCACCCACCATAGAATACTTATGCTCTTGAGAGAAGCCACTAGTGAAACCTATGGCCCCCGGGTCTATGTTCATCATATCAATCTCCATCACTTTAATACTTGCTTTGTTTTTACTTTGCCTTTTACTTTACACTTTGCATCTCTATATCAAAAATACCAAAAATATTATTTATCATCTCTATCAGATCTCACTCTCGTAAGTGACCGTGAAGGGATTGACAACCCCTAACCGCGTTGGTTGCGAGGAGCTATTGTTTTGTGCAGGTACGAGGGACTTGTGCGTGGCCTCCTACTGGATTGATACCTTGATTCTCAAAAACTGAGGGAAATACTTACGCCACTTTGCTGCATCATCCTCTCCTCTTCGGGGAAATCCAATGCAGTGCTCAAGAGGTAGCAAGAAGAATTTCTGGCGCTGTTGTCGGGGAGGTCTTCATTCAAGTCAAGCCATACCAAGTACCCATCCCAATCCCTATCTCTCGCATTATATTATTTGCCTTTTGCCTCTCATTTTCCTCTCCCCCACTTCACCCTTGCCGTTTTATTCGCCCTCTCTTTCCCAATCTCCTCCTCTTTTTCCCGTTGCGTTTTTGTTTGCTCGTGTGTTGGATTGCTTATTTATCGTGATGGCTCTACCTAGATTTGGTGATTTTTACCTTAAAAGGTTAGAGGAGATTGAAACCAATGTAAGGAAGTTTATGGTTTTGCAATTTGAACATAATAATTTCTTTAGAAATGAGCTTAAGGAACAAAAAGGTTTTATGAGTTATATGAATAAAGAGCTCGATGATATGTCTAAAGAATTTGATGGTATAAGATCCCAAATTGCTCGTCTTGAAAAGTTGACTGCCGAAATTTTGGATATGCAGGCTACCCTTAGTCAATAAGATGGCCGCTAAACCGAATTCCTATGAAAATCAAGATGAGGATCTAAAAGTTATTGATGTGTCCCCCATTAAATCTTTGTGTTGCAATATGAATCTTGATGAAACTGAATATGATCTTCCTTTACCTAGAAGGCGTTCCAAAAATTCAGAGTATTTAGATCTAGATGATGAAATTGATAAATGTGGGATTGAAAGAAATAAAAACCTAGATGTTGCTAAACTCACTTTATTGGATTTCAAGGAATTTAATTATGAAAGTTGCTCTTTAATTGATTGTATTTCCTTGTTGCAATCCGTGCTAAATTCTACTCATGCTTATAGTCAAAATAAGGCCTTTACCGAACACATTGTTGATGCCTCGATGCAATCTTATGAAGAAAAACTTGAGTTAAAGGTCTCTATCCCTAGAAAACTTTATGATGAGTGGGAACCAACTACTAAAATTAAAATTAAAGATCATGAGTTTTATGATTTGTGTGATTTGGGTGCTAGTGTCTCCACCATCCCCCAAACTTTGTGTGATTTGCTAGATTTCCGTGACTTTGATGATTGCTCTCTAAACTTGCATCTTGCGGATTCCACTATTAAAAAGCCTATGGGAAGAATTAATGATGTTCTTATTGTTGCAAATAGGAATTATGTGCCCATAGACTTTATCGTTCTTGATATAGATTGCAATCCTTCTTGTCCTATTGTTTTTGGTAGACCTGTCCTTAGAACGATTGGTGCAATTATTGATATGAAGGAAGGGAATATTAGATTCCAATTTCCATCAAAGAAAGGCATGGAACACTTTCCTAGAAAGAAAATAAAATTACCATATAAATCTATCATGAGAGCCACTTATGGATTGCCTACCAAAGATGGCAATACCTAGATCTATCCTTGCTTTTATGCCTAGCTAGGGGCGTTAAACGATAGCGCTTGTTGGGAGGCAACCCAATTTTATTTTTAGTTTTTTGCTTTTGCTTCTGTTTAGGAATAAATAATTCATCTAGCCTCTGTTTATATGTGGTTTTATCTTTTAATTAGTGTTTGTGCCAAGTAGAACCTATAGGATAACCTACGATGATAGTTGATTTGATTCTGCTGAAAAACAGAAACTTTGCACGCACGAATATAATTTTGTTAAATCAAAGGAACGTGCTTTTGCGTTGATTCTTTTTGCTGCTGTTCAATAGACAAATTGTACAGGACTTCCTATTTTGGTAGGATTTTTAGAGTTCCAGAAGTTTGCGTTAGTTACAGATTGCTACAGACTGTTCTGTTTTTTGACAGATTCTGTTTATCGTGTGTTGTTTGCTTATTTTGACGAATCTATGGCTAGTAAAATAGTTTATAATCCATAGAGAAGTTGGAATACAGTAGGTTTAACACCAATATAAATAAAGAATGAGTTCATTACAGTACCTTAAAGTAGTATTTTGTTTTCTTTCTCTAATGGAGCTCACGAGATTTCTATTGAGTTTTGTGTTGTGAAGTTTTCAAGTTTTGGGTAAATTCTTTTGATGGATTATGGAATAAGGGGTGGCAAGAGCCTAAGCTTGGGGATGCCCATGGCACCCCCAAGATAATCCAAGGACACGAAAAAGTCAAAGCTTGGGGATGCCCCGGAAGGCATCCCCTCTTTCGTCTACTTCCATCGGTAATTTACTTGGAGCTATATTTTTATTCACCACATGATATGTGTTTTGCTTGGAGCGTCTTGTATTATTGGCGTCTTTGCTTGTTAGTCTATCACAATCATCCTTGCTGTACACACCTTTTGAGAGAGTCATACATGAATTGGAATTTGATAGAATACTCTATGTGCTTCACTTATATCTTTTGAGTTTGATAGTTTTGCTCATAGTGCTTCACTTATATCTTTTGAGCGTGATAATTTTTGCTCTAGTGCTTCACTCAGATCTTTTAGAGCACGGTGGTGGATTTGTTTTAAATAAACTATTGATCTCTCATTCTTCACTTAGATTATTTTGAGAGTCGTTAATAGCATGGTAATTTGCTTAATACTAATATACTTGGTATTCAAGATATGTGAAACTTTCTTTTGAGTGCGTTGAATACTAAGATAAGTTTGATGCTTGATAATTGTTTTGAGATATGAAGATGGTGATATTAGAGTCATGCTAGTTGAGTAGTTGTGAATTTAATGAATACTTGTGTTGAAGTTTGTGATTCCCATAGCATGCACGTATGGTGAACCGTTATGTGATGAACTCGGAGCATGATTTATTTATTGATTGTCTTCCTTATGAGTGGCGGTCGGGGATGAGCGATGGTCTTTTCCTACCAATCTATCCCCCTAGGAGCATGCGCGTAATACTTTGCTTTGATAACTTCTAAATTTTTGCAATAAGTATATGAGTTCTTTATGACTAATGTTGAGTCCATGGATTATACGCACTTTTTCCCACCCTTCCACCATTGCTAGCCTCTCTAATACCGCGCACTTTTCGCCGGTATCATACACCCACCATATATCTTCCTCAAAACAGCCACCATACCTACCTATCATGGCATTTCCATAGCCATTCTGAGATATATTGCCATGCAACTTTCCACCGTTCCGTTTATTATGACACGCTCCATCATTGTCATATTGCTAGCATGATCATGTAGTTGACATCGTATTTGTGGCAAAGCCACCGTTCATAATTCTTTCATACATGTCACTCTTGATTCATTGCATATCCCGGTACACCACTGGAGGCATTCATATAGAGTTATAATTTGTTCTAAGAATCGAGTTGTAATTGTTGAGTTGTAGGAAAAATAAAAGTGTGATGATCATCATTTTTTAGAGCATTGTCCCAAGTGAGGAAACGATGATGGAGACCATGATTCCCCCACAAGTCGGGATGAGACTCCAGACGAAAAAAAAGGAAAAATGAAAAAAAGAGGCCATAAAAAAAGAGAAAAGGCCTAAATAAAAAACGAGAGAAAAAGAGAGAAGGGACAATGTTACTATCCTTTTACCACACTTGTACTTCAAAGTAGCACTAAGATCTTCATGATAGAGAGTCTCTCATTTTGTCACTTTCATATACTAGTGGGATTTTTTCATTATAGAACTTGGCTTGTATATTCCAATGATGGGCTTCCTCAAATGCCCTAGGTCTTCGTGAGCAAGCGAGTTGGATGCACACCCACTTAGTTTCTTTTGTTGAGCTTTCATATACTTATAGCTCTAGTGCATCCGTTGCTTGGCAATCCCTACTCACTCACATTGTATTGATGGGCATCTCCATAGCCCGTTGATACGCCTAGTTGATGTGAGACTATCTTCCCTCTTTTTGTCTTATCCACAACCACCATTCTATTCCACATATAGTGTTATATCCATGGCTCACGCTCATGTATTGCGTGAAGATTAAAAAAGTTTTGAGAATGTCATAAGTATGAAACAATTGCTTGGCTTGTCATCGGGGTTGTGCATGATTTAAATATTTTGTGTGGGGAAGATGGAGCATAGCCAGACTATATGATTTTGTAGGGATAACTTTCTTTGGCCATGTTATATTGAGAAGACATAATTGCTTAGTTAGTATGCTTGAAGTATTATTATTTTTATGTCAATATGAACTTTTGTCTTGAATCTTTCGGATCTGAATATTCATACCACAATTAAGAAGATTTACAATGAAATTGTGCCAAAGTATCACTCCGCATCAAAAATTCTCTTTTTATCATTTACCTACTCGAGGACGAGCAGGAATTAAGCTTGGGGATGCCTGATACGTCTCCAACGTATCTATAATTTTTTATTGCTCCATGCTACTTTATTTACCGTTTTGGACTATATTGGGCTTTATTTTCCACTTTTATATTATTTTTGGGACTAACCTATTAACCGGAGGCCCAGCCCAGAATTGCTGTTTTTTTTGCCTATTTTAGTGTTTCGAAGAAACAGAATATCAAACGGAATGAAACCTTCGGGAACGTGATTGAAAGGGCATTTCCCTACCTTACGTTTTGGATGATGATGACAACCCTTTGTTGGTCTAATCCTGTGCTAAATGTTTCAGGTTCTCGATGATTAGGCTTACATCGGTTAGTGGTTCTCTCTCGAAGGAATCGATTGAAGACAGAATCCTCTACGCTTTTTATCTCTTTGGTCGTAGGGAACCCGTACTATCAAGAGGAATCCACTTTGGAAAGAATAGGGGAATCCATTCACGTACACCTCCATCACCCCTCTTTTGTCGAGAGAGTGCCTCCCTTTTAATTTAATCTCTGCTGTGTTTTCCCAGCGGTTGTACTGCTCGTCCGAGCGGTTGTACCGCTGGCTCTTGGCGCTTCCCTGCCTTTGTCGAGCGGTGGTACCGCTGCCTCCGGGCGGTGGTACCGCCACCAGGCTCTGCAAAGACCAGCAGCGGTTGTTCCGGCCATGCACCGCCCATGTACCGGTTAGGCTTCTGTTTTGATGCGGTGGCTGGGCGGTGGTGGCCCGGTTGTTCCGGTTGTTCCTCATCAACCGGTACAACCGGAGGTTCAAGCGGTTCTTCCGCTCATACCTAGCCGCTCAAGCGCTCAAGGCCAAGCGGTTGCACCGGCCCTGCACCGCCCAACTACCGCCCTCAAGGGTGACTCCGTTCTGTTTCGGTGCGGTAGTTGTGGGGTGGCTGGGCGGTTGGTCCGGTTATTTTCTAATGACCGGTACTACCGCCTGGTGGCCCGGTTGTACCGCCTGGTAGGGTTCCGCCGTTGCATCGTGAGTCCCGGTTGTACCGGGACAAGGAGCGGTTGTACCGCTGCAGTGCTGAAAACGCAGTAACGGTTGGATTTATTAGGGCTGCTATATAAGGTGGTTCTTCCACCTACCACTCTCACCTCTTACCTCTCTCACTCCACCATTAATGCTCTCAAGCTCTCTTGCCCGATCTCTCTCTCTAGCCACTCAATCTTGTTGATTTGCTAGGGATTGAAGGAGGAGACCAAGATCTACACTTCCACCAAAGAATATTTGCTTCCCCCATACTTTCTAGTGTGGATTTTGTTACTCTTGGGTGCTTGAGCACCCTAGACGGTTGAGGTCACCTCGAAGCCATATTCCATTGTGGTGAAGCTTCGTGGTTTCGTTGGGAGCCTCCAATTGTTGTGGAGATTGCCCCAACCTTGTTTGTAAAGGTTCGGTTGCCGCCTTCAAGGGCACCAATAGTGGAATCATGGCATCTCGCATTGTGTGAGGGCGTGAGGAGAATACGGTGGCCCTAGTGGCTTCTTGGGGAGCATTGTGCCTCCACACCGCTCTAACGGAGATGTACTTCCCCTTAAAAGGAAGGAACTTCGGTAACACATCCTCGTCTCCACCGGCTCCACTCTTGGTTATTTCATGCCTTTACTCTTGCAAGCCTACTTGTGTTGTATCCCTTGCTTGCTTATGTGTTAGTTGTTATAGCATCATATAGGTTGCTCACATAGTTGCATATCTAGACAACCTATTTTGTTGCAAAGTTTAATTTGGTAAAGAAAAGCTTAAAAATTGTTAGTTGCCTATTCACCCCCCTCTAGTCAACCATATCGATACTTTCAATTGGTATCAGAGCCTCGTCTCTTTTTAAGGACTTTACTGTCCGAAGAGTATGGTTGACGTCGTAGATGATGTGGGAGAGCACTCCGGTGCGAATCCGATATCATCTACGGGAGATGGGGGTAACTCGATCTCACGTGAGGAATTCAATGTGGCGTTGGACACATTGAAAACCTCCATGACGACCAAGGTCAAGGACATGTTTAAGGAATTCTTAGAAGGGCTTAAACTTTCCACTGCGCCCGTGAAAATGGGTGATCCCGCTAACACGGTGATGGATGCTAACCCCGAAAAGGGGGAAGCTACTAGTGAGAAAGCTCCTTTGTCTAGTGGTAGAAATGGCACCGACATCTTTGCCCATGTGGAACCCCCAATTTATGGAGGGCCGATCCCCTCCACTCATTTGAATCATGCCGGTCCTCCTCCTAAATATGAGAAACATGAATATTTTGATTCTTGGGTTTATCGCTTCAAGCGTCATTTAAAACATGTGAACACTAACCTTTGGAGAATCATTGAAGAAGGTTTCTATCCTCATGACCCAAGCAACTTCACCCCTTGAGAAGCCGTGGACAATCAATTCAATGAGAGTGCTCTCTTCATCATCCAAGATGCAATCCTTCCCGAAGATCTTCCTCATCTTCGACCTCATGCCATGGCTAAGGAAGCATGGAAATGTGTTGAGTCTCTCTATCGAGGAAGTGCTAGCATTCAACGCTCCAACTATGAAGTGGTGCAAGATGAAGCCGATAAGTTTGCAATGAAAGAAGATGAAGAACCTCGTGAGCTCTTTCGAAGAGTGACCAAACTCGCGGTCTCACTCCGAGATCATGGAAGCAAGGACACGGATGACAATTGGATCAAGCGCAAGTTCCTCAAGGCCATGATGCCCTACAACAAGGCATGTCTTCCTTCATTCGTCAAAGACCGGACTTCCACTCCATGACCTCAAGTGAAGTGTTGGATGAGTTCGTTGCAATGAGCATCTTGGACAAGACCGCCGATAATGCAGTGCTTCGTTCTCAAAGGGCAAAGAAGCCCAACCTTGCTTTGAAGGCCAAGGTGATTATGGAAGAAGAGGAAGAAGTGGAAGATGAGGAGAGCAACCCCGAAGACACCAAATATGATTATCATGAGCACATGGCCCTTGCTTCAAGACAATTTTGGAGCAAGAAGAATACAAGACCCAACTTCAACAAGAACAAATCAAGTGGCGTCAAGGGCAAGCAACGAGTTAGAACTTGCTTCAACTGTGGCAATGTGAGCCATTTCGTTGCGGATTGTCCTTACAAGAAGCGGGAAGACAATGGTGGCAAGTTCATCCGAAAAGACAAAGCCAAGTCCTTCCCCAACAAGAACAACTTCGCCAAGAAGACTCCCACTCGTGGGTTGGTGGTTCAAGAAGAATACCAAGAGGATGATGATGATGAAAATGAAGAAGCGATGGCCATGGCATCCGTTGCCATTGCTACTACTCCCCGGGTGTCTCTCTTTGATTCACCCAACGAGAACATCACCGCCAAGTGCCTTATGGCTAAAGCTTCAAACAAGGTAACCCCCAACATTAAAACCACCATCATTACTAATCCCTCTGTGGAGGATTGCATTGATGAGCATGATGGGTCTAATGAAGAAGTGAATGAATTTGAGTCTTTTATGAGTAAGCTCAAGGGCAAGTCCAAGAAGCATTTTGTTGCTCTCTTGGAACAACTTGGTGAGGCCAATGACATGATCGAGGCTCACGAAGAAACCATCTCTAAGATGGAAGGTCATAGTCGTGACTATGCCAATGAGATATCGGATCTCTCTAATGCTCTTGAGGAAGAGCGTGTGCATCGTTTGACTTTTGAGGAGTCACACAATGATGACCATGCTAAGTTAAAGAAAGATCTTGATCATGCTCTTGTCGTGTCTCGTGTGCTAACTTCCGAGAAGGCTAAACTTGGGGTTGATCATGCTAGACTCAAATAGGAGTTTGAGATACTTGACAAGGCCCACAAGGTCTTGAAGGGTGCTCACGCTAACCTCAAGGAGTCTCATGCTCAACTCCAAGTTAAGCTAACCAAGGAAAAGGCCACCTTTCCTCATATGGTATTAATTGATAATGCATGTGCTACTAACCCATGTTGTGAGCATGTGCATCTTGTGGAGGAGAATGCCAAGTTGAAGGATCAACTTGAGAAAAGTCTTGTGACATGCATTCAAGGTGAGAAGAACCTCAACGACCTTTTGAGCAATCAAAAGGAAGTTGTGGCCAAGGAAGGAATTGGGTTTGCACGCAAGTCCAAGAGCAAGAAGAAGAAGAACAATAAGACCAAATGTCCTCCTCCTCTCAAGCAAACTTTTGTGAAAGAGGGAGAGGGTGCTCCTAAGGAGAAGAAGGAAAAAGTGAAGGGAGTTGATGTCTCAAAGGGCAAAAGCATTTCCTCAAACAAAGCCGGCGACTTTAACCCGTCATATGTGTTGTGCCGTGCTAGTGATGGACATGTTTATGCTAAATTTGTCGGTTCTCCTTATGAGTACATTGAATGGTCTATTTGGGTTCCCAAGACCCTAGTTACTAACATCAGAGGACCCATTACTAAATGGGTACCTAAAACCAAGCATTGATCTCTTGTAGGTGTTTTCTTCCGGTGGGGGATCATGGTTGCTCGATAGTGGAGCAACAAATCATATGGCCGGGAGCAAGGACTTGGTGGTGGACATGCAAAAGATTCCATCTATGCCCACCAATGTCGAGTGGGGTGATGCATCACATTCTAAGGTATTGGGTCTCGGCAAGGTTGTCATTTCTCATGATCTAACGATTGAGAAAGTCATGCTTGTTGAGTCCCTTGCATACAATTTGCTTTCCGTTCGTCAACTTGCACTCATGGGTTTTGCTACTTTCTTTGACATTGATACAGTAGCCCTCTTGTGGAGCAAGACTCTTAAAGTAGCCTTTGTTGGGCATGTCGAGAACGGTCTCTATGTGATTAAGTTTTTGGAGCGATCCACTAAGACCGCGACATGCCTAATGGCTAAAGTTGACGTGGGATGGCTTTGGCATCCCCGTTTAGCCCACGTCAATATGAGATCTTTGCGAAGTCTTCTCAAGGGGGACCATGTTCATGGACTAACAAATGTTAGTTTTGCCAAAGATCGTGCTTGCAGTGCTTGTATTGAAGGAAAGCTTCATGAGAAGGCTCACCCTCCCTCGACCATCATCTACTCGAAGAGACCCTTGGAGCTCCTTCACATGGATCTCTTTGGGCCTCCATCCTTTGATAGTCTTGGAGGAAGAAAGTATTGCTTGGTGATTGTGGACGATTATTCAAGATACACTTGGGTATACTTCTTCAAGAGGAAGAGTGAGACTCAACAAACCGTCATCGACTTTGCAAATGAAGCTCAACGTCAACATAATGCAAAGATCTTGACAATCAGAAGTGACAACGGCACCGAGTTCAAGAACTACACCTTGGATGAGTTTCTTAGTGATGAGGGGATCAAGCACCAATATGCTACTCCATATACCCCTCAACAAAATGGTGTTGCGGAGAGGAAGAACCGAAGGTTGATGGATGCGGCTAGGACCATGATGGCGGAGTTCAAGTCACCATACAACTTTTGGGCCGAAGCCATCAACACCGCATGTCATGCATCCAATCGGCTCTATCTCCGCAAAGGCTTGAACAAGACTCCTTATGAGATACTCACCGGCAACAAGCCCAACCTCAAGTACTTCCGGGTGTTCGATTGTAAGTGTTTCATTCTCAAGAAAGGTGTCCGTTTGTCTAAATTTGAGGCTAGATCTCATGAGGGCATATTTGTTGGTTATGCTACAAACTCTCATGCTTACCATGTTCTCAACAAGTCCACCGGACTCATTGAGGAGACGTGTAACGTGGAGTTTGACGAAAATAACGGCTCCCAAGTGGAGCAAAGTGGTACTTGTGATGTAGGTGATGAAATTCCTCCCCAAGCCATAAGAAGAATGGGTATTGGTCATATTCTACCCATTGAGGAACCCCTTGTGGCCGAAGGAGAAGGACAATGCTCTACTCAAGTGGAGCCATCACCTCCCCAAGACCCACACGCTTCCGAAGAACAAAGTGAAGGCCCTCATCCTCGTGAACAAGACCAAGGGCAAGATCAACCTCAAGATTGTGGTGAACCTCTAAATGATGCCCAAGGTCAAGTTCTCCCCCTCGAGCAAGTTCAAGATCATGAGCAAGCTCAAGATGAAGAACAAGCTTAAGACGGTGCTCAAGATGATCAAGTTAACCCTCCTCCTTCCACACCCGAGGAGGAATTAGAGCGTCGTTCCGTGAAGATTGCTTTCAAGCTCACCACCCAAGGCCATCTCATGGAAAACATGGTTGGAAGCCTAAGAAAGGGGGTAAGCACTCGTAGACAATTAGCAAACTACTGTGAACATCACGCGTTTGTCTCTTGTGTTGAACCCTAAAAGGTCTATGAGGCGCTCGAAGACTCGGATTGGCTCAATGCCATGCATGAAGAACTCAACAACTTCGAGTACAACAAGGTGTGGAGATTGGTGCCAAGACCATCGGGGAACCACAACGTCATTGGAACCAAGTGGATCTTCAAGAACAAGCAAGATGCTCATGGGAACATCATTCGCAACAAGGCAAGATTGGTAGCACAAGGCTACTCTCAAGTCGAGGGTATCGACTATGGTGAAACCTTTGCTCCCGTTGCTCGTCTTGAATCCATTCGTTTGTTGATTGCTTATGCTTCCCATCACAACTTTAAGTTGCAACAAATGGATGTGAAAAGTGCTTTTCTTAATGGTCCTATTAATGAGTTGGTCTATGTCAAGCAACCCCCCGGGTTGGAGGACCCCTACTTCCCGGATCATGTGTATCAACTAGATAAGGCGCTCTATGGCCTTAAACAAGCCCCACATGCGTGGTATGACCACCTTACCGAGTTGCTACAAGGTCGTGGATTTGAAGTGGGACAAATCAATCCCACTCTTTTGAAGGAAATATGCCCTAGAGGCAATAATAAAGTTATTATTTATTTCCTTATTTCATGATAAATGTTTATTATTCATGCTAGAATTGTATTAACCGGAAACATAATACATGTGTGAATATATAGACAAACAGAGTGTCACTAGTATGCCTCTACTTGACTAGCTTGTTAATCAAAGATGGTTATGTTTCCTAACCATGAACAAGGAGTTGTTATTTGATTAACGAGATCACATCATTAGTTGAATGATCTGATTGACATGACACATTCCGTTAGCTTAGCACCCGATCGTTTAGTATGTTGCTATTGCTTCCTTCATGACTTATACATGTTCCTATGACTATGAGATTATGCAACTCCCGTTTACCGGAGGAACACTTTGTGTGCTACCAAACGTCACAACGTAACTGGGTGATTATAAAGGTGCTCTACAGGTGTCCCCAAAGGTACTTGTTGAGTTGGCGTATTTCGAGATTAGGATTTGTCACTCCGAATGTCGGAGAGGTATCTCTGGGCCCTCTCGGTAATGCACATCACATAAGCCTTGCAAGCAATGCAACTAATGAGTTAGTTGCGAGATGATGTATTACGGAACGAGTAAAGAGACTTGCCGGAAACGAGATTGAACTAGGTATTGGATACCGACGATCGAATCTCGGGCAAGTAACATACCGATGACAAAGGGAACAACGTATGTTGTTATGCGGTCTGACCGATAAAGATCTTCGTAGAATATGTAGGAACCAATATGGGCATCCAGGTCCCGCTATTGGTTATTGACCGGAGATGTGTCTCGGTCATGTCTACATTGTTCTCGAACCGTAGGGTCCGCACGTTTAAGGTTTCGATGACAGTTATATTATGAGTTTATGAGTTTTGATGTACCGAAGGAGTTCGGAGTCCCAGATGAGATCGGGGACATGACGAGGAGTCTCGAAATGGTCGAGATGTAAAGATCGATATATTGGACGACTATATTCAGAGTTCGGAAAGGTTCCGAGTGATTCGGGTATTTTTTCGGAGTACCGGAGAGTTACGGGAATTCACCGGGGAGAAGTATTGGGCCTTATTGGGCCCTGCGGGAAAGAGAGAGGGGCTGCCTAGGGCAGGCCGCGCGCCCCCCCATGGCCTAGTCCGAATTGGACTAGGGGGAGGGGCCGCACCCCCTCCTTCCTTCCCTTCTCTCTTCCCCTTCCTTGTCTCCTACTCCTAATACATGGAAGGACTCCTAGTTGGACTAGGAAAGGGGGAATCCTACTCCCGGTGGGAGTAGGACTCCCCTAGGGCGCGCCATAGAAGAGGGCCGGCCCTCCCCTCCTCCACTCCTTTATATACGGGGGTAGGGGGCACCCCATGGACACACAAGTTGATCATCGTGATCGTCCCTTAGCCGTGTGCGGTGCCCCCTCCACGATATTACACATCGGTCATATTGTAGCGGTGCTTAGGCGAAGCCCTATGACAGGAGAACATCAAGATCGTCACCACGCCGTCGTGCTGACGGAACTTCTCCCCGCGCCTCTGCTGGATCGGAGATCGGGGTACGTCATCGAGTTGTACGTGTGTCAAGAACTCGGAGGTGCCGGAGTAACGGTGCTTGGATCGGTTGGACCGGGAAGACGTACGACTACTTCCTCTATGTTGCGTCAACGCTTCCGCTTCAGTCTACGAGGGTACGTAGACAACACTCTCCCCTCTCGTTGCTATGCATCACCATGATCTTGCGTGTGTGTAGGAATTTTTTTGAAATTACTACGTTCCCAACAGTGGCATCCAAGCCTAGGTTTTATGGTTTGATGTTATATGCACGAGTAGAACACAAGTGAGTTGTGGGCGATATAAGTCATACTGCTTACCAGCATGTCGTACTTTGGTTTGGCGGTATTGTTGGATGAAGCGGCCCGGACCGACATTACGCGTACGCTTACGCGAGACTGGTTTTACCGCCGTGCTTTGCACACAGGTGACTAGCGGGTGTCAGTTTCTCCAACTTAGTTTGAACCGAGTATGGCTACGCCCGGTCCTTGTGAAGGTTAAAACAGCACCAACTTGACAAACTATCGTTGTGGTTTTGATGCGTAGGTGAGATTGGTTCTTGCTTAAGCCCATAGCAGCCACGTAAAACTTGCAACAACAAAGTAGAGGACGTCTAACTTGTTTTTGCAGGGCATGTTGTGATGTGATATGGTCAAGACGTGATTAGATATAAGTTGTTGTATGAGATGATCATGTTTTGTTGAAGTTATCGGCAACTGGCAGAAGCCCTATGGATGTCTCTTTGTTGCATAAGATGCAAGTGCCAAATAATTGCTTTACTTTATCGCTATACGATAGCAATAGTTGCAAGAGCAATAGTTGGTAAGACAACCATGTGATGACACATTGATATAGATCAAGATGATGAAAATCATGGTGTCGTGCCGGTGACGATAGAGATCATGACAGTACTTTGGAGATGGAGATCAAAGGCGCAAGATGATCATGGCCATATCATGTCACATATTTTGATTGCATATGATGTTTATCTATTATACATCTTATTCTTGCTTTGATTGACGGTAGCATTTTAAGATGATCTCTCACTAATTATCAAGAAGTGTTCTCCCTGAGTATGCACCGTTGCCAAAGTTCGTCGTGCCCAGACACCACGTGATGATCGGGTGTGATAAGCTCTACGTCCATCTACAACGGGTGCAAGCCAGTTTTGCACATGCGGAATACTCAGGTTAAACTTGACGAGCCTAGCATATGCAGATATGGCCTCGGAACACGGAGACCGAAAGGTCGAGCGTGAATCATATAGTAGATATGATCAACATAAGATGTTCACCATTGAAAACTACTCCATCTCACGTGATGATCGGTTATGGTTTAGTTGATTTGGATCACGTGATCACTTAGATGACTAGAGAGATGTCTGTCTAAGTGGGAGTTCTTAAGTAATGTGATTAATTGAACTTAAATTTATCATGAACTTAGTCCTGGTAGTATTTTGCAAATTATGTTGTAAGATCAATAGCTTGCATTGTTGCTTTCATATGTTTATTTTGATATGTTCCTAGAGAAAATTGTGTTGAAAAATGTTAGTAGCAATGATGCGGATTGGATCCGCGATCTGAGGTTTATCCTCATTGCTGCACAGAAGAATTATGTCCTTAATGCACCGCTAGGTGACAGACCTATTGCAGGAGCAGATGCAGACATTATGAACGTTTGGCTAGCTCAATATGATGACTACTTGATAATTTTGTGCACCATGCTTTATGGCTTAGAATCGGGACTTCAAAGATGTTTTGAACATCATGGACCATATGAGATGTTCCAGGAATTGAAGTTAATATTTCAAGCAAATACCCGAGTTGAGAGATATGAAGTCTCCAACAAGTTCTATAGCTAAAAGATGGAGGAGAATCGCTCAACTAGTGAGCATGTGCTCAGATTGTCTGGGTACTACAATCGCTTGAATCAAGTGGGAGTTAATCTTCCAGATAAGATAGTGATTGACAGAATTCTCTAGTCACCATCACCAAGTTAGTAGAACTTCGTGATGAACTATAATATGCAAGGGATGATGAAAATGATTCCCGAGTTTTTTTCATGATGATGAAATCGATGAAGGTAGAAATCAAGAAAGAACATCAAGTGTTGATGGTTAACAAGACCACTAGTTTCAAGAAAAGGGCAAAGGGATAGAAGGAAACTTCAAGAAGAACGGCAAGCAAGTTGCTGCTCAAGTGAAGAAGCCCAAGTCTGGACCTAAGCCTGAGACTAAGTGCTTCTACTACAAAGGGACTGGTCACTGGAAGCAGAACTACCCCAAGTATTTGGCGGATAAGAAGGATGGCAAAGTGAACAAAGGTATATTTGATATACATGTTATTGATGTGTACTTTACTAGTGTTTATAGCAACCCCTCGTTATTTGGTACTGGTTCAGTTGCTAAGAGTAGTAACTCAAAACAGGAGTTGCAGAATAAACAGAAACTAGTTAAGGGTGAAGTGACGATGTGTGTTGAAAGTAGTTTCAAGATTGATATGATCATCATCACACACTCCCTATACTTTCGGGATTAGTGTTGAACCTAAATAAATGTTATTTGGTGTTTGCGTTGAGCATGAATATGATTTGATCGTGTTTATTGCAATACGGTTATTCATTTAAGTAAGAGAATAAACTGTTGTTCTGTTTACATGAATAAAACCTTATATGGTTACACATCCAATGAAAATGGTTCATTGGATCTCGATCGTAGTGATACACATATTCATAATATTGAAACCAAAAGATGCAAAGTTAATAATGATAGTGCAACTTATTTGTGGCACTGCCGTTTAGGTCATATTGGTGTAAAGCGCATGAAGAAACTCCATGCTGATGGGATTTTGGAATCACTTGATTATGAATCACTTGATGCTTGCGAACCATGCCTCATGGGCAAGATGACTAAGACTCCGTTCTCCGGAACAGTGGAGCGAGCAACTGACTTATTGGAAATAATACATACTGATGTATGCGATCCAATGAATGTTAAGGCTCGCGGCGGGTATCGTTATTTTCTGACCTTCACAGATGATTTGAGCAGATATGGGTATATCTGCTTGATGAAACATAAGTCTGAAATAGTTGAAAGGTTCAAAGAATTTCAGAGTGAAGTGGAAAATCATCGTGACAAGAAAATAAGGTTTCTACGATTTGATCGCGGAGACAAATATTTGAGTTACGAGTTTGGTCTTCAATTAAAACAATGTGGAATAGTTTCACAAATTCATGCCACCTGGAACACCACATCATAATGGTGTGTCCGAACGTCATAACCGTACTTTATTGGATATAGTACAATCTATGATGTTTCTTACCGATTTACCAATATCGTTTTGGGATCATGCATTAGAGACAGCTGCATTCACGTTAAATAGGGCACCATCTAAATCCGTTGAGACGACACTATATGAACTGTGGTTTAGCAAGAAACCAAAGTTGTCGTTTCTTAAAGTTTGGGGCTGCGATGCTTATGTGAAAAAGTTTCATCCTGATAAGCTCAAACCCAAATTGGAGAAGTGCGTCTTCATAGAATACCCAAAGGAAATTGTTGGGTACACCTTCTATCACAGATCCGAAGGCAAAACATTCGTTGCTAATAAATGGATCCTTTCTAGAGAAGGAGTTTCTCTCGAAAGAAGTGAGTGGGAGGAAAGTAGAACTTGATGAGGTAATTGTACCTTCTCCCTTATTGGAAAGTAGTTCATCACAGAAATCAGTTCCTGTGACTACTACACCAATTAGTGAGGAAGCTAATGATGATGATCATGTAACTTCAGATCAAGTTACTACCGAATCTCGTAGGTAAACCAGAGTGAGATCCGCACCAGAGTGGTACGGTAATCCTGTTCTGGAAGTCATGTAACTAGACCATGATGAACCTACGAACTATGAGGAAGCGATGATGAGCCTAGATTCCGCGAAATGGCTTGAGGCCATGAAATCTGAGATGAGATCCATGTATGAGAACAAAGTGTGGACTTTGGTGGAGTTGCCCGATGATCGGCAAGCCATAGAAAATAAATGGATCTTCAAGAGGAAGACGGACGCTGATAGTAGTGTTACTATCTACAAAGCTAGACTTGTCGAAAAAGGTTTTTGACAAAGTTCAAGATGTTGAATACAATGAGATTTTCTCACTCGTATCGATGCTTAAAAGTCTGTCCGAATCATGTTTGCAATTGCCGCATTTTATGAAATCTGGCAAATGGATAAACAAAACTGCATTCCTTAATGGAGTTATTAAAGAAGAGTTGTATGTGATGCAACCAAGAGGTTTTGTCGATCCTAAAGGTGTTAACAAAATGTGCATCTATGGACTGGTGCAAGCATCTCGGAGTTGGAATATACGCTTTGATAAGTTGATCAAAGCATATAGTTTATACAGACTTGCAGTGAAGCCTGTATTTACTAGAAAGTGAGTGGGAGCACTACAGCATTTCTGATAAGTATATGTGAATGACATATTATAGATCGGAAATAATGTAGAATTATTCTGCAAAGCATAAAGCAGTGTTTAAAAGGAGTTTTTCAAAGAAAGACCTCGGTGAAGCTGCTTACATATTGAGCATTAAGATCTATAGAGATAGATCAAGACGCTTGATAAAGTTTTTTAAATGAGTACATACCTTGACAAGATTTTGAAGTAGTTCAAAATGGAACAGTCAAAGAAAGAGTTCTTGCCTGTGTTACAAGGTGTGAAATTGAGTAAGACTCAAAACCCGACCACGGCAGAAGATAGAAAGAGAATGAAAGTCATTCCCTATGCCTTGGCCATAGGTTCTATAAAGTATGCCATGCTGTGTACCAGATCTATTGTATACCCTACACTGAGTTTGGCAAGGGAGTACAATAGTGATCTAGGAGTAGATCACTGGACAACGGTCAAAATTATCCTTAGTGGAATAAGGATATGTTTCTCGATTATGGAAGTGACAAAAAGGTTCGTCGTAAAGGGTTACGTCGATGCAAGTTTTGACACCGATCTGGATGACTCTAAGTCTCGATCTAGATACATATTGAAAGTGGGAGCAATTAGCTAGAGTAGCTCCGTGCAGAGCATTGTAGACATAAGAAAATTGCAAAATACATAACGGATCTGAATGTGAAAGACCCGTTGACTAAGATTCTCTCACAAGCAAAACATGATCACACCTTAGTACTCTTTGGATGTTAATCACATAGCGATGTGAACTAGATTACTGAATCTAGTAAACCCTTTGGGTGTTGGTCACATGGCGATGTGAACTATGGGTGTTAATCACATGATGATGTGAACTATCGATGTTAATCACATGGTGATGTGATCTAGATTATTGACTCTAGTGCAAGTGGGAGACTGAAGGAAATATGCCCTAGAGGCAATAATAAAGTTATTATTTATTTCCTTATTTCATGATAAATGTTTATTATTCATGCTAGAATTGTATTAACCGGAAACATAATACATGTGTGAATATATAGACAAACAGAGTGTCACTAGTATGCCTCTACTTGACTAGCTTGTTAATCAAAGATGGTTATGTTTCCTAACCATGAACAAGGAGTTGTTATTTGATTAACGAGATCACATCATTAGTTGAATGATCTGATTGACATGACCCATTCTGTTAGCTTAGCACCCGATCGTTTAGTATGTTGCTATTGCTTCCTTCATGACTTATACATGTTCCTATGACTATGAGATTATGCAACTCCCGTTTACCGGAGGAACACTTTGTGTGCTACCAAACGTCACAACGTAACTGGGTGATTATAAAGGTGCTCTACAGGTGTATCCAAAGGTACTTGTTGAGTTGGCGTATTTCGAGATTACGATTTGTCACTCCGAATGTCGGAGAGGTATCTCTGGGCCCTCTCGGTAATGCACATCACATAAGCCTTGCAAGCAATGCAACTAATGAGTTAGTTGTGAGATGATGTATTACGGAACGAGTAAAGAGACTTGCCGGTAACGAGATTGAACTAGGTATTGGATACCGACGATCGAATCTCGGGCAAGTAACATACCGATGACAAAGGGAACAACGTATGTTGTTATGCGGTCTGACCGATAAAGATCTTCGTAGAATATGTAGGAACCAATATGGGCATCCAGGTCCCGCTATTGGTTATTGACCAGAGATGTGTCTCGGTCATGTCTACATTGTTCTCGAACCGTAGGGTCCGCACGCTTAAGGTTTCGATGACAGTTATATTATGAGTTTATGAGTTTTGATGTACCGAAGGAGTTCGGAGTCCCGGATGAGATCGGGGACATGACGAGGAGTCTCGAAATGGTCGAGACGTAAAGATCGATATATTGGACGACTATATTCGGAGTTCGGAAAGGTTCCGAGTGATTCGGGTATTTTTTCGGAGTACCGGAGAGTTACGGGAATTCGCCGGGGAGAAGTATTGGGCCTTATTGGGCCCTGCGGGAAAGAGAGAGGGGCTGCCTAGGGCAGGCCGCGCGCCCCCCCATGGCCTAGTCCGAATTGGACTAGGGGGAGGGGCCGCACCCCCTCCTTCCTTCCCTTCTCTCTTCCCCTTCCTTGTCTCCTACTCCTAATACATGGAAGGATTCCTAGTTGGACTAGGAAAGGGGGAATCCTACTCCCGGTGGGAGTAGGACTCCCCTAGGGCGCGCCATAGAAGAGGGCCGACCCTCCCCTCCTCCACTCCTTTATATACGGGGGTAGGGGGCACCCCATGGACACACAAGTTGATCATCGTGATCGTTCCTTAGCCGTGTGCGGTGCCCCCCTCCATGATATTACACCTCGGTCATATTGTAGCGGTGCTTAGGCAAAGCCCTGCGACAGGAGAACATCAAGATCTTCACCACGCCATCGTGCTGACGGAACTCCTCCCCGCGCCTCTGCTGGATCGGAGATCGGGGTACGTCATCGAGTTGTACGTGTGTCAAGAACTCGGAGGTGCCGGAGTAACGGTGCTTGGATCGGTTGGACCGGGAAGACGTACGACTACTTCCTCTACGTTGCGTCAACGCTTCCGCTTCGGTCTACGAGGGTACGTAGACAACACTCTCCCCTCTCGTTGCTATGCATCACCATGATCTTGCGTGTGCGTAGGAAATTTTTTGAAATTACTACGTTCCCCAACATCTTTTTACTAAGAAGGTCAAAGGGGAGTTGTTTGTATGTCAATTATATGTTGATGATATTATCTTTGGTTCCCCTAACAAAGCTTTCAATGAGGAATTTGCCGCTCTCATGACCTCCAAGTTCAAGATGTCTTCAATGGGAGAGTTGAAGTTCTTTCTTGGTTTTGACATCAAACAAAGAAGAGAAGGAACCTTCATCAACCAAGCCAAATACACTCAAGACATGCTTAAAAGATTCAAGCTAAGTGATGTCAAGCCGGCTACTACACCAATGCCTACCAAGTGCCAACTTGACATTGATCCCAATGGTAAAGCGGTGGATCAAAAGGTATATCGCTCCATGATTGGCTCCTGTCTTTACCTTTGTGCATCTAGACCGGATATCATGTTGAGTGTGGGGATGTGTGCATGGTTTCAATCCGCACCGAAGGAAAGTCACCATGTGGCGGTCAAGCGAATCTTTCGATATTTGGCTCATACCCCAAACTTTGGCTTATGGTACCCAAGAGGAGCAAACTTCAAGCTTGAAGGATTTACGGATTCCGATTGGGCGGGAGACAAAGTGGATAGGAAGTCCACTTCCGGAGGGTGCCAGTTTCTTGGGTGCTCTTTGGTGAGTTGGTCTTCCAAGAAGCAAAGTTGTGTGTCTCTCTCGTCCACCGAAGCGGAATATGTGGCGGCCGGTAGTTGTTGTGCACAACTCCTATGGATGAGGCAAACTTTAAAGGAATACGGTATCATTTGTGACAAAGTGCCTCTTTGGTGTGACAACGAAAGTGCCATCAAGATTTCTCTCAACCCAGTGCAACACTTCAAGACGAAACATATTGAGATTAGGTATCATTTTATCCGGGATCACATTAGGCGAGGGGAGATCGAGCTCAAGTATGTCAACACTCATGATAACCTTGCAGATATTTTCACGAAGCCCTTGGATGAAGCAAGATTTCGCGAGTTAAGGCATGAGCTAAATATCATTGATTCGAGCAATGTGACTTGAACCCTTGCACCCCCCACCACCACACTCAACTTGTTGTCTAGTTTAGGTGTAGGCATGGACATAGGGGGAGTGTTGTTCTCTCAATGAACTCTCCCTCCCCCCATTATGCATAAATCGATCAACTCTTTCACATTAGCCATTTTTGATGGTACTTGTGCTTCAAAGACGAGTTTTGGTCATGGGCCCAAGGATAATTCTTCGCGGTGCCATACCAATTGACTCAAACATAGGTGGCTTCGGCCACCGCCCTCTCTTAAGAGAGAGGACTGAGCTCGCTCTACTTGTGTGCGGTTGTTTTTGTTTTCCCTTTGTTCTTTTCTCGGTTCCTAGTGTTTGGTTTCTCTTAGTTGTTGTCCCGTTTGTCTTGTTCCCTTCTTTTGGTCTGGGCATTGGTGGTCGGGCGGTACAACCGGTGTCACGGGCGGTTCTACCGCTGATACCTGGTTGTGCTGCCCCAGTAGGGTTGCCTTCGGTGCTTGGGCGGTTTTACCGCCCATTTTCACTGGGCCTCCTCCGTCCAGTACTACCGGTTGTCTCCGGGCGGTACTTCTGGTGCCCTTCAGGAAACGGAAGTACCGCCCACTACAATCTGTCAGTACCTGACTTGCGGTACAACCGGTCCTTGGAGTGGTTCTACCGCCGCGCGACTATGGGCCTATTTATATCCAACGGGGTGAAGGGTTTTTCTTCTTTTTCCCCTTCGTCCCCGTTCGCCTTTTCCTTGCCCTAGCCACCGGTCACCTCTGCCCCGCCCCAGAGTGCGCCCCGCGCTTTGGATCCGTGGGTTCTCCGTGGATTCTCTCCATGGAGGTCTTCCGATCTTCTCCCATGGATGGTGGTAATGCCCTTGTTCTTTGTTCTTAGTTCTAGGGTTTCTTCTTGTTTTAGGGCATTACTTTACCCTCCTAGTTTAGTGTTTGTTCTTTGGTTGGGAGAGATCGTTGTTTTACTTGTATCTATGCAGTACCTAGAAATCCGAATATTGCTTGTGTGATTCGCACGTCTTGATTAGATCTAACTACCCTTGTAGTGCCACTGTCAGCGGTTCTACCGCCCATACGGGCGGTACAACCGATGGGGCGGTTCTACCGGTGGGAGATCCGGTACAACCAGAATGTATGAACCACACAACACTGTTCTGGTTTCTATGTTGTTGCATTTTTTTCGTGTGCTTTCCTCTCATTCTTGTTGGTTTTCGTGTGTTCCCTTCGTGTGTGTGTTCAGGTGGCTCTAGTTCTCGCTCTGCTCCTCGCAAGACCAAGAAGAGGGCTCGAAGGACTCCGCGCCCGGCTGTGTCTGCTAATGAAGAGGAAGTTGTGATCCCCACCAAGCCCACTCGCCGTGAAAAGTCTGCCGTTGCAAAGCAACGTGTGGTAATGCCACTCCATCGTTGGAAAGCCAAGGATTGGGAAGCCTTCCGCTCAAAGAATCCTTATGTGGTTCCTGTAGCTCCTCGTTGGACCACGGTTCAGTTTCGGAATGAGATGCAAGTATGGATTGTTCATGAACTCTTTGAGCACAACAAGAACAGATATGCCAAGCAGTGGACCATCGATCTTGATCATTGGAGGAACAACCTGGAGTATTTTGGTGAGGCTTTGGCTCTTTGTGAGGAGTTTGATCTTGTCAAGCTCATGTCCGTCAACTGTGACTTTGATGTTCAACTCATCCATCAGTTCTATGCCACCGTTCACTTTGGAGAAGATGACGCGCGCACCCTCACTTTCATGTGCCATGATGAGCTCTTTCAAGTTCCTTGGAGGACCTTTTGCAATGCTATTGGGTACGATGATATCGGTCTGGAAGGAAGGGGTGGCATTCGCCCCCATGATCATCCTGACTCCATGCCAAAGGAGAAGCTTGCCCCTCTGTACATTCGGGGCCGTGGTATTATTGGTGAATCTAAGGATTTGGTGAAGGTCTATGACATCATGCATCGCATTTTTCGCAATGTGCTTCTGCCCAAAGTGGGGAATCAAGATGAAATCCATGGCTATCTTGTTGACTTTATGGTTGCTATGAAGACCAAGGTGGGCACTGGGGAGACGTTTGATGTGTCCAACTGGCTGTGGCACGAGATGTACAACATGGTCATCTACAGTAAGGTCCCCATTTATGCTCCGTTTGTCATGTGCTTTCTGAACTCCGTGTGGGAAGTTCGCCGTCCTGGAGAGCCCCTCACCTCTCCTGACAATCTTACCATTCATGAAGTCAAGCTCCTTAAGAAGAAGAAGCACGCCGAGCCACGTTTCCCTGCTGATGCTCCTGAGGATGTCTATGTGTTGGGGAACGTAGTAATTTCAAAAAAATTTCCTACGCACACGCAAGATCATGGTGATGACATAGCAACGAGGGGAGAGTGTTGTCTACGTACCCTCGTAGACCGAAGCGGAAGCGTTGACACAGCGTAGTGGAAGTAGTCGTACGTCTTCCCGGTTCAACCGATCCAGGCACCGTTACTCCGGCACCTCCGAGTTCTTGACACACGTACAGCTCGATGACGCACCCTCGTTCTCCAATCCAGTAGAGGCTTCGAGGGGGAGTTCCGTCAGCATGACGGCGTGGTGACGATCTTGATGTTCTCCTGTCGTAGGGCTTCGCCTAAGCACCGCTACAATATGACCGAGGTGTAATATCGTGGAGGGGGGCACCGCACACGGCTAAGGAACGATCAATGATCAACTTGTGTGCTCTAGGGTGCCCCCCTACCCCCGTATATAAAGGAGGGAGGGAGGAGGTGGCCGGCCCAAGGGGGGGCGCGCCATATGGAGGGGGAAACCTACTCCAAGTAGGTTTCCCTCTCTTTTCCCTATCTTATTTGGAGGGGAAAGGAAGGAGTACTAGTATTAGGAAGTAGTACTAGTAGTAGGAAAGGAAGAGGGGGAAGGAGAAAGGAAAGGGGGGGCCGGCCCCCCTCCCCAATTCGGATTGGGCTTGGGGGGGCGTGCCCCCCTCCCTTGCTCCTTCTCCCTTCCTCCTATATGGGCCCAATAAGGCCCATATACCTCCCGGGGGGTTCCGGTAACCTCCTGGAGCTCCAAACTCTTCCGGAACCTTTCCGGTGTCCAAATATATCCGTCCAATATATCAATCTTTATGTCTCGACCATTTTGAGACTCCTCGTCATGTCCGTGATCATATCCGGGACTCCGAACAACCTTCGGTACATCAAAATACATAAACTCATAATATAACTGTCATCGAAACCTTAAGCGTGCGGACCCTACGGTTCGAGAACAATGTAGACATGACCGAGACACGTCTCTGGTCAATAACCAATAGCGGGACCTGGATGCCCATATTGGTTCCTACATATTCTATGAAGATCTTTATCGGTCAAACCGCATAACAACATACGTTATTCCCTTTGTCATCGGTATGTTACTTGCCCGAGATTTGATCGTCGGTATCCAATACCTAGTTCAATCTCATTACCGACAAGTCTCTTTACTCGTTCCGTAATACGTCATCTCATAACCAACTCATTGGTCACATTGCTTGCAAGGCTTATAATGATGTGCATTACCGAGAGGGCCCAGAGATACCTCTCCGACAATCGGAGTGACAAAACCTAATCTCGAAATACGCCAACTCAACATGTACCTTCGGAGACACCTGTAGTACTCCTTTATAATCACCCAGTTACGTTGTGACGTTTGGTAGTACCCAAAGTGTTCCTCCGGTAAACGGGAGTTGCATAATCTCATAGTTACAGGAACATGTATAAGTCATGAAGAAAGCAATAGCAACATACTAAACGATCAAGTGCTAAGCTAACGGAATGGGTCAAGTCAATCACATCATTCTCCTAATGATGTGATCCCGTTAATCAAATGACAACTCTTTTGTCCATGGCTAGGAAACATAACCATCTCTGATAAACGAGCTAGTCAAGTAGAGGCATACTAGTGACACTATGTTTGTCTATGTATTCACACATGTATTATGTTTCCGGTTAATACAATTCTAGCATGAATAACAAACATTTATCATGAAATAAGGAAATAAATAATAACTTTATTATTGCCTCTAGGGCATATTTCCTTCAGTCTCCCACTTGCACTAGAGTCAATAATCTAGTTCACATCGCCATGTGATTTAACACCAATATTCATATCTGTATATGATTAACACCCATAGTTCACATCATCATGTGACCAACATCCAAAGGGTTTACTAGAGTCAATAATCTAGTTCACATCGCTATGTGATTAACACCCAAAGAGTACTAAGGTGTGATCATGTTTTGCTCGTGAGAGAAGCTTAGTCAACGGGTCTGTCACATTCAGAACCATATGTATTTTGCAAATATTTTATGTCCACAATGCTCTGCACGGAGCTACTCTAGCTAATTGCTCCCACTTTCAATATGTATCCAGGTTGAGACTTAGAGTCATCTGGATCAGTGTAAAAGTTTGCATTGATGTAACTTTTACAACAAACTCTTTTATCACCTCCATAATCGAGAAACATCTCCTTAGTTCTTACTAAGGATATTCTTGACCAATGTCCAGTGATCTACTCTTAGATCACTATTGTACTCCCTTGCCAAATTCAGAGCAAGGTATACAATAGGTCTGGTACATAGCATAGCATACTTTATAGAACCTATGACTGAGGCATAGGGAATGACTTTTCATTCTCTTTCTATTTTCTGGTGTGGTCGGGATTTGAGTCTTACTCAATTTCATACCTTTGCAACACATGCAAGAACTCTTTCTTTGACTGTTCCATTTTGAACTATTTCAAAATCTTGCCAAGGTATGTACTCATTGAAAATCTTATCAAGCGTCTTGATCTATCTCAATAGATCTTGATGCTCAATATGTAAGTAGCTTTTACTGAGGTCTTTTCTTTTTAAAGAACTCCTTTAAAACACTCCTTTATGCTTTGCAGAAAAATTCTACATCATTTCTGATCAACAATATGTCACTCACATATACTAATCAGAAAGGCTGTAGTGCTTCCACTCACTTTATTGTAAATACAGGCTTCATCGTAAGTCCATATAAAACTATATGCTTTGATCAACTTATCAAAGCGTATATTCCAACTCTGAGATGCTTGCACCAGTCCATAGATGGATCGCTGGAGCTTGCACATTTTGTTAGCACCTTTAAGATTGACAAAACCTTCTGGTTGCATCATATACAACTCTTCTTTAATAAATCCATTAAGGAATGCAGTTTTGACATCTATTTGCCAGATTTCATAAAATGTGGCAATTGCTAACATGATTCAGACAGACTTAAGCATCGATACGAGTGAGAAAATCTCATCATATTCAACACCTTGAACTTGTTGAAAACCTTTCGCAACAAGTCGAGCTTGGTAGATAGCAATACTACTATCAGTGTCCGTCTTCCTCTTGAAGATCCATTCATTTAACATGGCTTGCTAATCATCGAGCAAGTCAATCAAAGTCCATACTTTGTTCTCATACATGGATCATATCTCAGATTTTATGGCCTCGAGCCATATCACGGAATCTGGGCTCATCATCGCTTCCTCATAGTTCGTAGGTTCATCATGGTCCAGTAACATGACTTCCAGAACATGATTACTACACCACTCTGGTGCGGATCTTACTCTGGAAGACCTACGAGGTTCTGTAGTAACTTGATCTGAAGTTTCATGATCAATATCATTAGCTTCCTCACTAATTGGTGTATTTGTCACAAGAACTAATTTCTGTGATAAACTACTTTCCAATAAGGGAGCAGGTACAGTTACCTCATCAAGTTCTACTTTCCTCCCACTCACTTCTTTCGAGAGAAACTCCTTCTCTGGAAAGGATCCATTTTAGCAACGAATATCTTGCCTTCGGATCTGTGATAGAAGGTGTGCCCAACAATTTCCTTTGGGTATTCTATGAAGACACACTTCTCCGATTTGGGTTCGAGCTTATCAGGATGAAACTTTTTCACATAAGCATCGCAGCCCCAAACTTTAAGAAACAACAGCTTAGGTTTACTGCTAAACCATAGTTCATACGGTGTCGTCTCAACGGATTTAGATGGTGCCCTATTTTAAACGTGAATGCAGCTGTCTCTAATGCATAACCCCAAAATGATAGTGATAAACTGATAAGAGACATCATAGATCGCACCATATCAAATAAAGTGTGGTTACGACGTTCGGACACACCATAACGATGTGGTGTTCCAGGTGGCGTGAGCTGTGAAACTATTCCACATTGTTTTAATTGAAGACCAAACTCGTAACTCAAATATTTGTCTCCGTGATCAGATCGCAGAAACTTTATTTTCTTGTTACGATGATTTTCCACTTCACTCTGAAATTCTTTGAACCTTTCAACTATTTCAGACTTATGTTTCATCAAGTAGATATACCAATATCTGCTGAAATCATCTGTGAAGGTCAGAAAATAACGATACCCGCTGCGAGCCTCAACACTCATCGGATCGCATACATCAGTATGTATTATTTCCAATAAGTCAGTTGCTCGCTCCATTGTTCCGGAGAACGGAGTTTTAGTCATCTTGCCCAAAAGGCACGGTTCGCAAGCATCAAATGATTCATAACTAAGTGATTCCAAAAATCCATCTTTATGGAGTTTCTTCATGCGCTTTACACCGATATGACCCAAATGGTAGTGCCACAAATAAGTTGCACTATCATTATTAACTTTTCATCTTTTGGCATCAATATTATGAATATGTGTATCACTACGATCGAGATCCAACAAACTATGTTCATTGGGTGTATGACCATCGAAGGTCTTATTCATGTAAACAGAATAACAATTATTCTCTAACTTTAAATGAATAACCGTATCGCAATAAACATGATCAAATCATATTCATGCTCAACGCAAACGCCAAATAACACTTATTTAGGTTTAACACTAATCCCGAAAGTATAGGGAGTGTGCGATGATGATCATATCAATCTTGGAACTATTTCCAACTTTTATCGTCACTTCCCCTTCAACTAGTCTCTGTTTATTCTGTAACTCCTGTTTCGAGTTACTAATCTTAGCAACCGAACAAGTATCAAATACTCAGGAGCTACTATAAACACTAGTAAGGCACACATCAATAACCTGTATATCAAATATACATTTGTTCACTTTGCCATCCTTCTTACCCACCAAATATTCAGGGCATTTCCGCTTCCAGTGACCATTTCCTTTGCAGTGTAAGCACTCAGTTTCAGGCTTTGGTCCAGCTTTGGTCTTTTTCACGGGAGTGACAACTTGCTTGTCTTTCCACTTGAAGTTCCCTTTCTTTTCCCTTTGCCCTTTTCTTGAAACTAGTGATCTTGTTAACCATCAACACTTGATGCTTTTTCTTGATTTCTACCTTCGTTGATTTCAGCATCACGAAGAGCTTGGGAATCATTTTCGTCATCCCTTGCATACTATAGTTCATCACGAAGTTCTAGTAACTTAGTGATGGTGACTAGAGAATTCTGTCAATCACTATCTTATCTGGAAGATTAACTCCCACTTGATTCAAGCGATTGAAGTACCCAGACAATCTGAGCACATGCTCACTAGTTGAGCGATTCTCCTCCATCTTTTAGCTATAGAACTTGTTGGAGACTTCATATCTCTCAACTCGGGTATTTGCTTGAAATATTAACTTCAATTCCTGGAACATCTTATATGGTCCATGACGTTCAAAACATCTTTGAAGTCCCGATTCTAAGCTGTTTAAGCATGGTGCACTAAACTATCAAGTAGTCATCCTTTTGAGCTAGCCAAACGTTCATAACGTCTGCATTTGCTCCTGCAATAGGTTTGTCACCTAGCGGTGCATTAAGGACATAATTCTTCTGTGCAGCAAATGAGGATAAACCTCAGATCACGGATCCAATCCGCATCATTGCTACTAACATCTTTCAATACATTTTTCTCTAGGAACATATCAAAATAAACATATGAAAGCAACAACGCAAGCTATTGATCTACAACATAATTTGCAAAATACTACCAGGACTAAGTTCATGATAAATTTAAGTTCAATTAATCATATTACTTAAGAACTCCCACTTAGACAGACATCCCTCTAATCTTCTAAGTGATCACGTGATCCAAATCAACTAAACCATGTCCGATCATCACGTGAGATGGAGTAGTTTCAATGGTGAACATCTCTATGTTGATCATATCTACTATATGATTCACGCTCGACCTTTCGGTCTCCGTGTTCCGAGGCCATATCTGTATATGCTAGGCTCGTCAAGTATAACCTGAGTATTCCGCGTGTGCAACTGTTTTGCACCCGTTGTATTTGAACGTAGAGCCTATCACACCCGATCATCACGTGGTGTCTCAGCACGAAGAACTTTCGCAACGGTGCATACTCAGGGAGAACACTTCTTGATAATTAGTGAGAGATCATCTTAAAATGCTACCGTCAATCAAAGCAAGATAAGATGCATAAAGGATAAACATCACATGCAATCAATATAAGTGATATGATATGGTCATCATCATCTTGTGCTTGTGATCTCCATCTCTGAAGCACCGTCGTGATCACCATCGTCACCGGCGCGACACCTTGATCTCCATCGTAGCATCGTTGTCGTTTACGCCATCTATTGCTTCTACGACTATCGCTACCGCTTAGTGATAAAGTAAAGCAATTACAGGGCGTTTGCATTTCATACAATAAAGCGACAACCATATGGCTCCTGCCAGTTGCCGATAACTTCGGTTACAAAACATGATCATCTCATACAATAAAATATAGCATCACGTCTTGACCATATCACATCACAACATGCCCTGCAAAAACAAGTTAGACGTCCTCTACTTTGTTGTTGCAAATTTTACGTGGCTGCTACGGGCTTAAGCAAGAACCAATCTTACCTACGCATCAAAACCACAACGATAGTTTGTCAAATAGACTCCGTTTTAACCTTCACAAGGACCGGGCGTAGCCACACTCGGTTCAACTAAAGTTGGAGAAACAGACACCCGCTAGTCACCTGTGTGCAAAGCACAGCGGTAAAACCAGTCTCGCGTAAGCGTACGCGTAATGTCGGTCCGGGCCGCTTCATCCAACAATACCGCTGAACCAAAGTATGACATGCTGGTAGGCAGTATGACTTATATCGTCCACAACTCACTTGTGTTCTACTCGTGCATATAACATCAAACCATAAAAACCTAGGCTCTGATACCACTGTTGGGGAACGTAGTAATTTCAAAAAAAATTCCTACGCACACGCAAGATCATGGTGATGACATAGCAACGAGGGGAGAGTGTTGTCTACGTACCCTCGTAGACCGAAGCGGAAGCATTGACACAGCGTAGTGGAAGTAGTTGTACGTCTTCCCGGTTCAACCGATCCAGGCACCGTTACTCCGGCACCTCCGAGTTCTTGACACACGTACAGCTCGATGACGCACCCTTGTTCTCCAATCCAGTAGAGGCTCCGAGAGGGAGTTCCGTCAGCACGACGGCGTGGTGACGATCTTGATGTTCTCCTGTCGCAGGGCTTCGCCTAAGCACCGCTACAATATGACCGAGGTGTAATATCATGGAGGGGGGCACCGCACACGGCTAAGGAACGATCAATGATCAACTTGTGTGCTCTAGGGTGCCCCCCTACCCCCGTATATAAAGGAGGGAGGGAGGAGGTGGCCGGCCCAAGGGGGCTAGGTTTCCCTCTCTTTTCCTTATCTTATTTGGAGGGGGAAGGAAGGAGTACTAGTATTAGGAAGTAGTACTAGTAGTAGGAAAGGAAGAGGGGGAAGGAGAAAGGAAAGGGGGGGGGCCGGCCCCCCTCCCCAATTCGGATTGGGCTTGGGGGGCGCGCTCCCCTCCCTTGCCCCTTCTCCCTTCCTCCTATATGGGCCCAATAAGGCCCATATACCTCCCGGGGGGTTCCGGTAACCTCCCGGAGCTCCAAACTCTTCCGGAACCTTTCCGGTGTCCAAATATATCCGTCCAATATATCAATCTTTATGTCTCGACCATTTCGAGACTCCTCGTCATGTCCGTGATCATATCCGGGACTCCGAACAACCTTCGGTACATCAAAATACATAAACTCATAATATAACTGTCATCGAAACCTTAAGCGTGCGGACCCTACGGTTCGAGAACAATGTAGACATGACCGAGACACGTCTTTGGTCAATAACCAATAGCGGGACCTGGATGCCCATATTGGTTCCTACATATTCTACGAAGATCTTTATCGGTCAAACCGCATAACAACATACGTTATTCCCTTTGTCATCGGTATGTTACTTGCCCGAGATTTGATCGTCGGTATCCAATACCTAGTTCAATCTCGTTACCGACAAGTCTCTTTACTCGTTCCGTAATACGTCATCTCATAACCAACTCATTGGTCACATTGCTTGCAAGGCTTATAATGATGTGCATTACCGAGAGGGCCCAGAGATACCTCTCCGACAATCGGAGTGACAAAACCTAATCTCGAAATACGCCAACTCAACATGTACCTTCGGAGACACCTGTAGTACTCCTTTATAATCACCCAGTTACGTTGTGACGTTTGGTAGTACCCAAAGTGTTCCTCCGGTAAACGGGAGTTGCATAATCTCATAGTTACAGGAACATGTATAAGTCATGAAGAAAGCAATAGCAACATACTAAACGATCAAGTGCTAAGCTAACGGAATGGGTCAAGTCAATCACATCATTCTCCTAATGATGTGATCCCGTTAATCAAATGACAACTCTTTTGTCCATGGCTAGGAAACATAACCATCTCTGATAAACGAGCTAGTCAAGTAGAGGCATACTAGTGACACTATGTTTGTCTATGTATTCACACATGTATTATGTTTCCGGTTAATACAATTCTAGCATGAATAATAAACATTTATCATGAAATAAGGAAATAAATAATAACTTTATTATTGCCTCTAGGGCATATTTCCTTCACTATGCCACTTCTGATGATGAGGATTTTGAGTTGGAGCCAGGGGCCAAGCCCTCGTGGGTGGACAAGCTCGCTGCCAAGGTGAAGAAGACTTTCTGCCTTCAGTCTGACATCCAGAAGAGGATGTATGAGGCACATGTCAATGAGAAGCATGCCCGGCGTCGCCAAATTGCTATGATGAGGCACCTCAACATGTCGGTTCAGAGTGGTTCTGAGAAGAGCATCACACTGGAGGAGCGTTGGATATCTTCCCACAGCACCTGGACTGATGATGAAGCCCCCCCTCAGCCCTCCACCACCTTTACTGTCGCTGATGATATCATGGAGGACTCAGATCAGGACAATGATGAAGTTTCTGATAATGGTGAAGATTCTGACAATGATGAAGATCCAGATGCTACCGAGGAGTCAGAGGAGGACGACTGAGCCTGGGGCGATAGCTTCGCTCTCTTCCTTTTTGGTGTCCTGATGCCGAAGGGGGAGAGAGTGTGATAGGACTCGGGAGTTGCATGAGTGGTTGCGTAGTGTGTGTTTCGTGTTGAACTTTGTCTGTGGTCTCCAGTTGAACTTTGGTCGTTCTCGGTTTGCTTTGTGAGGATTTTGTGCCACTCTTGCTATCTTATCTTTATGCTTGTTGATCATTTTTGGTAGTTTTGCTCTTGTTTCATTATGTTGGCTACCTTCATGTTATGTGCTTTAAGTGGCGAGCCTATAAAATCTAGGGGGAGTCTCGACCTTGAAGTATGCCCATGCTCTCTAACAGCTAGTTCAACTTGGGGCACACATCTATGGGGAGCTCCGACTAGATTCTATAGACTTCTATCTTAAATCGTGCTGTTGTCATCATCCACAAAAAAGGGGGAGATTGAAAGGGCATTTCCCTACCTTATGTTTTGGATGATGATGACAACCCTTTGTTGGTCTAATCCTGTGCTAAATGTTTCAGGTTCTCGATGATTAGGCTTACATCGGTTAGTGGTTCTCTCTCGAAGGAATCGATTGAAGACGGAATCCTCTACGCTTTTTATCTCTTTGGTCGTAGGGAACCCGTACTATCAAGAGGGAATCCACTTTGGAAAGAATAGGGGAATCCATTCACGTACACCTCCATCACCCCTCTTTTGTCGAGAGAGTGCCTCCCTTTTAATTTAATCTCTGCTGTGTTTTCCCAGCGGTTGTACCACTCGTCCGAGCGGTCGTACCGCTGGCTCTTGGCGCTTCCCTGCCTTTGTCGAGCGGTGGTACCGCTGCCTCCGGGCGGTGGTACCGCCACCAGGCTATGCAAAGACCAGCAGCGGTTGTTTCGGCCATGCACCGCCCATGTACCGGTCAGGCTTCTGTTTTGATGCGGTGGCTGGGCGGTGGTGGCCCGGTTGTTCCGGTTGTTCCTCATCAACCGGTACAACCGGTGGTTCAAGCGGTTCTTCCGCTCATACCTTAGCCGCTCAAGCGCTCAAGGCCAAGCGGTTACACCGGCCCTGCACCGCCCAACTACCGCCCTCAAGGGTGACTCCGTTCTGTTTCGGTGAGGTAGTTGTGCGGTGGCTGGGCGGTTGGTCCGGTTATTTTCTAATGACCGGTACTACCGCCCGGTGGCCCGGTTGTACCGCCTGGTAGGGTTCTGCCGTTGCATCGTGAGTCCCGGTTGTACCGGGACAAGGAGCGGTTGTACCGCTGCAATGCTGAAAACGCAGTAACGGTTGGATTTATTAGGGCTGCTATATAAGGTGGTTCTTCCACCTACCACTCTCACCTCTTACCTCTCTCACTCCACCATTAATGCTCTCAAGGTCTTGCCCGATCTCTCTCTCTAGCCACTCAAACTTGTTGATTTGCTAGGGATTGAAGGAGGAGACCTAGATCTACACTTCCACCAAAGGATATTTGCTTCCCCCATACTTTCTCGTGTGGATTTTGTTACTCTTGGGTGCTTGAGCACCCTAGACGGTTGAGGTCACCTCGAAGCCACATTCCATTGTGGTGAAGCTTCGTGGTTTCGTTGGGAGCCTCCAATTGTTGTGGAGATTGCCCCAACCTTGTTTGTAAAGGTCCGGTTGCCGCCTTCAAGGGCACCAATGGTGGAATCACGGCATCTCGCATTGTGTGAGGGCGTGAGGAGAATACGGTGGCCCCAGTGGCTTCTTGGGGAGCATTGTGCCTCCACACCACTCTAACGGAGACGTACTTCCCCTTAAAAGGAAGGAACTTCGGTAACACATCCTCGTCTCCACCGGCTCCACTCTTGGTTATTTCGTGCCTTTACTCTTGCAAGCCTACTTGTGTTGTATCCCTTGCTTGCTTATGTGTTAGTTGTTATAGCATCATATAGGTTGCTCACATAGTTGCATATCTAGACAACCTATTTTGTTGCAAAGTTTAATTTGGTAAAGAAAAGCTTAAAAATTGTTAGTTGCCTAAGAACCCCCCCTCTAGTCAACCATATCAATCCTTTCAGTGATTTTCTCACCGAACGGGATCCAGGAGAATTGGACCCTACTCCAAGGAACAAAAGAGGCGGTCACGAGGGTGGGGGGCGCGCCCTATCCAGGAGAATTGGACCCTACTCCAAGGAACAAAAGAGGCGGTCACGAGGGTGGGGGGCGCGCCCCCTAGGGCGCGCCCCCCTGCCTCGTGGGCCCCCTGTTGCTCCACCGACGTACTCCTTCCTCCTATATATACCTACGTACCCCCAAACAATCAGAACATGAGCCAAAAACCTAATTCCACTGCTGCAACTTCCTGTATCCACGAGATCCCATCTTGGGGCCTGTTCCGGAGCTCCGCCGGAGGGGGCATCCACCACGGAGGGCTTCTACATCATCACCATAGCCCCTCCGATGAAGTGTGAGTAGTTTACTTCAGACCTTCGAGTCCATAGCTAGTAGCTAGATGGCTTCTTCTCTCTTTTTGGATCTCAATACAATGTTCTCCCCCTCTCTCATGGAGATCTATTCGATGTAATCTTCTTTTTGCGGTGTGTTTGTTGAGACCGATGAATTGTGGGTTTATGATCAAGTTTATCTATGAATAATATTTGAATCTTCTCTGAATACTTTTATGTATGATTGGTTATCTTTGCAAGTCTCTTCGAATTATCCGTTTGGTTTGGCCAACTAGATTGGTAGTTCTTGCAACGGGAGAAGTGCTTATCTTTGGGTTCGATCTTGCGGTGTCCTTACCCAGTGACAGAAAGAGTTGCAAGGCACGTATTGTATTGTTGCCATCAAGGATAACAAGATGGTTTTTTATCATATTGCATGAATTTATCCCTCTACATCATGTCATCTTGCTTAAGGCATTACTCTGTTTTTAACTTAATACTCTAGATGCATGATGGATAGCGGTCGATGAGTGGAGTAATAGTAGTAGATGCAGGCAGGAGTCGATCTACTTGTCTCGGACGTGATGCCTATATACATGATCATACCTAGATATTCTCATAACTATGCTCAATTCTGTCAATTGCTCAATAGTAATTTGTTCACCCTCCGTAGAATACTTATGCTCTTGAGAGAAGCCACTAGTGAAACCTATGGCCCCCGGGTCTATGTTCATCATATCAATCTCCATCACTTTAATACTTGCTTTGTTTTTTACTTTGCCTTTTACTTTACACTTTGCATCTCTATATCAAAAATACCAAAAATATTATTTATCATCTCTATCAGATCTCACTCTCGTAAGTGACCGTGAAGGGATTGACAACCCCTAACCGCGTTGGTTGTGAGGAGCTATTGTTTTGTGCAGGTACGAGGACTTGTGCGTGGCCTCCTAGTGGATTGATACCTTGGTTCTCAAAAACTGAGGGAAATACTTACGCTACTTTGCCGCATCATCCTCTCCTCTTCGGGGAAATCCAACGCAGTGCTCAAGAGGTAGCAATACCCTCCAGGAGGCCGCCGCCTTCCTCGCCCGCTTCCCCGATGCCTAGGACGACGCCCCCGACCTCCTCCTCGTCGAGCTCGACAAAGAGCCGTGTAAGTACTCGCTCTGCCCTAGGCTTTTAGGCCGTTTGCCTCGTATTCTCACTATGGGGCTTCGTTTTTATGGTTGGTTCTTACCATGTGCGCGTCTCTTTGTGCTTTGCGGGCGCTCTCAGTGAAGTCCAATACTAGACCGGGACGCAGGCCATCATGCATGACCCTCTCCCAGTTCCCCAAACAAGAGAATTGAACAGAGTAGAGGTTATCCTCCAAAGTCCTGAACTTTGCCTGCTATGCTATGTCCCATGCCGATCACATGTTTATGAAAAACCATGTTTGGCTATAGGTCTTATTGGTGTTGACCCGAGCCAGCATGATCCATCTTGTTTCCGGCGGCGGCGCGTCTTTCTCCTCAAAGACCACATCATCCAGATCCTCCTCCTTCAACCCTAGCTCCTCCATCATCCGCTCCACATCGCTGACCCCCGATGAGCCCGAGGCTCTTTCAGACGCCATATAGATCTCTTACCCGATGAGCAAAACATCGGGTGATTAAGGTGAAATCCTAGTTTCCGTCGCGCCCCGAGGACAAGATCGGAAGCAGGAAAACGATCCAAAGACCGCTCCTGTCGCTCCTGGTAAGGCAACAGAGAGGAGATCGGTGGTAGGGAAGCAAACTACTCGACGGGGGCGAAAATCGCCCCGGGAGAAGAGAAAAACCCTAACGTGAGGGAAACTTGTTCGTTCATCATGTTACTAATAGTGAATTTTTGTTTGTTCTAACTGGCCAGCGGATTGATTTGCCCCCGAAATCCAATGGGCTGATGCCTAGTTTTTTCTCGAGGGGTATGGGCTGACGCCTAGTGCGAGACTAAAAAAAGGGCACAACATTGTCCAACTGGCCGAGGCAATCCACCCACTGGGCCATTAGCTCGCAGCGGATACTTCAAGCCCAGCGAGGGCGCTGCAATTGATATCCCGCCAGATTCCCCAAACCCCAACCCACCTTTCCCGCCACAGCATTCCCTCTCCCCTCCTCCCCCCTCTCCCATGGCGGCGCCGTCGGCAGCCATGCGCAAGAAGCTGCAGCGCAAATTCCGGCTGCGTGGCTTCACCCTCAAAGTTGACGCCCTCGAGGAGGCCGCCGCCTTCCTCGCCCGCTTCCCCGACGCCGAGGACGAGGCCCTCGACCTGCTCCTCGACGAGCTCGACAAAGAGCCGCGTAAGCACTCGCTCCGCCCCAGGATTTCAGGCCGTCTGCCTCCTATCCTCATTCCGAGGCTTCGTTTTTATGGCTGGTTCTCACCCTGTGCGCGTCTCTTTGTGCTTTGCGGGTGCCCGCAGTGAAATCGTCAATACTGGACCGGGACGCGGTCCGTCGCGTGGTGTCCCTACTGGTCGAGGCGGAGGAGGCGGTCGACGCGGCATCGCCTTCCGCCACCAGCGTCCAGTCGGCGCTGCGGGTGGTGGACTCGTTCGTGGTGCCCCGGTTCCACTACGACCCAATCAAGAAAGTGTTCTACGAGTATGTAAATGCTGCCACTTCCTTTTAGATCTGGGAAATTGGGTGTCGGGATTTGAGAATTTGCCCCATGTCTTAAGTCTTGGGTGTTGATGGTTGAATATTGTGATAACGGATGTCTATTACCTGCTTGATTCGTCTAAATATTAAATGAACTTCCACGAGAACTTGGTAATTTGCAGAATCGATGCAGGACATAGTTTTGATTTCTTTTTCTTTTCGAAAAGAGGGGAAGACCCTCGGCCTCTGCATCCAGTGATGCATATGGCCAATAACGTCGAACAAATCAGCTTACAAAGAGGAAGAAAAAGAAAAGTTAAGACTGTCTACATAGGACAAGCCTTGCCAACATCCCCAAATCATATCACAAAACCTACGATGACATATTAGCAGGCAATGGATGCACGATCCAAGACGCCGCCTTCAAGAAGGAATAACCGATGTTGGCTGGTCTAACCAGATGTCAAACCAAGGGCTTGGCAGCCGGCTGCGCGTTACCCTTCCCAACGACAGCCGGCGTGGACTTCTTTGCCTCGGCCTTCAGTGCCACATAGACTGCAATGGACGGGGCAGCGCTGGGCGGCGACGGCTGCTGGGTTAGATGGAAGCGCCACCGATCCGATTCTTATAGTTGATGGAGCTTAGTGTTTTTCTTTTTCTTATAGTTGGTCAATTTGTTAGCTCAGCCCTGAGGGATTGCGGATTGAATTGGTCTTTAAATCAATTCATTTCTTTCTAGTTGGTGGCATCTGATTCAGTATGACACATTGATTGCTCTTTGATGCTAAACTAGAAAACACGACTTTCTAAAACAGGTTGTGTGTATGTTTGTTGATGCTATTTCCGATTACACTGTGTATATAGGCATACTGGAAGATTAGCCCTCCATGGAGAAGCTGGAGATAAAGCCGCCCTTTACAGGGATAGATATCAAGTGCTGCTTCAGAGGCTCGCTCGTGATAAATATTTCTCCAAGCCAGCTTTTGAGTCTGTTATGACTGAAAATGAAAGTTGTGAGGTAGTTCTCTTAATTATGTTGTGTTCTACTTCTACTACTATAGATTGATTTCTGTGATCCCAGTCCACTGTAGTCCAATACTTGGTGCTTTCCCCCCAAAACCTTTTTGCAGCCTCTTTTGTTCCCCAATTTTTTAATCATTGTATATGAAATGACGTACAGTTTCCTCCCTTCATGTAGATTACTTCCATACAGTCCTTAGTTGGGTGTACTGGGCGGAGATGGATCATGGGGGTCATATCACAGTTGGAGGAACGCCAGTTCTACTTGGAGGATCTTACTGGAGCAGTGCCAATTGACTTGACGAATGCAATATCCTTAGAACCATTGCCATGTTACCTTCACGCATATATATAAAAATAGAGATGCATGTCTGTGATGTGCTAAATGAAAACAATTGAGTTCCTTTGGTCACTGAAAGGCTACAAAAAAACCTTCTCATTTTAGAAAGGATAGTATAGAATACTGATCATATTGGCGTCAGTAATCCATATTTCGTACAAATATTTTGTTTTAGCCATATGAATTTATGTTTATTCAAATAAGTGCATCGCTTTCCTTACATAAAACACAAAATCACTTCAGGTTTCTTTGTTGAAAACACAGTGATTGTAGCAGAAGGAGAATTACTTTCAAGTGGCATTTTCCAGGTCTGTTGTCCACCATAAAATCTACAGTGTTTTCCTGTATTATTGTCTTGATAGTGGTTATGTTCCAATCATTTGCAGGTCAATACCTGTGGGTTTCCTCCCTTAGAGGACAGAGAAACATCACTTTCACTGCTTATGGGGCTTGATTTCTTTGGTGGAGGTGTCATACCAACTGAAGAAGCAGTAAGTTCAGGAATTGTGTTATACATGTCACTAATAGGTCTCGTAGAAAACATCTTTACTGATGGGTTTTGCTATGTTTGCACTAAACAGCTAAGATTGTCATCACTAGAAAATAAGGCTGTGAATGACATGTTTGTCATTCTTTCAGATGTTTGGCTCGACAGTTATGAGGTATTTAATTTGGTATTAATTCTTGTTTTATATAACTATATTGTTTAGCACACTCTCAGGATGTTTGTATGTGTTATCTCGTGGAGTAGACTATGGAGAAGTTGGGTGTTGTTCTTGATGGCTATGAAAGTGTGGAAGTAGTTCCTTCTCTCTTTGTTCTAATGGGAAATTTCTGCTCCCGGCCCTGCAATCTGGCATTCAATTCGTTTGAAGAACTCAGGTCTGACTTGTTTCATGACATATAATCTACAGTTTTATAGCGTGTTTGCTTTCCCAATCGAAGACAAAGTCTAAGTTATGTAACTTTATGTAGCTTGCAGTTTGGAAAGCTTGGTGAGATGATCGCATCTCGAACTAGGTTAAAGGAACATAGTCGTTTTTTATTCATTCCTGGTCCTGATGATGCAGGTATTCTAAAACTCAGTGACATGCTTTTACCTGACAACTACTGTTATCCGCATGTTTGGTTCGCTGCAATATCCAATTTCATTTTATTCACTAATGGATTAAACCTGGCCTATTCTTTTATATGTCCAATTATCATTTATTTATTCTCCATGCTATTTAACCAATGAAAAAATTTCTGCAATAGGATTAGGAATGAGCTTGTTGATAATAAATACTGTCAGTCTAGTTCTCCCTATAGCTGGAATGTGATGTTTTCCGTTTTTCCTAAGCTTGGCATGTTGTTTTTTCTTACATAGTAACACATTTGTAGGACCTTCTAAAGCTCTCCCAAGGTGTGCGCTCCCAAAGTATCTAATTGAGGAACTTCAGAAGCACATCCCAAATGCTATATTTGTAAGCAACCCCTGCAGGTTTGTCACAAAGCATTGCCTTGTATCATTGTCCATGTTCCATATGTTAACCATCTGTTTATGTCGCTATAAGCGACCACACAAATACAGGGATATCTTTTTGCGCATCAATTATGAAAATCTGATGTATGTAGCTAAAAAAATATCAATAAAACCTTCGCAGGATTAAGTGATGCCACTCTCCTTTCATGTTGTATATTATATGCTACATGTTATTCTCTGATTCCAAATGTAAATCCTTTTCGACACTGATACAGACATACAGTCTCCATGGTGACCTCTGACCACCACCATCAATTTCTATGAATGTTAGTTGCTTCATATAAAAATAATGACACATTGTGAAATTATATTTCATGATGGTTCTATTAATACCAGTTTAATGTCGTCAAAATTTGTAACTATTTGGATAGTGATGGTCAAACCAAAAAATGTTTGACTACCACAGATTCTTAAACGACTCACATTTGTAATCAGAGGGAGTACCAACCAGTTGTTCTCAGTGTGACTCTGGTCCAGTTTAAGCATAAATCTCTTATTTGGACTTGCCACCAGTGTGCCGTAGTTATTTTGATGATTAATACAGAGCTATCATCTTCATTTTTGTGAGATATCTCCACAATTGCAACAGGTAGATGAAGAGGCTTAATAATAATACTATACTGGTCTACCAATATCCATACTGTGAAACTGTGTTCTTAGCTGGCATCTATTATCATAATACTTGTTGCATGCAGTATTATCTTCATTTGGTTTACTTTTCCGAACTTGCCGGATTTTTCATCAGTGCTATCCATTGAGGCACAGGCATTTCAGTTAGTCTTGAAAGGCTTCATGCACTCATTGCCAACTGAGACTACTGTAAAATGATATATTTGCAATGAACGTATACTACAAACTATGGCATTCATCCATATTGACATTTCATGATCAAGACAATATTGAACTTTGTGGACTTGCCATTTATCATCTGTTCTAACTCCAATAAGAGCTTGATTTCCCCAGGGTTAAGTTTTATACACAAGAAATCGTGTTTTTCCGGCAAGATCTCCTTTACAGGATGCGGCGGTCATGCTTGATTCCACCAACAACGGAAGAAACAAGTGACCCATTTGAACATGCAAGTTGAATAAATTTATTTATTATCTCAGTGAGAATATATGGTGTTGACTGTTCAGAAATTAACCAATCATTTTTCTTTCAGCTAGTAGCAACTATCACCCATCAGAGTCATCTGTGTCCATTGCCTCTTACAGTGCAACCTATCATATGGAACTACGATCATTGCCTACGGCTATATCCAACTCCTGACATGGTATTGCCATTTAGCACAAGCCTGTCCGCACCTTGAAATGTTTTCTTACTGTAGCTTCCATGAATATGCTTCTGTGCTAATTTATGTGTTGAACATGCACAAAACAGAAGTATACCTTCTGCTGTATAAATATCATCAACCCACACCTTGAAATGTTTCCCGACTCTAGCTTCCATGAATACGTCTACTAATATACTTGTTGAACATGCACAAAACATAAATATACTTTCTGCTTTATAACTATCGTCAGTCCACACTGCTACCAATAAAAGTTTGAAAGTTCTCATGATAATACTTCCATGTTTCAATCTTCAGATAGTATTGGCTGACAAGAGTGAGCAGAAGGCCTTCAAATATACAGGAATCACTTGCTTCAATCCTGGTTCTTTTGCGAACGACAGCACTTTTGCAGCATACCGTCCTTGCACTAAGGAGGTTGAGCTTTCTGCATTAGAAAGCTAATATTGAAGGTGGGACAAACTGAAGCTGTAATCAGTAACAAACTGAACCTTTGATGAGCTGCCTATCACTCCTGTACATCAGCCATCAGGACTGGTGTTTATGACTTTAGCCATATAAACTAATGGGCCTGTTTCATGGAAGTGAATTCGCAAGCATGACAAAGCAACGCCGTCCATGGAATTGATGCTGTTTCTCTCAAGCGAATCTGATACTGACATCTCAACTTTGTATCGCACATTTATAGCTTCAGATAGTTGTGGACCGTAGTGGTTGCTACTTGTTAGGGTGTTTTCCCCACCTGGCCATCTGTCCTCTGTGCAGTGTTTGTGTAACATGATCTCAGGATGCTTTCCCTAAAGTCACAGAATGGTGCCCAGTCCTGTAATATGTACTGTTTATGTTTGCCATTGTTGTAAACCATGCTAACAAAGCTGTGTTTTTTTAGTTCAGACCTATTGCTTTCTAAAAGGTTGGATTTTCCAATTTTGTAAAATTTAGTCCGATCAGTTATATCAAATGCACAGGAAATTGGTTTCACTTGCTGGTAGGCACTACATAATTCTGCCCACTCTGCACAAACCCTTATTTAGTACCACAAATCTTTACTTGTTGGCCTCCTGATCAAATTATATGTGATATGCATCATGTGTCGATTGACACAAATCTGCACTTACCTAGTGGCAAGTCCAGTTAACTATCTCAAAACCAACCATCGACACATGCACTTGTTGGCTTCTTTTCGAAATTATGTACTCGTTGAGAGCTTAAAGGGTTGAATGAAGCATCATCTTTTACCTTTTCGATTGTGTGTGTTGCGTTGAATTCCATTCTTGTGAGCACAAGGTTACCTGTCCATTTCTAGTTTTTGGAGCACAGCAAATCTGAAGTTAATTGCATAGCACAACCTCATTCCAGCTATCTACCATCGTCTGTGTCCTCCCAATCCTAGCCGCCACCGAAGGCCTTCTCCATGCCGTCGCCTTGGTCCTCCTCTCTTCTATTCGGCGGCCTCGGCAGTGGCAAGAGGGGTAGGGAGCCACCCTTTCGTTCTTCTTAGTTCTTGTAGGTTCTTAGTTCCCTTAGGTTTTCGTTTTCTGATGTCCTAGACGAGTTGGCAGCGGCGATGGCGTGTGGAATAAGGTCTTTGCAGCCTCTTCCTACCTAGATGACGTTCGTTTCAGCGTTGACAAAGGGCCTGTGAGAGTAGATGTTGCTAGATTTGTTGGCTCACTTAATATTTGGGTAGTTGGTGTGTCAATCAAGGGAAGCAGTTGGTTGGATCTTGGTGTGGCGACTTCGACCTCTTCTTTCAAGTTGTTTTGTAGCATGGTCTGGTTTCTTCAACCCTCTAGACTGGTGGTGAAGGGCGGCAAGCTTGCGCTGCGTGGGGTGATGCCCCAATTAATATTCTTTGAACCGTTATTAGATCTCGTTTCTAGCGGTGATTGCGATCTTCAAAGGTTGGTATGGCGAGGGCATTTGCAGGTGTCGTTTTCCTTACTGTTGGTTTAGCACATTTCTCAAACTCTGATGGGTGTCGTACAATCGAAGGAAGAAGATGACCAGCATGTTTTTCGATGTAATTTTATTTTTTGATGCTCGTTTTGTATTGCACTGTCTCCTGTTTTTCTTGATATATTTCAATTATAAGATGCTGTTGAATATGTGAGCAAATTACTATGAGATTTTATCCGAACAAACAGTAAATAAATCATGACAACGAGAGATTAAACTAATCATGCGGACTAGCATAGTAGATGAACAGATCAAATCTGGGTCGTAGACTAGAACTAAGAATTTTAGCATGATCTCGAACAAGGACAAGATCACATACGGTGCAGCGGGAGTAGGACCGCCGGCGTTGATGTTGTCGCCCATGTCGTTGAGGAAGAGGTTGCCGAGGTCGGGGAAGAAGTCGCCGTCAGCGAAGTCGTCGCTACCAGCAGTCGCGCGAGTGCGCTCCCCAAAAACCTGATCGCCCCTCTCCAGTACAGGATCACGAGAGGCGGAGTTCCGGAGGCCTGCTGTCCCTTCTTGCGGTGCACACCGAAAGGAGGGATGGAGAAGACTTGCGTGGCGACGCAATGATCTGGAACGGTGGTGTGAAACCATGCGATACAACGGCAGCTAGGGTAGACATCTGCCTGACTATATAGTGTGGGTCGGGTAGGTCGTAGGAGTAAGCCCCACGTCCGAGTGGCTGCGATCCAAAAGAATCGGAAACGGTTCAGTAATTAACGCGTCCGTTAATTATTAATTAATGACTCATTAATTTTTTCTCGAGCAACAAAAATATAGACAATGTGCATAGCTCTGTCCTTGGCTCGGCACATTCCCGCGGCGCGTCGTGCCGAGGCGTGCGAGGAGGAGGAGCGTGCGTGTAGGTCTTCTATTCGCATGCTCATACAAGTCATAGAAGAACTCACATTATAAAGAGGTGCAAGTCTCTCTCAACTTCCGGGGTGGGACTAAACTTTAGTCTCACTCACACCACTCACATGTGTGCATGAATGGGGCAAGAGAATCTCAGAATTTTAGTTGGGCTTTGGGCCAAAGGCCTACTAGCAAATTCCAACAATCCCCCACAAAGTCTCATTGGCACATCTCATCACTTAGTTCCAAACATTGTTTATACACCGATGCTTAGTGGAGACTGTAAATTTGAACTTCCACTTAGAGGTTTATGCTAGACTAGATCACAACTTGAATAGTGGACTATGCCTTGAACTACAAGTTTTCTACGAGACTAGTTTCACACAAATTCTCGACCGATACTGGGCTGCCGCAAGGCTTCTCCGTGGGTGGAGCGTATACGTCATACTCCAGGGCCTTTCATGGTTTTATTAGAGAACACTCAATTCTCACAGACTGCGACGTTAACAGTCAAATTCATATAGGTGTGTTCCTCAGGAGATGCTCTGCAGGACAACATCTCTGCTTACTCAAATAAGCCACTTGGAACACATTAAGATAACTATCAACCTGCCATGCAGATCAGGAGAGTATTGCATCTTCACGGAGTGTGATAACTGAAATAGGGATACTCTCCTCTCAGCTGACCAACAGCTTGTCTCACACTTCTACTTCACGGGATCTCCGATCACATAGAGTGGGTTACCACTATGAACATGCGGTGGGTCTCAAACCCATCTTCATCGATGCATTATCTATTACATTACATGATAAACCCTTTATGAAGGGATCTTCTAAGTTTTTTGATATTTGGATATAATCCAACGTAATAACTCTAGAGTTCCTTAATTTTTGACAGATTTTAGTCTCCTCTTCACATGCCTTGAGGACTTCATATTATCCTTAGAACTGTTTATCTTGACAATCACAGTTTGATTATCACAGTTCATCAGGATAGGGGGTATTGGTTTTTCAACCATAGGTAAGTCCATCAAGAGCTCACGAAGCCACTTTGCTTCAACAGTGGCAATGCCTAATGCTGTGAGTTATGCTTCCATAGTTGACCTTGTTAAGATGGTTTGCTTGCAAGACTTTCAGGAAACAGCGCCACCACCAAGTGTAAAAACATAACCACTTGTGTCCTTAATCTCATCAGCGTCAGATATCCAGTTTGAGTCACTATAACCCTCCAGTACCCTTGGATACCCGGTGTAGTGAATCCCATAACTCGCAGTTCCTTTCAAGTAGCGCATAACTCTCTCAAGTGCACGCCAATGATCATCTCCCGGTTTTGACACAAATCGATGTCAGGCCTCGTGGCACTCGCCAAATACATAAGCGAGCCAATAATCTAAGAATATCTCAGTTGATCTCTAGCGACCCATCGATTCTTTCGAAGCAACACACTAGGATCATATGGAGTTCGAGAAGGCGTGCAGTCACTATACCCAAAACGACTCAAGATCTTTTCCACATAGTGAGACTAAAGTAGTGTGATCCCACCATTCTCATCTCTCAACAGCTTGATGTTTAAGATAACATCAACTACTCCTAGATCCTTCATCTCAAAACAACGATATAAGAAATCCTTAACCTCCTTGGTTAGATCAAGTTTGGTTCCAAAGATCAGTATGTCATCAACATACAGACAAAGAATAACTCCTTCGCCCCCACCATGGCGATAGTACACACACTTGTCACCATCGTTTACTACAAAGCCGACAACAGTTAATGTTCTTTCAAACTTCTCATGCCACTCCTTAGGAGCTTGTTTAAGGCCATATAAAGACTTTAATAACTTGCACACCTGTCCTTCCTGACCAGGTATTACAAAACCATCTGGCTGATCCATGTAAATTTCCTCCTTCAACTCTCCATTGAGCCATATAAAGACTTTAATAACTTGCACACCTGTCCTTCCTGACCAGGTATTACAAAACCATCTGGCTGATCCATGTAAATTTCCTCCTTCAACTCTCCATTGAGGAAAGCCGTCTTAATGTCCATTTGATGAACGAGAAGACCATGCGAGGCAGCCAGTGATAGTAGCACCCAAACAGTGGTCAGTCTAGACACGGGTGAGTAAGTATCAAAGAAGTATTCACCTTCTTTTTGGGTATAACCCTTAGCCACAAGCCGTGCCTTGTACTTCTCAATCGTACCACCAGGTCTTGAACACCCACTTACATCCTACAGGTTTGCACCCATAAGGACGGTCAGTGATCTCCCAGGTTCCATTAGCTAAGATGGAATCCATCTCGCTATGAACAACTTCCTTCCAGTAGTTAGCATCAGGAGATGCACAGGCTTCTGAAATAGTCCTGGGTGTGTTATCCACGAGGTACACAATGAAATCATCACCAAAGGACTTTGCAGTCCTCTGTCTCTTACTCCTTACAGGAGTTTCATTGTCACCCTCAACAGGATTCTCAATGTGTTCCATCGCAATGGTGGGTTTAGGAATTACAGCGAATTCCTCACTAGATGGAGTAGGTATCTCCTAATTTGATGAACTCGGCATATCCTTCATAGGAAATATGTCCTCAAAGAAATTTGCATCATTCGACTCCATAATCGTACCAACATGCATGTCGGATACCTCAGATTTATCAAAAATCTATAGCCAATGCTACGAAAAGCATAGCCTAGAAGAATACAATCCACGACTTTTGGTCCAAGCTTGCACTTCTTGGGAATTGGTATATTGACTTTCACCAAACAGCCCCAAGCACGTAGGTGAGAGAGTTTCTTTTCCTTTCCCATTCCACAAATGGAGTCATGGTCTTATGCTTTGTGGGAACTCGGCTTAGGACATCACATGCAGTCATTAGCGCCTCCCCCACCATTCCTTGGAAAGACCCGATGTGTCTAACATGGCGTTAACCAAATCAATTAGAGTTCGGTTCTTTCTTTCGGCCACCCCATTCGACTGAGGTGAGTAGGCGAGGGAGTCCTGGACTAGTGGGTGTCCGGATAGCTGAACTATCATCATTGGCCGGACTCCAAGACTATGAAGATACAAGATTGAAGACTTCGTCCCGTGTCTGGATGGGACTTTCCTTGGCGTGGAAGGCAAGCTTGGCAATATGGATATGTAGATCTCCTACCATTGTAACCGACTCTGTGTAACCCTAGCCCTCTCCCGTGTCTATATAAACCGGAGGGTTTTAGTCCGTAGGACGAACAACAATCATACCATAGGCTAGCTTCTAGGGTTTAGCCTCCTTGATCTCGTGGTAGATCTACTCTTGTACTACCCATATCATCAATATCAATCAAGCAGGAGTAGGGTTTTACCTCCATCGAGAGGGCCCAAACCTAGGTAAAAACATCGTGTCCCTTGTCTCCTGTTACCATCCGCCTAGACGCACAGTTCGGGACCCCCTACCCGAGATCCGCCGGTTTTGACACCGACATTGGTGCTTTCATTGAGAGTTCCTCTGTGCCGTCGCAATCAGGAAGGATGCCTCGTCCCGCCTTTAAAGACGGTACTGTTGCCAAAGGAGCTTTGGCCATCGGCCAAACTATCCGGCTAGGTGGTTTTCTTATGACCGCCTGTTCGGCCCCGCGCCGACGATGACCTCTCGGGTCATCAAAAGCGATCTTCACGTCAACTCGGAACTCGCCGAGCAGCTAGATCCGATGGAGCTCTCCTCCGTAAACGAGCTCTTGGATCGCATCACCGCCCTGGGAGTCGCTACAGACTACGATTAGATTGGGCCTAAAACCGATCTGAGAGAGATCAACTCTCCCCAGGATACCCACCACGTTGCTGTGGTAGAGGAACAACACGGCGACTCTTCTTCTACATTAAGGACGAGTTATGTCCGAATTCCTGACCCCTCCATGCCGGATTCCCTCGGAGGGACGGACGTTGATCAAACCCTAAACCTAAAGTCAGGCAGCAGGCCAGATTCGTTGGACAACATCCAACAAGCCAAACTTCAAAGTTCGGAAACTTTCCGGCCCCTGAGCCTTAGATTGGACGGGGTTCCGAATTTAATTCCACCCGCCCACCCAAACACAAGCGATCTATCCCGAATCCGGCAAGAGCCCGCTGAAACAGTACATCATTACTGGGCCAGATTCCTCCTGGTTATGGACAGGATAAAGGACTGCCGTGAGGAAAGCGCAATCTCAATTTTCTGCAATAATTGCATGGACAAGGGAATCATGAACGCCATAAGTCGTCGCGAAATTACACGCTTCGCCGACCTGGCGTCCATAGTACAAAAGTACTGTGCGATGGAGAGCGTCTGGAAAATTGAAACCAAATTTTGGGACAATCCGGCTCCGAACACAACCCTAGTCCGAAATAAAAGGGTGCATCATATTCAGGCACCTGGGTTAAAAACCAAAAAGCAAAAACCCCCTAAAGGGCACGGAACCGTACTGGAGGGATGGCTCAACGGACCTTGCAAAATTCATAGCATAGAGGGCGCCACTCCAACGCATAGCCTTCGAGCATGTTGGATACTACGGCAGGTGGCCAAAAGTGGCGAAGAGCTTCTAGCCCCAGAGAACCAGCCCAACAGTACCGGTACGGTATTAACAGTCTTCGAGACTTTCGCATCAAACAATATGCGAAAATGAACACTCCGTAGCCTTGCCGAAGTCTACCAAATAGCAACAATAAATCCATGGAGTGACACGGCTATTACCTTTAATGCCAGTGACGAACCTAAATTCCGAACAGCCCGAGCACCAGCCGCATTGGTCCTCAGTCCAATAGTGGACGGCTTTCGCCTTACTAAGGTACTCATGGATGGCGGCAGCGGATTAAACCTCATCTACGAGGAAACCCTTTGAAAAATGGAAGTAGACTGGAGCCGCATTGAGCGAAGCAACACAACCTTCAGAGGAATAATCCCTAGTCGGGAAGCATGCTGCACAGGAAAAATCACACTAGATGTGGTATTCGGCTCGCTGGACAACTACAGGTCCGAGGAGATCACGTTCCATGTGGCTCCGTTTAGCAGCGGATATCACGCTTTATTAGGACGAGAGGCATTCACAATTTTTCAAGCTATACCCCATTACGGGTACATGAAGCTCAAAATGCCCGGGCCCAACGGAATCATCACCCTTGCTAGTGATCCGGACATAGCACTCCACGCTGAAAATAAGACAGCCGCACTAGCCCTTGAGGCGCTATCTGAAGCCCTAGCGGCCGAGGAACTCACAGCGCTGCGCTCCACGGTGAATAGGGATGATGTGATACTTGACAAAAGATCCAAGTCCACCTCTTTTAAGCCAGCGGACGAAATAGTCAAATTCCAAGTCCATCCAACGGACCCTACAAAAACGGCCTCCATTGGGGCACAATTAAACCCTGATGTAGATGCCGCACTACGAGAATTCCTATGGGAAAATTGAGATATTTTTGCCTGGCACCCTTCAGACATGCCAGGAATCCCACGCCGGCTGGCAAAGCACAACCTAAATATCCTAAAAGGATTCAAGCTAGTCAAACAGGCTCTTCGGCGATTTTCCGAACCCAAAAGACAGGCAATGGGAGAGGAGCTAGCCAAACTATTAGAAGCCGGATTCATCAGAGACATAAAACATCCGGACTGGCTAGCAAACCTGGTAATGGTACCAAAGAAGGACAAATCCTGGCGCCTGTGTGTCGATTTCAAGGACCTTAACAAGGCTTGCCCAAAGGATCCTTTCCCCCTTCCCCGCATCGATCAAATTATCGACGCTACCGCAGGACACGATTCATTGTGCTTCCTCGACGCATACTACGGCTACCATCAAATCAAGATGGCAGAGCCAGACCAAGCCGCAATGGCATTCATTACTCCATACGGACCATTCTGCTTCAACACAATGCCCTTCGGGCTCAAAAACGCCGGCGCAACATACCAGCGCATGATTCAGACATGTCTGGCAAACCAAATCGGCAAAATAGTGGAGGCATACGTAGATGATGTGGTCGTCAAATCCAAACACGTCGAAACTCTAGTAGACGACTTGAGGCTCACATTCGACAATCTTCGAGTATATGACATTAAGCTCAACCCGGAAAAATGCGTCTTCGGCGTGCCAGCCGGAAAGCTCCTGGGCTTCATTGTATCCGGTAGAGGAATTGAAGCAAACCCAGCCAAGATCCGAGCTCTGTCACAATTGGATATCCCAAAAGACCTGAAGCAAATACAAAAATTGACTGGATGCATGGTGGCTCTAAGCCGCTTCATCTCCCGCTTAGGAGAAAAGGCATTACCCCTTTATCGCCTCCTCCGGTGCACCGAACACTTCGAATGGACGGATGCCGCCATGGCCGGAGTCGAAGAAATAAAGGCCATATTGGCAACAAATCCGGTCCTGGCCGCGCCCAACGTGGGTGAACCAATGCTATAATATATCGCGGCAACACATCAAGTGGTAAGCGCGGTGCTCGTCGTCGAGCGAGAAACAGACGGACATAAGTTCCCTCTTCAAAAACCAGTGTACTACGTATCCACTGTCCTAACTCCATGCAAATCCCGGTATCCACATTATCAAAAGATAGCGTACGCAGTGTTCATGGCATCCCGGAAGCTCCGACACTACTTTCAAGAGTGTTCGATAACAGTAGCCTCCGAAGTACCTCCCAATGACATTATAAACAACCACGACGCAACCGGCAGGATTGCAAAATGGGCCATCGAGCTCCTACCATTCGACATAACCTATAAACCACGGCGAGCTATCAAGTCGCAAGTTTTGGCCGACTTCATCGCTGAATGGACTGAAGCCGAACTCCCTAAAGAGTACGCCGCATATTCTAACTAGATCATGCACTTCGACGGCTCCAAAATGTTGGCCGGCCTGGGGGCTGGCGTCGTCCTGACGTCCCCAACTGGGGACACAGTCCAATACATACTTCAGATAATGTACATGGACTCCAACAACGCAGCCGAATACGAGGCCCTTCTACATGGCCTCCGGATGGCGGTCTCCATGGGCATTAAACGCCTAGAGGTGCGAGGGGATTCGAACCTCGCGATATCCCAAATAAATGTAGACTTCGACGCCAAGGATCCGAAAATGGCAGCTTACCGTAACGCCGTTTTGAAAATGTCAGCTCGGTTTGAAGGGCTCGAATTTCACCATATAGCCCGGGATAATAATCAAGCGGCGGACGTATTAGCACGCATCGACGCAAAGCACGATGCCGTCCCCCCCAACATCTTCCTGGAACTGCTTTTCAAGCCATCCGTACTATGGGAAGGGGAGTCCGGAAATAACAATCCGGACCCAACCGCACTGCCCGACACCGCACACTCTGACACAATCGGTGGTTCTGCCAATGAAATAACACCTTCAGCCCACGAAATAATGGCAGTCATTGCCCCGTGGACCGAGCCATTCCTAGCTTACTTAACTAGGCAGGAACTTCCCGAGGACCAAAACGAGGCCCGCTGCATAGTACGGCGATCTAAAGCCTATAAGGTCCATGAGGGAGAGCTTTATAAGAAAAGCACAACCGGAATCCTTCAAAGGTGCATCTCCGAAGAGGAAGGGTGAAATCTTCTGGCTGAAATACATGCCGGACTCGGTGGGTACCACGCTGCAGCCCGGGCCCTTGTAAGCAAGGCCTTCCGTACATGATTTTATTGGCCAACGGCCCGGATAGACGCTCAGGATTTAGTCCAACGATGCGTCGGTTGCCAGCTCTTTGCTAATCAAAGCCACATGCCACCCACCACCCTGCAAACTATACCCATCACCGGGCCGTTCGCGGTCTGGGGGCTTGACATGGTTGGACCCCTTAAAGGGGGAACCCACAAGCAAAAATACCTATTGGTCATGGTGGATAAATTCACCAAATGGATAGAGGCCAAGCCAGTTAAGACGGCCGAATCCGGACCCGTGATAGACTTCATATCAAGGGTAGTAGACCGTTACGGTGTCCCCCACAGCATCATCACTGATAATGGCACAAACTTCACGGCCGACGAGGTTAAACTCCGGTGCAAAAACATGGGCATCAAGCTCGACTACGCTTCAGTCTATCACCCTCAAACTAACGGTCAAGTCGAGCGAGCAAATGGTCTAATCATGAGCGGCATTAAACCCAGACTAGTGCGGTCCCTCAAGGAATCTAACACGCACTGGGTAGAGGAGCTCGACTCCGTACTCTGGGGGCTGCGGACCACGCCAAATCGCACTACCGGATTCACACCATTTTTCATGGTGTACGGCGCAAAGGCAGTCTTGCCCTGCGACATAATTCATGACTCACCTCGCGTGCGTATGTACGAAGAAAGAGAAGCCGAGCTGGATCGGCAGGACAGTTTGGACGCCTTAGAGGAGGAGCGTGACGTGGCAAAAGCTCGTTCCGCATTCTATCAACAGCAGGCTCGAAGATACCAAAGCAGAGAAGTACGGGCAAAAACTTACAACATTGGCGAACTAGTTCTACGCCTGCCGGACAAGAAAAAGGACAAACTCAAGCCCAAATGGGAAGGTCCCTTCATCATCGACCAAGTCCTGACCGGCGGAGCATACCGTCTGCGAAACGCATCGGACAACCGACTCGAGCCGAACCCATGGAACGTAGCCCGTCTCCGAAGATTCTACGCCTAGCGCCGGACTCTGAGTTCGTCTCCTTCCTCCGTCCACATTTTATACTTTAGCTGTCTTTTGTTTCTCTCATTTTTTTCTTTCTTTCCTAAAGCCTTTGGAGGCTGATCTGTGCATTGTTTGCACACACTTGACGTGCTGCTCGCACTCATTATACCTGGGGGCTTCTTTAACAGAAGCTTATTTATACGGGCTTCATGCCCAACACATGTGTCGTACTTCCGCATGTACCTTTTATTCACCATTATATGCATCGATATGACTTAAGTTTTGGCCAAGCTGGGTTGCCTGGCTCCTGTGCTTACCCCTACGTTCTCGATTGTTCGGCTAGGAGGTAAAGGGAGCACCTCTACGATTGTTATTGCCGGGTCAGCCGGATGTGTACCTCAGACTGGGTGAAGCCAAAAGCTAGCGTTCTTAAGGGAATATTCGGTCGGTGAACTAAAATACGATTTCTTACCTATTTATTTATCTGCCCCCAGATGCTTTCCTGCTTTTTTTGCAGTCCGGACATGCACTTTAGGGCATGCCTCCCAGGGAAAGGAACCCCTAACGGAACTATTCTCCCTGGAAGATGTTTCTTACTAACCATGTAATATAACATAACTAGTTGGGCACTTGTCTGCTAAAGCACTAATGATCCCTACGCCTGGTCTCCATGCATGCCCCGGTTTTTTTAACCGCGAGGGTATTCGGACACACTCCGGACTGTCGGGTCCCGAGGTTGAAGCGAAAAGGTCCGCAATGACAAACGATCTACAATCCGGCTAGAAGGCATTTTACATGCCATTTTAAATTACATAGTCAAGCTGACTGATAGTATTCCTCCTCAATACCATCTAACAGGCTGTCTAGTTTACAGTCCCGCTGGGAATACTTTGCGGCCAACTCTACTTGGCCGTACATTAAGCTCACAGGGATCTCCTTCCCATCGGGCCCCACAGGTCTGACCTCGGCCATGTGGTTGGGATCGGCCTTCGTGTACCTCGTCTTCACCATGGCCCAGGCCTCCCTGGCGCCTTGACGGCAGGCCGATATCTTCTGCAGATGGAAGCGCTACCATGCTCCCTGAAGCTTCTCCACAAGCCCTTCAAGACCCTCGGGTAGGGAGACGGACGGCCATAAGGCCTGGGCGACGCCACTCATCACCTGCCGAACTCGTTCGTGTAGTTGCAACAGCTCGGGAAGTTGGTCACCCGTTGAACCGGGCATTTCCTCTGCAGGACGGCCTGTGAGCATACCTACAGACATATTCTGGTTAATCGACTTCCTCGCCGAACTCTTGTTTTTAAAAGTTCGTTCAAGCACTTACTATAAATGCCGCGACGAAGCCGCAGATTCTCCTTCACGGAGTAAGACAGCTGGACCCGAACATCTTTTAGTTCCTCGCCCAGCTGAGTGTTGGCATCTTGGAGGTTATTTTTCTCCTGCCGCACCCTTGTCAGCACCTTCTCGCCGGCCTTTAGCTGGCGTAGTAGCTGCTGCTTGTCCGGATCTAGTCCGGCACCATTTGTAATATTATTGTCAGACCCATACACACGCCGCACTTCACAAACTACTTATCTTTTGAAGTATGTATTACCAGAGGGGGTCTCTGTGGCTCCCCCTGCGGCGGCTAGTGCGGCCTCAAGTTGGGCCTTGCACTCTTGAAGCTCCTGGGACAGGTGGGTATTCTTCTCCGTAAGATCCTGCATAACAAATGATCCTTAAATCAGTTATTCTAACTATTTTAAGTCTCGGGGGCTACTGACATATATAACTGTCAAAATTCCTCACCCGTATGTCTTTCACATACTGCTCCGTGGCTCTGGCTAGACCATCTTGAGCAGCACGGAGGTGCGCATCACCCGAATTAAAGGCATTTAACGCCTCGGGGGAGAAGCATGCGTCACGAAGAACTGTCCGGCGGCGCCTGTGATTCATGGCGCTCTCCACCTCAGATCTGGTAGCGGACAACCTGTCGGCGTCCTCCGTTGGAGGAGCACCCGACGCGCGCCTTGCGTTCGCCTCCCCCTCCGGACCTGGTGTTGGAGCCTAGCCGGTGGAGGCGGGATTGGCAACCTCTCCGGGCATAGTCCGGAGAGCGCTCTTTCCCCTGAAAAAAACCACGAGCGTTAATATGCCTTCCAGGAACCTTTTCCGGAAACATGGGGGCGCGCCATACCGTTACAGCGATGTCACGATTCGCGCCGCACTTCTTTTCCGCCTGCTGGGCCGAGCTGTCCCTTGTTGGTCAGCCGCCGCGGGTTCGGCTTCCCGCCTCAAAGGCACCTCCTACGGAGCACCATTGGTATACGGTGGTCAGAAATAAGCGTGGATGAGTAATGGTATCAGGACTCCGGTCACAAGTTACCTGGGAAGCCGGAGATATACCGGGGTAGTCGGCCGTAATGGCGACCAAAGCATTGTCCATGCTAAGTTGGTGGAACACCCCATCGATCAGCTCCACCTTTATGTCCGGATCCTCTTCGGAGGCCGGATCAAGGGATCGTTCCGGATCCTCTGGTTGCGGAGCCAGGCTGCGTATATCCTCTACGGCCCGGCATAGTTCCTACGTCGAAATTACAAAGTGAGACACTTAACTTTGGGAATATGGATCGGATAGACAAACGTCCGCTTACCTAGCTCCGAGGGTTGTTCATGGAAAATCCATTCAATGGACTTGCACGGAGGAAGTCCTCCTTCTCCCCCTCGTACAAGCCGGACAGGATCTTTATCAGATCGACAACCGATCCCGGCCCCTTGCGGCCATGACGGGTGGCATCATCCTCCCCGTTGAAATCCCACATGGGGTGGCCCCTATATTGGAGCGGCTGCACCCCTCGCATGATGCATGTGTCCATGACTCCAATCATGGCCAATCCGGAATGAGCGAATAGCCTTATTCGGCCCATCAGATATTGAACGTCCCTATCATTCTCCCGTTGAGGGCTCCGCGGGCGCCAACTTAGGCGTTTCTTTAGAGGAGCGTTGCTGAACTCCGGGAGGCCGATCCGAACTGGGTCCGGTAGCGGGGCGTCTTCCATATAAAACCATTCCGAAGGCCAGTCTTCGGATGCCTTCTTTGGGGTTCCGGATAGATATCCGGTCCCGGCGATGCGCCATATTTCGGCTCCACCCACTTGATATATTGACCCCTCATGAGAACGGGGTACGAGGCAGAATAATCTCTTCCACAGCGCAAAATGGGCCTCGATGCCCAAGAACAGCTCGCAAAGGGCCACGAAGCCCGCGATATGCAGGATAGAGGCAGGCGTAAGATGATGAAGCTGGAGCCCATAGAACTCCAGGAGCCCCCGGAGAAACGGATGTATGGGAAATCCGAGTCCTCTTATTAGATAAGGGATGAAGCATACCCACTCTCCTTTGGAGGGATTGGGGACGCTCTCCGCCTGCTTCCCGCCCTTGTAGGTGGCAAGTCCGGCTCGAACCGGAACCATGAAGGCTGGGGGGAAGAAATCCCTCGGTTTGGAGCGTCACCAGCTCACTATGCGGGACTGAGCATCTCCCCCAATCTCTTGGCTGAGGGCTGGGAGCGCGAGAGGAGGAGCCACGTCGACTGTCCATGACGGAATGGATTTTTGGTCGGAGGCGCTCCGACGAATGCTCGCGAAAGGAGGATGGTGTGATTCGGATCTAGATCCTCGCCTCTCTTTATAGGCGGCTCATTCGTACAGCTAGGGGGTGGAATGTAAAAATACCCTGGGTTTTCGCATTCGTACGACACGTGGAAGATGGTCATTATTGGACGTGGAAGCCAAGGAGCGCAGCATTTATAAAGAGCCGGACACCGTTCGGTGAGTACATGGAATTTGGAGGAGAACCCGCCTTGCAATGCCGAAGACAACATGCGCGCCGGACTCGTCATCATTGAAGCCTGGTTCAGGGGCTACCGAGGGAGTCCTGGACTAGGGGGTGTCCGGATAGCCGAACTATCATCATTGGCCGGACTCCAAGACTATGAAGATACAAGATTGAAGACTTTGTCCCATGTCCGGATGGGACTTTCCTTGGCGTGGAAGGCAAGCTTGGCAATACGGATATGTAGATCTCCTACCTTTGTAACCGACTCTGTGTAACCCTAGCCCTCTCCGGTGTCTATATAAATCGGAGGGTTTTAGTCCGTAGGACGAACAACAATCATACCATAGGCTAGCTTCTACGGTTTAGCCTCCTTGATCTCGTGGTAGATCTACTCTTGTACTACCCATATCATCAATATCAATCAAGCAGGAGTAGGGTTTTACCTCCATCGAGAGGGCCCGAACCTGGGTAAAAACATCGTGTCCCTTGTCTCCTGTTACCATCCGCCTAGATGCACAGTTTGGGACCCCCTACCCGAGATCCGCCGGTTTTGACACCGACAGTAGGGAAGCATCCTCTTATGTATTATACCATGTTCCTGTTGGGGAATGTAGTAATTTCAAAAAAATTCCTACGCACACGCAAGATCATGGTGATGCATAGCAACGAGAGGGGAGAGTGTTGTCCACGTACCCTCGTAGACCGAAAGCGGAAGCGTTAGCACAACGCAGTTGATGTAGTCGTACGTCTTCATGATCCGACCGATCAAGTACCGAACATACGGCACCTCCAAGTTCAGCACACGTTCAGCTCGATGACGTCCCATGAACTCCGATCCAGTAGAGCTTTGCGGGAGAGTTCCATCAGCATGATGGCGTGATGACGGTGTTGGTGATGCTACCGACGCAGGGCTTGGCCTAAGCACCACTACGATATTATCAGGGTGGATTATGGTGGAGGGGGGCACCGCACATGGCTAAGAGATCCAAGGGATCAATTGTTGTTGTCTTTAGAGGTGTCCCCTGCCCCCGTATATAAAGGAGCAAGGGGGGCGGCGGCCGACCTAGGAGGAGGGCGTGCCAAGGGGGTAGTGGGAGTAGGACTCCTCCTTTCCTTGTTGGAGTGGGAGAAGGGAAGGAAGAAGGAGAAGGAAGGAAGGGGGTGCCCCTCTCCCTAGCCCAATTCGGATTAGTCCATGGGGAGGGGTGCTGCCACCCTTTGGGGCCTTTCTCTCCTTTCCCGTATGGCCCATTAAGGCCCAATACGAATTCCCGTAATTCTTCGGTACTCCGAAAAATACCCGAATCACTCGGAACCTTTCTGATGTCCGAATATAGTCGTCCCATATATCGATCTTTACATCTCAACCATTTCTATACTCCTCGTCATGTAACCGATCTCATCCGGTCTGAAATCCTTCGGCACATCAAAACACATAAACTCATAATATAACCGTCATCGAACTTTAAGCGTGCGGACCCTACGGGTTCGAGAACTATGTAGACATGACCGAGACACGTTTCCGGTCAATAACCAATAGTGGAACCTGGATGCTCATATTGGTTCCCACATATTCTACGAAGATCTTTATCGGTCAAACCGCATAACAACATACGTTGTTCCTTTTGTCATCGGTATGTAACTTGCCCGAGATTCGATCGTCGGTATCTTAATACCTAGTTCAATCTCGCTACCGGCAAGTATCTTTACTCGTTATGTAATGCATCATTCCGTAACTAACTCATTATCTACATTGCTTGCAAGGCTTATAGTGATGAGCATTACCGAGAGGGCCCAGAGATACCTCTCCGACAATCAGAGTGACAAAACCTAATCTCGAAATACGCCAACTCAACAAGTACCTATGGAGACACCTGTAGAGCTCCTTTATAATCACCCAGTTACGTTGTGACGTTTGGTAGCACACAAAGTGTTCCTCCGGTAAACGGGAGTTGCATAATCTCATAGTTATAGGAACATGTATAAGTCATGAAGAAAGCAATAGCAACATACTAAACGATCAAGTGCTAAGCTAACGGAATGGGTCAAGTCAATCACATCATTCTCCTAATGATATGATCCCGTTAATCAAATGACAACTCATGTCTATGGTTAGGAAACTTAACCATCTTTGATTCACGAGCTAGTCAAGTAGAGGCATACTAGTGACACTCTGTTTGTCTATGTATTCACACATGTATTATGTTTCCGGTTAATAAAATTCTAGCATGAATAATAAACATTTATCATGAAAGAAGGAAATAAATAATAACTTTATTATTGCCTCTAGGGTATATTTCCTTTAGTCTCCCACTTGCACTAGAGTCAATAATCTAGTTCACATCACTATGTTATTTAACACCAATATTCACATCTGTATGTGATTAACACCCATAGTTCACATCGTCATGTGATCAACACCCAAAGGGTTTACTAGAGTCAATAATCTAGTTCACATCGATATGTGATTAACACCCAAAGAGTACTAAGGTGTGATCATGTTTTGCTCATGAAAGAAGTTTAGTCAATGGGTCTGTCACATTCAGAGCCGTATGTATTATGCAAGTATTCTATGTCTACAATGCTCTGCACGGAGCTACTCTAGCTAATTGCTCCCACTTTCAATATGTATCCAGATTAAGACTTAGAGTCATCTGGATTGGTGTAAAAGCTTGCATCATTGTAACTGGCGACGAGCTCTTTTATCACTTCCATTATCGAGAAATATTTCCTTAGTCCTCACTAAGGATATTCCTGACCGTTGTCCAGTGATCTATTCTTAGATCAAAATTGTACTCCCTTGCCAAACTCAGTGCAAGGTATACAATAGGTCTGGTACACAACATAACATACTTTATAGAACCTATGACTGAGGCATAGGGAATGACTTCTCATTCTCTTTCTATTTTCTTCCATGGTCGGGTTTTGAGTCTTACTCAACTTCACACCTTGGAACACAGGCAAGAACTCCTTCTTTGACTGTTCCATTTTGAACTACTTCAAAATTTTATCAAGGTATGTACTCATTGAAAAATCTTATCAAGCGTCTTGATCTATCTCTATAGATCTTGATGCTCAATGTGTAAGCAGCTTCACCGAGGTCTTTCTTTGAAAAACTCTTATTCAAGTATCCTTTTATGCTTTCCAGAAAAATTCTACATTATTTCCAATCAACAATATGTTATTCACATATACTTATCAGAAATGCTTTAGTGCTCCCACTCACTTTCTTGTAAATACAGGCTTCACCACAAGTCTGTATAAAACTATATGCTTTGATCAACTCATCAAAGTGTATATTCCAACTCCGAGATGCTTGCACCAGTCCATAGATGGATCACCGGAGCTTGCACACTTTGTTAGCACCTTTAGGATTGACAAAACCTTCTGGTTACATCATATACAACTCTTCTTTAATAAATCCATTAAGGAATGCAGTTTTGACATCCATTTGCCAGATTTCATAAAATGTGGCAATTGCTAACATGATTCGGACAGACTTAAGCATCGCTACGAGTGAGAAAATCTCATCATAGTCAACACCTTGAACTTTGTCAAAAACCTTTTCGACAAGTCTAGCTTTGTAGATAGTAACACTACTATCAGTGTCTGTCTTCCTCTTTGAAGATCCATTTATTTTCTATGGCTTGCAGATCATCGGGCAAGTCCACCAAAGTCCACACTTTGTTCTCATACATGGATCCAATCTCAGGTTTCATGGCCTCAAGCCATTTCGCGGAATCTGGGCTCATCATCACTTCCTCATAGTTTGTAGGTTTATCATGGTCTAGTAACATGACTTCTAGAACAGGATTACCGTACCACTCTGGTGCGTACTGTACTTTGGAAGACCTACGAGGTTTTGTAGTAACTTAATCTGAAGTTTCATGATCATCATCATTAGCTTCCTCACTAATTGGTGTAGGAATCAGTGGAACTGATTTCTGTGATGAACTACTTTCCAATTCGGGAGAAGGTACAAATTACCTTATCAAGCTCTACTTTCCTCCCACTCACTAATTTCGAGAGAAACTCCTTCTCTAGAAAGGATCCATCTTAGCAACGAATATCTTGCCTTTGGATCTGTGATAGAAGGTGTACCCAACAGTTTCCTTTGGGTATTCTATGAAGACGCACTTCTCCAATTTGGGTTTGAGCTTATCAGGTTGAAACTTTTTCACATAAGCATCGCATCCCCAAACTTTAAGAAACGACAACTTTGGTTTCTTGCCAAACCAGAGTTCATAAGGCGTCGTCTCAACGGATTTTGATGGTGCCCTATTTAAAGTGAATGCAACTGTCTCTAATGCATAACCCCAAAACGATAGTGGTAAATCGGTAAGATACATCATAGATCGCACCATATCCAATAAAGTGTGGTTATGACGTTCGGACACACCAGTACGCTGTGGTGTTCCATGTGGCGTGAGCTGTGAAACTATTCCACATTGTTTTATATGAAGGCCAAACTCGTAACTCAAATATTCTCCTCCACGATCAGATTGTAGAAACTTTATTTTCTTGTTACGATGATTCTCCACTTCACTCTGAAATTCTTTGAACTTTTCAAATGTTCCAGACTTGTGTTTCATTAAGTAGATATACTCATATCTGCTCAAATCATTTGTGAAGGTCAGAAAATAACGATACTCACCACGAGCATCAACGCTCATTGGACCGCATACATCGGTATGTATTATTTCCAACAAGTCAGTAGCTCGTTCCATTGTTCCGGAGAACGGAGTTTTAGTCATCTTGCCCAAAAGGCACGGTTCGCAAACATCAAATGATTCATAACCAAGTGATTCCGAAAATACATCTTTATGGAGTTTCTTCATGCGCTTTACACCGATATGACCCAAACGGCAGTGCCACAAATAAGTTGCACTATCATTATTAACTTTGCATCTTTTGGCATCAATATTATGAATATGTGTATCACTACGATCAAGATCCAACAAACTATTTTCATTGGGTGTATGACCATTGAAGGTTTTATTCATGTAAACAGAACAACAATTATTCTCTGACTTTAGTTGAATAATCTATTGCAATAAACATGATCAAATCATATTCATGCTCAACCCAAATGCCAAATAACATTTATTTAGGTTCAACACTAATCCCAAAAGTATAGGGAGTGTGCGATGATGATCATATCAATCTTGGAACCACTTCCAACACACATCGTCACTTCACCCTCAACTAGTCTTTGTTTATTCTGTAACTCTTGTTTCGAGTTACTAATCTTAGCAATTGAACAAGTATCAAATACTCAGGGGCTACTATAAACACTAGTAAGGCACACATCAATAACCTGTATATCAAATATACCCTTGTTCACTTTCCCATCCATCTTATCCAACAAATATTCAGGGCATTTCCGTTTCCAATGACCATTTCCTTTGTAGTGTAAGCACTCAGTTTCAGGCTTTGGTCCAGCTTAGGGCTTCTTCGCGGGAGTGACAACTTGCTTGTCATTCTACTTGAAGTTCACTTTCTTTACCTTTGCCCTTTTCTTGAAACTAGTGGTCTTGTCAATCATCAACACTTGATGCTCTTTATTGATTTCTACCTTCATCGATTTCAACATCACGAAGAGCTCGGGAATCATTTAAGTCATCCCTTGCATACTATAGTTCATCGCAAAGTTCTAGCAACTTGGTTATGGTGATTAGAGAACTCTGTCAATCACTATCTTATCTGGAAGATTAACTCCCACTTGATTCAAGCGATTGTAGTACCCAGACAATCTGAGCACATGCTCATTGCTTGAGCTATTCTCCTCCATCTTTTAGCTTTAGAACTTGTTGGAGACTTCATATCTCTCAACTCGGGTATTTGCTTGAAATATTAACTTCAACTTCTGGAACATCTCATATGGTCCATGACGTTCAAAACGTCTTTGAAGTCCCGATTCTAAGCCGTTAAGCATGGTGCACTAAACTATCAAGTAGTCATCATATTGAGCTAGCCAAATGTTCATAACATCCGCATTTGCTCCTGCAATAGGTCTGTCACCTAGGAGTGCATCAAGGACATAATTCTTTTGTGCAGCAATGAGGATAATCCTCAGATCACGGATCCAATCCACATCATTGCTACTAACATCCTTCAACACAGTTTTTCTCTAGGAACATATCAAAATAAACATAGGGAAGCAATAACGCAAGCTATTGATCTACAACATAATTTGCAAAATACTGTCAAGACTAAGTTCATGATAAATTAAAGTTCAATTAATCATATTACTTAAGAACTCCCACTTAGATAGACATCCCTCTAATCATCTAAGTGATCACGTGATCCAAATCAACTAAACCATGTCCGATCATCACGTGAGATGGAGTAGTTTTCAATGGTGAACATCATTATGTTGATCATATCTACTATATGATTCACGCTCGACCTTTCGGTCTTAGTGTTCCGAGCCCATATCTGTATATGCTAGGCTCGTCAAGTTTAACTTGAGTATTCCGCGTGTGCAACTGTTTTGCACCCATTGTATTTGAACGTAGAGCCTATCACACCTGATCATCACGTGGTGTCTCAGCACAAAGAACTTTCGCAACAGTGCATACTCAGGGAGAACACTTATACCTTGAAATTTAGTGAGAGATCATCTTATAAAGCTACCGCCGAACTAAAAGTAAGATGTATAAAAGATAAACATCATATGCAATCAAAATATGTGACATGATATGGCCATCATCATCTTGTGCCTTTTGATCTCCATCTCCAAAGTACTATCATGATCTCCATCGTCACCGGCATGACACCATGATCTCCATCATCTTTATCTATATCAATGTGTCGTCACATGGTCGTCTCAACAATTATTGCTCTTGCAACTATTGCTATCGCATACCGATAAAGTAAAGCAATTATTTGGCGCTTGCATCTTATGCAATAAAGAGACAACCATAAGGCTTCTGCCAGTTGCCGATAACTTCAACAAAACATGATCATCTCATACAACAACTTATATCTCATCACGTCTTGACCATATCACATCACAACATGCCCTGCAAAAACAAGTTAGACGTCCTCTACTTTGTTGTTGCAAGTTTTACGTGGCTGCTACGGGCTGAGCAAGAACCGTTCTTACCTACGCATCAAAACCACAACGATATTTCATCAAGTTAGTGGTGTTTTAACCTTCTCAAGGACCGGGCGTAGCCACACTCGGTTCAACTAAAGTTGGAGAAACTGACACCCGCCAGCCACCTGTGTGCAAAGCACGTCGGTAGAACCAGTCTCGCGTAAGCATACGCGTAATGTCGGTCCGGGCCGCTTCATCCAACAATACCGCCAAACCAAAGTATGACATGCTGGTAAGCAGTATGACTTGTATCGCCCACAACTCACTTGTTTTCTACTCATGCATATAACATCAACGCATAAAACCTAGGCTCGGATGCCACTGTTGGGGAACGCAATAATTTCAAAAAAATTCCTATGCACACGCAAGATCATGGTGATGCATAGCAATGAGAGGGGAGAGTGTTGTCCACGTACCCTCGTAGACCGAAAGCGGAATCGTCAGCACAACGCGGTTGATGTAGTCGTACGTCTTCACGATCTGACCAATCAAGTACCGAACGTACGACACCTCCGAGTTCAGCACACGTTTAGCTCGATGATGTCCCACGAACTCCGATCCAGCAGAGCTTTGCAGGAGAGTTCCGTCAGCACGACGGCATGATGACGGTGTTGGTGATGCTACCGTCACAGGGCTTCGCCTAAGCACCGCTACGATATTATTGGGGTGGATTATGGTGGAGGGGGGCACCGCACACGGCTAAGAGATCCAAGGGATCAATTGCTGTTGTGTCTAGAGGTGCCCCCTGCCCCCGTATATAAAGGAGCAAGGGGAGAGGCGGCTGGCCTAGGAGGAGGGCGCGCCAAGGGGGGAGTCCTACTCCCACCGGGAGTAGGACTCCTCCTTTCCTTGTTGGAGTGGGAGAAGGGAAGGGAGAATGAGAAGGAAGGAAGGGGGCGCCCCCCTCCCTAGTCCAATTCAGACTAGTCCATGGGGAGGGGTGCGGCCACCCTTTGGGGCCTTTCTCTCCTTTCCCGTATGGCCCATCAAGGCCCAATACGAATTCCCGTAACTCTTCGGTACTCCGAATAATACCCGAATCACTTGGAACCTTTCCGATGTCCGAATATAGTCCTCCAATATATCGATCTTTACGTCTCGACCATTTCAAGACTCCTCGTCATGTCCCCGATCTCATCCGGGACTCCAAACTCCTTCGGTACATGAAAACACATAAACTCATAATATAACCGTCATCGAACTTTAAGCGTGCGGACCCTACGGGTTCGAGAACTATGTAGACATGACCGAGACACGTTTCCGGTCAATAACCAATAGCGGAACCTGGATGCTCATATTGGTTCCCACATATTCTATGAAGATCTTTATCGGTCAAAACCGCATAACAGCATACGTTGTTCCTTTTGTCATCGGTATGTTACTTGCCCGAGATTCGATCATCGGTATCTTAATACCTAGTTCAATCTCGCTACCGGAAAGTCTCTTTACTCATTATGTAATGCATCATTTCATAACTAACTCATTAGCTACATTGCTTGCAAGGCTTATAGTGATGAGCATTACCGAGAGGGCCCAGAGATACCTCTCCGACTATCGGAGTGACAAAACCTAATCTCGAAATACGCCAACTCAACAAGTACCTTTGGAGACACCTGTAGAGCTCCTTTATAATCACCCAGTTATGCTGTGACGTTTGGTAGCACACAAAGTGTTCCTCCGGTAAACGGGAGTTGCATAATCTCATAGTTATAGGAACATGTATAAGTCATGAAGAAAGCAATAGCAACATACTAAACGATCAAGTGCTAAGCTAATGGAATGGGTCAAGTCAATCACATCATTCTCTTAATGATGTGATCCCATTAATCAAATGACAAATCATGTCTATGGTTAGGAAACTTAACCATCTTTGATTCACGAGCTAGTCAAGTAGAGGCATACTAGTGACACTCTGTTTGTCTATGTATTCACACATGTATTATGTTTCCTGTTAATACAATTCTAGCATGAATAATAAACATTTATCATGAAATAAGGAAATAAATAATAACTTTGTTATTGCCTCCAGGGCATATTTCCTTCAGCTCCGCACAAAACAAATTAAATTCATTAGAAAAATACTCGCCACCACAATCAGCCCTTAGCCATATAATTTTTCGATCAAGTTGGTTCTCCACTTCAGCTTTATAGTTTTGAAGAAAGTTAAAGCCTCATCTTTTGATTTCAGAAGATACACATAACAATATCTAGTGGAGTCATCAATCAACATCATGAAGTATCTCTTTCCACCTTTTGTCAACACACCATTCATCTCACGAAGATCATAATGTATAAGCTCTAGTGGCGCCAAGTCTCTTGCCTCTGCAGTCTTATGGGACTTGCGAGGTTGCTTAGCTTGCACACATACTTGGCACTTCGAGCCGTTGACAGTAGGGATTTTCGGAATTAAATTCATATTGGCTAGCTACGTCATGCAACGAAAGTTAATATGGCAAATTCGTGAATGCCAAATATCAGACTCATTATTGTGGCAAACATTATTAATAACTTTAGTGCAAATATCTGACAAAGATAGGCAGAACAAGCCTTCGCACTCATAGCATTTTCCAACAAATTGTCCATACTTGGAAATTAGAACTTTATTGGACTCAAAAACCAACTTAAAACCATCTTGACATAAGCGGGAACCGCCGACGAGATTCTTATTGATGGATGACACATGATGAACGTTCTTCAGACGCACAGTCTTCCCCGAAGTAAACTTCAGATCAACCGTACCGACACCTCGAACAATGGCATGTGACCCGTTCCCCATTAGCACGGGAGAAGTCCCTGTGGCCTGGTAAGAAGAAAACATGAAGGCGTCAGCACAAACATGAAGGCTTCAGGAGATTGAAATACTGAAAGGATGGTAGGAAGAATACCGTACCCAGATTCCTTCGTATCAGTATCACCGATGACAACATTAGCGGACTTGCCGCTCTTCTCATGTTCGCGCTCCTCAAAGCGGTTAGGAATTTTTGGAGCCCAGTGATTAGGGTCACCACAGACATGGAAAAGTCCCTTCCCCTTCTTATGAGAATTCTTCTTGAAGTTGGTAGAATGTGACGATTTGTTCTTTGCATCAAGCTTGCCTTTGCCCTGAGTTTTGTTCTTGTTAGTTTTGAACTTGTTGGGCTAAAAGTTCTTCTTTTGTACCATGTGGGCACTAGAAGCTCCCTCATCAACTCGAGCACGTGCGTCTTTTTCTCTCACCTTCTCTTCAACATCAAGAGTACCAATGAGATCCAAAACGGAAAACTCCTGTCTCTTGTGTTTTAGGGATGTAGCAAAATTGTTCCACGAAGGTGGAAGCTTGGCAATGATGCCTCCGGCAACACATACTTGAAGTACTCAGGTTCCTTTCCGAGCGACTGTATCTCATGAGCTTGCTGGACAACAGAGCGCTCATCACTCATCATGTAGTCATAGAATTGCTCCATGACGTACAACTCGCTGCCAGCGTCCGAGGCCCCAAACTTGGCCTCGAGCGCAACCCACATGTCCTTGCTGTTGTCAAATGACATATACAAATCCATAATGGAATCATCAAGAACACTCAGAAGGGCGCCTTTAAAGAGGGTAACGATCTTCTCAAAAGCTTTCTGCTGTGTAGGATTAAGATCACCTTCGGGCTTGCCCTTGGTGGCGTCATAGCAGTACATGGTATGGAACCAGTAAACTGCTCTCGTGCGCCACCTCTCATGTTGCACCTCCTTAAAGGTAGGTGGCTTCAGATGCGCAGCAAAACCACTCGGAGTAAATTGCCTATAATCAGGTTTTTGGAATGTTGAATATGTGAGCAAATTATTACGAGATTTAATCCGAATAAATAGTAGATAAGTCATGACGATGAAAACAAAGTTTAAAATAATCATGTGGACTAGCATAGTAGATGAACAGATCAAATCTAGGGCCCAGACTAGAACTAAGAATTATAGCATGATCTCTAACAAGGAGGACAAGATCACATACGGTGCAGTGGGAGCAGGACCGCTTACGTTGATGTTGCCGCCCATGTCATTGAGGAAGAGGTTGCCGAGGTGAGGAAGAAGTCGTCGTCGGTGAAATCGTCGCTGCCAGCAGTCGCGAGAGTATGCTCCTCAAAAACCTGATCGCCCCTCTCCCGTACAGGATCACGAGAGGTGGGGTTCCGGAGGCCTGCTGTCCCTTCTTGCAGTGCATGCCAAAATGAGGGATGGAGAAGACTTGCGTGGAGGCGAAATGATCTGGAACGGTGGTGCGAAACCATGTGATACAGTGACAGCTAGGGTAGACGTCTGCCTGACTACATCGTCGCAATCCAAAAGAATCAGAAATGGTTCGGTAATTAACGCATCTGTTAATTATTAATTAATGACTTGATACATCTCCATCGTATCTACTTTTCCAAACACTTTTGCCCTTGTTTTGGACTCTAACTTGCATGATTTGAATGAAATTGACCCGGATTGATGCTGTTTTCAACAGAATTGCCATGGTGTTATTTTTGTGCAGAAATAAAAGTTCTCGGAATGACCTGAAAATCCACGGAGCAACTTTTCAGAATTAATAAAAAATACTGGTGAAAGAATCAGCACCAGGGGGCCCACACCCTGTCCACGAGGGTGGGGGGCGCCCCCCCTAGGCGCATCCCCCTGCCTCGTGGCCCCCCTGGACCTCCATCGACCTCAACTCCAACTCCATATATTTGCTTTCACGGAGAAAAAAATCATAGAGAAAGTATCATCACGTTTTACGATACGGAGCCGCCGCCAAGCCCTAATATCTCTCGGGAGGGCTGATGTGGAGTCCGTTCGGGGCTCCGGAGAGGGGGATTCGTCGCCGCCGTCATCATCAACCTTCCTCCATCACCAATTTCATGATGCTCACCGCCGTGCATGAGTAATTCCATCATAGGCTTGCTGGACGGTGATGGGTTGGATGAGATTTACCATGTAATCAAGTTAGTTTTGTTAGGGTTTGATCCCTAGTATCCACTATGTTCTGAGATTGATGTTGCTATGACTTTGCTATGCTTAATGCTTGTCACTAGGGCCCGAGTGCCATGATTTCAGATCTGAACCTATTATGTTTTCATGAATATATGTGAGTTCTTGATCCTATCTTGCAAGTCTACAGTCACCTATTATGTGTTATGATCCGACAACCCCGAAGTGACAATAACCGGGATACTTCTCGGTGATGACCGTAGTTTGAGGAGTTCATGTATTCACTAAGTGTTAATGCTTTGGACCGGTACTCTATTAAAAGGAGGCCTTAATATCCCTTAGTTTCCATTAGGACCCCGCTACCACGGGAGGGTAGGACAAAAGATGTCATGTAAGTTCTTTTCCATAAGCACGTATGACTATATTCGGAATACATGCCTACATTACATTGATGAACTGGAGCTAGTTCTGTGTCACCCTATGTTATAACTATTACATGAGGAATCACATCCGACATAATTATCCATCGCTGATCCAATGCATACGAGCTTTTCACATATTGCTCTTTGCTTATTTACGTTACCGCTGCAAAAACAAGTTAGACGTCCTCTACTTTGTTGTTGCAAGTTTTACGTGGCTGCTATGGGCTTAAGCAAGAACCAATCTCACCTACGCATCAAAACCACAATGATAGTTTGTCAAGTTGGTGCTGTTTTAACCTTCGCAAGGACCGGGCGTAGCCATACTCGGTTCAACTAAAGTTGGAGAAACTGACACCCGCTAGTCACCTGTGTGCAAAGCACGGTGGTAAAACCAGTCTCGCGTAAGCGTACGCGTAATGTCGATCCGGGCCGCTTCATCCAACAATACCGCCGAACCAAAGTATGACATGCTGGTAAGCAGTATGACTTATATCGCCCACAACTCACTTGTGTTCTACTCGTGCATATAACATCAAACCATAAAACCTAGGCTCTGATGCCACTGTTGGGGAACGTAGTAATTTCAAAAAATTTCCTACGCACACGCAAGATCATGGTGATGCATAGCAACGAGAGGGGAGAGTGTTGTCTATGTACCCTCGTAGACCGAAGCGGAAGCGTTGACGCAACGTAGAGGAAGTAGTCGTACGTCTTCCCGGTCCAACCGATCCAAGCACCGTTACTCCGGCACCTCCGAGTTCTTGACACACGTACAGCTCGATGACGTACCCCGATCTCCGATCCAGCAGAGGCGCGGGGAGGAGTTCCGTCAGCACGACGGCGTGATGACGATCTTGATGTTCTCCTGTCGCAGGGCTTCGCCTAAGCACCGCTACAATATGACCGAGGTGTAATATCGTGGAGGGGGGCACCGCACACGGCTAAGGGACGATCACGACGATCAACTTGTGTGTCCATGGGGTGCCCCCTACCCCCGTATATAAAGGAGTGGAGGAGGGAAGGGCCGGCCCTCTTCTATGGCGCGCCCTAGGGGAGTCCTACTCCCACCGGGAGTAGGATTCCCCCTTTCCTAGTCCAACTAGGAGTCCTTCCATGTATTAGGAGTAGGAGACAAGGAAGGGGAAGAGAGAAGGGAAGGAAGGAGGGGGTGCGGCCCCTCCCCCTAGTCCAATTCGGACTAGGCCATGGGGGGGGGGGGGGGGGCGCGGCCTGCCCTAGGCAGCCCCTCTCTCTTTCCCCCAGGGCCCAATAAGGCCCAATACTTCTCCCCGGCGAATTCCCGTAACTCTCCGGTACTCCGAAAAATACCCGAATCACTCGGAACCTTTCCGAACTCCGAATATAGTCGTCCAATATATCGATCTTTACGTCTCGACCATTTCGAGACTCCTCGTCATGTCCCCGATCTCATCCGGGACTCCGAACTCCTTCGGTACATCAAAACTCATAAACTCATAATATAACTGTCATCGAAACCTTAAGCGTGCGGACCCTATGGTTCGAGAACAATGTAGACATGACCGAGACACATCTCTGGTCAATAACCAATAGCGGGACCTGGATGCCCATATTGGTTCCTACATATTCTACGAAGATCTTTATCGGTCAGACCGCATAACAACAGACGTTGTTCCCTTTGTCATCGGTATGTTACTTGCCCGAGATTCGATCGTCGGTATCCAATACCTAGTTCAATCTCGTTATCGGCAAGTCTCTTTACTCGTTCCGTAATACATCATCTCGCAACTAACTCATTAGTTGCATTGCTTGCAAGGCTTATGTGATGTGCATTACCGAGAGGGCCCAAAGATACCTCTCCGACATTCGGAGTGACAAATCCTAATCTCGAAATACGCCAACTCAACAAGTACCTTTGGAGACACCTGTAGAGCACCTTTATAATCACCCAGTTACGTTGTGACATTTGGTAGCACACAAAGTGTTCCTCCGGTAAACGGGAGTTGCATAATCTCATAGTCATAGGAACATGTATAAGTCATGAAGGAAGCAATAGCAACATACTAAACGATCGGGTGCTAAGCTAACGGAATGGGTCATGTCAACCAGATCATTCAACTAATGATGTGATCTCATTAATCAAATAACAACTCCTTGTTCATGGTTAGGAAACATAACCATCTTTGATTAACAAGCTAGTCAAGTAGAGGCATACTAGTGACACTCTGTTTGTCTATATATTCACACATGTATTATGTTTCCGGTTAATACAATTCTAGCATGAATAATAAACATTTATCATGAAATAAGGAAATAAATAATATCTTTATTATTGCCTCTAGGGCATATTTCTTCAGCGATCCCCTATACTTGTGGGTTATCAAGACTATTTTCTGGCGCCGTTGCCGGGGAGCATAGCTCTATTCTTTGAGTCACTTGGGATTTATATCTGCTGATCACTATGAGGAACTTGAAAGACGAAAGAACTAAGATTTATCCCTCAACTACGAGGGGAGGTAAGGAACTGCCATCTAGCTCAACACTTGATTCTCCTTCTGTTATGAGTAAACTTACGGCACCTAAACCTGCTTCTGCTATTAATTCTGATATGTCGCATGTTATTGATGATGCCACTTCTACTATGCATGATACTTATGATGAAACTACTTCTATGCTTGATACTACTGTGCCATTAGGTGAATATCTTGATGAACAACTTGCTAGGGTTAGAGAGAATGAAATTCTTGAAACTGATATTATTGAAGATAGTGATGATGAAGGTTCTCCCCCTAAATATTAATTGCCTATTGTTCCTGAGGGTTATGTTATGGATGAAGAAACTGCTAGAGATTTTCTTGCTTGCAATGATAGATCTGATCTTAAGAAATTATTAGCTAAACTAAAACGGAAAACTCTGAATGCTAGAATGAAATATGACCCTGCTTTTGCTACTTCACCTATCTTTGTTACTGATAAGGATTATGATTTCTCTGTCGATCCTGAGATAATTACTTTGGTTGAATCTGATCCTTTTTATGGCTATGAATCTGAAACTGTTGTGGCACATCTTACTAAGTTAAATGGTATAGCCACCCTGTTCACTACTGATGAGAAATCTCGCTACTACTATATCCTTACGATATTTCCATTCTCATTAAAGGGTGATGCTAAAACTTGGTTTAACTCTCTTGATCCTGGTTGTGCGCGTAGTCCCCAGGATATCATTTATTACTTCTCTACTAAATAATTCCCCGCTCATAAGAAACAAGCTGCCTTAAGGGAAATATATAATTTTGTGCAAATTGAAGAAGAGAGTCTCCCACAAGCTTGGGGAGGCTTCTCCGATTAATTAATGCTTTGCCTGATCATCCTCTTAAGAAAAAATGAAATACTTGATATCTTTTATAATGGACTAACTGATGCTTCCAAGGACCACTTGGATAGTTGTGCTGGTTGTGTTTTCAGGGAAAGAACAGTCGATCAAGCTGAATTGCTATTGAATAATATGTTGACTAATGAAAATAATTGGACACTTCCTGAGCCAACTCCTGAGCCAATTCCTAAACCAATTCCGAATAAAAGAGGTGTTCTATTTCTCGGTCCTGAAGATATGCAAGAGTCAAAGAAATCTATGAAAGAAAAAGGTATTAAAGCTGAAGATGTTAAGAATTTACCTCCTGTTGAAGAAATACATGGTCTTAATGTACCACCTATTGAAGAGACACATGGTCTTGATAACCCGACACATGTAGTCAAGGTAAATTCTCTCTATAGATATGATAAAGTTGAAATCCCGTCTACTAAGTTTGCTAGCCAATGTTTGGATGAATTTGATGACTTTATGGCTAGAGAAGAAAGTTTCAATGCTTATGTTGGTAGACAATTAAAGAGTAATGCTTACATGATTGGACACTTGAGTGATTATATGTCTAGAGTTAAAGGTGAACCTGAACTCATTAGCAAACATGCTTCTATGGTTAACAGTCAAGCAGAACAAGTGCTTAAAGCTCAAAATGATTTGCTTAATGAATTAAATAATAAACATGACTTTGCTGTTAGAGTGGCTACTAGAACGGGTAAAATGACTCAGGAACCTTTGTATCCTGAAGGCCACCCTAAGAGAATTGAGCAAGATTCTCAGAGAAATAATGTAGATGCACCTAGTCCTTCTAAAAAGAAGAAAAAGAAAAATGATAGGACTTTGCATGCTTCTAGTCAACCTGTTGTAGACACACCTGAGAATCCTAATGATATTTCTATCTCTGATGTTGAAACACAATCTGGTGATGAATATGAATCTACTGATAATGTTAATGATAATGTTCATGTTGATGCTCAACCTAGCAATAATAATGATGTAGAGATTGAACCTGCTGTTGATCTTGATAACCCACAATTAAAGAATCAATGTTATGATAAGAGAGACTTTGTTGCTAGGAAGCACGGTAAAGAAAGAGAACCATGGGTTCAGAAGCCCATGCCTTTTCCTCCTAAGCCATCCAAGGAAAAGGATGATGAGGATTTTGAGCGCTTTGCTAAAATGATTAGACCTATCTTCTTGCGTATGCGTTTGACTGATATGCTTAAAGTGAATCCTTATGCTAAGTACATGAAAGATATTATAACAAATAAAAGAAAGATACCAGAAGCTAAAATTTCCACCATGCTTGCTAATTATACTTTTAAGGGTAGAATACCTAAGAAACTTGGAGATCCAGGAGTACCAACTATACCATGCTCCATTAAAAGAAACTATGTTAAAACTGCTTTATGTGATCTTGGAGCCGGTGTTAGTGTTATGCCTCTCTCTTTGTATCGTAGACTTGAATTGAATAAGTTGACACCTACTGAAATATCTTTTCAAATGGCTGATAAATCAACTGCTATACCTGTCGGTATTTGTGAGGATGTGCCTGTTGTGGTTGCAAACGTTACTATCTTAACGGACTTTGTTATTCTTGATATTCCCGAGGACGATAGTATGTCGATTATCCTTGGTAGACCCTTTTTGAATACTGCAGGGGCTGTTATTGATTGCAACAAAGGCAATGTCACTTTTCATATTAATGGTAATGAGCATACTTTACACTTTCCGAGGAAACAACCTCAAGTTCATAGTATCAACTCTATTGGAAAAATTCCAACTATCATTATTGGATGTTTTGAATTTCCTCTTCCTACTGTCAAGAAGAAATATGATATTCTTATTATTGGGGATGTGCATATCCCCGTTGAGGTAACCTAGTGTTATTCGAAATTTCTCCGGTTCCATGTTATTCAGAATGAGTTTGTTAACAAGACTTGATCAACCTTGTTAGTGGATTCCTTTTGATGAGCATGATATGGATGAAGTTAGAAGGCACAACCTTCTGTACCCCTTGTTACTTTCTGTTATTTAGATTAAATAAAGCAAAAATAGTATTTTCTGTCTGTTTTCTGAGTTATCCATGCAATCAAAAAATACCCTGAAAATAAAAGTTCTCCAAATGCCCTGCAAATTTAATATGTTTTTTATGGAATATTTGAGAATATCTAGCACTGAGAACACAGCACCACGGAGCTGGCACCTGGCCACGAGGGTCAGGGGTGCGCCCTACACCCCTGGGCGCGCCCCCCTTCCTCAAGGGCCCACGGTGCACCCCCTGAGGGAGTCCTGGATTAGGGGGTATCCAGACAGCCGGACTGCGTACAACGTCCAGACTATTGAAGCGTGAAGATACAAGACTCAAGACTTCGGCCCATGTCCGGAGGGGACTTTCCTTGGCGTGGAAGGCAAGCTTAGCGATTCAGATATTATATTTCCTTCCTTATAACCGATTCCATGTAAACCCTAGCCCTCTCTGGTGTCTATATAAACCGGAGAGGTTGGTCCTTAGAAGGCCGATCACAATTACAATCATACCATCATAGGCTAGCTCCTAGGGTTTAGCCTCTATGATCTCGTGGTAGATCTACTCTTGTACTACCCATATCATCAATATTAATCAAGCAGGAAGTAGGGTTTTACCTCCATCGAGAGGGCCCGAACCTGGGTAAACATCTGTGTCCCTTCTTGTTACCATCAGCCTTGATGCACAGATCGGGACCCCCTACCCGAGATCCGCCGGTTTTGACACGGACATTGGTGCTTTCATTGAGAGTTCCTCCGTGTCGTTGCTGTTAGGCTCGATGGCTCCCTCAATCGTCATTAACGACGCTGTCCAGGGTGAGACTTTCCTCCCCGGACAGATCTTCGTGTTCGGCGGCTTTGCGCTGCGGGCCAATTCGCTTGGCCGCCTGGAGCAGATCGACAGCTATGCCCCCGGCCATCAAATCAGGTTCAGAAACCCGAACTACATGGCGGATATCCGCGGAGACTTGATCTTCGATGGATTCGGGTCAGCGCCAGAAGCGCTGAACAGTCACGACGAGCACGACTTAGACCTGCTGTCAGACGTTGCTCGGGATATCACCCCGGCAGTGGCCTCGGATCTAAATCCGGGGCAGGTTGCTTCACCCAAGGACGGAGGGCTGGACCCCGCCCCGCAGGTCATACCCTCATCGGCGATGGAGCCGAACACAGGTCTCACCTCTAAGGGAGCCTGTGACTCCGGACCCCCGGATTCATATCCGGATGCAGGTTCCAGTCCGCGCGCCCCCGAGCCCGCCGATCCTGGTTGGTCTCCGGTGATGGAGTTCACCGCGGCGGACGTCTTTTAGCACTCGCCCTTCGGCGACATGCTGGACTTATTGAAGTCTCTCTCCTTGTCAGGAGACTCCGGGCCGAACTATGTCCGGCTCGAGTGGGAAGCAGACAACAACGGAATTCGTTGCCCACCCACCACCCACTTCATTGCCACGATCGATGATCTAACCGACGTGCTTGACTTCGACCCCAAAGACGTCGACGGTATGGACGATGATGTAGGAGAATTACAGGAGCCACCGCTCACTGGGCGGTGGACGGCCACCTCCTCATATGATATATATATGGTGGACACTCCGAAGGAAACTAATGGCGACGAGGCAACTGAGGACAATCCCTCAGGAAGAAAATCAAAGAATGGGCGTCGTCGGTGCCGCTCCAAGCCCCGCCATAGCAACACCGGCCCCGTAGACGAAAATAATCCAGATGGCGCCGAAGAAGAATATGACCCTGACCAGCCCGCCTTCGAGCATGCCGAACAGGAAGATGAGCAGGTCAGCCCAGAAGAACAGGCGACAGACGCATGCCCGTAGGAGGACAACTACATGCCCCCCTCCTAAGACGATATCAGCCTCCGCGATGATGAATTCGGCATGCCTGAGGATCCCGTGGAGCAGGAGCGCTTCAAGCGTAGGCTTATAGCCACTGCGAGGAGCCTGAAGAAGAAGCAGCAGCAACTCCAAGCTGATCAAGACCTGCTCACAGATAGATGGACTGAAGTCCTGGCAGCTGAGGAATATGGACTCGAACGCCAAACGGCTGATCGGCCACCCCGTGGCCGGGATAAAATGGGGTACCAGCCCGGATACAAGCCCGCACCCCCACGCCGATACACTACGGCTCAAGGCAACAGACACGACCTGCAAGATATTCCGGAAAATAAAGCAGGACAGCCAAGATCGATCTACGAATCGAGGGGGCGCGCCCCAGCGCGCGACGATGACCGTCGCGCCGGATACATCATCAACAACTCCGGCCGGGCCGAACATAGCAACCCAGACCAATCCGACCTGCGTAGCCTCATAGCCCGGCACAGAGGCGCCGCACACCCCCTCTGCTTCACTGACGAAGTGATGGATCATGAATTCCTAGAAGGATTCAAACCCGTAAACATCGAATCATACGATGGCACAACAGACCCCGCAGTATGGATCAAAGATTTCCTTCTCCACATTCACATGGCCCCGGAGATGATCTACACGCCATCAAGTATCTCCCCCTTAAGCTCAAAGGACTAGCCCGACACTGGTTAAACAGCCTGCCAGCAAATTCCATTGGCAGTTGGGAAAACCTGGAAGACGCATTCCTCGATAACTTCCAGGGCACATATGTGCAGCCACCGGACGCTGATGACCTAAGCCACATTACTCAACATCCCGGAGAGTCAGCCCAAAAATTCTGGACTCGGTTCCTCACTAAAAGGACCAAATAGTCGACTATCCGGATGCCGAAGCCCTGGCGGCTTTTAAGCATAATATCCGTGATGAATGGCTCGCTCGACACCTTGGCTAGGAAAAACCCAAGTCTATGGAAGCTCTCACAACCCTAATGACCCATTTTTGTGCGGGTGAGGATAGCTGGTTGGCTCGCAGCGGAACCACGCCACATTCCGGTGCTTTGGACGGCCGCGATGCTAATGGAAAGCCACGGCACAACAGACATAAGATACGGAACAACGGCGACAACACTGAAGACACGACAGTCAACGCCAGATTCAGCGGACCTAAGTCCGGACAGCGGAAAAAGCCGTTCAAAAGAAATAATCAGGGACCGTCTAGTCTGGACCGCATACTAGAGCGCTCGTGCCAAATTCATGGCACACCGGACAAACAAGCCAACCACACCAATAGAGACTGCTGGGTGTTCAAACAGGCCGGCAAGATAAACGCTGAAAACAAGGACAAGGGGCTGCACAGCGACGATGACGATGAGCCCTGGCGTCCGAATACGGGGGGACAAAAGAAATCCCCCCCAGGTGAAAAGGGTCAATATGATCTACGCCACTCACATCCCCAAATGGGAACGGAAGCGAACACTACGGGACGTCTATGCGATGGAGACAGTCGCCCCCAAATTCAACCCATTGTCAGCCTATCCGATCACCTTTGATCGTAGGGATCATCCCACTAGCATCCGTCATGGCGGCTCAGCCGCACTGGTCTTAGACCCAATCATCAGCGGATTCCACCTCACACGTGTCCTTATGGACGACGGTAGTAGCCTGAACCTGCTTTATCAGGACATAGTGCGCAAGATGGGCATTGATCCTTCAAGGATCAAGCCCACCAAAACTACCTTTAAAGGTGTAATTCCCGGAGTAGAGGCCCGCTGTACATTCTCTATAACATTGGAAGTGGTCTTCGGATCCCCGGATAACTTTCGGAGCGAAGAGTTAATCTTCGATATCGTCCCTTTCCGCAGTGGTTACCACGCACTGCTTGGACGAACCACATTCACTAGATTCAATGCGGTACCACATTATGCATATCTCAAGCTCAAGATGCCAGGACCGCGCGGGGTCATCACTGTCAATGGAAATATGGACCGCTCCCTTCGAATAGAAGAGCATACGGCAGCCCTCGCGGCAGAAGTACAATGGGGCCTACTCCGACACACCAATCCGGCGACAACTTCGAGCACTGTCAAGCGAGTCTGGAGCACCCCGCAACAGGAACACCAAGATCGTGATTAGCAGTCCGGCCTCCGCTCAAGCCCCTTCAAAGCAGCATTCGTGCCATGCGCACACAATTACGCACTCAAGATACCATGGGCATAGGCGGAGGCGCATCAACGACTCAGTCAATAATGCGGGTAACCGCTAAATACCTTCATACTCTTTCCCTCTTACCTTTCAGGACACCGCATTAGTGCAGCATCCTTAGAAGAACCGAATTGCCGGACTCATAGGGCATAGACATCCAAGGAGGCAACATACGTGCAGAATAGAAGAAAACCCAGGTGGAATCTATTTGCGATCATTATACCTGCTTTATCTACCTGTACACAGCCTGCCCCTAGATAGGACATGTCAAATAGTCCTATTTATCTCCGCTTAATGCATCCGTTGTAAACATACGCTTAAACGTATTTTTCGTCAATGGGAGACTATACATAGCGTCAGCTTATTATTCTTATTGGAGCATTTTTTCTCCTATAAATGTTTATTTGGTTTTACATCCGTACACCTTGGTATGGTCAGTTTGCTAGGGGCTTCTCATGGCGCCCCGTAATATGGCAACTAAAAGTCCGAACATTTTCAATAGTGCGGCACCCCGAACTTATAGCACTATATGCATCAGCTCTGAATCATGTCTTGGGTCTACAGTTGGGATAGCCCGGCTCCCTTGTTTTTGTGCCTTACGTTCCGTTATATCGTCTAAGGTAGCGCAGGGAGAACTACTGCGATTGTGTCCCGGTTCTTCCGGACGAGCACCTCAGTAGAGAAAGCCGAAAACTGACCGGCATGATGTGGCGCGAGCTGGTCGCTGTTCGAGAGGTACTAAAATCCTTAAATATTTTCCGCTTTAGGCGATAAATCGGCTTTGTCCGATCAATGCATATATAGCGCCCCAATTCGGTCTTCCGGATTCTAGGGGCTTCGCCGAAATTTAAAATTGTAGACTTCTATGGCTAAGTGAAAGTTATAAAGCCGCATAGTCCGATTGCCTCGTTCGCTGTGCCGGACACCTCCTTAAGGGACCAATCATTTGGGTAAAGAGTGTCCGGGTTTCCACGAACACCCCAGTGCTAGTCACGTGGGGGCGGAAGCCGACGACTGGCCTACTTTCAGGATTTTATAAACAGCCGCACATAAGGTAATATTTTAAATAACAAAAGCGCTACATAGCGCAAGTAACTTCATCCTTAAAATACAAACATGACAGAAGTGAATTCATTCAAAGATGGTGTCCTTGGTACATTCGTCAGCCACGAGATGAGCACCCTTCATAACGCCATCATAGTACAGCTCGGGATGGTGATGCACCTTGCCCTCCGGCGGCCCGTCCTTGACCAGCTTCTCCGCATCCAGCTTGCCCCAATGCACCTTCACGCGGGCAAAAGCCCGGCGGGCACCCTCGATGCACACGGATCGCTTGATCACCTCAAGCCGTGGGCAGGCATCCACCATCCGCTTGATCAGGCCGAAGTAGCTACTGGGCATGAGCTCACCAGGCCACATCCAGACTATGAAACCTTTCATAGCCAGTTCGGCCGCCCTATGGAGTGCGACCAACTGCTTCAATTGGTCACTCAGAGGCATCGGGTGTTCGGCCCCAGCATACTGGGACCAGAACAGCTTCTCCGTTGAGTTCCCCTCCTGGGCACGGTAGAACTCCGCAGCGTCTGATATGCTACGTCGCAGATCTGCGAACGCCCCTGGAGAGCTCCGAATTCGAGTAAGTAAAAGAAACGCCTCCTCCACATGTTTGCTTTGCATAAAGAACTTCTTACCCGCTGCTATCTTCTTGGCCTCCTGGATCTCCTGCTATGCTTTCTCGGCTTTGGCCTTGGCGTCTTTTAAATTCATAAGGGCCTTCGCAAGCTCGGCCTCTTTCGCCTTCAGATCATGCTCCATGGACTCACATTTCTTGTTGAGGTCCTGGAGCTCTTGTTGTACCTCACCTACCCTAGCACTTTGTTTTTCGCGCTCCTTACACTCCGAGGCCGCCTTGTCTTCGGCCTCGGACAACGCCTTCTTCAGGGACGCCACTTCGGCGGCGGCCCCTGTTACACGGTCACGACACTTAGGTGTTAGACCCACCAATGCTGCCTATCCTTAAATATATAAGAGCGGGAATTACTTACCCTTGTTCTCTTCGAGCTGCCTCTTCGCGAGGTCGGGCTCTCCCTGTGCCTGCTCCAGGTCCCACTTCAGTTCGGCAACCTCGGCAGTACGGGCAGCAGCAGCAAGCAGCACAGCCTGCTTATTCACAATAATACTTATGATTAGACTCCTGCGGATTATAATTGACCCTCTGCTCGGCTTTTCTTTCCGAACACCAAACAGAGTATCAGGGGCTACTACCTATCGGGTGGTAATTTTGCACATATTTATTACTTACCTCGAAGCCTGTTAGGAGGCTGGTGCAAGCTTCGGTTAGTCCGCTCTTGGCGGACGAAACCTTCCGAATCATCGTACTCATAAGAGTACGGTGCCCTTCATCCAGGGAAGCGCTGTGAAGCGCTTCTAGCAGGCCTTCCGGCGCCTCATGTGCAGCGGAAGTCCGCGACATAGACGGCGCACCCTCCTTAGCGAGGGGTCGCCCGCCTGACTCCGGAACCATCAAAGGTTCCGGAATTGTGTTCGGCTGAGAGCTTGGCTGGCCAACGCTCTCATCGACACGATCCGCGGGGATCTTGAACCCCGCGTGTCCGACGTCTGGGACCCCGCCTCGGGGCGTCTCCAGAGTCACCTCCCCCCGCTCTGGGAGCCTTCGGGACAACACCTCCGTGTCATTCGCGTGTTGAGGAGTAGTGGCTGTCGGAAGCGAATTGATCTCCGAATCACTCAGGGACCCAGAGGAAGACACCTCGGGAAGGTCCCTGGCCGGACTTCACATATGTTCGGCATTACAAAATGCAAAAACTATGAAGTGAAATCATGATAGAATGCGGACACTTACGATCGCACTAGGGGCTTCCCCCTGGGCAGCTACCCCTCCTCACTATGAGCGGCCGTGGCGGAATAGTCCGGAAGGGGCACCTTCCCCTTCTTGGACGCCCCAGCCTCCCCTTCCGGGGCGGCTTTTCTCTTCTTCCCCTCCCCAGTGCGGGGAGGTGGAATTTCCTCTTGATTCCCCCCGCCTCCGCGGGAGGAATCTGACTCGTCGTCATCCGACGACAGGGGTATGACGGCCTTGCACCGGGGGCCTTTTCCGGCCCCCTAGTCCGCCTCACCAGACCCCTCGTCCTTTCCGGATGGGGCGTCTTCTTCTTCTGCCTCCTCCCCTTCGTGGGAGGAGTCCGCCTCGTTGTCTTCAGACGAGGCTTCCGGCACAACCTTACGCCGGAGACCCTTTCGGATCCCCGAGGCCTTCTTCTCGGCCTTCTTCTTCGGCACCTTGTACGGTGCCGGGACCAGCATCTCCGTCAAGAGAACATCTGCTGGGTCTTCTGGCAGCGGAGCCGGGCAGTAAACCTGCTCCGCTATCTCCACGTAATCCTGAAGTAAATATGCACAACTACTTAAGGCACTCCCATGAATATATTAGGTAAGAACCAGGTCCGGTGTCAGTCTAAGAACTCACCGGCCTAGGAGCCCGCGCGGCGTGAAGCCCGCGGTCCTCGGATGTCGGAGGAGGCACTTCGGAGGCCTTGAACAGCACCTTCCACGCACCTTTGTGCGTTGTTTCGTAGAGCCTCTGGAGCGTTCGGTGCTTGGTTGGGACGAACTCCCACAGATTGACTGCCCGCCTCTGGCAGGGCAAGATCCGGCGAACGAGCATGACCTGGATCACGTTGACAAGCTTGATGTTCTTGTCCTTCATGCTTTTGACGCATGTTTGGAGTCCGACCAGCTCCGTGGAATCGCCCTAGGACAGGCCCTTCTTCTCCCAGGAGGTGGGCCGCATGGGGGCTCCGGATCGGAACTCGGGGGCCGCTGCCCAGTTGGCGCCGCGCGGCTCGATGATGTAGAACCACCCCGATTGCCATCCTTTTACAGTCTCCCCAAAGGAGCCATTGAGCCATGTGACGTTGGGCATTCTGCCCACCATGGCCCCTCCGCACTCCGCCTGTTGGCCGCTTACCACCTTCGGCTTCACGCAGAAAGTTTGCAGCCATAGGCCGAAGTGAGGCCGGATGCGGAGGAAGGCCTTGCACACAACGATGAACGCCGAGATGTTGAGGACGAAATTCGGGGCTAGATCGTGGAAATCTAGCCCGTAGTAGAACATAAGCCCGTGGACGAAGGGATGGAGTGGAAATCCTAGTCCACGGATGAAGTGGGCGACGAATACGACCCTCTCGTGGGGTCCTGGGTCAGAATGACCTGCCCGGCGTCTGGTAGACGGTGCGCTATGTCCGCGGCCAAGTATCCGGCCGCCTGAAGATTTGTGATGTGCTTCTCCTTGACGGTGGAAGCCACCCACTTGCCTCCTGCTCCAGACATGTTTAGCTGTGCGGGGAAGACGGGCTTGGGCGCTGGAGCTCGAGGGGGCAAGAGTGGGCAAAGGAGGAAGAAGGCGTGGGTGAAAATGGGGGAATCTTATCCCTTTATAGAGGCTCCGGAAGTGGTGCGCCTCCCCACTTGCCCGTTGGGAATCGCTTGTTTCCCAAGCACCACGGTTAATGGCATGGTGAGATTACCCATACCCGTATTGATGAGAATCCCGTAATAAGGGGACACAATCTCTGCTTTGACAAGACGTGTCACAGAAACCGCCTCGTAATATGCATTGTGGCTGGTTGTGGGGAAACGGTTCGAATGATGGATCCGATCATAATGGCATGTCACGTCATCAGAAAAAGTTGTCAGCAGATTGCATTTGTGAAATATCATTTTCTCTGCAGTGGTATGTGAAGATCATTTTCCAGATCCGGACACGATTTGAGTGTTCAATAATTTCTTTGGAGTATTCGGAGAAGGAACCCGCCTTGCAATGCCGAAGACAATACTGCGTGCCGGACTCATCGTCATTGAAGCCTGGTTCAGGGGCTACTGAGGGAGTCCTGGATTAGGGGGTATCTGGATAGCCGGACTGTGTACAACGTCCGGACTATTGAAGCGTGAAGATACAAGACTCAAGACTTTGGCCCGTGTCCAGAGGGGACTTTCCTTGGCATGGAAGGCAAGCTTGGCGATCCGGATATTAAATTTCCTTCCTTGTAACCGACTCCATGTAAACCCTAGCCCTCTCCAGTGTCTATATAAACCGGAGAGGTTGGTCCTTAGAAGGCCGATCACAATTACAATCATACCATCATAGGCTAGCTCCTAGGGTTTAGCCTCTACGATCTCGTGGTAGATCTACTCTTGTACTACCCATATCATCAATATTAATCAAGCAGGAAGTAGGGTTTTACCTCCATCAAGAGGGCCCGAACCTGGGTAAACATCTGTGTCCCTTACTTCTTGTTACCATCAGCCTTGATGCACAGATCGGGACCCCCTACCCTAGATCCGCCGGTTTTGACACCGACACCCCCTCCACTTATTCCTGCACCCACACACTTCATCTTCCTCCCAAAAAAATCACCATCCAACTCAAGCACGAGTTCTAGCTCATTTTGCTGCCATTTTCGATCTCCTTGCTCAAAGCTCCATTCACAAAACTGCTTTGGGGGATTGTTCTTTGGTATGTGACTCCTCCAATGGTCCAATTAGTTTTTGTTCTAGTGCTTTATTCATTGCAAATTTTTGTTGCCTAGGTGACCCTGTTCTTGAGTTTGCATGTCAAATTTATATGGTTCCAAGTAGTTCTAATGCATGATATAGGCTCTAGGCACTTGTGGGAGTAGTTGCTATCAATATTGTTGAGTTTGGTTCACTTTTATTTTGAGTTACTAAAAATTTCAGAAATTTTTCAGAGGAAGAAATATGTCCAGGAAAATGTACCAAGGTGGTTCTTCAAGGAAGAAAGGACCCAGGCTTGCAATACGTGAGCAGGACGATGAACCACCGAGGGAAGCTGACGTGCGGCCTTATGAATGGCCGTCAGAGGAGTTTATGGTCAAAGCAGGCATCAAGGATGAATTTGATGCATATGTGCATAATGCTGACCTTGAGGACTTCATGCAAGATAAGTGCCCTCAATACTACCATTTGACTGACTCCTTTGTGAGATGGTTTAAATTTACATCTTCGCACAATTCTCAGAATGTCCTGTTCGATCTTTATGATAAATCATATACCATGGACTTAGAAGATTTTACTACTGCTTGTAAACTCCCGCAGTGGGGCAGTGTTAATGAACCTCGTAAATCTGAATATAAAGACTTTCTTACTAGTATCACTGTGGGAAAATCTAGAGAAATAGCACAAGCTACCATAGGGAGCATTCATTTTCCTTCTATACATTATTTTGCTCTCTTCATAGGTAGATGCATTAACGGTAAAGATGAAGCATGTCACATATGTGTTCCGGATCTTTGTGTTCTCAAGAGTGCTGCATTAGGTGATAAACAATACAACTTGGGGGCAATTGTTGCACGTAGGTTGCATAATAATGGTTTAGATGGAGACTTGTTTGGAGGGATTTATGCGACCAGTGTGGCTAATTATCTTGGTATACACGTACATGAAAATGATAGGGAGTTGCCTCCCGCTTATTTAGATTATAATGCCATGGTTAATCATCATTTTCTTGAGAGGAATGAACAATTCCTCCAGTATTGACTAATCTTTGACAGACGTCGCGCTGTCCATGTTACTCTCCCTGCTCCTGCTTTCTTTGACTACCAGGCAAAAGGAAGATATGTTATCACCAGGGAGGAGGCAAACGAGTATGAGAGGAGGACGGAGGCAGCTCGCCGCCAGGCTGCAGCTCGTGAGGCAATAGCTGCTGCATCTCAGTACGACCCCAGTTACAACTTCGGATATCCGCCAGGCTACCCATGGCCAAAGGCCAACTTAGGCCAAAAGCCTAACCTTGGGGGAGTACGTATTTCTCATCGACATTACATTCATGTTCACACACTCATTCTAGTTGTCGGTGCTCATACTTTTTCATTGTACTGTCCATGCTAGTTTATTTTCTTTTTCTACCTTTCTTCTTGTATGTTTGAATAACCTTAAGAAAAACCAAAAAAATTAGTTGTAGCATTTAGCTAGTTTACTTTCCATGCTTGTAGTAGTAACTAAAAGAAAAACCAAAAAGATTTCTCGTTCTTTTTTTTGCTTGTTGGGAGCTTTCCCGTTTAAATAGTTTTATTTCTTTTCTTTCCTTTGGGGTCGAAAGGAGAAGACCATAATGAAAATGTTTAGTGGCTCTTATATGCATTATTGTTGATTTAACCAGGATCCCATATTACTTTGTCTTCTCCCTTGAATTGAATGCTTGCAGATTCCAGCTTAGTCCAATGCACGTGCACTATTATCATTATCCACACCGTTCGGTCATGCATGTGAAAGGCAATAATGACGATATATGACGAACTGATTGAGATGAGAGAAGCTGGTATGAACTCGACCTCTCTTGTTTTTGTAACTATGATTAGTTCATCGTTCCTGATTCAGCTTATTATGAATAAACATGTTTGCAATGACAATTAGAGATTATATTTGCTTATGCCATGCTTAATTAGCTAGGAGCTTATAATGGTTTACCTTGCATGCCAACATGCTATTAAAATGGTTGTGATGTGGTATGATAGGGTGGTATCCTCCTTTGAATGATTCGAGTGACTTGACTTGGCACATGTTCACGCATGTATTTGAAACAAAATCAACATAGCCTTCACAATATTTATGTTCATGGTGGATTATATCCTACTCATGCTTGCACTCGGTGTTGATTAATTTTAATGCATGTTCATGACTGTTGTCGCTCTCTAAGTTGGTCGCTTCCCAGTCTCTTGCTAGCCTTCACCTGTACCAAGCGGGAATACTGCTTGTGCATCCAAACTCCATAAACCCCAAAGTTAGCCCATATGAGTCCACCATACCTTCCTATATGCGGTATTTACCTGCCGTTCCAAATAAATTTGTATGTGCCAAACTCTAAACCTTCAAATGAAATTCTGTTTTGTATGCTCGAACAACTCATGTATCAACTAGGGTTGTCTGTATCTTCCATGTTAGGCGGGTTATTCTCAAGAGGAGTGGACTCCGCTCCTCATTCATGAGAAAATGGTTGGTAACCGGGATGCCCAGTCCCATGCTCAAATCAAATAAAAATAATTGCAAACAAAACTCCCCAATTGTTGCTAGTTGGAGGCACTCGTTGTTTCGGGCAAGCCATGGATTGATGCTTGTTGGTGGTGGGGGAGTATAAACTTTACCATTCTGTTTGGGAACCGCCTATAATGTGTGTAGCATGGAAGATATCGAGATCTCTCAGTTGCTATGTTGACAGTGAAAGTATACCGCTCAAAATGTTATTTATCTCTATTTCAAAATCGAGCTGTGGCACCTCTACAAATCCCTGCTTCCCTCTGCGAAGGGCCTATCTATTTACTTTTATGTTGAGTCATCACCCTCTTATTAAAAAGCACCCGCTGGAGAGCACCGCTGTCATTTGCATGCATTACTATTAATTTATATTGGGTCTGACTATGACTAGATCTCTTTTACCATGAATTACAATGTTTAGTCAGTCCTTGATCTTTAAAGGTGCTCTGCATTTATGTTTTGCGGTCTCAGAAAGGGCTAGTGAGATACCATCTTGTTATATCATATTATGGTTGTTTTGAGAAAGTGTTGTCATCCGAGATTTATTATTATTGCTCACTAGTTGATTATGCCATTGATATGAGTAAACATGAGACCTAAGTGTTATTGTGAATGTGGTTAGTTCATAATCTTTCCTAAAAACTTGGATGCTAGCTTTACATATTTGCAACAACAAGAGCAAACAGAGTTTGTAAAAGTTTTTCTTTATCACTTTCAGTTTGTCAACTGAATTGCTTGAGGACAAGCAAAGGTTTAAGCTTGGGGGAGTTGATACGTCTCCGTCGTATCTACTTTTCCAAACACTTTTGCCCTTGTTTTGGACTCTAACTTGCATGATTTGAATGAAACTAACTCAGACTGACACTGTTTTCAGCAGAATTGCCATGGTGTTATTTTTGTGTAGAAATAAAAGTTCTCGGAATGACCTGGAAATCCACGAAGCAACTTTTCAGAATTAATAAAAAATACTGGCGAAAGAATCAGCACCAGGGGGCCCACACCCTGTCCACGAGGGTGGGGGCGCGCCCCCTGCCTCGTGGGCCCCCTGGACCTCCACCGACCTCAACTCCAACTCCATATATTTGCTTTCGCGGAGAAAAAAATCGGAGAGAAAGTTTCATCGCGTTTTACGATACGAAGCCGCCGCCAAGCCCTAATCTCTCTTGGGAGGGCTGATCTGGAGTCCATTCTGGGCTTCGGAGAGGGGGATTCATCATCGTCGTCATCATCAACCATCCTCCATCACCAATTTCATGATGCTCACCGCCGTGCGTGAGTAATTCCATCGTAGGCTTGCTGGACGGTGATGGGTTGGATGAGATTTACCATGTAATCAAGTTAGTTTTGTTAGGGTTTGATCCCTAGTATCCACTATGTTCTAAGATTGATGTTGCTATGACTTTGCTATGCTTAATGCTTGTCACTAGGGCCCGAGTGCCATGATTTCAGATCTGAACCGATTATGTTTTCATGAATATATGTGAGTTCTTGATCCTATATTGCAAGTCTACAGTCACCTATTATGTGTTATGACCCGACAACCCCGAAGTGACAATAATCGGGATACTTCTCGGTGATGTCCGTAGTTTGAGGAGTTCATGTATTCACTAAGTGCTAATGCTTTGGTCTGGTACTCTATTAAAAGGAGGCCTTAATATCCCTTAGTTCCCATTAGGACCCCACTGCCACGGGAGGGTACGACAAAGCTGCCATGAAAGTTCTTTTCCATAAGCACGTATGACTATATTTGGAATACATGCCTACATTACATTGATGAACTGGAGCTAGTTCTGTGTCAGCCTATGTTATAACTATTACATGAGGAATCACATCCGACATAATTATCCATCACTGATCCAATGCCTACGAGCTTTTCACATATTGCTCTTTGCTTATTTACTTTACCACTGCTATTGTTACAATTACTACAAAACTGCTACTGTTACTTTTGCTACTGTTACCGATACCTCCATACTACTTTGCTACTAAATACTTTGCTGCAGATACTAAGTTATCCAGGTGTGGTTGAATTGACAACTCAACTGCTAATACTTGAGAATATTCTTTGGCTCCCCTTGTGTCGAATCAATAAATTTGGGTTGAATACTCTACCCTCAAAAACTGTTGCGATCCCCTATACTTGTGGGTTATCATGACTCATTAATTTTTTTCTGAGTAGCAAAAATATAGACAATGTGCATAGCTCTTGCGAGGCGAGCAAGGAGGAGGAGCGCACGTGTAGGTCTCCTCTTCTCATGCTCATACAAGTGGTAGAAGAACTCACCTTATAAAGAGGTGCAAGTCTCTCTCAACTTCCAGGGTGGGACTAAACTTTAGTCTCACTCACACCACTCACATATGTGCATGAATGAGCCAAGAGAATTTCAGAATTTTAGTTGGGCTTTGGGCTAAAGGCCTACTAGCATATTCCAACAAATGCCATTTGGATGCCTTCTCTAAAAAATACATTCGGGGCTTGGGTTATAGAAAACCACGAGTTTCCCCAAATTGCATTTAACCACCACTACATGGGCCACCGAGTAACATGTAGCACTGATTTTCGTATTGCCTCGTTCTAACAACATTTCTGATCGGTGGGACCCGGCTATCAGGTTAACTTGGCGGCCCAAGTGGGCCTGCATGTAAGTTTTGGAGACTTAATGAACTCCTTCATTCTCCCGCATCTCCATCTACATCGTGGAACCCCTAAAAAAATCTACATCATGGAACGTGTCAGCCCTTGTTGAGTCACGCATACCTAGCTCTCGCTCCGCCCACTCCTGCAAAGTTCCCACCCTGCCTAGCTATCTGCATCGTTGGTTCATCAGGGGCCCAACCAGAGCCGAGCCCACCTTGCTATCCTACTTCTCATTTATGGAGGCTTCAAACCAAATGGTTCTAAGATCACAAGAATCCTCGTTGTGTCGCCCACTAAGTGGCCCACCAAGCACAATAAACCTATTTCATCATGGCTTCCCGTCCTTCCATAAGTGATAGATCTTCATCAAGTAGGCGATCTTCGTGCCCTTAAAAACTCCTGAGTCCTTCACACCAAGTAATCTAAGGCCAAAAATGACTTCTAACTGACTAGGGGGCGCACACCCTTCAAGAGTAACATGCAAAACAAAGTCACTTGATGGAAACTCCATCAAATGTCTTCAATCAAAGCACCTCAAGAACCCATAGGATCACTCTATCACAAGGATATGTTTGTGGTGAAAGAGATGAACTTGAGGTATAGGGGTTCAAGAAAGGGAGGAGCTCATGTCTTTCATGAATCAAAAAGTGTTCATGGAACCACCCAATACTTATTTCGTCTTTCTTTCCTTGGATCTCTCTTCCTCAATTATTGTGGTGTATGCATGGCATGTAGTTTTTTTTTATTTTTTTGAGAAAAAGGTGGCATGTATGTTTGGAGAACTTTAGGATCTTTCATGAAATTTTACAACGAATATATTGTAACAAATCAATGAAGATAACTATTCTACTACAATACTTGTCATTGCCTCTTGCAATTACTTCAAACAGAACACTGCTAGCCAACCGATGCTTGCTAGCATTTGCTAAGATGCACGAAATATTTAAGAACACATTGGAGCGATGAGATTTGAAAACAGCTCTTTAAAATTTTAAAATATTTTTTGAAAATCATGAACAATTTCTAAATACCAAATATTTATATAAACACAAACATTTTTAAATTCCATTTTATTTTGAAAACACGAACAGATTTTGAAATCCTTAAACAATTTTAAAGTGTGAACACATTTTGAAAATTCCTTTTTTAGAAACATGAATATTTATCGAAAAACATGAACATTTGTTTAAAATGTGAACAAAATTTTCAAATGTTGATTTTTTGAACATTTATTAAAAATATGAACAAAATTTGAAATTCCAAGCATTTTTTGTAAATATTTTTTTGAAAACCTGAACAAAACTTGAAATTCTGAATAATATTTAAATTTTGAACAGATTTGGAAATTCTGATTTTTTTTAAATATATGGAAAACATAATAGAAACCGGAAAAATGAGAAGAAGAAGAACAAAAAAACAACAACATGAAAAGCCGATTCGAGAACCTTCTAGAAGGTTACCAAAACCGGTAGAACATACACTAGGCTACCGAAAAAATGGGCCGGCCCACTAGATCGCTCGCCTCGGTCGCAGTATGCATCAGACATGTGACAGAATTTGTCGGGATCATGAAGGGAATTTTATGGGAGCATCTTCCATTACTCTCAATGGTGTTACGGATGTCCCTACACTTGAATCCATGGCGTGCCGGGAGGCGCAGGTGCTTGCTCTCGACCTATTGGCATATCGAGTTCTTATAGCCTCTGATCGTAACTCGGCAATGCAAGATACAAAAGCCAATATAGGAGGAGCTCATGTTGCGGTGATCAAAGAAGTTAATGGTAGAAACAGAGATTTCCAAGATTGCTGTTTTATTCATGAGTCAATTCTTAAAACTTATGAAGTTGATAGTTTAGCCAAATTTTCTTTATCTTTAGATTTTGGACACACCGTATGGTTCAGTGTGTTCCACGCGTTTTCACCCCCCCCCCCCCCCCCCCCAATAGAATGAGATCGGAATCCGGTTTTTTTTAAATGTTAGCAGGTTGACGCGATTGTAAAAACGTCTTATATTATAGAACAGAGGAAGTAGATGATTATGGTCAAGCAACACGGCAATATACCTTTAGATGATTGGAACAACATCTTAACAGAATTATACAGAACGGCGAAACGAGTGCCTCGACAAGATACGAACGACATTCGATCTTTCCCAGGTAGCAGCTACAATATCGAATCGAATTATTTACGACAGCGACGCGGTACGGATCGAGTCTTCTCGTCTCGTCTCGTGTACGTCGTCCTGCTAAGTGGTAACTGCTACTATATGCTGTCGATTTGGATTGCAGGACCATGCAGTGCATGCAAGCCGGCCTGCCGGCTGGCTAGTTGCCGGCGAGGGCGACCTGCCCGGCGACGAACGCCCTGAGGTTCCTCTCGGACGAGCCGCCCACGGCCGCAGCCGCCCGCGCCTTCTCCCTCCACAGCTCCGCCTTGGCGCGCACCACATCCGACGTGGCGAAGGCGACGCATCTCTGCAGCTCGTCGGCCTCCAGCACGCCATCCTTCTCGCTCACGGCGGCCCTGACCCCGGTGCCGAGCTGCCGCTCCACCAGCCACGCGTTGGTGCCCTGGTCCGTCCACTGCGGCACTCCCACCACCGGCACGCCGCACGCCACGCTCTCCAGCGTCGAGTTCCACCCGCAGTGCGTGACGAAGCACCCCACCGCCGGGTGCGACAGCACCTTCCCCTGGTCGCACCACTCCACCACCATGCCCCCGCCGGTGCACAAGTCGTCGCCGTCGACCTCGCCGCGGTTGTCCTTCCTCAGCACCCACAGGAACGGCCGGCCGCTCTCCGCCATGCCACGGGACACCTCCGCGATCTGCCGCTTGCTCATCGTCGACAGGCTCCCGAAGGAGATGTAGACGACCGACCCCGCTTCCTGCGCGTCCAGCCACTCCAGGTACCCCTTGCCGTCCTGCTTGAACAGGTCGTTGCTGTTGTTGGCCGCCGCCGCTGCCGACGCCGAGGCGTCCAGGAAGGAGAGGACGGGGCCGATGGGGACGACGTTGATGCCGTGCTGGTGCAGCGTCGCCACCGCGTCGGGCTCCATGGCATCGAACGTGTTGGCGAGCACGGTGGGCGAGTCCTCGCGATCCAGCACGTCGAGCAGCTCGCGGAACGCGGCGAGCACGAAGGCGTAGGGGTGGTCGTCGGACGCGATGGTGAGGAACGACGGCAGGTCGCGCACGCGCATCGGCGGGAGCCCCCGGACGGGGACGTCCGCCCACGGGTCACTCGCCGCGGCGGTGACGGCCTGGTCGAGGCCGTCGGTGCCGCGGAAGAAGTGGAAGTAGGCGGCGAGCACGGTGGCCGGCTGGATCCAGTAGAGCGCGGCCGGGACGCCGTGCGCGCGCGCGACGTCAGCGACCCAGGAGAGGAGCACCGTGTACACCACCTGCGTGACGGGGGTGCCGGCGTCGCGGAGGCGCGCGAGCACGCCGCCCAGCGTGCGGGCCCCCACGACCTTGAGGTTGGACATGTAGTGCATGTTGTCGTGCGCGGACTTGTCGAAGCCGCCGTCGTAGCCGTCGGAGTAGGGCACGTAGCGGACGCCGGCGCCGTCGACGTGGTCCACGGCCGCGGCGTCTGCGTCGTCCGGGAACATCTTGCGGCAGGCGGAGACGGCGGTGGAGACGGTGACGCGGGCGCCCGGCGCGGCGCGGAGCAGGCGCAGCGCGAGGTGGCGCGCCGGGTTGATGTGGCCCTGCGCCGGGTACGTGACCACGAGGAAGTGCGGCGCCTCCTCCCCCATGCGCTCCATGGCCGGCATTGCTGCGTGCGTGCGTGCGGTGCGAGTGCCAGAGGCCAAGAGCGTACTAGGTAAGCAAGCAAGAGTGTCCTCGCTGGGGTGGGTTGCGGCGCGTGGTCGATGTGGAGGTGGCCCTTCGCTGCGCTTGTTATATACTCCGGCGGAGATGTCGTCGGGAAAAAAATTACGGCGGAGATGACGGAAGTGCTGACTATATGGCGCAGGGGGGGCCATGTCAGACATGTGGTCAGCAGGCATGGGTGGCTGCAGTTCAGGCGTTTGTGTGGCGGTCCGTGCTGCAGCAAGCAAAGAAGAAGACGTGGATTGCCCAATTAATGGCTGGAGCCGGTCACATGTACTCCTCAGACTTGGTTGTCAACTTGGGATTAGCCAGAGAGGGAGAGACGCATCTGAGCGTCCCTGATTAGCTGAGGTTCGTACTGAAATTTTGCATGTCTATCCGCAAAATAAACACTGGTAACATGTCGGAATGTCCCCTCTTGGCAATTCCTTGCATGTGCAACGAACGAACAACCAAGCTGTCTTCCTTGGCTCTTCGCCTTCTTCGAGTGCGATCGAGGTTCAGTTGCTGTTAAGTGCTCGAAAAAGCATACTGATGTGCACTTGATATTTTGAGAGACGCCGAGTATAATGTAGCACACACACGCACAAAAACTCAGAGCACAATACGCGCACCCACATAACTTCTACTGAAGAACATTTCAGAGTTGTGGAGCTTCGAAATTGATACACCTCAATATCGATGGGGACGTCGCCTTGGACTTTCGGAGTAATTTACCTTTGATACTCTTCCTTCACGATCTTCACGCACGGTTTTCAGTATGTGATATGTACTCCCTCTGTCCCATAATGTAAGACGTTTTTTGACTCTAGTGTTGTGTAAAAAACCATCTTACATTATGGGACGGAGAGAGTATTATTTTTTCACATGATACATGCATAGGCCTCTGGATATTTCCACTTGATGTGCGAGCATGATTAGTTTGCAGATATTGGCTAGCCGAATGCCATCATTGTCAAATATTGGTAATATTAAGACTTGCCAAATATTGGCAAATTTATGTGAGATAGGCAAAACAACTTGCTAACCTCGTAAAAAGAAGAAACCAATCAATTAGTGGCCAACATTTGGCACAATGTCAAATATTCGCAATGCCAATTCTTGGCACCACCAATTATCCTCCCCTTCCATCTATCACGGCTCTAGAAGAGCACCCACAAGTGCAACAGATGCAAGCTAAGATATGAAAATGATGGCCTCCCAACCCCACCATCATATGGATTGCAGATATGCGCAGCTGAATTTGGATACAATCAATGTGATAGATTGGAGCAGAATTTGAATGGCAACATATGCCCATACCATAATATTGGTTGGGAATATTTTGGATACAGTTGTAATCAAACAATTTTGCAAGTTTCAGAAATGAAGGCGAGGGCAAAAAATCTCTTTGAAAACCCATTTTTAGACATACACAATTAAGTTATCTCTCATTTATTCTCATGTTATACGGATGCAACCGAGATCCGCATTGAAGTCCCACATACCAATCTTTAGAGCATGCTTACATTGAGGGATTTTTCCATTGATATCCAGCCGATAGTTCGAAGGGAGCGGTTATTTCCCAACCAAATTAGAACTTGTTATTCCAGAGTCCTATCTTATCTAGGCGATTTATGAGTAAACTGTCTTAGCTAGGCGTTAATTTTTCATATTGTCTGATGTTTCATTCAGTAATTGCACTTTCAGATAATTATATGCTACGTTAGATTTAGAGATGTGTACCTATTGCAACTACGTATCATCTGAACCTGCCAAAGATATGTAAACCACCAATATTAGAAAGCAAACACAGCCAGGGTTCTGTACGGATGTTTCGAGAATGTGCTCCATTGTGCAGGGTGAACCACTTTTGAGATCTCAAAGGTATCGAGTCTCGGCAGTGGCTTCACAGTGAAATCCCGATATAACTCCGCTCCATTCAAAACTACCAACATCGAGCAAGCTTTTCCATTGTGAAGCGTTTAGAGATTCTACCATTGGTTTGAATCTCGGTGGTTCTAGCTTCACTACTAGAACTAAAACCACAAGTCTTATTTTCGAATGGAGGAAGTAGTTGCCACGGGACGGAGAGAGTATTATTTTTTCACATGATACATGCATAGGCCTCTGGATATTTCCACTTGATGTGCGAGCATGATTGGTTTGCAGATATTGGCTAGCCAAATGCCATCATTGTCAAATATTGGTAATATTAAGACTTGCCAAATATTGGCAAATTTATGTGAGATAGGCAAAACAACTTGCTAACCTCGTAAAAAGAAGAAACCAATCAATTAGTGGCCAACATTTGGCACAATGTCAAATATTCGCAATGCCAATTCTTGGCACCACCAATTATCCTCCCCTTCCATCTATCACAGCTCTAGAAGAGCACCCACAAGTGCAACAGATGCAAGCTAAGATATGAAAATGATGGCCTCCCAACCCCACCATCATATGGATTGCAGATATGCGCAGCTGAATTTGGATACAACCAATGTGATAGATTGGAGCAGAATTTGAATGGCAACATATGCCCATACCATAATATTGGTTGGGAATATTTTGGATACAGTTGTAATCAAACAATTTTGCAAGTTTCAGAAATGAAGGCGAGGGCAAAAAATCTCTTTGAAAACCCATTTTTAGACATACACAATTAAGTTATCTCTCATTTATTCTCATGTTATACGGATGCAACCGAGATCCGCATTGAAGTCCCACATACCAATCTTTAGAGCATGCTTACATTGAGGGATTTTTCCATTGATATCCAGCCGATAGTTCGAAGGGAGCGGTTATTTCCCAACCAAATTAGAACTTGTTATTCCAGAGTCCTATCTTATCTAGGCGATTTATGAGTAAACTGTCTTAGCTAGGTGTTAATTTTTCATATTGTCTGATGTTTCATTCAGTAATTGCACTTTCAGATAATTATATGCTACGTTAGATTTAGAGATGTGTACCTATTGCAACTACGTATCATCTGAACCTGCCAAAGATATGTAAACCACCAATATTAGAAAGCAAACACAGCCAGGGTTCTGTACGGATGTTTCGAGAATGTGCTCCATTGTGCAGGGTGAACCACTTTTGAGATCTCAAAGGTATCGAGTCTCGGCAGTGGCTTCACAGTGAAATCCCGATATAACTCCGCTCCATTCAAAACTACCAACATCGAGCAAGCTTTTCCATTGTGAAGCGTTTAGAGATTCTACCATTGGTTTGAATCTCGGTGGTTCTAGCTTCACTACTAGAACTAAAACCACAAGTCTTATTTTCGAACGGAGGAAGTAGTTGCCACGGGACGGAGAGAGTATTATTTTTTCACATGATACATGCATAGGCCTCTGGATATTTCCACTTGATGTGCGAGCATGATTGGTTTGCAGATATTGGCTAGCCAAATGCCATCATTGTCAAATATTGGTAATATTAAGACTTGCCAAATATTGGCAAATTTATGTGAGATAGGCAAAACAACTTGCTAACCTCGTAAAAAGAAGAAACCAATCAATTAGTGGCCAACATTTGGCACAATGTCAAATATTCGCAATGCCAATTCTTGGCACCACCAATTATCCTCCCCTTCCATCTATCACGGCTCTAGAAGAGCACCCACAAGTGCAACAGATGCAAGCTAAGATATGAAAATGATGGCCTCCCAACCCCACCATCATATGGATTGCAGATATGCGCAGCTGAATTTGGATACAACCAATGTGATAGATTGGAGCAGAATTTGAATGGCAACATATGCCCATACCATAATATTGGTTGGGAATATTTTGGATACAGTTGTAATCAAACAATTTTGCAAGTTTCAGAAATGAAGGCGAGGGCAAAAAATCTCTTTGAAAACCCATTTTTAGACATACACAATTAAGTTATCTCTCATTTATTCTCATGTTATACGGATGCAACCGAGATCCGCATTGAAGTCCCACATACCAATCTTTAGAGCATGCTTACATTGAGGGATTTTTCCATTGATATCCAGCCGATAGTTCGAAGGGAGCGGTTATTTCCCAACCAAATTAGAACTTGTTATTCCAGAGTCCTATCTTATCTAGGCGATTTATGAGTAAACTGTCTTAGCTAGGTGTTAATTTTTCATATTGTCTGATGTTTCATTCAGTAATTGCACTTTCAGATAATTATATGCTACGTTAGATTTAGAGATGTGTACCTATTGCAACTACGTATCATCTGAACCTGCCAAAGATATGTAAACCACCAATATTAGAAAGCAAACACAGCCAGGGTTCTGTACGGATGTTTCGAGAATGTGCTCCATTGTGCAGGGTGAACCACTTTTGAGATCTCAAAGGTATCGAGTCTCGGCAGTGGCTTCACAGTGAAATCCCGATATAACTCCGCTCCATTCAAAACTACCAACATCGAGCAAGCTTTTCCATTGTGAAGCGTTTAGAGATTCTACCATTGGTTTGAATCTCGGTGGTTCTAGCTTCACTACTAGAACTAAAACCACAAGTCTTATTTTCGAACGGAGGAAGTAGTTGCCACGGAAGGAAATCTTGAAGCAATTTTTGTTGGCCAACCATATAAGGGACCAAACTCCTACATGCTAGGGTGGACTTTTTCCCGTTCATTCTCTAATCCTACACTCCGTGTGAACAAGCCTCATCGTATTCTTAACTTCCATGTTAAGAGATGAAACCATTGGAGGGAGAGAGAGAGAGAGAGAGAGAGAGAGAGAGAGAGAGAGAGAGAGGGAGGGAGGGTGAGAGAGAGAGAGAGGGAGGGAGGGAGGGAGGGAGGGAGGGAGAGGGAGAGGGAGAGGGAGGGAGGGAGAGAGAGAGAGAGAGAGAGAGAGAGAGAGAGAGAGAGAGAGAGAGAGAGAGAGAGAGAGAGGGGAGGGAGGGAGGGAGAGAGGGAGGGAGGGAGGGAGAGGGAGCGGAAGAGAGAGAGAGAGAGAGAGAGAGAGAGAGAGAGAGAGAGAGAGAGAGAGAGAGAGAGAGAGAGAGAGAGAGAGAGTTCTTGTTTTACTAGAGCTTCAAGCAAGAACATCTTCAAGCTTCATGAGTCCATTTTGACTCAAGTATCATCATTTTTTTATTACAATCTTATCGAGTTTGAATTAAGGTATCTCATTAATTGTTGCCTAATCATTAATGACCCCTCCCCCCCGGAATGTACAAATCATCTCTTTTACGCATTTAGCATATCAACAATAACCAGTGAATAAAAGAAATCTGATGCTTTTTAAACCCTACCATGGGTGTGAAACATCATAGTCACAGGTTCTAAAGTGCGGGACAAGCACCTGTACAATCGTGGCCACCAATACCACCACCCATGCCACTTGGATCTTTGCTAACATGATCTAATCAAACAAGGTTTTTAAGGCGGTTTGGTGGAATTCTCCACCAAACCTATCTCGAAGACCGCAGAACCATCATAAGCAGCCTAGACACCAATAGAGGAGGCACTACACTCACCAAGATTCATTCCATTCAAATCATGGCCATATGGGGGCTATGCCCTAGCCTCTGTCTTCATGACCCCAGGGGCATAGCGAAGCCCCATGCAACACTTGCCATGTCATGGGGCATGACAACTAGTTCTTTCGTTCACTGTAGCTATTCTAGCTAGTGTTATGCACTGTTCATCACTGTAGTGTGAAGTTGGCATGGGGCATCCCTTTATCCCAGCTATGCAACTGCATGACCCCATCGCTGTGCATGATCATTACCATCCCACTAGCATTTACTTTACGTTTCTCTATTATATTGTAGTTTTTGTTTTGAAATCCAATATATGCATAGCTATAAATATTGTTGGGGAACGTAGTAATTTCAAAATTTTCCTACGCACACGCAAGATCATGGTGATGATATAGCAACGAGGGGAGAGTGTTGTCTACGTACCCTCGTAGACCGAAGCGGAAGCGTTGACGCAATGTGGAGGAAGTAGTCGTACGTCCTCCCGGTCCGACCGATCCAAGCACCGTTACTCCGGCACCTCCGAGTTCTTGACACGCGTACAGCTCGATGACGCACCCTCGATCTCCAATCCAGTAGAGGCTCCGAGGGGGAGTTCCGTCAGCACGACGGCGTGGTGACGATCTTGATGTTCTCCTGTCGCAGGGCTTCGCCTAAGCACCGCTACAATATGATCGAGGTGTAATATCGTGGAGGGGGGCACCGCACACGGCTAAGGAACGATCAATGATCAACTTGTGTGTCCTAGGGTGCCCCCTACCCCCGTATATAAAGGAGGGAGGGAGGAGGTGGCCGGCCTCAAGGGGGGCGCGCCATAGGGAGGGGGAAACCTACTCCAAGTAGGTTTCCCTCTCTTTTCCTTATCTTATTTGGAGGGGGAAGGAAGGAGTACTAGTATTAGGAAGTAGTACTAGTAGTAGGAAGGAAGAGAGGGGGAAGGAGAAAGGAAAGGGGGGGCCGGCCCCCCTCCCCAATTTGGATTGGGCTTGTGGGGGCGCGCCCCCCTCCCTTGCTCCTTCTCTCTTCCTCCTACATGGGCCCAATAAGGCCCATATACCTCCCGGGGGGTTCCGGTAACCTCCCGGAGCTCCAAACTTCTCCAGAACCTTTCCGGTGTCCAAATATATCCGTCCAATATATCAATCTTTATGTCTCGACCATTTCGAGACTCCTCGTCATGTCCGTGATCATATCCGGGACTCCGAACAAACTTCGGTACATCAAAATACATAAACTCATAATATAATTGTCATCGAAACCTTAAGCGTGCGGACCGTACGGTTCGAGAACAATGCAGACATGACCGAGACACGTCTCTGGTCAATAAGCAATAGCGGGACCTGGATGCCCATATTGGTTCCTACATATTCTACGAAGATCTTTATCGGTCAAACCGCATAACAACATACTTTGTTCCCTTTGTCATCAGTATGTTACTTGCCCGAGATTTGATCGTCGGTATCCAATACCTAGTTCAATCTCGTTACCGGCAAGTCTCTTTACTCGTTCTGTAATACGTCATCTCATAACTAACTCATTAGTTATATGCTTGCAAGGCTTAGGTGATGAGTATTACCGAGAGGGCCCAGAGATACCTCTCCGACAATCGGAGTGACAAAACCTAATCTCGAATTATGCCAACTCGACATGAACCTTCGGAAACACCTGTAGAGCACCTTTATAATCACCCAGTTACGTTGTGACGTTTGGTAGCACACAAAGTGTTCTTCTGGTACACGGGAGTTGCATAATCTCATAGTTGTAGGAACTTTGTATAAGTCATGAAGAAAGCAATAGCAGTATACTAAACGATCAAGTGCTAGGCTAACAAAATGGGTCATGTCAATCACATCATTCTTCTAATGATGTGATCCCACTAATCAAATGACAACACATGTCTATGGTCAGGAAACATGACCATCTTTGATTAATGAGCTAGTCAAGTAGAGGCATACTAGTGACTATATGTTTGTCTATGTATTCACACATGTATCATGTTTCCGGTTAATACAATTCTAGCATGAATAATAAACATTTATCATGATATGAGGAAATAAATAATAACTTTATTATTGCCTCTAGGGCATATTTCCTTCAGTCTCCCACTTGCACTAGAGTCAATAATCTAGATTACATAGTAATGATTCTAACACCCATGGAGTCTTGGTGCTGATCATGTTTTGCTCGTGAGAGAGGCTTAGTCAACGGGTCTGCAACATTCAGATCCGTGTGTATCTTGCAAATCTCTATGTTTCCCACTTGGACTTGGTCCCGAATGGAATTGAAGCGTCTCTTGATGTGCTTGGTCCTCTTGTGAAATCTGGATTCCTTTGTCAAGGCAATTGCACCAGTATTGTCACAGAAGATCTTCATTGGTCCCGATGCACTAGGTATGACACCTAGATCGGAAATGAACTCCTTCATCCAGACTCCTTCATTTGCTGCTTCAGAAGCAGCTATGTACTCCGCTTCACATGTAGATCCCGCCACGACGCTTTGTTTAGAACTGCACCAACTTACAGCTCCACCGTTTAATAAAAACACGTATCCGGTTTGCGATTTAGAATCGTCCGGATCAGTGTCAAAGCTTGCATCGACGTAACCATTTACGACTAGCTCTTTGTCACCTCCATATACGAGAAACATATCCTTAGTCCTTTTCAGGTATTTCAGGATGTTCTTGACCGCTGTCTAGTGATCCACTCCTGGATTACTTTGGTACCTTCCTGCTAAGCTTATTGCTAAGCATACGTTAGGTCTGGTACACAGCATTGCATACATGATAGAGCCTATGGCTGAAGCATAGGGAACATTTTTCATTTTCTCTCTATCTTCTGCTGTGGTCAGGCATTGAGTTCGACTCAACTTCACACCTTGTAGCACAGGCAAGAATCCTTTCTTTGCCTGATCCATATTGAACTTTTTCAATATTTTGTCAAGGTATGTGCTTTGTGAAAGTCCTATTAAGCGTCTTGATCTATCTCTATAGATCTTGATGCCTAATATGTAAGCAGCTTCACCGAGGTCTTTCATCGAAAAACTTTTATTCAAATATCCCTTTATGCTATCCAGAAATTCCATATCATTTCCAATTAATAATATGTCATCAACATATAAAACTAGAAATGCTATAGAGCTCCCACTCACTTTCTTGTAAATACAGGCTTCTCCAAAAGTCTGTATAAAACCATATGCTTTGATCACACTATCAAAACGTTTATTCCAACTCCGAGATGCTTGCACCAGTCCGTAAATGGAACGTTGGAGCTTGCACACTTTGTCAGCACCTTTTGGATCAACAAAACCTTCCGGCTGCATCATATACAACTCTTCTTCTAGAAATCCATTCAAGAATGCAGTCTTGACATCCATTTGCCAAATTTCATAATCATGAAATGCAGCAATAGCCAACATGAGTCGGACAGACTTAAGCATCGCTACGGGTGAGAAAGTCTCATCGTAGTCAACCGCTTGAACTTGTCGAAAACCTTTCGCAACAAGTCGAGCTTTATAGACAGTAACATTACCATCAGCGTCAGTCTTCTTCTTAAAGATCCATTTATTCTCAATGGCTTGCCGATCATCGGGCAAGTCAACCAAAGTCCATACTTTGTTTTCATACATGGATCCTATCTCAGATTTCATGGCCTCTAGCCATTTTGCGGAATCTGGGCTCATCATCGCTTCCTCATAGTTCGTAGGTTCATCATGGTCAAGTAACATGACTTCCAGAACAGGATTACCGTACCACTCTGGTGCGGATCTTATTCTGGTAGACCTACGAGGTTCAGCAGAAATTTGATCTGAAGTTTCATGATCAATATCATTAGCTTCCTCACTAGTTGGTGTAGTTGTCACGGGAACCGGTTCTCGTGATGAACTACCTTCCAACAAGGGAGTAGATACAGTTATCTCATCAAGTTCTACTTTCCTCCCACTCACTTCTTTCGAGAGAAATTCTTTCTCTAGAAAGGATCCATTCTTAGCAACGAATGTTTTGCCTTCGGATCTGTGATAGAAGGTGTACCCAACAGTTTCCTTTGGGTATCCTATGAAGACACATTTCTCCGATTTGGGTTCGAGCTTATCTGGTTGAAGTTTCTTCACATAAGCATCGCAGCCCCAAACTTTAAGAAACGACAACTTTGGTTTCTTGCCAAACCATAGTTCATAAGGCGTCGTCTCAACGGATTTTGATGGTGCCCTATTTAACGTGAATGCGGCCGTCTCTAAAGCATAACCCCAAAACGATAGCGGTAAATCGGTAAGAGACATCATAGATCGCACCATATCAAGTAAAGTACGATTACGACGTTCGGACACACCATTCCGTTGTGGTGTTCCAGGTGGCGTGAGTTGCGAAACTATTCCGCATTGTTTCAAATGTAAACCAAACTCGTAACTCAAATATTCTCCTCCACGATCAGATCGTAGAAACTTTATTTTCTTGTTACGATGATTTTCTACTTCACTCTGAAATTCTTTGAACTTTTCAAATGTTTCAGACTTGTGCTTCATTAAGTAGATATACCCATATCTGCTCAAATCATCTGTGAAGGTGAGAAAATAACGATATCCGCCACGAGCCTCAACATTCATCGGGCCACATACATCTGTATGTATGATTTCCAACAAATCTGTTGCTCTCTCCATAGTACCGGAGAACGGCGTTTTGGTCATCTTGCCCATGAGGCACGGTTCGCAAGTACCAAGTGATTCATAATCAAGTGATTCCAGAAGTCCATCAGTATGGAGTTTCTTCATGCGTTTTACACCGATATGACCTAAACGGCAGTGCCACAAATAAGTTGCACTATCATTATCAACTCTGCATCTTTTGGCTTCAACATTATGAATATGTGTATCACTACTATCGAGATTCAATAAAAATAGACCACTCTTCAAGGGTGCATGACCATAAAAGATATTACTCATATAAATAGAACAACCATTATTCTCTGATTTAAATGAATAACCGTCTCGCATCAAACAAGATCCAGATATAATGTTCATGCTCAACGCAGGCACCAAATAACAATTATTTAGGTCTAAAACTAATCCCGATGGTAGATGTAGAGGTAGCGTGCCGACGGCGATCACATCGACTTTGGAACCGTTTCCCACGCGCATCGTCACCTCGTCCTTGGCCAGTGCTCGCTTATTCCGTAGTCCCTGTTTCGAGTTGCAAATATTAGCAACAGAACCAGTATCAAATACCCAGGTGCTACTACGAGCTCTAGTTAGGTACACATCAATAACATGTATATCACATATACCTTTGTTCACTTTGCCATCCTTCTTATCCGCCAAATACTTGGGGCAGTTCCGCTTCCAGTGACCAGTCTGCTTGCAGTAGAAGCACTCAGTTTCAGGCTTAGGTCCAGACTTGGGTTTCTTCTCCTGAGCAGCAACTTGCTTGCCGTTCTTTTTGAAGTTCCCCTTCTTCTTTCCTTTGCCCTTTTTCTTGAAACTAGTGGTCTTGTTGACCATCAACACTTGATGCTCCTTCTTGATTTCTACCTCCGCGGCTTTCAGCATCGCGAAGAGCTCGGGAATAGTCTTGTTCATCCCTTGCATATTATAGTTCATCACAAAGCTCTTGTAGCTTGGTGGCAGTGATTGAAGAATTCTGTCAATGACACTATCATCAGGAAGATTAACTCCCAGTTGAATCAAGTGATTGTTATACCCAGACATTCTGAGTATATGTTCACTGACATAACTATTCTCCTCCATCTTGCAGCTGTAGAACTTATTGGAGACTTCATATCTCTCAATCCGGGCATTTGCTTGAAATATTAACTTCAACTCCTGGAACATCTCATATGCTCCATGACGTTTAAAACGTCGTTGAAGACCCGGTTCTAAGCCGTAAAGCATGGCACACTGAACTATAGAGTAGTCATCAGCTTTGCTCTGCCAGACGTTCTTAACGTCGTCAGTTGCATCAGCAGCAGGCCTGGCACCCAGCGGTGCTTCCAGGACGTAACTCTTCTGTGCAGCAATGAGGATAATCCTCAGGTTACGGACCCAGTCCGTGTAATTGCTACCATCATCTTTCAACTTTGCTTTCTCAAGGAACGCATTAAAATTCAACGGAACAACAGCACGAGCCATCTATCTACAAACAAACATAGAAAAGCAAGATACTATCAGGTACTAAGTTCATGATAAATTTAAGTTCAATTAATCATATTACTTAAGAACTCCCACTTAGACAGACATCTCTCTAGTCATCTAAGTGATCACGTGATCCAAATCAACTAAACCATAACCGATCATCACGTGAGATGGAGTAGTTTTCAATGGTGAACATCACTATGTTGATCATATCTACTATATGATTCACGCTCGACCTTTCGGTCTCCGTGTTCCGAGGCCATATCTGCATATGCTAGGCTCGTCAAGTATAACCTGAGTATTCTGCGTGTGCAAAACTGGCTTGCACCCGTTGTAGATGGACGTAGAGCTTATCACACCCGATCATCACGTGGTGTCTCGGCACGACGAACTTTGGCAACGGTGCATACTCAGGGAGAACACTACTTGATAATTTTAGTGAGAGATCATCTAAAATGCTACCGTCAATCAAAGCAAGATAAGATGCATAAAGGATAAACATCACATGCAATCAATATAAGTGATATGATATGGCCATCATCATCTTGTGCTTGTGATCACCATCGTCACCGGCGCGACACCTTGATCTCCATCGTAACATCGTTGTCATTTACGCCATCTATTGCTTCTACGACTATCGCTACCACTTAGTGATAAAGTAAAGCAATTACAGGGCGTTTGCATTTCATACAATAAAGCGACAACCATATGGCTCCTGCCAGTTGCCGATAACTTCGGTTACAAAACATGATCATCTCATACAATAAAATATAGCATCACGTCTTGGCCATATCACATCACAACATGCCCTGCAAAAACAAGTTAGACGTCCTCTACTCTGTTGTTGCAAATTTTACGTGGCTGCTACGGGCTTAAGCAAGAACCAATCTCACCTACGCATCAAAACCACAACGATAGTTTGTCAAGTTGATGCTGTTTTAACCTTCGCAAGGACCGGGCGTAGCCACACTCGGTTCAACTAAAGTTGGAGAAACTGACACCCGCTAGTCACCTGTGTGCAAAGCACGGCGGTAAAACCAGTCTCGCGTAAGCGTACGCGTAATGTCGGTCCGGGCCGCTTCATCCAACAATACCGCTGAACCAAAGTATGACATGCTGGTAAGCAGTATGACTTATATCGCCCACAACTCACTTGTGTTCTACTCGTGCAAATAACATCAAACCATAAAAACCTAGGCTCGGATGCCACTGTTGGGGAACGTAGTAATTTCAAAATTTTCCTACGCACACGCAAGATCATGGTGATGATATAGCAACGAGGGGAGAGTGTTGTCTACGTACCCTCGTAGACCGAAGCGGAAGCGTTGATGCAACGTAGAGCAAGTAGTCGTACGTCCTCCCGGTCCGACCGATCCAAGCACCGTTACTCCGGCACCTCCGAGTTCTTGACACGCGTACAGCTCGATGACGCACCCTCGATCTCCAATCCAGTAGAGGCTCCGAGGGGGAGTTCCGTCAGCACGACGGCGTGGTGACAATCTTGATGTTCTCCTGTCGCAGGGCTTCGCCTAAGCACCGCTACAATATGATCGAGGTGTAATATCGTGGAGGGGGGCACCGCACACGGCTAAGGAACGATCAATGATCAACTTGTGTGTCCTAGGGTGCCCCCCTACCCCCGTATATAAAGGAGGGAGGGAGGAGGTGGCCGGCCTCAAGGGGGGCGCGCCATAGGGAGGGGGAAACCTACTCCAAGTAGGTTTCCCTCTCTTTTCCTTATCTTATTTGGAGGGGGAAGGAAGGAGTACTAGTATTAGGAAGTAGTACTAGTAGTAGGAAGGAAGAGAGGGGGAAGGAGAAAGGAAAGGGGGGGCCGGCCCCCCTCCCCAATTCGGATTGGGCTTGGGGGGGCGCGCCCCCCTCCCTTGCTCCTTCTCTCTTCCTCCTACATGGGCCCAATAAGGCCCATATACCTCCCGGGGGGTTCCGGTAACCTCCCGGAGCTCCAAACTTCTCCGGAACCTTTCCGGTGTCCAAATATATCCGTCCAATATATCAATCTTTATGTCTCGACCATTTCGAGACTCCTCGTCATGTCCGTGATCATATCCGGGACTCCGAACAAACTTCGGTACATCAAAATACATAAACTCATAATATAATTGTCATCGAAACCTTAAGCGTGCGGACCCTACGGTTCGAGAACAATGCAGACATGACCGAGACACGTCTCTGGTCAATAAGCAATAGCGGGACCTGGATGCCCATATTGGTTCCTACATATTCTACGAAGATCTTTATCGGTCAAACCGCATAACAACATACTTTGTTCCCTTTGTCATCGGTATGTTACTTGCCCGAGATTTGATCGTCGGTATCCAATACCTAGTTCAATCTCGTTACCGGCAAGTCTCTTTACTCGTTCTGTAATACGTCATCTCATAACTAACTCATTAGTTATATGCTTGCAAGGCTTAGGTGATGAGTATTACCGAGAGGGCCCAGAGATACCTCTCCGACAATCGGAGTGACAAAACCTAATCTCGAATTATGCCAACTCGACATGAACCTTCGGAAACACCTGTAGAGCACCTTTATAATCACCCAGTTACGTTGTGACGTTTGGTAGCACACAAAGTGTTCTTCTGGTACACGGGAGTTGCATAATCTCATAGTTGTAGGAACTTTGTATAAGTCATGAAGAAAGCAATAGCAGTATACTAAACGATCAAGTGCTAGGCTAACAAAATGGGTCATGTCAATCACATCATTCTTCTAATGATGTGATCCCACTAATCAAATGACAACACATGTCTATGGTCAGGAAACATGACCATCTTTGATTAATGAGCTAGTCAAGTAGAGGCATACTAGTGACTATATGTTTGTCTATGTATTCACACATGTATCATGTTTCCGGTTAATACAATTCTAGCATGAATAATAAATATTTATCATGATATGAGGAAATAAATAATAACTTTATTATTGCCTCTAGGGCATATTTCCTTCAAATATGTCCTCTGAGGTGTGAGCTTTAGGACTTATTAATGCTACAGTAGAGGACATAACAGCCTACGGCCTATTAGTCACGGTCGATGAAGATACAGAGGTGTTTTAGATTTTTAGAAGAAATTCATTTAATTTATAATGTATAGTAAAACTATCCTAAATTTTGTAAAACTTTTACACAACAACATATATGAAATAACAATACTAATATATATATATATGAAAAAACCACCAAATAACTAGATTACATAGGTGTTTTAAGATTTTTAGAAGAAAACAAAATATCGGACACGTGGGTCCTCCGCCCACATGTCATTCAGTTCAATGCCACAAACTGCACCTGAGAGGCAGTTCCAACCACAGCTCGGAGACCATGGAGAGCAGGTAATCCATCCATGGCGATTTCATCCCGCCAAGTGGTTCGTCCCCCGTGGCGGTGAGGTTCAATCTAGGCGGCGCCGGTCAAGGACCCGATCAAATTTCTTACTGTCGGTTTATTGGGGTCCTCCATGTAAAAATCAGGGACTTGTAACTTTTTTTCCTTTTTTTCCGAGGGGCTAAACCAATCTTTTATTGCTTAAAGTCCACATGATGTGGAATACATATCAGATCATGGGGTTGCCCTAGTCAGTCATGTCGCCCTTGATCAAGAGAATGTGTAACCTATTTGCATCCATGTTAGATGCTCTACCTTCAAAAGAGAAAATACAATTAAAAGATGTAGATGTAGCTCTTTGGTTAATCTCTGCGATAATCGCTCATACTCTCCCTGGGTGTGCTCGGCAATCGCTACAGATACTAAGCTCCCACGAAATGGGAGCCTTTGGTTGATCGAGGGTGTTTTAGGCGGTATGTGGGCCCTGTTTAGCCTGTGGTCGGTTGTAAATGGGCTTTTAACTCGGGCGTGCGAGGCCTGTGGCGCCTGTGTTCGTGCTGGCCTTCTCCAACCTCCTATGAATCCCGACCTTTTCTGTGTGCCGCCACCGCTGAGCGTCCCGGATCCCCTCCATGCGCCGTAGCCCGATCTTCACTGCCTCCGCCATCGCCACCACCTCCTCTGCGATGCCGCGCCAACCTTCCTGTCCACCTTTGCCCCTCCCCGCAAACTCTCCTCCGCATCGCCGTCGTTGTGCCGGCTGTTGAGCCCCGTCTCTATTGAGTTGGTGCACCACCGCTAGATCTGGATTTCACGAGAGACAAGGCCATGTGGGCTGCATGTCGCGTTCGTGGAGGAGGCCGGATGCGTTGACTCTCCTCTCCACTTTCGTAATCGCCAAGGCTGATCGGGTCCAAGGGCCAAGGTGAGGCCACTTGATTTCTTCAATCAGGAATCACCCCTCCCCTAACTAGAATCATTTTTTGTACACAGATTGCACCGTCCCTGATGCGCTTGATGAAATTGCTCCAACGGCAAAGGGGAAGAGCTCTTTGTTCCAGCATATTTACCTGTATTCGATGGTTTAGTTGTGAATAGATGTTTGTGGAAATCCACATACATATAGCAACTGACTATATGTGTTTATTGTTTCATACCTGCCATGTTACTTGTGATGCCAGACCGTGCAGTTTGTTTTGTGTAAATATACTATACCCCCTGTCCTCCTTTTAATCACTTTGTTTAATACTTCTGTGATTCAGACTTTTTCATTGGTATCATTATTTGGCAGTACTTAATTGAAACTGCAGAACTATGATGGAAGGAAGGGGCAATATGACCAGACTCAACGAAATACATCCAGATGGTGTAAGTGTCTTGGAAATGGTCTTTTATTAATTGCATTTGTTGCTTGTGCTGCAGCTATATCACCTAAATATTGTGGATAATTTTTTTTCATTAAATTTCATTGTTCACTAGGTATATAGTTCTATTGCACATATTCTTTTAGTTCATGTCTAACAGTTTCATGTTAGGTATGAAGTTCTTTTCACAAAATGGTTTGCTTGTTCAGTAAACTTCTTTCTGATTTCTCCTATGCTTGTAAGATGTGTTCCCTCTTGAGTAATTTTCTACTATGAAGCAAGGGATCAGCTAAAGTCAAGCTACACTGCATTCTCATGTTCTTGCAATAATCGATACATACATATTACTATACAAGAATTGCGAACAAAAATATTGCTTGGTTGTTGCTCCCGTCCCTACTATTGTGTGCTACACGTTTCTGTTGGTGATGGTGTATGTATGAAATTTTTGCCATATAAACCTTGAGCAATCGTTGGTTGGAGTAACCTGCGCCCCATAGCATCGCCACTTCCCAAACCCAGCCCTGCTGTGTCGCACTCACCTCATGGTCTCTTCTTCAACCAGTACGAAGCCTTGGGGTCACAACTTCTCGCTAATCTACCTGAAAAATTGAAGGCTCACTCTACTATATCCCACAACATTCTAATGCTTCTCACAATTTTTATTTGGTAGGGACAGATTCTTTTTTGAGAAAACATCAGCTAACACTCTCATATGGAATTTCTGAGTGTACAAGTGAAGAACTCGAGATGTATGAAGGAATTTCTGATGCAATGCTTCGAATTGTTGTTCCCGTCTCGTGTCCTCTTGTTATTCTCACTATCAAATTAGTAATTTTACCACAGGGCTATGAATTTACCTGCATGTTCAAGAAATGATTTCAAGATCTATTTATGGATGTAGCAAATCAGAAGGTAACATATTGTCGCAAGTAGTATATTTGTGTTGTATTATATAACTGAAGATTCCGGAGATTAAATTAATGCTGGGGTCAACATTTACTACATTTTATCTGTTATTAGATGTGATGCAAAATGATTATTTAACATGCAAATGCTTTTCATTATAGAATTGTGGTACCTACATGGCCTGATTCTACCTATCTTAGTTCCTCTAGATCTATCGACTGGCGATAAAGTTCGTGGTTGAAAGTTCTTAATTTGTATAGTATTTGCTCTTTCATGCTTGAACAAGTTTTTTTGCAGTTTTCTTCAAAGAGGATTGGCTTCTATCTACTGTGGTTAAAACTACTTCGATTTTATCAAATCGATGCATAGTAGAAGGTGTTTGTGGCATGTGTATTAATCAGTGTATAGTTTTCCCTCTCAATCTTCATGGTTTTACGATTAATTTTTACTTTGCAAGGTCTGTTCTTTGATCCAGAGGGAAATGCATGTGTGCGTATTTGTAATTTTGAGATGGTGATGCCAATATTTGTTTCATAGTGGATTGACCTAACTAGAATTTTTAGGCCTCATTTTTCACTGGATGCATTTTTAGGCCTCCTTGAGGGAACAACTGGAAACAAAGAAATGTTCAGGCTAGGCAATATGTACCCAGAGCACATTTCAAGTGAAGTTGGTTGGTAGTCAAGCTACCAGTTAATCCTGGGTGTTGTGACTTTAGCTTGGATCTTTTCATTTTTCAGTTATATTTGGCATTGCCTTATTTGAGCTTACAACATCCCATCTTCATCTCATTCAGGTAGGAGCTACTGCATTTGTTAGAGCTAATTGCTCTCAGATTGGAGCTAAAAGAAACACATATAATTGATCATGTAGAATTTGTGGCCACAGGTGGTTTAGTTTTGTCTGTCGGTGTGTTTTTGTTATCAATTTTCGTGTATCATTACCAGATGATCAATTATGTCTGTTCACATATGATACCATTCTCTGATATTTGTTATAATTGCATGAGGTAATCACACACCACAAATGAGAAGTTAACGATGCTGCCATAGTCCTGCTAAACTATTTCAGTCCAAAAGATTGAAGCGATGTACAGACAAATTACATATTTGCAAACTAAATAATCAAGAAGCTAGAAAAAAACGGCGCAACAAAGCACGCGTTTGGCTCTAGTGTCATTGATCTCCGACACCACTGATACTCGAGCATTGCATCATGGGCCACCCGTTCGACGTACCGGCTAGCAAGACCTATGTTGTAGGGTGGAACCTTAAGTGAAGATCTTTCACGAATTGGAGGGGGAATCCCCAAGAACAAGATGAACACAAGAAAGAAAACAAGAGGAACACTCAAGAACAAGTCCAATCACACATCCACTTGACCAACGAACACACAAGATCGGTACATGAACAATCAAAGGGAAACAAGATACATGGTAGAGTTCATCCCAAATCCTATGAAGGAGATGAGGGCTTGAATCCCTAGGGATCTTCTCCAAGAGGAGGGCTTGATCTCCAAGAGGAGCTTCTCCAAGAGGATGCCTTGATTCCAAGAGGAGCTTCTCCAAGAGGAGGTCTAGATCTCCAAAAGGAGGAAGATGAGCAAAGCTCTCTCTTTGTCTATCCAATACTTTGCTATCCTCTAAATGAGCTAGGTGGGAGGTACTTATAGTCTAGGGATGAAATAGAGGGTGAGGGGGATACAAAGGTCCAAAATGACCCTGAAAATGCGCACACTCTCGGAGGAGTCCGGGCACCCGGGACAAAGGGGGTCGGGCACCCGGACCGGTCAGTGGCCGGGGCAGTAGGTGGATCGGGCACCCGGGGGCTCCATGCCCGGGCACCCGGGGTGGCTCCAGGCGGCTGGAGGGAGTAGGCCGGGCACCCGGGGGTGAGAGCCCGGGCACCCGGGGCGAGCTGGGCCGGACCGCGCGGCAGGCCGGGCACCCGGGCCAGGCAGGGGGCCGGCTGGAGGAGGGGCCGGGCACTCGGGGGTTGGTGGCCCGGGCACCCGGGGTGGCGGTGGCAGCTCCCAGCGAGGGCCGGGCACTCGGGGCGCTCAGGGGCGCCACCCAGGCAGCGGCCAAAGGCCCGGGCACCTAGGGCATGTAGGGTCGGCCACCTGGGGGGGGGGGGGTGTCCAGCGCCTCTGTGTCTTCGCGCTTTGGCTGCTCTCCTTCCTTCTCCTTCTTCTAGGTTGCTTGTGGCTCCCTCCTAGCTTCTTCACGATCATGTCCTTGGTACCTAAGAATGCACATCGTATCCATTTGAGGTAGAACCCAACTCTCGTGTGAATCCAAATGACACTCAATGAGGAAAGAGTTCACCTTGGTTCCGACATCGCGTGCATGAGCTCTCGTCATAGGTCCTCTCCATGCTTGCCGTGGCGGTGTGACATCCATGGGGATGGTCGAGGGATGCTCCGCATCATCTCCCCCCCCTTTGGGAGAGATCCGTCCACGGATCATGATCTTCATCACCATGGGAAAGAGAAGGCGTTGCCGTGTAGAAGTGGACAGCCACCAAGCACTTGTCACGTTGAAGCTCGAAATGGTCACTCTCCAATGTCGCACCGTCTTGTAATTCCTTCAAAAGGAGCAAAGATAACAAGCACTTGGAGAAACAAATATGGTTGGCATTAAAGCAAAACCAAGCATTCAAGAGGTGATTCACCCAACAAGTGTTGTCATCAAGTATAGCATGTGGTGTGACAAGGGGTGTGGCATGGCATGTAAGCACATAAATTGAGCACATGGAGAAGCATCATGGAAACAATCATGCAAGGGTGAGGTAAAGGTGCTAATATGTGGGACAAGTGAACAAGCATCTACCTCAATGTCATAGCAAGCATGCATAAGACTCTCAATGAACGGTTTATGGTAGGCATAAGAGTCATTCACAACACCCAAGAAGATGATATGACTGAACACATGCAAGTGCAAGACAATCCAAGTATAATGTGCATAGGGTGTAGTGAAAAACGAGTGGCACTCAACACAATAGAAAGAGCAATTGTTCATCATGTGTGAGGCAATCAAGGCAAGCATGTAACAATCAATGGGACATGTCATATGTGAAGGAATGACATTGTTGCAACCAAACATGTGATAGGAGCAAGTAATCCAAGAGGTGGATGCAACATGAGAAAGCATAGAAATCAAGTCGTGCAAACTAGTGGAGCGAAGATGCAACACACTAGATGAAATTATGGCAATCATGTCATGTGAGCAAAGAGTAGGCATAGGCAATGCATATGGCATATCGCAAGCATGAGCAGAAAGCAAGATGAATGTATCATCATAGGCATGGGGCACAAAGCAAACATGGCAACAACAAGCAATATCTCCACCAAGCTTGCAAATACACATACAAGTAGTAGAGTCAATCATCGTGTGTAATGCAAAGCATGGTTCACGAATGCATGGCAAAGGCATAGTAATGAGCATATCATGCAAAGTGAACATGGCAATATGGGCATAAAGTGAGAAGTGGTAAATAACCCATAACCATGTGAGAGCCATGTAGAAGAAATGCGCGAAGTCTTTGCGCAAAGAGAGCGGTGGGAAAGACACTCCAAGGGATCCCAAGTCATCGTTGCTCTCTAGAGCTCGTTTTGTCAACTCGTGGGATTGCGAGGTTGACAAGTATTCATGGGTACCTACACAAAAGAGACACAAACCAAAGAAAGTGTGTGCGTGGTAAATGTACACATCATCCATCATGATGTGTATGTGCACGTGTGAGTTAGTACGAGATAAGCATCGCTCAAAGAAATTTGATGCATGGTATAAGAACATGCCATCCATCATGAAAGAATAGTTGTTATGTATGACACGATGGGGACACAAATTGAGAATGCAAGTATATGGCACATCACTAGCATGTTTATTCATGGGGAGCATATGGTGCACACAAGTAGTGGGATCATGCAATGGATAGGATGAATCAAAATGTCCTAAAATGTATGAGGAAACTATGGGGGTGTCCTCATGATCAATAGTGGAAACAGTTGGAAATATGCCCTAGAGGCAATAATAAAAGGATTATTATTATATTTCCTTGTTCATGATAATTGTCTTTATTCATGCTATAACTGTATTATCCGGAAATCGTAATACACGTGTGAATACATAGACCATAATATGTCCCTAGTAAGCCTCTAGTTGACTAGCTCGTCGATCAACAGATAGTCATGGTTTCCTGACTATGGACATTAGATGTCGTTGATAACGGGATCACATCATTGGGAGAATGATGTGATGGACAAGACCCAATCCTAAGCATAGCACAAGATCGTGTAGTTCATTTGCTAGAGCTTTTCCAATGTCAAGTATCTTTTCCTTAGACCATGAGATCATGTAACTCCCGGATACCGTAGGAGTGCTTTGGGTGTACCAAACGTCACAACGTAACTGGGTGACTATAAAGGTGCACTACAGGTATCTCCGAAAGTGTCTGTTGGGTTGACACGGATCGAGACTGGGATTTGTCACTCCGTATGACGGAGAGGTATCTCTGGGCCCACTCGGTAATGCATCATCATAATGAGCTCAAAGTGACCAAGTGTTTGGTCACGGGATCATGCATTGCGGTACGAGTAAAGTGACTTGCCGGTAACGAGACTGAACGAGGTATTGGGATACCGACGATCGAGTCTCGGGCAAGTAACGTACCGATTGATAAAGGAAATTGTATACGGGGTTGATTGAATCCTCGACATCGTGGTTCATCCGATGAAATCATCGTGGAACATGTGGGAGCCAACATGGGTATCCAGATCCCGCTGTTGGTTATTGGACGGAGAGCTGTCTCGGTCATGTCTACATGATTCCCGAACCCGGAGGGTCTACACACTTAAGGTTCGGTGACGCTAGGGTTATTAGGAAGACTTGTATGTGATTACCGAATGTTGTTCGGAGTCCCGGATGAGATCCCGGACGTCACGAGGAGTTCCGGAATAGTCCGCAGGTGAGGATTTATATATAGGAGGTGCTGTTTCAGCCTTCGGGAAAGTTTCGGGGTCACCCGGTATTGTACCGGGACCACCGGAAGGGTCCCGGGGGTCCACCGGGTGGGGCCACCTATCCCGGAGGGCCCCGTGGGCTGAAGTGGGAGGGGAACCAGCCCCTGGTGGGCTGGTGCGCCCCCCTTGGGCCCCCCTGTGCCTAGGGTTGGAAACCCTAGGGTGGAGGGCGCACCACTTGCCTTGGGGGGCACTCCACCCCCCTGGCCGGCGCCCCCTTGGGAGATTCCCATCTCCAGGGCCGGCGCCCCCCCTGGGGGCCTATATAAAGGAGGGGGGATGGAGGGCAGCCGCACCATGAGTCTTGGCGCCTCCCTCCTCCTGCTACACCTCTTCCTCCTCCCGCAGTTGCTTGGCGAAGCCCTCCCGGAGTACTGCATCTCCACCACCACCACGCCGTCGTGCTGCTGCTGGAGCCTTCTTCCTCAACCTCTCTGACGGTGTCCTGGACTAGGGGGTACTCACCAAGTCGTCTCCCGATCAGGTGGATTGGGCCGAGGATCCCCATGGCCGTATACTCATGGGCCAGTCCGGACAGTTGCAGCATACAAGGAAGATTCCACAAGACTTGGCGATCAAGACAAGGACTCCTCCCCCACCGGCGTATCCGACTAGGACTCTTGTTATCCTAGGCCCCTGATGCATTATATAAACCGAGGCCAGGCTAGTCGATAGAGATATATACAACAACAATCATACCATAGGCTAGCTTTTAGGGTTTAGCCTCTCTGATCTCGTGGTAGATCTACTCTTGTACTACCCATATCATCAATATTAATCAAGCAGGACGTAGGGTTTTACCTCCATCAAGAGGGCCCGAACCTGGGTAAAACATCGTGTCCCTTGTCTCCCGTTACCATTGATCCTAAGACGCACTGCTTGGGACCCCCTACCCGAGATCCGTCGATTTTGACACCGACATTGGTGCTCTCGTTGAGAGTTCCGCTGTGTGATCGGCAAAAGGATCAATGGCTCGACTGCAGGTCAACTGCGACGTCGGCATCTTCGTCTGGTCACCTTGGCTTGACCGAGGACTGCGCCCTACCTCTGATCGTCATGTTCGGATGAGGGCCTTCATCAACACCAACTCCAATATCTATCAAAATCATGGAGGATTCATCCATGGAGCTCGGGGGCTCAACGTCAACATTGCCCTCAAGCGACCATGCTGTTTTGCTGGACAGCGAACTCGTATCTGCTGCCACCACCTCCTCGAGTATCGCTTTGACGATCGCCTTGGTGGAATTGTGCGGAATTGAGTCTACAACAACCCTGAAAAATTTCGTTGAGTTCCGATGGAGGAATCTCTCGCAATCCACGATATACCGGAGCCCTGTCAAATCTGGACGGGAATCTGGACGAGTTTAGGGTGTGGTGTACAGCTTCTAGTTCGGACGTCCTTTAGAAGATCCAACCGTTGATCGGCTGCGGAATTCATATATATACCACCCCTCCAAATTTCAGCTCGATCTGACCATCAGAACTCCGGGAACCTACCGATTAGTGCATCACTTTTCGGATCTGTTTTCTGCGCGAGAACGAATCTGACCCGAATTCATCTTTTTTATGAACGGGATTTCGGACATCGTTTTTGAAGGAAGTTTTGTATGGGATATTGTGTATTGTTCCCAAACACATCCCACTAACCTTAAGATCTTTTGAACATGATCTTCAACATCATTGCTGGTGTCAAACCAGTCCGGCAATATTGTTCCATGGCTGCCGACCTGCGCTAGACACGTCGTCACTTTGTTGAGCCGAGCTCAACTTCTTCGGATCATCATCTCGGCAGGCCGAACAAGAGTCCGGCATCGCGAAGAACAAATCATCATCAACATCGCCGCCCCACGGATTACACGGAGCGGGAATATCGGCATCGCCGCACGGTCGCTTCATCAAGCCGGCATCGACCACGTCACGACCTGCATCGGCAGGGCCGCACTGTTGCTCCTTCAAGCCGGTGTCCATCACGCCGAACTACTTCGACATCTCGGCTGGACCAGAGGATTCATCATCTCTTCATCAACCTACTCCGGACACTTCAGCGTCACCAGCCGACCAGCTTCGTCACGATTAGCTGGACCGAGGGCTTTGCCTCGGCAAGCCAACCTTTGCCAGCATCATCCTCCTTCGGATTGCTACAACAAATAAACCAGGTGCTATTAATCCTAATATTTTTTATTTGTTTGGGTTCATTTTTCTCAAGGAATTATTACTCTGGTTTGTCCATCATATGTTCACTGGTCTATCAAATGGTGGCCGCACTAACGACGGTCGCATCAGGGTTCGATCAGTCTCCGTACATAGTCCGGCGAACGCCGCATCCGGATCACGGACCGACCTGTGAATTCAGGCTTTGCCACGCCTTTACCGCATCACGCCGACGCCCTGCATCGACATCGACCTCGGCGCCAGGCCATATTTTCCTTTATTACTCACTTTGCATAAATTATTCATTATGCAACGATTTTTTTAATTATTATTATCACTATTATCTCCGGTTTGCACTATTTTTTGTGCACACGAAAATGATCCAGCCGGACTATATCCTTTGGCGTCACCTCGGCTGGACGGAGGGCTTCGTCAACACTTCATTACCCCATGTCGGGGACTTCGGCATCACTCTGCCGTTCTGCATTTACCGAGCTATGTCACCACTTCGGAATGCCGAGCTCTTTGCTCCGCCACCTCGGGACCGGCTTGGGGGACGGAACCTTGTCCCGCATCAAGCTCGGACCACGTCGTCAATACCGAACACATTAACCAGCTAAGTTGTCTTCATGCTCAAAGTTTTAAATTTTTAACTTGTGTTCGGTTCGACCAAGCATTATACTTTTTTGGAAAAAAGTGGCTTGTAAAAATTTTCCTTGTCCAAACTTTGTTTGCACACACTTGACGCGCTATCCACGCTCATTATACCTGGGGGCTTCTTTAACAGAAGCTTATTAATACGGGCTTTATGCCCAACACATGTGTCACACTTCCGCATGTACCTTTTATTCGCCATTATATGCATCGATATGACTTAAGTTTTGGCCAAGCTAGGTTGCCTGGCTCCTGTGCTTACCCCTACGTTCCCGATTGTTCGGCTAGGTGGTAAAGGGAGCACCTCTGCGATTGTTACTGCCGGGTCAGCCGGATGTGTACCTCAGACTGGGTGAAGCCGAAAGCTAGCGTTCTTAAGGGAATACTCGGTCGGTGAACTAAAAGATGATTTCTTACCTATTTATTTACCTGCCCCCAGATGTTTTTCTGCTCTTTTTGCAGTCCGGACATGCACTTTAGGGCATGCCTCCCAGGGAAAGGAACCCCTAACGGAACTATTCTCCCTGGAAGATGTTTCTTACTAACCATGTAATATAACATAACTAGTTGGGCACTTGTCTGATAAAGCACTAATGACCCCTACGCCTGGTCTCCACGCATGCCCCAGTTTTTATAACCGCGAGGGTATTCGGACACGCTCCGGACTATTGGGTCCAGAGGTTGAAGCGAAAAGGTCCGCTACGACAAATCTACAATCCGGCTAGAAGGCATTTTACATGTCACCTTACATTATATAGTCAACTTTTACCCAAGTCACTTGGGGGCTCTTATGTTTATTTGAGCCGTTTTATACTAAGTGTTTTTCTCCTTAGTCGTTGCAAAGTTTTTATTATTTATCACTCCTTTTTTCGACACGAGTGTGCGGTCACTAGCCGGGGAGCCTAATTTCTCTCTCAAAGCCGCTAGAGTTTAGTTTGCTAAACTGGCCTGATGAGAAGTACTCCGCCCTTGGGATAGGAGGTTGAAGCACTTCTTTTTTCTAAAACCAATTTTCGGATTGGCACCGAACACTTGATATTGTTTGGACGTCATGTTTTCACTGACGTTTCTTGGTTTTCCAAGCTTTTTGGCACTTTTAAACTATTTGTGCTTTTCCAGCATTAGTCTCGCAGTGCAACGCCGAACACCTTTTAGGGATTTCGGCAAAAATATTCTCGGATATTGCTATATATGAATCGGTTTCGAATTGTGTCTTCGGTCAATAGTTGGGTTGCCCGGCTCCCGCACTTGCTTCCTATGTTCCGTTTTGTTCGGCTAGGCGTGCAAAGGGAGAACCACTGCGATTGTGCTTCCAGCTCACATGGTTAAGCACCTCAGTGGAGAAAGCCGAAAACTGACTGTCACAGTAAGCGTAAACTGGTCAGCGATCCGATAACTATGTTAAATAACAGGCCGTTCATAACATTGGCCGAAGGGTTTACGGCTTGACCTCGACTGTCGCCGAACACTACCGGGGGCTATTAGCTAGCCTCCCAAACTAAATCCTCGATATTTTGCTCTTACATTGGAGCTGAGGTTTTATGATCATGCTTAGCATGACAACCCAAAGAAAGGAACCGATAGCGGGACTATTTTCTTTGGAAGACATTTCTTCTGTTAAACAGTAATATAACATATCTCTCTGCGTACCTTTGTTTATAAAACCGTATGGCCAGATTGCCTTGTTTGTCGTAAATCTTTGCCCTCATAAAGGCTTTATAAAGTAGGACAAACACTCCTCAGCTATTGGCCGAGGAGGTGGAAGCCGATGGTCGGTCAACAAAGTTTTGTACAATGCGGATCCGAGCATTAAATGATGTAAAGTACTTGGATACATAGAGTCATTACACACAATTTCTGATTTTACTATGGATATCGATCCTTAATTTGGCCGCCCGTGCCCGCATTAAGGCTCGGGGGCTACTAGGCTTCGGGCTTATTATTTAAACATATTAAAGGGGCACATCGATCCCCTGATCTGGTGTTGCCACCCGACCAGTGTCTCGGGGGCTACTGCATTGCTTGTCCAATGCAGAAAATTTTATGTGCAATATAGTTTCCGAGGAGATTTTGATCCTCAGGTTGGTCGGCCGCACCCAACCTGAGTCTCGAGGACTGAGCACGCCGCTATTAGTGTCCCGAAGTATTCTGCCGAGCTAGGACTTGATCCTCAGGCCGATTTTGCAAATCGACCTGAGTCTCAGCGGCTACTGGGATCAGCGGTCTTATGTCATCCTTCATGTGCATCTCGGGTTTTAGACCGATACCCACCTTGAGGGCTACTGGCTATATATCTCGGTAGAGAATAAATTGCACCAATAAAAAATAATGACAAAATTCGGCCCACATTCGGGGTGGTGCACCATCTCGGAAGCAGTCCGGCATAAAGCTCGGGCGCTAGTGGCTGGCTCCATAGAGGGCATTTCCGGCATTAAGCTCGGCTAAACTCCTTCAAACTTCTTTGAACCAAGGTGATTTACGACACCTCGGATACAGTCCGGCATTGGAGCTCGGATACACAATCCAGCGTTGGAGCTCGGATACATAGTCCGGCGTTAGAGCTGGGAAGCAGTCCGGCATTGGTGCTCGGCTGCAAAAGATACCTCGAATGCAGTCCGGCGTTGGAGCTCGGACGCAAGAGGACGTTGCCGCCTGGGAACAACTTCAAACCCGAGGTGTGGCATAAAAATAACAAGGCATTGATAAAGGCCGGAAACTTAAAGGGGCTCCTCGGATACCCGACGTGTAAACTCGTCGAATGCATTTCGGCGATCCTCAAGATCGAAGATGAGAAGATTTGTTGAACCAGTTTTCAAGACCGATGACCGAAGATGAAGAACAGTTCGGAAGAATCGAGGAGCGTTCCCAACTTGAAGACCGGTTCAGGGGGCTACTGACGGTGTCCTGGACTAGGGGGTACTCACCACGTCGTCTCCCGATCAGGTGGATTGGGCCGAGGATCCCCATGGCCGTATACTCATGGGCCAGTCCGGACAATTGCCGCATACAAGGAAGATTCCACAAGACTTGGCGATCAAGACAAGGACTCCTCCCCCACCGGCGTATCCGACTAGGACTCTTGTTATCCTAGGCCCCTGGTGCATTATATAAACCGAGGCCAGGCTAGTCGATAGAGATATATACAACAACAATCATACCATAGGCAAGCTTCTAGGGTTTAGCCTCTCTGATCTCGTGGTAGATCTACTCTTGTACTACCCATATCATCAATATTAATCAAGCAGGACGTAGGGTTTTACCTCCATCAAGAGGGCCCGAACCTGGGTAAAACATCATGTCCCTTGTCTCTTGTTACCATTGATCCTAAGACGCACTGCTTGGGACCCCCTACCTGAGATCCGCCGGTTTTGATACCAACACTCTCCTTCCCCTTGCTGGATCAAGAAGGAGGAGACGTCATCCGCTCCGTACGTGTGTTGAACATGGAGGTGCTGTCCTTTCAGCACTTGGTCATCGGTGATTTGGATCACGGCGAGTACGACTCCATCATCCCCGTTCTCTTGAACACTTCCGCTCGCGATCTACAAGGGTATGTAGATGCACTCCTATCACTCGTTGCTTAGATGAAATCATAGATGGATCTTGGTGAAACCGTAGGAATTTTTTTAATTTTCTGCAACGTTCCCCAACAGTGGTATCAGAGCTAGGTCTATGCGTAGTTCTCTATTGCACGAGTAGAACATAATTTTGTTGTAGGCGTAGATGTTGTCAACTTTCTTGCCGCCACTAGTCTTATTTTGCTTCAGCGGTATTGTGGGATGAAGCGGCCCGGACCGACCTTACACGTACGCTTACGTGAGACAGGTTCCACCGACTGACATGCACTAGTTGCATAAGGTGGCTAGCGGGTGACTGTCTCTCCCACTTTACTTGGAGCGGATTCGACGAAAAGGGTCCTTATGAAGGGTAAATAGAAGTTGACAAATCACGTTGTGGCTTTTTCGTAGGTAAGAAAACGTTCTTGCTAGAACCCTATTGCAGCCACGTAAAAGATGCAACAACAATTAGAGGACGTCTAACTTGTTTTTGCAGCAATTGCCTTGTGATATGATATGGCCAAAAGTTGTGATGAATGATGAATGATATATTGTGATGTATGAGATCATGTTCTTGTAATAGGAATCACGACTTGCATATCGATGAGTATGACAACCGGCAGGAGCCATATGAGTTGTCTTTATTTTTGTATGACCTGCGTGTCATTGAAGAACGCCATGTAAATTACTTTACTTTATTGCTAAACGCGTTAGCCATAGAAGTAGAAGTAGTCATTGGCGTGACAACTTCATGAAGACACGATGATGGAGATCATGGTGTCATGCCGGTGACGAAGATGATCATGGAGCCCCGAAGATGGAGATCAAAGGAGCTATATGATATTGGCCATATCATGTCACTACTATATAATTGCATGTGATGTTTATTATGTTTATGCATCTTGTTTACTTAGAACGACGATAGTAAATAAGATGATCCCTTATAATAATTTCAAGAAAGTGTTCTCCCCTAACTGTGCGTCGTTGCTAAAGTTCATCGTTTCGAAGCACCACGTGATGATGGGGTGTGATAGATTCTTACGTTCACATACAACGGGTGTAAGACAGTTTTACACATGCAAAACACTTAGGGTTAACTTGACGAGCCTAGCATGTACAGACATGGCCTCGGAACACAGAGACCGAAAGGTCGAACATGAGTCGTATGGAAGATACGATCAACATGGAGATGTTCACTGATGATGACTAGTCCGTCTCACGTGATGATCGGACACGGCCTAGTTGACTCGGATCGTGTAACACTTAGATGACTAGAGGGATGTCTAATCTGAGTGGGAGCTCATTAAAATAATTTGATTAGATGAACTTAATTATCATGAACTTAGTCTAAAACCTTTGCAAATATGTCTTGTAGATCAAATGGCCAACGCTCATGTCAACATGAACTTCAACGCGTTCCTAGAGAAAACCAAGCTGAAAGATGATGGCAGCAACTATACGGACTGGGGCCGGAACCTGAGGATCATCCTCATAGCTGCCAAGAAAGCATATGTCCTAGATGGACCGCTAGGTGAAGCACCCATCCCAGAGAACCAAGACGTTATGAACGCTTGGCAGTCACGTGCTGATGATTAATCCCTCGTTCAGTGCGGCATGCTTTACAGCCTAGAACCAGGGCTCCAAAAGCGTTTTGAGCAACACGGAGCATATGAGATGTTCGAGGAGCTGAAAATGGTTTTGCAAGCTCATGCCCGGGTCGAGAGATATGAAGTCTCCGACAAGTTCTATAGTTGTAAGATGGAGGAAAATAGTTCTGTCAGTGAGCACATACTCAAAATGTCTGGGTTGCACAATCGCCTGTCCCAGCTGGACATTAACCTCCCGGACGAGGCGGTCATTGACAGAATCCTTCAATCGCTCCCACCAAGCTACAAGAGCTTTGTGATGAACTACAATATGCAGGGGATGGTGAAAACTATTCCTGAAGTATTTTCAATGCTGAAGTCGGCAGAGGTAGAAATCAAGAAAGAACATCAAGTGTTGATGGTCAATAAAACCACCAAGTTCAAGAAGGGCAAGGGTAAGAAGAACTTCAAGAAGGACGGCAAGGATGTTGCCGCGCCCGGTAAGCCAGTTGCCGGGAAGAAGTCAAAGAATGGACCCAAGCCTGAGACTGAGTGCTTTCATTGCAAAGGGAAGGGCCACTGGAAGCGGAACTGCCCCAAATACTTAGCAGACAAGAAGGCCGGCAACACTAAAGGTATATGTGATATACATGTAATTGATGTGTACCTTACCAGTACTCGTAGTAACTCCTGGGTATTTGATACCGGTGTTGTTGCTCACATTTGTAACTCACAGCAGGAGCTGCGGAATAAGCGGAGACTGGCAAAGGACGAGGTGACGATGTGCGTCGGGAATGGTTCCAAGGTCGATGTGATCGCCGTCGGCACGCTACCTCTACATTTACCTACGGGATTAGTTTTAAACCTTAATAGTTGTTATTTTGTGCCAAGTTTGAGCATGAACATTGTATCTGGATCTCGTTTGATACGAGATGGCTACTCATTTAAATCCGAGAATAATGGTTGTTCTATTTATATGAGAGATATGTTTTATGGTCATGCCCCGATGGTCAATGGTTTATTCTTGATGAATCTCGAACGTAATGTTACACATATTCATAGAGCGAATACCAAAAGATGTAAAGTTGATAACGATAGTCCCACATACTTGTGGCACTGCCGCCTTGGTCACATTGGTGTCAAGCGCATGAAGAAGCTCCATGCTGATGGACTTTTAGAGTCTCTCGATTATGAATCATTTGACACATGCGAACCATGCCTCATGGGCAAAATGACCAAGACTCCGTTCTCCGGAACAATGGAGCGAGCAACCAACTTATTGGAAATCATACATACCGATGTGTGCGGTCCAATGAGCGTTGAGGCTCGCGGAGGATATCGTTATGTTCTCACTCTCACTGATGACTTGAGTAGATATGGGTATGTCCACTTAATGAAACACAAGTCTGAGACCTTTGAAAAGTTCAAGGAATTTCAGAATGAGGTAGAGAATCAACGTGACCGAAAGATAAAGTTCCTACGATCAGATCGTGGAGGAGAATATTTAAGTCACGAATTTGGTACGCACTTAAGGAAATGTGGAATCGTTTCACAACTCACGCCGCCTGGAACACCTCAGCGTAACGGTGTGTCCCAACGTCGTAATCGCACTCTATTGGATATGGTGCGGTCTATGATGTCTCTTACCGATTTACCGCTATCATTCTGGGGATACGCTCTAGAGACAGCTACATTCACTTTAAATAGGGCACCGTCTAAATCCGTTGAGACGACACCGTATGAATTATGGTTCGGGAAGAAACCTAAGCTGTCATTTCTAAAAGTTTGGGGATGCGATGCTTATGTCATGAAACTTCAACCTGAAAAGCTCGAGCCCAAGTCGGAAAATGCGTCTTCATAGGATACCCTAAGGAAACCATTGGGTATACCTTCTATTTAAGATCCGAGGGCAAGATCTTTGTTGCCAAGAACGGATCCTTTCTGGAAAAAGAGTTTCTCTCGAAAGAAGTAAGTAGGAGGAAAGTAGAACTCGATGAAGTACTGCCTCTTGAACAGGAAAGTAGCGCAGCTCAGGAAAATGTTCCTGTGATGCCTACACCAACTGGAGAGGAAAATAATGATGATACTCAAGGTACTTCGGATCAAGTTGCTACTGAACTTCGTAGGTCCACAAGGACATGTTCCGCACCAGAGTGGTACGGCAACCCTGTCTTGGAAATCATGTTGTTAGACAACGGTGAACCTTCGAACTATGAAGAAGCGATGGCGGGCCTAGATTCCAACAAATGGCTTGAAGCCATGTGATCCGAGATAGAATCCATGTATGAAAACAAAGTATGGACTTTGACAGACTTGCCCGATGATCGGCGAGCGATAGAAAACAAATGGATCTTTAAGAAAAATACGGACGCGGATGGTAATGTTACCATCTATAAAGCTCGACTTGTCGCTAAGGGTTATCGGCAAGTTCAAGGGGTTGACTACGATGAGACACTCTCTCCCGTAGCAAAGCTGAAGTTCGTCCGAATCATGTTAGCAATTGCCGCATACTATGATTATGAGATATGGCAGATGGACGTCAAAACGGCATTCCTTAACGGACATCTTAAGGAAGAACTGTATATGATGCAGCCGGAAGGTTTTGTCGATCCTAAGAATGCTAACAAAGTATGCAAGCTCCAGCGATCCATTTATGGGCTGGTGCAAGCATCTCGGAGTTGGAACATTCGCTTTGATGAGATGATCAAAGCATTTGGGTTTACGCAGACTTATGGAGAAGCTTGCGTTTACAAGAAAGTGAGTGGGAGCTCTGTAGCATTTCTCATATTATATGTAGATGACATACTCTTGATGGGAAATGATATAGAACTATTGGACAACATTAAGGCCTACTTGAATAAGTGTTTTTCAATGAAGGACCTTGGAAAAGCTGCTTACATATTAGGCATCAAGATCTATAGGGATAGATCGAGACGCCTCATAGGTCTTTCACAAAGCACATACCTTGATAAGATTTTGAAGAAGTTCAAAATGGATCAGTCCAAGAAAGGGTTCTTGCCTGTATTTCAAGGTGTGAGATTGAGCTCGGCTCAATGCCCGACCACGGCAAAAGATAAAGAAGAGATGAGTGTCATCCCCTATGCTTCAGCCATAGGATCTATTATGTATGCCATGCTGTGTACCAGACCTGATGTAAACCTTGCCGTAAGTTTGGTAGGAAGGTACCAAAGTAATCCCGGCAAGGAACACTGGACAGCGGTCAAGAATATCCTGAAGTACCTGAAAAGGACAAAGGACATGTTTCTCGTTTATGGAGGTGACGAAGAGCTCGTCGTAAAGGGTTACGCGATGCTAGCTTCGACACAGATCTGGATGACTCTAAGTCTCAAACCGGATACGTGTATATGTTGAATGGTGGAGCAGTAAGCTGGTGCAGCTGCAAGCAGAGTGTCGTGGCGGGATCTACATGTGAAGCGGAGTACATGGCAGCCTCGGAGGCAGCGCATGAAGCAATTTGGGTGAAGGAGTTCATCACCGACCTAGGAGTCATACCCAATGCGTCGGGGCCGATCAAACTCTTCTGTGACAACACTGGAGCTATTGCCCTTGCCAAGGAGCCCAGGTTTCACAAGAAGACCAGGCACATCAAGCGTCGTTTCAACTCCATCCGTTAAAATGTTCAAGATGGAGACATAGATATTTGCAAAGTACATACGGATCTGAATGTCGCAGATCTGTTGACTAAACCTCTCTCGCGAGCAAAACATGATCAACACCAGAACTCTATGGGTGTTCGATTCATCACAATGTAACTAGATTATTGACTCTAGTGCAAGTGGGAGACTGTTGGAAATATGCCCTAGAGGCAATAATAAAAGGATTATTATTATATTTCCTTGTTCATGATAATTGTCTTTTTTCATGCTATAACTGTATTATCCGGAAATCGTAATACACGTGTGAATACATAGACCATAATATGTCCCTAGTAAGCCTCTAGTTGACTAGCTCGTCGATCAATAGATAGTCATGGTTTCCTGACTATGGACATTAGATGTCGTTGATAACGGGATCACATCATTGGGAGAATGATGTGATGGACAAGACCCAATCCTAAGCATAGCACAAGATCGTGTAGTTCGTTTGCTAGAGCTTGTCCAATGTCAAGTATCTTTTCCTTAGACCATGAGATCGTGTAACTCCCGGATACCGTAGGAGTGCTTTGGGTGTACCAAACGTCACAACGTAACTGGGTGACTATAAAGGTGCACTACAGGTATCTCCGAAAGTGTCTGTTGGGTTGACACGGATCGAGACTGGGATTTTTCACTCCGTATGACGGAGAGGTATCTCTGGGCCCACTCGGTAATGCATCATCATAATGAGCTCAAAGTGACCAAGTGTTTGGTCACGGGATCATGCATTGCGGTACGAGTAAAGTGACTTGCCGGTAACGAGACTGAACAAGGTATTGGGATACCGACGATCGAGTCTCGGGCAAGTAACGTACCGATTGACAAAGGGAATTGTATACGGGGTTGATTGAATCCTCGACATCGTGGTTCATCCGATGAAATCATCATGGAACATGTGGGAGCCAACATGGGTATCCAAATCCCGCTATTGGTTATTGGCCGGAGAGCTGTCTCGGCCATGTCTACATGATTCCCGAACCCGTAGGGTCTACACACTTAAGGTTCGATGACACTAGGGTTATTAGGAAGACTTGTATGTGATTACTGAATGTTGTTCGGAGTCCCGGATGAGATCCAAGATGTCACGAGGAGTTCCGGAATAGTCCGGAGGTGAAGATCTATATATAGGAAGTGCTGTTTCGGCCATCGGGAAAGTTTTGGGGTCACCCGGTATTGTACCGGGACCACCGGAAGGGTCCCGGGGGTCCACCGGGTGGGGCCAACTATCCCGGAGGGCGCCGTGGGCTGAAGTGGGAGGGGAACCAGCCCTTGGTGGGCTGGTGCGCTCCCCCTTGGCCCCCCCTGCGCCTAGGGTTGGAAACCCTAGGGTGGGGGGCGCACCACTTGCCTTGGGGGGCACTCCACCCCTCCTGGCCGCCGCCCCCTTGGGAGATTCCCATCTCCAGGGACGGAGCCCCCCTGGGGGCCTATATAAAGGAGGGAGGAGGGAGGGCAGCCGCACCCTGAGTCTTGGCGCCTCCCTCCCCCTGCTACACCTCTTCCTCCTCCCGCAGTTGCTTGGCGAAGCCCTGCCAGAGTACTGCATCTCCACCACCACCACGTCGTCGTGCTGCTGCTGGAGCCTTCTTCCTCAACCTCTCCTTCCCCTTGCTGGATCAAGAAGGAGGAAACGTCATCCGCTCCGTACGTGTGTTGAACGTGGAGGTGCTGTCCGTTCAGCACTTGGTCATCGGTGATTTGGATCACGGCGAGTACGACTCCATCATCCCCGTTCTCTTGAACGCTTCCGCTCGCGATCTACAAGGGTATGTAGATGCACTCCTATCACTCGTTGCTTAGATGAACTCATAGATGGATCTTGGTGAAACCGTAGGAAATTTTTTAATTTTCTGCAACGTTCCCCAACAGAAACATCATATGGAGAAAATGGAGAACATCCAAAACATTGCATATCCGAAGCTAGGTGGTCATGGCATGTCATATGAGATAAATGATGCAAAGGAAGCATACCAATATCATCACAAGAAAAACAAATGCCAATAACCAAGGGCTTGTTGTCTATGCCATATGTGCAAATTGGGTTTATGTTGATGGCATATGCATAGTCACTAAGATGAGATTGCAAATATGACATATTGTTGATCTCATGCATAGCATATGACAAGTCAAGAGGATTGTCAAACATGATGTGACCAAGAGAATTATCACAAAAAATCCTATGTAACATGGCATCACAACTAATAGAATCCACGTGGCAATCATCAAACTCATCATAAATGGGTAAATCATCGCATGGGAAAGTCGAACTAGAATGAAGCATGCCAATAGGTGGATCAACATCATGCAAGCAATCATTACCAAGGATGTCCACTAGTGGGACAAGAGCATCACCTTCACCTATGTTACCTTTCTCGTTCCACTCAAGTGGTGTAGGTGAGGTGGGAAAGGCCAAAGCGTGGTCAACGTCATCATCGTGATGGAACCATGTGGGAGGTGCATCATAGTCCACCATGGCCATTGTCTTGTCCATAGGAAGGATGAAGTCATCGCGGATCGGCACATCATCATATATGGGACCTAGCACCAAATGAGAAGACACAATAGAGGTAGAGGTTAGGTTGTTAGAAATTGAAATGGCCTCGCATGCCCTATCAACTACCTCACTCTTTCTATGTGGTGGTGGCTCACTCACTCCCTCAAGGTAGGTGCATTCAATGTCACATATGGTGGAGTCACTCAAATCACTCAAGTGGTGGTGTTGGTGGCTCTCCTCACATGGGAATCGTGGCAACTCATCATATATGGCGCCAGTGGTGAAGTCACGCTCACTCTCAATATGGTGGCACAAGTCACTCAAGTCATCATACGTCGCCGTGGTCGAAGGGAAAATCCCATGCTCAATCATCTCGTCATCGTCGCCGTGGATGAAGGCCAAAGATGGCACATCATTGCTCTCCTCCATGACCGAATGGAAAATCCCATGCTCGATCATCTCGTCACCGTCGCCGTGGAGGAAGGCCAAAGTAGCATACTCGTCGGAGGTAGGTGAAGATGACATACATCCAAAGGCAAAGATGCCTTGATGACACTTGGCAAAGATGCCGAAGTGGTCGTAGTAGTCATAGCTCCGTCTTGGTGGTGATTGTCTTGCGGTCTTCTCTTGTGCTCATGAAGTTTGGCTGTAGCTTGATGTAGAGCCTTTTGGGACTTGTAGGTGTACGCATCACGAGCATCTTCATCTTGATGGTGTTGTAGTGCTTGAACTCGATGACGTTCCAAAGATTGGCCACTTGAGCGTCGCCGCCTTGAAGATGACAAAGGGGAAGAAGACTTGTAGTTGGCAACCATGTCTCGTACTTGATCCCTTTGTTCGGCCAACTTGGTGTCGAGGTAGTCCCTTATCCTTGCTTCGTTTTGGCGAATGTCGATGGCGAGTCTCTCAATGCCTTGCATTGCTCGTTGTAGTCCGAAGATGGACGTTTTGGTGATGTAGTTGTTCGTGTTGTCGTTGTCGTGGAAGACCGGAGATGAAATGCCTTGCCTATCCATCACAAGACTCGAGTAGAGGTGAGTAGGAAATGAGATAAACAACACCAAGTTACCTTTTCCCAAAGTTGAGGATGTATCCCGTTTCACTCAATGTGAGATGAAAGAATAGTGGAATTGGTACCGGACTTGTTCACTCACACCTATCAAGTAAAGCTTATGGTGGAGCTCGGTGAGGATAGTGGCACAAAAATTTGATGCAAAATGTTAGCAAGAGTCAATAATGTTGGAAAAGATTCACAAATTCGCAAGTGAAACAAGTAGACCAATAGGAATATGTGGCACATAGAAACACACACACATGGATAGATAAATGGGGTCATGCAACCAAGGAATGAGCACAAAATGTGGAATCCACGGAAAACGCTCATGTTGCACAACTCAAGAGAGACGCTAGCACGATTGCTCAATAGGCGGATACGACACTTGTGCACAAACTATAAGACGCAAAATGTATGAGCTTTCGATCCCAAGTATGCTATGTGTATGATGTTCCCGATGTTGTTCTCAAGGTGATCCACAATGATCGGATATGACAATCTTATGTGCAATGTGGTATGATGCTATGGCTCTTGCTCACAAGCTCTTTGCTCTCTTTTTGCTTAAAAGCTTATTCTTTTTTTATGGCCACTTATGCGAAATGCACAAACTAAGATAGCAATTGTGTATATGCGGGAACAATCTTGTGACACAAGGGAATGATATGATGATACCAAGATGATACCAATATGATATGGTATGTATGCAATGGAAGGTACGGATCACTAATGTGCACAAGTAACATTGCCGGCAATACTCAATGGCTAGTCTCGATAGGCAAGTGACGCAAAATGGGCTAAAGGGCTAACAATGTAATGGCAAGAATGTACAATGAAGGGATAGCATGATACCAAGGTGATACGGAGGTTACCGTTCTTGCTTACAGTTAGGTTGTCAAAATGGTGAAGTGGTCGATGTCGATGACGACCTCGTGGCGATGATGAGTGGCGGTGTTCATGATGTAGATACCAAGATGATGTAGACCCGTCCCTAAGCCTTAGGAAACGGTAAAAAAAACTGCGAACTCAAAATCTCAAGGAAAATGTCAAATGGTGGTAGCGGAATGCATTGGTAGTTCCGGAGTTAGCAATGCGGATGTGGTGGTGGTGGTTGATGAAGAAGCAACCGTCCCTAAGTAGCCGAAACACCTTAGGAGATTCAAGTCACCACCCAAGCAACCACAAATGCTATATGGAGCAAAAATGGGTTAGGTTGCGGAAAGTTATGGTGGTTTTGCGGATGATATGGTGGATGGCCGAGGCAAAGATGCCAAAATGCCAATTTTTTATGGAGACAAATGGTGGTAAAACAAAGATGAGCAGCTCAGGCACGTCACTAGCTTTTTAATGAGCCAAAGAACACTCAAATCGGAGTTCGGGAGTGAAAGTTATGAGTGAAAACGTAAAGTGCACGTGGCTGATTCTGGGGGGTGCGGGTGCCCGGGGGTGTAAGGTGCGGCCACCCGGGGTGGTCCGAGGCAAACAGCCCGGGGGTGAGGGTGCCCGGGGTTTGGGGTGCAGGCACCCGAGGTGGTCAGCGGGGGTGGGCGGGGGGTCCGGGTGCCCGGGGTTTGAGGTCCGGGTGCCCGGGGGTGTCGGATTTGGGCGGAAATTCGTGGGAAAATGGGAGAAATTGGTGGATTTCATGGAGGGAAAGGTGGAGATGGATGGAAGGAAGGCTAGATCCACTTGAAACCAAACAAATTCATGGATCAAATCCAACAAAATCTCATCAAACCAACAAATCACAAAAAAAAATGGGGCTATTTTTGGTGGGGAATTTTCGAAATTGGGGAAGAACACACAAGATTAGGCTAGAAAACAAAGAGGGGGGCTCCAATTTTGTGAGAAACCATGGCTCATGATACCAAGATGTTGTAGGGTGGAACCCTAAGTGAAGATCTTTCATGAATTGGAGAAGGAATCCCCAAGAACAAGATGAACACAAGAGAGAAAACAAGAGGAACACTCAAGAACAAGTCCAATCACACATCCACTAGACCAACAAACACACAAGATCCACAAGGTACATGAACAATCAAAGGAAAACAAGATACATGGTAGAGTTCATCCCAAATCCTACGAAAGAGATGAGGGCTTGAATCCCTAGGGATCTTCTCCAAGAGGAGGGCTTGATCTCCAAGAGGAGCTTCTCCAAGAGGAGGCCTTGATCTCCAAGAGGAGGTCTAGATCTCCAAAAGGAGTAAGATGAGCAAAGCTCTCTCTTTGTCTATCCAATACTTAGCTATCCTCTAAATGAGCTAGGTGGGAGGTACTTATAGTCTAGGGACGAAATAGAGGGCGAGGGGGCTACAAAGGTCCAAACTGACCGTGAAAACGCACACACTCTCGGAGGAGTCCGGGCACCTGGGACAAAGGGGGTCGGGCACCCGGACCGGTCAGTGGCCTGGGCAGCAGGTGGACCGGGCACCCGGGGGCTCCATGCCCGGGCACCCGGGGTGGCTCCAGGCAGTTGGAGGGAGTAGGCCGGGCACCCGGGTGTTAGAAATATGCCCTAGAGACAATAATAAATTAGTTATCATTATATTTCCTTGTTCATGATAATCGTTTATTATCCATGCTATAATTGTATTGATAGGAAACTCAGATACATGTGTGGGTACATAGACAACACCATGTCCCTAGTAAGCCTCTAGTTACTAGCTCGTTGATCAATAGATGGTTACAGTTTCCTGACCATGGACATTGGATGTCGTTGATAACGGGATCACATCATTAGAAGAATGATGTGATGGACAAGACCCAATCCTAAGCCTAGCACAAAGATCGTAGTTCGTATGCTAAAGCTTTTCTAATGTCAAGTATCATTTCCTTAGACCATGAGATTGTGCAACTCCCGGATACAATAGGAATGCTTTGGGTGTACCAAACGTCACAACGTAACTGGGTGGCTATAAAGGTGCACTATAGGTATCTCCGAAAATGTCTGTTGGGTTGGCACGAATCGAGACTGGGATTTGTCACTCCGTGTGACGGAGAGGTATCTCTGGGCCCACTCGGTAGGACATCATCATAATGTGCACAATGTGATCAAAGAGTTGATCGCGGGATGATGTGTTACGGAACGATTAAAGAGACTTGCCGGTAACGAGATTGAACAAGGTATCGGTATACCGACGATCGAATCTCGGGCAAGTACAATACCGCTAGACAAAGGGAATTGTATACGGGATTGATTGAGTCCTTGACATCGTGGTTCATCCGATGAGATCATCGTGGAACATGTGGGAGCCAACATGGGTATCCAGATCCAGCTGTTGGTTATTGACCAGAGAACGTCTCGGTCATGTCTACATGTCTCCCGAACCCGTAGGGTCTACACACTTAAGGTTCGATGACGCTAGGGTTATAAAGGAAGTTTGTATGTGGTTACCGAATGTTGTTCGGATTCCCGAATGAGATCCTGGACGTCACGAGGAGTTCCGGAATGGTCCGGAGGTAAAGATTTATATATGGAAAGTTGTTGTTCGGGTTCCGGAAAAGTTCGGGTTTTTCCGGTATTGTACCGGGAAGCTTCCAGAAGGTTCCGGAGGATTCCGGAGGGGTCCGGAGGTCCGGAAATTGTTCCACCACGTCCAATACAGTAGCATGGGCTGTAGGGGGGGCGCCCTAGCCTTAATGGGCCAGGGGCACCAGCCCCCCCAAGGCCCATGCGCATGGGAAGGGGGAAACCCTAAGGGGGAGGGCCTCCACTTGACTTGGGAGGCACTCCTCCCCCTTGGCCGCCGCCCCTAACCCTAGATGGGATCTAGGGGGGCCGGCCCCCTCTTCCCCCCACTTATAAATAGTGGAGGGGTGGGAGGGCAGCCGCACCCCCAAGTTCTGGCGCAGCCCTCCCCCTCTCCCAAGTACTCCTCCTCTCTCGCGGTGCTTGGCGAAGCCCTGCAGGATTGCCACGCTCCTCCATCACCACCACGCCGTTGTGCTGCTGCTGGATGGAGTCTTCCTCAACCTCTCCCTCTCTCCTTGCTGGATCAAGGCATGGGAGACGTCACCGGGCTGTACGTGTGTTGAACGCGGAGGTGCCGTCCGTTCGGCACTAGGATCTCCGGTGATTTGGATCACGATGAGTACGACTCCTTCAACCCCGTTCTCTTGAACGCTTCCGCTTAGCGATCTACAAGGGTATGTAGATGCACTCTCCTTCCCCTCGTTGCTGGTTTCTCCATAGATAGATCTTGGTGACACATAGGAAAATTTTGAATTTCTGCTACGTTCCCCAATAGTGGTATCAGAGCTAGGTCTATGCGTAGATTCTTTGCACGAGTAGAACACAAAGTAGTTGTGGGCGTTGATTTTGTTCATTATGCTTACCGTTACTAGTCCAATCTTGATTCGGTGGCATTGTGGGATGAAGCGGCCCGGACCGACCTTACACGTACACTTACGTGAGACAGGTTCCACCGACTGACATGCACTTGTTGCATAAGGTGGCTAGCGGATGCCAGTCTCTCCCACTTTAGTCGGATCGGATTTGATGAAAAGGGTCCTTATGAAGGGTAAATAGCAATTGACATATCACGTTGTGGTTTTTGCGTAGGTAAGAAACGTTCTTGCTAGAAACCCATAGCAGCCACGTAAAACATGCAAACAACAATTAGAGGACGTCTAACTTGTTTTTGCAGGGTATGCTATGTGATATGATATGGCCAAGAAGAATGTGATGAATGATATGTGATGTATGAGATTGATCACGTTCTTGTAATAGGAATCACGACTTGCATGTCGATGAGTATGAAAACCGGCATGAGCCATAGGAGTTGTCTTTATTTATTGTATGACCTGCGTGTCATTGAACAACGCCATGTAATTACTTCACTTTATTGCTAACCGGTAGCCATAGTAGTAGAAGTAATCAGTTGGCGAGACAACTTCATGGAGACACGATGATGGAGATCATGATGATGGAGATCATGGTGTCATGCCGGTGACGATGATGATCATGGAGCCCCGAAGATGGAGATCAAAAGGAGCAAAATGATATTGGCCATATCATGTCACTTTTTGATTGCATGTGATGTTTATCATGTTTATGCATCTTATTTGTTTAGAACGACGGTAGTAAATAAGATGATCCCTCATTAAAATTTCAAGAAAGTGTTCCCCCTAACTGTGCACCATTGCGAAAGTTCGTCGTTTCGAAGCACCACGTGATGATCGGGTGTGATAGATTCTTACGTTCACATACAACGGGTGTAAGCCAGATTTACACACGCGAAACACTTAGGTTGACTTGACGAGCCTAGCATGTACAGACATGGCCTCGGAACAGAAGAGACCGAAAGGTCGAGCATGAGTTGTATAGTAGATACGATCAACATGAAGATGTTCACCGATGATGACTAGTCCGTCTCACGTGATGATCGGACACGGCCTAGTTGACTCGGATCATGTAATCACTTAGATGACTAGAGGGATGTCTATCTGAGTGGGAGTTCATAAGATGAACTTAATTATCCTGAACATAGTCAAAAGATCTTTGCAAATTATGTCTTAAGCTCGCGCTTTAGTTCCACTGTTTAGATATGTTCCTAGAGAAAATATAGTTGAAAGTTGACAGTAGCGATTATGCGGACAATAGAAAGCTTATGTCCTTAATGCACCACTCAGTGTGCTGAACCCCAAACGTCATCTGTGGATGTTGCAAACATCGGACATACACGTTTTGATAACTACGTGATAGTTCAGTTAAACGGTGTAGAGTTGAGGCACCAAAGACGTTTTCGAAACGTCGCGGAACATATGAGATGTTTCGAGGGCTGAAATTGGGATTTCAGGCTCGTGCCCACGTCAAGAGGTATGAGACCTCCAACGATTTTCTTAGCCTGCAAACTAAGGGAGAAAAGCTCAATCGTTGAGCTTGTGCTCAGATTGTCTGAGTGCAACAATCACTTGAATCGAGTGGGAGTTGATCTTCCAGATGAGATAGTGATGTTTCTCCAAAGTCATTGCCACCAAGCTGTTAGAGCTTCGTGATGAACTATAACATATCAGGGATAGATATGATGATCCTTGAGGTATTCGCGATGTTTGACACCGCGAAAGTAGAAATCAAGAAGGAGCATCAATTGTTGATGGTTGGTGAAACCACTAGTTTCAAGAAGGGCAAGGGCAAAAAGGGATACTTCATGAAACGGCAAAACAGTTGCTGCTCTAGTGAAGAAACCCAAGGTTGAACTCAAACCCGAGACTAAGTGCTTGTGTAATAAGGGGAACAACCACTGTAGCAGAATTACCCTAGATACTTGGTAGATGAGAAGGCTGGCAAGGTCGATAGAAGTGTATTGGATATACATTATGTTAATGTGTACTTTATTAGTACTCCTAGTAGCACCAGGGTATTAGATACCGGTTCGGTTGCTAAGTGTTAGTAACTCGAAATAAAAGGCTACGGAATGAACGGAGACTAGCTAAAGGTGAGCTGACGATATGTGTTGGAAGTGTTTTCCAATCTTGATGTGATCAAGCATCGCACGCTCCCTCTACCATCGAGATTGGTGTTAAACCTAAATAATTGTTATTTGGTGTTTGCGTTGAGCATAGACATGATTGGATTATGTCTATCGCAATACGGTTATTCATTTAAGCAGAATAATGGTTACTCTGTTTATTTGAATAATACCTTCAATGGTCTTACACCTAAAATGAATGGTTTATTGAATCTCGATCGTAGTGATACACATGGTCATGCCAAAAGATATAAGATAGTAATGATAGTACCACCTACTTGTGGCACTGCCATGTAAGTCATATTGGTATAAGACGCATGAAGAAGCTCCATGTTGATGGATCTTTGGACTCACTCGGTTTTGAAAAGTTTGAGACATGCGAACCATGTCTATTGGTGTATATGCATGAAGAAACTCCATGCAAATGGACCATTTGGACTCACTTGATTTTGAATCACTTGAGACATGCAAATCATACCACATGGGCAAGATGACTGAAAGCCTTGTTTTCAGTAAAATGGAACAAGAAAGCAACTTGTTGGAAGTAATACATTTTGATGTGTGCAGTCCAATGAGTGCTGAGGCACGCAGAGGATATCGTTATGTTCTTACTTCACGGATGATTTGAGTAGATACTGAGTATATTTACTTGATGAAACAAAAGTCTGAATTATTGAATGGTTCAAGTATTTTCAGAGTGAAGTTGAAGATCATCGTGACAAGAGGATAAAATGTCTATGATATGATCATAGAGATGAGTATCTGAGTTACGAGCTTTGGCACGCAATTAAGACATTGTGGAAATTGTTTCACAATTAATACCGCCTGGAACACCATAGTGTGATGGTGTTTCCGAACATCATAGTTGCACCCTACTAGATATGGTGCGTACCATGATGTCTCTTATTGAATTACCACTATCGTTCATGGGTTAGGCATTAGAGACAACTGCACTCACTTTAAATAGGGCACCACGTAATTCCGTTGAGATGACACCATTTGAACTATGGTTTGGAGAAACCTAAGTTGTCGTTTCTTAAAAGTTTGGGGCTGCGATGCTTATGTGAAAAAGTTTCAGGTTGATAAGCTCGAACCCAAAGCGGATAAAATGCATCTTCATAGGACACCCAAAACAGTTGGGTATACCTCCTAATTCAGATCCGAAAGCAATAGGGATTGTTTCTTGAATCGGGTCCTTTCTCGAGGAAGAGTTTGTCTCAAAAAATTGAGTGGGAGGATGGTGGAGACTTGATATGGTTATTGAACCGTCACTACAACTAGTGTGTAGCAGGGCACAGGAAGTTGTTCCTGTGGCACCTACACCAATTGAAGTAGAAGCTTATGATAGTGATCATGAAACTTCGGATCAAGTCACTACCGTACCTCGTAGGGTGACAAGGATGCGTACTGCTTCAGAGTGGTACAGTAATCCTGTCTTGAAGGTCATGTTGCTAGACAACAATGAACCTACGAGCTATGGAGAAGCAATGGTGGGCCCAAAGTCCGATAAATGGTTAGAAGCCATGAAATCTGAGATAGGATCCATGTATCAGACCAAAGCATGGACTTTGGTGGACTTGCCCGATGATCGGCAAGCCATTGAGATAAATGGATCTTTAAGAAGACGGACGTGGACTGTAATGTCACCGTCTGTGAAGCTCGACTTGTGGCGAAGTGTTTTTCACAAGTTCAAGGAGTTGACTACAATGAGATTTTCTCATCCGTAGCGATGCTTAAGTCCGTCGGAATCATGTTAGCATTAGCTGCATTTATGAAATTTGGCAGATGGATGTCAAAACGAGTTTCCTTACCAGTCTTCGTAAGGAAAGGTTGTATGTGATACAATCAGAAAGGTTTTGTCGATCCTAAGGATGCTAAAAGGTATGCTGGCTCCAGCGATCCTTCTAAGGACTAGAGTAAGCATCTCGGAGTTGGAATGTACACTTTGATGAGATGATCAAAGATTTTGGGTTTATACAAAGTTTATGAGAAACTTGTATTTCCAAAGAAGTGAGTGGGAGCACTATAGAATTTCTGATGAGTATATGTTGTTGACATATTGTTGATCAGAAATGATGTAGAATTTCTGGAGAGCATATAGGGTTATTTGAAAGATGTTTTTCAATAGAAAACCCGGATTAAGCTACTTGAACATTGAGCATCGAGATCTATAAGGATAGATCAAAATGCTTAATAATACTTTCAAATGAGCACATACCTTGACATGATCTTGAAGGTGTTCAAGATGGGTCAGTCAAAGAAGGAGTTCTTGCCTGAGTTGTAAGGTACGAAGTTAAGACTTAAAGCTCGACCACGGTAGAAAAGAGAGAAAGGACGAAGGTCGTCCCCTATGCTTTAGACGTAGGCTCTACAGTATGCTATGCTAAGTACCGCACCTGATGTGTGCCTTGCCACATGTCTGGCAAGAGGGTACAAAGGTGATCAAGGAGTGGATCACCAGATAGCGGTCAGAATTATCCTTAGAGGAATAAGGATATGTTTCTCGATTATGGAGGTGATAAAGAGTTCGGCGTAAAGGGTTACGACGATGCAAGCTTTAACACCTATCAGAATGACTCTGAGTAGCAAACCGGATACGTATAGTGGAGCGACCATTTGGAATAGCTCCAAGTGGAGCGTGGAAGCAGCATTTACAATATGACCTAGAGATTTGCGAAGTACATATGGATCTGAATGTTGCAGACCCGTTGACTAAAACCTCTCTCACAAGCAAAACATGATCAAACCACAGAACTCATCGAGTCTTAATCACATGATGGTGTGAACTAGTTTAATGACACTAGTAAACTCTTTGGATGTTGGTCACATGGCGATGTGACCTGTGAGTGTTAATCACATGGCGATGTGAACTAGATTATTGACTCTAGTGTAAGTGGTAGACTATTGGAAATATGCCCTAGAGACAATAATAAATTAGTTATTATTATATTTCCTTGTTCATGATAATCGTTTATTATCCATGCTATAATTGTATTGATAGGAAACTCAGATACATGTGTGGGTACATAGACAACACCATGTCCCTAGTAAGCCTCTAGTTACTAGCTCGTTGATCAATAGATGGTTACGGTTTCCTGACCATGGACATTGGATGTCGTTGATAACGGGATCACATCATTAGAAGAATGATGTGATGGACAAGACCCAATCCTAAGCCTAGCACAAAGATCGTAGTTCATATGCTAAAGCTTTTCTAATGTCAAGTATCATTTCCTTAGACCATGAGATTGTGCAACTCCCGGATACTGTAGGAATGCTTTGGGTGTACCAAACGTCACAACGTAACTGGGTGGCTATAAAGGTGCACTACAGGTATCTCCGAAAGTGTCTGTTGGGTTGGCACGAATCGAGACTGGGATTTGTCACTCCGTGTGACGGAGAGGTATCTCTGGGCCCACTCGGTAGGACATCATCATAATGTCCACAATGTGATCAAAGAGTTGATCGCGGGATGATGTGTTACGGAACAAGTAAAGAGACTTGCCGGTAACGAGATTGAACAAGGTATCGGTATACCGACGATCGAATCTCGGGCAAGTACAATACCGCTAGACAAAGGGAATTGTATATGGGATTGATTGAGTCCTTGACATCGTGGTTCATCCGATGAGATCATCATGGAACATATGGGAGCCAACATGGGTATCCAGATCCCGCTGTTGGTTATTGACCAGAGAACGTCTCGGTCATGTCTACATGTCTCTCGAACCCGTAGGGTCTACACACTTAAGGTTCGATGACGCTAGGGTTATAAAGGAAGTTTGTATGTGGTTACCGAATGTTGTTAGGAGTCCCGGATGAGATCCTGGACGTCACGAGGAGTTCCGAAATGGTCCGGAGGTAAAGATTTATATATGGAAAGTTGTTGTTCGGGTTCCGGGAAAAGTTCGGGTTTTTCCGGTATTGTACCGGGAAGCTTCCAGAAGGTTCTGGAGGGGTCCGGAGGTCCGGAAATTGTTCCACCACGTCCAATACAGTAGCATGGGCTGTAGGGGGGCGCCCTAGCCTTAATGGGCCAGGGGCACCAGCCCCCCCAAGGCCCATGCGCATGGGAAGGGGGAAACCCTAAGGGGGAGGGCCTCCACTTGACTTGGGAGGCACTCCTCCCCCCTTGGCCGCCGCCCCCAACCCTAGATGGGATCTAGGGGGGCCGGCCCCCTCTTCCCCCCACCTATAAATATTGGAGGGGTGGGAGGGCAGCCGCACCCCCAAGTTCTGGCGCAGCCCTCCCCCTCTCCCAAGTACTCCTCCTCTCTCGCGGTGCTTGGCGAAGCCCTGCAGGATTGCCACGCTCCTCCATCACCACCACGTCGTTGTGCTGCTGCTGGATGGAGTCTTCCTCAACCTCTCCCTCTCTCCTTGCTAGATCAAGGCATGTGAGACATCACCAGGCTGTACGTGTGTTGAACGCGGAGGTGTCGTCCGTTCGGCACTAGGATCTCCGGTGATTTGGATCACGACGAGTACGACTCCTTCAACCCCGTTCTCTTGAACGCTTCCGCTTAGCGATCTACAAGGGTATGTAGATGCACTCTCCTTCCCCTCGTTGCTGGTTTCTCCATAAATAGATCTTGGTGACACGTAGGAAAATTTTAAATTTCTGCTACGTTCCCCAACACCGGGGTGGCTCCAGGCGGCTGGAGGGAGTAGGCCGGGCACCCGGGGGTGAGAGCCCGGGCACCCGGGGCGAGCTGGGCCAGACCGGGCGGCAGGCCGGGCACCCGAGCCAGGCAGGGGGCCGGCTGGAGGAGGGGCCGGGCACCCGGGGGTTGGTGGCCCGGGCACCCGGGGTGGCGGTGGCATCTCCCAGCGAGGGCCTGGCACCCGGGGCGCTCAGGGGCGCCATCCAGGCAGCGGCCAAAGGCCCGGGCACCCGGAGCATGTAGGGCCGGCCACCCGGGGGGGGGGGGGGGGCAGCGCCTCCGTGTCTTCGTGCTTTGGCTGCTCTCCTTCCTTCTCCTTCTTCTCGGTTGCTTGTGGCTCCCTCCTAGCTTCTTCACGATCATGTCCTTGGTACCTAAGAATCCACAGTGTATCCATTTGAGGTAGAACCCAACTCTCGTGTGAATCCGAATGAAACTCAAAAAGGAAAGAGTTCACCTTGGTTCCGACGTCGCGTGCATGAGCTTTCGTCGTAGGTCCTCTCCATGCTTGCGGTGGCGGTGTGACATCCATGGGGATGATCGAGGGATGCTCCGCATCAACCTAGGCGTGAGGGACCGGCAGCCTCCAGGGCTGCCAATCAAAGAGATCTTGACGTCTGCCTTCCTCTTAGTTTGCTCCTCTAGCTGAAACGACCGCCACAAGGCCGCCACACCCAGATCGACCATAGAGAAGCCATTTTCTTTTTTGAAATATGTAGAGAAACATTATGCTCTTCTTCACCGCGACTCACAAGCTGTGATAGAGAAGCACCAAAGTAGGGATGTGACGGCCAGCTTGATGAACAGCCTGCAATAAATTGAAAGCTCTGCGCCTGTTGAAAATAACACCGTTGCCGGCCCTAACTTCGCATACGCAGACGTAAAACACACATTTCCCGTAGAAGCGGCGAGCTGGCTGGTATACGATGGCGACGGATTCCGGCGCGGTCGATCAAAGGGCGCATGCATGCACACCCATGTCGGCGGTTTTGGATACGATGGACGTGACGTGCCGGATCGTTCGTACGTACTAGTACGTAGCAAAATTTGGATACCCTTACCACAACCATCCATGATTGATTAGCGAACCTTGCTATGCGTACGATGGATTCTTGTCGAGCGCTCGTACGATTAGAGATAGTCATAGGTAATTTATAAGTTTATGGGCCATAGCATTTAGAGATGATTTACTCTCTGGTCGTACTGGTCGCATGACAAAGCATCATACGCAGAGCAGTTTCGATGAAGCGTGTACAATGCATAGTCCCAGGGTAATGTCTCGTATGTCACGTAGGATCGGAATTCAGGTAAAGTAGGTTTGGATAGGGAAGTGGGGTCCTCTGCGGGAGACGGGTACTTGGATAGCAAAAATGTGGTTCGGTGTGAAAAGTTGAAAAGGTTGGAGTGAAAAGTAGAGATGCATATATATTAGAGTCTTTATTTTCTACTCCCTTAATCCCAAAGCGTCTCAACTTTGTACTAGCTCTAGTGCAATTTTATACTAAGCTCAAGACACTTATTTTGGAACGAAGGGAGTATTTCTTAATAAGGTTCACTAGTGGTAGCTTGCATTGAAAAAATAAATAAATATAAATGTCTTAAACTATTTCTTGTCATGGAACATCTATATCCATATGCTAGTATTGTACGTGCCCTGATTAGCACAGGCAGGCCGTGACGTTGGCCATGACGATAAATGGAGGAGCATTGGCACGTGCGCAGCGCAGGGCTCGGCTGGCCTGGCTTGGCTTGAGTGGCCAAAGGAGTGCATGCGTGTGGTTAACTTTCTGACCGGCCCAGACTTAATGCATTCCGTTACATGCACAGATGCACTGATGCACGGTGCCTGGACGTATCCGTCTCCACCGGAACCACGAGGTTAGCAAAGTCAAGAAATGATGCACGGTGCAACTAGCATGTCCTTTTTTCATGCCAGGTGTCTTGCTTGTATACGTGCCAAAGGAGAGGAAGTCCCGAGTGACGGCGCATAGAACTGAACTTGCTGCTCCCCGCAAAAGAAAAAAGAAATGAACTTTCTCTTGAATTTCTTCACCCTGTCTTGTTCTCTCTTGTTTTTTCGTGTTTTTTTTCTTATTTCCTTTCCTTTATATTTTCAAAATATATATAATATATACATCCATTTGTGCAATAATTAATGTGAATCGCAAGGAGTGGTGCATTCAGAACTTTCAAAAATGCGAACAATTTCTAGTACATATTATCAAACCGGAATTTGATTAACCCTTAAAAAAACCTATCAGTTCAAAAAATGTTAAACATTGTGCAAATTTTGTTAGTGTAGTTTTAAAAATGCTGATAGCATGACAAAACAGTATGTACAAAATAAAGTTCACATGTTTAAAAAAAATGTAGGTGACATTATACAAAATGTTAATCATGTATTTAAGAAATGTTAAACGTGTATATAAAATGGTTCCCATGTATATGAAAAAATGTACAAAGGGTATAAAAAAGTAGACGATAAAACATATATTGAAAGAAATGTTAAATTGCGTATTTACAAAAATATTAAACATGCATGAAAAAATAGACACCAACACATATATTTGAAAAAAATGTATTTCAAATTTGTTAAACATATACAAAAATAATGTCCCAATGTATTGAAATAATTAGAACATGCTTGAAAAAAGTAAGCATATTAAATTTCAAGAACATATATTTTATGAAAAAACTGTTAAACATATATTTCAAAAATGCTAAACACACACATATGTGTGTGTGTGTGTCTATATATATGAATGTCAAACGTATATTTTAAAAACGATAAACTTGTAGAAAAGAAAGTTTCATATGTACATGATAAGCGTACAACGTCTATGGAATAAATTAACCATGTATTTAAAAATGTACAACCACTATGAAAAAAATTACAACATCAAAACTTACATAAAATTAATATCTATGTGTATTAAAAATGTACATTTTGCGTGTGAAAAAATACATGTGTGTTGAAAAAATAAGAATAAATGAAAAAAAAATTACAAAAATCATAGAACACAATAAAAAACAGAGGAAAAACCAAGAAAGAAATAAAGAATACCAAAAGGAAAAACTAAAAAAAACTGAAAAATAAAAGAAAAATGAAGAACCAATAAAAGCAGATGAAAACCTGAGAAAGAAATAAAGAAGACCAAAATGAAAAAATGAAAATAAAGGAAAAAGGAAGAACCAGTGAAAATACGAGAGGAACAAACAAAATCAAAAGGTAAAAGAAAAGAAAATATGAAGAAAAACAGGAGTAATCAAATAAGAATCAACTACCGCGCGTTACCGACAAGGTAGCAGCGTCCGTTTTTAAGAATCAACCGCGCAGAGCAGATCCGAATTCTTTTCAACATTTTGAATGGCGTTTTTGTAAAAAAACTGAGTGTTTTGTGAATGCAAACACCTTTCAAATTGGCGAATTCCTTTAGAAAAACTGATTTCTTTTAGAAAAGCAGGAATATTTTTCGAAATCAGAAACATTTTTTTTTCAAAACGGGAACATTCTTGAAATTCCAAAAGAAAATTGGGCAAACACAAACATTCTTTAAACTCCCAAACAAAATTTGAAAACACGAACATTTATTTGAAATTTGTGAACATTTTGAAACAGGAACATTTTTGAAAACTCCAAAAAATTAAAACATGAACAATTTTAAAAACTTGCGAACAATATTTTAAAATAGGAACTTTTTTGAAATACCGTACAGGTTTTGAGAAGTTGTGAAGTATTTGAGTAGAGACATTCGGATTTTTTTTTGAGAATACACAAACAATTGTTGTAATATGCGAACATTTTTTGAAATTATGAACAAAATTTGAAAAAACTACCTTCAATTTTATCATCTTTTATAAGCTAGAACATTTTTTTAAAATTTGTGAACAGTTTTCAGAAAATAAAAATAACTTTTTGAAACGATTTTTTCATACACGAACAATTTTTGTTAAATAGGAACAAATTTTGATTTTATGAACATAATTTGGAAACTCTAAAATTTTGAATTCTGATATGTTATAAAAGCATGAAAATTTTACCAAAATTCTGAACTTTTTTCTGAAAATAATATAAAACTAAAAAGAAAAATAGAAAAGAAACATAAAAGAAAAATAAACAGAAAAACCAAAAAAGAAACATAAAAAAATTGAAGACTCAAACATATTTTTAAATTCACGAACAAAGTTTGAAAACACAACATTTTTTGAAACTTGTGAACAATTTACGAAACTTTGATATTTTGTGAAACTCCGAAATAATCAAAACGCGAAACATTTTTTGCACTTTGCGAACAGTTTTTGAAAATGGGAACTACTTTTCTAATGCCTGGACATCTTTTGAAAGTTCTGAGAATTTTGAACAAAATATTTCGCAATATTTTTTAAAGAACAAGAAATTTCTAAACATTTTTCGAATTTATGATTTTTTTGAAACATGGACATTTTTGAAATTTGAAACGTTTTCTAAAAGTAAGAAAAAAATCGAACATGAACTTAGTTTAAAAAAAAATTAAAATAACTTCAAAAAGAAAAAAGGAAAAAAGAAACTGAAAACAAAAACAAGAAAAGAAAGAACCGGTCAAACCGAAACAGAAAAACAAAAAGAAACACAAAACCAGTCGAAGAAACAAAAGCCGGTTCACGGAATCTTCTAGAAGGTTCCCAAAATCGGCTGGCTAGTTGGGGTTATCGTCTAGGTAAGTAACTGGGCCGGCCCATAGCGTTGCTGCACGGTCGCTCGCTTCTGCGAAGCGCCGGCAGTTTGACGCAAAGCGCGTCAAATAGGAAATTCCGGAAGATCCTACTCGCCGCTCGGGTAATCCCTATTTGGCGCTGCAGGCGCCGGTTATAGCTGTTTTCGCAAACCGGCGCCTGCAGCGTAGTTAGATGGGCTGGGCTAGAACCCTCCACTAACCACTACGCCACCTACACCACTGGCGAATACAAACCTCCTTTCATCCTTCTTATACAAACAGGAAATGCCCACTATGTTCTCCATATTTTTTTCCTTTCTTTTTTTGTTTCCTGTTTCCAGTTTTCTTAAATGCGTGAAATGTTTCGAAATAGATGATACTTTTTTCTAATTCGTGAACTTTTTCTTTAAATCGATGAACTTTTTCTAATTTCAATGACATTTTTTCAAGTTTGATGATTTTTTTTCAATTTCAACATTTTTTTAAAATTGAGTAACTCTCTTTTCAAAATGAATGAACGTTTTAACATTTTGATGAAAGATCAATGAACTTTTCTAAACCCGATGAAATTTTTTCAATTCGATGAACTTTGTTCAGATCTGTGAACTTTTTTTCCTTCAAAATAGATGATTTTTTTGAAATCCATGAACTTTTTCAAATTGTGATGTACTTCTTTGAAAATTGATGAATTTTTTCAATTCAATGAACTTTTTTTAAAATCCTTGCACTTTTTTTGAAATTTGATGATCTTTTTTCGAATTTGATGAACTTTTCTTCGAAAATATTGAACTTTTTTCAAATTTGTGAACTTTTTTGAAAATGGATGAAGTTTTTTTTTTGAAATTGATGATCTTTTTCCATTTTCACGAACCATTTTTCATATTCGTGGTTTTTTTGCGAATTTCTTTTTTCAATGATTAACTCTGGGTATATAATATATTTGTAGAGGAATGGTCAAATCTACCTCGTTTCTGGTAGTTGACAAGCTAAGCACCTCGGTCTGATGGTTCAGGCGTTAGGTTGCTATTCCTTAGGTGATGGTTCCGAGTTCTAGTTTTTGCATCTGTTTCGCACAGGCGGGTATCCGACTGGGCCAGCCCATGAATATAGCGAACGACAGTGCGCTGTAGCTAAAAAAGAAATACGACGGTCGCGAGAATTTAAACACAGGACCTGACACTATAACTAACGTGGTACTACCACTTGATCTAGCAGTCGTTGCCGATTTTACAACAGCACCAAGCTTAAACAACCAATCCCGCAACACATATCCAAATTATATCTTGAATTTTAAAAGCATTTTTAAAAAAGAAACGAAGGGATCTGTGACACACAAACAATTGCTGATTTGCAAAAAAAAAATTTAGTACTAAAATATTTGCAAAAATCAGGAACATTTTTTGAAACAGGAACATTTTTTGAAATTCCAAGACAGAATTTGAAAAAGCGAACATATTTTGGAAAATGGGAAAACAAGAACTTTTTTGAAAAATTGAAACTGAGCAATTTCGAAACTCCTGAAAACATGCACATATTTGAAAATTGTGAACAATTTTTGTAAACGGGAACATGTTTTGAACTGCTTAAACATTTTTTGAAATGTGTGAACAAAAATTTCGAACTGAACAATTACAAAACTCCTGAAAAAATGAAAGCGTGCACATTTTTGAAATTTGTGAACAATTTTTGAAAACGGGAACATGTTTTGAACCGCCCGAACATTTTTTAAAATTTCTGAACAAAAATTTGAAACTGAAGAATTTTGGAACTCCTGAAAAAAAATGAAAACATGCACATTTTTTAAAATTGCAAAGAATTTTTGAAAATGGGAACATGTTTTGTACCGCCCGGACATTTTTTGAAATTTGTGATTGTTTTTTATACTGAACAATTTTGAAACTCAAAAATGAGAACGTGCACATTTATCTGATTTTCTTTGAACAAATTCCGAAAATGGGAACATGTTTTAAAATTCCTGAGCATTTTCTAATATGTGAACAAAATTTAAATACACGAACACTTTTTGAATTTGCAAGCAAATTTTGAAACAGGAATATGTTTAGAAATTTTGAACAAATTTTGAAAGCAGGAACATATTTCTTAAACCGAACATTTTTTAGTTTGTGAACAAAATTTAAAAAGACGAATACTTCTTTTTAAAATAAGAGAACAATTTTTGAAATTCCAAATTTTATTAGACCATGGATTTTATCTTGAATTAGCTTTTGAATCTGCTTTTGTTGTTGGTTGATCTTGGTCTGGATTGTGTATTGATTTTCCTCAAGCTCCTTCATTCTCTGTTCAGCTTTAGCCCACAGTGCATTGTGCCTAGCTTTGTCCTCTTCCAAGGTCTTGATCTTGTTGAACATGATGTCACTCTCTTTTTGCCACTTCCTTCTCTCAGCAAACATTTCATCTTGCCATTGAATCATGCTTTCTTCTAATTTTTTTTCATTTTGATCAGTTTTCCATCTACTTCCTCACTTTGTTTGAGAGACAAACATCCTAGTGAAATGCCTCTGTGTTCAGTTTCTTCCACCCTGAATCTTTTCCTGTTCTCTGTTTCTCCCTCCCCATCTTCTAGATTATGTGTGTTTTCATTTTTCCTCTTATCCTCCTTATACCAACCAATTTTCACCACCTTCTCCACTTCCACACCAATCCTGAACATGAGCAAATCAGGGGCAGGGATTTCCACTTGAGGTGGAGTTTTTTCCACATCTCTGATTTCACATTTGACCCTTACTTTTTCTTCATTAACTGTATCCATATCCACTTCCAGTACAGGCCCCACTGCAGCAGAAACTTCACATATGCCCAAGAAGTGTCTGAAACAATCAGGCACCCTGCTCAGTTTAACCCATACAGTATGCAATTTCCCCATAGCTTGGTGATCCAGGGACCAGGGCTGGACCTTGATGACCACCCCTGTCCCAAGCAAATTGAATTCATTGAATTTAACCAGTTCTACCAGTTTTGCCTTGTTGGGGAATCTCATCATGAAACTATTTTGACCAAATTCCTTAACTCTCCACTGCCACCCCCAATCAAACATCTCTCCCATAGCCTTTGTGAGCTCAGTTTCATTGATTTTCCCTTCCCTAACAATCACCACACCTAAAGGATTTGTGTGTTCAGCAACAAGCACATCTTTGTAACTTTGAACCAGTAGGATTCCCAGCCATTTGGCAGCATATCCAACATATTTGGGAACTGGTTTCATTTGCTTCAGTAAATTGCATTCACTAGTGATATGGTTTTTCCTTCCACAAATCAAACAGTGTCCCACCCTACATTCCCTGGTAGAGTGTCTTGGGTCTTTGCATTTACCACAAACTTGCTTGTTAATTCTATCCATCCTTTTCCTCCCCTCATCCAAATTTAACTGCCAATTGCCTTTTCCCCCCTGTTTCTTCATTTCCATTACTGGGTCTTGGTCACCTCTCCTGTCAGCTTTCTGTATGGGATCTCCCTTTTTCTCTTCTCTCCTCATGCCATCTCTGCCACACTGATCCTCCCCAGATTTTCCAATTGTTCCTTTAGTAATCTCTTTCTCTCCTCCTCTCAACCCTTGCACTAACTGGGACAACAGAGAGGTCAATAATTGTTGTTGAGCACTCTGTTCTTTCTGTGTCACCATATCTTTCTCCTTCCCTTTCTCCATTCCAGAGCTCTCTCCCTCACCAATTTCTCTCTCACTCCTGTTTTCCACCGCCTCTTTCTTTCCTGTCTTAGCCTGCCACATCAAATTTTCTCCCCTTTCTTCTGCAGCTTCTTCATCTCCATCTCCTCTGCCACCCCCATTTCCAGTACCAAATCTACCATTTCCTCTCCCCAAGCTTCCAAATCTGTCAGTCATAGTGTGTCTTCCTCCAATCCATCCCCCACCCCTGTTACTGTAATTGAATCTTCCTCTGGCAAAACCTCCTTCCCCTCCACGATTGAATCTAGGACCTCCATAACCTCTTCCTAGGTTCCCAGCCATTTCTTCAACTGGCGGTGGTGTGGGAGGAGGGGGGGGGGGGGGGGGGGGGAACCCTACACGATGGGATTGTTCTGCCCCTTCCCTCTCACCCACTTTTATACCTGCCACCCCACTTTCCTTTCCCTGGGCTGGATCGTTATCAAGCCCATTGGGCCCCTACCAAGCCAGGCCCAGATCCAAGTCCATTTTTAAATCCTTTCCTACTGAGCCCCCAAAAATAATCAGGGGTCTCGCATGATCATCCTCCTTATTCATCCCCTTCTCCTCCTCTGTTGAAGCACCAGGGGCCCCAATTGGAGTTTCATGTATAACTAAATCACCAAAATCCACCCCATCTAATTCAAACCAAGGCGAAATAGGATGTATATTATATTTTTTCATATGATTATAAACTATGCGAGCATCAAACCTACAACCTCTACAATTGTTATCCGTAATTTCTCTCCTAATACCCTTCTCATAGTTCCCATGATCCACATTATCAATCTTCTCAGACATTTCCTTGCAGTCATCTGCAAACTGGGATTTGAACCCTTTTTTCTGTTTGCTATCACCTCGGAATCTAGTGTTTCCCTTTTTCCCCAATTTTAGCATCATCTACCTCAATCGAAGCAGTAGATACCAAGTATTTGGGGTTGGGATACATACCTGCAGAGTAGATAGAGGATTCCCCCTCCTCCTCCGCCTCGGAGCCCTCGCCAGCTAGCAACCAGAAGCGGTTCCCGGCCGGCGAGCACCCTACTAGCGGCGGGAAAGGGCAAGGAGGCAAGGCGAGCGCCTCGGGAAGCGAGGGGGGCGGCAAGGGAGCGTTGTTAGGGTCGCTGGCGTCCTGGCCCGGTGCCTTGGCGTCTCTGCCACCACCACCTCATCCTCCTCGATCTCGATTGGGAGCCATCTGGATCCCGAGGCCGGAATCCCCATCACCACCGCCTGCGGCGGCGCTTGTGGCTGCATCGGCAGCGGCGCCCTTGGCTGAATCAGACGGTAGCGGAGAGAGCGGAACACCTTCCACTTCTCTCGCTGCGCTGGATCTAGGGATTCCGCCTCCAGCATCGCCCAGAGCAGCACCCCCATCGCCGGCTGGCGGTCGTAGTTGGGGAAGTAGTGGAGGGTGTCGTGGTACTAAGACTGACAGTAGAATAGGGGGTAGGTATGGAGAGGCAAGATCCTAGCTATGGAGTAGTTGTATACGCAAGGGATTTACGAGTTCAGGCCCTTCTCGGAGGAAGTAACAGCCCTACGTCTCGGAGCCCGGAGGCGGTCGACTGGATTATATGCGTATGTGTTACAGGAGTGCGAACCCTTCTTCCAGTGGAGGGGGGTGGCTTATATAGAGTCTGCCAGGACCCCAGCCAGCCCATGTAGCGGAGGGTTAAAAGTACATTAAGGCCTGGCGTTACTGGTAATGCCTTACATAAAGTGTCATCATGGCCATAAAGACTACTTAATTACAGACCGTTTGGATACAAAGTGGCTCTTGAACTCCAGGTGGTCGAGTGAGTCTTCATGGTCGAGTGTCTTCGAGTCCGTCGAGTGGAATCCTTCCAGGTCGACTGGAAGGCAGTTTCTTCTAAAGATGTCCTTGGGGAGGGTACCTTGGACAGGTCCATGACCCTACCCTAGGTACATGACTTCATCATTAGCCCCTGAATGGATCGAGGTCTGAGTGAGGAAGGAGTTGATAATCTTTCCGACCTGTTTTTTGTGTTCCGAGTATGTCTCACTCTGGATCAATGACTTTTTAGCGATGGCGTCAACTTTTCTTTCAGTCGCCTTGATCCATTCTTTTCCTCTCTCGAGTGAACTTTATGAACTTGGGGATTTCCGAGCGATGGATCGTAGGAAATCTGCCGTCTGACAAGTTGCTCTGCTGTTAATGGATTTAGCGGGATCCGAATTTTGGGAAGCGCGCGAAGCGGAGAAGACCGCGGTACTCGGATGGGATAAGGCAAAGACGCCTCGATTTCCGTGCCGCCTTTTTCGCCACGTATTGCGCGCTCGACTGTTTCGGGATTTGACAGGATCGCCCGGGCCTACCAGTCAGCCACTCGGAAGTGACCTTATATAAGGCGCCGGACGGGGTTTTTTTGAACAGTGCGTCCTCATTCCCCTCTCCCTCTTCCTCAAACTCGCCCGCTGCGCCCGCTTCTATCTCCATTCATCTGCTCCTCGCGCGCCTCGCCGGCGATGATGGTGAAGGAGAAGACGGCGGCCTTGGAGCGAGCGAAGAAGGCGACGGCAACGGCGAAAGCGAAGGTGAGAGCGACCAGTCGGGGCGGATCCTCGTCGCGGTCCAGCCTGCCGCAAGGCTGGATCCAGGGAGACTGGATCTGATCGACCATCACCCAGAAGGACCTCGACGATTTGGCCAATGAGGGACTGATCTCCCATGGGTCAGCAAGGCCTCCGGGGACGGAGTGGCAACCGCAGCCACAGGAGGGTGAGTGTGTCCTCTTAGCCACCCATGTCGATCGCGGGTTCTCTCGGCCGCCGAATCTTTTCTTTCGAGGGTTTCTGAACTTCTTTGGGGCACAACTCCATCACTTCACTCCCAACTCCATTGCCTATCTCACCGCTTTCGTGTCTTTGTGCGAAAACTTCTTGGGTTGTCGGCCGCATTGGGGCCTCTTCAAGCACATATTCACTTGTCGTTCTCAGACGGTGAAAAAGGCGAGTCCGAATGACGAGAGGACCCAAGTAATCCAGATGTGTGGGGGTCTTGGGGTCCAGATGAGGAGTAAGAGTGCCTTTCCAGCCATGACCCTTCCCGAGTCGGTTAGAGGGTGGCAGTCGACCTGGTTCTACTGCCAAGACGAGTCGACGCCGGGGCAGTCGACTGGTCTCCCTCCGTTCTCCATGGACCGAGTGAACAAGCCATCTTCCCTGAAGGTGCTTCCGGAGGAGAAGGCTCAGGTTAAAATGTTGATGGAGCGTGTAGTCCAACTCATTCGCGACGGGGTCACTAGCATGGATCTTTTGGAGGTTTTCCTTCGATGGCGCATTCAGCCGCTCCAATACCGAGGCCACCCGATGTGGTTGTACTCTGGTACCGAAGACACCACTCGGGTCCACCCAGAGGAGGTCGACGACGCCACACTGGAGAGGTGGATGACTGCCATCACAGGGAACAAAGATAACCCTCGTGGGGCTAGGAGGATCCCACCACTCGACCAATCTTATGAACCAGACAAGGTATGACCAGTTATCTCCGACTGTAATCATGCTCCGTTCATTCTGTTTTGCTCCAACTCAGTCGACTGACTTTTATCTTGTTTTGTTGTCTTTCAGATCACTACTGAGTTGTATTCGATGCCCAACGGGGCGCAAGCACAGACCGAGGAAGAGGAAGGAAGTGGAGGCGAGAGCCCGGAGGAGTGGGAATCGGATGGTGATGATGGTGATGAAGATGATAGCTCTAACGAGGAAGAGGAGGAGGAGGAGGAGGAAGTCGCACCTCCCCGTTCTGAAAGACGATCCAAGCTTGTCCATGACCCTGCAGTCAAGCACAGTAAGGGGGTCGCGCCTGTTGTGCAGTCGACCAAGCGTCCTCGGACGACCTCTCCGGCGCCGACTGAGAAAGCGCCGAAGCAATCTCGAGTGGCATCGTCAAAGATGACGAAGGCCTTGCCGAAGATGAAGATGGCAATCCCCACTATTTCTGGGTAATGGCGTAACTTGTGTTTTCTTGTTTCACATGGATTTATTCTTGGTCGATTCGTTAGCTGACCGACTGATTTCTGAAACTGCAGTGCTGCTACTTCTGAGACCTCGACCAGACCTGAAGATCAAGAAATGGAGGATGCTGTCACTTCCAACCCTGGTATGACCTTTGTAATATCGTTTTCAGTCGGTAGGATCTTCATTTTTAACTTTGAATCTTTTCTGCAGCTCCATCTAATATCATCATTGATCTTCCTGATGATGATGACGAGGAACCACTAAGGCAGAGGAGGAATAGGAGGGCATCTGCTGGCAAGACAGCTCAGGTCATATCAGCACCTGAGACGCTGGTTGTGGAGGGGGACAACGTCACTCGGCCTACCGTATCCTTTGCGGTGCCACTGACGAGTGCTCGCCCTTCATCGTCGAGTGCTGATCAGCCTTCACTTTTCTCCACCCACCACGTCCCAGAAGACCAAGCAAGCGCTGCTAAAGAATCCATACGCCAGGCGGGGGTCATGATGGAGCAAGTGAAGGCGATCCGAGACGCCAGCCAAGCAGCTTATGACGCCAGTTCGGCCCTTCAGAGCAATGTTCAGGTTGGTCGATCACCGCCTGTTTTGTTAGGATATGATACCTGAAAACTTTTCTGAAAATCTTAGTATCTGCCGTACACCCATTGGGTGTGTCGATTGAATATCTGGGTTGGTGGGGGCACGCTGAGTGCACCCACTGGGTGTAGTCCCCAAGGCTATGGTGGACTGCTGGCAGTCGACCATAGTCTTTATGTCTTGAACTTTTTCTCATTACTTTCTTTGCTCGATCTGGTCGAATGGAATCATAGAACCGGTGGGGGCACGCTGAGTGCACCCACTGGGTGTAGTCCCCGAGACCGTGGTCGACTGCTAGCAGTCGACTACGGTCTGAAGAACACCTCTTTTTTTTTGAAACTGTGGCTAATTGTTGGTGGTTAGCCTTTCTGTCTTTTTTGGTCGACTGATCGACTCTAGCTGATAGAACTAGTGGGGGCACGCTGAGTGCACCCACTGGGTGTAGTCCCCGAGACTACGGTCGAATGTTTTAGATTCGGCCGTAGTCTTAGAAGTACTACAATTTTTTCCTTAGTCACTCGGAAGTCACCTATCTTTGACGCCTGTCGATTGGTCTTTCGCAGAAATCTTGTGAGCTTGCAGCTCGTTATACTGATTTGGAGAACAAGCATATCCAGCTCGAACTTGATCTGAAGCTTGTCTAGGAGAACTTCACGAAGGCGAAGGAGGAGGCAAAAGGTATGTTTGGTGAGAGCTTTGACGACTGCCTTTGTTTCTTGTCCATTCCAGAGTCTGGACTCACTATGATTTTGCAGATAAACTGAGGGATTCTCTGAAGAAGAAGGATCTTGACCTCGCTGAGGCGCAGAAAGCAGCTTCAGAGAAGACCAAGCTCGCAGAAGAAAAGCTGGCTTCAATCAGCAAACTTGAAGAGGAAAATACCAATCTGAAAGCTGCTCTTGACGCGGCCAACAAGGAGGTCAGTCGACTGAAGAATGACAAGATTACCTTGAGTGACAAGGCCAGTGAATTGGCAGGAAAGAAGAATGATCTGGAGGCTTATCTGGGAGGACTCACCAGGAAGCTATTCCTCATGCTTGAAGGTAACCCTTTGTATCTGACAGGCTTTTAATTATGGTCTTACCACCAAACTGCTGCCTTAACTTTAGGTTGTGTCTACAGAGTTCTGCCAGAACTTTGAGGAGGAGACTGGTCAACTGGAGACGAACCTGGATCCTATCAACTCCCTTGTGAAGGATGAAGCCTCCATGAATGTGCTCCGACTCGAATCTCGTGTTGCTGCTGTGGTTGACTATCTTGCAAGGCTGAAGGTTGTGACGTCGCGCATCGACACGGCACTCTGGCTAGGAGAAACACTTCAGAATGACCTTGAGTCTCTGATGACTCGACTGAACGAAGTTCCAAGTTGAGTGCATGAATGGAAGAAGTCTTTTGCCACGTGTGGTGCCGATGTTGCTCTGTCTCTGGTTCGTGTTCACTGCAAGGACGCGCGAGAGGACAAGCTGGCGGCTCTCAAAGTAGCCAATACTAAGAAGCATGACTTTCGGTCCTTCATGGAGACCTTCATCGCTGCTGCCACTCGGATCGCAGATGGAATCGACTTGGACGAGTTTTTTGCACCTTCCAACCCTCCACAGGAGGGGTAAAAAACTTCAATGCTTGATGCCTTAAATTTGCCTCGGTATGCCGAGTGGTTTTTGTAACCGATAAACTTTAACAGGCTTGGTGCCTGAGCACTTCTGGTTCCGTAGGATGCTATCTGAACTTGGATTTGACGTTGAATATGTCTGCATCTGCCTCCGAACAAACATTGTCTTTCGCTCGGTCTATATGCTGGTGTTTGAGATGCTTTTTTGCAGGTAGGGATGAAGCACAGATTGCAATCGACTTGTACTTCGTCATACTTATGCTGGCACTGGGCCGTAGCTAAGCCCCCAAGTGGTAGGCCTGCTCTCCACTCGATAGGATTTTCAAAAACTTAGGCGAGCACTGGGCTGCAGCTAAGCCCCCGAGTGGGAGGTCTGCTCTCCACTCGGTAGGATTTGCATAAACTTAGGCGAGCACTGGGCTGCAGCTAAGCCTCCGAGTGGGAGATCTGCTCTCCACTCGGTAGGATTTCTACAAACTTAGGCGAGCACTGGGCTGCAGCTAAGCCCCCGAGTGGGAGGTCTGCTCTCCACTCGGTAGGATGTTTACAAACTTAGGCGAGCACTGGGCTGCAGCTAATCCCCCAAGTGGGAGGTCTGCTCTCCACTCGGTAGGATTTCTGTGGCGTACCTCTGAAGGAGAAGGTAACAGTTGACTTGCACCTCGTCCTCCTTGCGGGTCGCATGTTGTATCTGTGGCGTAGCTCGGAAGGAGAGGGTAGCAGTCGACCTGCACCTCGTCCTCCTTGCGGAGCGCATGTTGTATTTGTGGCGTAGCTCGGAAGGAGAGGGTAGCAGTTGACCTGAGCCTCGTCCTCCTTGCGGAGCGCATGTTGTATTTGTGGCGTAGCTCGGAAGGAGAGGATAGCAGTCGACCTGTGCCTCGTCCTCCTTGCGGAGCGCATGTTGTATTTGTACTTAGGTGAGCGCTATGCTGCAACTAAGCCCCCGAGTGGGAGGCTGGCTCACCACTCGGTAGGATTTTGTTTAAACTTAGGCGAGTACTTGGACTGCAGCTAAGCCTCCGAGTGGGAGGCTGGCTCACCACTCGGCAGGATTTTGTTTAAACTTAGGTGAGTACTTGGATTGCAGCTAAGCCTCCGAGTGGGAGGCTGGCTCACCACTCGGTAGGATTTTGTTGAACTTAGGCGAGTACTTGGACTCCAGCTAAGCCTCCGAGTGGGAGGATGGCTCACCACTCGGTAGGATTTTGTTAAACTTAGGCGAGTACTTGGACTGCAGCTAAGCCTCCGAGTGGGAGGCTGGCTCACCACTCGGTAGGATTTCGTTAAACTTAGGTGAAACGGATTCGCAGCTAAGCCCCCGAGTGTGAGGCTGGCTCACCACTCGGCAAGGATTTTTTTACAAACTTAGGCGAAACGGATTTGCAGCTAAGCCACCCACTGGGGGACCTTTATGTGAACAAAAGCAACAACAATCACTGGGAAAATTATAACACTATTGTCTTTGAAAAATGAACTACAGAAGTACTTTTATTACATCTCATCCGAGTGCATACTTAAGTATAAAAGGGGCGGAGCAGCTCCGCGTTCCAAGCTCGGGGCTCGTCAATCTGGTGCTCGACATTGTAAAGGCGGTATGCTCCATTGTGGAGAACCTTGGTGAGGATGAAGGGACCTTCCCAAGTAGGAGCAAGCTTGTGTGGCTTCTGCTGATCCACTCAGAGAACCAAATCTCCTTCTTGGAAGGCTCGACTCTTCACGTTTTTGGCGTGGAAGGGACGCAAGTCCTGCTGATAAATGGTTGATCGGATCAAGGCCATCTCTCTTTCTTCTTCCAGAAGCTCGACTGCGTCCTGTCGGGCTTGCTCTGCTTCACCTTATGTGTAGAGTTCGACTCGGGGTTCGTTGTGAAGCAGGTCACTCGGCAAGACCGCTTCAGCTCCGTAGACCAAGAAGAACGGAGTTCTCCCAGTCGACTGATTAGGTGTGGTCCTTAATCCCCAAAGTACTGATGGAAGTTCGTCGACCCATGCACCAGCAGCGTGCTTGAGATCGCGCATCAGTCGGGGTTTCAATCCTTTGAGAATCAAGCCATTTGCTCGTTCTGCCTGTCCATTCGACTGGGGGTGAGCGACTGAAGCATAGTCGACTCGTGTGCCTTGAGATGTGCAGAAGGCTCCGAATTCCTCAGAATCGAAGTTTGACCCATTGTCAGTGATGATGCTGTGTGGAACTCCATATCTGAATATCAACTTCCTAATGAAGATGACAGCAGTGCCGGCATCTAGATTCTTGATGGGTTTAGCCTCAATCCACTTGGTGAACTTGTCGACTGCTACCAGCATGTGGGTGAAGCCGCTTCTGCCTGTTCTCAGTGGTCCGACCATATCCAATCCCCATACAGCGAAAGGCCAGACAAGTGGAATGGTCTTCAAGGCTGAGGCGGGCTTGTGTGACATATTGGAGTAAAATTAACATCCTTCACATTTGTCGACTATCTCCTTTGCCATTTCATTCGCTCTTGGCCAGTAAAATTCCGCTCGGTATGCTTTAGCCACAATGGTCCGAGAGGACGCATGATGGCCACAGGTCCCCGAGTGGATATCGTCAAGGATTATCCGACCTTCTTCTAGTGTTATACACTTTTGACCAACTCCAGTCGCGCTTTCTCTGTACAACTATCCCTTTATCACAGTAAAGGCCTTAGATCGGTGGACGATCTGTCGAGCCTCTTCTTCATCTTCTGGGAGCTCTTTTCTTAAGATATACGCGATGTACGACACTGTCCAATCGGGAGTGATCACCAACGCTTCCATGATCAAGTCGACCATTGCTGGAACTTCAACTTCAGTCGGATCTGTGACACTCTTAGGCTGGGGAGCTTCTTCGGTAAAAGGATCTTCTTGAACTGATGGAGTATGGATATGCTCCAAGAACACATCACTGGGAATGGCTTCTCTCTTGGAACCTATCTTCGCCAAATCATCAGCCACTTGATTCTTCAGTCGGGGTATATGATGAAGCTCTAACCCTTCAAATTTCTTTTCAAGCTTTCTCACTACATTGTAGTATCCAGTCATGGCTGGGCTTCTAACGTCCCACTCCTTCATTGTCGGAGTAATGGGCCACGGGTAGGCTGACCCGGGACCCAGGATCTTTTAAGACATCGGGGCAGGCCGCGCCCCTCTGGCCGAGTCCCAGCTGGCGACCTTGGGGGAGGCCGAGTCTCAGAGGGCGATACCCTGTGAAGCCGAGTCCCAGACGACGGCTTTGAAGCAAGCCGACTCCCGGCTTGCGACCTCCAGAAGTGCCGATTATGGGAGTCGGCCCGCAACCTTTCACGAAGACCGATGCAGGGCACGGCCTCGACGTGGCCGTCCCTTCCTGCCTACGAGGGGGTTGGCATGGCTACAGTGAGCCGTATCGCCGGGAGATCTCCGGCGAGGCGCGGCACTGTTGCCATGCCTCCCCTGACCTCAGCCACAGTGCGCGATGCACTGTGCCCACGACGCCGGCCTGTACGGCCTGAAGATCGCAGGGCCACCTGTCAGTGGGAGAATCCAAGACGGCCAGAGCGCCTGAAGACGGCCCGGTGGGAGTCGGCCTCCTCGGAGTCGGCCGCCTCCCCGCCAGGGCCCCACAAGCCATAAACCAGATTGGATGGGGAGTGGCGACAGTGATCGCCTGACAGACGGCGGCACTGTTGCCACGACCCCATGACCAAGCATGCGTCATCGAGAGTGCTGCACAGTGTTCGGCTTGTCCGCGGGACCCGCCAGTTGGCGGGCCCCAGAAGCCGGCAGGAAGGACAGCGGCGTGAGAGACAGACGGCTGGGGGCCACGCCCAGTCAGATTACTATTGTACCCCCGGGGGGTAGGCCTATATAAACCCTCCGGGGCACCCATGCAAATGGTTCAGCCTTTGATAGAGTTAGACACTTAGACAGGGGAGGAGAGAGCCAACCTAGCTCCCTCCTGCCTCCCGATACAGCTCCAGGAGCACCCTTGTAACCTTTTTCGCCATAGTGACCATGCGGAGACCCCGCAGAGCAGCAGTAGGGGTGTTATCTCCCCGGAGAGCCCCGAAGCTGGGTAAGATTCGTCGGCGTGCATGTCTGCGCCTCATCCCGTTTCCAGGCACCGGCGACGTTCTACTCGCCCCCACCATGTAAGCCATCCGTTGGCATATGTCGCACCCAACCCCCGACATTTGGCGCCCACCATGGGGCGAGGTGCACCGTCGTCCGGAGATCTGTTCTGGACGGGAACCCTTTTCCTCCCTGGCGAGCGCAGCCAGCCAGGCTCGCCAGATGGAGTCTGCATCGACACGCTGCGCGGCGCCGAAGCCGCCTGCGCCGCGAGTGGCCTCGCCGAACTTATCGGCGAGGTGCGCCTTTCCGACGAGCCTGCATCCGACGCAGGCACGGGTGGTCCCGAGAACCTTCTTGCGGGCCTCCTCGACCAACTCCACGTCGCCGGCGAGCCAGCCGTAGACTTGGAGTTCGTAGGCTCCTCCGACCCGATGCTGGTCGACTCCGATGCCGTATCGCTTGACATCTTCCCCACCAACGTGGTGGTCTACGACGAGCCGCTTCCATACAAGGAGAGTGGCGGAAGCGACGTCACGGAGGTGCTCGTCATCCGCCACGGCGAGCACTCCGGCGAAGAAATTGAGGACCCGATAGCCGCGGCCCTGCAAGACCTAACCGCGCCCATCCCAGAGGACGTGGACGCCGAGACGCTGGAGGCACGCCGCCTTCAGATCGTCGAAGGCGCCAAGAAGTTGGCAAGCATGAGATGCTTGTCAGAAGCATACCAGCGTGAAATGGATCGCGCCGTAGGCGGCTCGCCGGCTCCGACTGGGCCGAGCCGTCTGGGTGCGGTCCGACAGCGTGGCGCAGCCATTGCCGACTTGTTCGGGGCGAAACGCCCCGTGTACGCCACCCCGGCGGAGAATATCCGCGCCGCCCAAGCGGCGACTGACGAGCTGAAGAACTTTGAGGGCGAAGAGCGCCGTGTGATGACGGAGCGAGTCCAGCAGCTCCTTGATGCGGTTGCTGCACAAAACGCGGCCGGCGGCCGCGCAGATGCGCTGCAGCAGCCAAACGACGACTTACCTCGCCGCCGAGGTCAAGGCGCGATCTCCCGGACGCCGACTGGCGGAGTCCGCGGAAGGAAAGAGAAAGAGCCGGCTGCTAGTCACAGCCGGACTCGTATCACCATCGAGCGCGACCAAGACGGCCGCCCAAGAGCAGTAGAACGGCGGGACGATTATCTGCCTCCCCCGCCCAGAAGAGAACGGCGAGTTTCTCCGCCACCTGTTGAGCATCCGACTCTCGGAGGTCGCCTTGGCCGCCGAGAGGGAGTCGGAGAGAATGACGCCCGCCATCGGATCGACCGACTCCACCGATCCCTGGCGCTGGAAGAAGAAGATGAGTTGGGTCCGCCTTGCTTCGGGCCCCGCATCAGAGACGAGCCCTTCCCCAAAGGGTTCACGCTTCCCCGAGACACGCCCAAGTACACCGGCTCCGTGAAGCCGGAGGACTGGCTGATAGACTACTCCACAGCCGTCAACATAGCAAACGACAACAAGCGGGTTGCCGTGAAGTATGTTCCTCTCATGCTCCAGGGCACGGCCCGGACGTGGCTGAACAACCTAAAGCCCCGCAGCATCAACAGCTGGGTCGACTTCACCGAAGCCTTCATCCGCAACTTCACCAGCACGTACAAGCGACCTCCCAAGCCGCGCCAGCTCTCCTTGTGCGTGCAAGGTCCTGAAGAATCAACGCGCGACTACCTCACACGCTGGGGCAAACTTCGAAACTCCTGCGAGGGCGTGCACGAGGTGCAGGCTATCGAGTACTTCACCGCCGGGTGCCGAGAGGGCACCCTCCTCAAGCACAAGCTCCTCTGCGACGAGCCAGAGACCCTCGACGAACTGCTAGTCATAGCGGATAAGTACGCCACGGCCGACTCTTCTATGAAGACGGAGATTCAAGTCAACGCGGCTGGCAAGGTGACTCCCCAGGCTCCCAGAGCCCCAGCTGGAGATGCCAGTCGGCGACAGCAGCAAAACGACAACAAGCGCAAGGCCCCACAGCTGACTTCCAGCAGTCGGCAGGTCGCAACAGTAGAAGATCAGCAGCCGGAGGGGCAGCCTCCGGCAAAGCGGCAGAAAGGCGGCAAGTCCAATTGGTTGCCGGCTTTCTCTTATGAGCAGACTTTGGATGGTCCTTGCAAGTTCCACAGCGGCGCGAAGCCGTCGAACCACACCACCAGAAAGTGCCACTGGCTCGCCAGAATCACCAAGGGAGACGGCCTCACTCCTCCGCCGCCTGCAGGGCCGCCGCCTCCGCCGCCGCCCCAGCAGCCGGCGGCTCGGCCAGTCGGCGCAGTACAAGACGAGTTTCCAGAAGAGCAAGGAGCCTACGTAGTATTCACCAGTGTGGCAGATGACCGGCGCAGCAGGCACCAACAACAGCAAGAAGTAAATGCGATAGCAACAGATGCTCCAGAGTTCATGCATTGGTCCGAGAGGCCTATCAGTTGGAGTCGGGCGGATCACCCCGAGGTGATGCCGAGTCCAAGCTCCTACGCCCTGGTCCTAGGCGCGACCTTGGCCACTGATAGGCGGGCCGCCCGTTTCTCGCGGGTCCTGATAGACGGAGGCAGCAGCATAAACATCCTGTACAAGGACACCATGGAGAAACTCGGAATCAGGCGAAGGCAGTTGCAGAGCAGCCGCACCGTGTTCCATGGAATCGTACCCGGCCTCTCTTGTTCACCGATCGGCAAGATCCTGATAGACGTCCTCTTCGGAGACAAAGATCACTTCCGCCGAGAGCCGGTCTGGTTCGAGGTGGTGGACTTGGAGAGCCCGTACCACGCCCTGCTTGGCCGGCCTGCCTTGGCCAAGTTCATGGCGGTTCCACACTACGCCTACCTCAAGATGAAGATGCCGAGTTCCAAGGGAATCCTAACCATTGCTGGCGACTACAAGAAATCATCCGCTTGCGCGGCCGAGAGCAGTCGGCTGGCCGAGTCCTTGGTGATCGCAGCCGAGAAACTGCTCCTCGACCGGGTCGTGGCGATGGCCGGAAAGCAGCCAGAGATGTCGCCCGACCCCAAGGAGTCGGAGGCAGAAGGATCATTCAAGCCGGCTAAAAAAACCAAGAAGATACCCTTGGACCCAGAACACCCCGAGAGATACGCTGTCGTAGGCACAAGCCTTGACAGCAATTAGGAAGGCGAGCTCGTCGATTTCCTCCGTGAGAATCAGGACATCTTCGCATGGTCCCCCAAGGACATGCCGGGTGTACCGACGGAATTCGCCGAGCACAAGCTACACGTCAGGCCAGATATGAAGCCCATCAGGCAGCCCTTGCGCCGCCTATCAGAAGAAAAAAGAAGAGTTGTTGGAGAAGAGATAGCCCGGCTCCTGGCAGCCGGTTTCATCATGGAAGTGTTTTTTCCGGAGTGGCTAGCAAACCCGGTGTTGGTACTGAAGAAAAACAAGCAGTGGCGGATGTGCATCGACTACACAAGCCTCAATAAAGCCTGCCCAAAGGACCCATTTGCTCTGCCAAGAATTGATCAGGTGATAGACTCCACAGCCGGATGCGAGCTGTTGAGTTTCCTAGACGCATACTCAGGGTATCACCAGATCAAGCTGAATCCTGCAGACAGACTGAAGACCGCATTCATCACGCCGTTTGGAGCCTTCTGTTACCTGACTATGACGTTCGGCTTAAGGAATGCCGGCGCCACCTTTCAGCGTTGCATGCAGAAGTGCCTCCTCAAGCAGCTCGGCAGGAACGCCCACGTCTATGTGGACGATGTGGTGGTGAAGACGGAAAAGCGTGGGACGCTGCTGGAAGACCTCAAAGAGACCTTTGAGAATCTGCGCCGATTCCGGATCAAGCTCAACCCCGAGAAGTGCGTTTTCAGAGTACCAGCCGGCCAGCTCCTTGGCTTCCTGGTCTCCGAACGCGGCATAGAGTGCAACCCCGTGAAGATCAAGGCCATTGAGAGAATGGAGGTACCCAGCCGACTGTTGGATGTGCAGAAGTTCACCGGCTGCTTGGCGTCCATCAGCCGATTTATCAGTCGGCTGGGCGAGAAAGCTCTGCCCTTGTATCAACTAATGAAGAAGACCACCTTTTTTGAGTGGAACCACAAGGCAGACGAGGCATTTCTCCAACTAAAGAAGATGTTGACTAGTCCCCCTGTGCTGGCGGCTCCGACTCCCAAAGAGCCCATGCTCTTGTACATCGCCGCCACCAGCCGAGTAGTCAGCACAGTCATCGTAGTCGAGCGCAAGGAGGAAGGCAAGGCGCTCCCAGTGCAGAGACCGGTATATTACCTGAGCGAGGTACTGTCGACCTCCAAGCAAAACTACCCTCACTATCAGAAGATGTGTTACGGCGTGCATTTTGCCGCCAAGACGCTGAAGCCCTACTTTCAAGAGCATCCAATCACTGTGGTTTGCACTTCTCCACTCACCGAGATCATTGGAAGCCGAGACGCCTCCGGCCGAGTGGCCAAATGGGCTATAGATCTATCCCCTTATACTATCTACTACCAGCCCCGCACCGCCATCAAGTCGCAGGCGCTGGCCGACTTCCTCGTTGACTAGGCCGAGACCCAGTACCTGCCGCCAGCGCCCGACTCTACTCATTGGCGGATGCACTTCGATGGCTTCAAGATGTGCACCGGCCTTGGAGCCGGCGTCGTCCTCACCTCCCCCAAGGGCGACAAGCTCAAATACGTGTTGCAAATCTACTTCGCCGCCTCCAACAACGTCGCCGAATATGAAGCGCTCATCCATGGGCTCCGGCTTGCCAAAGAACTCGGCATTCGCCGGATCCTGTGCTATGGCGACTCTGACTTGGTGGTTCAGCAATCATCTGGCGACTGGGACGCCAAAGACGCAAATATGGCAAGCTACCGCTTCCTGGTGCAGCAACTCAGCGGATATTTCGAGGGGTGCGAATTCCTTCACGTGCCAAGAAATGACAACGATCAAGCAGATGCCTTGGCATGAGTCGGATCCACTCGCCAAGCGATACCTTCTGGCGTCGCCCTTCAGCGCCTCCTCAAGCCGTCTATCAAGCCTTCACCAGAATCAGACTCCATCTTTGTGCCGGCTCCGCCAGAAATAGTCGGATCCGACTTCAAGGCCCCAGCAGGCGACCTCAAGAAAGCCACAGTTAAAGCCAGCCTGGGGACTGCGCCAGTCGGCCCGGGGACTTCAGAGCCCGGCCCAGGGACTGCGCTAGTCGGCCCGGGGACTTCAAAGCCCGGCCCGGGGACTGCGCCAGTCGGCTCGGGAACTGCCCCAGTCGGCCCAGAGATTCCCTCAATCCAGCAAACGGTGGCAGACTCCAACCCGCCGCCTCCCAGCCCAGCCACCCTTGTCCAAGTCGCCGTCATAGCAGTTGAAGAGATAGCAGCACCTTCATGGGCACAGCCCATCCTCAAGTTCCTAGTGAACAAAGAATTGCCAACAGATGAGATCCTGGCTCGGCAAGTGCAGCACCGAGCGGCATCATACACCATAGTCAACAGAGAGCTTGTCAGGCGCAGTGTCACTGGTGTCTACCAGCGCTGCGTAGAATCAGAGCAAGGCCAAGCGATCCTCAGAGACATCCATCAGGGCGAGTGCGGCCACCACGCGGCTTCAAGGGCGCTCGTGGCCAAAGCCTTTCGGCACGGTTTCTTTTGGCCGACCGCCCTGGAAGAAGCTAAAGAGCTAGTCCAAAAATGCAAGGGGTGCCAGATGTTCCGCTCCAAGCCCCTTCAGCCGGCTTCCGCGCTGAAGACAATCCCCATTGTCTGGCCCTTCGCAGTTTGGGGCTTGGGACATGGTAGGACCATTCAAGATGGCCCGAGGCGGCCCAACTCATTTGCTTGTTGCGGTGGACAAGTTCACCAAGTGGGTGGAAGCAAAGCCCATCAAAAAATTAAACGGGCCTACAGGAGTAACCTTCATTGCCGACATCACGGTGCGGTACGGCATACCGCACAGCATCATCACCGACAACGGCACCAACTTTGCCAAAGGCGCCTTGGCTCGTTTCTGCGCGAAGCAGGGCATCCGACTGGACTTAGCGTCCGTTGCCCATCCGCAGTCAAACGGCCAGGTGGAATGAACCAACGGCCTCAACCTGTCCGGCATCAAGCCTCGATTGGTCGAACCACTCGAGCGCTCGGCCGGCTGTTGGGTCGAGGAGCTGCCTGCCGTCCTCTGGAGTCTGCGCACAACCCCAAACAAATCAACCGGCTTCACGCCTTTCTTCCTCGTCTACGGTGCCGAAGCCGTCATCCCGACGGATATAGAGTTCGACTCTCTGCGAGTCTCCATGTACACCGAGGAGGAAGCCGAAGAAGCACGCCAAGACGGCGTCGATCTGCTGGAAGAGGGCCGACTGTTGGCACTCAGTCGGTCCGGCATCTACCAGCAGAGTCTGCGCCGATACTATAATCGCAAGGTCAAGCCAAGATCGTTCCAAGAGGGCGACCTTGTGCTCCGGCTGATTCAGAGAACAGCCGGCCAGCACAAGTTGTCGGCGCCTTGGGAAGGTCCCTTCATCATCAGCAAGGTGCTAGGGAACGACGCCTACTATCTGATCGACGCTCAGAAGCCTCGAGCACGCAAGAGAGACGACTCCGGCAAAGAAACAGAGCGCCCATGGAACGCGAATCTTCTTCGAAGATTTTACAGTTGATGCAGTATGTATCGCACTACCCTCTTTGTATTAAAGTACTAAGACCTTAGGCCCCCCAGGACGAGCTCGGGGACTGCCTTTTTGATTATCTGTATGATAAGAACTACACTTCCGAATATGCTATTCCTTTTTATCATACTGTCTGGCACCGGGTCCGACTAGTCGGCCCGGGGACTCGCCGTCTTGCGCTATGAAATGCTCCCTGCGGTCAGACAAGTAATGTGTTGCCCTCAAAGCCGTCTCCTGTCGAAAGCCGCAGCTCCCAGAGCGACTGTCGGTAGGCAGGGGACAAGCAGGAACGAGCGCACACATGAAAAATGGCTAAGGACCTAAAAGCTACGCATAGCCCAAGCCGGCTACCAGCCTCCCCCACCGAGCCGACTCATGAGCAGTCGGCTCGCCGTCTCAACCTTTATCAAGGACAGCCGACTCTCGAATAGTCGGCCTGTCATTCCCTAGCCGACTTGCTGAAGACACTCTAAATGACTAAGTACTTGCCTTCCTGAAGTAGCCAAGCATTTGACCCAGCGGCAGTCCGCAGAGCGGCTGCCCAGCCGGCAAGGCGGCAACTAAAGGAAGGCGTCTAAGGAAAAAGTCTGAGGAGCAACAAGCAAGGAAAGGCGGAAATTAGATAAAATATTTACATAGGCCCTTGGTCGAATCACCGAATAAGAATTCAGGATACACCCAGTGGGTGGAATTGTTCGAATCTAACAAGTCTTGCAAAAAGTTAAAAAAGACAGGTAAACAGAAGCAATCTAGGAGGCGGCCTCCGGGGCCGGAGGATTGGAGGTGACGGCGGTGTCGGATGCCGGGGCAGTCGGCTGGGCGGTCTCAGCCTGGTCGCCTCCGGCGGTGGGCGCCTTGTCCCTGCGCGGCTCATTGCTGGAGGCGTGGTCGGGCTGAGGCTGGCCGCCTGCTTCGTCTTCTGGCGCCTCCTCCTCGCCTCCGTCCTCCGACTCGTCCTCCTCCTCGGCGCTGGAGTCGATCACCTCCGCCGAGTCCTCCTCGTATTCCGGGTTCATCCCGAACTAGTCCAGCGGTGCCTCCTCGCCGCCTTCAGTCTGCTCGGGCACGAAGACGCTGGTGTCCGTGTACTCGGCGATGGCCGCCGCGCGCTCGACAAGGGCGCCTTCTGCGGCCTCCAGCTCGGCCTGGGCCTCTGACCGGAATGCGGCCAGACGGTCCAGGTCCAGCCCCGGATACCACCCCTTGACGAACTCCAAGGCTCGGCGTGCTCCGGCCCGAGCCGAGGAGCCCTTCCAAGCCTCAAAGCGGCCGGGGGCGATTTCCAACCAGTCGGCGGTCCGACTGGCGGTGCGAAGAGCCGGCACGTCCGGCCACAGGGCGGCAACCACTTGGGCACCGGCACACTGAAGACGGCGCAGTAGACGGTGAGCAGGACAAAGACGAGCCCCGATGCTCAGAAGCTGCTCGTCGATGGTTCGGGGGGCGTTGGCGGCAATCACTTCACCCTTCGCCCTTCGCTCCTCCCGAGCCGCCTCGATGGCCACATGGACGACCTGCGAATGGCCGGGAAAGAAGTCTGCCAAGGCAGAAAAGAAGATAGTCAGAAAATCAAAAATCAGCTCGACACAGAGTTGGAAGACCAAAGAAGAGAAAAATACTTACCATCGACGATGTCCTCGAGCTCGTGGTAGCCGGAGGTCAGCATCGCCTCCCGGTCGGTCCAGGCGGAGCATTCGACCTCGAACTCGGCCATGAGGGCATCCTCCCGCGACTTGGCGTCGTCCCGCGCTTTCCGGAGCAGCTCCTTCTGCTCGGCCAGCTGCGTCGCCAGCAGATCGCGCTCTTTAATGAGCTTGTCGCACTCCTCCTCCTTGGCGCGACGAGCGGTGTTGGCCTCGCCCAGCTGCTCCTGGAGGGCGGCGTTGGTGCCTGAAGATCGAAGAAGAAGACAAGGAAGTCATCAGCAAGGCAGATAGCCGGGGAGATCCGGCCCGACTGCTCAGCAGTCGGCCCGAATCTCGGGGACTACAGCCCGCGGGCGCGCCAGCGCGCCCCTGCGGAAAAGAAGGAAGATAGATCGCCGGGGAGATCCGGCCCGACTGCTCAGCAGTCGGCCCGAATCTCAGGGACTACAGCCCGCGGGTGCGCCAGCGCGCCCCCGCGAAGAAGGAAGAAAATAACTCACCTCGGCTTTCCGTAAGGTCGGCGGTCCGCTTCTTCAGCTCCTCAACGTTGCAGTTGAAGACAGTGGCGTGGAGATTATGATATTCCTGCAAAAAGCCGGCAAAGACAAAAGTTAGTACTCGGAGCTCACTAGAGGGAGTTCCGAACCGCCTGCTCAGCAGCCGGCCCCGAACTCGGGGACTACACCCAGTGGGTGCGCAGGCGCGCCCCCACAGAGAAAGACAGAAATCGAACAAGAGAAAGGAAGCTTACTCGGACGGATGCCCTCAAGGCTAGATGCGCTCTGGTGCTGACCTGGAGGGCATCGCCTTCCGCGCGCAGCTTTGCCTGGACATCCTAGAGGGCCTGGTTCAGCGGGCCGGTGCCGCCTCCGCGAAACAGCCGGTGGGCGCGGCACTGGAGGCCTCGACGTCCAGACTCGCCGAGCTGGCCGCACCAGTCTCCCGAGCTCGCGGCGCCGAGCTCGTCCTCTCAAGCCGGCGGCGCGTCGGCACGGTGATTTGAAGAAGCAGCCGCGCCTCGGCGTCGTCCGTGGCCGGTGGATCCTGCGGGCCCACCGGCTGCTTGCCGTGCGGCCTCCCAGACGGTGGCGGAGGCGGCGGAGGCGGTGCGTGAGTGTCCGAACCTGAAGCGTCGCTGCCCTCCTCCACGAGAGGGTTCACGGTGCCGACCTCCCCGGTCTGCCTCGTGAACTCAGGAGCCGGCGGCGCCGACGACAACGGAGGGATGAGCATCGCCGAGCGGCGACGCGCGTCCTCCTCAGCACGCCGCTTCGTCGCGGCGGCAGTCTCGGCCTCCTCCAGCCTCCTCTGGGCGTTGACGGCCGCCTTGTCAGCCTCCGCCTTCTCCAGGCGGTCGGCCTCCTCCTCCTCGCGCTTCTCCCGCGCGTTCCGTTCCGTCGCCTCCCGAAGGTCGGCGGCGGGATCGACCCGCCGGGTGTTGGAGGACGTCTCCACCGACCCCATGACAGAGGGGACGGCGGCTCTCTCAAGGGAGAGGGGAGCTCTGGAGAAGATTGGGGGGGAAAAATCAAGGAAGACTCGGATAAAATCCACCAAAGAAAATGAAAGAGTAGAAGGACTTACGAGGAAACTAGCGGCGGCCTTCTCACTTCCTTTCGGAAGCGGTTGGCCTTCGCGGCCGCCTCCTCCTGCTTGGTCGCGGCGGCGGCCCCCTTGAACTTCTTCTGCTTGCCGCGGGCGCGCTCGGCCCGGCGTGGCGCCTCTTTGCGCCGACTTGGCCGGAGGAGTCGGCCCTCGGCTGGCGGCACGGGACGACTTCCACGTCGACGTCGTCCTTGGGCCAGTCGGCGAAGGTAGCCGATGGCCTGAGGCCGCCGTCTGCCCCCTCTCCGCCGCCTTCGGCGTCGGCCTCCAGCGCCGCCGCCCCCAAGTCGGGGTCGTCGATGTCGCTGTCCTCGCGATCTGGGACATAGTCGCGGGGCTCTCGCATGGCGCCAGCCGCGGGCGCCGTGAGGGGATTCTGCCCAGAAGAAACCAATAAAAAATTAGAAGACGGAGTCGGCTGCAAAGAAGATCAAGCTGCAGAAGGGTGCGACTTACCATTGGAGGGGGGTTGTCGCGCGAGTACGGCTCCTTGCCGAACTGCCAGTTCTCCGTGAACTCGCAGTGCGCGATGTGGTTCACCAAGTTCGCCACCTCCCCACTCGGCATCTCCTTGGTGCACAGACGGCTCGGATCATGCCGGCCGCTCATCTGACAGATGAGGTGAGGCCGGCCCTGGAGCGGGAGGACTCGGCTCGCCACGAAGGCGGCCAGAAGGTCGGAGGCGACGAGCCCCTCCGACTGCAGCAGAACCCGGAGTCGCGCCACGGAGCCGGCTCCAGAGGGCGAACGTGACTTGGACCGGTGGGACCAACTGGCAAGCCTGCCAGTCAGAGGCTCGGGGTCGAAGGGCGGCAGATTGACCCAGTCGCCGTCGGTGGAGATGTTCTTCACGTAGAAGTAAGGTTTCTGCCACATCTTCACCGACTTCACCAACGGGATGGGAGGAAAAGGATTGTTGGCCGTCGAGCGCCGCACCGCGATGTAGGTGCCGCACTGAGCCGGCGTGCCGGCGGCCTGAGTACCAAGTTTTGAAGAGAAAAACTCCCCCCACAGCTCGAGGGTGGGGAGAACGCCGATGTAGCCTTTGCACAGAGTGGCGAAGGCGGAAAGAAGCATCACCGCGTTTGGGGTGAGGTGGTGTAGCTGAAGCTTGTGGAACTCCAGGAACGAGCGGAAGAATCCGCTCGCCAGCAGCCCCAGCCCGCGCATTAGGTGCGAGCGGAAGATGACCCGCTCGCCCTCCTCCGGCACGGGCCGGAGCTCTCCCGCCGGCGCGGGACGGGCGTGCACCAGGTCCGCGCCCAGGAGATGGCGGGTCCGACGGAGAAAGTCGATGTGCTCCGCCTCCACGTCGGAACCGTCCCACACGCCGGAGCGCGAGGCGGGGGGCGCGGCGGAGGAAGAGCTCATCGTCGACGAAGAAGATGCTCTGGCTCGCGGCGGAGGAAGAAGGGAAGGTAGGAGAGCGGGGGAGAGGGTGTGCGTACAGTGCCGCCCCGCTCCTCCCCGCCTATTTATAGCCCTACGGGCTGAGGAGCCGAGGGGGCGGGCGTGGGATTAACTGCGCCCGAGGCCCCACGCCGCCCACGATTTACCCCACGAAGTTACTGCGCGCAGTAACAACGTGGGGATGCAAACCGTCCGCAGCCACAGCAGATCCGCCCAGAAGCCGAGGCGTGGTAGTGGCAGGCCCCACCTGGCGGCCCGTCCCGTCGCGCGCGTGGGTGGGCAGACTAATCTCCCCACGTGGCACCACGCGATAGGACCGTCTCGATAGCGGCGGGGAAGCGTATCTGATACGCCGCCTGTTTTCCCGCCGTGACTTACGAATAATGACCCCTCGCTGAACAAGTCCGACTTCGGCGAGTCGGCCCGAAGAAACGGTGGCCGAGTCTCAGAGTCGGCGCTGGGAAGATTGAAACTGCTGAAGCCCCACGAGGCAGCACCCGCCGGGCTTCACCAGCTTCGGGGACTACTGTCGGAGTAATGGGCCACGGGTAGGCCGACCCGGGACCCAGGATCTTTCAAGACATCGGGGCAGGCCGCGCCCCTCTGGCCGAGTCCCAGCTGGCGACCTTCGGGGAGGCCGAGTCTCAGAGGGCGATCCCCTGTGAAGCCGAGTCCCAGACGACGGCTTTGAAGCAAGCCGACTCCCGGCTTGCGACCTCCAGAAGTGCCGATTATGGGAGTCGGCCCGCAACCTTTCACGAAGACCGATGCAGGGCACGGCCTCGACGTGGCCGTCCCTTCCTGCCTACGAGGGGTTGGCATGGCTACAGTGAGCCGTATCACCGGGAGATCTCCGGCGAGGCGCGGCACTGTTGCCATGCCTCCCCTGACCTCAGCCACAGTGCGCGATGCACTATGCCCACGACACCGGCCTGTACGGCCCGAAGATCGCAGGGCCACCTGTCAGTGGGAGAATCCAAGACGGCCAGAGCACCTGAAGATGGCCCGGTGGGAGTCGGCCTCCTCGGAGTCGGCCGCCTCCCCGCCAGGGCCCCACAAGCCATAAACCAGATTGGATGGGGAGTGGCGACAGTGATCGCCTGACAGACGGCGGCACTGTTGCCACGACCCCATGACCAAGCATGCATCATCGAGAGTGCTGCACAGTGTTCGGCTTGTCCGCGGGACCCGCCAGTTGGCGGGCCCCAGAAGCCGGCAGGAAGGACAGCGGCGTGAGAGACAGACGGCTGGGGGCCACGCCCAGTTAGATTACTATTGTACCCCCGGGGGGTAGGCCTATATAAACCCCCCGGGGCACCCATGCAAATGGTTCGGCCTTTGATAGAGTTAGACACATAGACAGGGGAGGAGAGAGCCAGCCTAGCTCCCTCCTGCCTCCCGATACAGCTCCAGGAGCACCCTTGTAACCTTTTTCTCCATAGTGACCATGCGGAGACCCCGCAGAGCAGCAGTAGGGGTGTTATCTCCCCGGAGAGCCCCGAAGCTGGGTAAGATTCGCCGGCGTGCATGTCTGTGCCTCATCCCGTTTCCAGGCACCGGTGACGTTCTACTCGCCCCCACCATGATTAGCCATCCGTTGGCATATGTCGCACCCAACCCCCGACATTCATCATCTGATTGACCACCAAATCTGAGTCGCCATAAACCATAAGGCGACGGACCCCGAGTGAAATGGCCATGCGCAACCCATACAAAAGCGCCTCGTATTCCGCTTCATTGTTGGAGGAATCAAAGTGAATCTGGAGCACATATCTGAGCTTATCTCCTTGGGGGGAAACCAATACTACCCCAGCACCGGAACCATTTAACATCTTAGAGTCGTCAAAGAACATGGTCTAGTGCTCCGAGTGAACTTGAGTCGGCTGCTGCTGTTCAATCCACTCGGCCAGGAAATCTGCTACTGCTTGGGACTTAATGGCTTTCTTTGCCTCAAACTTGATATCAAGGGGAAGGAGTTCAATCGCCCATTTCGCCACTCGACCGGTTGCATCTCTGTTGTGCAGAATCTCTGATAGTGGGGCGTCGCTGACGACTATAATGGAATGATCAGAGAAATAGTGAGCAACCTTCTTTGTGGTCATGTAGATCCCATACACGAGCTTCTGATAATGAGGGTATCTTTGCTTCGATGGGGTCAACACTTCGGAAAGATAATACACTGGGCGCTGAACTTTGAAGGCTTTCCCTTCTTCTTCCCGCTCGACCGTAAGTACTGTACTGACGACTTGTCCTGTGCCTGCAATGTAAAGCAATAGAGGCTCTTTGCTGATTGGAGCAGCAAGCACCGGCTGGGTGGAGAGCAGAGCTTTTAACTCGGCAAACGCTACATCAGCTTCTAGAGTCCACTCGAACTTGTCTGACTTCTTCATTAGTCGGTAAAGAGGCAATGCCTTTTCACCGAGGCGAGAGATGAATCGACTTAACGCGGCCAAGCATCCAGTAAGCTTCTGGACATCATGCACATGCACAGGGCATTTCATTCGGAGTATGGTGCTAACTTTTTCTGGGTTAGCGTCGATTCCTCGTTCAGAAACGAGGAAACCAAGTAACTTTCCACCAGGAACTCCGAATGTGCATTTTGATGGATTGAGCTTGATATCATACCTCCTGAGATTGGCAAATGTTTCAGCGAGGTCAGTCAACAGGTCGGAACCCTTCCGTGATTTGACCACAATATCATCCATGTATGCTTCCACGTTCCGACTGATTTGAGTGAGTAAACACTTCTGAATCATCCTCATGAACGTGGCCCCGACATTCTTGAGGCCGAATGGCATGGTGACATAGCAGAAGCACCCAAATGGAGTGATGAAAGCTGTTTTGATCTCGTCGGGTCCATACAGATGGATCTGATGGTACCCGGAATAGGCGTCTAAAAAAGACAATCTCTCACATCCCGTAGTCGAGTCGACAATTTGGTCGATGCGAGGGAGAGGGAAATGATCTTTCGGGCAGGCCCGATTGATATGTTTAAAATCAATGCACATGCAAAGTGACTTGTCCTTCTTGGGGACCATGACAACATTGGCGAGCCACTCGGAGTGGTAAATCTCTCGGATAAACTCTGCTGCCAGGAGCTGAGCCACCTCCTCACCAATGGCCTTTCTCTTCTGGACGGCGGACCGTCGAAGATGTTCTTTGACAGGTTTTGCTTTTGGGTCGACTCGTAAACGATGCTCAGCCAGCCCCCTGGGTACACCCGGCATGTCAGCAGGCTTCCATGCGAAGATGTCCCAGTTCTCACGGAGGAACTAGATGAGCGCTTCTTCCTATTTGGAGTCGAGTTTTGTGGAAATATGAGTCGGAGCAGCACTGGGATCGGTCGGGTGAATGTGAACGGGCTTCGTCTCACCAGACGACTGGAACACTGACTCTGTGGCGGGCTTTTTGGCCCGCAATAAATCACTCGGATCTGCATTTTTCTGATATTCTTGCAGCTCCACCACCGTTATCTGAGCATCGGCAATCTTTGAGCCCTTCTGAAAGCACTCTTCTGCCTTTTTCCGATTGCCAGTGATGGTAATCACTCCTTTGGGACCAGGCATCTTTAGTTTGAGGTACACATAACATGGTCGAGCCATGAACAGTGCATAAGCTGGCCTGCCCAAAATAGGGTGATAAGCACTCTGGAAATCCACGACTTCAAATGTTAGCTTTTCCTTGCGGAAATGATTTGAATCGCCGAAAACCACATCAAGAGCTATTTGGCTGAGTGACTCAGCCTTCTTTCCAGGGATGACTCCATGGAAACTCATGTTGCTTGAACTGAGTCTGGACATCGGAATGCCCATTCCCTTCAGCGTCTCCGCATACAATATATTCAGTCCACTGCCACCATCCATCAGAACCTTAGTCAGTCGAGTGCCTTCGACGACTGGGTCGACCACCAAAGCCTTCCTCCCAGGGGTGGCTATGTGTGTCGGATGATTAGACTGGTCGAATGTAATGGCGGTCTGAGACCATTTCAGATAGCTGTGCATCGCCGGAGCAACCATATTCACCTCACGGTTGATAACTTTCAATCGACTTTTGCTCTCCACATCAGCAAAAATCATCAGGGTGGAATTGACATGGGGGTATCCTTCATCACTGTCCTCTTTGTCCTCAACCTTGTCCGACTCCTTTTCCTTATCCTTGGGCTGTTTCCCTTGAAACTGTTGGATTAAGAGCCGGCACTGGCGAGTGGTATGTTTCGGGTAAATGAAGTTACCCTCTTCGTCTTTCTTCGTGTGGATGTGGCATGGCAAATCCATCACGTCGTTTCCTTCCTTGTCCTTCACCTTCTTGGGGTTCCAGGATCCTTTGGGCTTCCCTTTAAACTTGCCCTGAGTCATGGCCAAGGCTTCTCTAGGAGCAGCCGGCTCAGCTTTCCGCTTCTGCTTCCGACTGGAGTTTCCTTTTTTCGACTGGCTCGGCTTGTACTTGCCACTCTGGAGTCGATCCTCTTCTTCACCATTGGCGTACTTGGTGGCAATCTCCATCATTCGACTCAGGGTCATGTCTCCGGTTCGACCAAACTTCAAACTTAACTCTCTGTTCTTAACGCCTTCCTTGAAGGCACAGACTGCTTGATGATCAGATACGTTCTCCACCGTATGATGCAATGTGATCCACCTCTGGATGTAATCTCTCAGGGTCTCATTCGACTTTTGCACGCAGACCTGCAGCTCTGTCAGTCCTGCTGGTCGCTTGCAAGTTCCCTCAAATGTCCTAACAAACACTCGGGCAAGATCTTCCCAAGTGTAAATGCTGCTAGGAGCTAACTGATTCAACCAAGCTCTGGCTGAACCCTCCAACATAAGCGGTAGGTGTTTCATGGCCACCTCATCATTGCCACCACCAATCTGCACAGCCACTCGGTAGTCCTCAAGCCAAGTATCGGGCTTGGACTCACCAGTGAACTTACTCACCCCAGTCGCCAACCTGAAGTTGGGAGGGATCACTGCGGCTCTGATGGCTCTGCTAAAACACTCTGGTCCTGAAACATGAACTCGGCTGCTGGTGGGCACATCTCTATCGTGGCCTTCTCGATGAGCTCTGTTCTGGTTGACCAAACCTTGCACGATGATGGATCTCGTGTCAAAGCCTGGTTCCCTAGGGTCGACCAGAGCTCTTCGCCCAACACTGTGCTGGCGTTTGTCATCTTGCTGTCGAGGGGCATAAGGCCCACCCCTTGGGGGAGGAGTGGGCACTCGACGCCGATCATCGCGATTGAATCGGTCATCATACTGATCACGTCGACCCCCATGCCCCTCACGCCGCGGAGGCGATCTTGGGCTATGAGCTGACTGGACTGTATTCGCAGTGACGGATCGACTGTGATCCTATTGCATGACTGTGATACAGCTGAATTCTGATCTCCTGCTGCCCGGAGCAAATCTCTGATCTGCATCAAGCCTCTGCCAGCCTCTGACTGAGAGGGCTGAATCGACTCTTCTATGCGGGCTGCAGCTGCTAGATTCTGAATTGGGGTTCGATATACCTGAGTCGGTGGCGGAAAGAGTTGACGTCGACTGGAGTCTGGTACTCGTTGCCGCGCGCGCTCGTCGAGTGCTCGCTGGAGGTTCTCCAGTCGAGTGCGCTCAGCCAAGTTGGCCAAAGGCGCATCTTCCAAGGCACGGGCCTCGGGGGTTTCTCCTATGATGGGAGTATGCAGAGCATCCATATTCCGGCGGCGAAGATCTTCCCTTTGCAGAGAAGTGAGTGGCTTGGGTTGATACTCCTCGTGGACCTGAGGGGGGTCGCCTCTGCTGTCCACTCCGTCGATGTGAGGGAAGCCGGGAGGACTACGAGGCCCATTGACCATCAGGACCTCCGCCACTGGATCACTGCTGTCGCACTCGGATGCAGTCTCTATGGAGCCAGTCGACAGATCGAACAGGCCATAGAGAGATTCGTCGGGCTCGATCGTCGCGACTTGGGTGGTGGCCGATTGGCGAGCCACTGCATGTCTCACCCACCGCTGAAGCCTTGACCGACCAGAGCGCTTGCGCTGGCGGGAGACAGGGAGGAAGGACGACACAGGAGTCGACCGATACGGAGCCGACGGTTGCCGCAGCAGGACGCCGCAGACACATGCGCGAAAGTGTGTCGCCCCGCGGATGGGGAGCGCGTCGATGTCGAGTGGAGCCTCCTGGAACCAGGTGGAGTCATCGGCGATGAACGCGAGCGCGCCGAGACGGATCTAGCGGCCCTCGACCAGAACTCCGCCACAAACCATGATGAAGGCGATCAGAACAATTGCAACTTCTCCAATAAGTCGCTAAGACACTGTCATGCCCAATATGCGACCCTATCCAAAAGGAACTCGAAGGTCCCACCAAGGATAGACCCGCATATTGAAACGCTTTTGCAAGGTGGATATCATTACATCAACATTACATAATAGATGGGGATACATACGAGAGGCATACAATGCCACACGAATACAACATCATCATACATAAGATCAACATCCGACTACGGATGAAACACAAACAGAAGCTCAAACGACATCCACCCTGCTAGCCCAGGCTGCCAAACTGGAACCTATCCCCTGATCGAAGAAGAACTCCAAACAAGCAAGCATCGCTCTCGCGTCATGATCATCGCATAACCTATACCTGCAACTGTTGTTGTAGTAATCTGTGAGCCACGAGGACTCAACAATCCCATTACCATGGGTATCAAGACTAGCAAAGCTTAATGGGAAAGGAAGGGGTAAAGTGGTGAGGTTGCAGCAGCGGCTAAGCATGATATGGTGGCTAACATACGCAAATAAGAGCGAGAAGAGAAGCAAAGGAACGGTCGTGAAGCTGGCAATGATCAAGAGGTGATCTTGAACTCCTACTTACGTCAAACATAACCCAAAGACCGTGTTCACTTCCCGGACTCCACCGAAAAGAGACCATCACAGCTACACACACGATTGATGCGTTTTAATTCGAATCTGGTGTCAAGTTAACTACAATCGGACATTAACAAATTCCCATCTGCCACATAACCGCGGGCACAACTCTCGAAAGTTTATACCCTGCAGGGGTGTCCCAACTTAGCCCATGATAAGCTCTCGTGATCAACGAAGGATATTCCTTCTCTCAGGAAGACCCGATCAGTCTCGGAATCCCGGTTTACAAGACATTTCGACAATGGTAAAACAAGACCAGCAGAGCCGCCCAATGTGCCGACAAATCCCGATAGGAGCTGCACATATCTCATTCTCAGGGCACACCAGATGAGCAAGACGTCGGGTTGGCATAGACCCTGGTTGCCCAGGGGGCGCCGGACATCGCTCAGGTTGGACCAACACTCGAAGGAGCACTAGCCCGGGGGGGGGGGGGGGGGGGTAAAATAAAGATGACCCTCGGGCTCCGGAAACCCAAGGGAAAAAGGGGTAGGTGAGGCAAATGGTAAAACCAAGGTTGGGCCTTGCTGGAGGAGTTTTATTCAAAGCGAACTATCAAGGGGGTCCCATAAATCACCCGACCGCATTAGGAACGCAAAATCCGGGAACATAACACTGGTATGACGGAAACTAGGGCGGCAAGAGTGGAACAAAACACCATGCATAAGGCCGAGCCTTCCACCCTTTACCAAATATATAGATGCATTAATAATATAGGAGATATTGTGATATCCCATCATAATCCTGTCCATCATGGAGCAATCTTCAACTTCACCTGCAACTAACAACGCTATAAGAGGGGCTGAGCAAAGTGGTAACATAGCCAAGCAACGGTTTGCTAGGAGGGGTGAAAAGGTTAGGGGCTGACATGGCAATTTGGGAGGCTTGATCAACAAGAGATAGGTAGCGCAGCAAAGCGATAGAACGAAGCAACTAGCATAGCAATGATAGTAGTGAGATCCAGGGTAGCGGTCATCTTGCCTGAAATCCCGCTAGGAAGAAGAACGAGTCCATGAAGAAGACGAATGGGAGTAGTCGAACGAATCCTCACAATCGCAACATTACCGGAACTAAGAAGCAACACCGGAAAGAAACAAACAACATGGTAAATGCACAATCATAAACATGGCATGATGCACAAACAAGTATGATGCATGTCCGGTTTAATGAGGCATGGCATGGCAAAGTGCAACAAACAATACTACAAGTTAAGTGGAGCTCAATATGCAACGAGTTGCATATTGACGAAACACCACATTGACATATTTGGTTTAATCTCGTTTAAGCTACCAAACAATATTAAATGTTGTTAAACATGGCAAGAGGTGAGGCATAAGTAAACTAACTATTTAGGCAAATTTAAATGAGGCCGGAACAACAAACAACATTTCTGGAAAATCCTCATATGCATATTTTAGATTTGGTACTGTTCTGCCCTAAACACAATTTTAATGTTGTTAAACAGCAAAATAAAGTGCACCATGTTAAACTAGGCATTTTTTCACCCCATTTACATATAAAGTTTGTTTAAAACCGAGCTACGGTTATTTAGTTATGAATTAAATCATTTTAACGTGGCATTTAAGCAAATTTAAACAAACAGCAGTTTAAACATTTTAAACATGGATGAAAGTGACATATTATTAATCTACACAAAATTCTAAGCATTTTACATGTTTAAATCATTTTAAACCGATGCACGGTTCATGAGTTATTATATGCATGATGCTTAGGGGTTTTTCTGCAATTCTGTAAAACCTGGGATAATGCTAAAATCGCTGAACAGGAAAAAAAACATAACGGGCCAAAATTTGGATCGACTGGGCTGCTCACCATGGGCTCAAAGGCCAACTAGAGCAGAGGGGTTCGCGGGCCGGCAGATCTGGATGCGGCTGCTGGGCTTGGCGATGCGGACGGGGTCGGCAGGAGCCTCGCGACGAAAAGTCAACGCGGGCGCCTGGCTCGTCCTCGAAGCAGAGGAGGAAGGGGCGCGACAACAGGAGGAAGGAAGCGGCTGCTGGAGGGTCCTGGTGGCCGGATTCGGCGACGCGGCGGGGCAGACGAGGTCCTGGAGGTGCTTGGGCAGAGGTGGGGAAGGCCATGGCGCTGGAACCTTGCTGGAACGAGCGAGTCCCTGCTCGACGAAGAGGAAGCGGAGGCCAGCGCGACGAGAAGCAGGGGACGCAGCGGCGACCTGATGTGGCTGGGACTCCGGTGAAGGGCTGCGCGACGGGGAGGGTCTTGGTCGTCGGGGCCCTGGGCAGAGGAGGTGAAACTGGCGAGGCAAGGTCTTGGCGGCGGCAAATTTTTCCGGCGTCGGGGACGAGGTGCTCGGGGAGCAGAGGGCCTGCGAGGCGGCACAGCGAAGTAGACCCCAGCGCGGGTCTTCAGCGGCAGAAGGCGAGGCTGGAGGGCGGGTCCGTCCAGGAACAGGGCGGAGGCGAGCTGGGCGTCGAGGCGATGAAGGCCATGGCGATGGTGTGGTCCTGTCGAACAACAGAGAGAGAGAGCGCTAAGAAATTAAGGGAGGGAGAGCTAAACGGAGCAGGAGGGAAGGAAGGGACGCAAGACGGGGAGCTGCTGGTCCGGCGGCTCTGCTCGGAGAGGTGGACAGCGGCGCAAATCTAGGGAGGTTGTCGGAGGTGCTGGTTGGGCCATTGGGGAAAACGATGGAGGTAGGTGGGTGGATCGGGAGGGATCCCGAGGAGGATTGCGGTAGAGTGGCGGCGCGACTAGGGACAAGGGGAGGATTTTTAGGATTGTCCAAAATAGACTAGGGGTGGACTATATATATATATATATATATATATATATATATATATATATATATATATATATATATATATATATATGAAAAAGGAGGGAAGTTTGGATCATCCGATTAAAATCGGACGGTCAAGAATAAAATGCTTCGGGAGTCCAAACGGGAAAATGAAGATGTTTTGGGTGACGATTCGAACCAAGCGGTCATAACTGCTCGGGTTTTGGACACGCACGCAAGGGAATCATGGGCTGACGAGAGAGGTTAATTGGTCTGATAAGAGGGAACCGAAAACACGGTTGGTCTCGGAACGGTCAACAAAAGCAAGGGGAGGACGCGGCAACTACGAACGACTACGAGTTTTAAGAAAAACATGCGGATGCAATGCGTATGATGACATGATGAAATGCAACAACAACAACATAAAACACACGATGGTTACGCAAAACATGGAAGGCGCCTGGAGCGTCGGTCTTGGGGCGTTACAACACTCCACCACTACAAGAGGATCTCGTCCCGAGATCTAGGATGGCACCGTAGGGAAAAGGAAGAGGAGAGGTAAAACAAAGTTGCTTCTTCGGCAAACGAGTGAAAACCATGAACCTTGAGAGGTTGAGCAGAATGAAAGGAAGAAAACAACGAAGATGAGCAAAGTTGAAAACACTCTGTTAGAAAAGAGGAACAAGGGATACAACGAGAACCAAGAGGTTTAGTGATAAGATAGATATTGAAACCACTCCGGTTAAAACTAGATAGAGAAGGGATAAGATTGATATAGTTTGGGCAGCACTCCGACTGAAAGAAGAAAGAAAACTTGATAGGATGAAAAGAACTTGAAGATATGACACAACACTCCGGTTAAATGGATAAGCATGAAAAGAACACGATCCTCACAATTCGAGATGATGAGTGAAAAGAGCAACATCACAATGCCTACAGAAGAAAGAATAGAAGATAGATCATTGGAATAATGGAATGGAGAAGGAAAATGCCAACTTCTGCCACAAATGAGCTTGGAAAGCACCCTTCCAAGAAGGTTACAACGGGGTTGTTGGGAAAAACCAACAATGAAACGAATAAGCTTGTAGTGGGCTTATGGAAGACAACTCAAAATTATCAGGTGACAAACGACCACTAACAAAAAACAATTTATTGCTTGAGAGCAACGAAGAGATGAAAACTTCTTTCATCGAGAGGATAGGAGGAAACTTGGATCTTAGATAAGTAGCACAATAACAACATTCCTTAGGGAAGGCTTTAGGTGAAATATAACCCAAGATACTCCAACAAAGAAATTGCTAGGTTGAAAAGATCTCATGATCGAAGAGAAAAATGATGGTTTAAATGTCTCATTCTTAACAACTTGTGAACCTTAAGACATGAAGGAAAATTGTCAAAAATGACATAACACCATCTCAAAAGATAAGGTAGAAGAATTGCACTTCGAAATGCAAGAAGAAGAATACTTGAACGCCTCAAAACAAAACATGTGTTGAGCATCATGTTTATTTTCGAGTATAGCTTGGCGGGTCATAACTTCGAGAGAAATCTTGAAGAACAATTGAAAAATGAAGAGAATCCGTGATGAACCACCATGTGGAGCCTTCGTGAGAACTCCGATAATAAAAAGATGATAAAAAGAAAGAGAAGTAGAAAACACAAGGTGAAGCCTTGTGATGATTTAGAAGGAGCTTCGCGACGAGATAATGTGTAAAACTTGGAACTCCGGAAAAAAAGATGAAACACTAGAACCGAGAATTTATTCCTCAAGAACAAACTCCAAAGGAAACAATTAATCACTTGGATGAAACAATAATAAGAATTACGTTATGCCTATCCTTCACCAATTTAAATTGATGAAAAACAACGGATTTGGCATACTACTTATTCTCGTAAAAAGGATTAAAAGAGATATAGCGCAAACTTGAGAAGGTATTGATGGGACCACCGGTGGGATTTGGAAACAACGAATATTTGATATGATAACGGAGGAAGAGAAATCCTGAACGAACCACCGTAAGAATTGAGAATGAACGTAGCAAAGGCACAATTCACTGGGAGGAATTGGAAAATGAATGAAGATACTTGAGGGGATTTAGATACATGAGAACGAAGAGGCCATGAACTGATAAAGAACACTTGAGCGAAGCACCGAAAGAATATTGAGATGAACGAAGGGGCACGGATATAGAATAATTGGGGAATGAATCTGAAAACTTGGAACGAAGCAATATTCTGAAAAGATGGCCTCCGAATGATCGAGACGGCAAAACAACTCCTAAAATACTCCAGATGGATGAAAAGAATTCTCACAATCGAAAGCAATTATGAGAGGATGTCATCGAGCTTGAACCATGAATCTTGAAGAGAATGGAGCAAGACTTAAGAGAAACTCTTCTTCGGTCTTCAAATGTTGAGAATGACGATGACAAACATCACCATGAATTGTTGAGGCACTCTGGAATGAAAATTGGAAAGGTTGAACCAATGATGAAAAGAATTTGAAAGATCTTGGAGAAAGGCATGTGACTGATGAAAATTCATACTTACGTCAAACTTGGAAATGAATTTGAGAATCGCTCCGGAATAATTAGAAGAGTCAGGTAAGATCCTGGGAAAAGACCTGTGGGTTAGGGCCCACTCAAAAGAAAACACCGTTGAAAATGATTTTAAAGAGAGATTGCACCGGTTGAATTAAATGGCTTGAATGAGATAACAATCTCCAAATAGCTTGAACGGATTGAGAATGGAAACGCAAATCTTCCAAGATATCTTCCACACTCCGGATATGAACTGGACAAGGTGAATAAATAAGAGAGCCTTGGATAAGAAATTCACATGGGAAGATATGTGAAACAAAAGGAAGAGATATGATCAACATCAAAACTTGAAATTAATCCACCGGAGAAGAATACGAGAATGAAGAATAATAAACTTGAAGCTCCGTTAGTATCTTCCTGAGAATCACCGGATAAGAACATTGACGAAAAGGAATGGAGAGACTTCCTATCAATAAAATGATACTTGATTAAGAAATCTGAGTCCTTGAAGAAAAAGGGTGGGAGGGCAGGAAAACAAAGACAACTTGGTACGGATGAAACAAACACCATTGAGAAAACTTAGAAATGATCTTGCGGATGGGGAGAATGATCGGATCCACTTGAAGAGAAGCACGCCGGTAGGAAAAGAAATAACATGACGACCTCGATGATCAAGAAGGATTAGTATTCACATAGCAATATGAGAACACCGTTTAGAAAAGGTATGGAATCAACATTTGACTTCGAAGCAACTCGAATACCACAAATAAAACAAAACAAAGGATTTGGCTTGCAGAATAAGCCGGAACAAATACATATGATAGAGATTTACCCAATCCCATATCATGCATCTGTCGGAAAGATATTCTAGGAGCTACTTGAATTCCCACCTATAAAACTCCCGAAACTTTCTGGTTATGCAATCTGGTGTTGGGGATACAGGGGAAGCAATATATCTCACCCAAACTAACAATCCCTACATCCAGCTGTACCCATCCGTCAACACATAACCAAGAAAACTCTGGAAATCGTGTACCTCAACCTTCGAAAAGCATCCGTTATACGAGCTATGGCAATACTCCCGAACTCCCCAGTACTGGGTGGCGTCGAGGTTATCTCACCAACAACTGCATAAAAGAGATTTTCGATGTCGGCAAAACTCAGGTATTCCAGAACTGCAACGATAAAATTGTGACAACAACACCTCGGAGCTCAACTCCCCGGGACACTGCCACAACCCCTAAATGTCAGGAGGCACCAAGAACAATGTTCTCGTCACAAGACTATCAGAACGATTCCAAGATACCCGCGTGATCCTAAAATTTTTTTAGTGAAATTTGAGGAGAGGAAAGACAAAACATCTACGTCGAGAGTCCTCACCAGAGCGACACAGGGGGCTGAGGAGTAAAAAGAATCCTACTCTCCGATATATATAATCCTAAGACTCAAAATAGTTTTCTTCTAGACTCAACAACGACCAACAAACAAGGGGGCTCCTATGGTCGGTCGAGGCTCTGATACCAACTTGTCACGCCAATATGCGACCCTATCCAAAAGGAACTCGAAGGTCCCACCAAGGATAGACCCGCATATTGAAACGCTTTTGCAAGGTGGATATCATTACATCAACATTACATAATAGATGGGGATACATACGAGAGGCATACAATGCCACACGAATACAACATCATCATACATAAGATCAACATTCGACTACGGATGAAACACAAACAGAAGCTCAAACGACATCCACCCTGCTAGCCCAGGCTGCCGACCTGGAACCTATCCCCTGATCGAAGAAGAACTCCAAAACAAGTAAGCATCGCTCTCGCGTCATGATCATCGCATAACCTGTACCTGCAACTGTTGTTGTAGTAATCTGTGAGCCACGAGGACTCAGCAATCCCATTACCATAGGTATCAAGACTAGCAAAGCTTAATGGGAAAGGAAGGGGTAAAGTGGTGAGGTTGCAGCAGTGGCTAAGCATGATATGGTGGCTAACATACGCAAATAAGAGCGAGAAGAGAAGCAAAGGAACGGTCGTGAAGCTAGCAATGATCAAGAGGTGATCCTGAACTCCTACTTACGTCAAACATAACCCAAAGACCGTGTTCACTTCCCGGACTCTGCCAAAAAGATACCATCACGGCTACACACACGATTGATGCGTTTTAATTCGGATCTGGTGTCAAGTTATCTACAACCGGACATTAACAAATTCCCATCTGCCACATAACCGCGGGCACGGCTCTCGAAAGTTTATACCCTGCAGGGGTGTCCCAACTTAGCCCATGATAAGCTCTCGCGATCAACGAAGGATATTCCTTCTCTCAGGAAGACCCGATCAGTCTCGGAATCCCAGTTTACAAGACATTTCGACAATGGTAAAACAAGACCAGCAAAGCGGCCCGATGTGCCAACAAATCCCGATTGGAGCTGCACATATCTCGTTCTCAGGGCACACCAGATGAGCAAGACGTCGGGTTGGCATAGACCCTGGTTGCCCAGGGGGCGCCGGACATTGCTCAGGTTGGACCAACACTCGAAGGAGCACTGGCCCGGGGGGGGGGGTAAAATAAAGATGACCCTCGGGCTCCGGAAACCCAAGGGAAAAAGGGGTAGCTGAGGCAAATGGTAAAACCAAGGTTGGGCCTTGCTGGAGGAGTTTTATTCAAAGCGAACTGTCAAGGGGGTGCCATAAATCACCCGACCGCGTTAGGAACGCAAAATCCGGGAACGTAACACCGGTATGACGGAAACTAGGGCGGCAAGAGTGGTACAAAACACCAGGCATAAGGCCGAGCCTTGCACCCTTTACCAAATATATAGATGCATTAATAATATAAGAGATATTGTGATATCCCATCATAATCCTGTCCATCATGGAGCAATCTTCAACTTCACCTGCAACTAACAACACTATAAGAGGGGCTGAGCAAAGCGGTACCATAGCCAAGCAACGGTTTGCTAGGAGGGGTAAAAAGGTTAGGGGCTGACATGGCAATTTGGGAGGCTTGATCAACAAGAGATAGGTAGCGCAGCAAAGCGATAGAACGAAGCAACTAGCATAGCAATGATAGTAGTGAGATCCAGGGTAGCGGTCATCTTGCCTGAAATCCCGCTAGGAAGAAGAACGAGTTCATGAAGAAGACGAACGGGAGTAGTCGAACGAATCCTCACAATCGCAACATTAACGGAACTAAGAAGCAACACCGGAAAGAAACAAACAACATGTTAAGTGCACAATCATAAACATGGCATGATGCACAAACAAGTATGATGCATGTCCGGTTTAATGAGGCATGGCATGGCAAAGTGCAACAAACAATACTACAAGTTAAGTGGAGCTCAATATGCAACGAGTTGCATATTGACGAAACACCACATTGACATATTTGGTTTAATCTCATTTAAGCTACCAAACAATATTAAATGTTGTTAAACATGGCAAGAGGTGAGGCATAAGTAAACTAACTATTTAGGCAAATTTAAATGAGGCCGGAACAACAAACAACATTTCCGGAAAATCCTCATATGCATATTTTAGATTTGGTACTGTTCTGCCCTAAAAACAATTTTAATGTTGTTAAACAGAAAACTAAAGTACACCATGTTAAACTAGGCATTTTTCCACCCCATTTACATATAAAGTTTGTTTAAAACCGAGCTACGGTTATTTAGTTATGAATTAAATCATTTTAACATGGCATTTAAGCAAATTTAAACAAACATCAGTTTAAACATTTTAAACATGGATGAAAGTGGCATATTATTAATCTACACAAAATTCTAAGCATTTTACATGTTTAAATCATTTTAAACCGATGCACGGTTCATGAGTAATTATATGCATGATGCTTAGGGGTTTTTCTGCAATTCTGTAAAACCTGGGATAATGCTAAAATCGCTGAACAGGAAAAAAACATAATGGGCCAAAATTTGGATCGACTGGGCTGCTCACCATGGGCTCAAAGGCCAACTGGAGCAGAGGGGTTCGCGGGCCGGCAGATCTGGATGCGGCTGCTGGGCTTGGCGATGCGGACGGGCTCGGCAGGAGCCTCGCAACGAAAAGTCAACGCGGGCGCCTGGCTCATCCTCGAAGCAGAGGAGGAAGGGGCGCGACAACAGGAGGAAGGAAGCGGCTGCTGGAGGGTCTTGGTGGCCGGATTCGGCGACGCGGCGGGGCAGACGAGGTCCTGGAGGTGCTCGGGCAGAGGTGGGGAAGGCCATGGCGCTGGAACCTTGCTGGAACGAGCGAGTCCCTGCTCGACGAAGAGGAAGCGGAGGCCGGCGCGACGAGAAGCAGGGGACGCAGCGGCGGCCTGATGCGGCTGGGACTCCGGTGAAGGGCTGCGCGACGGGGAGGGTCTTGGTCGTCGGGGCCCTGGGCGGAGGAGGTGAAACTGGCGAGGCAAGGTCTTGGCGGCGGCGAATTTTTCCGGCGTCGGGGACGAGGTGCTCGGGGAGCAGAGGGCCTGCGAGGTGGCGCAGCGAAGCAGACCCCAGCGCGGGTCTTCAGCGGCAGAAGGCGAGGCCGGAGGGCGGGTCCGTCCAGGAACAGGGCGGAGGCGAGCTGGACGTCGAGGCGATGAAGGCCATGGCGATGGCGTGGTCCTGTCGAACAACAGAGAGAGAGAGAGAGAGAGAGAGCTAACAAATTAAGGGAGGGAGAGCTAAACGGAGCAGGAGGGAAGGAAGGGATGCGAGACAGGGACCTGCTGGTCCGGTGGCTCTGCTCGGAGAGGTGGACGGCGGCGCAAATCCAGGGAGGTTGTCGGAGGCGCTGGTTGGGCCATTGGGGAAAACGATGGAGGTAGGTGGGTGGATCGGGAGGGATCCCGAGGAGGATTGCGGGAGAGTGGCGGCGCGACTAGGGACAAGGGGAGGATTTTTAGGGTTGTCCAAAATAGACTAGGGGTGGACTATATATATATATGAAAAAGGAGGGAAGTTTGGATCATCCGATTAAAATCGGACGGTCGAGAATAAAATGCTTCGGGAGTCCAAACGAGAAAATGAAGATGTTTTGGGTGACGATTCGAACCAATCGGTCATAACTGCTCGGGTTTCGGACACGCACGCAAGGGAATCGCGGCTGACGAGAGAGGTTAATTGGTCTGATAAGAGGGAACCGAAAACACGGTTGGTCTCGGAACGGTCAACAAAAGCAAGGGGAGGACGCGGCAACTACGAACGACTACGAGTTTTAAGAAAAACATGCAGATGCAATGCGTATGATGACATGATGAAATGCAACAACAACAACATAAAACACACGATGGTTACGCAAAACATGGAAGGCGCCTGGAGCGTCGGTCTTGGGGCGTTACAACACCCGCCCCACGGTGGGCTCCAACTGTCGTGGTACTAATACTGACAGTAGAATAGGGGTTAGGTATGGAGTGGCAAGATCCTAGCTATGGAGTAATTGTATACGCAAGGGATTTACGAGTTCAGGCCCTTCTCGGAGGAAGTAACAGCCCTACGTCTCGGAGCCCGGAGGCGGTCGACTGGATTATATGCGTATGTGTTACAGGTGTGCGAACCCTTCTGCCAGTGGAGGGGGGTGGCTTATATAGAGTCTGCCAGGACCCCAGCCAGCCCACGTAGCGGAGGGTTAAAAGTACATTAAGGCCTGGCGTTACTGGTAACGCCTTACATAAAGTGTCATCATGGCCATAAAGACTTCTTAATTACAGACCCTTTGGATACAGAGTGGCTCTTGAACTCCCGGTGGTCGAGTGAGTCTTCATGGTCGAGTGTCTTCGAGTCCGTCGAGTGGAATCCTTCCAGGTCGACTAGAAGGCAGTTTCTTCTAAAGATGTCCTTGGGGAGGGTACCTTGGACAGGTCCATGACCCTACCCTAGGTACATGACTTCATCAAAGGGTTTCTTCCCCCCTGAGCATGTCCCTCACCATCTCGGAAGCGTCGTCGAGGGCCTTCGCCGTCGGGAACCAGCGGTCGATCTCCTGAAGCCTCCCCATCAGCACCTCATCGCCGGCAGCGAGCGCCCACATCTGCTGCTGGCGCATCGTCATCAAACCCTAGCTCTGCGGGCTACGCGTGTCGGCGGCGATTTTGGATGAGATCTGCGAGAGGGGGAGTGGTGGAGAGCCGATGCGTCGGCCAAATAACCCCTCTCCCCTCACCCCTATCGCCATTACTCACCTCGGGAACCACCACCGACACGTCCCACCGGTCAGCCGCCGCAATACGTGCCAAATGGTAGGGGAAATCCACCATCCGACCCACCATGATCTCATCGTCATCTGGACAGCTTCGCGCATCCACCACCACCCCATCGACGTCGACGAGCTCCAGGCGCCGCCCTCGCCAGCGAATCGAGCCCGGCCGGAAAATCAACAGCGCCGAGCCGAGATTAGGCACGTAGTCGCATCGGAGGCGCAAAACGCGCGAGAGGCGTGCGTCGCACAGGAGCGCGTCGCACGGGAGGCATGCGTCGCACGGAAAAGAATATAATCGTCGTGTCCAAATTTGTAATTAGTTTAGTTTTCCCTTGAGGGCCAAGTTAGATCGGCTATAAGAAGGGACTTAATCCCAATGAATAAAGCAAGTAAATTCAGAGTATTTTCTGACCGTAGCTGCCTAAAGTAATTAGAAATTCGAGTTTTTCCAAGTGCATTGTCACATGCATCTTTCTACTGATCTGCGAACTGAAATAGATAATTATATTTTTTAAAGAAGGTCAAGCTCATAATAGGATAAAAAGCCACATGACTGGTTGTTCTTTGATGCCTCTTGAATTACCAGTTTCACGTCGCCTGGAATTTTTAGAGAACACATGGTGCCAGTCAATATATTTAAATGGCTGGTTTCATTTATTATATTACACCTTCGAATTTGTAAAGATTGTTAGAATAAAACCGAGGCATACTGTCGATCATCCGAGGACCAAGCAATCACACGAGCACGACACCGATATTTGTTAACGAGGTTCACCGATATGGCTACATCCCCGGGGCCTGACTATGGTCGCTCCTCCCCATGACACCGCTACAATACCGCACCCAGTCGCCCTGGACACCGGCACATGCCGCCGGCTTCCCTATGTTCCGGTGCTATTATGTTGGCATAGGTTACATCGTGTGTCTACCCCCGCTATATATGAGAGGCCTAGGATACAAGTGTCCTACTAGGACATGAGTACATATCCTATGTAAACACAATACAACTCATAGTCCAACTGTAACCTACATTGTACACTATATTCGACACAACTCCAACAAACTCCACCTTGGCGAATATGCTCCACCATTCTGGATTTGTCCATGCGTCAAACTTCCATGTACATTGGACTTGAGCTTATCCCATGAGTGCCGCTGCTACTCCAAAGACTCCATGTGACTCCACCTGCAACTTGTAGTTCCTTCTTTTCTTGACCACAGTCAATGCTCGAGCAAAATTAAGTTCGTTGTTACTCTAGTTTGTGCTCCCAACTTCTAGAGTATCAGTCCAACGCCATCACACACTCATCACTGGCCTGCGTGAAAGTGAACAACTCACATATTGGGTGTCACACATAAGAGTTACCTGAACTCAACATCACCGCTCCTTTCTTGACCGCCTGTCTGAAACTTGAAGAAATTTCACCACTGCTTGTAGTCATCCCGAGTCAAATTCGTAGTTGTCTCACCACATGTATGACTACCAGAGCGCTGGCCTGTCTCCATGTCCCATGCGTACCGCACGCCTCGCCGCTATTACCGCGTCGAGCCTCCACTATCCCGGTCGAGTCTCAAGGGTCGCGAACCCACACCACTCAACCCCCACTGCAGAGTACCACCGATCATCACCGACCGATGACGAGTTTCACGCTTCCATCAGACCACTGGGCTCTCGTCCGAACTGCATGTCACTCGCTTTTTCCCGCCGCTGAATAGGCTTCGACTCTCTGTGCACTTATGCGGTAGCCCCTCAATCCAGCTCCACCTTCAACGTGACTCCATGGTGGTTGTACGTGCCACCCCGCGCCTCGTCGACTCCAAGCTCTCATGTGCACCGTCTTGAAACAACCCCGCGCCATAGCCTTGTCGAAGCCACACAAGCACGCAGGCTTGTGCCACGTGTTTCCATGCCCAGAAGTCGGTCACCATCAGCATCACGCTCCTACGTCGTTGTCGCCGATCCCACCACCGTCTTCTGTACCAACCGACTTACGTCGACCCCGTCAGACTGCCCAGTCCGACCCAGCCGAACTCATTTGACTGTATGACACGCTCAAGGCTCCCAAATCGTCTTCCATGAATTTCCATCCATCACATGATAATTCCATCTTAGCTTGCCTGATTTCCCGCAATGCCTTCAAGCATCCCTATTGTGCCAACAAATCTTTCACCCTTGTCTGCCATAACCCAAGGTTTTCAGTTCCGTGAACTTCTCCACCTCAAACCTAATGCCCGATGGCATCATGATTCTTCGTACAGCTGACCCTATGAAAAATTATGTGAGCTTTCCACACAATGCACCAAGTACATGAACCGAATCTCCACGTACTAATAGCAAAACCAACCAAAGAATCACTCTTGGCCTTCAAGTGGTGTGGCTCCCGTGGCTCAACTCCAATGCTAGCTTTGCCTAGCTAAAGCCCTTGCCTTCCCGATGGATGAACACAATCAGCGATGAATTCTTTTCTACCGATCTGATATGTTTTGCCTCGTGCCTTTGTCTCCCTTCCGGCTGCTGCTATTAACCCGCCACAGAGATGAGGAGACCACGGCTCCTCCCGGGACTCGGTCCTTTTTTTCCCAAAACAAATCTCACAATCGTCGCCTCAGCGTGCCTATAGCAGTCCCCCGGCACCGATCACCCGAGGACCAAGCAATCACACGAGCACGACACCGAGATTTGTTAACGAGGTTCACCGATATGGCTACATTCCCGGGGCTTGACTACGGGCGCTCCTTCCCGTGACACCGCTACAATACCGCACCCGGTTTCCCTGGACGCTGGCACATGCCGCCGGCTTCCCCTGCGTTCCGGCGCTATTATGTTGGCATAGGTTACATCGTGTGTCTACCCCCGCTATATATGAGAGGCCTAGGATACAAGTGTCCTATTAGGACACGACTCCATATCCTATCTAAACACAATACTACCCAGAGTCCAACTGTAACCTACCTTGTACACACTATTTGACACAACTTTAACAAAGATTAAAACTTAAAATGGTTGTGTGCAATGTTTATTTCTGCCGGTTGCTGATTCAGTCTTTTATTTTATTTTTTATAAAAGGAAGGAAGGAAAAAGAAGAGTACTTTTTTGGCGGTAGTGTAAGGAGAGTGATTTAACATAAATAGGTCTAAAGTACCCGCTTGATATGCATAAGGATCCTAAATTTGTTCCTTCGTTGTGACATACGTCGTCTCTCAAAGTCTCCCCATCCTTGGCCCTATTATGACAGAGCCCATGGAGGAAATGAGCAGGCTTCTTGATCTCTACACTCCATGGTCAGGACAACGACAATTCTAAATGTGCTAACTAAGCCCAAAGAAAGACTAGGCTTAACAAAATTCTCCATGGCCTAAAAATAAAATAAAAATCAAACTGTAGCAACACACTCACACATCTTTTCGATAAGGGGCATTTTTATTGACTCAAAATGTAGCATCAAGTGGATACAAACCATGATGAACAACATCTACTAGCATGTGATATATTTTTCTTCTTCCATTGCAATGCACGGGCATGCTTGCTAGGCTACTATAAACAGGAGAGGTATGGTGTCGGTGTCAAAACCGGCGGATCTCGGGTAGGGGGTCCCGAACTGTGCGTCTAGGTGGATGGTAACAGGAGACAAGGGACACGATGTTTTACCCAGGTTCGGGCCCTCTTGATGGAGGTAAATCCCTATGTCCTGCTTGATTAATATTGATGATATGGGTAGTACAAGAGTAGATTTACCACGAGATCAAGGAGGCTAAACCCTAAAGCTAGCCTATGGTATGATTGTTGTAATGTATGTTGTGTCCTACGGACTAAAGCCCTCCGGTTTATATAGACACCGGAGGAGGCTAGGGTTACATAGAGTCGGTTACAATGGTAGGAGATCTACATATCCGTATTGCCAAGCTTGCCTTCCACGCCAAGGAAAGTCCCATCCGGACACGGGACGAAGTCTTCAATCTTGTATCTTCGTAGTCTTGGAGTCCGGCGGACGATGATAGTCCGGCTGTCCGGACACCCCCTAGTCCAGGACTCCCTCAGTAGCCCCTGAACCAGGCTTCAATGACGATAAGTCTGGCGCACATTATGTTCGGCATTGCAAGGCGGGTTCCTCCTTTGAATAATCTAGAGAAGATCATGAACACCTGGATAGTGTCCGGCTCTGCAAAATAAATTCCACATTCTACCGTAGAGAGAATAAAATGCACATAAGTTCAATCTGCTGACGTATTTTGCGGCATGACATCACACCGCTACCAAGCCTTTACTTGAATCGTTTTTTATTATACCACCTCAGCACGTTTAGCGAAGCGATTTCCTTGGCACGTCTTGTCGAAGCAGAGATCGTGCTCCCCTTATTCCAGGATTCTCATCAATACGGACGTGGGTAACCCAACCGCACCATTGATGGTGGCGCTTGGGAGATAAGCGAGTTTTACCAGGCCGGTGGGGGCGCATAGTCTTCGCCCGCCTATATATAAGGGATAAGGATTCACCTTTTCACCCACGCCTTCTTCCTCCTTTGCTTATCCACCTCCGCGCACTCAAGCTCCAACGCCCAAGCTCGCGCATCTCGTCTTAACCTTCCCCGACCATGTCCGGAGGGGGAGGCAAATGGTTGGCTTCCACCGTCAAGGAGGAGCACATCACCAAGCTGCATAGCGCCGGATACTTTTCCGGCGATATCGCGCACCGGCTGCCCGACGAGGGGCAGCTCATCCCTACCCCCGGGCCCCATGAGAGGGTCGTTTTCCTTCCCCATTTCCTCCGTGGACTAGGCTTTCCACTTCACCCCTTTGTCCGGGGGCTCATGTTCTACTACGGCCTAGATTTCCACGATCTGGCGCCGAACTTCATCCTCAACATCTCGGCGTTCATCGTCGTGTGTGAGGCCCTCCTCTGCATCCGGCCCCACTTCGGCTTGTGGCTCAAGACCTTCAACGTCAAGCCGAACGTAGTGAAGGGCACGCAGGCGGAGTGCGGAGGCGCCATGTTGGGCAAAATGCCCAACGTCCTCTGGTTCGAAGGGGCCTTTGTGGACTCCATCAAGGGGTGGCAATCGGGGTGGTTCTATATCACCGAGCCGTGCGACCCCACGTGGGCGGCGGCCCCCGAGTTTAGATCTGGTATCCCTACGCAGCTCACCTCCTGGAAAGAGAAGGGCTTGCTGTGGGGTAATCCGAAGGAGCTGATGGGACTCCGAGCCTGTATCTAGAAGCTGGTGAACAAGAAGCTCAGGCTCGTCGACGTGGTCCAAGTCATGCTCATCCGCCGGATCCTCCCATGCCAAGAACAGGCATTCAATCTGTGGGAGTTCGATCCGGAACAACACCAGGCGCTAAGCGGGCTCTTCGACACGACGTACGAAGGTGCCTGGAGGGTGCTGTTTAAGGGCGCCGAAGCCCCCGCATCCGCGACGGAAGATCGCGGATTTCGCTCGCAGCATCCAGCTAACGAGGTAAGTGATTCAACCCCTTTACGGGACACTTGTTGTAAATAGATTGATTCTAAGAGGGTTTCAATCTCCCTTTTCCTTCGACAGGAATGGATGAAGAAGGCCGAGCAGCTCATCTGCCCGGCTCCCATGCCAGAAGACCCAGTGGACGCCCGTCTAGCAGGGCTGCTGGTTCCGGCACCGCACGTGGTGCCGGAGAAGAAGGCCAAGAAGGTGGCCACGGGGACTCGAAAGAGTTCCCGTAATCAGGCGTCCGACGACGAGGCGGACTCCTCCCCCGAAGATGAGGAGGAGGAAGAAGACTCTCTCCCGGAGGAGGGAGAGAGGAAGAGGAAGGCTTCCCCAACAGGGGAGGCCGAAGGGTCCAGGAGGGGGAGAACTATCCCCCCGGATAGCTCCACCAACACCGCATTGGCGAGGAGGAGTGGCCTTCAAGGGCCAGGCCTCCGGCGAGATCGTAAGTATCCGGATCCCTGATATGCAATTTCTTTCGTGTCACATAGTGTCCTACTAATGCCACATACTGTCCGCAGTCCGGCCGATGATGATCTCCCCGCTTCATCGAGCGGGTCGTTGGCCCCGTCGGATGTGGATTCACTTCCGACGGCCTCCACCCCCTGCGCCGATGAGGACGCCGAGGTGGGATCCCAGAAAGGGACCCATCAGGAGGAGGTTCCGGAGGCGCAGCAAGGCAGCCTCCCGGACTTTGCGCCGGACTCTACGTCAGAACCTGTAGTGGTTCCAGAGTTCGGCGGGCGGCCCCTTCGAAAGAAGGGTAAGACCGTGACTCTGGCGGCCTCCGTCCAACCGGAGGCGCCGGACAACTTGCTGGAGGCGCTCAAAGGCGCTTCCATCGAGGAAGAACACCGCACTGTTATGAGTGCGGTGATTCAGAAGGTCCAGCTTGCCAAGAGCGGGCTGACCGAAGCCTGCAGTAGCCTTTTAACAGGCTTTGAGGTAAGAAGTTAAAATTGTGTAATGTAATACCGCATAGAAAGTAGCCCCTGATGCTCGGTTCGGTGTTCAGAAAGAAAAGCCGGACTGAGGATCTAAAAAGATATTCACAGGTTGCTAATAAATTATGTCAATATGGGTTTGCAGGCTGTGCTGCTGACCTCTGCCGCACTGACTGCGGAGGTTGGTACATTAAAGAAAGATCTCGAGCGGTCCGAGCGAGAGCTCGGCCATGCCAAGAGGCAGCTCGAGGACAAAGAAGGTGAGTAGCACCACTTTGAATTGTTACCTTACAGAAAAGGATTTTGGTCGCAATAAAATTAACAAGGATAATATGGGTATTGCAGGGGCCACAAACGAGGTGGCAGCCCTGAAGGAGGCTGTGTCTGCGGCCGAACGCAGTGCGGCCGCGGAACGGGCAGAGCGAGAAAAGCAGGAGGCACAGGTGGCGGAAGTGCGGCAAGAGCTCCTGGCTCTCATGGAGAAGCATGAGAGCTTGGAGCGCGACTCCAAGACTCGAGAGTCCGAGCTTGCCTCGGCTCTCGAAAGTGCCAAGTCCGCCAAGGCCGAGGCCCATAAGGCCCTTCAGGAGGTTGAAGATGTAAAGAAGATAGCGGCGGGTAAGGCATTTTTCATGCAAAGCAAGCATGTTAATGTAAACTACCTGACACTTACCCGCATTCGGAGCTCTCCAGGGGCGTTTGCAGATCTGCCGCATAGTGTGTCTGATGCCTACGCATTCTACCGTGGCGAGGAGGGGAGCTCAACGGAGAAGGTCTTCTGGTCTCAGTACGCTGATGCCGGCCATCCGGTGCCCCCAAGCGACCAGTTGAAGCAGCTGGTCGAACTCCACAAGGTAGCTGAGGAGGCCATGAAGGGCCTTATCTTTCGGCTGTGGCCTGGACAGGCCATGCCTGGGAGCTACTTCGGCCTCGTGCGGCGGCTGGTGGATGCGTGCCCCTGGGTGGAAGTCATCAAGCGCTCCGCCTGTATTGAAGGTGCTCGGCGGGCCCTTGCCCGCACAAAGGTGCACTGGGGCAGGCTGGATGCAGAGAAACTTCTTACTGATCCGCCGCCACCGGGCAAGGAGTATCGTACCCCCGAAATGTATTATAAAACTGTCCTGAAGGGGGCCCGTGATATTGCGGATGAATGCCCTAGAGATGTAATTTTTGAGTAAGCTCGCTATGTATTATCCTGTGCGCTGAAACTTTGTTCATGTGCGCTTTAAGCAACGCTTGTTTAATTTAAAATATTACCTTCTGTGCGGCCGTTTATAAAATCTGAGAGATGGCAAGTCGTTGGCTTCAGCCCCCAAGCCGCAAGTGCTGGGGTGTTCGGGATAACTTGAGCACTCTTGTTCCCACTTTTGGGTCCATCTAGGGAGGCGCTCAACACAACGAACAAGGCAACCGGACTTATAATGCTTGAACACTCTCACTTAGCCATAGAATTCTATAATTTTAAATTTCGGCGAAGCCCCTAGTATTCGGAAGACCGAATTCGGGGCGCTATCCACGCCTTCGTCGGATATTATCCGGAACTTCGCTCGAAGCGGCGTGAGTCTTTAAGGACCCGAAAAAACCTCTCGAACAGCGACCAGTCTCTCGCCTTATCATGCCGGTCAGTTTTAGCTTTCTCCACTGAGGCGCTCGCCCGGCTCAACCGGGGCGCAATCGCAGTGGTTCTCCCAGTGCCACCTTAGCCGACGGAATGGAACGTAAGGCACCAAAACGTGGGAGCCGGGCAAACCCAACTATTGACCCAAGACATGATTCGAAGCCGATTCATATAATGCTATAAGTTCGGGGTGCCGTACTTGTGAAAGTGTTCGGACTTATCACACCATAATGTGGGGAACATAAGCCCTTGGTGTATTAGGCCGTATCAAAATATACGGGTGCAAGATGTCATGTAATGAACATATATATGTAATAACAAGCAAAAAGGTGCTGCATCATTTATTAAAGGAAATCTGCTATGAGTGCGGACTGATACAAATAGTGCGGTAAGCAAGGGTTTTGGACTAGTTGAACATGTCCCCCTCCAGGGATGGGCTGCGGACTTGGTGTATATAATCAAATTTAATGCTCGTAATTGAGACCACCTGAGTGTTCGTCGCCGCATTCTTTACTCCCTGGCTGTTGCATCATGAGTTCGGCCGGTTCACCGCCGGACAGGGCCTCTGGCTAACGGAGTCCTGTGTACATAAGAAGGAAAATAGTAATAAGAAAGAGTGGCACACTTGCGAGCCCCTTCCCCTACGCCCATGGTATCTCCAAAGCATAATGATGTACGCGGAGGGTTGTTCTTGCAATCATGCGAGGGCGGGTGTCGGTGTCAAAACCGGCGGATCTCGGGTAGGGGGTCCCGAACTGTGCGTCTAGGCGGATGGTAACAGGAGACGAGGGACACAATGTTTTACCCAGGTTCGGGCCCTCTCGATGGAGGTAAAACTCTACGTCCTGCTTGATTAATATTGATGATATGGGTAGTACAAGAGTGGATCTACCACGAGATCAAGGAGGCTAAACCCTAAAGCTAGCCTATGGTTTATATAGACACCGGAGGAGGCTAGGGTTACACAGAGTCGGTTACAATGGTAGGAGATCTACATATCTGTATCGCCAAGCTTGCCCTACACGCCAAGGAAAGTCCCATCCGGACACGGGACGGAGTCTTCAATCTTGTATCTTCGTAGTCTTGGAGTCCGGCGGACGATGATAGTACGGCTGTCCGGACACCCCCTAGTCCAGGACTCCCTCAGCGGGGGTTCGGGCCGTATTGCTATGCGTGCTCGGATCATGCCAGGTGGTCTTGGTTGGTGTTGCTTCTGGCACGTTTGGCTGTATCCGGCCGTTTAACAGCCGGACTCGAAAATTGCCTTAAAAGGCTGCTCTGTACTTCTGCTGCGAGAGCCGCTGTGTGTTCCTCCATTCGGACGGAGCGTTCCGTATTTCCGTTGACCGTGATGACTCCACGAGGGCCTGGCATCTTGAGCTTGAGGTATGCATAATGCGGCACCGCGTTGAACTTTGCAAACGCGGTTCGTCCGAGCAGAGCATGATAGCCGCTGCGAAATGGGACTATGTCGAAGATTAATTCCTCGCTCCGGAAATTATCCGGGGATCCGAAGACCACTTCCAGTGTGACTGAGCTTGTACAATTGGCCTCCACACCCGGTATGACGCCTTTAAAGGTTGTCTTTGTAGGTTTAATCCTTGAGGGATCTGTGCCCATCTTGCACACTGTATCCTGATAAAGCAGGTTCAGGCTACTGCCGCCGTCCATCAGGACTCTCGTGAGGTGAAATCCATCGACGATTGGGTCTAAAACCAATGCGGCGAATCCGCCATGGCGGATGCTGGTCGGATGGTCTCTTCGATCGAAAGTGATCGGACAAGAGGACCATGGATTGAACTTTGGGGCGACTGGCTCCATCGCGTATACGTCCCATAGTGCACGCTTCCGCTCCCTCCTGGGTATATGGATTGCGTAGATCATGTTCACCGTCCGCACTTGTGGGGGGAAACCCTTCTGTCCTCTATTGTTCGGCAGTCGGGTCTCTTCCTCGTCGTCGCTGTTTAGCCCCTTGCCGTTGTTCTCGGCAATTAACTTGCCTGCCTGCTTGAACACCTAGCAATCTCTGTTGGTGTGATTAGCTGGCTTTTCAGGGGTGCCATGTATCTGGCATAAGCGGTCGAGTATTCGGTCCAAATTGGACGGACCCGGAGTGGTTCTTTTGAATGGCTTCTTCTGCTGACCGGGTTTAGAGCCTCGGAATCCGGCGTTGACTGCCGTATCCTCCTCGTCGTCGCCGTTAATGCGGCGTTTATTTTTGCTTCGACGCGACCTGCCATTGTGGTCCTTAGTATCCGGACTGCCGGAATTTTTACTAAGGTTGTTGCTGCGAGCTAGCCAGCTATCCTCTCCCGCGCAAAAGCGGGTCATTAATGATGTGAGGGCTGCCATGGATTTCGGCTTTTCCTGTCCCAGGTGCCGGGCTAGCCACTCGTCGCGGATGTTATGTTCGAAGGCTGGGAGGGCCTCTGCATCCGGACAGTCGACGATTTGGTTTTTCTTTGTCAAGAACCGTGTCCAGAATTGTCTGGCCGATTCGTCTGGCTGCTGAATTATGTGGCTTAGATCATCGGCGTCTGGTGGCCGCACATACGTGCCCTGGAAGTTGTCGAGGAATGCGGCTTCCAGGTCTTCCCAACACCCAATTGACTCTGCGGGCAAGCTGTTAAGCCAATGCCGAGCTGGTCCTTTAAGCTTGAGTGGGAGATACTTGATGGCATGGAGATCGTCGCCGCGGGCCATATGGATGTGAAGGAGATAATCTTCGATCCAAACCGCGGGGTCTGTTGTTCCATCATAGGATTCAATGTTTACGGGTTTAAACCCTTCAGGGATTTGATGATCCATTACTTCATCAGTGAAGCATAGCGGGTGTGCGGTGCCTCTACATTGGGCAATATCACAACGTAGCTCGAGAGAGCGTTGTCTGCTGTGTTCGGCCCGGCCGGGGTTATTGTATCTGGCGCGACGATATTCGTCGTGGGTCGTGGGGCGCCCACGTGATCCGTAGATGGATCTGGATTGCCTTGCTTTGTCCTCCAATACATCTCGCAAGTCCGGCGCGTTCCCTCTTGGCTTCGTACTTTTGGAGCGATGCCGGGGTACGGTCTTGGTGGGGGGCCTGGATGCCTCTCTGTCGCGACCACGGGGTGGTCGGTCGGCCGTATCGTGCGCTGGTGATGAAGGTATGTATGCTTCCTCCTCTAATCGGGGGAGCAACTTACGTCTTGGGTAGCTTTTGGAGGGGCATTCGAGTTTATACTCCTCGGCCGCGAGGACCTCGGTCCATCGATCGGCCAGCAGATCCTGATCAGCTTGAAGCTGCTACTGCTTTTTCTTTAGGCTATTTGCTGTGGCGATAAGCCTGCGTTTAAAACGCTCTTGTTCGACGGGATCCTCGGGCACGACGAATTCGTCGTCGTTGAGGCTTGCCTCATCTTCGGAGGGAGGTATATAGTTATAGTCCTCGACCTCTTCGTCTGCCGCCCTCTCGTGAGGGCTTGCTTCTGCATCCTCCTGCGCTGAGTCTTGCTGGAGGGGATTATCTTCGGCACTCTCTGGGGTATTATTATCTCCTGTGCCGGAATCTCCATTCTTGTTGTGGCGGGATTTAGAGCGGCGCCGCTGACGTCGGCGCTTGGGCTGTTTCTTTAGAGAATCTACCTCCGCCGCTTCTTCGCCGTCCCCATCTTTTGGGGTATCCACCATGTATATGTCGTATGACGAGGTGGTCTTCCAGTGCCCTATAGGCGCTGGTTCCTGTTCGTCTCCGGCATCGTCGTCCATAGCGTCGATGTCTTCGGAGTCGTAGTCTAGCATGTCGGTTAGATCGTCGACAGTGGCTACAAAGTGGGTGGTGGGTGGGCTCTGAATTTCTTCGTCGTCCGTATCCCAACAATCCTAGCCATAATCCGGCCAGGACTCTCCGGATAGCGAGAGATGCTTTAGTGAATTTAGGATGTCGCTAAAGGGCGAGTGTTGGAAGATGTCCGCGGCGGTGAATTCCATAACCGGCGCCCAATCAGATTCGATTGGTAGGGGCGTGGGAGGTCCGGAGTCCGGCAAGGAGTCCGGCACCTCGGAGTCACGAGCTTCGCGAGGGATAAGGTTAGTTTTCGGCTCCATCGCCATAGAAGTTGCAGCCCCCGAGGCGGTGTCCATCCATCGGTCCTCGATCTGGGCAATCAGCTCCGGACTAAGGGCCGGAGCGGATTTGTGTGCGGCCACCAAGGCACTGTTTGGCGGAAGAGCTAGATCATGCCCATCGTAACAGTGCGGCGCGCTTGGCTGTGGCTCGAGCCCGTCGAAGATCAAGTCCCCGCGGATGTCGGCCGTGAAGTTTAGGCTTCCGAATCTGACCTGATGGCCAGGGGCGTAGCTTTCGATCTGCTCCAGATGGCCAAGAGAATTAGCCCGCAGTGCGAAGCCGCCGAATACGAAGATTTGTCCGGGGAGAAAAGTCTCACCCTGGACAGTGTCGTTGATTGAAGATGCCATCGAGCCTATCGGTGACGACACAGAGAAACTCTCAATGAAAGCACCAATGTCGGTGTCAAAACTGGCGGATCTCGGGTAGGGGGTCCCGAACTGTGCGTCTAGGTGGATGGTAACAGGAGACAAGGGACACGATGTTTTACCCAGGTTCGGGCCCTCTTGATGGAGGTAAAACCCTACGTCATGCTTGATTAATATTGATGATATGGGTAGTACAAGAGTAGATCTACCACGAGATCAAGGAGGCTAAACCCTAAAGCTAGCCTATGGTATGATTGTTGTAATGTATGTTGTGTCCTACGGACTAAAGCCCTCCGGTTTATATGGACACCGGAGGAGGCTAGGGTTACACAGAGTCGGTTACAATGGTAGGAGATCTACATATCCGTATTGCCAAGCTTGCCTTCCACGCCAAGGAAAGTCCCATCCGGACACGAGACGGAGTCTTCGATCTTGTATCTTCGTAGTCTTGGAGTCCGGCGGACGATGATAGTCCGGCTGTCCGGACACCCCCTAGTCCAGGACTCCCTCATACGGCCTCCCGACCCATCCCCACTTCGACCGGCAAGGCCGTTGGAGAAGGAAAGGTGGGGAGCCGGGAGGACGGCGGCAACGCTCAAGGGAAGGAGATGGAAAGAGAACAGAGAGAAGGGAGAAAAGAGAGTCTGCAGTCGAGAGTCAAAAGGGGACGAGACTTGACTGCTCCCTACGTGTGTGCCCATCCGTGCTCCCGCATATGTGGCATGATTCGATTGGAACAAAATAAGGCCCGGCCCCACCCCCTTAAAATCAGGGGGGGGGGGGGATGATTAGATTAGAAAGGTAAAAGGGAAAAAGACAACCGTAGGATGAAGTGGGAGCACGGATGGGAGCATGGGGAGGGAGCAGGCAAACCGGATCCGTCAAAAGGGTACCTCTTAAGCAGTGATTTTCATATATTTATGTCCTCATCGAGACATCGAAACTATTGGAACATGTTGTTGTCAGACATTTCAAGAATTTTGACCTGAAATTTCCAGGCGCAAACATTTCGGCACCCACAAGGAATTTGAAATTCGGTCACGAGTTGTTTCCTTAGTAGTTTTTCTTTTTTTGGAGTGAGAATATACAATCAACTCAACTCCAAAAGAATTAGTTTTTATCTGCAACGGCCACAAAGCAAAATTGGCCTTATATACAAAGAGGAACACGTTCGGCTCTTTCCTTTCTCTCCCCCTCTTTTACCTCCAACTTGGGCAAAAAACGACCAACACTTCTTGATCGTCGTCGTCGTCATCATCATCATCATCATCATCCGTCCATGCGTCGTGTAAGCGAAGTAGCGTTATGTCAAGCAAGCTCCCTACTTCTCTCTTTTCTTTCTTGTAGATTAGCTGTTCTTCAGTAGGTAATTAGCACGAGCGAGAATAAAACGTTCGCTCACGCACACGCGGACGAGGACCCCACCTGCCTCCGCTTCCACACGATCGGAGCGACGATCATCCATACTGCAAGAAGCGCAAATTGTCCATTCGTCAGTAGATGTACATTAACAGTTTCTTCCGGAATACAGAAGAAAATTTCAGTTCAACAATGGCGTTCACACTTACTGTACGTGATCGCCGCCAGCCACTCGTTGCCGACGCGCACCCACGTGCTCGCCCAGCCCACGTCGATCGTCCACCTGAGGATGAAATCAGGCAACGCGTTAATCAATTAATTAGTGTTCTCGGATCAGGAACATCTGGCGATCGAAGCCTGAACGTTCTGACTGCAGTCAGTCAGTTCAGTCCGTCAGTGTCAATGTGTTCTTTGGGTTTGAAACCTACTTCTCCATTTCCTGATGCGCGTTCCAGCCGATGAAGAGCATGGCGAAGTACATGGCGCCCATGGCGAACACGAAGTGGAAGAAGCCGAACCCGTACGGGATGTCGTCGTCCTCCGACTCCGTCTCGGCGCTCTTGAACTGGATACACTTTGAGTCTATCCCCGTCGAGAAGGTGGCCGCGACGACCACGATCACCGCGATCACGAAGCTCTGCCAACAGTACATACACAGTTAGCACCTATTTTCAGATAAGGCTAGCAAGCAGAGCAACTAAATAAAACTGATGGCATGTTTGCCTCCTCTGCTAAATTTCCACTTAATTAGTACAGCAGCACTATATGACTGGGTTCTTACCGCGATGTTGAGCCAGTCTGCGCTCGTCGCAACCTCTGCTTTCCTGTTGCAGATCTCCGTGTGCGGCTCACTGTAAATTTCATCATGCAAAGAAGATGTAAGCAAGCAGCTCCCATACTACGAAATGGACTAGCTAATAAGTATACGCTGTTTAGCAGACATGACTGAATTCATCTCTTTGTCTCACCTTCTGATCGCGGACCAGCAGAGGAACACGATGTATATCCCCATCAGCCCCGGCGCCAGATACCCCGCCTTCACCTGATCATTCAACTCAACAGGTCAGAATGCAATTTCTTTCGCTGAGACCGACCATAGAACTGAGACTACGCCATTCAGCCTGACTAATAAGCACCTTGGAGTTGACGGAGACGAAAGTCATGAGCTGCACGAGCGCGAGGGTGACGGTGATGAAGAGGATGTTGAGCTTGCAGGCGGACGTGGGCGCGTACCAGACGTACATGAGCACGATCCCCAGTATGGACCCCACGTACGTCACGATCGACACCACCAGCACCTGCATGTGGCTGCAACATCCATCCCCAGTTGTTCGTCAGATTTCAAGTGCAGACACCAACTTGGTCAGACAGACAAGAGGAGGAAAAGGTAGCGGCAGCACGCACCATCTCTTGAGGTTCAGCTCCGATCGGCAGCAGTCGTTGAGCCACGTGATGAACCTGGTCACGCTGATGAGCTGGATCACGAGGAACGCCCTGCAGTTCAATTAACCCAAGAGGCAAGCTGATCAGTCACATGCTCCAAGAATGTGACTGAAGAACAAGGTAATTATTGTCTGAGAAAAGGCAGGCAAGATCATGAGATGTAAGTAGCTTACCCTGCTCCGAAATGCGCCACCTTCCCTGAGAAAATTCAGACGAAACAAACACCATCGTCGATCAGCAACAGCAAGATGAAGAAGCCTGAGCTGAGTTAATTTCTGCGTGGGAGCTGGTTTGGGACTGACCGTAGAGCTGGATGAGCGGCGAGGGCGCGAAGAAGGGGACGGCGGTGAGGGCCATCCAGAGCACGATCTTCACCGGCCACCACTCGGAGTGCCACGAGTTGCGGCAGTCGTGCACCTTCCTCGTCTTCATGGTGGACAGGAACATGACGAAGAAGAAGAGGAAGCAGCCGAGGCTGATGCGCAGCACGCCCTCGGCGCCCAGGCAGTAGCGCGCGCCCTGGCAGCCCCTGAGCCGCCGGAGCTCGCCCAGCACCGAGTGGCCGTAGTCGCGGACCGTCCAGGCCAGCAGGTTGGTCACCAGGAAGATGAGCGCGTACACGTACCGCGCCATCATCGGGTTGGGCCCCACGCACACGCACCGCGCGCAGCACGACTCCTCCGCCACCCGGATCACGCAGTGCTCGCCGCAGCTCCTCCCGCCGCCGCCGTCGCACTCCGCCACAGTCGGCGCCACGCCGGCACCAACGCCGCCGTCCCTCTCCATCGCAGGGATCGTAACGCCGGCACCGCTGCCGCCATCCCGCTCCACCACCACCTCAGGCGCCACGCGGGCACCGCAGCCGCTGCCGCCCCTCTCTGCGGCCGGGGGCGCGCCGGCGCCGTCGGCGGTGACTGGCATGCCGCCGTCAAGCGTCATCGGTCGACCGCCTGATCGCAAGGAGCACCAACGGACGAGTGCTGCTGTAGCTGTGCCGGCTTTCCTGCGGACATGAACGAGCAGGGTCACGAGATCGTCCGTGGCGTACGCTTCCGTGGATCGTCTATGAATAGGCGCGCGGATCGGCTAGCTCGTGAGCGAAAACGATGCGCTACTTTTTTACTCCCTCTCAACGGAGTGACGTCCCGGGCATGCTTTTTTATGGCCGAATTAAGACCGTTCTAAGCCGCTTTGCTTGGACAGAAATATGCTATGATTTTGTTGTGCCTGCCATCACTCCCAAGTTTGACTCCGGTTGACCAGCAATTTTTTTATCGACCCCACATGACTAACGACTTAACAAACTACGGCTACTCGGTTAAAAAAAAACAATAACTACTACCACCTGAGCAATTTTGTGGCAAAACAAAACGGCTTGCTAATTGATTTTCACTGCTTGCTCGTTTCCCTTTCAACGGCTAGGATTGTGTGTTGTGTTGAACGACTGCTGCTGAATCATCAAAGGTTTTGTGCCAAAGCTGCGTGCATACATACGTACATAGAGTGGTATCCAATTTGATCTGGATGATTAAAAAGGGAAAGCAAGGCGTGAGTGGAGTGACAGTGACCAGAGAACATGCATGTTACTACATGTATGTATGCGTTTATGTGTAGCAGCAAAGCTTGCCTTTAAAGGAAGATTAGGGCCGGGTCACAGATGGAGGTAAATAAAGAGAGAGAGAAAGCTCCATGCATGAGTAGTCATAGGATTGAGGAGGATGCACAGTCGCACATGGCTCTCTTTCTTTCTGTGCCTGTCATGTGGAGCTTTGGGCGGCAGATATGTGTGTGGAAAAACAAAAGAGCAAAAAAGAGCAAAGCCGCAAAGCAAAGCGTACAAATGATAGTGGCGAGGAGAAGGAGGGGGAAAAAAGGAAAGAGAGACTGGTTGAATTCGTTCATCGGGAATAAATGTCACAGGAATGTACAATCACATGTTTTTTTATGGCAAATTATGTTGTCGTGAGAAAGGCAATTTGTTTCATGCCAAATCACTTTTCTCAGGATTAGGCATGCTTGCTAACCGAAATTGCCATCCACACGACAACATAATTGACCATCAAAAGGGTTCGATTTGCCATGGTCAAAAATCCGACGCTCAATTTGTAGGGAGATCCTATGTATTATCGCTAACTAATTTTGCTTAGAGCAATTACATAATCTATGTTAAAAATTCTGTAAATTTGTCTGGGAGGGTTGCTTAGGGCTTTCTTTGCTTAGTCATGTCCTCTTCTCTGTCGTGCGGCCAAGTTGCTGCTGGTGGCAAGCAACCATGGATAGATATGTAGTCCTTTTTGTATTACAAACCAGGTTACTAGGTGAATTCTAAATTGTGTGTAAAGCTAGGGAGGATCTTCTTTCCAAGCAATCAATAACCCCGTCCTTTCCTTTCCGCTTGCACATATTCTCTGAATGATATGGAGAACCTTTTCTAAGCTTGCTACCAGATATTTCCATACTGCGCGCTAATCTATCTGCTACATGAACATAGAGATTCCCATTTACCCCAGCCACTAAATGGGAAAAGCATAGGAATCTTACCGCTAGAGACCGCGCTTAATTAGAATCTTGATTGGAGAGGGTGAGAAAAGCATCGTTGACGACGCACCTTAGTTAGATCCACGTACGGCCGGCGGGCCGGAGCTGAACGTCGCTGTGCGGAATCCGATCCTACCTCGGGTTACCCGGCTGCTGTAAGAAGAAGGAATCGGAGGAATGAGGGAGGGATTGGCGGGCACGGAACGCATCTCTGTAGCTTGCGCTCCCGACCACGGAAGGCAGAACCGAATGCGCTGCTAGCTACCCAACCGCCACTATTGCGTATTATACTATTCGGTCTGCGTTCGTTTGCGGCCTCTCACCGGACGACAGCCGAACCGATCCGGGGAAAACGGTATTTGGCGTCGAATATATGCGGGAAAGGGATGGCGCTCGTTGTGGTTTCTGTACTGATTTGGTTAAGAGTTCTAATGTATTGTATGAGAGAAAAGAGAGGAAATTCAGCGCGGCCAGGAGCTAAGATGCTAGCGAGCGTATGGTGTTGGTGCGTGGATGATGATCATGGGAGCAAGCAAGCGGACAGAGAGGAGGATGAGGAGGCGGAACTCACATGCACGATGGATGAGTGGGGAGGACGGAGGAAGACGAAGAACTCCTTGATAATGTCTTGCCGGAAGTCGAAGCTGCGCGCCTTGCCTGCCTGAGCCCTGGGGTGTACGCCGCTAGCTCAACTGTGCTGCTTAGCAATAGCGGATTGGCGGTGCGCTGGATGCGTCAGTGCCGGCCTGGGGGTTTTATTCGGGCAAGCGGCGGAGGAGAGAGATGGGTCGGAGAGTGGAGGTGGAGGTGGCGGTGGTGCTCCGTTTTATTCCCGCCGCAGGAAAGGAAGCAGCGCCCCCGCGCGCGTCGCCTCTATATTTTACTGCGTTTCCCTGTCTCTCTGTTGTCCGAACGCGCGCCCGGTGTGGTTTTCTTCTTTCTGTTTTCGGCTTGGTATAAGGAGTATTTTGTACGTGCCACACGCGTACACGCACCACCTCCACCTCCACCTCGCTCGATCTCTCCACAAACACACGCTTGGCTCCGGACCCACGGTACATATATGCACGGCCTAAAAATCTTCTGAGCTCCATCTATGTTGCTGTGTACGTTTTGGATCTACCCCGTGAGGATCTCTGGTTCACATTGTCGCTGTGGCGCCGTGGCACTTTCATAGTTTGCCATATCATCGTTTCTACAGCGACGGTGTGTGGACACGTACGGAAGTAAACGAGCTACCACGAGCGTCCTTCACAAAAAAGATGTGGAGCGGGTTGACCCCACCACAAGCTAAACCCCGGCGACTCTGGTCCGCGCGCCTCGCCCCGCCCCGGCTTGGATTTTTGCGTCCACGGCCCACGCCGACGTGGTCTGACCGCCACAATTTCACGGAGACGGCAACGACGAGCGAGGAGTTGCAGTCGCTCGGCTCAGGCCCCGTATCCGCCACAACTGGAGCAGATTTTTCTCTTGCGTTTCGTCTATATGTTGACGGATTTTTTTTCTCCTTCTCTTGCGAAAACTTACATGTGGATGAGTGGACGGATGGGCAACTGGACAATGCCTGGTACTGGGAGGGAGGGACAGATGCAAAATCGGGTCTTTCTTAACCTTTTCTATTGGCTGGCCGTGCTGGAGGGCACTGTGGCGTCACGAGGTGCGGATCCCGGGTTATCCCACCAACTGACACAAGTTGTAAGACTGCCTCAGCAAAATCTTCCTCGTATACCTTTGTCAAAATAAACATTGGCCTAGCTAGAGCATGCCTATGTACTAGTATTTGGCTCTCCCACCAAGTCTCGAGATCATAATAGGCTCTTCGACCCTCTAAAGTCCAGACATTATCCTTAGGGTTATGGGTCTTAATTTGACCCATACTATATGCATATCCACTTAGGCTGACGATCTCGCTTTCTGATCAACGGATAGTGCACTTTGCGAGTATGTATCATGCATGATTACTGCTTTTTGGCTGACCCGTCCTGCTCGACAACTGACCCATCCATAGGCCTAAGCCAGAGCCAGCTGAGGAACCACAAAGCCACTTGTGATTGTGAATGGATCGATCCACATATGTATGGCCGGTGAGCAAGCAAGCAATCACTTGCAAGGAATAATCGCCTCAGCAAACATATATAGCAGGGATATGGCCGATCTCGATCACTCTTTCGTGCACTTTTGGACCACGCGCGCCGGCGCACGTCATGGCGCCCCATATATGTCCGTGCATGTGCAGCATGCTCGGGGAACCGCGATAACCGTACGTGCACACTTGAACGTGTAGATGGTGTGCATCATCATGTTGTACGACTCGTCAATGTCACTTGGCTTTGGCTACGTCTACAAACCGCCTTGCACGGCTGGATTTGGCGCGGCGACGTGGACGGATCCTTGACCTCCGTAGTGCGGGGACGTACTTCCCCACCGAGACGCACTCTCTCGTGCATATGGATGCGGAGGAGCACGAATCGGGTGGGTGCCTTCGTGGTTTATATGGTGCAAAAGGCCATAAGAATGCACATAGATGACAAACTGAATCCATGATGCAGTGGACATTTCCCATGTCATGTCATTTTAGAATATCAGTTTTTTTACACGTAGTCGAGGACAGAAAAGGGGTAAATTCCGTTGTAAATAATACCCAAAACACAGTTCATCAGTTCATGGAAGTTAGTATTTCTCGCGACATAATTTATCTTTTTTGTTGCCTCATGTGTAGGTTGAATTTGACTTGAAACTGTGCGGCAAGATGACAAAAGTACTTCCGTACTCTGCTACTCTGCTTATAGGTTGTTTACATCGTTATGTTCATTTTGCATCACTATTTTTTAGAGTGAATAGCAAAAAACTACCACATTACGGGCTATCGTTCCGAAAAACTACCGCTTTTTTTAATTTTTCAAGAAAACTACCACAAAAGTGGCTGGCTGTTCCAAAAAAACCCAAGTGGCCGAACGGTTAAGTTTTAACTGAGGTTATGACATGTGGGGCCCGCCCGTCAGGGTTTTGTCGGCCACAGTGCTCACGGCGCGGGTGACGGCTGTTAGGGCGCACGGGCCGTCCCGACCAGGTAAAAAGGGATCCGACCCTCCTCACTCTGTCTCCCTCGCGCTCACTCACTCTCACTCTCCCCCTCGCTCTGTTTCCCCTGGCCGAGCTCGCCATCGTCGCCGACCACCTCAGTTCCTTGTTGCCGGCCAGGATGCCTTCTTGGAATGATGGGATGAGAGCTCCGACGACGACAACATGGGGGGCAACCTGATGGACATGGAGTACTTTGTAAGCCTCACCCTCCTCCTCTCTGTCATCATCTAGGGTTAGGGTTGAATCGATTTGGGAATGAGGGTTGATGAGATGCATATTTGTATGGATGGATTCGTTTGGTTTGGTTATCTATTAGTTTTGATCTAGGGTATGTATGGCACTGTGATGTCTGATCGGATCTACCTTGTAAATCTGACCTTGACTCAAGTTGAACTAGTTGATGCATTGGTTCTGATATACCTTTTACTGTATGTAGGACACACCTGACACCATCCCTGAGCCACTCTGGTGTGGTGCTCCCATGGAGGAAGTTGCCAAGTGTACTCTGCACGATATGAAGCCTAGGAAGTGTGTTGCTTTTGAAGGTGCTAACATTGGGAGGAGGTTCTATGGATGCCCTGTTCAGGTGAGTAATTGAGTATGCTGGGTGGATTCAGTTATGCCTATTGGATTCAGTTAATGTGTACATTCAGTTATGCCTAGTGGATTTAGTTATGCCTAGTGGATTCAGTTATGCCTAGTGGTTACTGAATTTGTACATTAACTTTGTTTGAACTGAATTTAGTAATGAATTTATGGTTACATGTCCTCCTTGTGTACCAATCCTCTTTTTGAATTGAAGTTAGAACTGAATTTATCCATTTTCTGAAGTATGTGTTCTCTGATCAAACTACAGGGAGGTGTGAATTGTGGTGTAGTTCAGTGGGTTGATCCTACCTGGCCTGATGTACTTAAGAACTGCCTCATCAAGTTGTGGGAAATGTTCCATGAGCAAAACCTTGGAAGGATTCAAGACAAGCATGCATATGAGGACGAGGTTGCACTGAGTATCATAAAATGGTCGATGATGTTAGCAAGATGTTTGACTGGCAGGATGGTGTTGGCAAGATTGACTACCAGAAAGCAATGGATGCTGAGAAATTTGAGAAGCAGAAGGAAGAGCTAGAGCTGGAGAAGCTAAGGCTAGCAAAAGAACAGAGGTGTATCCTTCAGGCCCAGGCAGACATAATTCACAACAACAGGAAGGCAATGAAAGAGATAAAGGTGGACAGGGATCTTCTTGCATAAGAGAAGATAGAGCTTGAGAAAGTAGTTGCTGATCTGCTGAATGCTGGCCATGGGAGCAAGGAAAAGCTTGAGAAGATCAAGGCCATATTGGAGGCTTGAAGATTTGGACAATGGTGGTTAAGTAAGTAAGGTGGCCTACACATATAACAGGCCTTGCAAGATGATGGTAGGAGTATATTTTGTGCAGTCTTATATGAACTGTTTAAGTTATGGTAACTAGAGTGGTGGAGAATCTTTGCTAAGTCTGGCTTATGTTATTGTACTGTTAAGAACCTATCTATCCTAAGTAATGCAGTGAAGAACTGTTTTATTTCTTTAGGTTGTTTTCCTGAAACTAGCAATGCTGAACTAGTATATTTTTGGGCGTAAAACCATTATGTGCACATTGTGGGCCTAGACTGGGCTGTTTTATTACTCCACCTACCTACCACCAACCATTAGTAGTCTATAAAGCCCACCCCTTGGGTGAACCCGCAGTCAATCCCCCCATCCCCACCCTTTTCCACCCCCAGCCGCCAAAGAAACCCTAGGATCCCAGGGAGAGATGGCTCCTGGAGAGGTCACAGATGGAGAAGAAGAGGTGCCCAGGCAAGCCAGGCGCAGAGATGCAAGGAGGAGGGCGAGAAGGCAACTTGCTAAGATGATCCTTGTAGCACGCAACCGCAAGGACATAGAGCAGTTCCTGGAGGCATTCCCCCTGTCTCCAACCCTAGTGATGATGATATCATCTACTGGGCAAGGAGGAGGGCAAATTTCCATCCTTTTTAGGTCACTAGGCAGAGGTGTACTAGGATTCTGTACCCATGATGATGCTGTTATGTTTTTGTGTTCCTAGATCTGTCTTTCTATATATGTGATGTTTGAAGTTGGTGTAAGAACAATGTTGAATGAGCTATGTATGTGAGGAATCAAGTTATCTATGATGCAATGCAATGTATGAAGCTGGTGAAAGAAAAATGTTGAATGATCTATCTATGTGATGAATCACATCTGTCTATGATGCAATTTATGAGTGAATCTTTTATCTATATTTGTATGTATGAATGAATTTATCTGGTGATCTTAATGTTTTAAGTTAGATATTTTATGGTTTGGTCATTTGGCCAAATCTTGTTGTTTTAGGTTTGATCTCTTAGGGTTTGGTGCCTAGATGGGCAAATCTTGATGTTTTAGCTTTGATATGTTAGGTTATGGTCCTAGATAGCCACTTTAGGGTTGGTCGAAAAGTAGCCCCCCAAAGTGGCCAAATGTGGCCACTTTGGGGTTGGTCGACAACTAGCCACTTTTGGGGTTGGTCGACAAGTAGCCACCCAAAGTAGCCAAATGTGGGTGGCTTTAGGTTTGGTCGACAAGTAGCCCCCCAAAGTGGCCAAATGTGGCCACTTTGGGGTTGGTCGACAACTAGCCACTTTTGGGGTTGGTCGACAACTAGCCACTTTTGGGGTTGGTCGACAAGTAGCCACCCAAAGTGGCCAAATTTGGCCACTTTGGGGTTGGTGGACAAGTTGCCCCCAAAGTGACCAAATTGACCTAATCATATCAATTAATTATCAACAAAATAAATCACTTGATCTACATAAAAATGATCAGCATAAGAAATAATTTCATATGAAACAATTCATAACCTAGGACATATCAAATCAAAATAGAGCTTGACAGCAGATAACTTAATTGTTCCAAGCAGTTCAAACACAGACCACATAACTTAATTGTTCAAATGAAAACAGAGTTCACTGCAAATAACACAGATAGCAAGCATGCCTAACAGGCATAGTTCAAGGCATAAAGCAGAGTTGAGTGCAACACATTCAATGGTTGCCACTGGCTGTGAAGTACAAAGCAAATTTGCTTGGGGCCTTCCTTTTCCTCTTAGAACCAACATCAGCTTGACCTGATGTTGAGGCTGCCCTTGGAGCATTGAAACCTCTTGCAACTCTTGATGAGCTGGTGTTCTTTGCTGGAGATGATGCACTTGACCTGGTGTTCTTGGCTGGTGCTAAAGCAGGTGCTGGGTTCTTTCTCTTTCTTGATCCACCTGTTGAAACTGCAGTAGATGTGGTTGTCCTTGTGGAAGCAGATGTGTTTGCCCTTGTTGAAGCTGTTGCTGGTTTCTTGCCCCTAACTGGTCCTGAAGTTGGAGCAGGACCTGAAGCTGGAGCTGGACCTGATGATGTGGCCCTAGCTGGAGGTGGCCTGGTGGTGCTGAAGTTGCTGGGTAGGATGCCCTGTTTTCCTACAATTAAAAACAAGTTACAGCTCACAAGTTGTATGCATTAAAAACAAGTAGCAGATTTTCCTTGTTGAATTGGCTTAGCTACATGGTGGTTGTTTTTCCTTGTCATAAACTTGGCCTTAAGTCTGTCTCCACACATTGTCCACCTGTGTCCTTGCAGACCACAGTTACTGCATGTTATTGTGCCCATCCTTGATGTATCCTTTGGAGCTGGCACCTCAAATTCACCCTTTCTCCTAGCTGTCTGCTTCTTGCCTTTCTTCTCCCTAAAAACTGGGGTTCTATGTCTGGTGTGTTGGTGTTGGGCCAGAATTCAGGACCAGGGACAGGGTAGATGATGTGCTATTATGCAACCTTATACATTGGCTTCTTAAAGAATGGATGCACATAATCTTCTAGGTGAACTTTTATCTTCTGCATTGCAGATATTGCATGGTGGCAAGGTGATCCAGTCATGTCCCACCTCCTACAAGAGCAGCTCCCTTCATCAAGCTTCACACAATATGTGTTCGCTCCATTAATTGCTTCATTAATGAGATAACTATAGCAGCATTTCTATGTGCATAAGAATAATACAGAGTCAGAGAAAATACCTTCTGCCTGTCAGACATGATGGTGTAGTTCCCAAACTGGTTGCTGGCGCCAATGCAGACTCTAAGTTGGTTTAGAAACCAGGTCCAGCTAGGCCCATCCTCTTTGTCAACCACCCCAAAAGGAATTGGGAGCACATTGTTGTTCCCATCTCTCCCAGTTGCTGCCAATATCTGCTGGCCTGTGGATAACTTGATGAAGCAACCATCAAGTCCTGCATAAACAGAGATAGTTAGGGCCAAATTGAATAACTTGCTTACATTTCAAACAGGATTACATCACTGATTTGTACCTATGAAAGGCCTACAACCAGCAAGAAATCCATCTTTTGATGTCTGGAGGCAATCGAACATGTACTTGAACTTTGGTGTGGGGGTTGGGTTCAAAGGATCCTCAAAAGTTGTCACTATGCACCTGCTTTCATGGTTTGTGTCAAGCACACATTGTAGGTAGTCCCTCAACCTCAGATACTGCTTTCTATGATCACCTTGCACAACATCAACAACCATCAGTCTTGCCCTATACGCCAAACTCCTAGGTACATGCACCCAAACTTCTTCTTAGTATGTTTGAGAACTGTCTCTACATCAGCCTTTACATCTGATCTAACTATGTCCTCCACAGCTTCTGCAACCCATTCAGCAGTAACCTTTGTACTCTCTCCACAAGCTCCACAACTATGATCCATGTGGCACTTCTTGATTGTGAATGTATCTTCATGGGCTACTTTGGATGCAGTCATGAAAAATTCACATCCATTCTTCCTCTCTGGGCACCAAACAATAACCCTTGATGGTTCATTCCTATGGTACTGAAAGTTTCTCAAAGTCCTAACATGAAAATTTCTCAAAGCCTTTCTAAACTCATACACATTGGTGAAGCAAAGGTCCTTGCACAGCTGCTCATGTGCATCAGGTACCTTTGGGTCATACCATTTCCACTCTTTCTTCTTCTTCAATCTTCTCTTCCTTCCAGAAGGTAGTCTTGGAGTCTCTCCATCTGAGTCAGAAATGCCCACATCACGAGGGAAGCAATACTCATCATCTTCAGGTACAAAATTTTAAACTTTGGGATCTCTGGCTGACTGTGAGCTCTAGAAGTTGGACCTGGATTTGTTGCTGCTCTTCTCACAGGCTTGAGTTTCTCAGGCCTGCATTTCTCCACAACTATTTCCTCTCCACTGCCAGCCTCTTTCTCCTCCTGCCAAAACTCTAAAACATCACTGTCACCTTCAAACTGTGGTCTATCTTCTACAGCATCTCTTTTTCTTCATTTCCAATATTTTATTCACCTCTATTCCAAGCCTTGTAAGACATCTTTATCCCTCTATAGTCACCCCTATCAATCTCAAAGTCTGAGGATGATTTGTCAATATCATCATCCTCTTCACCAGCAGCCCGTCCATCATCATCTCCACCATGAGCTTCTGAAATATTCAAGTTACAACTTTCCTGTGTGTTCAAATTAACTTCAAGAGGGTGGACCACTCCATCTTGTGACAGACTTAACACAAAACCAGGACCCCCCACTGGACTGCCTATTGGAATTTGTTCTTCACAAACATTGTGAGCCCTGTTACATTCAACATATTTATCTTCATTTGCCTTGGAAACAATGATATTGAGCACTGTGAAATCTGAGTGGTCTATCATTTCTTCAACTGCATCTTAACTGTCCAGAAGCAATAAACCTTCCTGTCCAATCCCTTGTTCTTTTACCCAGAACATGTAGTCATCTGACCCATAGCCTTCAGTCTCAGTAAGTGCTATCAAGTTCAGAAAAGTGATGTCTGAAACAGAAAACCTCCTTTCCATGTTATCTCTGCCCTGGAAATGCAGCCTAACCTCCCAAATTTCATCATCCAGCCTGCATTACATAATATGTTATTTGAAAAGCCCAACTAACTATGTGTTTTTTGCTATAAAATTCAGTGCACACTAACTATAAAGTACAGTAAGGAATCTGAATCCAACAAATGCTTCTCTGAATCCACCATGTGTTTCTACTTAATCTAACTAATCCTTCAGTGCTAAGTGATACCGTTGCATCCAAAACATGCCACAGAGTGTTTGCTCAACTTTTATTCAGTGCATTGTTCATGTTCTAAGATGAATCACAGCAGCATCAACCTAGGGTTTGGTCAAAAAACTAACTAAATTATGCTATGTTGTTTGAAATGAACAAGCAGAAATGCAGAAACTGTTGAAGGAGCTCATAAGAGAAAAAAAACTTACTCCACCCCTCCAAATGCAGAGGCCCAGTCCTGGGAGTTGGCCGGATCTGCCTGCATAGTGCTAGCAAGAGACCTCGCTGCTCTGTACTCAAGCGAGAACTGGAAATCATCACGCGACGACGGTGTAGCCTGTGGCGTATGAGCCTGCATCGGAGCTGCTGGTGTCCGCTGCGGCGGCGGCAGCGCCGTCGACTGGGTTGCGAAGCTACCGCTCCCCAGCCAGTTATCAACCTCTGAGAACTCGCCGCCTCCATCCCCCCTTCCACCCCCACCTGTTGAATGGCCGCCATCGCCTGGTTTCGCCGCTGCCGACGCCATAGGAGAGGGAGGCGCGCGCGAGAGAGAGGGAGAACACAGAGTGAGGGCGGGCCGGATCCGTCTTGACCTGGTCGGGACGGCCCGTGCGCCCTAACGGCCGTCACCCACGTGCCGTGAGCACTGTGGCCGACAAAACCCTGACGGGCGGGCCCCACATGTCATAACCCCAGTTAAAACTTAACCATTCGGCCACTTGGGTTTTTTGGAACAGCCAACCACTTTTGTGGTAGTTTTTGAAAAATATTAAAAGCGGTAGTTTTTCGGAACAATAGCCCGTACTGTGGTAGTTTTTTGCTATTCACTCCTATTTTTTATTATAAATTGTTCATTTATAATCATGTTTTATATATTATGTCATCATTCTTATGCCATTTCCCCCTTTTATTTTGCATGTGTAGAACAAACGTGCGGGGGGGGGGGGGGGGGGGGAGCATTGAGAAGCTGTCAGAAAGGACCAGTCGAAGGCAAAGTAAAAATATTTTTTTCTCAAGCCAGAATAATTCTAGAAGAAATAGAGACTATATGCATGAAGAATGTGAAAAGTCCCAGGCCTAGGACTGTCATTTGGAGCCCGCACCCCTGATGTCTACTACACAACCTTCTTCTTGTAGACGTTGTTGGGCCTGCAAGTGCACAGGTTTGTAGGGTAGTAGCAAATTTCCCTTAAGTGGATGACCTAAGGTTTATCAATCCGTGGGAGGCGTAGGATGAAGATGGTCTCTCTCAAACAACCCCGCAACCAAATAACAAATAGTCTCTTGTGTCCCCAACACACTCAATACAATGGTAATTTGTATAGGTGCACTAGTTCGGCGAAGAGATGGTGATACAAGTGCAATATAGATAGTAGATATAGGTTTTTGTAATCTGAAATAATAAAAACAGCAAGGTAACTAATGATAAAAGTGAGCGTAAACGGTATTGCAATGATAGGAAACAAGGCCTTGGGTTCATACTTTCACTAGTGCAAGTTCTCTCAACAATAATAACATAGATAGATCATATAACAATCCCTCAACATGCAACAAAGAGTCACTCCAAAGCCACTAATAGCGGAGAACAAGCGTAGAGATTATGGTAGGGTACGAAACCACCTCAAAGTTATTATTTCGGATCAATCTATTCAAGTGTTCGTACTAGAATAACACCTTAAGACACAAATCAACCAAAACCCTAATGTCACCTAGATACTCCATTGTCACCTCAAGTATCCGTGGGCATGATTATATGATATGCATCACACAATCTCAGATTCATGCAACCAACACAAAGTACTTCAAAGAGTGCCCCAAAGTTTCTACCGGAGAGTCAAGAAAACGTGTGCCAACACCTATGCATAGGTTCATGGGCGGAACCCGCAAATTGGTCACCAAAACATACATCAAGTGGCACGTGATATCCCATTGTCACCACAGATAAACACGGCAAGACATACATCAAGTGTTCTCAAATCAAAGACTCAATCCGATAAGATAACTTCAAGAGGGAAACTCAATTCATCACAAGAGAGTAGAGGGGGAGCAACATCATAAGATCCAACTATAATAGCAAAGCTCGCGATACATCAAGATCGTGCCATAGAGAGAACACGAGAGAGAGAGAGAGAGAGAGAGAGAGAGAGAGAGAGAGAGAGATCAAACACATAGCTACTGGTACATACCTTCAACCCCGAGGGTGAACTACTCCCTCCTCATCACGGATAGCGCCGGGATGATGAAGATGTCCACCGGTGATGGATTCCCCGTCCGGCAGGGTGCCGGAACGGGCTCCCGAGAGGTTTTTGGTGGCTAGAGAGGCTTGCGGCGGCGGAACTCCCGATCTATCTTGATATTCGATGGTTTTAGGGTACGTAGGCTTATATAGGCGAAAGAAGTCGGTCGGGGGGTGCTCGAGGGGTCCACGAGACTGGGGGGCACGCCCTGTAGGGGGGGGGGCTATCTCTTGGGCTCCTCGAGTATCTTCTGACTTGACCTCCAAGTCTCCAGGATGATAATCTTCCAAAAAATCACGTTGCCGAAGGTTTCATTCCGTTTGGACTCCGTTTGATATTCCTTTTCTTCGAAATACTGAAACAAGCAATAAAACAGCAATATGGGCTGGGCCTCCGGTTAATAGGTTAGTCCCAAAAGTAATATAAAAGTGTATAATAAATCCCGTAATCATTCAAAACAGATAATAAAATAGCATGAATGCTTCATAAATTATAGATACGTTGGAGACGTTTCAGCATCCCCAAGCTTAATTCCTACTCGTTCTTGAGTAGGTAAATGATAAAAGAAAGAATTTATGAAGTGTGAATGCTAGCAAGTGCACAAGTTTGATCAATGATAATTTCAATCACCTTTTCTAGCATGATTATAAGTCATAACAGTAGTTCATCTCATAAAACATCTCACGATAAAGTAACAAGCAATTCACAAGTCAAAGCATAGACCATAAACTTTCTTGAAAACTAGCAAACTTCATTCTCAGTCATCAAACAATTGCAATTCATCTTATTTTCAGGAATATCAAACTCCACATACTCAACTATCATATAGTCTTCTACAATTGCTAGCACTCACGCAATACTAATGGTTATGGAGTTTCAATCGAACACTGAGAAAGATAGGGGCTTATAGTGTTGCCTCCTAACGTATTTGTCGGATTTCGGGTTCCGGCAGACCCTTGAGGTTCGAACACTGGGGTGCGCGCAGAGATTCAACCCTCTACCGGCTCGCTCCTCGCCGAATCGCTAAGACCTAAACTACCAAACTGAACAGCACAAGAGACACAAGATTTATACTGGTTCAGGCCACCATTGTGGTGTAATACCCTACTCCATTGTGTGGTGTGGTGGATTGCCTCTTGGGCTTGATGATGAAAAATACAAGGCAGAACAGCCTCGCGAGGGTCTGTTCTTGGCTGGTGCTACGAACTGCTGGGATGAGTTCACCCGCTCTATCTACTGGTTTCTTGATGAGGATCCCGATTGCTAGGTCAGGTCCAGATGCCTCTACCTTGGGGGTGGCTAGTCCTATTTATAGGCAAAGGCCCTGGGCCTCTTCCCAAATATTGAGCGGGAAGGGTGCCAACAATTGGCCATTTCGAAGGGGAACAACGGGTACACTTATCCTGACTAAAGTTGGTCCTCGCCTGTCAAAGGCTCTGGTGGTGACGCCGGCTTGGGCTCCACAATGACCTCCTTCCGGCGGTTGGGCTGGTCTTGGTCTTGTTGCACCGAAATGGACGCCTCTGCTTGATGCTCTCGCTTGCGCTTGCTCCCTTTGCACCAAAGAGGAAAGGAGGACACTGCGCGGGCTAGCGCCCGACTGGCGCCCTTGGTCGTCATGGCTTGCGTCATGGGCACCTCGCGAGGTACCCTGCCTTGAACTCTCCGCCTCCTCATGAGCCAGCCTGACGAGGCCATGCCTGAGGAAGCTCCTTGTCGTCCCCCCTCGAGGCTTGGCCCCTCGCGAGGGTCTTGAGCCTGTGTTGATGAAGATGGGCTGTGCTGGACCTCCTTTGAGCCACGCCGCAAGCCGCAGGCAGGCAAGTCTGGGGACCCCCGTTCCCAGAATGCCGACAGTAGCCCCCGGGCCCACGGCGCGCCCGAACTTGGCTGAGCAGAGAGGCGAAAGGGGAAGTGCAAAGTGTCACGGGCCCTAACAGCCTGCGGCCTTGGGCGCCGCGTGGCGGTTGATTGGACGGGGGTGACTCCGCTTCCCCACGACGCCTTGGTAACCGCACGGATTCGACAAGTCCCTGCATGCAAAGCGGGTCATGATTACCTGCGATCGTGGAGGTCGACGGTTGGCCTTCGCCAGCTATAAGTATGGAACGGCATGCGCCCTTCCAGCCTATCCCCTCTTGCTTCTCCTTCTTTTCCATGGCTCCACCAAGGAAGTTTTTGGCCGCAGAGCAAGGAAAGGCCTGCCAGGTCGAGTCCTCGTCTCCCCTGCCCAACCACGGTCGAGGTCGCCCTCGCAAGCACCCTGTGGCCTCCACGGCGGTCCCCCGTGGTTGCGGAGGTGGCTCTCAGCGCGGCGATGAGCGCTGGCCATGGTCGGCGGGCGTGCTCCGGCCGTGCGTCCCCCGAGGCCGCGCCTCCACACTGCGGAGGTGCTGCCGGAGTTCATGGTGTGGGCGGTAGAGCCGTCCGGCGCCCGGCTTCAGCTCCCTCGCTTCCTCCTGGGTGAGCTCCCAGCTGGCGCCTTGGGTGGCCTCTGGCTCCAGGCGGATGGCTGCTGCAGCCGGGATTCGTGGGCTTCGCTGGAGGTTTCCGCTGCAGGGAACCTGTCCCTGACCCGCGGCTGGCAAACATTTGCTCGCGCGCGTGGTCTCCGCCGCCGGTGCTCCCTGCACTTCAAGTATGACGGTGACGCCACCCTCTACGTGAGGGTGTTTGGGGAAGATGGTCGCCGCGTGGGGTGCTGCCCTGAAGACGACGACCGCGGCCGGGGACTCAGCCCCGGCGTGGACGGAGAGGGCACCGCACGGGTGGCTGGCGACGCCTGTGACTCCTCAAACTTCACCAGCTCTTCTTCGGGTAGTGACTCTTCTAGCAGCGGCCGCGGCCAGCCTCCACGCCGCCGCGCCTGCTAGGAGGGTGGCAGCGGGTCTGCTCGCTGTCGCGCCCCGGTGAAGCGCGAGAGGGAGTCCGCCTGAGCGCCGGAGGCGGCTCGAGTCTTCCAAGAGGGCCGGCGCGGGACGTGCTTCGCCTGCTTTTGTTCTTTTCCTTTCTTTTCTCCTGCGCGAAAAAGACAGCAATGTGTGGCCCCATGGGGGCGCGTTTGGGTTAACGTTGTCAATCATTGTAATGCTTTTGTTATCCCGGTATTGTTCCTTTCTGTTGTATGCCCATTCGCAAGTAATCCTTAGCCTCAGCCGCAGGGGCGACCGACCCAGGCCCTGCATTTGCGTCGTGGTGCCCGTGAGGCATAGTCCAGAGGGGTGCTCCGGTAGTGGACCCAGGCCGTGAAACTTGAGCGATAGGGGCAGGAACACTCGCGAGGGCTCCCGGGGCTTCTGCCTCGCGAGCCCCCGTGCAAGAGAAATCGAGGCAGGAGAGCGAAAAAAGTCGAAGAACCACGGATCAAAAGGCGGCGATAGTTTCGATAAAAACTCCAAATGGGAATGAACTAGCCAACTGCAGAAAGCAAATGAAAAAGCCGCGTCCGGCACCTAGTTTAGTCTTTGATGTCTTCTCACCAGCGCGGAGCTAAGTGCTGCCACTGGGCATGGGAGGGAGCCCCAGGGCCTGAGGCCGGCACACCTGAGACTCCGGGGCGTGTACAGCCCCAACTCATTATTACGTGAGAGTGTCACGGGCGGCGAGCTTCACAGGCGTTGGCCTTCTTCACAGGCTCCGGGCCTTTCTTCGGGGAAGCAAGCTTCACGGGCGTTAGCCCTCTTCACAGGCTCCGGGCCCTTTCCAAAATGCGACAGCTTCACAGGCATTCGCCTTCTTCACAGGCTCCGGGCCTTTTCCAAAAAATGGGCTTCACAGGCATTTGCCTTCTTCACAGGCTCTGGGACTTTTCCAAAAAGATGGGCTCCACAGGCATTTGCCTTCTTCACAGGCTCTGGGCCTTTTCCAAAAAGATGAGCTTCACAGGCATTTGCCTTCTTCACAGGCTCTGGGCCTTTTCCAAAAAGATGAGCTTCACAGGCATTTGCCTTCTTCACAGGCTCTGGGCCTTTTCCAAAAAGATGAGCTTCACAGGCATTTGCCTTCGTCACAGGCTCTGGGCCTTTTCAGGGTAAAACCTCCGGAGGTGCTGGATGTTCCACGCGTTCTGTATAGGTACTCCCTCCTGAGTCTCCAAGTGCACGAGCCGGGCCTGGAAACATGAACAACCTTGAATGGGCCCTCCCACATAGGAGAGAGCTTATGCAGTCCCTCCCTGGAGGGGACCCGCCGGAGCACGAGGTCCCCTACCTCGAGAGTTTTGGGGCAGATGTTGCGGCAGTGGTATCGCCGGAGTGCCTGCTGGTACCTTGCCGCTCGCAGCGCAGCTTCTCAACGACGCTCCTCCCCCAGCACGAGGTCTGTCCCCCGCATGGCGTCCTGCAGCGTCTCATCGAACGCCAGGACCCGCGCGGATCGACGCCTGACCTCGTGAGGGAGGACCGCTTCGGCTCCGCAGACTAGGAAGAAGGGGGTCTCTCCAGTTGGCTTGGTCGCGGTTGTGCGGATGGACCACAGCACGGACTGAAGCTCGTCATACCAGCCTCTGCCGCAGGCCTCCAGTTTCTTCTTGAATGTCCTGGTCTTGAGGCCCCTCAGGATTTCTGCGTTGGCCCGCTCAGCCTAGCCGTTGCTTCGGGGGTGCGCCACCGAAGCGTAGCATATCTATGTACCAAGGTTAGCACAATATGTTTTGAAAAGGTTACTGGTGAACTGCGAACCGTTGTTAGTGATGATGCGGTTCGGCACTCCGAACCGGCTCGCGATGCCCTTGATGAACTTGACCGCAGAACCAGCAGGGATGGTTCGGACGGCCTCGACTTCGGCCCACTTGGTGAACTTGTCCACGGCGACGTAGAGGTATCGATAGCCCCCGGGCGCCCGAGGAAAAGGGCCCAGGATATCCAGCCCCCAGACCGCGAATGGCCATGTGAGGGGTATGGTTTGCAGACCTCCTGCCGGCTGATGGATCTGCTTGGCATGGAATTGGTAGGCCTCGCAAGCCTTCACAAGTTCAACAACGTCATTGAGCGCAGTGGGACAGTAGAAACCGCTGCAGAACGCCTTGCCGACGAGGGTGTGCGACGATGAATGATGCCCACAGTCTCCACCTTGTATATCTGCCAGCAGTTCCTTTCCTTGTTCCCTGGTGATGCAGCGAAGGGACACATCGTTCGGTCGTTTCCGGTAGAACTCTCCATCCATGATGCAGTACGCCGTGGCCTGCCGCGCCACACGCTCTGCCTCCTCCTCCTTCTCTGGCAAGGTCCCTTGCTTAAGTAGCTCCTGAGCTCTGTGATCCAGCACCCCTCCTGAGGCTCCATCGTCAGGAGCAGGCGTGCTCCTGAGGCCGGGCCATAGGCTGGGGCTCCCGAGGCAGGTGGCTGAGGAAGCTCCACCCGAGGCTGTGCTGTGCTCGACAATGGTGGCAGGGCCGAAGGCTTGAAGAGCCGTTCCTCAAAGACTCCCGGCTCCTGGGGCAACCGCCTGTAGGCTTGTTTTGCGATGTCGTCGGCCTCTTGATTAGTGCCGCGGGGCACGTGCTGCAGCTCTAACCCCCAGAACTGCTTCTCCATCCTGCGGACCTCCGCAAGGTAGGCCTCCATGTGCTCATCTCTTGGCTCGTATACCTTGTTGGAGAAATTGACGAGGAGGTGCGAATCGCCCTTGATAGTAAGACGCTTCATTCCCAGGGCAGCGGCGGCCTTCAGGCCCGCTATCAGTCCCTCGTACTCTGCTATATTGTTGGAGACCTTCTCGCCCTGCTGGAAACAGAGCTGCACGGCATAGTTGAGCTTGTCCTGAGTGGGAGATATGAGCACCGCCCCAGCTCCAGCGCCCTGCCTGGAGAACGCTCCGTCGAAGTACATGACCCAGCCTTCTAGCGCCTCGCTTCCTGGGGAGAGGGATCGATCCTCGCCGGCCCTGAGGCCCGGTGCCTCTGTCCATTCGGCCACGAAATCTGCCAGCGCAGCCCCCTTGATGACTCTGGTCGTGCTGAATTCGAGTTGGAATGCTTGCAGTTCAATGTTCCACTCGGCGACCCTTCCGGCTGAGTTAGGGCTCCTGAGCACCCTCTCCAAGGGGTATGCCAAGACAACCTTGATTGGATGACCCTGGAAGTAGTGCCGCAGCTTGCGCGAAGCCACCAGCAGCGCGAGGAGGAGCTTCTGCGGCATGGGGTACCATGCCCTCGCTTCCCGTAACACTGTGCTGACGAAGTACATCGGGTGCTCGATGAGGCTTGGGGCGTCGGTACTGGTGGCGTCCTCCGGAAGCCGTGGTGCCTCCTGAGGAGGCGGAGCCTCCAGAAGCTGGGCGCCTGGAAGGAGGGCCTCTCCCGCCCGTGGTGCGCTCCATTGCGACGGATGATCTTCTTCCGTCACGGTGGTGACCTCTGCAAGTCCCTTTTGATCCAGCTTTGCCTTGGCTCGGGTGGCTGCCGTGGTCTTGGCCCGACGCCCCTCTCTAACTGCCACCAGGGCTGCGCTAGCGGAGTAGGGAGTGGCGGCGAGGTACAGTACCAAGGGCTCCCGAGGGCGAGGGGCCACCATCACTGGAGGGCTGGTTGGGTATCTCTTGAGATCTTGGAACGCCTTGTCGGCCTCTTCAGTCCATTCGAAGGGCCCCTTTTTCTTCATCAGCTGGAAGAAAGGCAGCGCCCGCTCCCCCAATCGGGAGATGAAGCGCCCCAGCGCCGTCATGCGCCCCGTGAGCTTCTGCATTTCCCTGAGGGTCTTTGGTGGGCTCATGTCCTCAACTGCCTTGACCTTTTCTGGGTTGGCCTCGATGCCTCGGTGGGATACGAGGAAACCCAAGAGCTTGCCCGAGGGAACTCCAAACACACACTTCTCCGGGTTGAGTCGCAGGCTCACTGCGTTGAGGCTCGCGAAGGTTTCCTCCAGGTCTTGTATCAGGGTCTTGGCCTCGCGAGACTTCACTACGATGTCGTCGACGTAAGCCTCCACATTCTTCTCGAGCTGCGGGCCCAAGGTGATGTGCATGAGCCGCTGGAAGGTTGCCCACGCGTTGCGCAGTCCGAATGGCATGCATGTATAGCAGTACACCCCACACGGGGTTAGGAAGGCCGTCTTCTCCACATCTTCCACCGCCATCTTGATCTGGTGATACCCGGAGAAGGCATCCAAGAAGCATAGCAGGTCACACTCAGCGGTGGAATCGACAATCTGCTCAATGCGTGGGAGCGGGAACGGATCTTGCGGGCATGCTTTGTTGAGGTTGGTGAAGTCGACACACATGCGTTCCTTTCCTCCCTTCTTTGGCACAACTACGGGGTTGGCCAACCAATCCGGGTATCGGACCTCGCAAATAACCCCCGCGGCTTCTAGCTTGCGGGTCTCTTGGACGATGAAGGCCTGTTTCTCAGTGGACTGCCTCCTCGCCTTCTGCTTCACAGGACGCACGTTGGGACATACGTTGAGGTGGTGCTCAATTACGCCCCGCGGGATCCCTGCCAGCTGATCGGGCTCCCAGGCGAACACCTTTTTGTTTGCACGTAGGAACTTGACCAGGGCTTCCTCCTGCTCGGGCTCGAGGTTGGCGCCTATGGTGAAAGTGGCGTTAGTGGACCCGTCCTCGTCGACAGGTACTTGCTTGGTCTCCGCCTTGTCTTGGGTGAACAACTGCTTCTTCTTGGCCGGCGCAGCCCCCTTGGGCTTGGGGGTTTCAGCGTTGGCGGGCCGCGCCGCTGCCGCCGTCTTGAAGGCGAGCTTGAGTACTCGTAGCGCACCTTCGGTGTCCCCGGGCACGGTGAGGACGCCGTTGCTCCCGGGCATCTTCATGAGGTTGTACCCCAGGTGAGTCGCGGCCATGAATTTGGCCAATGCTGGATAGCCAAGGATGGCATTGTAGGGGAGGTCGATGGGGGCGATGTCGAAATCGACCAGCTCCATGCGGAAGTTGTCGTAGATGGCGAAGGTCACCGGAAGTTGGATCTGCCCCAAGGAGCTGGACGACCCGCCTCCGACACCCGAGAAAGGCCGGCTGGGTTGCAGCCGCTCCTGGGGTATGCAGAGGAGGTTGAAGGCCTCAACTGAGAGCACGTTGAGGCCCGCGCCACCGTCGATGAGGGTCCTGGTGACGGCCACCTGGCAGATGGTGGGTGTGCAGAGCATGGGGAGCGCACCCGAGCAGGCCGAGTTGGTGGGGTGGTCCTCAGAGTCGAAGGTCAGCCCGGCCGACGGGTCCGTCCGGCCCGAGGGAGCCCCCTGCCGCGTGGAGGCGGCGCCGACCCGGCGGACGAATGCCTTGACGTGGCAACTGGAGGGCGGCGCCTGCGAGCCGCCCAGGAGGGCCGCGACGACCAAAGGAACCGGCGCGACGGGGTGGGTGAGGAAGAAGCTGCGCGGCTCCTCCCTAGAGGTCACTGGGAAGTGCAGGGACGATGCCTGCGGCCCGTTCCCCGCCGGGCCGGTGGCGGTGTTGACGGCAGGTGACGGGGAACGACGAGGGCGCCCGCCGACAAGAGCCGTCTGGGCGACATGGGAAGCGAGGGCGGCTCGGCGCTCGGCGCGAGCCCGACAAGCGTCAGACATGGACACGGTGGTCGGGGAAGAACGAGACGACGGAAGGCAAATTCCGACGCACCCCTACCTGGCGCGCCAAATGTCGGATTTCGGGTTCCGGCAGACCCTTGAGGTTCGAACACTGGGGTGCGCACGGAGATTCAACCCTCTACCGGCTCGCTCCTTGCCGAATCGCTAAGACCTAAACTACCAAACTAAACAGCACAAGAGACACAAGATTTATATTGGTTCAGGCCACCATTGTGGTGTAATACCCTACTCCAGTGTGTGGTGTGGTGGATTGCCTCTTGGGCTTGATGATGAACAATACAAGGCAGAACAACCTCGCGAGGGTCTATTCTTGGCTGGTGCGACGAACTGCTGGGATGAGTTCACCCGCTCTATCTACTAGTTTCTTGGTGAGGATCCCGATTGCTAGGTCAGGTCCAGATGCCTCTACCCTGGGGGTGGCTAGTCCATTTATAGGCAAAGGCCCTGGGCCTCTTCCCAAATATTGAGCGGGAAGGGCGCCAACAATTGGCCATTTCGAAGGGGAACAGCGGGTACACTTATCCTGACTAAAGTTGGTCCTCGCCTGTCAAAGGCTCTGGTGGTGACGCCGGCTTGGGCTCCACAATGACCTCCTTCCGGCCGTTGGGCTGGTCTTGGTCTTGTTGGACCGAAATGGACGCCTTTGCTTGATGCTCTCGCCTGCGCTTTCTCCCTTTGCACCAAAGAGGAAAGGAGGACTGAGGGAGTCCTGGACTAGGGGGTTTTCGGATAGCCGGACTATCATCGTCAGCCGGACTCCAAGACTATGAAGATACAAGATTGAAGACTTCGTCCCGTGTCCGGATGGGACTTTCCTTGGCGTGGAAGGCAAGCTTGGCGATACAGATATGTAGATCTCCTACCATTGTAACCGACTCTGTGTGACCCTAGCCCTCTCCGGTGTCTATATAAACCGGAGGGTTTTAGTCCGTAGGAGGCAAAACCATTACAACAATCATACCATAGGCTAGCTTCTAGGGTTTAGCCTCCTTGATCTCGTGGTAGATTGTAGCGACCCGACCTCAGATGGTCAAGTCTCTGTGCTCAGGTGTCATCCCTGGATCAGTAATGCTGACACCACACAGTACTTTGAAGGATTTATAACAGAGTAGAAATCACACACTTATTACATCGTTTGTCCAGAAGAGGACTTATTACAATAATCATGGCTTAAGGCCATCTAATAATGATAACAACGGAAGACTTGGAAGATAAGTGAGTCCATCAACTCCAACGGCATCACTGAGTATAGAACCACGACCTAAAAGCACCTTACTCGTCGTCTGAAAAGTCTGCAACATGAAAGTTGCAGCCCGAAAACGGGCCAGCACATGGAATATGCTGGCAAAGTAACACATAGAGAATGATGAACAATAAGCCTATACTACATGCATATATGGCTGGTGGAAAAGCTCTATGGTTACAGTTTTTGCATAAAGCCAGTTTTTCCCTACTGCAAAGGAATAAATTTATTTAACTATCATGGTGGTTGTTAAACATTGAGAATGGTTGACAGCATCCTCAATCCCAATTAAAAAGTACTCATTTACAAACCCATCAACATTAAATTAGAGTAACATGTTGAGATTCAAATGATATTTCAAGTACTAGATACTCAAGATGTCCATAATCGGGGACACGGCTAATCATGATTAGTTTGTACACTCTGCAGAGGTTTGCGCACTTTTCCCCACAAGACTCGATCGCCTCCGCTTGGTTTCTCGCACTACATGGTGTTTGAGAAATGGATGACCGAGACATAGTCTTTCAGAAGCGCTAGCACCTTACGATGGGTGGACCCGTACACCTACATCCCCTACATCTGCTAGTCCACCACTATAAGAGTTTGCACGACTTAGTCAACTATGCGAGAGCCCATAATGGCTTGTGGCTGCACACGTAAGTTACTAGTATGAATTATCTTATGATCCCTTTGAGCCTGGGTGGCGGTCCATAGGAAAATCACACGGTACCCCCGAGATTTCCAAAAAAAAAACAGGCAAGTCCTGGTAACCCCAGGTGCCTCAATCCACCCAGATGTGTATTTAAGTTGCCACCTTAGATAAACCATTAATTTAACAAACTCACATCTGTCATGGATAATCACTCACCCAATCCACGTCTACTAGCATAGCATGGCATAATAAGCAAACGTAGAAGTAACTCCCAAAGGTTTCATAAGTAAAACAGGTAATAGGTACTACCTCATCTACTTCCCATCCCAGAATTTAATTAGATCCTAATCATGCAGTGTTTGAGGATTGATCTAATGCATAAAAACTGGGTAGTAGAAAGGTATGATCAAGTGTTACTTGCCTTGGTGATGATCCGCAAAACCTAGAGACTCGAAGTAACAGGCGGCGCACTCCGGGTGATCTATCGCAGATAAACAACAAGCATACAATAAGTACTCATCTAATGCACTGGTAAATCTCGAATAAAAGATCTAACCAGAAGTTCATCTTGAGAACCCTGGTTGCAAAAAGAACCGAATCAAATAAAGCAACGAAAGTCAAATGACAAAAGAAAACAACTCGGTTCTAGCAAGTTTGAAACTAAGTCAAATTTTACAGTAGCAAAACTTGGTTTAAGTTGGTTAGTCGGAACGGCGGTTTCGAGACGAAACTCCAGGCGCTTGAATCACCTGATTCCGATAAACGAGCAAGAAGATAAACTAGAAAGAAGATCAGATCTGAAATCGCGATCGGAAACAATAGCGGAATAAATCCGACGAGAAAGAAAATGACGAACGGTTAAACGAACGGACGTTCGTTAACCGAGGCAAACCGGTGATCACGTTCGTTAAGACGAACGGTCCGGCGAATGCTCGCTAACAACAAAAACGGAAAGAAAACCGGCGAGAAAAGCCGATCTAGGGTTTCAGTAAAGAAAACCGAAACGAAAAACCGATCTAGAAAACCAGAAAGAAAACCGGAAAGAAAAACCGGAACGGTTTACGAGAAAACCGAAACATGAGGGAAAAAGGTGACGCGGCGCGGGGCTAGTACCTCAAAGAGGCGAGGCGCTCCGGCGGCAGCGGCGGCACTTGGCGGCGGCGGTGTTGGGCAGCGGCGGCGTTGCTGCTGCGCTGCTGCGGCTGCGGAGAGGAGGGGTTTTGGTTTGATGTTTAGAGGGGGGGGGGGTGCTTGGGTATTTATATTGGGGAGGGGGAGGGTTTTCTTGGAGGGATCAAGGAATAAGAGTAGGAATAGGAATCCTAGAAACAAAAAAACGGAATAAACGAAACAGGGTCCAAATCCTACTAGGAAAAGAAAAAAAGAAGCGGCGGCGGCTCCCTGGCGCGGCGGCCCTGGCGCGCGCGCGCGTGCGGCCTGGCGCGGCAGGCTTGGCCTTTGGCCCAGTCGCGCTGCGGCATTTTTTTTTTGAAATCGGTTTCGCACGCGGAAAAATACAGAAAAGAAAATCTACCGGACTCCAAAACTAATAAAGTAAATTTGCCCCGACTCCTAAAAATGAGTCGAACAAAATGAACTTTTACCCGGGGCCTAAAATGCATTTTTTGAAAACACGCATTTTTCCCTAAGGCAAATAAACTCCGAGAAGAATCCAAAATTTGATTTATTTATTAAATCCTCATTTTTCCTAAATTTTGGGAAAGTCATATTATCCCCTCTCTTATTTTTGATATTGGAAAAATATTTGAAGATAAAATAAATAGGATCAAATGATCCTCTTTTCAAAATTTGAGAGAACTCAAATATGAAAATTTTGAAATCTCCAACTCTCTCCGTGGGTCCTTGAGTTGCGTGAAATTTCTAGGATCAACAAATGCCAGAAAATATGACATGCATGATGATCTAATGTATAGCATTCCAAATTGAAAATTTGGGATGTTACAAACCTACCCCCCTTAAGATGAATCTCGCCCTCGAGATTCGGGTTGGCTAGATAATAGGTGAGGGTGGTCCTTGAGCAAATCTTCTTCTCTCTCCCAGGTGGCTTCATCCTCAGTGTGGTGGCTCCACTGAACCTTGCAAAACTTGATAACCTTGCTGCGAGTAACTCTGCTGGCATATTCGAGAATCCTGACTGGTTTCTCCTCATATGTTAAATCATCCTTCAACTGAATTGCTTCAAGTGGCACTGTATCTCTTAGTGGTACCTCTGCCATCTCGGAGTGACATTTCTTCAGCTGAGAAACATGGAATACGTCATGAACTCCTGACAGTCCTTCTGGTAATTCTAACTTATAAGCAACTTCTCCCATGCGTTGTAAGATCTTATATGGTCCAACGAAACGTGGTGCTAGTTTTCCTTTAACTCCAAAACGCTTAACTCCTCGAAGTGGGGATACTCTAAGATAAACTCTGTCTCCAACTTCATATTCTATCGCCTTGCGTTTTGAATCCGCGTAGCTCTTCTGTCTGGACTGGGCTACCTTGAGCCTGTCGCGAATCAGCTTAACTTTCTGTTCAGACTCCTTAATCAAATCCGGTCCAAACAACTGACGGTCTCCAACTTCGTCCCATGACAACGGTGTCCTGCACCTCCTTCCGTATAAAGCTTCGAAAGGTGCCATCTTCAAGCTGGTTTGGTAACTGTTGTTATAAGAAAACTCCGCATATGGCAAGTTATCGTCCCAACTAGATCCATAGTCTAGTGCACAAGCTCTTAGCATATCCTCCAAAATCTGATTGACTCTCTCAGTCTGTCCATCTGTCTACGGGTGAAAAGCTGTACTGAATTCCAGCCCGGTTCCCAAAGTTTCATGCAACTGATTCCAAAACTTTGAGGTAAATTGGGTTCCTCTATCTGATACGATACTCCTCGGAACTCCGTGCAAACACACAATTCTGGTCATGTATATCTTTGCCAACTTAGCACTACTATAGGTAGTCTTAACTGGAATGAAATGAGCTACCTTCGTCAAGCGGTCGACTATAACCCAAATCGAGTCATAGCCTGAACGAGTCTTTGGCAAACCCGTGATGAAATCCATGCCTAGTTTATCCTACTTCTATTCGGGTATCGGCGATGGTTGCAACATTCCTGCTGGCTTCTGATGTTCTGCCTTCACTCTCTGACATACATCACAAACTGCTACATACTCCGCAATATCCTTCTTCATTCCGGTCCACCAAAATGTTTCCTTCAAATCCAAATACATCTTGGTATTACCTGGGTGAATCGAATAGGGTGAATCATGTGCCTCTTGCAGAATTAACTTCCTGATCTCCGGGTCATTTGGCACATAAACACGGTCTTCAAACCATAGGGTATCATGCTCATCCTCATGAAATCCCTTTGCTTTTCCTTCGCTTATTTTCTTCTTTATGTCCGCAATCTCCTTGTCATTTTTCTGAGCTTCTCTGATTTTATCCATCAAGGTAGACTGAATCTCCAATGCTGCTACATAGCCTCTCGGAACTATTTCTAAACATAGCTCACGAAGATCTTCTGCTAATTCCTTTGGTATTTCTCCCGTCAATAACGTATTGACATGGCTCTTGCGACTCAATGCGTCAGCTACTACATTAGCCTTTCCGGGATGATAATGCAATCTCATATCATAATCCTTGATGAGTTCCAACCATCTCCTTTGTCTAAGGTTTAATTCCTTCTGCGTGAAAATGTACTTCAAACTCTTGTGATCCGTGTACACCTCACAATGATTTCCAATGAGGAAATGTCTCCATGTCTTCAATGCATGCACTCCGGCTACTAATTCCAAATCATGTGTGGCATAATTTAATTCATGAGGTTTCAGTTTTCGTGAAGCATACGAAACAACTCTTCCTTCCTGCATGAGCACTGCTCCAAGTCCTCGACGTGAAGCGTCGCAATACACCTCATAATCCTTGGTCTGATCTGGCAAAATTAACACTGGTGAGGTAACCAATCTTTTCTTCAACTCCTGAAAACTTGTCTCACATTCCTCAGTCCATATGAACTTGGTATCCTTTTTCAGCAACTCCGTCATAGGCTTTGCAATCTTGGAGAAATTCTCAATAAATCTCCGGTAGTATCCTGCGAGTCCAAGGAAACTCCGGATCTCTCCAACTGTCGCTGGTGCTTCCCATTCGGTTACGGTCTCAACCTTTTTAGGGTCAACTGCTATCCCTTCTCCGGATATAACATGTCCAAGAAATCCAACTTCCTTTAGCCAAAACTCACATTTGCTGAACTTGGCATATAACTGATGTTCCCTTAGTTTCTCCAAAACCAATCACAAATGTTCCTTATGTTCCTCTTCATTCTTCGAATAAAACAAAATATCATCAATGAATACCACGACGAACTTATCCAAAAACTCCATAAACACTTTGTTCATCAGGTTCATGAAATAGGCAGGTGCGTTAGTCAGTCCAAATGACATAACGGTATACTCATACAGTCCATATCTTGTGGTAAATACTGTCTTAGGTATGTCCTGCTCTCGATTCTTCAACTGATGGTACCCTGATCGCAAATCGATCTTGGAGAACACTTTAGCTCCTTGCAAACGATCAAACAGATCATTGATCATTGGTAGTGGGTACTTGTTCTTGATTTTTACTGCATTCAATCCACGGTAATCAACAACCATTCTTAACGATCCATCCTTCTTCTCCACTAAAAGTACGGGTGATCCCCAAGGCGAAGAACTTGGGCGTATATAACCTTTATCCAATAGCTCCTTAATCTGCTTCTTGATTTCCGCCAAATCCCGTGCGGGCATCCTGTATGGTCGCTTCGATATTGGGCCTGTACCTGGCAAAAGCTCAATCAAAAACTCAATGTCTCTATCCGGTGGCATTCCTGGAAATTCTTCAGGGAATACATTAGGATAATCCTTCACTACTGGCACCTCTTCCTGCACAACTCCTGATAAGCAATTTACTTGATTCCTATTTGGTCCATGTCGTGACACATACCCGATCCTTCTTCCTTCTGGCGTTGTGAGCAAAATCGCCCTACTCGCGCAATCGATGTTTCCTCCATACATCGACAGCCAATCCATACCTAGAATCACATCCAATCCTTGGGATTCCAGAATGATCAAATCCGTCGGAAACACATGCCTTCCTATACTCAATGGCATTTGAAAACATCCATGCCTGGCCGTGTACTCTGCTCCTGGTGAGCTTACTAGCATAGGTGTCATAAGAAGCTTAGTGGGCAGGCTATACTTTTCTACAAATCCCCTTAATATGTATGAATGCGATGCACCAGTATCGAAAAGAACAAGTGCAGTAAATGACTTAACCAAAAACTTACCGATTACTGCATCGGGCTGATCTTCAACCTCCTCCACATCAATGTGTTTCACCTGTCCCCTGTTGAAAGGGTTTGGCTTCTTTCCAGAGCTTCCATTTCCACCTTGGCCTTCAGGACGATCATTTGCATAATGTCTGGTCTTGGAACACTTGTAACAGGTGACATGGCTCAGGTCTTTCTTGGCTGGGGTTCATGGTGTGGTCCTGTTCTGGCCGTTGCTTCCTCCATTCCCATTACCATTCTTGTGGCCATTATGGTTGTGCGAACTACCTCCTCCATGGGTATGCTGAAACTGAACTCCCTGTTTAGGGGTATAGCGGGGCTTCTGCTGGGCTCCAGAGTTATACTTCCCCTGTGCATACTTCCTCTTACGATTTTCAATCTGCTGTTGCTTTCCTTCAATCATGAGGGCGCGGTCTACCAACTCCTGGTAGTTATTGAATCTCGCTACCATCAACTGCATGCTTAACTCATCATTCAGTCCTTCTAGAAACTTCTCCTGCTTAGCTGCATCTGTAGCAACGTCATCTGGGGCATAACGTGCTAACTTACTAAAATCATCCACATACTGGCCAACAGTCCTTCCTCCTTGGCGTAAGTTGCGAAACTCACGCTTCTTCATGGCCATAGCTCCTGCTGAAACATGGGTAGTGCGGAAAGCTTGCTGAAACTGATCCCATGTGACAGTGTCTACAGGGTAAGTGGCTGTGAAATTCTCCCACCATGCTGCTGCGGGTCCGTCAAGCTGATGTGCAGCAAACTTCACCTTCTCACCATGTGTGCATCCTGCAGTGGTCAACTCCCTTCCTATCTTGCGGAGCCAATCATCTGCTACAATCGGCTCGGTGCTACTAGAATACACCGGCGGATTTAGCCTAAGGAAACGGGTCAAATGATCCGCAGGTGGTGGTGGTGGTGGGTTGTTGTTGTTGTTGCCTTGGTTCTGTACCAATGTTTGAATCAAGGTATTCTGCTGCTGAATCAACTGAGTGATCTCTGGTGGGAAAACAAACTCGGGGTCGCGTCTCGGAGGCATCTGAAGGGTTTAGAAAAGAAGAGAAATTAAGAGTAGAATGAGGTTTAAAGAGAAAACACTACCCTAATGCTCATGAGACAACTGCACACAAAATCACTTCATTCATTCAAATAAAGGGCTTACAACGGTTTAACTATCACAAAAGTGCTTGTACTATAATGTTTACATGGAGGGATCACTACTAATATATGGTGGTCATCTATTAATTTGAACCGGTGGAAGACTCCATGATGTCTGCTCCAGCTTCGTCTTCAAAATCGGGTTCACTTGGACCCGAATCAGTGTCGTCGATGATGATGTAGTTGCTCGGACAGTCGACGTACTTGTCTTCATTCTTGAGCTCCAACTTCTTCTTGAGTTCTGCAATCTCATACTTAAGATCGCTATTGTGCCTTGCTACGGCTACGATATCGTCCATGTATTCCTTGTGTTTAGACTTCAGCTCTCCTTCAAGTTCGATGATCCTTCCCTTCGCATTCTTCAACTCTATCATATCATTGCACATCTGGTTCTCCTGGCGTCGAATGTGCTGGTTTAACTCCTAGATGAAAGCTGCAATGGATCTGTCCTTGTTGGTGCTGACTATCTCCCAATCTTCATTCCTGCGTCCGCAAATCTGGTAGATAGTGTCCTTGAGGTCTTCTTGATAAACTTGTCCAATGCGTCCCATGGTGATATGAGCTGCCATGCTCTTTCCCATACTCCAGGTTGGTGCACTGAAAACACTATCTATGGGCTTGGTGATTGGGGCGAATGTCCTTCCCGGAACGTGAGCTTGAATCTTCCAGCGCTCCTCTTCAGGCAGAGTGGCGTCGAAAGTCCCGGTGAAGCTTGGTAGTCCAATGTTCAGGTACTTGGCGACTTCCTTCAAGTGGGATCCTAAAGGTGTGCCTTCATCCGGTTGAGCGTACTTGATCTTTGCGTCCGTCATCCTAAAAGAGTAGAAAAGATGAGGAGTTAGGAAATGAGAAGAGAATAGTGATCTATGGCTTTAACTTAGTGGTCATGTCCTATAGTCAGCGTGTGCTCTGATACCATCTCTGTAGCGACCCGACCTCAGATGGTCAAGTCTCTGTGCTCAGGTGTCATCCCTGGATCAGTAATGCTGACACCACACAGTACTTTGAAGGATTTATAACAGAGTCGCAATCACACACTTATTACATCGTTTGTCCAGAAGAGGACTTATTACAATAATCATGGCTTAAGGCCATCTAATAACGATAACAGCGGAAGACTTGGAAGATAAGTGAGTCCATCAACTCCAACGGCATCATTGAGTATAGAACCACGACCTAAAAGCACCTTACTCGTCGTCTGAAAAGTCTGCAACATGAAAGTTGCAGCCCGAAAACGGGTCAGCACATGGATTATGCTGGCAAAGTAACACATAGAGAATGATGAACAATAAGCCTATACTACATGCATATATGGCTGGTGGAAAAGCTCTATGGTTACAATTTTTGCATAAAGCCAGTTTTTCCCTACTGCAAAGGAATAAATTTATTTAACTATCATGGTGGTTGTTAAACATTGAGAATGGTTGACAGCATCCTCAATCCCAATTAAAAAGTACTCATTTACAAACCCATCAATATTAAATTAGAGTAACATGTTGAGATTCAAATGATATTTCAAGTACTAGATACTCAAGATGTCCATAACCGGGGACACGGCTAATCATGATTAGTTTGTACACTCTGCAGAGGTTTGCACACTTTTCCCCACAATACTCGATCGCCTCCGCTTGGTTTCTCGCATTACATGGTGTTTGAGAAACGGATGACCGAGACATAGTCTTTCAGAAGCACTAGCACCTTACGATGGGTGGACACGTACACCTACATCCCCTACATCTGCTAGTCCACCACTATAAGAGTTCGCACGACTTAGTCAACTATGCCAGAGCCCATAATGGCTTGTGGCTGCACACGTAAGTTACTAGTATGAATTATCTTATGATCCCTTTGAGCCTGGGTGGCGGTCCATAGGAAAATCACACGGTACCCCCGGGATTTCCAAAAAAAACAGGCAAGTCTTGGTAACCCCAGGTGCCTCAATCCACCCAGATGTGTATTAAAGTTGCCACCTTAGATAAACCATTAATTTAACAAACTCACATCTGTCATGGATAATCACTCACCCAATCCACGTCTACTAGCATAGCATGGCATAATAAGCAAACGTAGAAGTAACTCCCAATGGTTTCATAAGTAAAACAGGTAATAGGTACTACCTCATCTACTTCCCATCCCACAATTTAATTAGATCCTAATCATGCAGTGTTTGAGGATTGATCTAATGCATAAAAACTAGGTAGTAGAAAGGTATGATCAAGTGTTACTTGCCTTGCTGATGATCCGCAAAACCTAGAGACTCGAAGTAATAGGCGGCGCACTCCGGGTGATCTATCGCAGATAAACAACAAGCATACAATAAGTACTCATCTAATGCATGGGTAAATCTCGAATAAAAGATCTAACCAGAAAGTTCATCTTAAGAACCCTGGTTGCAAAAAGAATCGAATCAAATAAAGCAACGAAAGTCAAACGACGAAGGAAAACAACTCGGTTCTAGCAAGTTTGAAACTAAGTCAAATTTTACAGTAGCAAAACTTGGTTTAAGTTGGTTAGTCGGAACGGCGGTTTCGAGGCGAAACTCTAGGCGCTTGAATCACCTGATTCCGATAAACGAGCGAGAAGATAAACTAGAAAGAAGATCGGATCTGAAATCGCGATCGGAAACAATCGCGGAATAAATCCGACGAGAAAGAAAACGACAAATGGTTAAACGAACGGACGTTCGTTAACCGAGGCAAACCGGTGATCACGTTCGTTAAGACGAACGGTCCGGCGAACGCTCACTAACAACAAAAACGGAAAGAAAACCGGCGAGAAAAACCGATCTAGTGTTTCGGTAAAGAAAACCGAAACGAAAAACCGAACTAGAAAACCGGAAAGAAAAACCGGAACGGTTTACGAGAAAACCGAAACGTGAGGGAAAAAGGTGACGCGGCGCGGGGCTAGTACCTCGAAGAGGCGAGGGGCTCCAGCGGCGGCGGCGGCACTTGGCGGCGGCGGCGGCAAGCGGCGGCGGCGGCGGCGGCGCTGGCAGGCGGCGGCGGCGTTGGGCGGCGGCGGCGTTGCTGCTGCGCTGCTGCTGCTGCGAAGGGGAGGGGTTTTGGTTTGATGTTTAGAGGGGGGGGGGTGCTTGGGTATTTATATTGGGGAGGGGGAGGGTTTTCTTGGAGGAGGGATGAAGGAATAAGAGTAGGAATAGGAATCCTAGAAACAAAAAAATGGAATAAACGAAATGGGGTCCAAATCCTACTAGGAAAAGAAAAAAAGAAGCGGCGACGGCTCCCTGGCGTGGCGGCCCTGGCGCACGCGCGGCCTGGCGCGGCCGGCTGGGCCTTTGGCCCAGTCGCGCTGCGGCATTTTTTTTAAATCGGTTTCGCGCGCGGAAAAATACAGAAAAGAAAATCTACCGGACTCCAAAACTAATAAAGTAAATTTTCCCCGACTCCTAAAAATGAGTCGAACAAAATGAACTTTTACCCGGGGCCTAAAATGCATTTTTTGAAAACACGCATTTTTCCCTAAGGCAAATAAACTCCGAGAAGAATCCAAAATTTGATTTATTTATTAAATCCTCATTTTTCCTAAATTTTGGGAAAGTCATATTATTCCCTCTCTTATTTTTGATATTGGAAAAATATTTGAAGATAAAATAAATAGGATCAAATGATCCTCTTTTCAAAATTTGAGAGAACTCAAATATGAAAATTTCGAAATCTCCAAATCTCTCCGTGGGTCCTTGAGTTGCGTGAAATTTCTAGGATCAACAAATGCCAGAAAATATGATATGCATGATGATCTAATGTATAACATTCCAAATTGAAAATTTGGGATGTTACATAGATCCACTCTTGTACTACGCATATCATCAATATCAATCAAGCAGGAGTAGGGTTTTACCTCCATCGAGAGGGCCCGAACCTGGGTAAAAACATCGTGTCCCTTGTCTCCTGTTACCATCCGCCTAGACGCACAGTTCGGGACCCCCTACCCGAGATCCGCCGGTTTTGACACCGACATTGGTGCTTTCATTGAGAGTTCCTCTGTGTCGTCACCGATAGGCTTGATGGCTTCTTTAATCAACAACAACGCCATCCAGGGTGAGACTTTTCTCCCCGGACAGATCTTCGTGTTCGGCGGCTTCGCACTGCGGGCCAATTCACTTGGCCATCTGGAGCAGATCGAAAGCTACGCCCCCTGCCATCAGGTCAGATTTGGAAGCCTAAACTTCACGGCTGACATCCGCGGAGATTTGATCTTCGATGGATTCGAGCCACAGCCGAGCGTGCCACACTGTCACGAGGGGCATGATTTAGCTCTGCCGCCGGATAGTGCCCCTGAGGCCGCACACGAGTCCGCTCTGACCCATAGTTTAGAGCAGACCGCGCAGATCGAGGACAGGTGGCTGGACACTGCCTCGGGAGCTGCAACTTCTACGGCGATGGAGCCGAATACTGACATTGTCCCTTGTAAAGCTCGTGACTCCGAGGCGCCGAACTCCTTGCCGGACTCCGAACCTCCTGTGCCCCTACCAATCGAATCCGATTGGGCGCCGATCATGGAGCTCACTGCTGCGGACATCGTTCAACACTCGCCCTTTGGTGACCTCCTGAACTCACTAAAGCATCTTTCGTTATCAGGAGAACCCTGGCCGGACTGCGGTCAGGATGGTTGGGATGCGGACGACGGAGAAATTCAAAGCCCACCCACCACCCACTTTGTAGCCACTGTCGACGATCTAACCGACATGCTAGACTACGACTCCGAAGACATCAACAGTATGGACGACGATGCCGGAGATTACCAAGAACCAGCGCCTACCAAGCACTGGAAGGCCACCCCAACCCATGATGTATATATGGTGGACACCCCAAAAGGAAGCGATAACGAGGAACAACGGGACGCGGCAAAGGATAATTCCGCCGACAAACAACCAAAACGACGACGCAGACGCTGCCCTAAGTCCCGCCTCGACAAAAACAGCACTCCTAATGACCCAGCAATAGAGCAGGGCAAACCAGTGGACAACGAACACGCAACCAAGCAACCATCCGAACAGGACGAATCGGATAATCAATCCATGCCCGACGAAAACAACAGTCCAGACGATCTCATGCCGGACAAACCACCGGAGCATAAGGACCTTCACAAAAGACTTGTCTCCACTGCAAGAAGTCTGAAAAAGGAAAAATGGAAGCTCAAAACAGCGGAAGACATACTCAGAATGAGGTGGAGCAGGGTACTCAAGACCGCGGACAAATATGGCAATAGCCACCAAACAAAGAGCTACCCGAAGCGCAAGCTACTGCCAGAATTCGACGAGGAGGCCATAGAGCCCCCACAGTCAAAAAGCGAAGAGGCTGCCTGGCCGGATAGACGACCAGATGACAGGCCAAAAGTGACAAGCGGCACCGCACACAAGACGACACATGATCCTCGTAAAACAGACGGCCCGGTCAGGTCCATTTATGGGCCAAAAAAGAGGGCCCAGGAAGTAACTCAACACGCTACATGCTCGAAGATAACGACATGCCTAAATACAGGGGCGCCGCACACCCACTATGTTTCACCGATGAGGTGCTGGATCATGAATTTCCAGCGGGATTCAAACCCGTAAACATAGAGGCATACGACGGAACAACAGACCCCGGAGTCTGGATTGAGGATTACATACTGCACATACACATGGCTAGAGGAGATGATCTCCACGCCATAAAATATCTACCCCTCAAGCTCAAAGGGCCAGCTCGGCATTGGCTCAAAAGCCTCCCAGAAAATACTGTTGGAAGTTGGGAAGAGCTCGAGGACGCGTTTAGAGCAAATTTTCAAGGGACTTACGTCCGCCCCCGGATGCAGACGGTTTAAGTCACATAACTCAACAGCCCGGAGAGTCAGCGCGCAAATTCTGGAACATGTTTCTTACCAAAAACAACCAAATAGTCGACTGTCCGGATGCCAAAGCCTTAGCAGCTTTTAAACATAATGTCCAAGACGAATGGCTCGCCAGACACCTCGGCCAAGAGAAGCCGAGAACAATGGCCGCGCTAACAAGCCTCATGACCCGCTTTTGCGCGGGGGAAGACAGCTGGCTAGCAAGATGCAGCACCAGCGACCCGAGTACATCTGAGATCAGAGATGGAAACGGAAAATCACAGCGCAGAAAGGACCAGCGCCGAAATAAAGAAAAAATCCCAAAGAATACGGCGGTCAACGCCGGATTCAAAAGCTCGCGGCCGAACAACAAAACACTGCCTCTTAAGGACAACAGTGAAGAGCTATCCAACTTAAACAAAATTCTGGATCGGATATGTCAAATCCACAGCACCGCCGGAAGGCCTGCAAACCACACCCACCGAGATTGTTGGGTGTTTAAACAGTCCGGCCGACTCAACGCCGAACACAAGGGGCTCGAAGCGCCAAGCGAGGATGATGACAAACCCCACCAGCAGAGCGCCGGAAAACAGAAGACTTTCCCGCAAGAAGTCAAAACAGTAAACTCACTTCATGTGATAATACGGAACAACAATGCGGCACTAGCCAAAGGAGGTGTCGCACGGTCCACCCCAGCGGAACTTCGAGATTGGATGTCAAAACCAATTACTTTCGACCACCTGGACTATTCCAAAAGTATTCGAAACACAGGATGGACTGCTCTGATATTGGATCCTATAATCGATGGACTACAATTTACACAAGTCCTGATGGACGGCGGTAGTGATTTAAACCTGCTATATCCGGACACAATCCGCAAGTTGGGGATAGACCTTACTAAAATTCGACATAGCCGCACTTCCTTTAAAGGAGTGACGCCAGGCCCTTACGCCAAGTGCACGGGCTCCCTACTACTAGAAGTTGTGTTCGGGTCACCCGGCAACTTCCGACGCGAAAAACTAATCTTTCATGTCACCCCATTCAAAAGTAGCCATCAAGCACTATTGGGACGTGAAGCTTTTGTCCGCTTTAATGCAATACCACACTACGCGTCTCTTACACTTAAAATGCCCGGTCCACGCGGCATCATCTCATTAAAAGGTCGTTCAAGACCCCGGACATGGCTAGACGAGTCCGACATAAATAAGCCAGGGGCTCCCTAACCGCACACCCCTTTACAAGGGGCTGTGCGTGTGAGCTAATATAAGCTCAGCTTTATTCATTCATTCATATTTCGATTTTTAATTCATTTTTTGCACGATTGCTTTTCAAACTAAGTTCCTCTCTTTTACAGATGAACATCGTGTTACACCCGTCCAGGATACAGCACAACGGAGACACAGGCGCAGACGTGCAGTAGGGACCCGTGGCAAGGATTCTTTTTAGATTAAGACCCTGCGTAAACCTTTCTTACTGTCTCTTGTTGATATATATCCCCTGGTTTCTCATTATAACCAGAGAGGAGACTGACGTTTTGGCATCGGCTGCGTCAGAGGACCTTGCGTGTACCTGGACACTAGGGGCTTAGGGCATTGTTCTGCCCGCTATCATAAAGACCGAATACCTTAGGGAGTGTTTGGCGTCTCGAGTTAGGCCTTATATGCATCAGCTCCGAATCATGTCTTTAGTCAAATGTTGGGTTTGCCCGGCTCCTGTGTTTTGCTGCCTTACCTTACGTATCATCGGCTAACGTGACACCAGGAGAACTTCTGCGATTGTGCCCCGGTTCGGCCGGGCGAGCACCTCAGTAGAGAAAGCCGAAAACTGACTGTCATGATACAGCGAGAGACTGGTCAACCACTCGATCGACTACCGGAATGTTTAGAATTCCTCCGCTTTGAAGAAGGGCCGTTTCCCGGTCAGGCACATACGCGCCCCGAATTCGGAGAGCGCGGTGCCCTTAGGGGCTATATCGTAGCCCCACCCTCGAACTCCTATGGCTAAGTGAAAGTGATAAAGCATTATAGTCCGGTTGCCTCGTTTGCTACGCTACCACCTCCTTCACAGGACCGAGACGTCGGATTAAGTGTGAAAATGCGCTATTTTTGTGAACACCCCCGCACCTTGTGCGTGGGGGCTGAAGCCGACGACTGCCATCTTTTAGGTTATACACACGTATACATAAACGGCCGCACAGGAGATATTTTCAATACTTGAACGCACAAGTACCAAAAAGCGCTTACATCATAAACATCATTTTACAAACCAAAACGTTCATTTGAACATGACATTTTTTGAGCACTGCGACTCTATTACACGAGCACCACGCAGAACTTCCCCAAAATAGTGCTCGGCGGGTAACCGGCTCTCGTCCGAAACCTGGGTCACAACAGCGGTGGCATCCATCTTTGTCCAATGTGTCTTCACACGGGCGAGAGCCATCCGTGCACCCTCTATGCAGGCCGACCGCTTCATCGCCTTGATATGCGGCACCGCCCCAAGAAATTGCTGAAATAAGCCAAAATAACTCTTCGGCTTGGGCCTATCCGGCCAGGCATGAGTCACGATATCCGTCATGGCAAGTCTGGACAATCTATTCAGCTCAGCCCACTCGGCCAACCGATAGGTCAGCGGAAGTGAACGCTCCGGACTATGGAATTGAGACAAAAATAGCTCTTCCATCTTGTGATCCTTCTGACTTCGGAAGTGCACAACGGCATCTGCCGCACTCGCCGCTAAGTCCATGTAAGGATCCCCCGGACCCCACAGCTGGCCAAGCTGAGCATACTTTGGATCTGTAAACCTTCGGCGCAGCAGAAAGGGCTTGCTAGCCACAATGTCTCCGGCCTGGCGCAGCTCCTCCTTTATAGCCCGCATTGCAGAACGGGCATCCTTGGCTTCGGCGGTGGCCTTCCCCAGGTCTTCTCGCTCCGCTAGGCGCTCCTTTTCAAGAACCTTATTGCGGTCGGTAGCATCTTTTAACTTCACGGCCATTTCGGCCATCTCCTCCCTGCTTCGGCAGTGTGCAGCCCTTTCGGCTTCCAGCTCTTCGGCCGCCCTCGAGGCAGCCGCATCACTCCTTCTGGCTTGTTCCTTGGCTTGAGCAAGTTCTGCCCGAAGGCTCTCCACAGCAGCGGCACCATCTGCATTCAGCACACATGTTGTAAGGAGTAGGCCTCGGCTCCCTTACTAGGTGACCACGGAGAACAAAACCTACCTTGTGACTCGTCAAGTCGTTTATTGACCAGCGCGATGTCCGCATCCGCAACGTCGAGCTACTGCTTTAGTTCGGCAACTCCATCAGTCCAGCTAGCCATCGAACTATCCGCCACCTGCATAGGAAAGGCGAAAATTAATACCTGGGATTTTGATCCTCGGCACGCTGTCGTTCTCGACACCCTACCGAGTCTCAGGGGATACTATCTATACAGGGCGCACTTTATTTGTAAAACTGTCAAAGGGTATGTCATTTTTACGTACCTCAAACCCTGCCAGCAAACTCCTGACGGCATCACGCAATCCGCCTTCGGCGGATGAAATTCTTTCAATCACCGTACTCATCAGTGTACGGTGACCTTCTGAGATGGACGCCCTCTCAAGCAGATCCTTCAGCTCCCCCGGCCGTACACCAGTTGGTGCCGAACTATTCGGCCCTGTCGGACTCAGGGATACCCTCTGTGATGACACTTCAGGCTCGTCCGCCCTATCCGATGGTGCGGCAGATGGAGGCGTCTCGCTCTCCATCATCTCCGGACGGAGTTCCCCCAAAGACGAGCTCATCTGAGAAGGACGGAGATCCGTAGTACAAGGTAAAACTTGGGTTATCCTCAGAAGCGCAAATAGGGATGTCCCTTATTACAAAACTTCCTCTTTTCTACTTACGGCTCGCTGGAGGGCTGATTCTTTAGGGGAGACCATGCGGCCGGAGCCTCTCCGGACGCAGGACCCTCTGGTGAAGATCTCTTCCCCCGCTTCGGGGCTTTGGCCTCCGGGTTTTCAAAGGCGGTCCTCTTCTCCCCTTGGAAGGAGGGATTCTCAATCCCCCCTTCCTCAAAAGCCTCCTTGATTGAGGCGGTAGTTCCTTTGTTCTCCCCTTCGCCTTCCTCTGAAGGCGCAACCTCCAGCATCCTGACCAGCACAGGATCCGGCGCGGTCTCTGGGAGGGGGGCCGGACACCGTATCAGTTTTGCTTGTGCTATCCACTCCTGTTTAGAGGGCAATTGGTCAAAAGGCGAATCATAAGAAAGGCAAACCAACGGTATGTCCGGACTCAGAGCTACTTACTTGTGTATCCGGGCGATTGCAGCTTAGGTCGGCGTCCTCGGTCAACTCCGGACACACCTCTTGTGATCCGAAGAACAATTTGTACATCTCCACGGGTGTCGTACCCATGAAGTGTTGGAGAATTCGTGGTCCCTCCAGATTAAACTGCCACAACCGGAGAGGACGGCGTTTGCAGGGAAGGGGACGCCTAATCAGCATGACCTGCATCACCACAACCAGATCGATCTCCCTCGCTTGGAGGTCTTGAATCCGGCCCTGCAGTAGGGGCACGTCCTTTGACGGCCCCCAGTTGAGCCCTTGGCTGACCCATGACATCAGCCGCTGTGGAGGGCCTGAGCGAAAGATGGGCGGCGGTTTCTGCCTGCTGCCCCTGGGAGCGGTTATGTAGAACCATTCCTGCTGCCAGAAGCCAAGCTCCTCCTGAAAAGAGCCCTCGGGCCATGGAGCGTCGGCCCTTCTGCTTACAACCGCCCCGTCGCACTCTGCTTGACGCCCCTCGATCATCTTCGGCTCCACGATGAAGGTCTTAAGACACAAGCCGAAGTGAGGGGTAACGTGGAGAAAGGCTTCGGAGACGACAATGAATGAAGAGATATGGAGGATGGACTCCGGAGCCAAGTCATGGAATTCCAACCCATAGTAAAACATGAGCCCTCTCACAAAAGGATCCGTCGGGAAGACTAAACCCCGACGGAGGTGTGATACAAACACGACATACTCGCCGGGCTCGGGGGTGGGGATGACTTGCCCTTCGGCAGGCAACCTATGCGAAATTTCGTAAGTCAGGTACGTGGACTCTCGCAGCTTTAGCACGTCTTCTTCCGTGACAGAGGAGGGCATCCACCGGCCCTGTAGGTCGGAGCCGGACATTGTTGAAGGTCCGAAGCGCTTGAATCTGGGGCTCTGGGTGTTGGAACTCGGGGCGAGGAGAAGATTCGATTGAGGATTGAAGAAAAGAAACAAGCCTTGGTCCCGTTATAAAGAGGGAGAATACCAAGAGCCGTCCCCGTGACCGTCCGGGGCTCGCCTCCGATAGAGGGGGCGTGGCAACGGGCGCGGTTGGGTTACCCATGTCCGTATTGATGGGAATCCCGGAATAAGGGGAACACGATCTCTGCTTCGACAAGACGTGCCAAGGAAACCGCTTCGCTAAATGCGCTGAGGTGGTATGATAAAAAACAATTCTAGGCTTGGTGATGGCGTGACGTCATGCCACAAAATATGTCAGCAGATTGAACTTGTGTACATATTATTCTCTCTACGGTGGAATATGGAATTTATTTTGCAGAGCCGGACACTATCCTGGTGTTCACAATCTTCTATGAGTTATACGGAGGAGGAACCCGCCTTGCAATGCCGAACAATATGCGCGCCGGACTCATCGTCATTGAAGCCTGGTTCAGGGGCTACTTAGGGAGTCCTGGACTAGGGGGTGTCCGGATAGCCGGACTATCATCGTCAGCCGGACTCCAAGACTGTGAAGATACAAGATTGAAGACTTCGTCCCGTGTCCGGATGGGACTTTCCTTGGCGTGGAAGGCAAGCTTGGCGATACGGATATGTAGATCTCCTACCATTGTAACCGACTCTGTGTAACCCTAGCCCTCTCCGGTGTCTATATAAACCGGAGGGTTTTAGTCCGTAGGAGGCACAACCATTACAACAATCATACCATAGGCTAGCTTCTAGGGTTTAGCCTCCTTGATCTCGTGGTAGATCCACTCTTGTACTACCCATATCATCAATATCAATCGAGCAGGAGTAGGGTTTTACCTCCATCGAGAGGGCCCGAACCTGGGTAAAAACATCGTGTCCCTTGTCTCCTGTTACCATCCGCCTAGACGCACAGTTCGGGACCCCCTACCCGAGATCCGCCGGTTTTGACATCGACAAGGACACTGCGCGGGCTGGCGCCCGACTGGCACCCTTGGTCATCATGGCTTGCGTCATGGGCACCTCGCGAGGTACCCCGCCTTGAACTCTCCGCCTCCTCATGAGCCAGCCTGACGAGGCCGTGCCTGAGGAAGCTCCTTGTCGTCCCCCCCCCCCCCCCCGCGAGGCTTGGCCCCTCGCAAGGGTATTGAGCCTGTGTTGATGAAGATGGGCTATGTTGGGCCTCCTTTGAGCCATGCCGCAGGCCGCAGGCAGGCAAGTCTGGGGACCCCCGTTCCCAGAACGCCGACAGTATTCACCTTTGGGTGATGTCAACAATAATAGTTCATGCTAACTTACATCCAATTGGATATATATATATATATATATATATATATATATATATATATATATATATATATATATATATATCAGGATCACCCCAACACAAAGTGCTTGCCAAAGGATAAAATGAAAAAGGGAAAGGTGAAGATCACCTTGACTCTTGCATAAAGTAAAAGACATAAAGTAAACGATAGGCCCTTCGCAGAGGGAAGTAGAGGTTGTCATGCGCTTTTAGGATTGGATGCACAAAATCTTAATGTGAATGAATGTCACTTTATATTGCCACTTGTATATGGACCTTTATTATGCAGTCCGTCGCTTTTATTGTTCCACAACAAGATATCATATAAAGCTATTTTCTTCACACCAAAAGATCATACATATTTAGATAGCAATTTTTATTGCTTGCATCGATGACAACTTACTTGAAGGATCTTACTCAATCCATAGGTAGGTATGGTGGACTCTCATGGCAAAACTGGGTTTAAGGATATTTGGAAGCACAAGTAGTATCTCTACTTGGTGCAAGGAATTTGGCTAGCATGAGGGGGAAAGGCAAGATCAACATGTTTGAATGATCCATGAAAATATACTTTAACTAAGATGTCGGAAAACATAAGCCATTACGTTGTCTTCCTTATCCAACATTAACTCTTTAGCATATCATACTTAATGAGTGCTCCCAATTATAAAAGATGTCTAGGATAGTGTATTTATATGTGGAATCTCTCTTCCTTCAATATTCTTTCATGAATTGTTCAAATGACCAATACGATGCTTGCTAACCTTCAATAAATTTACAACCTCTACCTCTTAGATGTGATGTCATTACTCCCCATGGGATAAGCAAATGAGGCATATATAATTTCAGATTTATGACAATCAACTCATTCAACCATCTACTCATAGGATATAAGTGAAGCACACGAGTAAATGAAAAACTACTCTAAAAAGATATAAGTGGAGATCAATGAGTAGCTAAATAATTATGTAACTATAAGAAGACTCTCTCTCATTTAAGAATTTCAGATCTTGGTATTGTATTCAAACAGCAAGCAAAACAAAATAAAATGACATTGCAAGGATAGCACAACTCAAGTGAAGAAGCAAAAACTTAGGCTCAACCGATACTAACCGATAGTTGTTGAAGAAGAAAGGTGGGATGCCTACCGGGGCATCCCCAAGCTTAGACGCTTGAGACTTCTTGAAATATTATCTTGGGGTGCCTTGGGAATCCCCAAGCTTGAACTTTTGTGTCTTCTTAATTCCTCTCATATCATGGTTTCTCTTTTTATCAAAAGCTTCATCCACACCAAACTCAACAAGAACTCGTGAGATAGGTTAGTATAAACCAACGCAAAATCTTATCATTTTCTACTGTAACAAATCACTAAAATTATTATTCAACATTGCATACTAAATGACTCTGCATATTTAACACTCCTATCCTCAAATAGAATCATTAAACAAGCAAACATATGCAAACAATGCAAACATAACAGCAATCTGTCAAAACAGTACAGTCTGTAAAGAATGCAAGAGTATCAATACTTCTCTAACTCCAAAAATTATGAACTAAAATTTCCACTGTAATAAATTTATCAGAGCTCATTATGCAAAAGGTTTCAACATTATATCATGCTCTGACTTTTCTAGGGAATTGTTGTAACAGCAGTAAACTTTCTGTTTTCAAACAGCAACATGTATACTAGCAAAATAACCATGGCAAAGGCTATCCTTGACTTTTTTATTGAAACTAAAGATGCAAAACATTATTCTAAATAACATCAAGCAAATACTAACAAGGTAAAATGACGCTCCAAGCAAAACACATATCATGTGGCGAATAAAAATATAGCTCCAAGTAAAGTTACCAATGAACAAAGACGAAAGAGGGGATGCCTTCCGGGGCATCCCCAAGCTTAGGCTCTTGGTTGTCCTTGAATATTACCTTGGGGTGCCTTGGGCATCCCCAAGCTTAGGCTCTTGCCACTCCTTATTCCATAGTCCATCAAATCTTTACCCAAAACTTGAAAACTCCACAACACAAAACTCAACAGAAAACTTGTAAGCTCCGTTAGTATAAGAAAATAAAACCACCACTTAGATACTGTAATGAACTCATTCTAAATTCATATTGGTGTAATATCTACTATATTCCAACTTATCTATGGTTCATACCCTCCGATACTACTCATAGATTCATTAAAATAAGCAAACAACACATACAAAACAGAATCTGTCAAAAACAGAATAGTCTGTAGTAATCTGTATCAAACGTATACTTCTGGAACCCCAAAAATTCTACCAAACTAGGAAGTCCTAAAAAATTCTACCAAATTAGGAAGTCCTAAACAAAATAGATCTTGCTTCCAAAGGTTCTTTTATGGGAACCGAGATCTTAGAGGCCTAGAATGTGCTTGATAGAATTCGGTATAATGCTGAGAGTTGGTACTTGTGTTCAAAGTAAAAGACTAAGGTTGATCCTGTTTATGATAGTATTAAATCTTTCCTTAGAACAAAGGAGATGAAATTCATTCGGCATGAGCTAAATATTGGAATTGACCCCATATTGCATATCTTTAAAGAATTTTCTGAGTTTCTGCATTTACAAGATAAAAAGTTCATAAAGCATACCATGGATCTAAGGCTATTTGCATGATAGAAGCAATTACAAAGAAGACTACTCCACCTCAGAACCGAAAATAAGCTTACCGTAAACAGAACGGTAAAAATCTAGAAGGTTCACTTTTAGCTAAGGGTAAAAAGAGCATCAAGAGGGAACAATGTGAGATGACACCTTATGTTGATATTGTGAAAGAACTTGCTACACCCATATCAGTGATGAATAAAGAAGTCTATCTAGACCGAGACACCACTTCTTATCTCAATGGGTGTACCGAAGTTAAGGATCCAGGTAAACAAATTTTACATGTTCCTTCGGATGCAAGCCTTATTTTGGGTTGTGTGACCCTGGGTCTCCAGTCAATATTATTCCTTACACTCTTTATGCAAAAAATTATGAAGAAATTTCTCCATGTGTTCTTGAGCCAACTGATTGTGCTATTAAGCTTGGAGATAAGACTAATAGAAAACCATGAGGCATCCTGGAGTACCATGATGACATATTCACGAAGAGAGCAGCACCCGCGAGTGTTGCCGTCGTCCGCTACAAAGTGAGGAGCTTTCACTCGGCAGCTCCCCCGTGCCACCACGAGGTCTCCAGGACAAAGCGTGGCGATTTTAGATCTCCAAATTCGAATCGAGGCACCGTCACTGCCAGTGACAGAAAGCACGCCCGAGCCGTCCGACACTCCAGCTCCTGCTGCCCACACGGCTGAGAGGGAAAGCGCCACCATGGTGCCTGCTGGAGAGCCAACCATGTGGACCGCACTCCGGGGCTGCCGCGTCGGCATCCAAGTTAGAGAAACCACCAACCGTCCACATCACAATGTATCTACTGCGGTAGGAAGAGTAAAAACGCACATTCTTTCATTCCTAGCCCAACATCATGCACAGATTTGGATTAATGCCTCCGCAGTAAGAGGAGCACACTCCTACGTATCCGCCCAGTCCCGGTGGATTAAGGGAGACACAAACCTGTGAGAACTAGCGTCGGCCGTCAAGCACGGTTGCATGACGCCATGTCCGTGGTCCTCGCCACCAATCTATCTGACAGAATAGTGGCACCTATAAGGAGAGAGAACATCACCTATGGGAATCTCTCGGACTAAGACCATCATCACCTACCCAAATCAGGAGCACCCCCCTATGAGAAGAAAGGAGCCACCACCCTCCGCACGCCAATCACCATCGCCAGAGCTGCCATAACCTCGCCGGTCACTAGTGCACCCACCACCGCCGGAATGCGGCCCCTACCAAACCACCATCGATGTCAACCACCACTGCAGGTACGCAACAAAGGTCACCAAGCCACGTTGATCGCAGATCGTGCACCCTTGTAGGAGTCAGAGACCAGACCTGGCTGGAGGCCGGCAAGCACGCCACCACCAGTGATACGTCTCCAACGTATCTATAATTTTTTATTGTTCCATGCTGTTATATTATCATTCTTGGATGTTTTACCATCATTTTATATCATTTTTTGGTACTAACCTATTGACATAGTGCCTAGTGCCAGTTGTTGTTTTCTGCTTGTTTTTTACATCGTAGGAAATCAATACCAAATGGAGTCCAAATGCAACAAAACTTTTTGTGGAATATTTATGGACCAGAAGACACCCAGTGGGCCAGAGAAGCACCTGGCGGTGCCCCGAGGGGGGAACAACCGCCCAGGCGCGCCCAGGTGGGCTGTGCCCACCTCGGTGGCCTCCCGCACCGCCTCTTTGCTCTATAAATACCGCAATGTTCTAGAAGCCCTAGGGGAGTCGACGAAAATCAATTCCACCCACCTCATGTTCCACAACTACCGGATCCAATCTAGACACCATCACAGAGGGGTTCATCATCCTCATTGGTGCCTCTCCGATGATGCGTGAGTAGTTCATTGTAGACCTACGGGTCCGTAGTTAGTAGCTAGATGGCTTCCTCTCTCTCTTTTGATTCTCAATACACTGGTCTCTTGAAGATCCATATGATGTAACTCTTTTTTGCGGTGTGTTTGTTGGGATCCGATGAACTTTGAGTTTATGATCAGATCTATGTTTTTATCCATGAAAGTTATTTGAGTCTTCTTTGATCACTTATATGCATGGTTTCTTATAGCCTCATATTTCCTCTCCGATATTTGGGTTTTGTTTGGCCAACTTGATCTATTTATCTTAAAATGGGAAGAGGTGCTTTGTGATGGGTTTGTGAAAGTGCAACTTATCCCCGGGTGGTTTTGGTAATTCATAACAACATATAGCTCATTGAACTAATATCCTTTCAAGTTGAATATTTCAGAAAGTTCAATGATGGGCATGGCATGGACTAGAGATGTGGACCCCTCAAAATGCTAAGGACAAATATTGGCAAAAGCTCAAGACTCTTCATTTCTATTTTAGTGATCCAAGATCACACCGAGACCATAGGAAAATCCAATACTATTAAAATGGGATGAGGTGTTGCTTAATGGTCTACTTGCTCAACATGCTTAGTGATATGCTCCAAAGCCCTCAACCACTTTCTCATATCCCAATATGTCCTAAACCTAAAGTCAAACTTGGCCCCACTGATTTGATCCATCCAGCGCCACCGAGTTCTTTTGACATAGCCATAGCCAGAAACCCTAATCAGTTTGGTCTCACCGGTAGAGATTTCGGTCTCACCGAGATGGGATTGCAAACTCTTTGTTTCCCTTCGTAATGTTTCGGTCTCATGGAAATGAGTGATCGGTCCCACCGAGTTCGCAATGCAAACTCTCTGTTTCCCTTTCATAACATTTTGATATCACCGAAAGGACCGATCGGTCCCATCGAGTTTTCCTGACCAACTCTCTGTTTGCTTATTACTAAAATCAGTCTCACCGAGTTCATGTAATCGGTCAAACCGAGATAAGGTTTTGCCCTAACCCTAGCACATCAGTCCCACTGAGTTGATCATGTCGTTCCCACCGAGAATCCTAACATTCACATTTTGAACTAAATCGGTCTCACTGAGTTCACCTATTCGGTCTGACTGAGTTGGGTCAAATGTGTGTAACGGTTAGATTTTATGTGGAGGCTATATATACCCCTACACCCCCTTCTCTATTCAAGAGAGAGCCATCAGAACGTGCCTACACTTACACTATTCATTTTCTGAGAGAGAACCACCTACTCATGCGTTGAGACCAAGACATTCCAATCCAACCACAAGAATCTTGATCTCTAGCCTTCCCCAAGCTGCTTTCCACTCAAATCATCTTTCCACCATAGCCAAATCTACGAGAGAGAGTTGAGCGTTGGGGAGACTATCATTTGAAGCACAAGAGCAAGTAGTTCATCATCAACACACTATCTATTACCTTTTAGAGAGTGGTATCTCCTAGATTGGTTAGGTGTCACTTGGGAGCCTCCGTCAAGATTGTGGGGTTGAACCAAGGAGTTTGTAAGGGCAAGGAGATCGCCTACTTCGTGAAGATCTACCCAAGTGAGGCATGTCCTTCATGGGCGATGGCCATGGTGGCATAGACAAGGTTGCTTCTTCGTGGACCCTTCGTGGGTGGAGCCCTCCGTGGACTCGCGCAACCGTTACCCTTCGTGGGTTGAAGTCTCCATCAACGTGGATGTACGATAGCACCACCTATCCTAACCATGCCAAAAATCCATGTGTCGACATTGCGTTTGCCTTTCCAAACCCCTCCCTTTACCTTCATATGCAATGATTTACATTCCGCTGCTATACTCTTAGAATTGCATGTGTAGGTTGATTGCTTGACTTGTGCTAAGTTGTTAAAATCTGCGAGGACTTAAAATTGGGAAAAGGCTAGATTTTTATTTGGTCAAGATTCTAATCACCCCCCTCTAGACCTACTTTTGATCCTATAAGTGGTATCAGAGCTTTGGTCTCCATTTTCCTTGATTTCCATAGCTTTGGTGATCATAGCCTTGGTTTCACAACCTAGGAGTGTATGGCGTCTAGCAAGGGAAATTACCACCGTAGAGGTCCTTACTTTGATGGTACTAATTTTTCTAGTTGGAAGCATAAGATGAAAATGCATATTCTTGGACATAACCCTGCCGTTTGGGCTATTGTGTGCATTGGTTTGCAAGGTGAATTCTTCAAAGATGGAAGAGAACCGAATCGTGAAGCAACCGCGGAAGAATTGAAGATGTTGCAATACAATGCTCAATCTTGCGATATCCTCTTCAACGAATTATGCCCCAAAGAATTCAACAAAATCAGCCGCCTTGAGAATGCAAAGGAAATTTGGGATACTTTGGTTGATATGCACGAAGGTACCGAGTCCGTCAAGGAATCCAAATTGGATGTGCTTCAAAGTCAAACTTGACAAGTTCAAAATGAAGGATGGTGAAGGTGTCACTGAAATGTACTCTAGGCTTGCTCTCATCACAAATGAGATTGCCGGCTTAGGTAGTGAAGAGATGACCGACAGATTCATCATCAAGAAGATCCTAAGAGCCTTGGATGTAAAATATGATACCGTGTGCACCTTAATCTAAATGATTCCCAATTACAAAGATCTCAAGCCAACGGAAGTCATTGGTAGAATTGTTGCTCATGAGATGCCACTCAAGGATAAAGAAGAGCTTCACAATAAGTCTAGTGGTTCTTACAAAGCCTCATGTGATGATCCTACAACATCAAGTGAGAAACAAGCCTTTAATGAAGAGTTGGGCCTAATGGTGAAGAACTTCAACAAGTTCTACAAGAGTAGAAGCAAAGAAAGAAGTTCCAAGTCAAGGTCCTACAATGCAAAAGATCTTCTAGTCGTGATCACAATTGCTACAATTGTGGAAGACCCAAACACTAATCTAGTGAGTGTACGGCTCCCTACAAGATAAGAGAAGACTCACCTAAAAGGAGAAGCAAAAGAGAGGAATCACCACCAAGAGAGAGAAGGAGTAGAGATGATCGTCATGAACGAAGACCCTCTCGCAGAAGCAAGGATTCAGAAAGGAAGGACAAGTCATCAAAGAGCTACGCAAGGTGAAGACATCAAGCTCATGTTGGTGAATGGGTATCCGGCTCTGACTCTGACAACTACTCCGAGAGAAGCTATCACTCCGACTCCGAATATACTCAAGATGAAGGTGTTGCCGGTCTTGCACTTGTGTCATCCAACTCCTATGACATATTTGATTCAGCAAAGGAAGGGATTGGAAGATGATTCATTGCTAAAGGCCCCAAGGTATCACACCCCGAGTATGTTGATTTCAGTAGTGATGAAGATGATTTGCTTGTTGACAACTCTAGTGAATAAAACTATGATGAAATTGCTATTAATCATGCTAATCAAAATAAAACGAATGACGATGATAAGAAGGAGATTTAGCGTCTAACTAAAGAACTAAACACTCTTAAGTTAGCTCATGAAACTACCTTAGAGGGTCATCGAGAGCTTTTAAAGACTCATGAGAAGCTACGCTTTGAAAAGCTCAATCTAGAGCAAGATCATGGGTTCTTAAAAGCAATCAATGATGATCTTCGTAAGAAAAGTTCTTCTTACATTGCCAAGTGTATACTCTTGTCTACTTACATGCCACAAGTAAAATCTAGCAACAAGAGCAAGAAAGATTCTTCTTCTAGTAGTAACAATAATCATGTTAAATCCAATATTGTTGCTTCTAATAGTTCTCTTGATTCCACTAATGATTCTCTTATCCAAGTTACACTTGAGAAAGAAAATAGCTTATTGAAGGGAATTATAGAGAAAGGTGTTTACAAGAGCCTTGTCAGAAGTAAGCAATTTGAGGAAATTGTACACAAGCAAGGAAGGCACCGGAAGAATCAAGGAGTTGGTTTTGAATGTAAGTTCAATGCCAATGGAGTTGAGTGGGAAGAAGATAAATACTCGAAGATGAAATTTGTTCCTCAACAAGAGAAGTACGATCCCACTTCTTTCAAGGGAACACAAGCTCAAGAGGATCTTCCACCACAAGACCACAAGCTAAAAGGCAAGGACAAGCTTCAAGAGGAGATTGATGCATTTGAAGAAGCTCCTAAGGCCTTGGTCAAGTGGATTCCCAAGAATACATCAAGTTCTACTTCATCAAGTACAACTACAACTCCAAGGATTCCCATCAAGATGATGTGGATCCCAAAGAAGAAGAACTAGAGAGTTCTTGAGGGTGACTCCGCCAACATACTTCACTCATATTCATTTGGCAAGGACAAGTGCAATCAACTTCCACATCTTGCACTAGTTCAAGGAGTCACAAACCCTCTTGTTATTAATACAAGGGACAAGGTAACCTAATGCTTTCATGGACAACATCATGTGTGTATTTCACTCTATGTCTATGGATATCCTTGTGTGTTCCTTGTGGGACTGACCCATGTAGGTATTGAAAGTGCAACTCACTCCAACGGATTGCTCCAAATGATCTACATCAACATTGAGCATCTACATCTTCAACACCTACATAAAGTCATCATCGACAAAACCCAAAGTCAGTTCATTCCTCTTTGGGGGGATATCACATCTAGGGGGAGCTTTGCTCTAAAAATTGAGCTAAAGCAACTCTAATGGTGTGAACACAACAATGCTTTATGTAAAAGTGGTAACCCCACTTGTGCTTAACCGATGAGTATGACCTACGGTCAAATGTTCTCATTTGACTCCTCATTCAATATACTCATATATAGATGACCTAGTCATTGCCAATTGCTTGATGGATGCTAGAGTTTCTGTGCATGCTTTGCCACATATTTTATTTTCTATCTTATTGTGTGAGCATGTTGGTTGCATATTTTTACCATTCGAGGCATCCATTTGTTGCTTTGATTGTTTGGCTTTTCTTTTTGCCACATGGATGGACAACAATGCCTAAGTACTCCCTCTAGCTATCTATGCTTTTCTCGTCTCTAATTCTATTCATGCTACATCACAAAGCTTGATCAAGTCATATTCCGACCCTCCGAGTGAGTGAAAATACCCAAGTGCAGGGAATCATCGTAGCAATTCCCAATGGTGGAAATGATAAGTATGGAGTGTCGAACCCACAAGGAGCTAAAGGTAAGATCAATATTCTCTCAAGTCCTATCTGCTACTGATACGACTCTACGTACACCGAGCGTTTGCTTCCAACTAGAAACGAGAAATAAAACTATGTTGTGGGTATGAAGAGGATAACTTTGCATGATATCGTAAAGATAAAATATAAAAGTAGGTTCTATTATCATAAAGTTAGAATATATTACTAAATATTATAAATAGAGAGTGTGTAATAATGATGGATCGGTGTGCGGAATTATCCTAGGCGATTGTTAACAAGACAGGTAGTCGTCATTGCAATTTCATATGAGGGTGAGGCATAAGCTAACATACTTTCTATTCTTGGATCATATGCACTTATGATTGGAACTCTAGCAAGCATCCGCAACTACTAAAGATCATTAAGGTAAAACCCAACCATAGCATTAAAGCATCAATTCCCCTTTATCCCATACGCAACAACCCCCTTACTCGGGTTTATGCTTCTGTCACTCAAGCAACCCACTATAAGCGAATCATGAACATATTGCAACACCCTACAGTGGGAATCCCTCATGCTTGCGCGACACGGAGGGCACAATAGGAAAACACCAAAATAAAACATACAACTCGTACCAATCTAGATCATCAATCAACCCAAAGACAAAGGATATCTACTCAAAACATCATAGGATGGCAACACATCATTGGATCATAATATGTGGCACAAAGCACCATGTTCAAGTAGGGATTACAGCGGGGTGCGGGAGAGTGGACCGCGTAAAAGAGATGAGGATGGTGATGTTGATAAAGACGATCATCGCGGTGATGATTCCCCTCCCGATGGCACTTCAGCACCACCGAGAGAGAGAGGAGGAGAGGTTATCCCCCTTGTGCTTCCTCCTCCATGGCCCCCCCCCCTAGATGGTGAGAGGTTCTCCCTCTGGTCCTTGGCCTTCATGGCGATGATGGCCCCTCCGGGATCCTCCTCCATGGCCTCCGGTGATGATGGACCCCTCCGGCAGGGTGCTAGAGAGAGCCTAGATTGATTTTTCGTGGCAACAGAGGCTTGCGGCGGCGGAACTTCTGATCTAGGTTATTTTCTGGAGGTTTCTGTATTTATAGGAATTTTTGGCGTAGGTCTCACGTCACGGGGGGTCTCTGGGTCGTCCATGAGATAGGGGCCCACGCCCAGGGGGGGGGGGGGGGGGCGCCCCCACCCTCGTGGACAGCCTGAGACTCTTCTGTCCCAACTCTTTACTTTGGGGGCTTCTTTTGGTCCATAAAAAATCATCAAAAATTGGCGTGTCAAATTGACTCCGTTTGGTATTCCTTTTCTGCGATACTCAAAAACAAGGAAAAAACAGAAACTGTCACTGGGCTCTAGGTTAATAGGTTAGTCCCCAAAATCATATAAAATATCATAGAAATGCATATAAAACATCTAAGATGGATAATATAATAGGATGAATACTTCATAAATTATAGATACGTTGGAGACGTATCAGCATCCCCAAGCTCAATTCCTGCTTGTTCTCGAGTAGGTAAATGATAAAAGAAATAATTTATGAAGTGTGAATGATAGCAGGTGCACAAGTTTGATCAATGATAATTTCAATCACCTTTTCTAGCATCATTATATGTCATAATAGTAGCTCATCTCATAAAAATTTTCATGATCAAGTAACAAGCTATTCACATGTTAAAGTATAGATCATAAACTTTCTTGAAAACTAACAAACCGTGCTCTTAGTCATCAAACAATTGCAATTCATCTTATTTTCGGGAAGAGTCTATGTAAGAGCCTTGATTCAGCAAACTTCACATACTCAACTATCATGTAATCTTTCACAATTCCTAACACTCATGTGATATTTATGGGTTCAAAGTTTTAATCGGACATAGAGAAAGATAGGGGCTTATAGTTTTGCCTCCCAACCTTTTACCTCAAGGGTAATGTCAACAATAATAACTCATGAAAACCTACATCCAAGTGGATATATATATCCGGATCGCTCCAACACAAAGTGCTTGCCAAAGGAAAAAGTGTAAAAAGGAAAGGTGATGATCACCATGACTCTTGTATAAGGGTAGATGATAAAAGTAAAAGATAGGACCTTCGCAGAGGGAAGCAGAGGTTGTCATACGCTTCTATGGTTGGATGCACAAAATCTTAATGCAAAAGAACATCACTTTATATTGCCTCTTGTGATAAAGACCTTTATTATGCAGTCCGTCGCTTTTATTTCTTCCCTATCACAAATTCGTAGAAAGCTTATTTTCTTCGCACTAATAGATCATACATATTTAGAGAGCAATTTTTATTGCATGCACCTATGACAACTTACTTGAAGGATCTTACTCAATCCATAGGTAGGTATGGTGGACTCTCATGGCAAAACTGGTTTAAGGGATGTTTGGAAGCACAAGTAGTATTTCTACTTTGTGCAAAGAATTTGGCTAGCATGAGAGGGGAAGGCAAGCTCAACATGTTGGATGATCCAAGACAAAATAACGTTTCAGATATAGGAAAACATAACCCATTAAGTTTTCTTCCTTGTCCAACATCAACCTTTTAGCATGTCATATTTTAGTGAGTGCTCACAATTACAAAAGATGTCCAAGATAGTATATCTATATGTGAAATCTCTCTTCCTTCAATATTCTTTCATGAATTGTTCAAGTGACCAATTCTGCGTTTGCTAACTTTCAATAAGTTTACTACCTATACTTATTATGTGTGAAGTCATTACTCCCCATAGTATAAGCATATGAAACATATATAAATTCAGATTTATGATATTCAATTCATTCAACCATTTACTCATAGTATATACGTGAAGCACGTGAGTAAATGACAAGCTACTCCAAAAAGATATAAGTGAAGAATACTGGGTAGTCAAATAACTAACTAGCCATGGGAGGATTCTTTTTCATTCAAGGTTTCAGATCCAATGTTTTTATTCAAACAGAAAGTAAAATTGAAAATACGCTCCAAGCAAAACACATATCATGTGACGAATGAAAATATAGGTCGGAGTAAGGTATACCGATAGTTTTGAAGACAAAAGAGGGGATGCCTTCCGGGGCATCCCCAAGCTTAGGCACTTGAGTCTTCCTTGAATATTACCTTGGGGTGCCTTGGACATCCCCAAGCTTAGGGTCTTTCCACTCCTTATTCTCCTCATATCGATATCTCACCCAAAGCTTGAAAACTTCAATCACACAAAACTTAACGGAGCTTTGTGAGATAGGTTAGTATGATAAAGAGTAAACCATTCACTTTGGTACTGTCAAACACAAGGTTCATAATTGTTATCACACACTGTCTATGGTACCATATCATTTATACAATTTATATTGAGTAATATGAGCCATAGAAACTAGAAAACAAGCAAACTATGCAATGAAAAGAGAATCTGTCAGAAATAGAACAGTCTATAATGATCTGAACAGAAACCATACTTCTGCTACTCCAAAAATTATGAACTAAATTGGTGAACGTGAGGAATTTGTCTATTAATCATCTTCAAAAAGAATCAACCTAAAATCACTCTCCAGTAAGGAATGGCATCTATTCTCGTGAGCGCAAAGTTTCTATTTTTTACAACAAGATTGCAAAGACTTCACCCATGTCTTCCCAAAGGTTCTACTTGTCACTTTACTGAAACAAAAGCTACAAAACATGATTAACATAGTAGATTAATCATGTAAACACACAAAAACAGTAAGGGTAAATATTGGGATGTCTCCCAACAAGCGCTTTTCTTTAGTGCCTTTTAGCTAGGTATGATGATTTCAAAGATGATCACATAAAAGATAAGAATTGAAACATAAAGAGAGCATCATGAATAATATGACCAGCACATTTAAATCTAACCCACTTCCTATGCTTAGGGATTTTGTGAGCACATAATTTATAGGAACAAGAATCAGCTAGCATAGGAAGGCAAAACAAGTATAACTTCAAAACTTTAAGCACATACAGAGGAAACTTGATATTATTGCAACTCCTACAAGCATGTATTACTCCCTCATAATAATTTTCAGTAGCATCATGAATGAGTTCAACAATATAACCATCACATAAAGCATTCTTTCCATGATCTACAAGCATACAAATTTTACTACTCTCCACATAAGCAAAATTCTTCTCATTCGGAATAGTGGGATCACTAATTCCTAAAGTTGACACTCTTCCAAACCTGCTTTAGATGATAGTATTGTTCATACTCCAAAAGATATAAGTGAAGTTCATGGAGAATTCTATAATTAATATAGTCTAACCAATATCCAAGCTAAAAATATATAAGTGAAGGGGACGAAGCATTCTATAAAACCATACTCAAAAGATTTAAGTGAAGCACAAAGAGCAATTCTATAAGATCATACTTAAAAGATATAAGTGAAGCACATGAAGTATTCTATAAATCAATGAAGGGCTATCTCATACTAGCATGGTTCTTAAAAGAAGAACAAAAACACAAAGGACACAAATCATGTGAACAAAACAAAACCGAGGTATACCGATATTTGTTGAAGAAGAAAGATGGGATGCCAACCGGGGCATCCCCAAGCTTAGATGCTTGAGTATCCTTTGAAATATTTACTTGGGGTGCCTTGGGCATCCCCAAGCTTGAATTGTTGCCTCTCTTTATTCTTCTCATATTGATAGCTCCTCGATCTTCAAACACTTCATCCACACAAAACTTTAACAAAAACTTTGTGAGATCCGTTAGTATAATAAAGCAAATCACTACCTTTAGGTACTGTTGCAAACTTATTCCAATTTCATATTAGAACTATATCTACTGTATTCCAACTTCACCATGGTTCATACCCCCCGATACTACCCATAGATTCATCAAAATAAGCGATCAACACATAGAAAACAGATTCTGTCAAAAACATGACAGTCTGTAATAATCTGGAAGTTTAGAAAACTTCTGTAGCTCCAAAAATTCTAGCAAAAATATGAAAATTTAAACAATTTGTACAGAAGTAACATGCAAAAAAGTTTCAGACCCATTTGACTTTCCAGTAAAAAATGTAAATTCACGTGCTACAGCCAAAGTTTCTGTTTTTGTACTGCACATAGTAGACAAGCAATCTAATCATCCTAAAACCAAAGCTTGGCACATTATTTTTATAATAAAATGGATATATATACAAGGGGATTGTCGGTGTCAAAACCGGTGGATCTCGGGTAGGGGTCCCGAACTGTGCGTCTAGGCGGATGGTAACAGGAGACAAGGGACACGATGTTTTTACCCAGGTTCGGGCCCTCTCGATGGAGGTAAAACCCTACTCCTGCTTGATTGATATTGATGATATGGGTATTACAAGAGTGGATCTACGACGAGATCAAGGAGGCTAAACCCTAGAAGCTAGCCTATGGTATGATTGTTGTAATGGTTGTTCGTCCTACGGACTAAACCCTCTGGTTTATATCGACACCGGAGAGGGCTAGGGTTACACAGAGTCGGTTACAATGGTATGAGATCTACATATCCGTATTACCAAGCTTGCCTTCCACGCCAAGGAAAGTCCCATCCGGACACGGGACAAAGTCTTCAATCTTGTATCTTCATAGTCTTGGAGTCCGGCCGATGATGATAGTCCGGCCATCCGGACACCCCCTAGTCCAGGACTCCCTCAGTAGCCCCCGGACCAGGCTTCAATGACGACGAGTCCAGCGCATATATTGTCTTTGGCGTTGCAAGGCGGGTTCTCCTTCAAATTCCATGTGCCTGCCGAATAGTGTCCGGCACCCTTACAAATGTTGCGCTCCTTGGCTTCCACGCCCAATAATGGCCCTCTTCCACGCGTCGCACGAATGCGAAAGGCCGGGGTATCTTTTATATTTCCCCCCTAGCTGCGCAAATAACCTGCCTATAAGAGAGGCAAGAATCTAGATCCAAATCACACCATCTTCCTTCCGCGAGTACTCATCGGAGCACTTCTGACCAAAAATCCATTCCATCATGGACCGTCGATGCGGTTCCTCCTCTCGCGCTCCCAGCCCTCCGCCAGGAGATTGGAGGAGATGTTCTGTTCCGCACAACGAGCTGGTGATGCTCCAAGCGGGCTGGCCACTTACAAAGGTGGAAAGCAAGCGGAGGCCACCCCTAGTCCCTCCAAAGGGGAGCGGGTGTGCTTCGTCCCTTATCTAATAAGGGGGCTCGGATTTCCTATTCATCCGTTTCTCCGGGGGCTTCTGGAGTTCTACGGACTCCAGCTTCATCACCTCACGCCCGCGTCCATTCTGCACATCGCGGGTTACGTAGCTCTTTGCGAGCTGTTCCTGGGCATCGAGCCCCATTTTACGCTATGGAAGAGATTGTTTTGCCTCGTACCCGTTCTCACGAGGGGTCAATATATCAAGTGGGCGGAGCCGAAATATGGCGCATCACCGGGACCAGATATCTATCCGGAACCCCAAAGAAGGCGTCCGAAGACTGGCCTTCGGAATGGTTTTATGTGGAAGAAGCTCCACTGCCAGACCCAGTTCGGATCGGCCTCCCGGAGTTCAACAAGGCTCCTCTGAAGAAGCGCCTAAGTTGGCGCCCACGGAGCCCTCAACAGGAGGAAGACAAGAGCGTCCATTACTTGATGGGCCGGATTAGGTTGATGGCCCATTCCAGATTAACCATGATCGGAGTCATGGCCATATGCATCATGCGAAGGGTGCAGCCGCTCCAATATAGGGGCCACCCCATGTGGGATTTCAACGGGGAGAACGACGCCACCTGTCATGGCCGTAAGGGGCCGGGATCGGTCGCGGATCTGGTCAAGATCCTGTCCGGCCTGTACAAGGGGGAGAAAGAGGACTTCCTCCAGACGAGCCCATTGAATGGGTTCTCCATGAATAACCCTCGGAGCTGGGTAAGCGGATGTTTATTTATCCGACCCATGCTTTCAAAGTTAAGTACCTTACTTTATGGTTTTGACGCAGGAACTGCGCCGGAATGTGGAGAGCATACATAGTCCGGCTCCACAACCCGAGGATCTGGGAAGATCCCTTGATCCGGCCTCCGAAGAGGATCCGTACATAAAGGTGGAGCTAATTGACGGGGTGTTCCACCAACTCAGCATGGACAATGCTCTAGTCGCCATCACGGCCGACTACCCCGGCCTAACTCCGGCTTCCCAATTAACTATGACCGGAGTCCTGACACTATTGCTTCATCCTTGCGTATTTCTGACCACCGTATACAATGGTGTCTCGCAGGAGGTGCCTTCAAGGCAGGAAGCCGAACCCACGGCGGCTGGCCAACAAGGGTCAGTCCGGCCCAACCAGCGGAAGAGGAGTGCGGTGCGAATTGAAACGTCATCGCAACGGTATAGCTCGCAACCGTTATTCAGGAAAAGGATTCCCAGGAGGTGTATTAATGCTCCTGACTTTTCTAGGAGAAATAGCACTCGCCGGACTGTGCCCGGAGAGGTTGCCAACCAAGCCTCTGCCCGCCAGGTTCCAACACCTGGTCCGGAGGGGGAGGCGAGCGCAAGGCGCGAGCCGGATACTCCTCCAGCGGAGGATGCCGACAGGCTGTCCGCCACTAGGTCTGAGGTGGAGAGCGCCATGAATCATAGGCGTCGCCGGACAGTTCTGCGTGACGCGTGTTTCTCCCCAGAGGCATTGAATGCCTTTAACGCGGGAGACGCGCACCTCTGTGCCGCTCAAGATGGTTTAACCAGAGGCATGGAGCAATATGTAAAAGACATACGGGTAAGAGATTTTAATAGCTGTATATGCCAGTAGCCCCCGAGACTTAAAGTAGTTAAAGTAACTGATTTAAGGATCATTTGATATGCAGGATCTTACGGAGAAGAATGCCCAATTGTCCCAGGAGCTAAAAGAGTGCAAAGCCCAACTTGAGGCCGCACTAGCTGCCACAGAAGGAGGCACAGAGACCCCCTCCGGTAACACATTATTTCAAAAAAGATAAGCGGTGTGCGGCGTGCGTATAAATCTGACAATGATATTGCAGATGTTGCCAGACTTGATCCGGACAAGCAACAGCTACTATGCCAGCTGAAGGCCGGCGAGAGGGTGCTTACGAAGGTGCAGTAGGAGAGGAACAAACTCCAGGATGCCCACGCCCAACTTGGAGAAGAGCTGAAAGGTGTTCGGGCCGAGCTGTCTGGCTCCGTGAAGGAGAATCAGCGGCTTCGTCGCGGCATCTATAGTAAGTGCTTGAGGGAACTCCTTTGAAAAGAAGAGTTTGGCGAGGAAGTCAATTGACAAAAATATGTCTGTAGATGTGCTCACAGGTCGCCCTGCGGAAGAAATGCCCGGTTCAACGGGTGACCAGCTTCCCGAGCTGGTGCAACTGCTCAAACGTGTTCGGCAGGCGATGGGTGGCGTCGTCCAGGCCTTATGGCCATCCCTCTCCCTAACCGAGGGCCTTGGAGAGCTTGCGGAGAAGCTTCAGGGAGCGCGGCAGCGCTTCCGTTTATGGAAGATATCGGCCTGCCGTCAAGGTGCCAGGGAGGCTTGGGCCATGGTGAAGATGCGGTACAAGAAGGCGGATCCAAACCACATGGCCGAGGTTGGACCTGTGGGGCCCGTGGGAAGGAGATCCCTGTGAGCTTAGTATACGGCAAAGTAGAGTTGGCCGCTAAGTATTCCCAACGGGACTGTAAATTAGACAACATGTTAGACGGGATTGAGGAGGAGTACAGTCAGTCAATTTGACGATGTATTTAAAATGACATGTGAAATGCCTTCTAGCCGGATTGTAGATCGTTTGTCTTTGCCGACCTTTTCGCTTTAACCTCAGGACCCTAGAGTCCGGAGTGTGTCCGAATACCCTCTCAGTTATGAAAAAAAACCGGGGCATGCATGGAGACCAGGCGTAGGGGTCATTAGTGCTTTATCAGACAAGTGCCCAACTAGTTATGTTATATTACATGGTTAGTAAGAAACATCTTCCAGGGAGAATAGTTCCATTAAGGGTTCCTTTCCCTGGGAGGCATGCCCTAAAGTGCATGTCCGGACTGCCAAAAGAGCAGGAAAACATCTGGGGGCAGATAAATAAATGTGTAAAAAATCATCTTTCAAGTCACCGACCGAATATTCCCTTAAGAACGCTAGCTTTCGGCTTCACCCAGTCTGAGGTACACATCCGGCTGACCCGGCAGTAACAATCGCAGAGGTGCTCCCTTTACCTCCTAGCCGAACAATCGGGAACGTAGGGGTAAGCACAGGAGCCAGGCAACCCAGCTTGGCCAAAACTTAAGTCATATCGATGCATATAATGGTGAATAAAAGGTACATGTGGAAGTTTAACACATGTGCTGGGTATGAAGCCCGTATAATTAAGCTTCTGTTAAAGAAGCCCCCAGGTATAATGAGTGCGGGTAGCACATCAAGTGTGTGCGAACAATGCGCAAATAGGCCCTCAAGGGCTTTTATGAAAAAGGTGGGAAAAAAGAGAGAAACCAAAAGACAGCTGAAGTGTAAAAAGGTGGACGGAGGAAGGAGACGAACTCTTAGTCCGGCGCTAGGCGTAGAATCTTCGTAGGCGGGCTGCGTTCCATGGGTTCGGCTCGAGTCGGTTGTCCGATGCATTTCGCAGACGGTATGCTCCGCCGGTCAGGACTTGGTCAATGATGAAGGGACCTTCCCATTTGGGCTTGAGTTTGTCCTTTTTCTTGTCTGGCAGGCGTAGAACTAGTTCGCCAACATTGTAAGTTTTAGCCCGTACTTCTCTGCTTTGATATCTTCGAGCCTGCTGCTGATAGAATGTGGAACGGGCCTTTGCCGCATCGCGTTCCTCCTCCAATGGTCCAAGCTGTCCAGCCGATCCATCTTGGCTTCTCTTTCTTCGTACATGCGCACTCGAGGTGAGTCATGAATTATGTCGCAGGGCAAAACTGCCTCTGCGCCGTATACCATAAAGAATGGTGTGAATCCGGTAGTACGGTTTGGCGTGGTCCGTAGCCCCCAGAGTACGGAGTCAAACTCCTCTACCCAGTGCGTGTTAGATTCCGTAAGGGACCGCACTAGTCTGGGCTTGATGCCGCTCATTATCAGACCATTTGCTCGCTCAACTTGACCGTTGGTTTGAGGATGATAGACTGAAGCGTAGTCGAGCTTAATGCCCATATTTTTTCACCAGAGTTTGACCTCGTCGGCCGTGAAGTTCGTGCCATTATCGGTAATGATGCTATGGGGGGCGCCATAACGGTGTACTACCCCGGATATGAAGTCTATCACTGGTCCGGACTCTGCCGTTTTAACTGGCTTGGCCTCTATCCATTTGGTGAATTTGTCCACCATGACCAATAGGTACTTTTGCTTGTGGGTTCCCCCTTTAAGGGTCCAACCATGTCAAGCCGCCAGACCACGAACGGCCAGGTAATGGGTGTAGTTTTGAGGGCGGTGGGTGGCATATGGCTCTGATTAGCAAAGAGCTGACAGCCGACGCATCTTTGGACTAAGTCCTGAGCATCTGCCTGGGCCGCCGGCCAATAAAATCATTTACGGAAGGCCTTACCTACAAGGGCCCGGGCTGCAGCGTGGTGTCCGCCTATTCCGGCGTGAATTTCAGCTAGAAGATTTCGCCCTTCCTGTTCGGAGATGCACCTTTGAAGGACTCCGGTTGTGCTTTTCTTATAAAGTTCTCCCTCATGGACCTTGTAGGCTTTAGATCGCCGAACTATGCAGCGGGCCTCATTTTGGTCTTCGGGAAGTTCCTGCCTAATTAAGTAGGCTAGGAATGGTTCTGTCCACGGGGAAATTACCGCCATTATTTCGTGGGCTGAAGGTGTTATTTCATCGGCTGAACCGCCGATTATGTCAGATTGTTCTGTGTTGGGTGGCGGGGTTGTTTCCGGGTTGTTATTTCCGGACTCCTCTTCCCATAGTACGGATGGCTTAAAGAGCCGTTCCAGGAAGATGTTTGGAGTGACAGCGTCACGTTTTGCGCTGATGCGTGCCAACACGTCGGCTGCTTGGTTATTATCCCGGGCTACGTGGTGGAATTCGAGTCCTTCGAACCGGGCTGACATTTTTAGGACAGCGTTACGATAGGCTGCCATTTTCGGATCCTTGGCGTCAAAGTCTCCATTTACTTGGGATATTGCAAGGTTTGAATCCCCGCGCACCTCTAGGCGTTGAATACCCATGGAGATTGCCATCCAGAGACCATGTAGGAGGGCCTCGTATTCGGCTGCATTGTTGGAGTCCGTGTACATTATCTGAAGTACGTATTGGACTGTGTCTCCGGTTGGGGACATCAGTACAACGCCAGCCCCCAAGCCGGCCAACATTTTGGAGCTGTCGAAATGCATAATCCAATTGGAGTATGTGCCTTTCTCTTTAGGGAGTTCGGCTTCGGTCCATTCAGCGATGAAGTCAGCCAAGACTTGCGACTTTATAGCTCGCCGAGGTTTATAAGTTATATCGAATGGTAAGAGCTCAATGGCCCATTTTGCACTCCTGCCCGTCGCATCGCGGTTGTTTATAATGTCGTTGAGGGGCACTTCGGAGGCCACTGTTATCGAACACTCTTGAAAGTAGTGTCGGAGCTTCCGGGATGCCATGAACACCACGTACGCTATCTTTTGATAATGCGGGTACCGGGACTTGCAGGGAGTTAAGACAGTGGATACGTAGTACACTGGTTTTTGAAGAGGGAATTTATGCCCTTCTGTTTCTTGTTCGATGACGAGCACCGCGCTTACAACTTGATGTGTTGCCGCGATATATAACAACATTGGTTCGCCCAGGTTAGGCGCAGCCAGGACCGGATTTGTTGCCAATATCGCTTTTATTTCTTCGAGTACGGCAGTGGCAGCATCCGTCCACTCGAAGTGTTGGGTGCGCCTGAGGAGGCGATAGAGGGGCAATGCCTTTTCTCCCAAACAGGAGATGAAGCGGCTTAGAGCCGCCATGCATCCAGTCAATTTTTGTATTTGTTTGAGGTCTTTTGGAATATCCAGTTGTGACAGAGCTCGGATCTTGGCTGGGTTTGCTTCAATTCCTCTACCGGATACAATGAAGCCCAGGAGCTTTCTGGCTGGTACGCCGAAAACGCATTTTTCCGGATTCAGCTTAATGTCATATGCTTGGAGGTTGTCGAATGTGAGCCTCAAATCGTCTACTAGAGTTTTGACGTGTTTGGTTTTGACAACTATGTCGTCTAAGTATGCCTCTACTGTTTTGTCGATCTGGGTAGCCAGACATGTCTGAATCATGCGCTGATATGTTGTGTCGGTGTTTTTGAGTCCGAAGGGCATCGTGTTGAAGCAGAATGGTCCATATGGAGTAATGAATGCCGTTGCGGCTTGGTCTGCCTCCGCCATCTTGATTTGATGGTAGCCAGAGTATGCGTCAAGGAAGCACAATGAATCGTGCCCTGCAGTAGCATCGATTATTTGGTCGATGCAGGGAAGGGGGAAAGGATCCTTTGGGCAGGCCTTGTTGAGGTCTTTAAAATCGACACATAGGCGCCAGGATTTGTCCTTCTTTGGTTCGATTACCAGGTTTGCTAGCCAGTCCGGATGTTCGATGTCTCTGTTGAATCCGGCTTCCAGTAGTTTGGCTAGCTCTTCTCCCATTGCCTGTCTTTTGGGTTCGGAAAATCGCCGAAGAGCCTCTTTGACTAGCTTGAATCCTTTTAGGATGTTTTGGCTGTGTCCTGCCAATCTGCGTGGGATTCCTGGCATATCTGAAGGGTGCCAGGCAAAGATGTCCCAATTTTCCCGAAGGAATTCTCGTAGTGTGGCGTCTACATCAGGGTTCAACTATGCCCCGATGGAGGCCGTCTTTGTTGGGTCCGTTGGATGGACCTGGAATTTGACTATTTCGTCCGCTGGTTTAAAGGAGGTGGACTTGGATCTCTTATCGAGTATCACATCATCCCTATTCACTGTAGAGCGCAGCGCAGTGAGTTCCTCCGCTGCTAGGGCTTCGGATAGTGCCTCCAGGGCTAATGCGGCTATCTTGTTTTCGGCGCGGAGTGCTATGTCCAGATCACTGACGAGAGTGATTATTCCGCCGGGCTTGAAAAATTGTGAATGACTCTCGTCCTAATATAGCGTGATATCCGCTGATGAACGGGGCCACTTGGAACATGACCTCCTCGGACCTGTAATTGTCCGGCGAGCCGAACACCACATCAAGTGTGATTTTTCCTGTGCAGCGTGCTTCCCGGCTAGGGATTATTCCTCTAAAGGTTGTGCTGCTTCGCTCAATGCGGCTCCAGTCTATTTCCATTTTTTGAAGAGTTTCCTCGTAGATGAGGTTTAATCCGCTGCCGCCATCCATGAGTACCTTGGTAAGACGAAAGCCGTCCACTATTGGACTGAGGACCAATGCGGCTGGTGCTCGGGCTGTTCGGAATTTAGGTTCGTCGCTGGCATTGAAGGTGATGGCCGTGTCGCTCCATGGATTTGTTGTTGATACTTGGTAGACTTCGGCGAGGCTGCAGATTTTTCGTTTCCACATATTATTTGATGCGAAAGTCTCGAAGACTGTTGACACCGTGCTGGTGCTGTTAGAGTGGTTCTCTGGGGTTAGAAGCTCTTCGCCACTTTTGGCCACCTGCCGCAGTATCCAACATGCTCGAAGGCTATGTGTTGGAGTGGCGCCTTCTGTACTGTAAATTTTACAGGGTCCGCTGAGCCACCCCTCCAGTACGGTTCCATGCCCTTTATGGGGTTTTTGCTTTTTGGTTTTTGTACCTGGTGCCTGAGTATGATGCACCCTTTTGTTTCGGACTAGTGTTGTATTCGGAGCCGGATTGTCCCAAAACTTAGTTTCAGTTTTCCGGAAACTCTCCAACACACAGTACTTGCGTATTATGGACGCCAGGTCGGCGAATCGTGTAATTTCACGACGACTTACGGCGTTCAAGATTCCCTTGTCCGTGCAATTATTGCAGAAAATTGAAATTGCGTTTTCCTCACGGCAGTCTTTTATCCTGTCCATAACCAGGAGGAATCTGGCCCAGTAATGATGTACTGTTTCAGCGGGCTCTTGCCAGATTTGAGATAGATCGCATATGTTTGGGTGGGTGGGTGGAATTGAGTCCGGAACCCTACCCATCTCGAGGCTCAAGGGCCGGAAAGTTTCCGAATTTGGAAGCTTGGATTGTTGGACGTTGTCCAACGAGTCTGGTCCGATGTCTGACTTTAGGTTCAGTGCTTGATCGACGTCCGTCCCTCCGCGGAAATTTGGCATGGAGGGTTCGGGAGTCCGGACATAACTAGTTTTCAATGTGGAAGAAGAATCGCCGCGTTGTTCCTCTACCACAGCAACGTGGTGGGTAACCCGGGGAGAGTTAACCTCTCTCAGACTGGTTTTAAGCCCAATCTGATTGTAGTCTGTAGCGACTCCCAGGGCGGCGATGCGGTCCAAGAGCTCTTTTACGGACAAGAGATCTATTGGATCCAGCTGCTCGGCGAATTCCGAGTTGACGTGAAGATTGCTTTTGATGACCCGAGAGGTCATCGTCGAAGCGGTGGCCGAACAGGCGGTCATGAGAAAACCACCTAGCCGGATAGTTTGGCCGGCGGCCAGGGCACCTTTGGCGATGATACCGTCTTTAAAGACGGGAAGAGGCATCCTTTCTGATCGCGACGGCACAGAGGAACTCTCAATGAAGGCACCAATGTCGGTGTCAAAACTGGCGGATCTCGGGTAGGGGGTCCCGAACTGTGCGTCTAGGCGGATGGTAATAGGAGACAAGGGACACGATGTTTTTACCCAGGTTCGGGCCCTCTCGATGGAGGTAAAACCCTACTCCTACTTGATTGATATTGATGATATGGGTAGTACAAGAGTGGATCTACCACGAGATCAAGGAGGCTAAACCCTAGAAGCTAGCCTATGGTATGATTGTTGTAATGGTTGTTCGTCCTACGGACTAAACCCTCTGGTTTATATAGACACCGGAGAGGGCTAGGGTTACACAGAGTTGGTTACAATGGTAGGAGATCTACATATCCGTATTGCCAAGCTTGCCTTCCACGCCAAGGAAAGTCCCATCCGGACACGGGACAAAGTCTTCAATCTTGTATCTTCATAGTCTTGGAGTCCGGCCGATGATGATAGTCCGGCCATCCGGACACCCCCTAGTCCAGGACTCCCTCAGGGATAATTATTTAAAGAGAAACTTCCATGAAAAATTATACATTGTTTCCATGAGCATGAACACAAGTGCTCAAGGTCGACCCTCACTTCTTCAATGCATAACTTTCCAATCACTTCTCTTTTTGAAAAACTTTTTAGGCATGGGAGGCAAGTATTTTTTTTGTATTTTCATTCTTTTATTTTTTTTGTATGTTTCACCCACAACTAAACAGAAACAAAAAGGAAAAACAACATGTACTTAGTGAAGAAAGCAAAGAAGTACACACGAGAATATCAACCCCATGCTATTGCTCCCCGGCAACGGCGCCAGAAAAGAGCTTGATAATCCCCAAGTGCAGGGAATCATCGTAGCAATTCCCAATGGTGGAAGTGATAAGTATGGAGTGTCGAACCCACAAGGAGCTAAAGGTAAGATCAATATTCTCTCAAGTCCTATCTGCCACCGATACGACTCTACGTACACCGAGTGTTTGCTTCCAACTAGAAACGACAAATAAAACTACGTTGTGGGTATGAAGGGGATAACTTTGCATGATATCGGAAAGATAAAATATAAAAGTAGGAGCTGTTATCATAAAGTTAGAATATATTACTAAATATTATAAATAGCGAGTGTGGAATAATGATGGATCGGTGTGCGGAATTGTCCTAGGCAATTGTTAACAAGACCGGTAGTCGTCATTGCAATTTCATATGAGGGAGAGGCATAAGCTAACATACTTTCTCTTCTTGGATCATATGCACTTATGATTGGAACTCTAGCAAGCATCCACAACTACTAAAGATCATTAAGGTAAAACCTAACCATAGCATTAAAGCATCAAGTCCCCTTCATCCCATACGCAGCAACCCCCTTACTCGAGTTTATGCTTCTGTCACTCAAGCAACCCACTATAAGCGAATCATGAACATACTGCAACAACCTACAGCGGGAATCCCTCGCGCTTGGGTGACAAGGAGGGCACAATAGGACAGCACCAAAATAAAACGTACAACTCGTACCAATCTAGATCATCAATCAACCCAAAGACAAAGGATATCTACTCAAAACATCATAGGATGGCAACACATCATTGGATCATAATATGTGGCATAAAGCACCATGTTCAAGTAGGGATTACAGCGGGGTGCGGGAGAGTGGACCGCGTAAAAGATATGAGGATGGTGATGATGATGGGGATGTTGATGAAGACAATCACTGCGGTGATGATTCCCCTCCTGATGGCACTCCGGCGGCACCGAGAGAGAGGAGGAGAGGTTCTCCCCCTTGTGCTTCCTCCTCCATGGCCTCCCCCTAGATGGGGAGAGGTTCTCCCTCTGGTCCTTGGCCTTCATGGTGATGATGGCCCCTCCAAGATCCTCCTCCATGGCCTCCGGTGATGATGGCCCCTGAGGGAGTCCTAGATTAGGGGGTCCTCGAACAGCCGGACTATATGCTTATGCCGGACCGTTGGACTATGAAGATACAAGATTGAAGACTTCGTCCTGTGTCCGGGTGGGACTCTCCTTTGCGTGGAAGGCAAGCTTGGCAATTCGGATGTGTAGATTCCCTTCTCTGTAACCGACTCTGTCTAACCCTAGCCCCCTCCGGTGTCTATATAAGCCGGAGGGTTTAGTCCGTAGGACAAGATCAATCATAATCATAGGCTAGCTTCTAGGGTTTAGCCTCTATGATCTCATGATAGATCAACTCTTTTAATACTCATATCATCAAGATCAATCAAGCAGGAAGTAGGGTATTACCTCCATAGAGAGGGCCCGAACCTGGGTAAACATTGTGTCCCTCGCCTCCTGTTACCATTAGCCTTAGAAACACAGTTCGGGACCCTCTACCCGAGATCCGCCGGTTTTGACACTGACATTGGTGCTTTCATTGAGAGTTCCACTGTATCATCACCATAAGGCTTGATGGTCCCTTCAATCATCTACAACGATGTGGTCTAGGGTGAGGTTTTCCTCCTCGGATAGATCTTTGTATTCGGCAGCTTCGCACTGCGGGCCAACTCGCTTGGCCACCTAGAGCAGATCGACAGCTACGCCCCTGGCCATCAGGTTAGGTTCAAAAGCCTGAATTATACCGCCGACATCCGTGGAGATTTGATCTTCGACGGATTCGAGCCCATGATAGGTGCACCCAACAGTCGTGATGAGCATGACTTTGATCTGCCATCGGACGATGTTCAGGAGGTCACACCTGCAGCTGCCCTGGCTTTAAATCCAGTGCAGATCATGCCATCCGAGCGCGGGAGGATGGACCCTGCCACGGAGGCCGCACGCTCAGCAGTGATAGAGCCGAACACATGTTTCACTTCGAATGAGGTCTGTGTCATCGGACCCTCGGACTCGTATCCGGCTATAGGCTTCGAACCGTGTGCATTCGTGCCCATCGGATCTAACTGGGCACTGATCATGGAGTTTAGCTCTACGGATATCTTTCAGCACTCGCCCTTGGGTGACGTGCTAAACTCATTAAAATCTCTCTCCCTGTCAGGAGACTCCGGGCCGAACTATGTCCGGCTTGAGTAGGAAGCGGACGACGGAGGAATTTGTTACCCACCCACCACCCACTTAATAGCCACTGTCGACGACTTAACCGACATGCTCAATTTCGACTCCGAAGACATCGACGGTATGGATGACGATGTCGGAGAAGAACAGGAACCACCACCCATAGGGCGCTAGAAAGCCACATCATCATACGACATATATATGGTGGACACACCCAAAGAAAACAATGGCGAGGATCAAAAGGATGCAACGGAGGGTGATCCTCTCGAGAAGCAACCTAAGCGCCGACATCAGTGGCGCCGCTCTAAACCCCGCTATGGCAAAAACAGTGATACCGGCACGAGAGACAATGGTACTCTGGATGATGCCGAAGACAAAAACAATCCCACCCAGCCAAGCTTCGAGCAGGCCGGACAGGAGGATGGGCAAGCTAGCCCTGATGAATAGGCAATGGATGAAGACTTGGAGGATGACAATTACATGCCCCTCTCCGAAGACGAGGCGAGACTCGGCGACGATGAATTTATCGTGCCCGAGGATCCCGTCGAGCAGGAGCGCTTCAAGCGCCGGCTTATAGCCAACACAAAGAGCCTGAAGAAAAAACAACATCAGCTTGAAGTTGATCAAGATCTGCTCACTGACAGATGGACTGACGTCCTGGCGGCCGAGGAATACGGACTCGAGCGCCCAACCAAAAGCTACCCGAGGCGCAGGTTGTTACCTCAATTCGAGGACGAGGCACTAGAGCCTATACTACCAGCATAGGATGCGGCTGACCGACCACCTCGTGGCCGAGACAAAGCGGCATATCAGCTCGAACACCAGCCCGCACCCCGTCGCTAAACAAATAAAAACACGAAGGCCCGGGGCTACACGCATGACCTGCGAGATGAATTGGAAAACAAAGCAGGACAGTCAAGATCGATCTACGGATCGCGGGGGCGCGGCCCAACGCATGACAATGACCTCCACGCCGGATATACCAAATACAAATCTATCCGGGCCGAATATAGTAGACCAGACTCATTCGAACTGCGTCGCGATGTATCTCGGCATAGAGGCGCCGCACACCCCCTATGCTTCACTGACGAAGTAATGGAGCATGAATGCCCAGAAGGGTTTAAACCCGTGAACATCGAACCATATGATGGGACAACAGACCCCGCGGCATGGATCAAAGATTTCCTTCTCCACGTTCACATGGCCTGCGGTGATGATCTACATGCCATCAAGTACCTCCCACTAAAAGTTGAGGGACCAACTCGGCATTGGATGAATAGCCTGCCGGCAAACTCCATTGGCAGTTGGGAGAACTTGGAAGACGCATTCCTTGACAACTTCCAGGGCACTTATGTGCGACCATCGGACGCCATGACTTAAGTCACATAACCCAATAGCCCGGAGAGTCAGCCAGGAAATTCTGGACTTGGTTCTTAACCAAAAACAACCAAATCGCCGACTGTCCGGATGCCGAAGCCCTAGCGGCCTTTAAACATAACATCCGTGACGAGTGGCTTGCCCGACACCTCGGCCAAGAGAAAATGAAGTCCATGGCAGCCCTTACTACACTCATGACCCACTTTTGTGCGGGCCAGGATAGCTGGTTGGCTTGTAGCAACAGCACATCAAGAAATCCTGGCACTTCAGACGCCAGAGATAGTAACGACAAGCCCCGACGCAATAGACACAAGCGTCGCAACAATGGCGATAACGCCGAAGACACGGCCGTCAATGCCGGATTCAGTGGCTCCAAGTCCGGTCAACGAAAGAAGCCATTTAAAATAAAAAATCCGGGCCCGTCCAGTCTGAACCGCATACTCAATCACTCATGTCAAATCCACGGCACCCCCGATAAACCAGCCAATCACACCAACAAAGAGTGTTGGGTATTTAAACAGGCCGGCAAGCTAAATGCCGAAAACAAGGAAAAGGGGTCGCATAGTGATGACGACGAGGAACCCCGGCTGCCGAACACAGGGGGACAGAAGAAATTTCCTCCCCAAGTAAAAATAGTAAATATGATATACGCCACCCATATTCCCAAGCGGGAGCGGAAGCGCGCACTAAGGGACATCTACGCGATGGAGCCAGTCGCCCCAAAGTTCAACCCATGGTCTTCCTGGCCGATTACCTTTGATCGCAGGGACCATCCAACTAGTATCCGCCATGGAGGCTCAGCCGCACTGGTCCTTGACCCTATCATTGACGGATTCCACCTTACACGAGTCCTCATGGACGGTGGCAGCAGCCTGAACCTACTTTATCAGGATATAGTGTGCAAAATGGGTATCGATCCCTCAAGGATCAAACCCACCAAAACCACCTTCAAAGGTGTCATACCAGGTGTAGAGGCCTGCTGTACAGGCTCAATCACACTTGAAGTGGTCTTTGATACGTCTCCAACGTATCTATAATTTATGAAGCATTCATGCTATTATATTATCTGTTTTGGATGTTTATGGGCCTTACTAAGCACTTTTATATTGTTTTTGGGACTAACCTATTAACCGGAGGCCCAGCCCATAATGTTGGTTTCTTGTCTATTTCAGTCTTTCGAAGAAAAGGAATATCAAACTGAGTCCAAATGGAATGAAACCTTCGGGAGCGTTATTTTTGGAACGAACATGATCCAGGAGACGTGGAGCTGAAGCCAGGGAAGCTTCGAGGAAGCCACGAGGTAGGGGGGTGCGCCCACCCCTTGGCGCGCCCTCCACCCACGTGGCTCCCCTGACCGACTTCTTTCGCCTATATAAGTCCATATACCCTAAAACATTTGGGGAACAGAATAGATTGGGAGTTCCGCCGCCGCAAGCCTCTGTAGCCACCAAAAACCTCTTGGGAGCCCGTTCCGGCACCCTGCCGGAGGGGGAACCCATCACCGATGGCCATCTTCATCATCCCGACACTCTCCATGACGAGGAGGGCGTAGTTCACCCTCGGGGCTGAGGGTATGTACCAGTAGCTATGTGTTTGATCTCTCTCTCTCTCTCTCTCTCTCTCTCGTGTTCTCTCTATGGCACGATCTTGATGTATCGTGAGCTTTGCTATTATAGTTGGATCTTATGATGTTTCTCTCCCTCTACTCGCTTGTGATGAATTGAGTTTTCCCCTTGAAGTTATCTTGTCGGATTAAGTCTTTAAGGATTTGAGAACACTTGATGTATGTCGATACGTCTCCAACGTATCTATAATTTTTGATTGTTCCATGCTATTATATTACCCGTTTTGGATGTTTATGGGCTTTACTTTACACTTTTATATCATTTTTGGGACTAACCTACTAACCGGAGGCCCAACCCGTATTGCTGTTTTTTTTGCCTATTTTTGTGTTTCGAAGAAAAGGAATACCAAACGGAGTCCAAACGGAATGAAACCTTCGGGAGCGATCTTTTTGGAACAAACGTGATCCAGAGGACTTGGAGTGGAAGTCAAGAAACAATCGAGGAGGCCACGAGGGTGGAGGGCGCCCCCCCTACTGGGCGTGCCCCCTTGTCTCGTGGGCCCCTCGGGTGTCCACCGACCTACTTCTTCCTCCTATATATACCCATGTACCCCGAGAACAGCAGAAGCGATCACGAAAAACTATTTCCACCGCCGTAACCTTTTGTATCCGCGAGATCCCATCTTGGAGCCTTCGCCGGTTCTCTGCCGGAGGGGGAATCGACCATGGAGGGCTTCTACATCAACACCATAGCCTCTCCGATGAGTTGTGAGTAGTTTACCACAGACCTTTGGGTCCATAGTTATTAGCTAGATGGCTTCTTATCTCTCTTTGAATCTCAATACCATGTTCTCCTTGATCTTCTTGGAGATCTATTCGATGTAAATCTTTTTGCGGTGTGTTTGTCGAGATTCGATGAATTGTGGGTTTATGATCAAGTTTATCTATGAGAAATATTTGAATCTCCTCTGAATTCTTTTATGTGTGATTAAGTTATCTTTGCAAGTCTCATCGAATTATCAGTTTGGTTTGGCCTACTAGATTGATCTTTCTTGCAATGGGAGAAGTGCTTAGCTTTGGGTTCAATCTTGCGGTGTCCTTTCCCAGTGACAGCAGGGGCAGCAAGGCATGTATTGTATTGTTGCCATCGAGGATAAAAAGATGGGGTTTGAAAGATCGTGGATGTCGCCTAGGGGGGGGGGTGAATAGGCGCTTTAAAATAATTACGGTTTAGGCTTGAACAACTGCGGAATAAACCTAACGGTTAATTTGTAAAGCACAAAACCTACAACAACTTGGCTCACCTATGTGCACCAACAACTTATGCTAAGCAAGATAAGCAACTATGTGATAGCAAGATACATGACAAAGAACAATATGGCTATCACAAAGTAAAGTGCATAAGTAAAGGGCTCGGGTAAGAGATAACCGAGGCACGCAGAGACGACGATGTATCCCGAAGTTCACACCCTTGCGGATGCTAATCTCTGTTTGGAGCGGTGTGGAGGCACAATGCTCCCCAAGAAACCACTAGGGCCACCGTAATCTCCTCACGCCCTCGCACAATGCAAGATGCCGTGATTCCACTAAGGGACCCTTGAGGGAGGTCACCAAACCCGTACAAATGGCAACCCTTGGGGGCGGTCACCGAACCCGTACACTTTGGCAACCCTTGGGGGCGGTCACCGGAACCCGTCAAATTGCTCGGGGCGATCTCCACAACCTAATTGGAGACCCCGACGCTTGCCCGGAGCCTTACACCACAATGATTGAGCTCCGAACACCACCAACCGTCTAGGGCGCCAAGGCACCCAAGAGGAACAAGCTCTAGGGTGCCCAAACACCCAAGAGTAATAAGCTTCTCAAACTTCACTTCCACGTATCATCGTGGAGAACTCAAACCAATGCACCAAATGCAATGGAAAGGGCACACGGAGTGCCCAAGTCCTTCTCTCCCAAATCCCACCAAAGCAACTAATGCTAGGGAGGAAAATGAGAGGAATAACGAAAGAAGAACACGAAGAACTCCAAGATCTAGATCCAAGGGGTTCCCCTCACTTAGAGGAGAAAGTGATTGGTGGAATCGTGTATCTAGATCTCCTCTCTCTTTTCCCTCAAGAACAAGCAAGAATCATTGGAGGGATTGAGAGTTAGCAAGCTCAAAGAAGGTCAACAATGGGGGAAGAACACGAGCTCAAGGGATAAGGTTCAACGGGGAAGAAGTACCCCTTTTATAGGTGGGGAAAAATCCAACCGTTATGCTCACAGCCCGCACAGAGCGGTACTACCGCTCCAAGGAGCGGTACTACCGCTAGGGCGGTAGTACCCCTTTGAAAAACAATAGAGAGGAGGCAAAAGTCCAGTAGAACCGCCGAAGAGGTACTACCGCTCATCCTCACGATACTACCGCTCGACCTCACGGTACTACCGCAAATGGTAGCAGTACTACTGCTTGCGAGCGGTACTAAAAAAAATACTCCGTGCCTACCTCCGCTGAGCAAAACACGAGATTTTGGTCCGGAACGGTACTACCGCTTAGGAGCCGCGCTAGTACTGCTCTGGAGCAGTACTACCGCTCAGGAGCCGCGGTAGTACTGCTGTGTAGCGGTAGTAAAAAATTACATCTGCTCTAGTCGCGGTAGTACCGCTGCAGCCTTTACCAAAACAGGCACAACTTTTGCAAGCGGACTCCGAATTCAACGAAACCAAGTTTGTTGGAAAGCTAACAACATGGGCTAACACAATCTTGATAGAAATATCAATAAGAAACCAATGAGAAAAGTCCCATAAGAAAATGGTGAGAACCCTTCCTCAGAAAAGACCGGTAAAACCTCCAACACCGAAAACATCATAGAAGACGCATGCGAACTCCGTTTTCGATGAACTCAAGCTTGTCATCAAGATGACCATAAGCTCTAAGACTAACAAAGATAACCAAACAAGAACCAAGAAACATGATGCATGGATGCAATGGTTGGAGATCTCTACTAACGATACGATCAAGCTACCAACTTGAGAGCCCCCCTTGATAGTACGACAAACGATCCTATAACCCGGTCTCCCAACTACCACCACGAGACCGGTAAAATAGAAAACCTATCAAGGCCAAATCTTTTCCTTGCACATTGTCCACTTGAGCTAGATGATGACGATCTTGACTCCCTCAAGATGGACCACCTTTCTTGATTGCGTTGGCTCGATGAAGACTAGATGATTGCTCCCCCATAGTCCACTATGGGTGAGCCACTCTTCGGCACATCTTCACAAGTCCATTGACACCATAATGGTTGGAAAGATTCAAGCACTTGATCTCTTCGTGATGCTCCACTTGAACTTGCACACGGCAATCTTGATGACGATCACCACTTGATGTCATCCTTTCCATGGGTTGTATGATATCTTCCTCTTGACGCAAGCCCATGGACATGTACCTAACCCCACATAGAACTCTCACATAGACCATGGGTTAGTACACAAAGTGCAATGGACAATGCATACCATACCATGGGATCACTTGATCCCTCTCAGTACATCTTCTACGCTTTGTGAGTTGATCAACTTGATTCACTCTTGACTTAGTCTTGATCAACTTGATTCACTCTTGACTTAGTATTGATCAACCTTGAATCTTTCCAACTCTCTTCATTTGGATGATGTCTTGAAGTTAAACATGAATGATCACACAATCTTCTTCTTCAAGACATGCTTGCAATAAGCTCAACACTAACATGACCAATATTTGGAAAATTCCTTAATAGCACCTTGGTCAACTCATAAACTCCTTGAAATCAACACATGGACTTCAAGAAAAGCCTATGGACAAATCCTTCAAATATAACTCAAGACAACCATTAGTCCATAGAGATTGTCATCAATTACCAAAACCAAACATGGGGGCACCGCATGTTCTTCAATCTCCCCCATTTTGGTAATTGATGACAATCACTTTCAAGAGAGTTTATATAAGGAATTATGCTTCAATATGCAATGCAACAACCAATAGTGCATGCATATGAGATGCAAATGCTAAGGAACAAAACCAAAGCAAGAGGAGATAACTCTCTAAACTTCTCCACAAAACTCTTCGAAACTCCTCCCTCATTGGCATCGATTGCCAAAATGGGTGAAAAGCTTAGAATGCCAATATAAAGAGTGTTCCTCCATAAATTGTGTGTCTCTCAAAAAGAGAGTGGAATGCAATACACATATCCAATGGTAAATACTTGGAGGAAGACAAATTATATTGAGGCCCAAAGATTGCAAAAGAATGATATGCCACAAAGACATAAGAAAGAGAGAAACAAGAAATCGAGCAATCAAAAGATACAAATTGAAGCAAGCAATCAAAGGATATCAATTGAACCAACTAGACCAAAGATCCTATGAGCCACATGAATGAAGGATATTATGATATGAGCCAAGGAGTGTTCTAAAGAAACTAGAGAAGCTCCCCATGATTTGTGCAGATCAAGAATTTTTGTATTCGGATACAAAGTACACAAAATAGGATCATAGCTCCCCCAAAATCAATAGAAACTTACAACAAGTGCATGTGAGCATATAGGAAACTAAGCCTAGTACTTGAAACAAACACATGGTTGAGCAACAAGTAAAAGAGGCAACTTGAGAATGGGCTCAACCAAAAAGATGTGTGTGAGTCAAGGCAATGCACTTGAGAAGACTAATGTACGGATGAGCATAAAGCATCAATAAAGTCCTGAAAGAATGAGGCACATGCAAGGCCTATCATTCCCACACACAACTAGCAAATGGGTTCACAAGCTTACGAATAAGCATATAAAGAACCTATGCTTGTGACAACCCGTGGTGAAGATAGAAGATGAAGGCCTCATCAAGACGAGGGATACCAATTAAGATGGCAAAAGCCTCGTAAATACAAGCATGAGGAAAATAATCTTCACCACACAAGAGTGCATCAAGATGCTACAATTAATAGAGGACACACACTCAAGGCAAAAGCTTTCACGGAGCCACCAAAGAACTAACATAAGAAAGACAAGGTGGACGTGAAAGAAAGGATATCAACTAGAATGTAAATTATCTCAAGTGTATAGGGTTCTAGGTAGACGAAATCATGATGATATATATCTACAAAGAAGGATGTACACCCGAAATAGTTACAACACGAAGGAACAAGATATCCAAAAGGATGTCATACATATACCAATAAGATATTTGCCTAGAAGCATAGAACATGGCTAGATATGGTCTTATGTATATAAATGAATTCCTACCGCACGAACATCAAAGACATCACAACTAGCAACAAGAGATCATCGTTGGGATGCTTTGAGAAAGGAAACAAGTATCACAAGATATGAAATGAATATCATGCCAAGATGCAACCTACACAAGGTTGAATGCAAGAGAGGAAAGCATGAATAGATACTTGTTACCGAGATATCATTGGAAGGATGTAGTAGATACCAATTGAAGGTAGATAGTAGTTCATTGATCATCCTAGCTTGATTCCAATGAGCACATGGTGACAACACCTTCCTTGTGAGTGAGCCAAGCATCCAATGCATCTCCAACCGCTCCTAGAAGAACAACACAAACTAAACGGTACCCAAACTCATTGGGACCAAGAGTTAGAAACACAAATATACATAGGACAAACTCCACATAAATAGGTGCATATAGATATGAAAATGAATTTCATGCACCTCTCATCCAATTTGAGACTTGGTGGAGTTTCCCCTATATATTGGGTCAAAGAAAGAAAGCATGCCAAATAAAATACATGAAGTAAACATGCATGCTCAAAACTTTCAAGAACCGAAAACAAATGAAAACGAAATGCAAGGAAAAAGGATACCAAATAGATAAATCATCACTTGGAAGATACCATTAAAGATACATCAAGGAATGAGATATCCATTGATACACACTAAATTAAAGATGTCAAACTCCCAAAGAGAGGATGGTTCCAAACAAACCAAGCTCTCAACAAAGTTTCATGATGGCACAAAGTACCAAAAAGAAATGGCTTGCCTTCCAACAAAACACACTTGATGAGGATCACAAGATGAGCGTTTTAGAGAAAATAGGATAGCTCCCCCACGAGTTGTGCACTGTAGAGAATTTGCTTTTGAATACAAAATGCACAAGGTGGGATCACCACTTTCACTATATCTAGAAAACACCAGACAAGAACAAGAAGTAAACAAGATCCAGAAGTGGTAGGGAAGACAATGGGAGTTGACACAAACCTTGGCAAGAGATAAGGCAAATAAAAACAAAAGCCAATGTAAAGATGATCAATAAATTCTACCACACATAAGTGACTACCAATTGTCAAAAGACAAGAAGAATTTGGAAATAATTCCCGGTGGTAGATAACAAGGATATCCAACATCATCTTCACAACAAACACAAGCAAATTGCCACTTGTAGAGCTAACATGTCACCTAGGAACAATATAATTTACAATATCAATTCTAGGAGACAATATCTCAAATGTACACATTTTCTAGGCTTGTAGTATGCACATAGCATATTACTCCCCCATAATGTGATACCAATAAGAACTTGACAAGAGGCAATAAGAGGATCCAACTTGAGATAATCAATGGAATTTTTAGAATTTGAATTTCTCATGAGGGATATACCACCTAGCGACTAGATAATCTTGTAATATCAATACTAGATGGTATTCCTCATGTACACACATTTATAGGATTGTGAGGTGCACAAAGCACATCACTGCCCCAAAATGGGATGTTCAATTGATCTCTCACACGAGCCAACTAGGATACAAACAAGAAGCAAAAAGGCTCAACGCACGACGCACACGTACATGATGTGCAAACCAACACACACATACTTGATTGCTCAAGATAAGCAAGTTGGAAGCGCAACATATACAAACACATGCAAGGAACAAAACCAAAACATGCAAGGGGGCAAGTAACTTTCAAGGTAAACAATTTAAGTACAAGTTACCGCAAGGAGGCACATTGGATATAAGATAGAAACTTGATAATCCAATTGACTTGGCCTATGACAAAAAGAATGATGAAGTCCCCTTAATTCTTCATAATGTAGCCAAGTCTCCAATGCCCTCTAGCAACACCTATTGATCAAGTTTGAGCTTGGTGGTCCCCAACCAAGTTGGGTCATAAGAGGTTAGTCACAATAGGCTTGGCTACCCAAATGGTTCTTTTCTTGACACCACTTTGAGTACCAACAAACTTGGGAAACACATTGCCAACCTTATCCTTCCCAAGAGAATAGATATCATCAATAATAATTGGGTTGGATAAGTTACCACTAGTGCATGAAGAAGCGACGTGGCCTTTCTCACGACATAAGTAGCAACGTCTACTCTTCACTTTCTTCTCACTTGATTTCTCAACAAGAGAAGCATTAACTTGAGTCTTCTTGGGAACTGGCCTTTCTTAAACTTGAGGTTGAGCATGAGATTGAACTTGTGCCCTCTTCCCTTTTTGCTTGACACTAATGGCCTTCTTCTTCAATGGGCAAGATCTAACATGATGCCCTTCTACTTTGCACTTGAAGCAAGCAATCTTGGCCGAATTCTTGACTTGTTCTTGGCCCTTCTTCTTGTTGCTCTTGGACTTCTTCTTTGGAGTTGAATCCAAGTCCACCTTTGTCATTAGGGGATTTTTGCACATTCAAGATATTGTTCAGTGTGGATTTCCATTTATGACTCTTTTGCAAGTCTTTCTTCAAAGAAGTGACTTGGGCCTTGAGCTCTTTGATTTCCTCTACATGGTTAGTCTCAACACAAGTACTAGAGGAAGTATAAGCTTCATCGTTAGAGCAACAAGGCAAGGAAAGCAATTCATCACAAGATGTACCAACATTGTGAGTAGATGAATTACAAGGACTAGCACATGGCAATATAGTATTTTGACTAGAAGTAGTGCTATTATCCACATGAGGCTGACTTGATGTTACGTTAGCAATTATGGCCTCATGAGCTACCTTTAGCACATTATGGGATACTAGAAGATCATCATGAGAGCTTGAGAGCTTTTCATGGCTTTCTTCCAATTTCCCATAATTGCTAGATAGCAACTCAAATTGAGCCCGTAGCTCAACATTCTCCTTCAAAATGGATGCTTCACAAGTAATAGAGTTAGTAGCACAAGCATCATCATTTACAACAATAGGAGAGGACAACTTGGCAAGCTCTTTTAAATAAGAAGCTTCAAGTTGAGCATGAGACTCGGTGAGTTTGATGAGCTCACCCTTGATGACCCTTGAGCCATTTTTGAGGTGCTCAAAATCCTCAAGGAGTCTAGCATGAGAAACTTCAAGCTTAGCATTTTTAGTTTTGAAATCATTGGCTACCTCAAGAGCTCTATCATGAGATTCCCTCACTCTAGATAGTTCTAGAGCAAAGGTCTCCTCAAGAGATTCGGAGGTGGTTTGTTCATGTTCAAGAGCTTGAGATAGCTCCGTGATCTCATTTGCGTAATCACGCCCATGAGCTTCCATTTTCTCAATGGTGACCTCATGCTCCTCTAGATGAGATTCCAACTCCTCAATGTATTTCTTGCCATCAATGGCAATGGACATTATTTCCATGAAGTTGGAAAGAGCAATTTTATTTTTATGAAGAGCTCTAAAAATCATTTCTCCCTTAGTTTTTAAGGAGGCAACATTATCATTCTCTTCATCATTATCCTCATCATCATTAGCATCAACATCATCATCAAGAGACGTATTGGGGTACAAAGTAGGAGATAAATTTGACGCCTTTGCCATAAGGCAAAAAGCAATAGATGATGATGTAGGATCCCTTGAGGCACCATTAAACACCACATCTTGTTCCATAGAGTGTTTGGTTTCCTCTACATTGTTAGCACAACAATTCGAGGAAATAGATGCATTTTTATCATGGCAACAAGACATAGCAAGCATATCATCATGAGATCTAGTCAAGCAATTTCTACATGATATGCAAGGACTATCAACACAAGCGTGTGAAACATTTGGAGTGCTCGAAGTGTTAAAGCCCAAAGAGGGAGCATTGCAATAAGATAGTGATGAAGGATCATCCACAAAAAGCATACTATCATCATTGCAATGACCAACACTACTCACCATATCATTACCTTGTGGCAGTTGAGAAGACTATATGACCGGAGGTGGAGGGAGAACAATCATCCCCACAAATATTGTACACACCATATTTATCTTGAAGCTTTGTCCACAACTCATGAGCATCCCGGAACAGCATGAGTTGAAAAATAATTACATTGCTCAAAGCATCAAAAAGCACATTAGAAGCTTGAGCATTGAGATAAGAGTTTTTCTCATCCTCTAAAGATAATCTTTGGGGATCCTTTGGAGGAGAAAACCCCATATCTACAACTCGCTCTAAATTTGGGTCCATGACCCTAAAGATTTAAGCATGCGAATTACCCAAACATCAAAATTTGTGCCATCGAAACTAAGAGTGTCAGAGAATCCTAAGCCCCTAGTCGACATCCTTACTCTCTAGGCGGTTAAGCCCTATAACGAGAGACGAGGCTCTGATACCAATTGAAAGATCGTGGATGTCGCCTAGAGGGGGGGGGGGGTGAATAGGCGCTTTAAAATAATTACGGTTTTAGGCTTGAACAAATGCGGAATAAACCTAACGGTTAATTTGTCAAGCACAAAACCTACAACAACTAGGCTCACCTATGTGCACCAACAACTTATGCTAAGCAAGATAAGCAACTATGTGATAGCAAGATATATGACAAAGAACAATATGGCTATCACAAAGTAAAGTGCATAAGTAAAGGGCTCGGGTAAGAGATAACCGAGGCACGCGGAGACGGCGATGTATCCCGAAGTTCACACCCTTGCGGATGCTAATCTCCGTTTGGAGCGGTGTGGAGGCACAATGCTCCCCAAGAAACCACTAGGGCCACCGTAATCTCCTGACGCCCTCGCACAAAGCAAGATGCCGTGATTCCACTAAGGGTCCCTTGAGGGCGGTCACCGAACCCGTACAAATGGCGACCCTTGGGGGCGGTCACCGAACCCGTACACTTTGGCAACCCTTGGGGGCGGTCACCGGAACCCGTCAAATTGCTCGGGGCGATCTCCACAACCTAATTAGAGACCCCGACGCTTGCCCGGAGCTTTACACCACAATGATTGAGCTCCGAACACCACCAACCGTCTAGGGCGCCAAGGCACCCAAGAGGAACAAGCTCTAGGGTGCCCAAACACCCAAGAGTAATAAGCTTCTCAAATCTCACTTCCACGTATCACCATGGAGAACTCAAACCGATGCACCAAATGCAATGGCAAGGGCACACGGAGTGCCCAAGTCCTTCTCTCCCAAATCCCACCAAAGCAACTAATGCTAGGGAGGAAAATGAGAGGAAGAAGGAAAGAAGAACACGAAGAACTCCAAGATCTAGATCCAAGGGGTTCCCCTCACTTAGAGGAGAAAGTGATTGGTGGAAACGTGGATCTAGATCTCCTCTCTCTTTTCCCTCAAGAACTAGAAAGAATCATTGGAGGGATTGAGAGTTAGCAAGATCGAAGAAGGTCAACAATGGGGGAAGAACACAAGCTCAAGGGATAAGGTTCAATGGGGAAGAAGTCCCCATTTTGTAGGTGGGGAAAAATCCAACCGTTATGCTCACAGCCCGCACAGAGCGGTACTACCGCTCCAAGGAGCGGTACTACTGCTAGGGCGGTAGTACCCCTTTGAGAGAGGAGGCAAAAGGCTAGTAGAACCGCCAGAGTAGTACTACCGCTCGACCTCACGGTACTACCGCAAATGGTAGCGGTACTACTGCTTGCGAGCGGTACTAAAAAAATACTTCCGTGCCTACCTCCGTTGAGCAAAACACGAGATTTTGGTCCGGAGCAGTACTACCGCTTAGGAGCGGCAGTAGTACTTCTCTGGAGCGGTACTACCGCTCAGGAGACGCGGTAGTATTGCTCTGGAGCGGTAGTAAAAAATTACATCCGCTCTAGTCACGGTAGTACCGTTGCAGCCTTTACCAAAACAGCCACAACTTTTGCAAACAGACTCCAAATTCAACGAAACCAAGTTTGTTGGAAAGCTAACGGCATGGGCTAACAGAATCTTGATAGAAATATCAATAAGATGCCAATTAGAAAAGTCCCATAATAAAATTGTGAGAACCCTTCCTCGGAAAAGACAGGTAAAACCTCCAACACCGAAAAGATCATAGCAGACGCATGCGAACTCCGTTTTCGATGAACTCAAGCTTGTCATCAAGATGACCATAAGCTCTAAGACTCACAAAGATAACCAAACAAGAACCAATAAGCATGATGCACGGATGCAATGGTTTGAGCTCTCTACTAATGATACGATCAAGCTACCAACTTGAGTGCCCCCCTTGATAGTACGGCAATCGATCCTATAACCCGGTCTCCCAACTACCACCACGAGACCGGTAAAATAGAAAACCTATCAAGGCCAAACCTTTGCCTTGCACATGGTCCACTTGAGCTAGATGATGACGATCTTGACTCCCTCAAGATGGACCACCTTTCTTGATTGCGTTGGCTCGATGAAGACTAGATGATTGCTCCCCCATAGTCCACTATGGGTGAGCCACTCTTCGGCACATCTTCACAAGTCCATTGACACCATAATGGATGGAAAGATTCAAGCACTTGATCTCTTCGTGATGCTCCACTTGAACTTGCACACGGCAATCTTGATGACGATCACCACTTGATGTCATCCTTTCCATGGGTTGTATGATATCTTCCTCTTGACGCAAGCCCATGGACACGTACCTAACCCCACATAGAACTCTCACATAGACCATGGGTTAGTATACAAAGTGCAATGGACAATGCTTACCATACCATGGGATCACTTGATCCCTCTCGGTACATCTTCTACGCTTTGTGAGTTGATCAACTTGATTCACTCTTGACTTAGTCTTGATCAACTTGATTCACTCTTGACTTAGTCTTGATCAACCTTGAATCTTTACAACTCTATTCATTTGGATGATGTCTTGAAGTTAAACATGAATGATCACACAATCTTCTTCTTCAAGACATGCTTGCAATAAGCTCAACACTCACATGACCAATCTTTGGATAATTCCTTAATAGCACCTTGGTCAACTCATAAACTCCTTGAAACCAACACATGGACTTCAAGAAAAGCAGAGGACAAATCCTTCAAATATAACTCAATACAACCATTAGTCCATAGAGATTGTCATCAATTACCAAAACCAAACATGGGCGCACCGCATGTTCTTTCAGGGTTTATATCATATTGCGTGAGTTTATCCCTCTACATCATGTCATCTTTCTTAATGCGTTACTTTGTTCTTTATGAACTTAATACTCTAGATGCATGCTGGATAGCGGTCGATGTGTGGAGTAATAGTAGTAGATGCAGGCAGGAGTCGGTCTACTTGTCACGGACGTGATGCCTTTATACATGATCATGCCTAGATAATCTCATAATTATTTGCTTTTCTATCAATTGCTCGACAGTAATTTGTTCACCCACCATAATACTTATGCTATCTTGAGAGAATCCACTAGTGAAACCTATGGCCCCCGGGTCTATCTTTTATCATATAAGCTTTCAATCTACTTTAATTTGCATCTTTACTTTTCTAATCTATATCATAAAATACCAAAAATATATTTATCTTATCATTTATCTCTATCAGATCTCACTTTCTCAAGTGGTCGTGAAGTGATTGACAACCCCTTTGTTGCGTTGGTTGCGAGTTCTTGTTTGTTTGTGTAGGTGCGTGGGACTTTTGAGGAGCCTCCTACTGGATTGATACCTTGGTTCTCAAAAACTGAGGGAAATACTTACGCTACTATTGCTACATCACCCTTTCCTCTTCAAGGAAAACGAACGCAAGCTCAAGACGTAGCAAGAAGGATTTCTGGCGCCGTTGCCGGGGAGGTCTTCGCTCAAGTCAAGACATACCAAGTACCCATCACAAACTCATCTCCCTCGCATTTACATTATTTGCCATTTGCCTCTCGTTTTCCTCTCACCCACTTCACCCTTGCCGTTTTATTCGCCCTCTCTTTCCCAATCTCCTCTCTCTTTTGCTTGCCTTTTTGTTTGCTTGTGTGTTGGATTACTTGTCGCGATGGCGCAAGATAATACCAAATTGTGTGATTTCTCCATACCAATAATAATGATTTCCTTAGTACTCCGATTGCTCCTCTTAATGATATTGATTCTTGTGAAATCAATGCTGCTTTACTAAATCTTGTTATGAAATATCAATTATCCGGCCTTCCTAGTGAAGATGTCGCTACCCATCTAAACAACTTTGTTGATTTGTGTGAGATGCAAAAGAAGAAAGATACGGATAATGATATTGTTAAATTGAAGTTATTTCCGTTTTCACTTAGAGATCGTGCTAATGTTTGGTTTTCGTCTTTGCCTAAGAATAGTATTGATTCGTGGAATAAGTGCAAAGATGCTTTTATCTCTAAGTATTTTCCTCCCGCTAAGATCATCTCTCTTAGGAATGATATTATGAATTTTAAACAACTTGATCATGAGCATGTTGCCCAATCTTGGGAAAGAATGAAATTGATGATTCACAATTGCCCTACTCATGGTTTGAATTTATGAATGATCATACAAATTTTTTATGCCGGATTGAATTTTGCTTCTAGAAATCTTTTAGATTCGGCCGCGGGAGGCACATTTATGGAAATCACCTTAGGAGAAGCTACAAAACTCCTTGATAATATTATGGCTAATTACTCTCAATGGCACACCAAAAGATCTACTAGTAAAAAAGTGCATGCTATAGAAGAAATTAATGTTTTGAGTGGAAAGATGGATGAACTTATGAAATTGTTTGCTACTAAGAGTGCTCCTGTTGATCCCAATGATATGCCTTTGTCTACTTTTATTGAGAATAATAATGAATCTATGGATGTGAATTTTGGTGGTAGGAATAATTTTGGTAACAATGCTTATAGAGGAAACTTTAATCCTAGACCGTTCCCTAGTAATTCCTCTAATAATTATGGAAATTCTTACAATAATTCTTATGGTAATTTTAATAAGATGCCCTCTGATTTTAAGAATAGCATGAAAGAATTTATGATCTCTCAAAAGAATTTTATTGCCTTGCTTGAAGAAAAAATGCTTAAAGTTGATGATTGCGCTAGGAACGTTGATAGACTCTCGCTTGATGTTCATTCCTTGAAACTTAGATCTACTCCTCCTAAGCATGATATCAATGAGTCTCTCAAAGCTATGACAATTTCCATTGATGAGTGCAAAGAAAGAACCGCTAGATTGCGTGCTTAGAAAGATTGCTTTGTAAAGGCATGTTCTTCTAGTTTCCATGAAAATAATGATGAAGATCTTAAAGTTATTGATGTGTCCCCTATTAGATCTTTGTTTTGCAATATGAATCTTAATAATGATGGGACTGGAGATGAGTCAACTTTAGTTAAAAGGCGTCCCAATGATTCGGAGTTCTTAGATCTTGATGCTAAATTTTTTAAAAGTGGGATTGGAGAGGTCAAGACTTTAAATAGCATTGAACACACTATCTTGGATTTCAAGGAATTTAATTATGATAATTGTTCTTTAGAAGATTGTATTTCCTTGTTGCAATCCATTGTGAATTCTCCTCATGCTTATAGTCAAAATAAAGCTTTACCAAACATATTGTTGATGCCTTGATGCAATCTTTTGATGAAAAACTTAATTTGGAAGTTTCTATACCTAGAAAACTTTATGATGAGTGGGAAACTACTATAAAGATTAAAATTAAAGATCATGAGTGTTATGCTTTGTGTGATTTGGGTGCTAGTGTTTCCACGATTCCGAAAACTTTATGTGATATTCTAGGTTTCCATGATTTTGATGATTGCTCTTTAAATTTGCACCTTGCGGATTCCACCATTAAAAAGCCAATGGGAAGGATAAATGATGTTCTCATTGTTGCAAATAGGAATTTGGTTCCCGTAGATTTTATCGTTCTTGATATAGGTTGCAATCTTTCTTGTCCTATTATTCTTGGTAGACCTTTCCTTCGAACGATTGGTGCGATTATTGATATGAAGGAAGGGAATATTAGATTCCAATTTCCATTAAGGAAAGGCATGGAGAACTTTCCAAGAAAGAAAGTCAAATTACCTTATGAATCTATCATGCGAGCTACTTATGAATTGAGTGCCAAAGATGGCACTACTTAGATCTATCCTCACTTTTATGCCTAGGTAGGGGCGTTAAACGATAGCGCTAGTTGGGAGGCAACCCAATTTTATTTTGTGTTTTTTGTTTTTGTTTCTGTTTAGTAATAAATTTTGCATCTACCTTCTGTTTATATGTGTTTTTATGTTTTAATTAGTGTTTGTGCCAAGTAGAACCTATAGGATAACCTATGGTGATAGTTAATTTGATTCTGCTGAAAAACAGAAACTTTGCACGCACGAAAATAATTTTAGTAATTCACAGAAACGTGATTTTGTGTTGATTCTTTTTTCTGTATATCAATAGACTACTTTCCCAGGACTTCCTATTTTGTTAGGAGTTTTAAAGTTCTAGAAGTATTCGAGAGTTACAGATTTCTACAGACTGTTCTGTTTTTGACAGATTCTGTTTTTCGTGTGTTGTTTGCTTATTTTGATGCATCTATGGCTAGTATGTAAGGGTATGAACCATAGAAAAGTTGAAATACAGTAGGTTTAACACCAATATAAATAAATAATGAGTTCATTACAGTACCTTATGTGGTGGTTTTTATTTCTTTCACTAACGGAGCTTATGAGATTTCCTGTTGAGTTTGGGGATGCCCATGGCACACCAAGATATTTAAGAGTAGCCAAAAGCCTAAGCTTGGGGATGCCCCGGAAGGCATCCCCTCTTTCGTCTTCGTTCATTGGTAACTTTACTTGGAGCTATATTTTTATTCGCCACATGATATGTGTTTTGCTTGGAGCGTCTTGTATGATATTAGTCTTTGCTTTTTAGTTTACGACAATCATCCTTTCTGTACACACCTTTTGGGAGAATCCCACTTGATTGGAATTTATTAGAATACTCTATGTGCTTCATTTATATCTTTTGAGCGAGATAGTATTTGCTCTAGTGCTTCACTTATATCTTTTAGAGCACGGCGGTGGCTTAATTTTGAAGAAATTGTTGATCTCTCATGCTTCACTTATATCATTTTGAGAGTCTTTTTGAACAGCATGGTATTTACTATGGTTATAAATTTGGTCCTAGAATGATGAGTATCCAAGTTGGGTATAATAAAAACTATCATAGAAAGTGCATTAAACACTAGGATCAATTTGATGCTTGATAATTGTTTTGAGATACAAAGTTAGTAATGCTAGAGTCATGCTAGTGGGTAATTATGAAATTGAGAAATACTTGTGTTGAAGTTGGCAAGTCCCGTAGCATGCACGTATGGTAAAAGTTGTGTGAAAAATTTGTTGCATGAGGTGCTCTTTTGATTGTCTTCCTTATGAGTGGCAGTCGGGGACGAGCGATGGTCTTTTCCTACCAATCTATCCCTCTAGGGGCATGCGTAGTAGTACTTTGCTTCGAGGGCTAAGTAGACTTTTGCAATAAGTATATGAGTTCTTTATGACTAATGTTAGTCCATGTATATACGCGCACTCACCCTTCCACTTTGCTAGCCTCTATTGTGTTGCGCATCTTTCGCCGGTATCATGCACCCATTATTTATCTTCCTCAAAACAGCCACCATACCTACCTATTATGGCATTTCCATAGCCATTCCGAGATAAATTGCCATGCAACTTTCCACTGTTCCGTTATTATGACACGCTCCATCATTGTCATATTGCTCTTTGCATGATCATGTAGTTGACATTGTATTTGTGGCAAGGCCACCTTCATATATTTTCATACATGTCACTCTTGATTCATTGCATATCCCGGTACACCGCCAGAGGCATTCATATAGAGTCATATTTTGTTTTAAGTGTTGAGTTGTAATTCTCGAGTTGTAAATTAATAGAAGTGTGTGATCTTCATTATTAGAGTATTGTCCCAAGTGAGTAAGGGATGATGAATACTATGATTCCCCCACAAGTCGGGATGAGACTTCAGACTTAAAATAAAAATTAAAAAAAGAGGCCAAAAGCCCACCTAATAAAAAAAAGAGAAAGGCCAAAAAAAAGAGAAGGCCGAATAAAAAAAATTAAAAAATGAGATAAAAAGAGAGAAGGGACAATACTACTATCTCTTTTCCACACTTGTGCTTCAAAATAGCACTATGATCTTCATGATAGAGAGTCTCTTGTGTTGTCACTTCCATATACTAGTGGGAATTTTTCATTATAGAACTTGGCTTGTATATTCCAATGATGGGCTTCCTCAAAATGCCCTAGGTCTTCGTGAGCAAGCAAGTTGGATGCACACCCACTTAGTTTCTTTTCTTGGGCTTTCATATATTTATAGCTCTAGTGCATCCATTGCATGGCAATCCCTACTCACTCACATTGATATCTATTGAAGGGCATTTCCATAGCCCGTTGAAACGCCTAGTTGATGTGAGACTATCTTCTCCCTTTTTGTCTTTACAACCACCACCATATACCACCATAGTGCGATGTCCATGGCATGCGCTCATGTATTGCGTAACAGTTGAAAAAAATCTGAAGCGCGTTAAAAAGTATGAACCAATTGCTCGGCTCGTCATTGGGGTTGTTCATGATGGGAGTATTTTGTGTAATGAAAATGAAGCATGGCCTAACTATATGATTTTGTAGGGATAAGTTTTCTTTGGCTATGCTATTTTGATAGGACATGATTATTTGTTAGTATGCTTCGAGTATTATTATTTTTATGTTTCATAAGCTTTTATATTGAATCATTTGGATCTGAACAATCATGCCACAGTAAAGAAAAATACATTGAGAATTATGCTAGGTAGCATTCCACATCGAAAATTCTGTTTTTATCATTTACCTACTCGAGGACGAGCAGGAATTAAGCTTGGGGATGCTTGATACGTCTCCAAGGTATCTATAATTTTTGATTGTTCCATGCTATTATATTACCCGTTTTGGATGTTTATGGGCTTTACTTTAAACTTTTATACCATTTTCGGGACTAACCTACTAACCGGAGGCCCAGCCCGTATTGCTGTTTTTTTTGCCTATTTCAGTGTTTCGAAGAAAAGGAATACCAAACGGAGTCCAAACGGAATGAAACCTTCGGGAGCGATCTATGATGTATACTACACAACCTTCTTCTTGTAGACGTTGTTGGGCCTGCAAGTGCACAGGTTTGTAGGACAGTAGCAAATTTCCCTCAAGTGGATGACCGAAGGTTTATCAATCCGTAGGAGGCGTAGGATTAAAATGGTCTCTCTCAAACAACCCTGCAACCAAATAACAAAGAGTCTCTTGTGTCCCCAACACACCCAGTACAATGGTAAATTGTATAGGGATGCACTAGTTCGGCGAAGAGATGGTGATACAAGTGCAATATGGATGGTAGATATAGGTTTTTGTAATCTGAAATAATAAAAACAGCAAGGTAACTAAAGATAAAAGTGAGCGTAAACGGTATTGCAATGATAGGAAACAAGGCCTAGGGTTCATACTTTCACTAGTGCAAGTTCTCTCAACAATAATAACATAGATAGATCATATAACAAGCCCTCAACATGCAACAAAGAGTCACTCCGAAGCCACTAATAGCGGAGAACAAACGTAGATATTATAGTAGGGTACGAAACCACCTCAATGTTATTCTTTCGGATCAATCTATAAAAGAGTTTGTACTAGAATAACAACTTAAGACACAAATCAACCAAAACCCTAATGTCACCTAGATACTCCATTGTCACCTCAAGTATCCGTGGGCATGATTATACGATATGCATCTCACAATCTCAGATTCATCCAACCAACACAAAGTACTTCAAAGAGTGCCCCAAAGTTTCTATCGGAGAGTCAAGAATGTGTGCCAACCCCTATGCATAGGTTCCCAATGTCACGAAACCCGCAAGTTGATCACCAAAACATACATCAAGTGGCACATGATATCCCATTGCCACCACAGATAATCACGGCAAGACATACATCAAGTGTTCTCATAAAAGACTCAATCCAATAAGATAACTTCAAAGGGGAAACTCAATTCATCACAAGAGAGTAGAGGGGGAGAAACATCATAAGGTCCAACTACAGTAGCAAAGCTCGGGATACATCAAGATCGTGCCATAGAGGGAACACGAGAGAGAACACGAGAGAGAAAGATCAAACACATAGCTACTGGTACATACCCTCAGCCCCGAGGGTGAACCACTCCCTGCTCGTCATGGATAGCGCCGGGATGATGAAGATGGCCACTGGTGATGGGATCCCCCTCCGGCAGGGCGCTGGAACGGGCTCCCAAGAGGTTTTTGGTGGCTACAAAGGCTTGCGGCGGCGGAACTCCCGATCTATCTTCTGTTCTGGAAGTTTTACAATACGTAGGTATATATGGGTGCAAGGGGTACGTCGGTGGACCGAAGGGGGGGCACGAGGCAGGGGGGCGTGCCCCAGGGGGGTGGGCGCCCCCCAGGGGGTGGGCGCGCCCCCCACCCTCGTGAGCACCTCCCTTCTTTTCTGACGTGCACTCCAAGTCCATCGGGTGGCTTTCCTTCCAAAAATAACTTCTCCAATTGATTTCGTTCCGTTTTGACTCCGTCTGATATTCCTTTTCCTCGAAACACTGAAATAGGCATAAAACAACAAATCTGGAATGGGGCTCCGGTTAATAGGTTAGTCCCAAAAATAATATAGAAGTGGATAATAAAGCCCAATATTGCCTAAAACAGTAGATAATATAGCATGGAGCAATCAAAAATTATAGATACGTTGGAGACGTATCAAGCATCCCCAAGCTTAATTCCTGCTCGTCCTCGAGTAGGTAAATGATAAAAAAGAATTTTTGATGCGGAGTGCTACTTGGCATAATTTCAATGTAAATCTTCTTAATTGTGGTATGAATATTCAGATCCATAAGATTCAAGACAAAAGTTCATATTGATAAAAGAAATAGTAATACTTCAAGCATACTAACTAAGCAATTATGTCTTCTCAAAATAACATGGCCAAAGAAAGTTATCCCTACAAAATCATATAGTCTGGCTATGCTCCATCTTCCCCACACAAAATATTTAAATCATGCACAACCCCGATGACAAGCCAAGCAATTGTTTCATACTTATGACATTCTCAAAACTTTTTCAATCTTCACGCAATACATGAGCGTGAGCCATGGATATAGCACTATATGTGGAATAGAATGGTGGTTGTGGAGAAGACAAAAAGAGGGAAGATAGTCTCACATCAACTAGGCGTATCAACGGGCTATGGAGATGCCCATCAATAGATATCAATGTGAGTGAGTAGGGATTGCCATGCAACGGATGCACTAGAGCTATAAGTATAGGAAAGCTCAACAAAAGAAACTAAGTGGGTGTGCATCCAACTCACTTGCTCACGAAGATCTAGGGAATTTGAGGAAGCCCATCATTGGAATATACAAGCCAAGTTCTATAATGAAAAATTCCCACTAGTATATGAAAGTGACAAAATGAGAGACTCTCTATCATGAAGATCTTGGTGCTACTTTGAAGCACAAGTGTGGTAAAAGGATAGTAACATTGTCCCTTCTCTCTTTTTCTCTCATCATTTTTTTTATTTGGGCCTTTCTCCCTTTTTATATGGCCTCTTTTTTTTAGTCCGGAGTCTCATCCTGACTTGTGGGGGAATCATGGTCTCCATCATCCTTTCCTCACTTGGGACAATGCTCTAAAAAATGATGATCATCACACTTTTATTTTTCTTACAACTCAACAATTACAACTCGATTCTTAGAACAAGGTATGACTCTATATGAATGCCTCCGGCGGTGTACCGAGATATGCAATGAATCAAGAGTGACATGTATGAAAGAATTATGAACGGTGGCTTTGCCACAAATACGATGTCAAATACATGATCATGCTAGCAATATGACAATGATGGAGCGTGTCATAATAAACGGAACGGTGGAAAGTTGCATGGCAATATATATCTCGGAATAGCTATGGAAATGCCATGATAGGTAGGTATGGTGGCTGTTTTGAGGAACATATATGGTGGGTGTATGATACCGGCAAAAAGTGCGCGGTATTAGAGAGGCTAGCAATAGTGGAAGGATGGGAAAAAGTGCGTATAATCCATGGACTCAACATTAGTCATAAATAACTCATATACTTATTGCAAAAATCTAGAAGTTATCAAAGAATAGTATTACGTGCATGCTCCTAGGGGGATAGATTGGTAGGAAAAGACCATCGCTCGTCCCCGACCGCCACTCATAAGGAGGACAATCAATAAATAAATCATTCTCCGAGTTCATCACATAACGGTTCACCATACGTGCATGCTACGGGAATCACAAACTTCAACACAAGTATTCCTTAAATTCACAACTACTCAACTAGCATGACTCTAATATCACCATCTTCATATCTCAAAACAATTATCAAGCATCAAACTTATCTTAGTATTCAACACACTCAAAAGAAAGTTCCACATATCTTGAATACCAAGTATATTTAACATTAAGCAAATTACCATGCTATTAACGACTCTCAAAATAATCTAAGTGAAGCATGAGAGATCAATAGTTTCTTGAAAACAAATCCACCACCGTGCTCTATAAGATCTAAGTGAAGCACTAGAGCAAAAATTATCACGCTCAATAGATATAAGTGAAGCACTATGAGCAAAACTATCAAGCTCAAAAGATATAAGTGAAGCACATAGAGTATTCTAGCAAATTCAAATTTATGTATGGCTCTCTCAAAAGGTGTGTACAGCAAGGATGATTGTGGTAAACTAACAAGCAGAGACACAAATAATACAAGACGTTCCAAGCAAAACACATAACATGTGGTGAATAAAAATATAGCTCCAAGTAAATTACCGATGGAAGTTGACGAAAGAGGGGATGCCTTCCGGGGCATCCCCAAGCTTTGACTTTTTGGTGTCCTTGGATTATCTTGGGGGTGCCATGGGCATCCCCAAGCTTAGGCTCTTGCCACTCCTTGTTCCATAATCCATCAAAAGAATTCACCCAAAACTTGAAAACTTCACAACACAAAACTCAATAGAAATCTCGTGAGCTCCGTTAGAGAAAGAAAACAAAAGACTACTTTAACGTACTGTAATGAACTCATTCTTTATTTATATTGGTGTTAAACCTACTGTATTCCAACTTCTATATGGATCATAAACTATTTTACTAGCCATAGATTCATCAAAATAAGCAAACAACACATAGAAAACAGAATCTGTCAAAAACAGAACAGTCTGTAGTAATCTGTATCAAATGTATACTTCTGGAAATCCAAAACTCCTACCAAATTAGGAAGTCCTAAGAAATTCGTGTACCAATCCAGAAAAAAAATAATCAGATCAGAACTGTGTTTCTGTGAATTAACAAAACTAATTTACTGGGTGCAAAAGTTTGTGATTTTCAGCAGGATCAACACAACTGTCACCGTAAGCCATCCTAAAGGTCTTACTTGGCACTTTATTGAAATAAAAGCTATAAAACATGATTACTATAGTAGCATAATCATGTGAACACACAAAAAAAGTAAGGATAAGTATTGGGTTGTCTGCCAACAAGCGCTTTCTTTAATGCCTTTCTAGCTAGGCATGATGATGACAATGATGCTCACATAAAAGATAAGATTTGAAACATAACGGGAGCATCATGAAGCATATGACTAGCACTTTTAAGTCTAACCCACTTCCTATGCATAGGGATTTTGTGAGAAAACAACTTATGGGAACGATAATCAGCTAGCATAGGAAGGTAAAACAAGCATAGCTTAAAAACTTGAAGCACATAGAGAGGAAACTTGATATTATTGCAATTCCTACAAGCATATGTTCCTCCCTCATAATAATTTTCAGTAGCATCATGAATGAATTCAACAATATAACCAGCACCTAAAGCATTCTTTTCATGACCTACAAGCATAGAATTTTTATTACTCTCCACATAAGCAAAATTCAGAATAGTGGGAGTATCATAAGAGACTTGAATACTATAAATTGTTTCCACATTAAAAGAGTAATGTCCCGAAAAAGGGTAATCATAATCATGAAAAGTTTTCTAAATATAATCATCACTACTTTTTATAGCATAAGTTTCATCACAATAATCATCATAAGTAGCAACTTCGTTCTCATCATAATCGATTGAAACCTCTCCCAAGATAGTGGAATAACTAAATAAAGTTGACACTCTTCAAATCCACTTTCGTATTCATCACAATAAAATTCAACATCCTCGAAAATAGTGGGACCACTACTTCCTAAAGTTGACACTCTTCCAAACCCACTTTCATCAATATAATCATCATAGGTAGGAGGCATGCTATCATCATAACAACTTTGCATATCAAAACTTGAGAGGCTAAAAATATCATCATTATTAAACATAGCATCCCCAAGCTTGGAACAAACATTAATTGCAGCAAATACATTCTCAAATATGTCATCCTCATCGAACATAGCTTCCCCAAGCTTGGGCCTTTTCATATCATAAGCATAATCACTCTCATCATTAATAGTATGGATAACACCAATATAAAGCAATTATCATCATCACAATGAGTAGTAGGAGCAACATCATTTGGGAGGGATACTGTCGGTGTCAAAACCGGCGGATCTCGGGTAGGGGGTCCCGAACTGTGCGTCTAGGCGGATGGTAACAGGAGACAAGGGACACGATGTTTTTACCCAGGTTCGGGCCCTCTTGATGGAGGTAAAACCCTACTCCTGCTTGATTGATATTGATGATATGGGTAGTACAAGAGTAGATCTACCACGAGATCAGAGAGGCTAAACCCTAGAAGCTAGCCTATGGTATGATTGTTGTTCGTCCTACGGACTAAAACCCTCCAGTTTATATAGGCACTGAAGAGGGTTAGGGTTACACAGAGTCGTTTACAATGGTAGGAGATCTACATATCCGTATCGCCAAGCTTGCCCTCCACGCCAAGGAAAGTCCCATCCGGACACGGGACGAAGTCTTCAATCTTGTATCTTCATAGTCCAGGAGTCCGGCCAAAGGCTATAGTCCGGCCATCCGGACACCCCCTAATCCAGGACTCCCTCAGTAGCCCCTGAACCAGGCTTCAATGACGACGAGTCCGGCGCGCATATTGTCTTCGGCATTGCAAGGCGGGTTCCTCCTCCGAATACTTCATAGAAGATTTTGAACACAAGGATAGTGTCCGGCTCTGCAAAATAAGTTCCACATACCACCGTAGAGAGAATAATATTTACACAAATTCAACCTACTAACGTATTTCGTGGTGTGACATCACACCACGGCCAAGCCTTTATTTGAATCGTTTTTACTGTCCCACCTCAGCGCGTTTAGCGAGGCAGTTTCCTTGGCATGTCTTGTCAAAGCAGAGATCATGTCCCCTTATTCCGGGATTCTCATTAATACGGGCATGGGTAACCCAATCGTGCCCATTGGCACGTCTCCTCTACCGAAGGCGAGTCCCGAACGGTCACGGGGATGGCTCTTGGTATTCAACCTCTTTATAAAGAGACCAAGGCTCCACTCCTTTCTTTCAATCTCAATCGAATCCGCCCCTCGCCTCGAGTTCCAACACCCAAAGCTCCAGATTCAGGCGCTTCGGACCTTCGATGATGTCCAGCTCCGACCTGCAAGGCCGGTGGATGCCTTCCTCCGTTACGGAAGAAGACGTGCTAAAGCTAAGAGACGCGAGGTATCTAACCTGCGAAATTTCGCATAGGTTGCCCGCCCAAGGGAAGGTTATTCCCACTCCCAAGCCTGGTGAAAGCGTGGTGTTCGCGTCTCACTTCCTTCGGGGGCTAAGCTTCCTGACGGACCCCTTCGTGAGGGGGCTCATGTTTTATTATGGGTTGGAGTGTCACAACTTGGATCCGGAGTCCATCCTCCACATCTCATCGTTCATTGTCGTATGTGAAGCCTTCCTCCGCATTACCCCTCACTTCGGATTGTGGCTTAAGACCTTCAAAGTGAAGCCGAAGATGATCAGGGGGCAGCAGGCAGAGTGCGGAGGGGCTGTTATAAGCAGGAATGCCGATGCTCCGTGGCCCGAGGGCTGTTTCCAAGAGGAGCTCGGCCTATGGAAACAAGAATGGTTTTATATCACAGCTCCCAGGGGCACCAAATGGGTGGCGCCGCCTACCTTTCGCTCGGGTTCTCCACTGCGGTTGGCGTCATGGGTCAATAAAGGACTTGACTGGGGGCCGTCCAAGGACGTGCCCTTGTTGCAGGGCCGCATGCAAGATCTCCAAGAGAGAGAGATCACTCTGGTCGTAGTAGCGTAGGTCATGCTGATTCATCACATCATGCCATGCAAACGTCGCCCCCTCCGCCTGTGGGAATTTAACCCGGAGGGACCACGAGCTCTCCAACATTTTATGGGCGCAACGCCCGTGGAGATGTATAAGTTTTTCGTCGAATCACAAGTGATGTGTCCGGACTTGACCGAGGACGCAGGTCTGAGCTGCAATCGCCCGGATACTCAAGTAAGTAGCCCTATACCCGGACACACTATCCCATACTTATCATGAATTTGCCCTCAAAAGAGTTGTCCCTTGAACAGGAGTGGATAGCGAAAGCAAAGTTAATCAGGTGTCCGGCCCCCCTCCATGAGACTACGCCGGATCTCGTGTTAACCAGGATGCTGGAGGTTGCACCTTCGGAAGAAGGTGAAGGGGGGAACAAAGAAGCTACCGCCTCCGCGAAGGAGGCTGTCAGGAAAGGTGGGATCGAGAATCCCTCCATCCAAGGGAAGAAGAGGACCGCCTCTGAAGACCCGGAGACCATGGTCTCAAAGCGGGGGAAGAAATCTTCGTCAGAGGGTCCTACGCCGAGAGATGACTCGGCCGCATTGTGCCCCCAAGGGGATCAGCCCTCCACCGAGCCGTAAGTAAAAAAAGGGTGAGTTAAAATAAAGGATATCCCTGCCTTATTTCTGATGAAGATAACCAAAATTTTACCTTGTAGTTCGGATCTCAGCCCTTCTCAGCAAAGCTCATCTTCGGGGGATCTTCGACCGGAGATGATAGAGAGCGAAACGCCTCCCCCTGCCGTACCGTCTTGCGAGGCGGGCGACCCTGAGGTGTCGTCGCGGACGGTTTCTCCGAGTCCGGAGGGGCCGGAAGGCAGTCGTATGTCCCCCCAAAGCCCTCCGCGTCCGGCCTTCAAAAAAGGCCATCGGACCAGTCCGGCACCACCTGGTGTACGGTCGGAGGAGCTGAAGGATCTGCTCGGGCGAGCGTCTATCTCAGAAGATCACCGTGCGTTAATGGGTACGGTGATTGAAAGGATTTCATCCGGTGAAAGCAGATTGCACGAAGCCGTCAGAAGTTTACTGACAGGTTTTGAGGTACGCAAAATGATGCACCTTATGACAGTTCCACATATAAAATGCGCCATGTGTAGATAGTAGCCCATGAGGCTCGGTGTGTTGTCAAAAAATGACAGCGCGCCGAGGATCATAATCCCAGGTATAATATGTCGCCTGTCCTATGTAGCTGGGGAAGGGTCCAGTGGCTAGCCGGACTGATGAATTGGCCGAACTAAAGCGGCAGCTTGACGTGGCCGATGCCGACATCGCGCTTGTCAATAAGCGACTTGACGAGTCACAAGGTATGCAGTTTCTCCTCGGACACCTGGTAAGGGAGCTTGATGCCCGTGCCTTACAACATGTATGCTTGATGCAGATGGTGCCGCTGCCATGGAGAACCTTTGGGCGGAGCTCGCCCGAGCTAAGGAGCAGGCCAGAAAGAGTGATGCGGCTGCCTTGAAGGCGGCCGAAGAGCTAAAAGCCGAACAGGCTGCTCACAGCCGAAGCAAGAATGAAATGGCCGAGATGGCCGTGAAGTTGAAGAAGGCTGCCGACCACTGCAAGCTTCTTGAAAAAGAAGATCAAGCGGCACAAGAGGACCTGAAGAAGGCCACTACCAAGGCCAAGGATGCTTGCTCTGCGATGAGAGCTATGAAGGAGGAGCTGCATCAGGCCGGAGATATCGCGGCTGGAAAGCCCTTTCTGCTGCGGAGGAAATTCATGGATCCTAAATATGCTCAGTTGGACCAACTGTGGAGTGCGGAGGATGCTTATCTAGACTTGGCGGCAAGTGCCGCGGACGCGGCCGAACACTTCCGAGATCAAAAGGATCACGAAATGGAAAAGGTTTTTTGGTCGCAGTTCCATAATCCAGAGCGCCCACTTCCATTAACCGATCGCTTGGCCGAATGGGCAGAGCTGAATAGGTTATCCGGACTTGCCATGAAGGATGTCGTGAGTCTTTTGTGGCCGAAGAGGCCCGAGCCGAAGAGTTATTTTGGCTCGGTGCAGCAGTTCCTTGGTGCGGTGCCGCATATCAATGCAATGAGGAGGTCGGTATGCATAGAGGGTGCGCGGATGGCTCTTGCCCGTGTCAAGACATACTGGGCGGAGATGAAGGCCACCAATGTTGCATCCCAAGATTCGGACGAAAGCCGAGTACCTGTCGAGCACTATTTTCAGGAAGTTCTGCAGGGCGCTCGTTTAATAGAGACGCAGTGCTCGAAGGATATTATGTTCGAATAACATGTAATATTGTGAAACAATGTTTCGATGGAATATAAAAGCTTTTTATACTTGTGCCTTGAAGAATTAAAATACCTCCTGTGCGGCCGTTAATGTATATGTATATATAACCTGAAAGATGGCAGTCTTCGGCTTCAGCCCCCACGCATATAATGCGGGGGTGTTTGCAAAAGGCGCATTTTCACACTTGATCCAACGTATTGGTCCTATAAAGGAGGTGGTAGTGCAGCAAACTAGGCAACCGGACTATAATGCTTTATCACTTTCACTTAGACATAGGAGTTTGACAGTGGGGCTACTATATAGCCCCTAGGGGCACCGCGTTCACCCGAATTCGGGGCGCGTAAGTGCCTGACCGGGAAACGGCCCTTTGTCAAAGCGGAGGAATCCTAAAGATTCCGGTGGGTCATCGAGTGGTTGACCAGTCTCACGCTATATCATGACAGTCAGTTTTCGGCTTTCTCTACTGAGGTGCTCACCTGGCCGCACCGGGGCACAATCGCAGTAGTTCTCCGGGTGCCGCCTTAGCCGATAGAGCGGAACGTAAGGCAGCAAAACATAGGAGCCGGGCAAACCGAACATTTGACCAAAGACATGATTCGGAGCTGATTCATATAAGGCCTAACTCGAGACGCCGAACACTCCCTAAGGTATTCGGTCTTTATGAAAACGGGCCGAACAACGCCCTTGGTAGTAAGCCCCTGGTGTCCAGGTACGCGCAAAATTCTGACGTGGCCCATGCCAAAACGCCAGCCTCCTCCTCGGATATAACAAGAAACCAGGGGATGTGTATTAACAAGAGACAGTAAAAAAGGTTTACCCAATCGTGCCCAGGTTCGGGCCCTCTTGATGGAGGTAAAACCCTACTCCTGCTTGATTGATATTGATGATATGGGTAGTACAAGAGTAGATCTACCACGAGATCAGAGAGGCTAAACCCTAGAAGCTAGCCTATGGTATGATTGTTGTTCATCCTACGGACTAAAACCCTCCGGTTTATATAGGCACTGAAGAGGGTTAGGGTTACACAGAGTCGTTTACAATGGTAGGAGATCTACATATCCGTATCGCCAAGCTTGCCCTCCACGCCAAGGAAAGTCCCATCCGGACACGGGACGAAGTCTTCAATCTTGTATCTTCATAGTCCAGGAGTCCGGCCAAAGGCTATAGTCCGGCCATCCGGACACCCCCTAATCCAGGACTCCCTCAGTAGCCCCTGAACCAGGCTTCAATGACGACGAGTCCGGCGCGCATATTGTCTTCGGCATTGCAAGGCGGGTTCCTCCTCCGAATACTTCATAGAAGATTTTGAACACAAGGATAGTGTCCGGCTCTGCAAAATAAGTTCCACATACCACCGTAGAGAGAATAATATTTACACAAATTCAACCTACTAACGTATTTCGTGGTGTGACATCACACCACGGCCAAGCCTTTATTCGAATCGTTTTTACTGTCCCACCTCAGCGCGTTTAGCGAGGCAGTTTCCTTGGCATGTCTTGTCAAAGCAGAGATCGTGTCCCCTTATTCCGGGATTCTCATTAATACGGGCATGGGTAACCCAATCGTGCCCATTGGCACGTCTCCTCTACCGAAGGCGAGTCCCGAACGGTCACGGGGAAGGCTCTTGGTATTCAACCTCTTTATAAAGAGACCAAGGCTGCACTCCTTTCTTTCAATCTCAATCGAATCCGCCCCTCGCCTCGAGTTCCAACACCCAAAGCTCCAGATTCAGGCGCTTCGGACCTTCGATGATGTCCAGCTCCGACCTGCAAGGCCGGTGGATGCCTTCCTCCGTTACGGAAGAAGACGTGCTAAAGCTAAGAGACGCCAGGTATCTAACCTGCGAAATTTCACATAGGTTGCCCGCCCAAGGGCAGGTTATTCCCACTCCCAAGCCTAGTGAAAGCGTGGTGTTCGCGTCTCACTTCCTTCGGGGGCTAAGCTTCCTGACGGACCCCTTCGTGAGGGGGCTCATGTTTTATTATGGGTTGGAGTGTCACAACTTGGATCCGGAGTCCATCCTCCACATCTCATCGTTCATTGTCGTATGTGAAGCCTTCCTCCGCATTACCCCTCACTTCAGATTGTGGCTTAAGACCTTCAAAGTGGAGCCGAAGATGATCAGGGGGCAGCAGGCAGAGTGCGGAGGGGCTGTTATAAGCAGGAATGCCGATGCTCCGTGGCCCGAGGGCTGTTTCCAAGAGGAGCTCGGCCTATGGCAACAAGAATGGTTTTATATCACAGCTCCCAGGGGCACCAAATGGGTGGCGCCGCCTGCCTTTCGCTCGGGTTCTCCACTGCGGTTGGCGTCATGGGTCAATAAAGGACTTGACCGGGGGCCGTCCAAGGACGTGCCCTTGTTGCAGGGCCGCATGCAAGATCTCCAAGAGAGAGAGATCACTCTGGTCGTAGTAGCGTAGGTCATGCTGATTCGTCACATCATGCCATGCAAACGTCGCCCCCTCCGCCTGTGGGAATTTAACCCGGAGGGACCACGAGCTCTCCAACATTTTATGGGCGCAACGCCCGTGGAGATGTATAAGTTTTTCGTCGAATCACAAGTGATGTGTCCGGACTTGACCGAGGACGCAGGTCTGAGCTGCAATCGCCCGGATACTCAAGTAAGTAGCCCTATACCCGGACACACTATCCCATACTTATCATGAATTTGCCCTCAAAAGAGCTGTCCCTTGAACAGGAGTGGATAGCGAAAGCAAAGTTAATCAGGTGTCCGGCCCCCCTCCATGAGACTACGCCGGATCTCGTGTTAACCAGGATGCTGGAGGTTGCACCTTCGGAAGAAGGTGAAGGGGGGAACAAAGAAGCTACCGCCTCCGCGAAGGAGGCTGTCAGGAAAGGTGGGATCGAGAATCCCTCCATCCAAGGGAAGAAGAGGACCGCCTCTGAAGACCCGGAGACCATGGTCTCAAAGCGGGGGAAGAAATCTTCGTCAGAGGGTCCTACGCCGAGAGATGACTCGGCCGCATTGTGCCCCCAAGGGGATCAGCCCTCCACCGAGCCGTAAGTAAAAAAAGGGTGAGTTAAAATAAAGGATATCCCTGCCTTATTTCTGATGAAGATAACCAAAATTTTACCTTGTAGTTCGGATCTCAGCCCTTCTCAGCAAAGCTCATCTTCGGGGGATCTTCGACCGGAGATGATAGAGAGCGAAATGCCTCCCCCTGCCGTACCGTCTTGCGAGGCGGGCGACCCTGAGGTGTCATCGCGGACGGTTTCTCCGAGTCCGGAGGGGCCGGAAGGCAGTCGTATGTCCCCCCAAAGCCCTCCGCGTCCGGCCTTCAAAAAAGGCCATCGGACCAGTCCGGCACCACCTGGTGTACGGTCGGAGGAGCTGAAGGATCTGCTCGGGCGAGCGTCTATCTCAGAAGATCACCGTGCGTTAATGGGTACGGTGATTGAAAGGATTTCATCCGGTGAAAGCAGATTGCACGAAGCCGTCAGAAGTTTACTGACAGGTTTTGAGGTACGCAAAATGATGCACCTTATGACAGTTCCACATATAAAATGCGCCATGTGTAGATAGTAGCCCATGAGGCTCGGTGTGTTGTCAAAAAATGACAGCGCGCCGAGGATCATAATCCCAGGTATAATATGTCGCCTGTCCTATGTAGCTGGGGAAGGGTCCAGTGGCTAGCCGGACTGATGAATTGGCCGAACTAAAGCGGCAGCTTGACGTGGCCGATGCCGACATCGCGCTTGTCAATAAGCGACTTGACGAGTCACAAGGTATGCAGTTTCTCCTCGGACACCTGGTAAGGGAGCTTGATGCCCGTGCCTTACAACATGTATGCTTGATGCAGATGGTGCCGCTGCCATGGAGAACCTTTGGGCGGAGCTCGCCCGAGCTAAGGAGCAGGCCAGAAAGAGTGATGCGGCTGCCTTGAAGGCGGCCGAAGAGCTAAAAGCCGAACAGGCTGCTCACAGCCGAAGCAAGAATGAAATGGCCGAGATGGCCGTGAAGTTGAAGAAGGCTGCCGACCACTGCAAGCTTCTTGAAAAAGAAGATCAAGCGGCACAAGAGGACCTGAAGAAGGCCACTACCAAGGCCAAGGATGCTTGCTCTGCGATGAGAGCTATGAAGGAGGAGCTGCATCACGACGGAGATATCGCGGCTGGAAAGCCCTTTCTGCTGCGGAGGAAATTCATGGATCCTAAATATGCTCAGTTGGACCAACTGTGGAGTGTGGAGGATGCTTATATAGACTTGGCGGCAAGTGCCGCGGACGCGGCCGAACACTTCCGAGATCAAAAGGATCACGAAATGGAAAAGGTTTTTTGGTCGCAGTTCCATAATCCAGAGCGCCCACTTCCATTAACCGATCGCTTGGCTGAATGGGCAGAGCTGAATAGGTTATCCGGACTTGCCATGAAGGATGTCGTGAGTCTTTTGTGGCCGAAGAGGCCCGAGCCGAAGAGTTATTTTGGCTCGGTGCAGCAGTTCCTTGGTGCGGTGCCGCATATCAATGCAATGAGGAGGTCGGTATGCATAGAGGGTGCGCGGATGGCTCTTGCCCGTGTCAAGACATACTGGGCGGAGATGAAGGCCACCAATGTTGCATCCCAAGATTCGGACGAAAGCCGAGTACCTGTCGAGCACTATTTTCAGGAAGTTCTGCAGGGCGCTCGTTTAATAGAGACGCAGTGCTCGAAGGATATTATGTTCGAATAACATGTAATATTGTGAAACAATGTTTCGATGGAATATAAAAGCTTTTTATACTTGTGCCTTGAAGAATTAAAATACCTCCTGTGCGGCCGTTAATGTATATGTATATATAACCTGAAAGATGGCAGTCTTCGGCTTCAGCCCCCACGCATATAATGCGGGGGTGTTTGCAAAAGGCGCATTTTCACACTTGATCCAACGTATTGGTCCTATAAAGGAGGTGGTAGTGCAGCAAACTAGGCAACCGGACTATAATGCTTTATCACTTTCACTTAGACATAGGAGTTTGACAGTGGGGCTACTATATAGCCCCTAGGGGCACCGCGTTCACCCGAATTCGGGGCGCGTAAGTGCCTGACCGGGAAACGGCCCTTTGTCAAAGCGGAGGAATCCTAAAGATTCCGGCGGGTCATCGAGTGGTTGACCAGTCTCACGCTATATCATGACAGTCAGTTTTCGGCTTTCTCTACTGAGGTGCTCACCTGGCCGCACCGGGGCACAATCGCAGTAGTTCTCCGGGTGCCGCCTTAGCCGATAGAGCGGAACGTAAGGCAGCAAAACATAGGAGCCGGGCAAACCGAACATTTGACCAAAGACATGATTCGGAGCTGATTCATATAAGGCCTAACTCGAGACGCCGAACACTCCCTAAGGTATTCGGTCTTTATGAAAACGGGCCGAACAACGCCCTTGGTAGTAAGCCCCTGGTGTCCAGGTACGCGCAAAATTCTGACGTGGCCCATGCCAAAACGCCAGCCTCCTCCTCGGATATAACAAGAAACCAAGCGATGTGTATTAACAAGAGACAGTAAAAAAGGTTTACCCAATCGTGCCCAGGTTCGGGCCCTCTTGATGGAGGTAAAACCCTACTCCTGCTTGATTGATATTGATGATATGGGTAGTACAAGAGTAGATCTACCACGAGATCAGAGAGGCTAAACCCTAGAAGCTAGCCTATGGTATGATTGTTGTTCATCCTACGGACTAAAACCCTCCGGTTTATATAGGCACTGAAGAGGGTTAGGGTTACACAGAGTCGTTTACAATGGTAGGAGATCTACATATCCATATCGCCAAGCTTGCCCTCCACGCCAAGGAAAGTCCCATCCGGACACGGGACGAAGTCTTCAATCTTGTATCTTCATAGTCCAGGAGTCCGGCCAAAGGCTATAGTCCGGCCATCCGGACACCCCCTAATCCAGGACTCCCTCAGTAGCCCCTGAACCAGGCTTCAATGACGACGAGTCCGGCGCGCATATTGTCTTCGGCATTGCAAGGCGGGTTCCTCCTCCGAATACTTCATAGAAGATTTTGAACACAAGGATAGTGTCCGGCTCTGCAAAATAAGTTCCACATACCACCGTAGAGAGAATAATATTTACACAAATTCAACCTACTAACGTATTTCGTGGTGTGACATCACACCACGGCCAAGCCTTTATTCGAATCGTTTTTACTGTCCCACCTCAGCGCGTTTAGCGAGGCAGTTTCCTTGGCATGTCTTGTCAAAGCAGAGATCGTGTCCCCTTATTCCGGGATTCTCATTAATACGGGCATGGGTAACCCAATCGTGCCCATTGGCACGTCTCCTCTACCGAAGGCGAGTCCCGAACGGTCACGGGGAAGGCTCTTGGTATTCAACCTCTTTATAAAGAGACCAAGGCTCCACTCCTTTCTTTCAATCTCAATCGAATCCGCCCCTCGCCTCGAGTTCCAACACCCAAAGCTCCAGATTCAGGCGCTTCGGACCTTCGATGATGTCCAGCTCCGACCTGCAAGGCCGGTGGATGCCTTCCTCCGTTACGGAAGAAGACGTGCTAAAGCTAAGAGACGCCAGGTATCTAACCTGCGAAATTTCGCATAGGTTGCCCGCCCAAGGGCAGGTTATTACCACTCCCAAGCCTGGTGAAAGCGTGGTGTTCGCGTCTCACTTCCTTCGGGGGCTAAGCTTCCTGACGGACCCCTTCGTGAGGGGGCTCATGTTTTATTATGGGTTGGAGTGTCACAACTTGGATCCGGAGTCCATCCTCCACATCTCATCGTTCATTGTCGTATCTGAAGCCTTCCTCCGCATTACCCCTCACTTCGGATTGTGGCTTAAGACCTTCAAAGTGGAGCCGAAGATGATCAGGGGGCAGCAGGCAGAGTGCGGAGGGGCTGTTATAAGCAGGAATGCCGATGCTCCGTGGCCCGAGGGCTATTTCCAAGAGGAGCTCGGCCTATGGCAACAAGAATGGTTTTATATCACAGCTCCCAGGGGCACCAAATGGGTGGCGCCGCCTGCCTTTCGCTCGGGTTCTCCACTGCGGTTGGCGTCATGGGTCAATAAAGGACTTGACTGGGGGCCGTCCAAGGACGTGCCCTTGTTGCAGGGCCGCATGCAAGATCTCCAAGAGAGAGAGATCACTCTGGTCGTAGTAGCGTAGGTCATGCTGATTCGTCACATCATGCCATGCAAACGTCGCCCCCTCCGCCTGTGGGAATTTAACCCGGAGGGACCACGAGCTCTCCAACATTTTATGGGCGCAACGCCCGTGGAGATGTATAAGTTTTTCGTCGAATCACAAGTGATGTGTCCGGACTTGACCGAGGACGCAGGTCTGAGCTGCAATCGCCCGGATACTCAAGTAAGTAGCCCTATACCCGGACACACTATCCCATACTTATCATGAATTTGCCCTCAAAAGAGCTGTCCCTTGAACAGGAGTGGATAGCGAAAGCAAAGTTAATCAGGTGTCCGGCCCCCCTCCATGAGACTACGCCGGATCTCGTGTTAACCAGGATGCTGGAGGTTGCACCTTCGGAAGAAGGTGAAGGGGGGAACAAAGAAGCTACCGCCTCCGCGAAGGAGGCTGTCAGGAAAGGTGGGATCGAGAATCCCTCCATCCAAGGGAAGAAGAGGACCGCCTCTGAAGACCCGGAGACCATGGTCTCAAAGCGGGGGAAGAAATCTTCGTCAGAGGGTCCTACGCCGAGAGATGACTCGGCCGCATTGTGCCCCCAAGGGGATCAGCCCTCCACCGAGCCGTAAGTAAAAAAAGGGTGAGTTAAAATAAAGGATATCCCTGCCTTATTTCTGATGAAGATAACCAAAATTTTACCTTGTAGTTCGGATCTCAGCCCTTCTCAGCAAAGCTCATCTTCGGGGGATCTTCGACCGGAGATGATAGAGAGCGAAACGCCTCCCCCTGCCGTACCGTCTTGCGAGGCGGGCGACCCTGAGGTGTCGTCGCGGACGGTTTCTCCGAGTCCGGAGGGGCCGGAAGGCAGTCGTATGTCCCCCCAAAGCCCTCCGCGTCCGGCCTTCAAAAAAGGCCATCGGACCAGTCCGGCACCACCTGGTGTACGGTCGGAGGAGCTGAAGGATCTGCTCGGGCGAGCGTCTATCTCAGAAGATCACCGTGCGTTAATGGGTACGGTGATTGAAAGGATTTCATCCGGTGAAAGCAGATTGCACGAAGCCGTCAGAAGTTTACTGACAGGTTTTGAGGTACGCAAAATGATGCACCTTATGACAGTTCCACATATAAAATGCGCCATGTGTAGATAGTAGCCCATGAGGCTCGGTGTGTTGTCAAAAAATGACAGCGCGCCGAGGATCATAATCCCAGGTATAATATGTCGCCTGTCCTATGTAGCTGGGGAAGGGTCCAGTGGCTAGCCGGACTGATGAATTGGCCGAACTAAAGCGGCAGCTTGACGTGGCCGATGCCGACATCGCGCTTGTCAATAAGCGACTTGACGAGTCACAAGGTATGCAGTTTCTCCTCGGACACCTGGTAAGGGAGCTTGATGCCCGTGCCTTACAACATGTATGCTTGATGCAGATGGTGCCGCTGCCATGGAGAACCTTTGGGCGGAGCTCGCCCGAGCTAAGGAGCAGGCCAGAAAGAGTGATGCGGCTGCCTTGAAGGCGGCCGAAGAGCTAAAAGCCGAACAGGCTGCTCACAGCCGAAGCAAGAATGAAATGGCCGAGATGGCCGTGAAGTTGAAGAAGGCTGCCGACCACTGCAAGCTTCTTGAAAAAGAAGATCAAGCGGCACAAGAGGACCTGAAGAAGGCCACTACCAAGGCCAAGGATGCTTGCTCTGCGATGAGAGCTATGAAGGAGGAGCTGCATCACGCCGGAGATATCGCGGCTGGAAAGCCCTTTCTGCTGCGGAGGAAATTCATGGATCCTAAATATGCTCAGTTGGACCAACTGTGGAGTGTGGAGGATGCTTATCTAGACTTGGCGGCAAGTGCCGCGGACGCGGCCGAACACTTCCGAGATCAAAAGGATCACGAAATGGAAAAGGTTTTTTGGTCGCAGTTCCATAATCCAGAGCGCCCACTTCCATTAACCGATCGCTTGGCCGAATGGGCAGAGCTGAATAGGTTATCCGGACTTGCCATGAAGGATGTCGTGAGTCTTTTGTGGCCGAAGAGGCCCGAGCCGAAGAGTTATTTTGGCTCGGTGCAGCAGTTCCTTGGTGCGGTGCCGCATATCAATGCAATGAGGAGGTCGGTATGCATAGAGGGTGCGCGGATGGCTCTTGCCCGTGTCAAGACATACTGGGCGGAGATGAAGGCCACCAATGTTGCATCCCAAGATTCGGACGAAAGCCGAGTACCTGTCGAGCACTATTTTCAGGAAGTTTTGCAGGGCGCTCGTTTAATAGAGACGCAGTGCTCGAAGGATATTATGTTCGAATAACATGTAATATTGTGAAACAATGTTTCGATGGAATATAAAAGCTTTTTATACTTGTGCCTTCAAGAATTAAAATACCTCCTGTGCGGCCGTTAATGTATATGTATATATAACCTGAAAGATGGCAGTCTTCGGCTTCAGCCCCCACGCATATAATGCGGGGGTGTTTGCAAAAGGCGCATTTTCACACTTGATCCAACGTATTGGTCCTATAAAGGAGGTGGTAGTGCAGCAAACTAGGCAACCGAACTATAATGCTTTATCACTTTCACTTAGACATAGGAGTTTGACAGTGGGGCTACTATATAGCCCCTAGGGGCACCGCGTTCACCCGAATTCGGGGCGCGTAAGTGCCTAACCGGGAAACGGCCCTTTGTCAAAGCGGAGGAATCCTAAAGATTCCGGCGGGTCATCGAGTGGTTGACCAGTCTCACGCTATATCATGACAGTCAGTTTTCGGCTTTCTCTACTGAGGTGCTCACCTGGCCGCACCGGGGCACAATCGCAGTAGTTCTCCGGGTGCCGCCTTAGCCGATAGAGCGGAACGTAAGGCAGCAAAACATAGGAGCCGGGCAAACCGAACATTTGACCAAAGACATGATTCGGAGCTGATTCATATAAGGCCTAACTCGAGACGCCGAACACTCCCTAAGGTATTCGGTCTTTATGAAAACGGGCCGAACAACGCCCTTGGTAGTAAGCCCCTGGTGTCCAGGTACGCGCAAAATTCTGACGTGGCCCATGCCAAAACGCCAGCCTCCTCCTCGGATATAACAAGAAACCAGGGGATGTGTATTAACAAGAGACAGTAAAAAAGGTTTACGCAGGGTCTTAATCTGAAAAGAATCCTTGTCACGGGTCCCTACTGCACGTCTGCGCCTGTGTCTCTGTTGTGCCGTATCCTGGACGGGTATAGCACGGTGGAACTTAGTTGAAAAAGATCGTGCAAGAATGTACGTTATATTAAATAAACAAAGTACGATTCAAAAAATGAAATAAAATTGAGCTTTATTGTCTCTTGTTGTACATGCGTGGAGCCCCTTGTGCGGGGCTATGCGGCTAGTAAGCCCTTGTATGTTTACGCCGGACTCGTCTAACCGTGTCCGGGGTCTGAACGACCTGTTTAGGTGCTTTGACTAGTGAAGCCGATTTAGCGTGTGGCTGTCAAGGCAGACACACAATCTTCCGCTCTCGAGGAACACTCGATATTTCCATTTAAGGAGATGATGCCTCGTGGACCGGAATTTAAGGTGTGAGGGATGCATAATGCGGTATTGCATTAAAGCGGGCGAAAGATTCGCATCCCAGTTTTGCTTGGTAGCTACTTGCAAATGGGGCGAGGTGGAAGTTTAACTTTTCACGGGGGAAGTTGTCGGGTGAGGCGAACACAACTTCAAGCAGTAGGGAGCCCGTATAATGGGCATATGGGCCTGACATTACCCCTTGAAAGGAAGTGTTGCTATGGCGAATTTTGGCTGGGTCTATCCCCATTTTGCGGATTGTGTCCTGATATAGCAGGTTTAGATCACTGCCGCCGTCCATCAGGACTTGTGTAAATTGGAGTCCGTCGATTATCGTATCTAATATCAAGGCAGTCCATCCTGCATTCCGGATACTTCTAGAGTAATCCTGATGGTCGAAGGTGATTGGTTTTAATAACCAGTGGCGGGACTCCTCTGGGATAGGCCGCATGGCGTGTATCTCTATGGGCACCATTTTGTTTTTCCCTTTTGTCACGTAAAGTGAGTTTACTGTTTTGACTTCTTGTGGGAAATTCTTTTGTTTTCCGGTGCTCTGCTTGTGGGGTTCGTCATCGTCCTCGCTTGGTGTGTCGAGCCCTTTGTGTTCGGCGTTGAGTTTGCCGGACTGCTTGAAGACCCAACAATCTTTGTGGGTATGGTTTGCAGGCTTCCCGGGAGTACTGTGGATTTGGCATATCTTGTCCAAGATTTTGTTTAAGTTAGATAGCTCGTCCCTGCTATCCTTAGGGGGCAGTTTTGTATGATTCTGCCGTGAGCTTTTGAATCCGGTGTTGACTGCCGTGCTCTTCGGCTGTTTCCCTTTGTCCGGCGCTGGTCCTTGCTGCATTGCAGTTTCCCGTTTCCATCCCTGACTTCGGATGTACTTGGGTCGCTGGTACTGCATCTTGTTAGCCAGCTATCCTCTCCCGCGCAAAAGCGGGTCATGAGGCTTGTTAATGCGGCCATTGTTCTTGGCTTTTCTTGGCCGAGGTGTCTGGCGAGCCACTCGTCTCGGATGTTGTGTTTGAAAGCTGCTAAGGCTTCGGCGTCCGGACAGTCAACTATTTGGTTCTTTTTAGTAAGGAATCTGTTCCGGAATTTTCGGGCTGACTCTCTGGGTTGTGGAGTGATGTGACTTAAATCGTCTGCATCCGGAGGTCGAACATAGGTCCCTTGAATATTTGCCCGAAAAGCGTCCTCGAGCTCTTCCCAACTTTCAATGGTGTTTTCAGGGAGGCTTTTGAGCCAATGCCAGGCTGGCCCTTTGAGCTTGATGGGTAAGTATTTTATGGCGTGGAGATCATCTCCTCTAGCCATGTGTATGTGGAGGATGTAATCCTCGATCCAGACTCCAGGGTCTGTTGTTCCATCGTATGCCTCTATGTTTACGGGTTTAAATCCCGCTGGAAATTCATAGTCCAGAACCTCATCGATGAAACATAGGGGGTGTGCGGCACCCCTATACTTAGGTGTACCATAATATTCGAATACTTGATGTGTTGCATTGCTTACTAGGGCTTGCTTTCTTGGCCCGTAGATAGATCTAACTGGGCCATCTTTTTGATGCGAATCCGTGTGCCGATCGTGTGCCGTCTTGTGTGCGGCGCCGTTTGCTGCTCTATGTTTGCCATGGGGTCGTCTATCCGACCGGATGGTCTTCTTGTTCTTTGACTGCGGGGGCTTTACGGCCTCCTAGTCAAATTCGGGCAGTAGTTTTCGCTTCGGGTAGCTCTTTGTTCGGCGACTATCGCCGTATTTGTTTGCGGTGTTGAGTACTTTGCTCCATCTGATTCTGAGCGCATCTTCCGCTGTTTTGAGCTTCTGCTTCTGCTTTTTCAGGCTACGCGCAGTGGCGACGAGCCTTTTGTGGAGGTTCTTCCGCTCCAGCAACTTGTCCGGTGTGAGATCGTCCGGACTATTATCTTCGCCGTGGACAGATTGTTTATCCAGGTTGTCCTGTTCGGACGGTTGCTTGATAGCATGTTCGTCGTCCACCGGTTCGCCCTGCTCTATGGCTGGCTCTGTATGGCTACTGTCTTTGTCGAGGCGGGACTTTGAGCGGCGCTTATGTCGCCGTTTTGACTGCTTTTCGAGGGAATGATCCCTCGTGGCATCCCATTGTTCCTCATCGTCGCTTCCTTTAGGTGTGTCCACCATGTATACATCGTGAGATGAGGTGGCTGTCCAGTGCCCTATAGGTACTGGTTCGTGCTTGTCTCCTACATCTCGTCCATACCGTCGATGTCTTCGGGGTCGAAGTTGAGCACGTCGTTTAAACTTTCGACAGTCGCTACAAAGTGGGTGGTGGGTGGGAGTCAAATTTCTTCATCATCCGTATCCCAACTCTGCTGACCATAGTCTGGCCAGGGCTCTCCTGATAGAGAGAGAGACTTTAGTGAATTCAGGATGTCGCCAAAGGGCGAGTGCTGAAAGATGTCCGTGGTGGTGAACTCCATGATCGGCGCCCAATCAGCGATTGGCAGGGGCGCGGAAGGTTCAAAGTCCGGAGAGGAGTCCGGTGCCTTGGAGTCACGAGCTTCGCAAAGGACAGGGTTGGTGTTTGGCTCAATCGCCGTAGAGATAGCAGCCCCCGAGGCGGTGTCCAGCCACCCGTCCTCGATCGGCGCAGTCGGCTCCGAGCTAAGGGTCAGAGCGGACACTTGTGCGGCCTCCAGGGCACTGTCCGGCGGCAGAGCTAGATCATGCCCGTCGTGACAGTGCCGCGCACTTGGCAGCGGCTCGAACCCGTCGAAGATCAAGTCTCCACGGACGTCAGCCGTATAGTTCAAACTTCCAAATCTGACCTGATGGCCAGGTGCGTAGCTTTCAATCTGCTCCAGATGGCCAAGTGAATTAGCCCGCAGTGCAAAGCCTCCGAATGTGAAGATCTGTCCGGGGAGAAAAGTCTCACCCTGGACCGCATCGTTGTTGATGATCGGAGGAGCCATCAGGCCTAAAGATGACGACACAGAGGAACTCTAAATGAATGCACCAACGTTGGTGTCAAAACTGGCGGATCTCGGGTAGGGGGTTCCGAACTGTGCGTCTAGGCGGATGGTAACAGGAGACAAGGGACACGATGTTTTAACCCAGGTTCGGGCCCTCTCGATGGAGGTAAAACCCTACTCCTGCTTGATTGATATTGATGATATGGGTAGTACAAGAGTAGATCTACCACGAGATCGGAGAGGCTAAACCCTAGAAGCTAGCCTATGGTATGACTGTTGTTCGTCCTACGGACTAAAACCCTCAGGTTTATATAGGCATCGAAGAGGGTTAGGGTTACACAGAGTCGGTTACAATGGTAGGATATCTACATATCCGTATCGCCAACTTGCCCTCCACGCCAAGGAAAGTCCCATCCAGACACGGGACGAAGTCTTCAATCTTGTATCTTCATAGTCCAGGAGTCTGGCCAAAGGCTATAGTCCGGCCATCCGGACACCCCCTAATCCAGGACTCCCTCAGATACCTTTCTAACTTTGTTGCTCCTTCTTTTCTTTTTCTTCTTCACATTATGTGTAGGTTAAACCTTCCTCTTTGAGCTCCTTATTGATGAGATTGGTTGAACGGAAAGCTCCTCCTCGTTACTTGATTCATCATAAGAAATAATAGGAGGATATTGGGAAGTCTCTTCCCTTTCATTAGTATTCTCTTTATCTTCTATTTGTTTTCTTTTCTTTATGTAATTGGCAATATAAGGATTTTCAATGCAATTCACCGCACAATACATATAAATCTTTTCTAGATCAAAATCAAGAATTTTATCAAGACTAAATTTTGGAATACCCTCAGTTATACGTTTCATTTCTTCATAACCCAAAATAAGGCTATGTTCTTTATGATGCTCAAGGGTAATCAAATTATCACAATATTTGGACACGACTTGATCATGTTCATTGCAAAGTTCACAAGGGGCATAAAAAATATTGAATCTTTCAGCACATTCATCAAGCTCTTCTTGGAACAATTTTGTTTCTAAGTACTTATGCCTCTTGCAATAAATATCTTCTCTATTTGGTGTGTTCATGCAAACATGCACTCCACAAAAGTTTATATGCTCATAAGAGATATTTTCATCATAACTAGTGCAATCATCATTCAAAGATTTAGTGCCAAACAATTTAATGCATTCTTCTTCTAACACTTTGGCACAATTTTCCTTTCCATCATACTCACGAAAGATATTAAAAAGATGAAGCGTATGAGACAAACTTAACTCCATTTTTTTAGTAGTTTTCTTTTATAAACTAAACTAGTGATAAACAAGAAACAAAAAGATTCGATTGCAAGATCTAAAGATATACCTTCAAGCACTAACCTCCCTGGCAACGGCGCCAGAAAAGAGCTTGATGTCTACTACACAACCTTCTTCTTGTAGACGTTGTTGGGCCTGCAAGTGCACATGTTTGTAGGACAGTAGCAAATTTCCCTCAAGTGGATGACCTAAGGTTTATCAATCCATAGGAGGCGTAGGATGAAGATGGTCTCTCTCAAATAACCCTGCAACCATATAACAAAGAGCCTCTTGTGTCCCCAAAACACCCAGTACAATGGTAAATTGTATAGGTGCACTAGTTCGGCGAAGAGATGGTGATACAAGTGCAATATGGATGGTAGATATAGGTTTTTGTAATTTGACATAATAAAAACAGCAAGGTAACTAAAGATAAAAGTGAGCGTAAACGGTATTGCAATGATAGGAAGCAAGGCCTAGGGTTCATACTTTCACTAGTGCAAGTTCTCTCAACAATAATAACATAGATCATATAACAAGCCCTCAACATGCAACAAAGAGTCACTCCGAAGCCACTATTAGCGGAGAACAAACATAGAGATTATGGTAGGGTACGAAACCACCTCAAAGTTATTCTTTCGGATCAATCTATAAAAGAGTTCGTACTAGAATAACACCTTAATACACAAATCAACCAAAACCCTAATGTCACCTAGATACTCCATTGTCACCTCAAGTATCCGTGGACATGATTATATGATATGCATCACACAATCTCAGATTCATCCAACCAACACAAAGTACTTCAAAGAGTGCCCCAAAGTTTCTATCGGAGAGTCAAGAACGTGTGCCAACCCCTATGCATAGGTTCCCAATGTCACGAAACCCGCAAGTTGATCACCAAAACATACATCAAGTGGCACATGATATCCCATTGTCACCACAGATAATCACGGCAAGACATACATCAAGTGTTCTCATAAAAGACTCAATCCGATAAGATAACTTCAAAGGGGAAACTCAATTCATCACAAGAGAGTAGAGGGGGAGAAACATCATAAGATCCAACTACAATAGCAAAGCTCGGGATACATCAAGATCGTGCCATAGAGGGAACACGAGAGAGAGAGAGAGAGAGATCAAACACATAGCTACTGGTACATACCCTCAGCCCCGAGGGTGAACTACTCCCTCCTCGTCATGGATAGCGCCGGGATGATGAAGATGGCCACCAGTGATGGGATCCCCCTCCGGCAGGGCACCGGAACGGGCTCCTGAGAGGTTTTTGGTGGCTACAGAGGCTTGTGGCGGCGGAACTCCCGATCTATCTTTTGTTCTGGAAGTTTTACGATATGTAGGTATATATGGGTGCAAGGGGTACGTCGGTGGACCGAAGGGGGAGCCACGAGGTAGGGGGCGCGCCCCCCACCCTCGTGAGCACCTCCCTTCTTTCCTGACGTGCACTCCGAGTCCATCGGGTGGCTTTCCTTCCAAAAATATCTTCTCCAGTTGATTTCGTTCCGTTTTTACTCCGTTTTATATTCCTTTTCCTCGAAACACTGAAATAGGCATAAAACAACAAATCCGGACTGGGCCTCCGGTTAATAGATTAGTCCCAAAAATAATATAAAAGTGGATAATAAAGCCCTATATTTCCTAAAACAGTAGATAATATAGCATGGAGCAATCAAAAATTATAGATACGTTGGAGACGTATAGATCTACAAACGTGATCCAGAGGACTTGGAGTGGTAGTCAAGAAACAATTGAGGAGGCCACGAGGGTGGAGGGCGCCCCCCCCCCCTACTAGGCGTGCCCCCTATCTCGTGGGCCCCTCGCGCATCCACCGACCAACTTATTCCTCCTATATATACCCATGTACCCCGACAACATCAGAAGCAACCACGAAAAACTATTTCCACCGCCGTAACCTTCTGTTTCCGCGAGATCCCATCTTGGAGCCTTTGCCGGTGCTCCGCCGGAGGGGGAATCGAACACGGAGGGCTTCTACATCAACACCATAGCCTCTCCGATGAGTTGTGATTAGTTTAACACAGACCTTCGGGTCCATAGTTATTAGCTAGATGGCTTCTTCTCTCTCTTTGAATCCCAATACCATGTTCTCCTTGATCTTCTAGGAGATCTATTCGATGTAACTCTTTTTGCAGTGTGTTTGTCGAGATCCAATGAATTGTGGGTTTATGATCAAGTTTAACTATGAGAAATATTTGAAAATCCTCTGAATTCTTTTATGTGTGATTAAGTTATCTTTGCAAGTCTCTTCGAATTATCAGTTTGGTTTGGCATACTAGATTGATCTTTCTTGCAATGGGAGAAGTGCTTAGCTTTGGGTTCAATCTTGCGGTGTCCTTTCCCAGTGACAGCAGGGGCAGCAAGGCACGTATTGTATTGTTGCCATCAAGGATAAAAAGATGGGGTTTATATCATATTGCATGAGTTTATCCCTCTACATCATGTCATCTTTCTTAATGTGTTACTCTGTTCTTTATGAACTTAATACTCTAGATGCATGCTAGATAGCGGTCGATGTGTGGAGTAACAGTAGTAGATGCAGGCTGGAGTCGGTCTACTTGTCATGGACATGATGCCTATATACATGATCATGCCTAGATAATCTCATAATTATTCGCTTTTCTATCAATTGCTCGACAGTAATTTGTTCACCCACCATAATACTTATGCTATCTCAAGAGAAGCCACTAGTGAAACCTATGGGCCCCGGGTCTATCTTTTATCATATAAGCTTTCAATCTACTTTTATTTGCATCTTTACTTTTCTAATCTATATCATAAAATACCAAAAATATATTTATCTTATCATATTATCTCTATCAGATCTCACTTTCGCAAGTGGCCGTGAAGGGATTGACAACCCGTTTATTGCGTTGGTTGCGAGTTCTTGTTTGTTTGTGTAGGTGCGTGGGACTTTTGAGGAGCCTCCTACTGGATTGATACCTTGGTTCTCAAAGACTAAGGGAAATACTTACGCTACTATTGCTGCATCACCCTTTCCTCTTCAAGGAAAACCAACGCAAGCTCAAGACGTAGCATATGTCTTGCCGTGCTTATCTACGGTGACAATGGGATATTCACGTGATTTACTTGATGTATGTTTCGGTGATCAACTTGCGGGTTCAATGAACTTATGCATAGGGGTTGGCACACGTTTTCGTCTTGACTCTCCGGTAGAAACTTTGGGGCACTCTTTGAAGTACTTTATGTTGGTTGAATAGATGAATCTAAGATTGTGTGATGCATATCGTATAATCATGCCCACGGATACTTGAGGTGACAATGGAGTATCTAGGTGACATTAGGGTTTTGGTTGATTTGTGTCTTAAGGTGTTATTCTAGTACAAACTCTATGATAGATTGAACGGAAAGAATAGCTTCATGTTATTTTACTACGGACTCTTGAATAGATAGAACAGAATGGATAACTTTGAGATGGTTTCGTACCCTACCATAATATCTTCGTTTGTTCTCCGCTATTAGTGACTTTGGAGTGACTCTTTATTGCATGTTGAGGGATAGTTATATGATCCGGTTATGTTATTATTGTTGAAAGAACTTGCACTAGTGAAAGTATGAACCTTAGGCCTTGTTTCCTAGCATTGCAGTATTGTTTGTGCTCACTTTTATCATTAGTTACCTTGCTGTTTTTATATTTTCAGATTACAAAAACCTATATCTACCATCCATATTGCACTTGTATCAGCATCTCTTCGCCGAACTAGTGCACCTATACAATTTACCATTGTATTGGGTGTGTTGGGGACTGTCGGTGTCAAAACCAGCGGATCTCGGGTAGGGGGTCCCGAACTGTGCGTCTAGGCGGATGGTAACAGGAGACAAGGGACACTATGTTTTTACCCAGGTTCGGGCCCTTTCGATGGAGGTAAAACCCTACTCCTGCTTGATTGATATTGATGATATGGGTAGTACAAGAGTGGATCTACCACGAGATCAAGGAGGCTAAACCCTAGAGGCTATCCTATGGTATGATTGTTGTTGTCCTACGGACTAAAACCCTCCGATTTATATAGACACCGGAGAGGGCTAGGGTTACACAGAGTCGGTTACAATGGTAGGAGATCTACATATCCATATCGCCAAGCTTGCCTTCCACGCCAAGGAAAGTCCCATCCGGACACGGGAGGAAGTCTTCAATCTTGTATCTTCATAGTCTTGGAGTCCGGTCGATGATGATAGTTCGGCTATCCGGACACCCCCTAGTCCAGGACTCCTTCAGTAGCCCCTGAACCAGGCTTCAATGACGACGAGTCCAGCGCACATATTGTCTTCGGCATTGCAAGGCGGGTTCTCCTCCAAATTCCATATGCTTGCCGAATAGTGTCCGGCTTCCTAATAAATGTTGCGCTCCTTGGCTTCCACGCCCAATAATGGCCCTCTTCCACGTGTCGTATGAATGCGAAAAGCCAGGGTATTTTTACGTTTTAACCCAAAGCTGCACGAATAAGCTGCCTATAAGAGTGGCAAGGATCTAGATCCAAATCACTCCATCCTCCTTCCGCGAGTACTCATCGGAGCACCTCTGACAAAAATCCACTCCATCATGGACAGTCGACGCGTCTCCTCCTCTCGCGCTCCCAGCCCTCAGCCATGAGATTGGAGGAGATGTTCAGTTCCGCACAGCGAGCTGGTGACGCTCCAAGCGGAGGGATACCTTTCTCCGGCCTTCACGGTCCCGGTTCGAGACGGATTGGCCACCTACAAAGGTGGAAAGCAGGCGGAGAACACCCCCAATCCCTCCAAAGGAGAGTGGGTGTGCTTCGTCCCTTATCTAATAAGGGGGCTCGGATTTCCCATGCATCCGTTTCTCCGGGGGCTCCTGGAGTTTTACGGACTCCAGCTTCATCACCTTACGCCCGCCTCCATTTTGCATATTGCGGGTTTCGTAGCTCTTTGCAAGCTGTTCTTAGGCATTGAGCCCCATTTTGCGCTGTGGAAGAGATTGTTTTGCCTCGTACCCTGTTCTCACGAGGGGTCGATATATCAAGTGGGCGGAGCCGAAATATGGCGCATCGCCGGGACCGGATATCTATCTGGAACCCCGAAGAAGGCATCCGAAGACTGTCCTTCGGAATGGTTTTATATGGAAGATGCTCCACTGCCGGACCCAGTTCGGATCGGCCTCCCGGAGTTCAGCAAGGCTCCTCGGAAGAAACGCCTGAGTTGGCGCCCGCGGAGCCCTGAACGGGAAGATGATAGGAGCGTCCAATATTTGATGGGCCGGATAAGGTTGCTGGCCCATTCCGGATTGACCATGATTGGAGTCATGGCCACGTGCATCATGCGAGGGGTGCAGCCGCTCCAATATAGGGGCCACCCCATGTGGGATTTCAACGGGGAGAATGACGCCACCCACCATGGCCGCAAGGGACCGGGATCGGCTGCCGATCTGGTGAAGATCATGTCTGGCTTGTACAAGGGGGAGAAGGAGGACTTCCTCCGCACGAGTCCATTAAATGGATTCTCCGTGAATAACCCTCGGAGCTGGGTAAGCGGACGTCTATCTATCCGATCCGTGCTTTCAAAGTTAAGTGTCTTACTTTATGAATTCGACGCAAGAACTGCGCCGGGATGTGGAGGGCATACACAGTTCGACTCCACAACCCGAGGTACCGGGAAGATCCCTTGATCCGGCCTCCGAAGAGGATCCGGACATAGAGGTGGAGCTAATTGACGGGGTGTTCCACCAACTCAGCATGGACAATGCTCTAGTCGCCATTATGGCTGACTACCCCGGTTTATCTCTGGCTTCCCAGGTAACTATGACCGGGGTCCCGACACCATTACTTCATCCGTGTTTATCTCTGAAAACCGTATACCAACAGTGTCTCACAGGAGGTGCCTTCAAGGCGGGAAGCCGAACCCGCGGCGGCTGACCGACAAGGGTCAGTTCGGCCCAGCAGGCAGAAGAGGGGTGCGGTGCGAATCGAAACGTCGCCGCAATGGTATAGCACGCCACCGTTTTTAAGGAAAAGATTCCTGGGAGGTGTATTAATGCTCATGACTTTTCCAGGAGAAAGAGCGCTTGCCGGACTGTGCCCGGAGAGGTTGCCAACCAAGCCCCCGCCAGCTAGGCTCCAACGCCTGGTCCGGAGGGTGAGGCGAGCACAAGGAGCGAGCCGGATGCTCCTCCAATGGAGGATGCCGACAGGCTGTCCGCCACCAGGTCTGAGGTGGAGAGCGCCATGAATCACAGGCACCACCGGACAGTTCTTCGTGACGCGTGTTTCTCCCCAGAGGCGTTGAATGCCTTCAATGCGGGAGACGCGCACCTCCGTGCCACTCAAGATGGTTTAACCAGAGCCACACAGCAGTATGTGAAAGACATACGGGTAAGGAATTGTAATAGTTATATATGCCAGTAGCCCCCGAGACTTAAAGTAGTTAGAATAACTAATTTAAGGATCATTTGATATGCAGGATCTTACTGGGAAGAATACCCAATTGTCCCAGGAGCTGCAAGAGTGCAAGGCCCAACTTGAGGCCGCACTAGCCGCCTCAGGGGGAGCCACAGAGACCCCCTCTGGTAATACATACTTCGAAAAGATAAGTGGTTTATGAAGTGCGGTGTGTGTGTAAGTCTGACAATAACATTGCAGAGGGCGCCAGACTAGATCTGGACAAGCAACATCTGCTACGCCAGCTGAAGGCCGGCGAGAAGGTGCTTATGAGGGTGCAGCAGGAGAGGAATAAACTCCAAGATGCCAACACCCAGCTGGGTGAAGAACTAAAAGATGTCCAGGTCCAGCTGTCTGACTCCGTAAAGGAGAATCGGCGGCTTCATCGCGGCATCTATAGTAAGTGCTTGAGCAAACTCTTATGAAAAGAAGAGTTCGGCGAGGAAGTCGATTGACAGAAATGTGTCTGTAGGTGTGCTCACAGGTCGCCCTGCGGAGGAAATGCCCGGTTCAACGAGTGACCAACTTCCCGAGCTGCTGCAACTGCACGAACGTGTTCGGCAGGCGATGAGTGGCGTCGCCCAGGCCTTATGGCCGTCCATCTCCCTACCCGAGGGTCTTGGAGGGATTGCGGAGAAGCTTCAGGGAGCGCGGCAGCGCTTCTGTCTGTGGAAGATATCGGCCTGCCGTCAAGGCGCCATGGAGGCCTGGGCCATGGTGAAGACGCGGTACATGAAGGCGGATCCGAACCACTTGGCCGAGGTCGAACCTGTGGGGCCCGATGGGAAGGAGATCCCTGTGAGCTTAATGTACGGCCAAGTAGAGTTGGCCGCTAAGTATTCCCAACGGGACTGTAAATTAGACAGCCTGTTAGATGGGATTGAAGAGGAGTACAATCAGTCAATTTGACGATGTACTTTAAAATGACATGTATAATGCCTTCTAGCCGGATTGTAGATCCTTTGTCTTTGCGGACCTTTTCACTTCAACCTCGGGACCCAACGGTCCAGAGTGTGTCCGAATACCCTCGCGGTTATGCAAAAACCGGGGCATGCATGGAGACCAGGCGTAGGGGTCATTAGTGCTTTATCAGACAAGTGCCCAACTAGTTATGTTATATTACATGGTTAGTAAGAAACATCTTCCAGGGAGAATAGCTCCGTTAGGGGTTCCTTTCCCTGGGAGGCATGCCCTAAAGTGCATGTCCGGACTGCGAAAAGAGCAGAAAAGCATCTGGGGGCAGACAAATAGATAGGTAAAAAATCATCTTTCAAGTCACCGACCGTTCCCTTAAGAACGCTAGCTTTCGGCTTCACCCAGTCTGAGGTACACATCCGGCTGACCCGACAGTAACAATCGCAGAGGTGCTCCCTTTACCTCCTAGCCGAACAATCGGGAACGTAGGGGTAAGCACAGGAGCCAGGCAACCCAGCTTGGCTAAAACTTAAGTCATATCGATGCATATAATGGTGAATAAAAGGTACATGCGGAAGTTTGACACATGTGTTGGGCATAAAGCCCGTATAAATAAGCTTCTGTTAAAGAAGCCCCCCAGGTATAATGAGTGCGAGTAGCACGTAAAGTGTGTGTGAACAATGCGCAGATCAGCCCTCAAAGGCTTTTATGAAAAAGGGAGGAGAAAAGAGAGAAACAAAAGACAACTGAAGTATAAAATGTGGATGGAGGAAGGAGACGAACTCTGAGTCCGGCGCTAGGCGTAGAATCTTCGGAGGCGGGCTGCGTTCCATGGGTTTGGCTCGAGTCGGTTGTCCGATGCGTTTCGCAGACGGTATGCTCCGCCGGTCAGGACTTGGTCAATGATGAAGGGACCTTCCCATTTGGGCTTGAGTTTGGCCTTTTTCTTGTCCGGCAGGCGTAGAACTAGTTTGCCAACATTGTAAGTTTTGGCCCGTACTTCTCTGCTTTGATATCTTCGAGCCTGCTGCTGATAGAATGCAGAACGAGCCTTTGCCACGTCGCGCTCCTCCTCCAATGCGTCCAAACTGTCCTGCCGATCCAACTCGACTTCTCTTTCTTCGTACATGCGCACTCGAGGTGAGTCATGAATTATATCGTAGGGCAAAACTGCTTCTGCGCCGTATACCATAAAGAATGGCGTGAATCCGGTAGTACGATTTGGCGTGGTCCGCAGCCCCCAGAGTACGGAGTCGAGCTCCTCTACCCAGTGCGTGTTAGATTCCGTGAGGGACCGCACTAACCTGGGTTTGATGCCGCTCATGATTAGACCATTTGCTCGTTCGACTTGACCGTTAGTTTGAGGGTGATAGACTGAAGCGTAGTCGAGCTTGATGCCCATATTTTTGCACCAGAGTTTGACCTCGTCGGCCGTGAAGTTCGTGCCGTTATCGGTGATGATGCTGTGGGGGACGCCATAACGGTGTACTACCCCGGATATGAAGTCTATCACAGGTCCGGATTCGGCCGTTTTAACTGGCTTGGCCTCTATCCATTTGGTGAATTTTTCCACCATTACCAATAGGTACTTTTGCTTGTGGGTTCCCCCTTTATGGGGTCCAACCATGTCAAGCCCCCAGACCGCGAACGGCCAGGTGATGGGTATAGTTTTGAGGGCGGTGGGTGGCATGTGGCTTTGATTAGCAAAAAGCTGGCACCCGACGCATCGTTGGACTAAGTCCTGAGCATCTGCCCAGTCCGTCGGCCAATAAAATCCTGTACGGAAGGCCTTGCCTACAAGGGCCCAGGCTGCGGCGTGGTGCCCGCCGAGTCCGGCATGAATTTCAGCCAGCAGATTTCGCCCTTCCTCTTCGGAGATGCACCTTTAAAGGACTCCGGTTGTGCTTTTCTTATAAAGCTCTCCCTCATGGACCTTGTAGGCTTTAGATCGCCGTACTATGCAGCGGGCCTCATTTTGGTCTTCGGGGAGTTCCTGCCTAATTAAGTAGGCTAGGAATGGTTCCGTCCACGGGGCAATGACTGCCATTATTTCGTGGGCTGAAGGTGTTATTTCATTGGCTGAGCCACCGGTTGTGTCAGAATGTTCGGTGTTGGGCGGTGCGGTTGGTTCTGGATTGTTGTTTCCGGACTCCTCTTCCCATACTATGGATGGCTTAAAGAGCCGCTCCAGGAAGATGTTTGGAGGGACGGCGTCGCGCTTTGCGCCGATGCGCGCCAACACATCGGCCGCCTGGTTATTATCCCGGGCTACATGGTGGAATTCGAGTCCTTCGAACCGAGTTGACATATTTAAGACGGCGTTACGGTAGGCTGCCATTTTTGGATCTTTGGCATCAAAGTCTCCATTTACTTGGGATATTGCGAGGTTTGAATCCCCGCGGACCTCTAGGCGTTGAACGCCCATGGAGTTTGCCATCCGAAGACCATGTAGAAGGGCCTCGTATTCGGCTGCGTTGTTGGAGTCCGTGTACATTATTTGAAGTACGTATTGGACTATGTCTTTGGTTGGGGACGTCAAGACGACGCCAGCCCCCAAGCCGGCCAACATTTTAGAGCCGTCGAAGTGCATGATCCAATTGGAGTATGCGCCATACTCTTTAGGGAGTTCGGCTTCAGTCCATTCAGCGATGAAGACGGCCAAGACTGGCGACTTTATAGCTCGCCGTGGTTTGTAGGTTATGTCGAATGGTAAGAGCTCAATGGCCCATTTTGCAATCCTGCCCATTGCGTCACGGTTGTTTATAATGTCGTTGAGAGGTACTTCGGAGGCTACTGTTATCGAACACTCTTGAAAGTAGTGTCGCAGCTTCCAGGATGCCATGAACACCGCGTACGCTATCTTTTGATAATGTGGGTACCGAGACTTGCATGGAGTTAAGACAGTGGATACGTAGTACACTAGTTTTTGAAGAGGGAATTTGTGCCCTTCTGTTTCTCGTTCGACGACGAGCACCGCGCTTACAACTTGATGTGTTGCCGCGATATATAACAACATTGGTTCGCCCAAGTTGGGCGTGGCCAGGACCGGATTTGTTGCCAATATGGCCTTTATTTATTCGAGTCCGGCCGTGGCAGCATCCGTCCATTCGAAGTGTTCGGTGCGCCCGAGGAGGCGATAGAGGGGCAATGCCTTTTCTCCCAAACGGGAGATGAAGCGGCTTAGAGCCGCCACGCATCCGGTCAATTTTTGTATTTGTTTGAGGTCTTTTGGGATGTCCAACTGTGACAGAGCTCGGATCTTGGATGGGTTTGCTTCAATTCCTCTACCGGATACAATGAAGCCCAAGAGCTTTCCGGCTGGTACGCAGAAAACGCATTTTTCTAGGTTGAGCTTAATATCATATGCTCGGAGGTTGTCGAATGTGAGCCTCAACGTCTACTAGAGTTTCAACGTGTTTGGTCTGGACGACCACATTGTCTACGTATGCCTCCACTCTTTTGTCGATCTGGGTAGCCAGACATGTCTGAATCATGCGCTGATATGTTGCGCCGGCGTTTTTGAGTCCGAAGGGCATTGTGTTGAAGCAGAATGGTCCGTATGGAGTAATGAATGCCGTTGCGGCTTGGTCTCTCTCCGCCATCTTGATTTGATGGTAGCCGGAGTATGCGTCGAGGAAACACAATGAATCGTGCCCTGTGGTAGCATCGATGATTTGATCGATGCGGGGAAGGGGGAAAGGATCCTTTGGACAAGCCTTGTTAAGGTCTTTAAAATCGACACACAGGCGCCAGGATTTGTCCTTTTTTGGGTACCATTACCAGGTTTGCTAGCCAGTCCGGATGTTTGATGTCTCTAATGAATCCGGCTTCTAATAGTTTGGCTAGCTCCTCTCCCATTGCCTATCTTTTGGGTTCGGAAAATCGCCGAAGAGCCTGTTTGACTGGCTTGAATCCTTTTAGGATGTTTAGGCTGTGTTCTGCCAACCTGCGTGGGATTCCTGGCATATCTGAAGGGTGCCAGGCAAAGATGTCCCAATTTTCCCGAAGGAATTCTCGTAGTGCGGCGTCTACATCAGGGTTTAATTGTGCCCCAATGGAGGCCGTCTTTGTGGGGTCCGTTGGATGGACTTGGAATTTGACTATTTCGTCTGCTTGTTTAAAAGAGGTGGACTTGGATCTGTTATCGAGTATCACATCGTCCCTGTTCACCGTGGAGTGCAGCGCAGTGAGTTCCTCTGCCGCTAGGGCTTCGGATAGTGCCTCTAGGGCTAGTGCGGCTGTCTTATTTTGGGCGTGGAGTGCTATGTCCGGATCACTGACAAGGGTGGTTATTTCGTTGGGACCGGGCATTTTAAGCTTCATGTACCCATAATGGGGTATAGCTTGGAAAATTATGAATGCCTCCCGCCCTAGTAAAGCGTGATATCTGCTGCTAAATGGGGCCACCTGGAACGTGACCTCCTCGGACCTGTAATTTTCCGGCGAGCCGAACACCACATCTAGTGTAATTTTTCCTTTGCAGCGTACTTCCCGACTAGGGATTATTCCTCTCAAGTTTGTGCTGCTTCGCTCAATGCGGCTCCAGTCTATTTCCATTTTTCGAAGGGTTTCCTCGTAGATGAGGTTTAATCCGTTGCCGCCATCCATGAGTACCTTGGTAAGATGAAAGCCGTCCACTATTGGACTGAGGACCAATGCGGCTGGTGCTCGGGCTGTTCGGAATTTAGGTTCGTCGCTGGTGTTGAAGGTGATAGCCGTGTCGCTCCATGGATTTGTTGTTGCTACTTGGTATACTTCGGCGAGGCTGCGGATTGTTCGTTTCCGCATATTATTTGATGCGAAAGTCTCGAAGACTGTTAATACCGTACTGGTACTGTTGGGGTGGTTCTCCGGGGCTAGAAGCTCTTCGCCACTTTTGGCCACCTGCCGTAGTATCCAACATGCTCGAAGGCTATGTGTTGGAGTGGCGTCCTCTGTACTATGGATTTTACAGGGTCCGCTGAGCCATCCCTCCAGTACGGTTCCGTGCCCTTTATGGGGTTTTTGCTTTTTGGTTTTTGTCCTGGGTGCCTGAGCATGATTGTCGGAGTAATGGGCCACGGGTAGGCTAGCCGGAGTCCCAGAACCTTTCAAGACATCGGGGCAGGCTGCGCCCCTCAAGTATCTACGGCGACTCCAAGATGGCCGAGTCCCAGAGGCGACTCCCTCCAAGCCGAGTCCCAGAAGCGACTCTGATGAAGCCGACTGTGGGAAGTCGGCCCGCGACTTCCAACCACCCCGATAATTAAAGGCGGGCATGGCCACAGTGCACCGTACCTGCGGAGATCTCCGCCCGGCGCGACACTGTTTCCATGCCAGCCCTGACATCAGCCCTTGGGGCGGGGCCCCTGTGCCCACGACGCCTTGTCTGTACGGCCCGGAGACGGCGGGACCTACCAGTCAGCGAGAGTATTGAAGACGGTGGGAGCGCCAAGAGTCGGACCGGTTGGGAGTCGGCCCCCTGGAGTCGGTCGGCTCCTCCCACGGGCCCCACACGCCATTAACCAAGATGTGACCGAGGAATGGCCCCAGTGATCGCCCGCCAGGCGGTGGCACTGTTGCCATGACCCACTGACCAAGCCCGCGTCAGTAGAAGCACGACTACAGTAATCTGCACCCGGCAGGACCCGCCCGCGGTGGACACGGGCTGACGCCCTCGTACCATGCCAGTCGGTGGGACCCACCAGTCGGCGGCCCCTAGGAGTCGGCGAAGAAGACGGCACCTGAGAGACAGACGGCTGGGACCCGTGCCCAGCCGGATTTACCATTGTAACCCTAGGGGGTAGGCCTATATAAACCCCCCAGGGCACACATGCAAAGGGTTGGCATCCATAGACATTAGACAGACCACATAGAAGGGAGAGAGCTAGCCTTGCCCTCTCCTACCTCCAGAAACAGCTCTAGGAGCAAGCTTGTACTCACTTTGCCTTAGTGATCATGCGGAGACCCCGCAGTGCAGTAGTAGGGGTATTATCTCCTCGGAGAGCCCTGAAGCTGGGTAAGATTCGCCGGCGTGCATGTCTTCACCTCATCCCGTTTCCAGGCACCGGCGACGTTCTACTCGCCCCCACCATGATAAGCCATCCTTTGGCATATGTCGCACCCAACCCCCGACATTTGGCGCCCACCGTGGGGCCTGGTGCACCGTCATCCAGAGATCTGTTCTGGACGGGAACCCTCTTCCTCCCTGGCGAGCGCAGCCAGCCAGGCTCGCCAGACGGAGTTTGCATCGATGCGCTGCGCGGTGCTGAGGCCACCTATGCGGCGAGCAGCCTCGCCGAACTTGTCGGCGAGGTTCGCCTCTCCGACGAGCCTGCATCGGACGCAGGCACGGGTGGCCCCGAGAGTCTCCTCGCGGGCCTCCTCGATCAACTCCACGTCGTCGGCGAGCCCGCCGTGGACTTGGAGTCCGTAGGCTCCACCGACCCGATGCTGGTCGACTCCGATGCTGTGTCGCTCGACACTTTCCCCACCAACGTTGTGGTTTACGACGAGCCGCTTCCTCACGAGGAGAGCGGCGGAAGCGCCGTCACGGAGGTGGTCGTCATCAGTCACGATGAGCGCTCTGGTGAGGGAGCTCAGGACCCGCTCGACGCGGCTCTGCAAGGTCTGACTGCACCTATTCCAGAGGACGCAGACGCCGAGACACTAGAGACACGCTGCCTTCAGATCATCGAAGGCGCCAAGAAGCTGGCAAGCATGAGGCACTTGTCAGAAGCCTACCAGCGTGAAATGGATCACGGCGTGGGCGGCTCGCCGGCTCCGACTGGGCCTAGCCGCCTAGGTGCGGTCCGACAGCGCGGCGTGATCATCGCCAACTTGTTCGGGGCCAATCGCCCCGTATACGCCACCCCTGCGGAGAACATCCGTGCCGCCCAAGCGGCGACTGACGAGCTGAACAACTTCGAAGGCGAAGAGCGCCGCATGATGACGGAGCGAGTTCAGCAGCTCCTCGACGCGGTTGCTGCGCAGAACGCGGCCGGCGGCCGCACTGAGGCGCCACGACAGCTAAACGATGACTTGCCTCCCCGCCGAGATCAGGGCGCGACGTCTCGAACACCGACTGGTGGAGTCCGCGGAAGAAAATACAAAGAGCCGGCTGTCCGTCGCAGTCGGACTCGCATCACCATAGAGCGTGACCAAGACGGCCGTCCGAGAGCGGTGGAGCGGCAGGACGACTACCTGCCTCCCCCACCCAGAAGAGAACGGCGAGTTTCCCCGCCGCCTGTTGAGCATCCGACTCTCAGTGGCCGCCTTGGCCCCCGAGAGGGAGTCGGAGAGAATGATGCCCGCCATCGGATCGACCGACTCCACCGATCCCTAGCGCTGGAAGAAGAAGAAGAGCTGGGTCCGCCTTGATTTGGGCCCCGCATCCGAGACGAGCCCTTCCCCAAAGGGTTCACGCTCCCCCGAGACACACCCAAGTACACCGGCTCCGTGAAGCCAGAAGACTTGCTAATTGATTACTCCACGGCTGTCAGTATAGCGAACGACAATAAGTGAGTCGCGGTGAAGTACGTTCCACTCATGCTCCAGGGCATGACCCGGACATGGTTGAACAGTCTGAAGCCCCGCAGCATCAACAACTGGGTCGACTTCACCGAGGCCTTCATCCGCAACTTCACAAGCACGTACAAGCGACCTCCCAAGCCGCGCCAGCTTTCCTTGTGCGTACAAGGCTCTGATGAGTCAACACGCGACTACCTCACGCGCTGGGGCGAGCTTCGGAACTCCTGCGAGGGCATGCACGAGGTGTAGGCTATCGAGTACTTCACCGCCGGGTGCCGAGAAGGCACCCTCCTCAAGCACAAGCTCCTCTGCGACAAGCCAGAAACCCTCGACGAACTGCTGGTCATAGCAGACAAGTACGCCACGGCCGACTCCTCCATGAAGACGGAGATTCAAGTCAATGCGGCTGGCAAAGTGGCCCCCCAGGCTCCCAGAACTCCAGATGGAGATAGCAGTCGACGACAACAGAGCGACAACAAACGCAAGGCCCAACAGCCGACTTCCAACAGTTGGCAGGTTGCGACAGTCGAAGATCAACAGCCGGAGGGGCAGCCTCCGGCCAAGTGACAGAAAGGCGGCAAGTCCAATTGGTTACCGGCCTTCTCTTATGAGCAGACCCTGGATGGTCCCTACAAGTTCCACAGTGGCGCGAAGCCGTCAAACCACACCACCCGAAAGTGCCACTGGCTCACCCGAATCGCCAAGGGAGACGGCCTCCTTCCTCCGCCGCCTGCTGGGCCGCCGCCTCCACCGCCACCCCAACAGCCGGCCGCTCGGCCAGTCGGCGTAGTACAAGACGAGTAACCAAAAGAGCATGGAGCCTATGTGGTGTTCACCAGTGTGGCTGATGATCGACGCAGCAGACGGCTGCAGCAGCAAGAAGTGAATGCAGTGGCAACAGATACTCCAAAGTTTATGCATTGGTCCGAGAAGCCTATCAGTTGGAGCAGAGCAGATCACCCAGAGGTGATGCTGAATCCGGGCTCCTATGCCCTGGTACTAGGTGCTACCCTGGCCACTGATAGGCAGGCAACCCGCTTTTCGAGAGTACTGATAGACGGAGGCAGTAGCATCAACATCATGTACAAAGATACTATGGAGAAGCTAGGAATTAAGCAAAGACAGTTGCAGAGCAGCAGGACTGTGTTCCATGGTATTGTACCCGGCCTTTCCTGCTCACCAATCGGCAAGATCCTGATAGACGTCCTCTTCGGAGACAAAGATCATTTCCGTCGAGAGCCAGTCTGGTTTGAAGTAGTGGACCTTGAAAGCCCGTACCACGCATTGCTCGGCCGACCCGCACTGGCCAAGTTCATGGCGGTTCCTCACTACACCTACCTCAAGATGAAGATGCGGAGTTCCAAGGGAATTCTGACCATAGCCGGCGACAATAGGAAGTCGTCCGCCTGCGCGGCCGAGAGCAGCCGGTTGGCCGAGTCCCTGGTGATCGCAGCTGAGAAACGGCTCCTTGATCGGGTCGTGGCAATGACCGGAAAGCAGCCAGAGATGTTGCCTGACCCCAAGGAGTCGGAAGCTGAGGGTTCGTTCAAGCCGGCCAAAGAGACCAAGAAGATACCCTTGGACCCGGAACACCCCGAGAGGTACGCTGTCGTGGGTACAAACCTTGACAGCAAATAGGAAGGCGAGCTCGTCGATTTCCTCTGTGAGAATCGAGACATCTTCGCATGGTCCCCTAAAGACATGCAGGTGTTCCGACGGAATTTGCCGAGCACAAGCTACACGTCCGACCTAATGTGAAACCCGTCAGGCAGCCTTTACGCTGACTGTTAGAAGAGAAGAGAAGAGTTGTTGGAGAAGAGATAGCCCGGCTCCTGGCGGCCGGCTTCATTATGGAGGTGTTTTTTCCAGAGTGGTTGGCAAACCCGGTTTTGGTATTGAAAAAAAACAAGTAGTGGCGGATGTGCATTGATTACACGAGCCTCAACAAAGCCTGCCCGAAGGATCCGTTTGCCCTGCCAAGAATCGATCAGGTGATAGACTCCACAACCGGATGCGAGCTGTTGTGTTTCTTAGATGCATATTCAGGGTATCACCAGATCAAGCTGAACCCGGCAGACAGACTGAAGACTGCCTTCATCATGCCGTTCGGAGCCTTCTGCTACCTGACCATGACGTTCGGCTTGAGGAATGCCGGCGCCACCTTTCAGTGTTGCATGCAGAAGTGCCTCCTCAAGCAACTCGGCAGGAATGCCCACGTCTACGTGGACGATGTGGTGGTGAAGACGGAGAAGCGCGGGATGCTGCTAGAGGACCTCAAGGAGACCTTTGAGAACCTGCGCCAATTCCAGATCAAGCTCAATCCTGAGAAGTGCGTTTTCGGAGTACCAGCCGGCCAACTCCTTGGCTTCCTGGTCTCCGAACGCGGCACAGAGTGCAACCCCGTGAAGATCAAGGCCATCGAGAGGATGGAGGTACCCAGCCGATTGTTGGATGTGCAGAAGTTCACCGGCTGCTTGGCGTCCATCAGCCGATTCATCAATCGGTTGGGCAAGAAAGCTCTCCCTTTGTATCAATTAATGAAGAAGAACACCTTTTTTGAGTAGAACCACAAGGCGGACGAAGCATTTCTCCAGCTAAAAAAGATGTTGACTACTCCCCCTGTGTTGGCGGCTCCGACTCCCAAAGAGCCCATGCTCCTGTATATCGCCGCCACCAGCCGAGTAGTCAGCACAGTCATTGTAGTCGAACGCAAGGAGGAAGGCAAGGCGCTCCCTGTCCAGAGACCGGTATATTACCTGAGCGAGGTACTGTCGACCTCCAAGCAGAACTACCCCCACTACCAGAAGATGTGCTACGGTGTGCATTTTGCCGCCAAGAAGCTGAAGCCTTACTTTGAAGAGCATCCAATTACGATGGTTTGCACCGCCCCGCTGGCCGAGATCATCGGGAGCCGAGACGCTTCTGGCCGAGTAGCAAAATGGGCCATAGATTTGGCTCCCTACACCATCCACTACCAGCCCCGCACCGCCATCAAGTCGCAAGCACTGGCCGACTTCCTCGTCGACTGGGCCGAGACCCAGTACCTGCCGCTAGCGCCCGACTCCACCCATTGGCGGATGAATTTCGACGGCTCCAAGATGCGCACCGGCCTGGGAGCCGGCGTCGTCCTCACCTTCCCCAAAGGCGACAAGCTCAAGTGTTTGCTACAGATCCACTTCGCCGCCTCCAACAACATCGCCGAATATGAGGCGCTCATTCATGGGCTCCGGCTTGCCAAAGAACTCGGCATTCGCCGGATCCTGTGCTATGGCGACTCCGACTTGGTGGTCTAGCAGTCATCTGGCGACTGGGACGCCAAAGATGCAAACATGGCAAGATACCGATTCTTGGTGCAGCAACTCAGCGGATGCTTCGAGGGGTGCGAGTTCCTTCACGTGCCAAGAAACGACAACGACCAAGAAGACGCCTTGGCACGAGTCGGCTCCACCCGCCAAGCAATACCATCCGGCATCGCTCTTCAGTGCCTCCTTAAGCCGTCTATCAAGCCTTCACCAGAATCAGACTCCATCTTCGTGCTGGCTCCTCCCGAAGAATTCGCATCCGACTCAAGAGCCCCAGCAGACGGCACCAAGAAAATCATAGTTGAAGCCAGCCCAGGGACTTCAGAACCCGGCCCAGGGACTACGCTAGTCGGCCCGGGGACTACGCCAGTCGGCCCGGGGACTCCGTCAATCCAGCAAGCGGCCGCAGACTCCAGCCTGCTGCCTCCCAGCCCAGCCGCCCTTGTCCAAGTCGCTGTGGTGGCGGTTGAAGAAATAGCAGCACCCTCATGGGCGCAGCCCATCCTCAAGTTTCTGGTGAACAGAGAGCTGCCAACTGATGAGATCTTGGCTCGGCAAGTGCACCCCCGAGCGGCAGCATACACCATAGTCAACAGAGAGCTGGTCAGGCGCAGTGTCACTGGTGTCTACCAGCGCTGCCTAGAGCCAGATCAAGGCCAAGCAATCCTCAGAGACACTCATCAGGGCGAGTGCGGCCACCATGCAGCTTCAAGAGCACTCGTCGCCAAAGCCTTTCGGCACGGTTTCTTCTGGCCGACTGCCCTAGAAGAGGCTAAGGAGTTATTCCAAAAATGCAAGGGGTGCCAGAAGTTCCTCTCCAAGCCACTTCAGCCGGCTTCCGCGCTGAAGACAATCCCCATCGCCTGGCCCTTTGCAGTTTGGGGCCTGGACATGGGGGGACCATTCAAGACGGCCCGAGGCGGCCTAACTCATCTGCTTGTCGCGATGGACAAGTTCACCAAGTGGATAGAAGCAAAGCCCATCAAGAAGTTGAACGGTCCGACTACAGTGACTTTCATCGCCGACATCACGGTGCGGTATGGCATACCGCACAGCATCATCACCGACAATGGCACAAATTTCGCCAAAGGCGCCTTGGCCCGTTTCTGCGCGACGCAGGGCATCCGCTGGATTTAGCTTCCGTTGCCCATCCGCAGTCAAACGGTCAGGTGGAGCGAGCAAACGACCTCATCCTGTCCGGCATCAAACCTCGACTGGTCGAACCACTCGAGCGTTCGGCCGGCTGTTGGCTTGAGGAGCTACCAGCCATCCTCTGGAATCTGCGCACGACTCCAAACAAGTCAACCGGCTTCACGCCTTTCTTCCTCGTCTACGGTGCAGAAGCCGTCATCCCGACGGACATAGAGTTCGACTCTCCACGAGCCACCATGTACACCGAAGAGGAAGCTGAAGAAGCACGTCAAGACGGCGTCGACCTACTGGAAGAGGGCCGACTGTTTGCACTCAGCCGGTCCGGCATCTACCAGCAGAGTCTGCGCCGATACTACAACCAAAAGGTCAGGCCGAGATTGTTTCAAGAGGGCGACCTTGTGCTCCGGCTGATTCAGCGAACAGCCGGCCAGCACAAGTTGTCGGCGCCTTGAGAAGGCTCCTTCATCATCAGCAAAGTGCTGGGCAACGGCTCCTACTACCTAATCGACGCTTAGAAGCCTCGAGCGCGCAAGAGGGACGACTCCGGCAAGGAGTCGGAACGGCCATGGGACGCAAATCTTCTCCGAAGATTTTACAGTTAACGCAGTATGTACCACGCTATCCTTTGTATTAAGGTACCGAGACTTTGGGCCCCCCGAGACAAGCTCGGGGACTGCCCTTTTTGTTATCTGTATGATAAGAATTATGCCCCCGAGTATGCTACTCTTTGTTATGCCGCTTGGCACCGGGTTCGACTAGTCGGCCCGGGGACTCGCCGTCTCGTGCTATGAAATGCTTCCTACAGTCGGACAAGTAGTGTGTCGCGCTTAAGCCGTCTCCTGTCAAAGCCGCAGCTCGCAGAGCGACTATTGGTAGGCAGAGAGTAAGCAAGAACGAGCGTGCGCACGAAAAAATGGCTAAGGACTCAAAGCATATGCATAGCCCAAGCCGGCTCCCAGCCTCTCTCTACAGAGCCGACTCTTGAATAGTCGGCTCACCGCCTTCTTTCCCACTTGTTGAAAAACTCTAAAAAGGCCAAGTACTTGCCTTGCCTAAAGTAGCCAAGCATTTGACTTGCGGCAGTCCGCGGAGCGGCTGTCCGTCTCGCAAAGCAGCGACTATGGAAAGGCGGCAAAGGAAAAAGCCAAAAAGAGCAATAAGCAAGGAAAGATAGAAGGGAGATAGATATTTACATAGCAAAGGCCTCTGGCCAAGTTCAAAATACACCCCGCGGGTGGAATTGTGCAAACTAACAAGTTCTTTCAAAAGACTATTAAGACAGGAAAAATAAAGGCAAGTCGGCAGCCTAAGGAGCGGCAGATGGGTTCGGAGGGTTGGCGGAGACGGCGGTGTCAGGCACCGGAGCGGCCGGCTGGGCGGTCTCGGCTTGATCGTCTCCGGCGGCAGTCGGCCCGGTCGGACGCGGCTCATTGCTGGAGGCACGATCGAGCTGAGGGTGGCCGTCCGCTCTGTCTTCTGGCGCCTCCGTCTCGTCTTCGTCCCCCTCCTCGTCTTCCTCCTCGGTGCTGGAGCCGATCACCTCCGCCGAGTACTCGTCGTAGTCGGGGTTCATCCCGAACCACTCCGGAGGCACCTCCTTGCCGTTCGCGGCCCGCTCGGGAACAAAGACGCTGGTGTCGGTGTAGTCAGCGATCGCGCTTCAGCCCGGGCCGAGGAACCCTTCCAAGCCTTAAGACGGCCGGCCGCGACCTCCAGCGAGTCGGCAGTCCGACTGGCAGTTTGCAGGGCTGGCATGCCCGGCCACAGGGCGGAGATCGCTTGGGCCCCGGCGCATTGAAGACGGCGCAACAGCTGATGGGCTGGCCGCAGACGGGTCTCGATGCTCAGAAGCTGCTCGTTGACGGTAAGGGGGGCGTTGGCGGCGATCTCCTCGCCATTCGCCCTCCGCGCCTCGCGATCAGCCTTGATGGCTCGATTGACCGCCTGCGAGTGGCCAGGGAAGAAGTCTGCCCAAAACAGAAAGAAGCAAAGAGAAAATCAGCAGTCGGCCTGACTACAGTCAGCAACTCGAAGAAAGAAAGTAGAGAAACCCACCTTCGACAATGTCCTCGATCTCATGGAAGCCGGAAGTGAGCTTCACCTCCCTGTCGGTCCAGGAGGAGTGCTCCATCTCGAGCTCAGCCAGGAGGGCGGTCTCTTTCTTCCCCGCATCGTCCCGAGCCGCCTTCAGCAGCTCCTTCTGCTCCGCCAACTGCTCGGCCAGCAAGTCACGCTCTTTGGTGAGCTTGCCGCACTCCTCTTCCTTGGCGCGAAGGGCCGTGCTGACTTCACCTAACTGCCCCTGAAGAGTGGCATTGGCCTCTAAAAAAACAAAAAGAAGACGTTAAGTCGTCAACAACAAAGGTCGCCGGGAAGATCCGGCCGGACTGCTCAGCAGTCGGCCCGAATCTCGGGGACTACAGCTTGTGGGTGCGCCAGCGCGCCCCCGCGAAAAAGAAGAAGAACTTACTCCGGCTCTCCGGCATGTCGGCGGTCCGCTTCTCCAGCCGCTCAACATTACGGTTGAAGGCGATGACACGGAGGTTGTGATACTCCTGTGATAAAAAATCGGACAAAGACAAAATGAGGAACTCGCCAGATGGAGTTCCGGGCCGCCTGCGCAGCAGCCGGCCCGAAACTCGGGGACTACACCCAGTGGGTGCGCTGGCGCGCCCCCATAGAGAAGAGCGAGAAGAGACAAAGTCAAAAAAGAAAAACGTACCCGGATAGACGCTCGCGACGCCAGATGCGCCCTAGTGTAGCCCTGGATGGCTTCTCCTTCAGCTCGCAGCTTCGCCTGCACATCCAGGAGCGCCTGGTTCAGCGGACCGTCGCCGCCTCCTCGCACCCATCTAGTAGGCGCAGCACTTGATGGCTCGGCGTCTGGAATGGCCGAGCTGGCGGCGCCGGCTTCCAAGGGGCGTGGCGCCGAGACCGCCTTCGCAAGGCGGCGGCGCACTGGTGAGGCAACTTGAAGAAGCAGCCTCGCCACCGCCTCGTCCTCAGCCGGCGGCACTGGAGGGCCCGCCGGCTGCTTGCCATGCGGTGGAGGTGGTGGTGGTGGCGAGGCCGTCCCCGATGCGGAGGCCTCGCCACTGTCCTTCCCCATGATGGAGTGCTCCCCGCCGACCTCTCCAGTCTGCCCCGTGAACTCCGGGGGTGGAGGCGCGGAGCTCAGCGGGACGACAAGCAGGGCCGACTGGCGGCGCGCGGCCTCCTCCGCCTGCCGTTTTGCTGCAGCGGTGGTTTCGGCCTCCTCCAGCTTCTTCTGGGCAGAGGCCGCCGCTTTCTCGGCCTCCGCCTTCTCCAGACGGTCGGCCTCTTCCTCGTCGCGCTTCTCCCACGCGTTGCGCTCCGTCGCCTCTCGAAGGTCGGCGGCGGGGTCAATCCGCCGAGTGTTGGCGGACGTCTCGGCCGACCCCATGACAGAGGGGACGGCGACCCTCTCAAGAGAAAGAGGGGCCCTGAAGCAGAAAACAGAATGAAAAAGACTCGAAAAAGATCCGTCCATGGAAACAAGAGCAAACGATAGTCAGCACTTACGAAGAGACCAGCGGCGGCTTCTTGACCTCCTTGCGGAAGCGGTTGGCCTTCGCGATCGCATTCTCCCGCTTGGTCGCGGCGGCCGCACCCTTGAAATTTTTCGGTCGACCGCCGAGCGAACTCGGCACGGCCCGGCGCTTCTTCGCGCCGACTTGACCGGCCAAGCCGGCGGAGGAACTCGCGCCTGGATGGCCGGCTTTCGGTTGGCGGCGCGGGACGACCTCGCCGTCGACCTCGTCCTCTGGCCAGTCGGCGAAGGTCGCCGAGGGCCGGAGGCCGCCTTCCGCTCCTCCTCCCCCGCCTTCGGCGTCGGCCTCCATCGCCACTGCCCCCAAGTCGGGGTCGTCGATGTCGCTCTCTGCGCGATCTGGAGCGAACTCGCGGGGCGGCCCGGTGGCGCCGGCTGCAGGCTGGATGAGGGGGTTCTGACTCAGAGAACCAAGAGGATCAGAAGTCAGATTCGGCTACAAAGAAAAACAGAAAACAAAATATTCGACTTACCACAGGCGGAGGGTTGGCACGCGAGTACGGCTCCTTGCCGAACTGCCAGTCTTCCGCGAGCTCGCAGTTCGCGATGTGGTTCACCATGCTCGCCACCTCCGCGTGGGGCATCTCCCAGGTGCTCATCCAGCTCAGGTCTCGGCGGTCGCTCATCTGACAGATCAGATGAGGTCGGCCTTGGAGTGGGAGGACTCGGCGCGCCACGAAGGCGGCCAGCAAGTCAGCCCCGACCAGGCCTTCCGACTGCGTCAGCGCTCGAAGTCGGGCGACGGCGGCGGTGCCGGTAGGAGACAGCGTCTTGGCCCGATTGGACCAGCTGGGAAGCCTCCCAGCCGGTGCGCCGGCTTCATAGTGCGGGAGGTTGACCCAGTCGCCTTCCGTGGCGACGTTCTTCACGTAGAAGTATGAACATTGCCACATCTTCACCGACTTGATCAGTGCGATGGAGGGAAGGGGTTGTCGGCGGTCGACCTGCGCATGGCGATGAAGGCGCCGCACTGGGCCGATATGCCGGAGGAGTGCGTGCCGAGCTTCGATTGGAAGAACTCTCCCCACAGCTCGAGGGTGGGGAGAACGCCGAGAAAACCCTCGCACAAGGTGGCGAAGGCAGCCAGCAGCACCACCGTGTTCAGGGTAAGGTGGTGCGGCTGGAGTCCGTTGAACTCCAAGAACGAGCGGAGGAAGCCGCTCGCCGGGAGGCCCATGCCGCGCATGAGGTGCGAGCGGAATATGACCCGCTCGCCTTCCTCTGGCGCCAGTGTTATCTCCCCCTCCGGTGCAGCGCGGGCTCGCACCAGGTGCGCGCTGGGGAGCCGGCGCGTCCTGCGGAGGTGCTCGATGGCGTCGTCATCCACCCGAGAACCATCCCACGCGCCGGAGCGGACGGCAAAAGCCGCGGCGGAGGAAGAGCTCATCGCTGCGGAGCGGTGTGGCGTCGTGCAGCGAAGGCAAGAAGAAGGAGAGGAAGGAGGAAGCGGGGGAAGCAGGGAAGAACGAGCGCGCGCTTCGCCGTCCCGCTCCCCCCGCCTATTTATAGTCTCAAAGGCTGAGAAGCCGAGGGGGCGGCGTGGGGATTAACTACGCGCAAGCCCCCATGCCCCCCAAGATTAAACCAACGAAGTTACTGCGCGCAGTAACAACGTGGGGAACCCAACCGCCCGCCCGGCCGCAGCGGATCCGTTCGCGTCCCGAGACGCAGTAGTGGCGGGCCCCGCCTGACGGCCTGTCCCGTCGCGCGTGGGCAGGGAGACTGCCCCTGCCACGTGGCGCCGTGCGGCGGGGCCGCAGCGGGCGACCACAGGAAGCGTATCAGGCGCGCCGCCTGGTGCCCGCCACGACGTTCGAGACACCTCAAGGGGCAAGACGGCCCTCGGCGAATCCGACTCCAGCCAGTCGGCTTGAGCATGAGGGCTCTCAGAGAATCCAACTCCAGCCAATCGGCCTAGAGGAAGGCGCCAATCAAAGCTTGCTTTCCCCCATCTGAAGAATGAAGCTGTCGAGGCGCACGACGTATCACCCTCGGAGCCTCACTAGCTTCGGGGACTACTGTCGGAGTAATGGGCCACGGGTAGGCTAACCCGAGTCCCAGAACCTTTCAAGACATCGGGGCAGGCGGCGCCCCTCAAGTATCTATGGCGACTCCAAGATGGCCGAGTCCCAGAGGCGACTCCCTCCAAGCCGAGTCCCAGAAGAGACTTCGATGAAGCCGACTATGGGAAGTCGGCCCGCGACTTCCAACCACCCCGATAATTAAAGGCGGGCATGGCCATAGTGCACCATACCTGCAGAGATCTCCGCCCGGCGCGGCACTGTTGCCATGCCAGCCCTGACATCAGCCCTTGGGCGCGGGGCCTTTGTGCTCACGACACCTTGTCTGTACGGACCGGAGACGGCGGGACCTACCAGTCAGCGAGAGTATTGAAGACAGCGGGAGTGCCGAGAGTCGGACCCGTTGGGAGTCGGCCCCCTGGAGTCGGCCGACCCCTCCCACAGGCCCCACACGCCATTAACCAAGATGCGACCAATGGTTCGCCCAAGTTGGGCGCGGCCAGGACCGGATTTGTTGCCAATATGGCCTTTATTTCTTCGAGTCCGGCCATGGCAGCATCCGTCCATTCGAAGTGTTCGGTGCGCCTGAGGAGGCGATAGAGGGGCAATGCCTTTTCTCCCAAACGGGAGATGAAGCGGCTTAGCGCCGCCACGCATCCGGTCAATTTTTGTATTTGTTTGAGGTCTTTTGGGATATCCAACTGTGACAGAGCTCAGATCTTGGCTGGGTTTGCCTCAATTCCTCTACCGGATACAATGAAGCCCAAGAGCTTTCTGGCTGGTACGCCGAAAACGCATTTTTCTGGGTTGAGCTTAATGTCATACGCTCGGAGGTTGTCGAATGTGAGCCTCAAATCGTCTACTAGAGTTTCGACGTGTTTGGTCTTGACGACCACATCGCCTACGTATGCCTCCACTCTTTTGCCGATCTGGGTAGCCAGACATGTCTGAATCATGCGCTGATATGTTGCACCGGCGTTTTTGAGTCCGAAGGGCATAGTGTTGAAGCAGAATGGTCCATATGGAGTAATGAATGCCGTTGCGGCTTGGTCTTTCTCCGCCATCTTGATTTGATGGTAGCCGGAGTATGCGTCGAGGAAACAGAATGAATTGTGCCCTGCGGTAGCATCGATGATTTGATCGATGCGGGGAAGGGGGAAAGGATGCTTTGGACAAGCCTTGTTAAGGTCTTTAAAATCGACACACAGGCGCCAGGATTTGTCCTTTTTTGGTACCATTACCAGGTTTGCTAGCCAGTCCGGATGTTTGATGTCTCTGATGAATCCGGCTTCTAATAGTTTGGCTAGCTCCTCTCCCATTGCCTGTCTTTTGGGTTCAGAAAATCGCCGAAGAGCTTGTTTGACTGGCTTGAATCCTTTTAGGATGTTTAGGCTGTCTTCTGCCAACCTGCGTGGGATTCCTGGCATATCTGAATGGTGCCAGGCAAAGATGTCCCATTTTTCCCGAAGGAATTCTCGTAGTGCGGCGTCTACATCAGGGTTTAATTGTACCCCAATGGAGGCCGTCTTTGTGGGGCCCGTTGGATGGACTTGGAATTTGACATTTCATCTGCTGGTTTAAAAGAGGTGGACATGGATCTCTTATCGAGTATCACATCGTCCATGTTCACCGTGGAGCGCAGCGCAGTGAGTTCCTCTGCCGCTAGGGCTTCGGATAGTGCCTCTAGGGCTAGTGTGGCTGTCTTATTTTCGGCGTGGAGTGCTATGTCCGGATCACTGACAAGGGTGGTTATTCCATTGGGACCGGGGTTTTAAGCTTCATGTACCCATAATGGGGTATAGCTTGGAAAATATGAATGCCTCTCGCCCTAGTAAAGCGTGATATCCGCTGCTAAACGGGGACACCTGGAACGTGACCTCCTCGGACCTGTAATTGTCCAGCGAGCCGAACACCACATCTAGTGTAATTTTTCCTGTGCAGCGTACTTCCCGACTAGGGATTATTCCTCTGAAGTTTGTGCTGCTTCGCTCAATGTGGCGCCAGTCTATTTCGATTTTTCGAAGGGTTTCCTCGTAGATGAGGTTTAATCCGCTGCCGCCATCCATGAGTACCTTGGTAAGATGAAAGCCGTCCACTATTGGACTGAGGACCAATGCGGCTGGTGCTCGGGCTGTTCGGAATTTAGGTTCGTCGCTGGCGTTGAAGGTGATAGCTGTGTCGCTCCATGGATTTGTTGTTGCTACTTGGTATACTTCGGTGAGGCTGCGGATTGTTCGTTTCCGCATATTATTTGATGCGAAAGTCTCGAAGACTGTTAATACCGTACTGGTACTATTGGGCTGGTTCTCCGGGGCTAGAAGCTCTTCGCCACTTTTGGCCACCTGTCGTAGTATCCAACATGCTCGAAGGCTATGTGTTGGAGTGGCGTCCTCTGTACTATGGATTTTACAGGGTCCGCTGAGCCATCCCTCCAGTACGGTTCCGTGCCCTTTATGGGGTTTTTGCTTTTTGGTTTTTGTCCTGGGTGCCTGAGCATGATTGTCGGAGTAATGGGCCACGGGTAGGCTAACCCTAGTCCCAGAACCTTTCAAGACATCGGGGTAGGCTGCGCCCCTCAAGTATCTACGGTGACTCCAAGATGGCCGAGTCCCAGAGGCGACTCCCTCCAAGCCGAGTCCCAGAAGCGACTCTGATGAAGCCGACTGTGGGAAGTCGGCCCGCGACTTCCAACCACCCCGATAATTAAAGGCGGGCATGGCGACAGTGCACCGTACCTGCGGAGAGCTCCGCCCGGCGCGACACTGTTGCCATGCCAGCCCTGACATCAGCCCTTGGGGCGGGGCCCCTGTGCCCACGACGCCTTGTCTGTACGGCCCGGAGACGGCGGGACCTACCAGTCAGCGAGAGTATTGAAGACGGCGGGAGCGCCGAGAGTCAGACCCGTTGGGAGTCGGCCCCCTGGAGTCGGCCGGCGCCTCCCACGGGCCCCACACACCATTAACCAAGATGTGACCGAGGAATGGCCACAGTGATCGCCCGCCAGGCGGTGGCACTGTTGCCATGACCCACTGACCAAGCCCGCGTCAGTAGAAGCACGACTACAGTAATCTGCACCCCGCAGGACCCGCCCGCGGTGGACACGGGCTGACGCCCTCTTACCATGCCAGTAAGCGGGACCCACCAGTCGGCGGCCCCCAGGAGTCGGCGAAGAAGACGGCACCTGAGAGACAGACGGCTGGGACCTGCGCCCAGCCGGATTTACCATTGTAACCCTGGGTGGTAGGCCTATATAAACCCCCCAGGGCACCCATGCAAAGGGTTGGCATCCATAGACATTAGACAGACCACATAGAAGGGATAAAGCTAGCCGTGCCCTCTCCTACCTCCAGAAACAGCTCTAGGAGCAAGCTTGTACTCACTTTGCCTTAGTGATCATGCGGAGACCCCGCAGAGCAGCAGTAGGGGTATTATCTCCTCGGAGAGCCCTGAAGCTGGGTAAGATTCACCGGCGTGCATGTCTTCGCCTCATCCCGTTTCCAGGCATCGGCGACGTTCTATTCGCCCCCACCATGATAAGCCATCCTTTGGCATATGTCGCACCCAACCCCCGACAATGATGCACCCTTTTGTTTTGGACTAGGTTTGTGTTCAGAGCCGGATTGTCCCAAAACTTAGTTTCGGTTTTCCAGGTACTCTCCATCGCATAGTACTTCCGTACTATGGACGCCAGGTCGGCGAAGCGTGTAATTTCGCGGCGACTTATGGCATTCGTGATTCCCTTATCCGTGCAATTGTTGCAGAAAATTGAGATTGCGCTTTCCTCACGGCAGTCCTTTATCCTGTCCATAACCAAGAGGAATCTGGCCCAGTAATGATGTACTGTTTCCGTGGGCTCTTGCCGGATTTGAGATAGATCGCTTAGGTTTGGTGGGCGGGTGGAATTAAGTTCGGAACCCTGCCCAACTTGAGGCTCAAGGGCCGAAAAGTTTCCGAATTTGGAAGCTTGGATTGCTGGACGTTGTCCAACGAATCTGGTCCGCTGCCTGACTTTAGGTTCAGTACTTGATTGACGTCCGTCCCTCTGCGGGAATCCGGCATGGAGGGATCAGGAGTCCGGACATAGCTGGTCTTTAATACAGAAGAAGAGTTGCCGCGTTGTTCCTCTACCACCGCAACGTGGTGGGTAACCTGGGGAGAGTTAATCTCTCTCAGATCGGTTTTAAGCCCAATCTGATCGTAGTCTGTAGCGACTCCCAGGGTGGCGATGCGATCCAAGAGCTCGTTTACGGAAGAGAGCTCCATCAGATCCAGCTGCTCGGTAAATTCCGAGTTGACGTGAAGATTGCTTTTGATGACCCGAGAGGTCATCATCGAAGCGGCGGCCGAACAGGCGGTCATAAGAAAACCACCTAGCCGGATAGTTTGGCCGGCGGCCAAAGCTCCTTTGGCAATGGTATCGTCTTTAAAGACGGGAAGAGGCATCCTTCCTGATCGTGATGGCACGGAGGAACTCTCAATGAAAGCACCAATGTCGGTGTCAAAACCAGCGGATCTCGGGTAGGGGGTCCCGAACTGTGCGTCTAGGCGGATGGTAACAGGAGACAAGGGACACGATGTTTTTACCCAGGTTCGGGCCCTCTCGATGGAGGTAAAACCCTACTCCTGCTTGATTGATATTGATGATATGGGTAGTACAAGAGTGGATCTACCATGAGATCAAGGAGGCTAAACCCTAGAAGCTAGCCTATGGTATGATTGTTGTTGTCCTACGGACTAAAACCCTCCGGTTTATATAGACATCGGAGAGGGCTAGGGTTACACAGAGTCGGTTACAATGGTAGGAGATCTACATATCCGTATCGCCAAGCTTGCCTTCCACGCCAAGGAAAGTCCCATCCGGACACGGGAGGAAGTCTTCAATCTTGTATCTTCATAGTCTTGGAGTCCGGCCGATGATGATAGTTCGGCTATCCAGACACCCCCTAGTCCAGGACTCCCTCAGGGACACAAGAGACTCTTTGTTATTTGGTTGCAGGGTTGTTTGAGAGAGACCATCTTCATCCTATGCCTCCCACGGATTGATAAACCTTAGGTCATCCGCTTGAGGGAAATTTGCTACTGATCTACAAACCTGTGCACTTGGAGGCCCAACAACGTCTACAAGAAGAAGGTTGCGTAGTAGACATCAAGCTCGTTTCTGGTGCCATTGCCGGGGAGGTGAGTGCTTGAAGGTATATCTTTATATCTTGCAATCGGATCTTTTTGCTTCTTGTTTTATCACTAGTTTAGTTTATAAAACAAAACTACAAAAAAATGGAATTGAGTTTGTCTCATACGCTTCATCTTTTTAATATCTTTCATGAGAATGATGGAAAGGAAAATTGTGCTTAATTGCTAGAAGTAGAATGCATTAAAATGCTTGGCACTAAATCTTTGAATGATGAGCATGATTGCAATGTTGTTAGTATGAATTCTTTGAATATCCATAGTACTAATTGTGATTGCACTAGTTATGATGAAAATGTCTCCTATAAGCATGTCGATTTTTGTGGAGTACATTTGGTTTGCAAGTACACACCAAATAGAGAAGATAGATATTGCAAGAGGCATAAGCATTTAGAAACTAAATTGTTGCAAGGAAGGCTAAATGTGAGTACTGAAAATTTAATATGCCTTTGTCGTACTTGTGAACTTTGCAATGAAAGTGGTCATTTGCATCTCCGATGCAAATTGTTTCATGATCGAATCGTGTACAAACATTGTGATGATTTGATTTCCCTTGCACATTATAATGAACTTAGTTTGCTTTTGGGTTATGAAGAATTGAAATGTTTAACTAAGAATCTTCCAGAATTTGCCCTTAAGAAATTTCTTGATATAGATCTAGAGGAAATTTATATGTATTGTGCGGTGAATTGCATTGAAAATCCTTATATTGCCAATTACATAAAGAAAAGAAAGCAAATAGAAGATGAAAATAATACTAATGAAAGGGAAGATACTTCCCATTATCCTCCTATTATTTCTTATGATGAATCAGGTGACGAGGAGGAGCTTTCTATTCAAGCAATCCCATCAATAAGGAGCACAAAGAAGAAAAAGAAAAGAAGGAGCAACAAAGGTAGAAAGGTATCTCTCCCAAATGATGTTGCTCCTACTACTCATTGTGATGATGATAATTGCTATACTATTAGTGCTATCCATACTATTAATGATGAGAGTGATTATGCTTATGATATGAATGGGCCCAAGCTTGGGGAAGCTATGTTTGATGAGGATGACATATTTGAGAATATACTTGCTGAAATTAATGTTTGTCCCAAGCTTGGGGATGCTAAGTTTAATGAACATGATATTTTTAGCCTCCCAAGTTTTGATATGCAAAGTTGTTATGACGATAGCATGCCTCTTACTTATGATGATTATATTGATGAAAGTGGGTTTGGAAGAGTGTCAACTTTAGGAAGTAGTGATCCCACTATTTTGGAGGATGTTGAATCTTATTGTGATGAATATGAAAGTGGATTTGGAGAGGTCATGACTTTATTTAGTGATGATTCCACTATCTTGGAAGAGGTTTCAATTGATTATGATGAGAACCAAGTTGCTACTTATGATGATTATTGTGATGAAACTTATTCTATAAAAAGTAGTGATGATTATATTTATAAAACTTGTCATGATTATGATTACCCTTTTTCTGAGCATTACTCTTTTAATGTGGAAACAATTTATAGTATTTGAGTCTCTTATGATACTCCCACTATTCCGAATGAGAATAATTTTGCTTATGTGGAGAGTAGTAAATTTTCTATGCAAGTAGATCATGAAAGGAATGCTTTGGGTGCTGGTTATATTGTTGAATTCATTCATGATGCTACTGAAAATTATTATGAGGGAGGAACATATGCTTGTAGGAATTGCAATGATATCAAGTTTCCTCTCTATGTGCTTAAAATCTGGAAGTTATGTTTGTTTTGCCTTCCTATGCTAGTTGATTATTGTTCACATAAGTTGTTTGCTCTCAAAATCCCTATGCATAGGAAGTGTCTTCGGCTTAAATGTGCTAGTCATGTTCTTCATGATGCTCCCATTATGTTTTGATTCTTATCTTTTATGTGAGCATCATTGTCATCATCATGCCTAGCTAGAAAGGAATTAAAGAAAAGTGCTTGTTGGGAGACAACCCAATATTTACCCTTACTGTTTTTGTGTGTCCACATGATTATGCTACTGTAGTAATCATGTTTTATAGCTTTTCTTTCAATAAAGTGCCAAGTAAGACCTTTAGGATAGCTTACGGTGATAGTTGTGTTGATCCTGCTGAAAATCAGAAACTTTTGCACCAGGTAAAATAGTTTTGATAATTCACAGAAACGTTTTTTTGATCTGATTCTTTTTTATCTTGATTGGTGTCGGTGTCAAAACCGGCGGATCTCGGGTAGGGGGTCCCGAACTATGCGTCTAGGCGGATGGTAACAGGAGACAAGGGACACGATGTTTTTACCCAGGTTTGGGCCCTCTCGATGGAGGTAAAACCCTACTCCTGCTTGATTGATATTGATGATATGGGTAGTACAAGAGTAGATCTACCACGAGATCAGAGAGGCTAAACCCTAGAAGCTAGCCTATGGTATGATTGTTGTTCTGTCCTAAGGACTAAAACCCTCCGGTTTATATAGGCACCAAAGAGGGTTAGGGTTACACAGAGTCGGTTACAATGGTAGGAGATCTACATATCCGTATCGCCAAGCTTGCCCTCCACGCCAAGGAAAGTCACATCCGGACACGGGACGAAGTCTTCAATCTTGTATCTTCATAGTCCAGGAGTCCGGCCAAAGGCTATAGTCCGGCCATCCAGACACCCCCTAATCCAGGACTTCCTCAGTAGCCCCTGAACCAGGCTTCAATTATGACGAGTCCGGCGCGCATATTGTCTTTGGCATTGCAAGGCGTGTTCCTCCTCCGAATACTTCATAGAAGATTTGGAACACAAGGATAGTGTCCGGCTCTGCAAAATAAGTTCCACATACCACCATAGAGAGAATAATATTTACACAAATTCAACCTGCTGACGTATTTCGTGGCGTGACATTACACCACGGCCAAGCCTTTATTCGAATCGTTTTTACTGTCCCACCTCAGCGCGTTTAGTGAGGCGGTTTCCTTGGCACGTCTTGTCAAAGCAGAGGTCATGTCCCCTTATTCCGGGATTCTCATCAATACGGGCGTGGGTAACCCAACCGCGCCATTGATCACGGCGCTTGAGAGATAAGCGAGTTTTACCAGGCTGGTGGGGACGCATAGCTTCGTCAGTCCATATAAGGGGATAAGGATCCACCTTTTTACCTACGCCTTATTTCTCCTTTGCTTATCCATTTCCGCTCACTCGAGCTCCAGCGCCCAAGTCCGCACATCTCGCCTCAACCCTCCCCAGCCATGTCTGGAGCGGGAGGCAAGTGGATGGCCTCCTCCGTCACGGAGGGGCACATCAAGGGGCTGCGGAAGGCCGGATACTTGTCCAGCGACATCGCGGATCGGCTCCCCGACAAGGGGCAGCTCATCCCCACCCCCGGGTCCCATCAGAGCGTGGTGTTCCTCACCCATTTCCTCCGCGGACTAGGTTTCCCACTTCACCCATTTTTCCGGGGGCTCATGTTGTACTACGACAAGGATTTCCATGATCTGGCCCCGAATTTCATCCTCAACATCTCGGCGTTCATCGTCGTGTGTGAGGCCTTCTTCTGCACCTAGCCCCACTTCGGCTTATGGCTGAAGACCTTCAATGTCAAGCCGAAGGTAGTGGGCAGGCGCCAAGCGGAGTGCGGAAGTGCCATGGTGGGCAAGATGCCCAACGTCCTATGGCTCGAGGGCTCCTTCTTGGAGACCATAAAGGGGTGGCAATCGGGGTGGTTCTTCATCACCGAGCCGCGTGACCCTAAATGGGCAGCGGCCCCCGAATTCCGATCTGGCTTCCCTACACGGCACACCTCTTGGAAAGAGACGGGCCTAACATGGGGTAATTCGGAAGAGCTGACCGGACTCCAATCCTGCGTCAAAAATCTGGTGAGCAAGAAGCTCATGCTCGTCAATGTAGTCCAGGTCATGCTCATCCACCGGATCCTCCCGTGCCAACAACGGGCCTTCGGTTTGTGGGAGTTTGATCCGGCGCAGCACCAAACCTTGAGCAGGCTCTTTGATACTATGTATGAAAATGCCTGGAAGGTGCTGTTCAAGGGCGCCGAGGCTCCCGCATCCGCTACCAAAGATCGCGGATTTAGCTCGCAGCATCAAGCCAACAAGGTAAGCTATTTTACCTTTTACAAGACACTTGTTTTTCATAGTTTGACTCTATGCGGGATCTAAACTCCCTTACCTTTGACAGGCCTGGCAAAAGACGTCCGGGCAGATTAACTGTCCGGCTCCATTGCTAGAAGACTCAGTGGACGCCCAATTAACGAGGCTGCTGGTTCCGGCGCCTTACGTGGTGCCAGAGAAGAAGGCCAAGAAGAAGGCCACGGGAACCCGAAAGAGTTCCCGGCGCCAGGTGTTATCGGACTCTTCGTCCGATGACTCCGAGGCGGACTCCTCCCGCGAAGACGAGGAGGAGGAAAAAGAGGCCTCTCCCCCAGCGGGGGAAGAGAAGAAAAGGAAGGCCGCCCCGACTGGGGAGGATGGAGGGTCCAAGAAGGGAAGGACCCTTCCTCCGGACTACTCCACCAACGCCAACAACGACGAAGAGGAGTGGCCACCGAGGGCTAAGCCCCTGGCGAAATCGTAAGTGTCTGGATACCAGAATAACTCATGGCGTTTCATTTGTCGCACAGAATCTCCTAACGCCGAATATAACCCTGCAGCCCGCCCAAGGACGGGCTCGACACTTCAATGAGCGGCTTCCTGGCTTCGTCGGACATGAATAGCACTTCACTTCCGGCAGCCTCCTCTCCTCGCGCTGAGGATGACGCCGAGGTGGGGTCCCAAAAGGGGCCCAGCCTGGAGGAGGAGGTCCCAGAGGCGCCGCAAGGCGACCTCTCGGACTCTGGGCAAAAGGGGGATCAAACCCCAAAGGGCTCTATGTCCGGCCCTGGGCCGGACTCCGCACCGGAACCTTTAGTGGTTACGGAGTCCGGCAGGCGGCCCCTTCGTAAGAAGGGCGAGACTGCGACACCGGTGCCCTCCGTCCAACCGGAGGCACCGGATAATTTGTTGGAGGCGCTTAACGGCGCCTCCATCAACGAGGAGCACCGCACTGTCATGAGTGTGGTGATTCAGAAAGTTCAGTCCGCCAAGAGCGGGCTGACTGAAGCCTGTGCCAGCCTTCTAACATGCATTGAGGTATGTATTTAAGATATGTAAAATATTACCGCATAGACAGTAGCCCCTGATGCTCAGTTTGGTGTTTGGAAAGAAAAGCCGAACTGAGGATCTAAAAAGATGTACGCAGGAGTCTAACATAAGTATGTCAATATGGGGAATGGAGGTTGCGCTGCTAACCTCTGCCGCACTGACTGCAAAGGTCAATGCATTGAAGTAGAGCCTCGAGCGGTCCGAGAATGAGCTCGGCCTTGCCAAGAAGCAGCTCGATGACAAGGAAGGTAAGTAATACCTTATGGAAGTACATAAAAGATGTGGTTGCAAAAAATGACAGGAATAACGTGAGTATTGCAGGGGCCACGAACAAGGTGGCGACCCTGAACGAAGCGGTGTCCAAGGCCGAAAGCAATGTGGCCGCGGAGCGTACCGAGCGAGAGAAATAGGAGGCGCGGGTGGCGGAGGTGCGGCAAGAGCTCCAGGCTCTCGTGAAAAAACGCGAGAGTTTGGAGCGTGACTCAAGGACTCGAGAGTCCGAGCTCGCCTCGGCCCTTGAGAGTGCCAAAGCCGCTAAGGCCGAAGCCCAAAAAGCCCTTCAGGAAGTTGAGGCGATGAAGAAGATAGCAGCGGGTAAGGCATTCTTCATGCAAAGCAAGAACGTGAAAGTGAATTACTTGTTACTTACCCGAATCCGGAGCTCTCCAGGAGCATTCGCAGATCTGCCCCGCAGTGTGTCCGACGGTGCCGCATTCTACCGGGCCGAGGAGGGGAGCTGGACGGAGAAGGTGTTCTAGCCTCAGTATGCTGAGGCCGGACACCCGGTGCCCTTGAGCGACCAGCTGAAGCAGCTGGTTGAGGTCCATAAGGTGGCCGAACAGGCCATGAAGGGCCTCATAGTTTGGCTATGGCCTAAGGAAGCCATGCCTGGTAGCTACTTCGGCTGGTGAGGTGGCTGGTGGATGCCTGTCCATGGATTGAAGTCGTCAAGCGCTCCGTCTGCATCGAAGGTGCCCGTAGGGCCCTTGCCCGTGCTAAAGTGCACTGGGCAAGATGGACGCTGAGAAGCTTGTTACGGACGCTCCACCGCCAGGCAGGGAGTATCGCAAGCCCGAGATGTATTATCAGGGAGTCCTGAAGGGTGCCCGCCTTATAGCGGGTGAATTCTCCAAAGATGTAATTTTTGAGTAAACTCGCATTTGTTATCTTGTACGCTTGAAAACTTGTTCATATGCGCTAAGCAACGCTTGTGAATTTAAAATATTACCTTCTGTGCGGCCGTTTATTAAATTTGAGAGATGGGGAGTCGTCGGCTTCTGCCCCCAAGCCGCAAGTGCTTGGGTGTTCGGGATAAACTTGAGCGCTCTTTTTCCCATTCTTGGGTCCTTCGAGGGAGGTGCTCAACGCAACAAACAGGGCAACCAGACTATAATGCTTGAACACTCTCACTTAGCCATAGAATTCTATAATTTTAAATTTCGGCGAAGCCCCTAGTATTCGGAAGACCGAGTTCGGGGCGCTATCCACGCCTAGGCCGGACAAAGCCAACTCCTCGCTCTAAGCGGCATAAGACTTTAGGGACTCGAAAACCTCTCGAACAGCTACCGGCTCTCGCCCTATCATGACGGTCAGTTTTAGCTTTCTCCACTGAGGTGCTTAACCCAGCTCAACCGGGGCACAATCGCAGTGGTTCTCCCAGCGCTACCTTATCCGATATAACGGAATGTAAGGTACCAAAACATGGGAGCCGGGCAAACCCAACTATTGACCCAAGACATGATTCGGAGCCGATGCATATAATGCTATAAGTTGGGGGTGTCGTACTTGTGAAAGTGTTCGGACTTATCACACCATATTTTGGGGTACTTAAGCCCCTGGTGTATTCGGCCGTACCAAAGCGTACGGATGCAACATGTCATAAGTGAACATATATAGATAAGAAAAAGGAATGCAGTAATAGGCAAAAGTTGTGCATTGTTTATTAAAAAAGCTGCTGTAAAAGCGGAACGATACAAATAGTGCGATAAGCAAGGGACGGGACTATTTGACATGTCCCCCTCCAGGAGCGAGCTGCGGGATGATATGTAAAACAAGTATACTTCTCGTTATAGAGACCACCTGGATACTCGATGTAGCTTTCTGCTTCCCTGGCTGTTGCATCGTGTGTTCGGCGATTCTACTGCCGGACAGGGCTTCTTGAGAAAGGAGTCCTAAAAGTAAGAAAAAAAGGAATGACACAATCGGGAGCCCGTGGTGCGGTTGAGCCGCATTCTGGGCCTGCCGTGGTCGTGCCCCTCATCCTATGCCCATGGTATTTCCAGAGCGTAATTATGTACCCGTACTACTGGTTTGGCAATTTCACGAGGGTTGGGGTTGGGGCCGCATTGCTACGCGTGCTCGGGACGTGCCAGGCGGTCTTGTTGTAGGTTACTCCGGGCGCGCTTGACGGTGTCCGGACGCTTAGTAGCCGGACTCGAGAATTGCCTTGAGAGGCTGCTTTGAACTTCCGCCGCGATAGCCGACGTATGCTCCTCCGTTCGGAGAGAGCATTCGATGTTTCCATTGACCGTAATGACTCCTCGAGGGCCTGGCATCTTGAGCTTGAGGTATGCGTAGTGCGGCACCGCATTGAACTTTGCAAATGCGGTTCGTCCGAGCAGTGCGTGATAGCCGCTGCGGAACGGGACTATGTCGAAGATTAACTCCTCGCTTCGGAAGTTATCCGGGGATCCAAAGACCACTTCAAGTGTAACTGAGCCTGTACAGTTGGCCTCTACACCTGGTATGACGCCTTTAAAGGTCGTCTTTGTGGGTTTAATCCTTGAGGGGTCTATGCCCATCTTGCGCACTGTATCCTGATAAAGCAGGTTCAGGCTGCTGCCGCCGTCCATCAGGACACTAGTGAGGTGAAATCCGTCAATGATTGGGTCTGGAACCAATGCGGTGAATCCGCCATGGCGGATGCTAGTGGGGTGGTCCCTTCGATCAAAAGTGATCGGGCAGGAGGACCACGGATTGAACTTTGGGGCGACTGGCTCCATCGCATATACGTCCCTTAGTGCATGCTTCCGCTCCCTTTTGGATATGTGGGTTGCGTATATCATGTTCCCCGTCCGCACTTGTGGGGGAAGCCCTTCTGTCCTCTATTGTTCGGCGGCCGGGGCTCCTCGTCGTCGCTATGCAGCCCCTTGTCATTGTTTTTGGCATTTACCTTGCCTGCCTGCTTGAACACCCAACAATCCCTGTTGGTGTGATTGGCTGGTTTTTCGGGGGTGCCATGTATCCGGCACGAGCGATCGAGTATTCGGTCCAAATTGGACGGGCCTAGAGTATTTCTTTTGAATGGCTTTTTCCGCTGACCGGGTTTTGAGCCTCTGAATCCGGCATTGACTGCCGTATCTTTAGCATTATCACCATTAAAGCGGCGCTTGTGCTTGTTGCGACGCGACCTGCCGTTGCTGTCCTTGGTATCCGAATTACCAGGGCTCTTGGTCATATTGTTACTACGAGCTAGCCAGCTGTCTTCTCCCACGCAAAAGCGGGTCATGAGTGTTGTGAGGGCTACCATGGATTTCGGCTTTTCCTGTCCTAGGTGCCGGGCAAGCCACTCGTCGCGGATGTTATGTTTGAAGGCTGCAAGGGCTTCTGCATCCGGACAGTCGACGATTTGATTTTTCTTGGTTAGGAACCGTGTCCAGAATTGTCTGGCCGATTCCTCTGGCTGCTGAATTATGTGGCTTAGGTCATCGGCGTTGTGGCGGTCGCACATAAGTGCCCTGGAAATTGTCGAGGAATGCGGCTTCCAGGTTTTCCCAACAACCGATTGACTCTGCTGGCAAGCTGTTAAGCCAATGTCGAGCTGGTCCTTTAAGCTTGAGAGGGAGGTATTTGATGGCGTGTAGATCATCACCACGAGCCATGTGGATATGAAGGAGATAGTCCTCGATCCAGGCCGCAGGATCTGTTGTGCCATCGTATGATTCAATGTTCACGGGTTTGAAACCCTCAGGGATTTGATGATCCATCACTTCGTTTGTGAAGCATAGTGGGTGTGCGGCGCCTCTGTATTGGGCTATATCACGACGCAGCTCAAATGAGCTCTACCTATTGTGTTCGGCCCGGCCGGAATTGCCATATCCGGTGTGACGGTTATCATCACGTATCTTGGGGTGCCCACGCAATCCGTAGATCAATCTTGTTTGCCTTGCCTTGTCCTCCAATATATCCCGCAGGTCTAGCGCATTTTCCCGCGCCTTGGTATTTTTTGAGCGGCGCCGGGGTGCGGCTTGAGATGGAGGGCCGAGAGGCCTCTCTGTCGTGGCCACGATGTGGCCGGTCGGCCGTATTATGCGCTGGTGATGTAGGCTTAGGTGCTTCCTCTTGTAGTTGGGGTAGCAGCCTGCGTTTTGGGTAGCTCTTGGAGGGGCGTTCCAGTTTGAACTCTTCGGCCGCCAGGACTTCAGTCCATCTGTCGGCTAGCAAATCTTGGTCAGCTCTAAGCTGCTGCTGCTTTTTCTTGAGGCTGCTTGCCGTGGCCATGAGCCTGCGTTTGAAACGCTCTTCTTCGACGGGATCCTCAGGCACGACAAATTCGTCGTCGTCGAGGCTTGCCTCGTCTTCGGAGGGAGGCATGTAATTATCGTCCTCTACCTCTCTTCCTGCCACTCTCTCATGAGGGCTGGCTTCTCCATCCTCCTGCACTGAATCTTGCTGGAGGGGGTTGTCTTCGGCACTGTCCGGGGTGTTATTATCTCCCGTGCCGGAATCACCGTTTTTGCTGTGGCAGGATTTAGAGCGGCACCGCTGACGCTGGCGCTTAGACTGTTGATTGGAGGGGTCATCCTCTGTTGTTCCATCGCCATTCCCATCTTTTGGGATGTCCACCATGTAAATGTCGTATGACGAGGTGGCCTTCTAGTGCCCTGTAGGCCCTGGTTCTTGGTCGTCTCCTGTATCGTCGTCCATACCGTCGATGTCTTCGGAGTCAAAGTCGAGCATGTCGGTTAAATCATCGACAGTGGCTATGAAGTGGGTGGTGGGTGGGCTTTGAATTTCTTCGTCGTCCGCATCCCAACCTTCCTGACCATAGTCCGGCCAGGGATCTCCTGATAAAGAGAGATACTTTAGTGAATTCAGGATGTCGCCAAAGGGCGAGTGCTGAAAGATGTCTGCGGCGGTGAATTCCATGACCGGTGCCCAATCGGATTTGATTGGCAGGGGCGCAGAAGGTTCGGAGTCCGGAGAGGAGTCCGGCACCTTGGAGTTACGAGCCTCGCAAAGGACAGGGATGGTGTTCGGCTGAATCGCTGTAGAGATCGCAGCCTCCAAGGCGGTGTCCAGCCACCCGTCCTCGATCGGCGCAGTCGGCTCCGAGCTAAGGGTCAGAGCGGATACTGGTGCGGCCTCCAGGGTACTATTCGGCGGCAGAGCTAGATCATGCCCATCGTGACAGTGCGGCACGCTTGGCTGTGGCTCGAACCCGTCGAAGATCAAGTCTTCGCGGACGTCAGGCGTGTAGTTCAAACTTCCAAATCTGACCTGATGGCCAGGGGCGTAGCTTTCAATATGCTCCAAATGGCCAAGCGAATTGGCTCGTAGTGCAAAGCCGCCGAATACGAAGATCTGTCCGGGGATAAAAGTCTCACCCTGGACCGCATCATTGTTGATGATCGGAGGATCCATTGGGCCTAAAGATGACGACACAGGGGAACTCTCAATGAAAGCACCAATGTCGGTGTCAAAACCGGCGGATCTCGGGTAGGGGGTCCCGAACTATGCGTCTAGGTGGATGGTAACAGGAGACAAGGGACACGATGTTTTTACCCAGTTTGGGCCCTCTCGATGGAGGTAAAACCCTACTCCTGCTTGATTGATATTGATGATATGGGTAGTACAAGACTAGATCTACCACGAGATCAGAGAGGCTAAACCCTAGAAGCTAGCCTATGGTATGATTGTTGTTCTGTCCTACGGACTAAAACCCTCCGGTTTATATAGGCACCGAAGAGGGTTAGGGTTACACAGAGTCGGTTACAATGGTAGGAGATCTACATATCCGTATCGCCAAGCTTGCCCTCCACACCAAGGAAAGTCCCATCCGGACACGGGACGAAGTCTTCAATCTTGTATCTTCATAGTCCAGGAGTCCGGCCAAAGGATATAGTCTGGCCATCCGGACACCCCCTAATCCAGGACTCACTCAATTGGTACACAAATTTCTTAGGACTTCCTAATTTGGTAATATTTTTAGAGTTCCATAAGTATACGTTTGATACAGATTACTACAGACTGTTCTATTTTTGACAGATTCTGTTTTTTGTGTGTTGTTTGCTTATTTTGATGCATCTATGGCTAGTATTAAGTGCTATGAACCATAGAGAAGTTGGAATACATTAGGTTTAACACCAATATAAATGAAGAATGAGTTCATTGCAGTACCTTATGTGGTGGTTTTATTTTCTTATACTAACGAAGCTTACAAGTTTTCTGTTGAGTTTTGTGTTGTGAAGTTTTCAAGTTTTGGGTAAAGATTCGATGGACTATGGAATAAGGAGTGTCAAGAGCCTAAGCTTGGGGATGACCAAGGAACCCCGAGGTAATATTCAAGGACAACCAAGAGCCTAAGCTGGGGATACCCCGGATGGCATCCCCTCTTTCGTCCTCGTTCATCGGTAACTTTACTTGGAGCTATATTTTTATTTACCACATGATATGTGTTTTGCTTGGAGCGTCATTTTATTTTGTTAGTATTTTCTTGCTGTTATTTAGAATAAAGTTTTGCATCTATATTTTCAATAAAAATGTCAAGGATAGCCTTTACCATGCATAGTTTGCAAGTATACATGTTGCTGTTTCAAAACAGAAAGTTTACCGCTGTTGCAAAAATCCCCTAGAAAAGTCAGAGAATGATATAATGTTGAATTTTTTTGCATATTTAGCTCAGGTAAATCTTCTACAGCGTAGTATTTTTCACATAATTTTTGGAGTCAGGGAAGTATGATGAATCTTGCATTCTTTACAGACTGTACTATTTTGGCAGATTGCTGTTATGTTTGCATTGTTCGCATATGTTTGCTTGTTTAATGATTCTATTTGAGGATAGGAGTATTAAGTATGCAGAGGCATTTAGTATGCAATGTGGAATAATAATTTTAGTGATTTGTTACAGTATAAAATGATAAGGTTTTGCATTGGTTTATACTAACTTATCTCACGAGTTCTTGTTGAGTTTTATGTGGATGAAGTTTTTGAGAAACAGAGAAACCATGATATGAGAGGAATTAAGGAGACACAAAAGCTCAAGCTTGGGGATGCCCAAGGAACCCCAAGATAATATTCCAATAAGTCTCAAGCATCTAAGCTTGGGGATTCCCCATTAGGCATCCCACCTTTCTTCTTAAACAACTATCGGTTAGTATCGGTTGAACCTAAGTTTTTGCTTCTTCACATGAGTTGTGCTATCCTTGCAATGTCGTATTTATTTGTTTTTGCTTGCTGTTTGAACACAATACCAAGATCTGAAATTCTTAAATGAGAGAGAGTCTTCACATAGTTACATAATTATTTAACTACTCATTGATCTTCACTTATATCTTTTTGGAGTAGTTTGTCATTTACTCGTGTGCTTCACTTATATCCTACGAGTAAATGGTTGAGTTAGTTGAATGTCATAAATCTGTAATTATACATGTTTCATATGGTTATTCCATGGGGAGTAATGACTTCACATCCAAGAAGTAGAGGTAGTAAATTTATTGAAGGTTAGCAAGCATTGTATTGGTCATTTGAACAATTCATGAAAAATATCGAAGGAAGAGAGATTTCACATATAAATATACTATCTTAGACATCTTCTATGGTTGTAAGCCCCATTAATTATTTCCAAACCTGAGCAAATTAGTTGAAATTGGATAAGGAAGACAACGTAATGAGTTATGCTTGGGTATATTTGTATAGAAGTTATATTGTTATAGATCCTCAACATGTGGTGCTTGTTTTTTTAGAATCCTTTGCTAGCCAAAATATCTGTACTAAGCGGGAATACTGCTTGTGCATCCAAATCCCTTGAACCAAGTTTCTTCCATGAGTGTCCACCATACCTACCTATATGCGGTATTTACCTACCGTTCCAAGTAAATTTGCATGTGCCAAACTCTAAACCTTCAAATAATAATCTGTTTTGTATGCCCAAATCGCTCATGTAGCGACTAGGAGCTGTTAGTATCTTCCATGCTAGGTGGGTTATTCTCACGATGAGTGGACTCCGCTCATCATTCATGAGAAAAATGGCTGGTAACTGGGATGCCCAGTCCCATGATCAAAAAGATCAAAATGAAATCAAAAATAATTGCAAACAAAACTCCCCCGGGTTTTATGTTAGTTGGAGGCACCCGTTGTCTCGGGCAAGCCATGGATTGATGATTGTTGGTGGAGGGGGAGTAAAAACTTTACCATTCTGTTTGGGAACCACCTATAATGTATGTAGTATGGAAGATATTGGGAACTCTTGGTTGTTATGTTGACAATGAAAGCATACCTCTCAAAATTATTTTCATCTCTATTTCAAAATCGAGCTCTGGCACCTCTGCAAATCCCTGCTTCCCTCTGCGAAGGGCCCATCTTTTACTTTTATGCAAGAGTTAGTAGTATTCCTTCTCATCCCTACCTACTCTTTAGTTGGCAAGCATCGTGTGTTGGGGAAAGATCTAAGCATATATGGCCATTCAAATATATTTGATCATGAATTATTATTGTTGACAATTATCTATATGATAAGTAAGTTGGGAGGCGAAACATTAAGCCCCTATCTTTCTCTGTGTTCGATCGATGCTATTTGTTCTAAAAATATGCTCTGAGTGGTAGCAATCATGGAAGACTATATGATAGTTGAGTATGTGGGATTTTCTAAATCGAAGCTCTGACATAGACCCTTCCTGAAAATAAGATGAATTGCAATTGTTTGATGACTGAGAACATAGTTGCTAGTTTTCAAGAAAGTTTATGGTCTATGCTTTAATATTTGAATAGCTTGTTACTAAATTGTGAGAAGTTTTATGAGATGAGTTGCTGTTATGACATATAATGATGCAAGAAAATGGTAATTGAAATTATTATTGATCAAACTTGTGCACCTGCTAGCATTCACACTTCATAAATTATTTCTTTTATCATTTACCTACTCGAGAACGAGTAGGAATTAAGCTTGGGGATGTTGATATGTCTCCAACGTATCTATAATTTATGAAGCATTCATGCTATTATATTATCTGTTTTGGATGTTTATGGGCCTTACTAAGCATTTTTATAATATTTTTAGGACTAACCTATTAACCGGAGGCCCAACCCATATTGTTGTTTTCTTGCCTATTTCAGTGCTTCGAAGAAAAGGAATATCAAACGGAGTCCAAACGGAATGAAACCTTCGGGAGCATGATTTTTGGAACGAACGTGATCCAGGAGACGTGGAGTTGAAGCCAGGGAAGCTTCAAGGAGGCCACGAGGCAGGGGGGCGCGCCCACCCCCCTGGGCGCACCCTTCACCCTCGTGGGCCCCTCGTGGCTCCCCTGACCGACTTCTTTCGCCTATTTAAGTCCATATACCCTAAAACCTTCAGGGAACAGAATAGATCGGGAGTTCCGCCGACGCAAGCCTCTATAGCCACCAAAAACCTCTCGGGAGCCCGTTCCGGCACCCTGCCGGAGGGGGAACCCATCACCGGTGGCCATCTTCATCATCCCGGCGCTCTCCATGACGAGGAGGGAGTAGTTCACCCTCGGGGCTAAGGGTATGTACCAGTAGCTATGTGTTTGATCTCTCTCTCTCTCTCTCTCGTGTTCTCTCTATGGCACGATCTTGAAGTATCGCGAGCTTTGCTATTATAGTTGAATCTTATGATGTTTCTCCCCCTCTACTCTCTTGTGATGAATTGAGTTTTCCCCTTGAAGTTATCTTGTCGGATTGAGTCTTTAAGGATTTGAGAACACTTGATGTATGTCTTGCTATGCTTATCTGTGGTGACAATGGGATATTCACGTGATTTACTTGATGTATGTTTTGGTGATCAACTTGCGGGTTCAATGAACTTATGCATATGGGTTGGCACAAGTTTTCGTCTTGACTATCCGGTAGAAACTTTGGGGCACTCTTTGAAGTACTTTGTGTTGGTTGAATAGATGAATCTGAGATTGTGTGATGCATATCGTATAATCATGCCCACGGATACTTGAGGTGACAATGGAGTATCTAGGTGACATTAGGGTTTTGGTTGCTTTGTGTCTTAAGGTGTTATTCTAGTGTGAACTCTATGATAGATTGAACGGAAATAATAGCTTCATGTTATTTTACTACGGACTCTTGAATAGATAGAACAGGAAGGATAACTTTGAGGTGGTTTCGTACCCTACCATAATCTCTTCGTTTGTTCTCCGCTAGTAGTGACATTGGAGTGACTCTTTGTTGCATGTTGAGGGATAGTTATATGATCCGGTTATGTTATTATTGTTGAGAGAACTTGCACTAGTGAAAGTATGAACCTTAGGCCTTGTTTCCTAGCATTGCAATATCATTTGTGCTCACTTTTATCATTAGTTACCTTGCTGTTTTTATATTTTCAGATTACAAAAACCTATATCTACCATCCATACTGTAGTTGTATCACCATCTCTTCACCGAACTAGTGCACCTATACAATTTACCATTGTATTGGGTGTGTTGGGGACACAAGAGACTCTTTGTTATTTGGTTGCAGGGTTGTTTGAGAGAGATCATCTTCATCCTACGCCTCCCACAGATTGATAAACCTTAGGTCATCCACTTGAGGGAAATTTGCTACTGTCCTACAAACCTCTGCACTTGGAGGCCCAACAACATCTACAAGAAGAAGGTTGCGTAGTAGACATCAGTCTTTTTTCGGATCCCCGGACAACTTATGAAGCGAGGAGTTAATCTTCGATATCGTCCCCTTCCGCAGTAGTTATCATGCATGCTAGGCCGAACCGCATTCTCTAGATTCGGAACCACTTGAGTTTCCGGAGTCGTTTTCGGCTGGGGGCCAAACTAGCTGCGGCCCCCACTATTGGAGTCCATGGGGGTCTTCCCCCCCATGTGCCCGGCGACTGGGATTTCGCCTGGGGGCGTCTCCAGAACTGTCTCCCCTTGGCCTGGTATCCTTTGAGACAACACCTCGGTGTCGTCCGCGGCCCTAGGGGAGGAGGCCGTCCGGAGCGAATCGTTGTTCATCGCCGACGGGTCCAGAGACCCCTCCGAAGAGGAGGATACCTCGATGTTGGATTTGGCCGGACTGCAGGTGCACGTCTGGCTTGGTAAGAAGCAATAAAGCAAACATATCGGAAATACTATTGTGTCCGGATACTTACGACTTGGCCAGGGGCTTGTCCCTGGGCTCCCACTCCTCGTCGCTATTGGTGGCTATGGTGGAGTGGTCCGGAAGAAAGGTTTTTCCCTTCTTGGACACCTCGGCCTCCCCGTGCGAGGCGGCCTTCCTTTTCTTACTCCCCCCGGTGGGGGGGGGGATTTCCTCCTCCTCCTCCTCGTCTTCGGTGGAGGAGTGCGTCTTGGTGTCTTCGGACATCACGTCCTAAGCAACCTTGTGCCGCGGCCGTCTTCTTGGCCTTTTTCTCCGGCACCTCATAGGGCGCTGGAAACATCATCTTCGTTAGAAGAGGCGAATCTGGATCTTCACGTAGCGGAGCCGGACAGTCGATCTGCTCCGCTATCGCTATCTAGGCCTGTAAAATCGGAACGGAGACTTAGATTCCTCCCACGGATGTGCTAGTAAAAGGCATATTCTGTGAAATATGAAAACTTACCGGATTGGCTCAGCATTTTGCGCTAAGTCTGTGATCTTCAGTTATGGGCGATGGTACCTCGGTGGCCTTGAAAAGCACCTTCCAGACGTCTTCATGCATCATGCCGAAGAGCTCTCGCATCGTCTGGTGTTCGTCCGGGTCGAACTCCCACAGATTGAAAACCCGTCTCTGACACGGAAGGATCCGACGGAGGAGCATAACCTGGACCACATTGACGAGCTTGATTTTCTTGCTTATCATATTTTGGACGCAGGCGTGAAGTCCGGTCAGTTCCTCCGCGGAGTCCGAGGCTAAGCCCTTCTCTTTCCAGGAGGTGAGCCGCATGGGGACGCCGGATCGAAATTCGGGGGTCGCCCCCCAGTTAGCATCGCGCGGCTCGGTGATGTAGAACCACCCCGATTGCCACCCCTTCACAGTCTCCACAAAGGAGCCTTCAAGCCAGGTGACATTGGGAATCTTGCCCATCATGGCTCCCCCGCACTCCGCTTGTTTGCCGCCCACCACCTTTGGCTTCATGTTGAAGGTCTTCAGCCATAGGCCGAAGTGGGGCGTGATGCGGAGGAAGGCCTCACACACGACGATAAACGCCTAGATGTTGAGGATAAAGTTGGGGGCCAGGTCATGGAAGTCCAGCACATAATAGAACACTAGTCCACGAACGAATGGGTGGAGGGGGAATCCTAACCCGCGGAGGAAGTGAGAGAGGAATACTACCCTCTCCTAGAGTTTCTGGGTAGGGATGATCTGCCCTTCGGCCAGAAGTCGATGCGCGATGTTTGCGGACAGGTATCCGGCATCCCGAAGCTTCTTGATGTCCTCCTTCGTGACGGAGGAGGCCATCCACTTGCCTCCCGCTCCGGACATGTTCGTAATGGTTTTGCGGAGAAGGTGAAAGCTTGGGCGCTGGAGCTCGAGAATGGATGAGCAGAGGAAAAGAAGGCGTGGGTGAAAAAGGGGAATCCTTATCTCCTTATAAAGGCAGCAGGGGGTCATGCGCCTCCCCACTTGCCCTGTAAACTCGCTTATTCCCTAAGTGCCGTGTTAATGGCGCGGTTGGGTTACCCACACCCATATTGATGAGAATCCCATGATAAGGGGACACGGTCTCTGCTTCGACAAGACATGCCAATAAAACCGCCTCGCAAGATGTGCAGTAACGGGTCGAGAAAACGGTTTGAAATGACCGAGCCGCAACGTGATGTCACGCTATGGAAAAGTTGTCAGCAGATTAGACTCGTGGAATATTGTACTCTCTCTACGGTGGTATGTGGGATTTGTTTTGTAGAGGCGGACACGATTCTTGTGTTCAAGATCTACTTTGGAGTATTCGGAGAAGGAACCCGCCTTGCAATGCCGAAGACAATCTGCACGCCGGACTCATCGTCATTGAAGCCTGGTTCAGGGGCTACTGAGGGAGTCCTGGATTAGGGGGTCCTCGGATAGCCGGACTATATGCTTATGCCGGACTATTGGACTATGAAGATACAAGATTGAAGACTTCGTCCTGTGTCCGGGTGGGACTCTCCTTTGCGTGGAAGGCAAGCTTGGCAATTCGGACGTGTAGATTCCCTTCTCTGTAATCGACTCTGTGTAAACCTAGCCCCCTCCGCTGTCTATATAAGCCGGAGGGTTTAGTTCGTAGGAAAAGATCAATCATAATCATAGGCTAGCTTCTAGGGTTTAGCGTCTACGATCTTCATAGATCAACTCTTGTAATACTCATATCATTAAGATCAATCATGCAGGAAGTAGGATATTACCTCCATAGAGAGGGCCCGAACCTGGGTAAACATCGTGTCCCCCGCCTCCTATTACCATTAGCCTTAGACGCACAGGTCGGGACCCCCTACCCGAGATCCGCCGGTTTTGACACCGACAGCCCCTCCGGCAGGGTGCGAGAGAGGGCCTAGATTGATTTTTCGTGGCAAAAGAGGCTTGCGGCGGCGGAACTTCCGATCTAGGTTATTTTCTGGAGGTTTCTGTATTTATAGGAATTTTTGGCGTAGGTCTCACGTCAGGGGGGGTCTCCAGGTCGTCCACGAGATAGGGGGGTGGGCGTGCCCCCCACCCTCATGGACCGCCCGGGACTCTTCTGGCCTAACCCTTTTACTCCGGGGGCTTCTTTTGGTTCATAAAAAATAATCAAAAATTGGCATGTCAATTGGACTCCGTTTGGTATTCCTTTCCTACGATACTCAAAAACAAGAAAAAACAGAAACTGGCATTGGGCTCTAGGTTAATAGGTTAGTCCAAAATTAAATATCGTATAAATGCATATAAAACATCTAAGATAGATAATATAATAGCATGAATACTTCATAAATTATAGATACATTGGATACATATCAGTGAGGAGCACTCGGGGCCACCAATTCGTCATAGACTTAACTTCCAAAAATTCTTAGTGCATTTCGGTTTGACCGATCCATCCCGTTCGGTCACACCGAGTTCATTAAGTTGATCTAAGTTTTAATCTCGGTGCAACCGACTTGAACCTTTTGGTCACACCAAGTTGTAGCAACCGCTTGCGAATCTGCATCTTGGTGCCACCGAGTTGTTCCACTCGGTCACACGAACAGTGACTGGATATGTATACCAACGGGCTGAAAATTTGGAAATTCCTTGAAATGCTTCGCCCACGCCTGTCCAGCTCTGCCGATTCGAGGTCTCCGGATCGTCTCCGCGTTGCCGGCATCCTCCTACCGTTGGTTTTCACCGCCGTCAACAGGAATCTTCACCGTCATTGTTGCTGTAGCGAGTTCATCACCAAGTTAGGGTATGAACTCGTCCCTTTGTGCCTTCCCCACTCCGATTCTGAGCACAAAGATTAATGCCTATATTCTTTCCACGTTTGAAACAACTCTATCCACTGCAAACTCCATTAGATTAGATTTCTTGCAAAAATTTAGGTTTAGGTTTCCGCCGAACTCATCTCGGACCGATCGATATTAGGATTTCGGTCTCACCGATTTGGCTCAGGCCATAACACAAGTATTTTTCCGTCTGATCAAAAAACATACAATCGGTGTGACCGAGTTCATTTCTCTGTGAAACACTAGCAACACGGAGTCACCGAACTGCACCTCGGTCTGACCGATCTTGCATGTTTAGACTCTAGAGCTGCTTCGGTCTAATCGAGTTTGTAATCTCAATAGCTCCGAAATGCTTTCTGTGGAAAACTAAAACTAAGTTTTTTAATCATTTGTTTTGCAAAATAGTTGTGCTTTGTGATACTTATCTACTCTATCTCAACCTATCTATTCACAGGGTCATCTTTCAGTGTCAGAGATGTCAGACAATAGTGACAGCCAGAATAAGTCAGAGGAGCACCAGAATCTCAATGAGGGCACTAGCCCCTCTAACAGCAGTTATGATGAAGGTAGCAGAAGCACCCCAAGCAACACACCTAAGGCTGCAACTAGGTAGAGGAGGAAAAGGAACTCAGAATCTGAAGATGAAGATTTTGTGGCTGATGAGGTCACTTCCAAGAAGAAAGTGACCAAGAAGGAACAAGTTGCTACTACTGCCATCAAGCCTGGCATGAAGAAGAAGGCTCCTGCTTAGAGGAAGGCCATGTCTAAAGTCAGAGCCTCTACTCAAGAGAAACCTCAGCCAGCAAGTGGTGCTGGAAAGGAAAAGAAGGAAATAAAAAGAGGAAGTTGGTGCAAACTTGTAGATCCAATGGCTGAATTTGAGAAGCATTCATCTAATGAGGAAGAGGATGAAGAAGCTGCTGCACCTCCACCCAAGTCTCAGAAACTTATGGGTGATGCTATTAAGTCTGGGGTTGCTCCATCTAAGCCCAGGACTGCTCCCAAGAAATCTTCACAAGCTAAAGCTCCTAAGCAAACAACACCAAAGAGATCAACAAGGAATATCTCAGCTGCAGAGAAGAACAAGGCCCCAGTGCCTGAGGTTCATGAAGAGGAAGAGCCCCAAGTGCTCATAAAGCTCAAGCCTAAGATTCCAGATCATGATGACAACCATCCCATTGCTGAAAACATGAAATTGAAGAAAGATGCGGGTCTCGGCCTATGGAGGCAGACAGATCCATATGCAACAAGGAGAAGGACTGTTGTGGATTACAGTCCTCTTGGACAAGAAGCCCATAGTGAGTGATATGAGATGGGTTGACTGGGCATTCATTGATGAAAATGAAGATTACTTTCCTGGAGTTCATGAGAGCTTCAGAATGAATGGAGTGGACACATTTGTTGGTCAGAAGCTGAGTAAATGGAATGATGAGATGGTTATGCAATTCTATTCCACTGCCCATTTTTACCCATATGGCAAGATAGTCTGGATGACTGAGGGTAGTAGGTACCAATCTTCCATTGCTGAGTGAGCTGAGCTGATCCATGCTCCTGCAGAAGCTAAAGATGACATTCATGTCTATGCAAAGCCCGGGAAAGGTCACAACTCCATATCACATATGTACAAGGAAATACCTGATGATGCTTTGGATACTCATAAATTTGGCTCCATCTACTATTTGTTATCAGGGCTGCCAACCATCAACACCATAATAAGGCATACTCTTTTGCCCAAGTCTGGAGATGGCAGGATGATCAGAGGGCACTCAAGCAACTTGCTACACATGTTTTATGTGCCAGAGAAGTTCAAGGTGATGACCTTGATTGTTGAAATGATTAAGATAACTACAACATATCAAAAGAGGTCATGTGGATATGCCCCACACATTCAGATGCTCATCAACTCCAAGGTGGGCACAAGCACATATCTGCTAGACAAATAGCACCTTCCCCTGAGGCCAGACTTTGAGGACAATATAGTTGTCATGGATGCTTCACATCCTACATCTTTAGAGGCTCAGGTGAAGAGAGAGAAGGCAAAGGCAACAAAGATTTCCAAGATGCCAGATGCCTCATCTACAAACCTCAAGACCAAGCAGGACCAGCTCAGCTACCTACTTGAAGCAACAGTGAGAATAGAGAAAGGACTAGCCACACTGACTCAAAATCAAGAAAGTCTTGAGAGGACCATTGAAACAAAATTTTGTGATCTAGACTTGAAGGTCAAAAAGATCCAGAATGCAGTTGAGCAACTTCAAGAAGAAGCAGAGGACAGGAGAGGAAGAGCTACCACAGAGGCATTTCAAAGAGTGCCTAGAGCAAACAGGTCAGTAGTTGTGCCAGTCAGTGGCACAAGAGCTACAAGTTCAGCACCTGTTGCCACTGCCCCAGTTGCCCCTCCAGTTGCAACCCCTCCAGCTCCTTAGACATCAGTGAAAGTTTTTGCAGATGCTGCCCTTTCCGTGCCATCTTCGCACACCGCAGCTCCCAGAGATCATGCTTAGAGTGCCGCATAGCACTATGCATTGTCAAGCTTTTTGGTAACTTGTTGCAAAAGGGGGAGAAAGTGTATAGATCATAGGCTGAGAGAGAGAGAGTTTTGCTTTTATTTGCCTCTCTTGCTACTTATTTTCTTGTGTGTTTTCTACAATATGTGTGCTTGTGTGTGAGATACTCTTATGATCATGTGTTTGATCATACTATGCTTTAATGAGTATGCTTGAATGATGATATCTTACTACTCTTGTACGATTAATCATGTTTGCCTTGGTGATGAGTGCATGTTATTTATTCTCTATCATTTTGATTGCTCCACCAAGATGTATGTGACATGAGGAGTAACCCATGATCCTAATCGATTGTGCTTTTGAATTCAAAAGCATATTTTAAATAATGCATAAATATAGGGGGAGCTCTTGCTTATCACATACTTCTCAAAGCGACGATATATTTCATTATTATTATCATTTGTCAAATCTTTGATCTATATGTTTTTCATCAATTACGAAAAAGGGGGAGATTGAAAGTGCAACTTATCCCCGGGTGGTTTTGGTAATTCATAATAACATATAACTCATTGAACTAATATCCTTTCAAGTTGAATATTTTAGAAAGTTTAATGAAGGGCATGGCATGGACTAGAGATGTGGACCCCTCAAAATGCTAAGAACAAATATTGGCAAAAGCACAAGACTCTTCATTTCTATTTTAGTGATCCAAGATCACATTGAGTCCATAGGAAAAGCCAATACTATTAAAAGGGGATGAGGTGTTGCTTAAGGGTCTACTTGCTCAACATGCTTAGTAATATGCTTCAAAGCCCTCAACCACTTTCTCATATCCCAATATGTCCTAAACCTAAAGTCAAACTCGGCCCCACCAATTTGATCCATCCGGTGCCACCGAGTTCTTTTGACATAGCCATAGCCAGAAAGCCTAATCAGTTCAGTCTCACCGATAGGGACTTCGGTCTCACCAAGATGGGATTGCAAACTCTCTATTTCCCTTCGTAATGTTTCGGTCTCACCAAAATGAGCGATCGGTCCCACTAAGTTCGCAATGCAAACTCTCTGTTTCCCTTTCGTAACGTTTTGATATCACCGAAAGGAGCGATCAATCCCACCGAGTTTGCCTGACCAACTCTCTGTTTGGTTATTACTAAAATCGGTCTCACCGAGTTCATGTAATCGGTAAAAAGATAAGGTTTTGCGCTAACCCTAGCACATCGTTCCTACCGAGTTGATCATGTCATTCCCACTGAGAATCCTAACGTTCACATTTGGAACTAAATCGGTCTCACCGAGTTCACCTATTCGGTCTCACCGAGTTGGGTCAAATGTGTGTAACGGTTAGATTTGTGTGGAGGCTATATATACCCCTCCACCCCCTTCTTTATTCTAGAGAGAGCCATCAGAACGTGCCTACACTTCCACTATTAATTTTCTGAGAGAGAACTACCTACTCATGTGTTGAGACCAAGACATTCCAATCCAACCACAAGAATCTTGATCTCTAGCCTTCCCCAAGCTGCTTTCCACTCAAATCGTCTTTCCACCATAGCCAAATCTGTGAGAGAGAGTTGAGTGTTGGGGAGACTATCATTTGAAGCACAAGAGCAAGTAGTTAATCATCAACACACCATCTATTACCTTTTGGAGAGTGATGTCTCCTAGATTGGTTAGGTGTCACTTGGGAGCCTCCGTCAAGATTGTGGAGTTGAACCAAGGAGTTTGTAAGGGCAAGCAGATCGCCTACTTCGTGAAGATCTACCCAAGTGAGGCAAGTCCTTCATGGGCGATGGCTATGGTGGGATAGACAAGGTTGCTTCTTCGTGGACCATTCATGGGTGGAGCCCTCCGTGGACTCGCGCAGCCGTTACCCTTTGTGGGTTGAAGTCTCCATCAACGTGGATGTACGATAGCACCACCTATCCTAACCATGCCAAAAATTGATGTGTCTACATTGCGTTTGCCTTTCCAAACCCCTCCCTTTACCCTCATATGCAATGATTTACATTCCGCTGCCATACTCTTAGAATTGCATGTGTAGGTTGATTGCTTGACTTGTGCTAAGTTGTTAAAATCAGCGAGGACTTAAAATTGGGAAAAGGCTAGATTTTTACTTGATGAAGATTCTAATCACCCCCCTCTAGACCTACTTTTGATCCTATAAGTAGTATCAGAGATTTGGTCTCCATTTGCCTTGATTTCCATAGCTTTGGTGATCATAGCCTTGGTTTCACAACCGAGGAGAGTATGGCGTCTAGCGAGGGAAATTACCACCGTTGATGTCCTTACTTTGATGGTACTAATTTTGCTAGTTGGAAGCATAAGATGAAAATGCATATTCTTGGACATAACCCTGCTGTTTGGGCTATTGCGTGCATTGGTTTGCAAGGTGAATTCTTCAAAGATGGAAGAGAACCGAATCGTGAAGCAACCGCGGAAGAATTGAAGATGTTGCAATACAATGCTCAAGCTTGCGATATCCTCTTCAACGAATTATGCCCCGAAGAATTCAACAAAATCAGCCGCCTTGAGAATGCAAAGGAAATTTGGGATACTTTGGTTGATATGCACGAAGGTACCGAGTCCGTCAAGGAATCCAAATTGGATGTGCTTCAAAGTCAACTTGACAAGTTCAAAATGAAGGATGGTGAAGGTGTCACTGAAATGTACTCTAGGCTTGCTCTCATCACAAATGAGATTGCCGGCTTAGGAAGTGAAGAGATGACCGACAGATTCATCATCAAGAAGATCCTAAGAGCCTTGGATGGAAAATATGATACCGTGTGCACCTTAATCCAAATTATGCCCAATTACAAAGATCTCAAGCCAACATAAGTCATTGGTAGAATTGTTGCTCATGAGGTGTCACACAAGGATAAAGAAGAGCTTCACAATAAGTCTAGTGGTGCTTACAAAGCATGATGTGATGATCCTACAACATCAAGTGAGAAACAAGCCTTTAATGAAGAGTTGGGCCTAATGGTGAAGAACTTCAACAAGTTCTACAAGAGTACAAGCAAAGAAATAAGTTCCAAGTCAAGGTCCTACAATGACAAAAGATCTTCTAGTCGTGATCACAATTGCTACAATTGTGGAAGACCCAAACACTACTCTAGTGAGTGTACGGCTCCCTACAAGAGAAGAGAAGACTCACCTAAAAGGAGAAGCAAAAGAGAGGAGTCACCACCAAGAGAGAGGAGTAGAGATGATCGTCATGAACGAAGACCCTCTCGCAGAAGCAAGGATTCGGAAAGGAAGGACAAGTCATCAAAGAGCTACACAAGGTGAAGACATCAAGCTCATGTTGGTGAATGGGTATCCGGCTCTGACTCTGACAACTACTCCGAGAGAAGCTATCACTCCGACTGCGAATATACTCAAGATGAAGGTGTTGCCAGTCTTGCACTTGTGTCATCCAACTCCTACGACATATTTGATTCACCAAATCAAGGGATTGGAAGATGATTCATTGCTAAAGGCCCCAAGGTATCACACCCCGAGTATGTTGATTTCAATAGTGATGAAGATGATTTGCTAGGTGATGATGATTTACTTGTTGACAACTCTAGTGAAGAAAACTATGATGAAATTGCTATTAATCATGCTAATCAAAATAAAATGAATGACGATGATAAGGAGATTGAGCATCTAACTAAAGAACTAAGCACTCTTAAGTTAGCTCATGAAGCTACCTTAGAGGGTCATTGAGGGAGTCCTGGACTAGGGGGTGTCCGGATAGCCGAACTATCATCAGCGGCCGGTCTCCAAGACTATGAAGATACAAGATTGAAGACTCCATCCCGTGTCCGGATGGGACTTTCCTTGGCATGGAAGGCAAGCTTGGCAATACGGATATGTAGATCTCCTACCATTGTAACCGACTCTGTGTAACCCTAGCCCTCTCCGGTGTCTATATAAACCGGAGGGTTTTAGTCCATAGGATGAACAACAATCATACCATAGGCTAGCTTCTAGGGTTTAGCCTCCTTGATCTCGTGGTAGATCCACTCTTGTACTACCCATATCATCAATATCAATCAAGCAGGAGTAGGGTTTTACCTCCATCGAGAGGGCCTGAACCTGGGTAAAAATATCATGTCCCTTGTCTCCTGTTACCATCCGCCTAGACGCACAGTTCGGGACCCCCTACCCGAGATCCGCCGGTTTTGACATCGACATTGGTGCTTTCATTGAGAGTTCCTCTGTGTCATCGCATATAGGCCTGATGGCTCCTTCGATCATCAACAACGCAGTCCAGGGCGAGACTTTTCTCCCCGGACAGATCTTCGTGTTCGGCGGCTTTGCACTGCGGGCCAACTCGTTTGGCCATCTGGAGCAGATCGAAAGCTATGCCCCTGGCCATCAGGTCAGATTTGGAAGTTCGAACTTCACGGCCGACATCCGCGGAGATTTGATCTTCGATGGATTCGAGCCACAACCGAGCGCGCCGCACTGTCACGATGGGCATGATTTAGCTCTGCTGCCGGACAGTGCTCTGGAGGCCGCACACGAGTCCGCTCCGACCCTTAATTCGGAGCCGACTGCGCCGATCGAGGATGGGTGGCTAGACACCGCCTCGGGGGCTGCTACATCTACGGCGATGGAGCCGAACACTGACCTTGTCCCTTGTGAAGCTCGTGACTCCGAGGTGCCGGACTCCCCGCTGGACTCTGAACCTCCCGCACCCCTAGCAATCGAATCTGATTGGGCGCCGATCATGGAGTTCACCGCTGCGGACATCTTTCAGCACTCGCCTTTTGGCGACATCCTGAATTCGCTAAAGTATCTCTCGTTATCAGGAGAGCCCTGGCCGGAATACGGTCAGGATGGTTGGGATGCGGACAACGAAGAAATTCAAAACCCACCCACCACCCACTTCGTAGCCACTGTCAATGATCTAACCGACATGCTAGACTTCGACTCCGAAGACATCAACGGTATGGACGACGATGCCAGAGACGACCAAGAACCAGCGCCTACTGGGCACTGGAAAACCACCTCAATTCACGACGTATACATGGTGGATACACCAAAAGGAAGCGATAAAGAGGAACAACGGGACGCGGCGAAGGATAATTCCCTCGAAAAACAGCCAAAAAGGCGACGCAAGCGCCGCCCGAAGTCCTGCCTTGACAACAACAGCACCCATACAGACCCAGCCGTAGAGCAGGGCGAACCAGTGGACGACGAACATGCCACCAAGCAACCATCCGAACAGGATGAATTGGACGAGCAACCCATCCCCGGCGAAAACAACAGTCCAGACGATCTCACGCCGGACACATCACCGGAGCATAAGAACCTCCACAAAAGGCTCGTCTCCACCGCAAGAAGCTTGAAGAAACAGAAGTGGAAGCTCAAAAGGCAGAAGACGTACTCAAAATGAGATGGAGCAAAGTACTCAAGACCGCAGATAAATACGGCGATAGTCACCAAGCAAAGAGCTACCCGAAGTGCAGGCTGTTGCCCGAATTCGACGAGGAGGCCGTAGAGCCCCCACAGTCAAAAAACAAAGAGGCCGCCTGGTCGGATGGACGACCAGATGACAGGCTAAGAGTGGCAAGTGGCGCCGCATACAAAACGACACACGATCCACATAAGGATCCTCGCAACAAGGATGGTCCGACCAGATCCATCTACGGGCCAAGAAAGAAGGCTCCAGGGAGCAACACAACACGTCGAGTGTTTGAAAATAACGGTACACCTAAATACAGGGGCGCTGCACACCCCCTATGTTTCACCGATGAGGTACTGGATCATGAATTTCCAGCGGGATTCAAACCCGTAAACATACAGGCATATGACGGAACAACAGACCCCGGAGTCTGGATTGAGGATTATATCCTACACATACATATGGCTAGAGGAGATGATCTCCATGCTATAAAATACCTACCCCTCAAGCTCAAAGGGCCAGCTCGGCATTGGCTCAAAAGCCTCCCAGAAAATACCATCGAAAGTTGGCAAGAGCTCGAGAATGCATTTCGAGCAAATTTTCAGGGGACTTATGTCCGCCCCCCGGATGCAGACGATTTAAGTCACATAGTTCAATAGCCTAGAGAGTCAGCACGCAAATTCTGGAACAGGTTCCTCACCAAAAAGAACCAAATAGTCGATTGTCCAGACGCCGAAGCCTTGGCAGCCTTTAAACATAACGTTCGAGACGAATGGCTCGCCAGACACCTCGGCCAGGAAAAGCCAAGAACAATGGCCGCGCTAACAAGCCTCATGACCCGCTTTTGCGCGGGGGAAGATAGCTGGCTGGCAAGATGCAGCACCTAGCGACCCAAGTACATACGAGGTCAGGGATGGAAACGGGAAATCACGACGCAGAAAAGAACATCGCCAGACTAAGGAAAATGGCCCAAAGAGCACGACGGTCAACACCGGGTTCAAAAGCTCTCGGTCGAACAACAAAACACTGCCTCTTAAGGACAACAGTGATGAGCTATCCAACCTAAGCAAAATCTTGGACAGGATATGTCAAATCCACAGTCCCCCAGGAAGCCTGCAAACCATACCCACAGGGATTGTTGGGTCTTCAAGCAGTCCGACCGACTTAACGCCGAACACAAGGGGCTCGACACACCAAGCGAAGACGACGACGAACCCCACAAGCAGAGCACTGGAAAACAAATGACTTTCCCACAAGAAGTCAAAACAGTGAACTCACTTCATGTGATAACAAGGAAAAAAAGTGCGGCCCCTACTAAGGCACGCGCCGCACGATCCACCCCAGCGGAGTCCCGAAATTGGATGTCAAAACCAATTACTTTCGACCATCAGGATTACTCCAGAAGTATTCGAAACGCAGGACGGACTGCTTTGATATTGGATCCTATAATCGACGGACTACAATTTACACAAGTCCTAATGGATGGCGGTAGTGATCTAAACCTGTTATACCAGCACACCATCCACAGAATGGGGATAGACCCTACCAAAATTCGCCATAGCAGCACTTCCTTCAAAGGAGTGACGCCAGGCCCCTATGCCAATTGCACAGGCTCTTTACTACTAGAGGTTGTGTTCAGTTCATCCGACACTTCCGTTGCGAAGAGCTAATCTTCCATATCGCCCCATTCAAAAGTATCCATCAAGCACTATTGGGACGCGAAGCTTTCGCCCACTTTAACGCAATACCGCATTACGCGTCACTTACACTTAAAATGCCCGGTCCACGCAGCATCATCTCACTAAAAGGTAACTTCGAGTGTTCCTCGACCACAGAAGAACGTGAGACTGCCTTGACAACCACACGCTAATCTGGCCTTGCTGATCAAAGCCCCTAAAAACAGGTCATTCAGACCCCGAACACGGTTAGGCGAGCCCGGCATAAATAAACAAGGGGCTTCCTAGCCGCATACCCCTTTACAAGGGGCTGCACGCATGAACAATGAGAGCCAATAAAGCTCAACATTACTCATCTTTTAAATCAAACTCTGTTTTAATACATTTTTTGCACGATATCTTTCCAAACTAAGTTCTTCTTTTTTACATATGAACAACGTGCTACACCCGTCCAGGATACAGCACAACGGAGACATAGGCGCAGACGTGTAGCAGGGACCCGTTGCAAGGATTCTTTTCAGATTAAGACCCTGCATAAACCTTTTTTACTGTATCTTGTTGACACACATCCCCCGGTTCCTCACCATAACCGAGGAGGAGGCTGGCGTTTTGGCATCGGCCGCGTCAGAAGTTTTTGTGCGTACCTCGACACTAGGGGCTTAGGGTATTATTCTGCCCGTTATCATAAAGACCGAATACCTCAGGGAGTGTTCGGCGTCTCGAGTTAGGCCTTATATGCATCAGCTCCGAATCATGTCTTTGGTCAAATGTTGGGTTTGCCCGGCTCCTATGTTTTGCTGCCTTACGTTCCGCTCTATCGGCTAACGCGGCACCAGGAGAACTAATGTGATTGTTCCCCGGTTCGACCGGGCGAGCACCTCAGTAGAGAAAGCCAAAAACTGACTGTCATGATATAGCGAGAGACTGGTCAACCACTCGATCGACTACAGGAATGTCTAGAATTCCTCCGCTTTGACGAAGGACCGTTTCCCGGTCAGGCACACACGCGCCCCGAAATCGGAGAGCGCGGTGCCCCTAGGGGCTATATCGTAGACCCACCTTTGAACTCCTATGGCTAAGTGAAAGTGATAGAGCATTATAGTCCGGTTGCCTGGTTTGGTACGCTACCACCTCCTTCAAAGGACCAAGACATTGGATTAAGTGTGAAAATGCGCTTTTTTGCAAACACCCCCGCACCATGTGCATGGGGGCTGAAGCCGAAGACTGCCATCTTTCAGGTTATATATACATATACATTAACGGCCGCACAGGAGATATCTCAATACTTGAACGCACAAGTATAAAAAGCCCTTATATCATAAATATGGTTTTACAAATCATACATGTCATTTGAACATAACGTTTTTCGAGCACTGCGACTCTACTAAACGAGCGCCCTGCAGGACTTCCTCAAAATAGTGCTCGGCGGGTAATCGGCTTCTTCCCGAATCCTGGGACACAACGTCGGTGGCATCAATCTCTGCCCAGTATGTTTTGACACGGGCGAGAGCCATCCGTGCACCCTCTATGCAGGCCGACCGCTTCATCGCCTTGATATGCGGCACCGCACCAAGAAATTGCTGCAATAAGCCAAAATAACTCTTCGGCTTGGGCCTTTCCGGCCACAGATGAGCCACCACATCCTTCATGCCAAATCCGGACAATCTATTCAGCTCAGCCCACTCAGCCAACCGATCGGTTAAAGGAAGTGGACGCTCCGGACTATGGAACTGAGACCAAAAAAGCTCTTCCATTTCGTGATCCTTTTGGCTTCGGAAGTGCACGACTGCGTCCGCCGCACTCGCCGCCAAATTCAGATAAGGATCCTCCGCACCCCACAACTGGCCCAACTGAGCATACTTCGGATCCGTGAACTTCCTACGCAGCAGAAAGGGCTTTCCAGCCGCAATGTCTCCGGCCTGACGCAGCTCCTCCTTTATAGCCCGCATTGTAGAACGGGCATCCTTGGATTCGGCGGTGGCCTTCTTCAGGTCCTCTTGCTCCGCTTGGCGTTCTCTTTCAAGAACCTTATAGCGGTCGGTAGCATCTTTCAGTTTCACGGCCATTTCGGCCATCTCCTCCCTGCTTCGGCAGTGAGCAGCCTTTTTGGCTTTTAGCTCCTCGGCTGCCTTCGAGGCAGCCGCATCACTTTTTCTGGCTTGCTCCTTGGCTCGAGCAAGCTCTGCCCGAAGGTCCTCCATAGTAGCGGCGCCATCTGCATCAAGCATACATGTTGTAAGGTGTGGGCATCAGCTCCCTTACCAGGTAACCGCGGAGAAACCACCTACCTTGTGACTCGTCAAGTCGTTTATTGACCAGCGTGATGTCCGCATCTGCAACGTCGAGTTGCCGCTTCAGTTTGGCAACTCTATCAGTCCGGCTAGCCACCGAACGTTCAGCCACCTGCATAGGAAAGGCGACATTTTATAACTGAGATTATGATCCTCGGCACGCTGTCCTTTTCGACAACATACCGAGTCTCAGGGGCTACTATCTATACAGGGCGCACTCTATGTGCAAAACTGTTAAAAGGTGCGTACCTCAAACCCCGTCAGTAAACTTCTGACGGCCTCATGCAACCCGCTCTCAGCGGACGAGATCCTTTCAATCATCGTACTCATTAATGTACGGTGATCTTCTGAGATAGACGCCCTTTCGAGCAGATCCTTCAGCTCCACCGGCCGTACACCAGTTGGTGCCGAACTCTGTGGCCCCGCCGGACTTGGGGAGACCCTCCCTAACGACACCTCAGGGTCGTCCGCCCCGCCTGGCGGTGTGGCAGATGGAGGCATTTCGCTCTCCATCATCTCCGGACGAAGGTCCCCTGAAGATGAGCTTTGCTGAGAAGGGCTGAGATCCGAACTACAAGGTAAGAACTTCGGTTATCCTTAGAAATAAAAACAGGGATGTCCCTTATTATAAAACTCCCCTTTTTCTACTTACGGCTTGCTAGAGGGCTGATTTCTTTGGGGAGACAATGCGGCCGGGGCCCCTCCTGGCACAGGACCCTTCGGTGAAGATTTCTTCTCCCGCTTTGAGGCCTTGACCTCCGGATCTTCGGAAGCGGTCCTCTGCTCCCCCTGGAGGGAGGGATTCTCGATCCCCCCTTTCTTGAGAGCCTCCTTAGTAGAGGCGGTAGTTTTCCTGTCTTCCCCTTCGCCCTCTTCGGAAGGCGTGACCTCCAGCATCTTGACTAACACGGGATCCGGCGTGGTCTCCAGGAGGGGGGGCGGACACCGTATCAGTTTATCTTGCGCTATCCACTCCTGTCAAAGGGATAGCTGGTTAAAAGGAAAATCCATAAAGCGTACGGTATGTCCGGGCACAGGACTACTTACTTGAATATCCGGGCGATTGCAGCTTAGGACGGCGTCCTCGGTCAAGTCCGGACACATCTCTTGTGATCCGAAGAACAGTTTGTACTTCTCCCCTGGTGTCGTACCCATGAAGTGTTGAAGAGCTCGCGGTCCCTCCGGATTGAATTCCCACAGGCAGAGGGGGCGACGTTTGCAGGGCAGAAGACGCCGAATCAGCATAACCTGCGTCACTACGACCAGATTGATCTTCCTCTCTTGGAGGTCTCGAATCCGGCCCTGCAATATGGGTACGTCCTTGGACGGCCCCCAGTCAAGCCCTTTATAGACCCATGATGTCAGCCATTGTGGAGGGACCGAGTGAAAGGCGGGCGGCGGCCTCTGCCTGCTGCCCCTGGGAGCGGTGATATAGAACCACTCCTGTTGCCACAAGCCGAGCTCCTCCTGAAAAGAGCCCTCGGGCCATGGAGCATCGGCCCTCTTGCTTATAACCGCCCCTCCGCACTCTACCTGACGCCCCTCAATCATCTTCGGCTCCACGTTGAAGGTCTTGAGCCACAAACCGAAGTGAGGGGTAGTGTGGAGGAACGCTTCGCAGACAACAATAAACGATGAGATGTGGAGGATGGACTCCGGAGCCAAGTCATGGAATTCCAGCCCATAGTAAAACATGAGCCCTCTCACGAAGGGATCCATCGGGAAGCCTAAACCCCAACGGAGGTGAGACACGAACACGACATTCTAACCAGGCTCGGGAGTAGGAATGACTTGCCCTTGGGCAGGCAACCTATGCGAAATCTCATAGGTTAAGTACCTAGCGTCTCTCAGCTTTAGCACGTCCTCTGCCGTGACGGAAGAGGGCATCCACCGGCCCTGTAGGTCGGAGCCGGACATTGTCGAAGGTCCGAAGTGCCCGAATCTGGAGCCTTGGGTGTTGGAACTCGGGGCGAGGGGCGGATTCGATTGAGGATTGAAGAAAAGGAACGGGCCTTGGTCTCATTATAAAGAGGGAGAATACCAAGAGCTGTCCACGTGACCGTTTGGAACTCGCCTTCAATGGAGGGGGCGTGGCAACGGGCGCGGTTGGGTTACCCACGTCCGTATTGATGAGAATCCCGGAATAAGGGGACACGATCTCTGCTTTGACAAGACGTGCCAAGGAAACCGCTTCGCTAAACGCGCTGAGGTGGTATAATAAAAACGATTCGAGTAAAGGCTTGGTTGTGGTGTGACGTCATGCCACAAAATACGTCAGCAGATTGAACTTGTGTAAATATTATTCTCTCTACGCTGGTATGTGGAATTTATTTTGCAGAGCCGGACACTATCCTGGTGTTCACAATCTTCCATGAATTATTCAGAGGAGGAACCCGCCATGCAATGCCGAAGACAATATGCGCGCCGGACTCATCGTCATTGAAGCCTGGTTCAGGGGCTACTGAGGGAGTCTTGGACTAGGGGGTGTCCGGATAGCCGAACTATCATCAGCGGCCGGACTCCAAGACTATGAAGATACAAAATTGAAGACTTCGTCCCGTGTCCGGATGGGACTTTCCTTGGCGTGGAAGGCAAGCTTGGCAATACGGATATGTAGATCTCCTACCATTGTGACCGACTCTGTGTAACCCTAGCCCTCTCTGGTGTCTATATAAACTGGAGGGTTTTAGTCCATAGGACGAATAACAATCATACCATAGGCTAGATTCTAGGCTTTAGCCTCCTTGATCTCGTGGTAGATCCACTCTTGTACTACCCATATCATCAATATCAATCAAGCAGGAGTAGGGTTTTACCACCATCGAGAGGGCCCGAACCTGGGTAAAAACATCATGTCCCTTGTCTCCTGTTACCATCCGCCTAGACGCACAGTTCGGGACCCCCTACCCGAGATCCGCCGGTTTTGACACCGACAGTCATCGAGAGCTTTTAAAGACCCATGAGAAGCTACGCTTTGAAAAGCCCAATCCAGAGCAAGAGCATGGGTTCTTAAAAGCAATCAATGATGATCTTCGTAAGAAAAGTTCTTCTTACATTGCCAAGTGTTTACTCTTGCCTACTTACATGCCACAAGTAAAATCTAGCAACAAGAGCAAGAAATATTCTTCTTCTAGTAGTAACAATAATCATGTTAAATCCAATATTGTTGCTTCTAATAGTTCTCTTGATTCCACTAATGATTCTCTTAGCCAAGTTACACTTGAGCAAGAAAATAGCTTTTGAAGGGAATTATAGAGAAAGGTGCTTACAAGAACCTTTCCAAACCCCTTCCTTTACCTTCATATGCAATGAGTTACATTCCCCTTCTATATTCTTAGAATTGCATGTGTAGGTTGATTGCTTGGCTTGTGCGAAGTTGTTAAATCTGCCAAGACTTAGAATTGGAAAAGGCTAGGTTTTTATTTGGTCAAGTAGTCTAATCACCCCCCTCTAGACCTACTTTCGATCCTACAGTCTGATCTTACAGTGCTTGATCCGAGTGACAGAAGGGGAACCAACACATATGTATTGTTGCTATTAAGGATAACAAGATGGGCTCTATTTGTACATAATTAGATCTTGTCTACATCATGTCATCGTTCTTATTGCATTTCTCTGTTTCTCCGTGAACTTAATACACTAGATGCATGCTGGATAGCGGTTGACGTGTGGAGTAATAGTAGTAGATGCAGGCATGAGTCCGTCTACTAATCTTGGACGTGATGCCTACATAATGATCTTTGCCTGGATATCATCATGAATTTGAAGTTCTATCAATTGCCCAACAGTAATTTGTTTACCCACCGTATGCTATTTTTCTCGAGAGAAGCTACTAGCAAAATATACGGCCCCCGGGTCTCTTCCTTATTATATTTGCCTTCGTGATCTATCTTTATTTGCTTTTATTTTTAGATCTATTAAACCAAAAATACAAAAATACCTTGCTGCAATTTTAGTTTATTTATTTTATCTCGCATTCCCGCGAGGTCTATTGATCCAATATAGTACAATTTTATCTATCTTTTTACCCGTGAGGGATTGACAACCCCTCTCTTACGTCAGGTTGCAGGTATTTGTTCTTTGTGTGCAGGAGCTGTTTACGTGGTGTTGCATGGTTCTCCTACTACTTTGATAACCTTGGTCTCATCACTGAGGGAAATACCTATCGTTGTTGTGTTGCATCATCCCTTCCTCTTTCGGGAAATATCGATGTAGTTCAAGCAAACATCAAAAGGAATTTCTGGCGACGTTGCCGGGGAGGATCACGTCAAGATAGTCTCCCATCGACTAGCCAATTTCTGGCGCCTTTGTCGGGGAGACATCATCAACATCTACCAGGGTCCTAATCACAAATCTCATATCCTTGCAATTTACATTATTTGCCATTTTCCTATCTTTTTCCTCTTCCGCACTTCACAAAAATTTGCCGTTTTATTCGCCATCTTTTTCGGTTGCCGTTTTCTCGTTAGATTTCTTCTTGTGTGCAATCTTGTTTACCACTTTTGTCGTTATGGATAGTTCTTTTGCTATTACGAGCACTCCAGAGAACAAGGTTTTTAAATTTAAACAAAGGGTAGGGGAGAATTTAAAAGATGGTTGGTATAGGATTTGCAACGCTCATAATAGATCTATCCGTAAGTAATCTACCATTGTTCCTCTTCGTTGTTTTTATGTGGACATCACCACTTGGTATAGATTCGTCCTTGATACAACTCTTGATGTGTCCATCTCTTGATGCTTTTAATGCTATGGGAAATTTAGTGGGATCACCACCTCTTATGATTAATGAAACAACTTTGACTCTTGAGCATGTCATGGAAAGACTAGATGCTATTGAAAAGAAAATGCTTACCGAAGAACATACTGAAAACTTGGATAAAAAGATGCATAATTTTGCCACTAAAATTGCGTCAAAAGTGGGAGAAGTTTTTAAGTTGTTAAAATAAAAGGGGATTACTCATTAAAGAATTGAAGAAAGCCCGTCTCAGATTGATAAACTTGAATAAATCTCTAGTAATTTAAGTATGGCTTTTGCTTCCGCTAAAACTATTGAAAAAACTCCCGTAAAAATTAGCAAGATTACTCAAGTTACTAAGAAAAAGGGTGCAACTTCTAACAAAAAAGAAGATCTTAAGATGATTAGTATTCACCCGGATTTCGTTGAAGTAATAAGAGACCCTATCGGCAAAAATGAATTCCTTAAACTTGTTCCCAGAAGTATTGTTGTTCAAAATCTATATGCTAAATCTTTGAAGAATCCTAAGTGTTTGATTGAAGAGTTGGAGAATAAAGATAACAACACTTAGATCCTTGCTTTATGCCTAGCTAGGGGCATAAAACGATAGAGCTTGTTGGGAGGCAACCCAATGAATAAAATTTATTTTTGTCTTTTGCTTTCTGTTCTTGAGTGTTTGCACAATTATGCTACTATTATGATTGTCTTTTTTGTGTTTCAATTAGTTTTTGTGCCAAGAAATGCCTTTGGGATCATGTTGGGTGATAGTTGCTTTGATCTTGCTGAAAAACAAAAACTTTTGCGTCCAGAAAAACAAAATTTAAAGAATCACAGAAGCGACGAAAAATTCTGAATTTTTTGATTGATATGAAAATTACTCATGTTGTCCTAATTTTTCAGAATATTTGGAGTTACAGAATTATTTGAAATATCCAGATTGCTACAGACTGTTCTGTTTTTGACCGATTCTATTTTCTTTGCGTTGTGTGCTTGTTTTGATGATTCTATGGTTTCCTTTGAAGAGTTTTTGCCATAGAAAAGTTTAAATACAGTAGATATAATGCAATAATAAAATATGAATAGGTTTGCAATAGTAATTATAGTAGTGATTTGTTTTCTTATACTAACGGATCTCATGAAGGTTTTGTTGAGTTTTGTGTGATTGAAGTTTTCAAGTTTTGGGTGATGTTACGATGGATGAAGGAATAAGGAGTAAGAAGAGCCTAAGCTTGGGGATGCCCATGGCACCCCAAGCTATTATCCAAAGATAAGTAAGCAACTAAGCTTGGGGACGCCCGAGTGGCATCCCCTCTTTCTTCTAACGACCATCGGTATTTTACTCGGAACTATATTTTTATTCGTCACATATTATGAGTTTTGCTTGGGCCGTCTTGTATGATATGAGTGTTTGCTTGTTTTGGTTTTTATTTTAAGTCATGAATCCTTGCTCGACACACCTATTTGAGAGAGCCAAAATTATGCTATGGCTTGTTAGAATTGAACTCTATGCTTCACTTAAATCTTTATGAGCTATGAAATTGCTCTAGTGCTGCACTTATATCTTTTTGAGCATGGTGTGCTTTATTATTTTTGAAGAAATTCTATCATGCTTCACTTAGATTTATTTGAGAGTTAGTAATTTTTTTAAGAAATTCTCTCTTGCTTCACTTAAATTATTTTGAGAGAAAGAAATATGATGCTCATGATCTTCACTTATATTTGTTTGAGCTTATTAAAAGAAACATATGAAATTAGTCCCAAAGTGATAAATAACCAAGGAGGATATAATAAAAACTTTCATGAAGATCATTGGACAAAATAAACTTGATTCATTGTAATAGTTTTGAGATATGATGATATGATATGTGAGTCATGTTGATGAGTAATTATGCTTTAGTAAGAATATCGGTGTTAAGGTTTGTGATTCCCTATGCAAGCACAAAATTCAATAGTTATGCAATGAAATTACACCCTACTTTTGGTGCATTATTCGGTGTTAGTTATGCTTGATGCTCTCTTATGAGATTTTTTGTTTCTTGGTTGGATGCTTCTCAATCTTTTGCTAGCCTTCATTTGCACTAAGTATGATCACTACTTGTGCATCCAAAATCCTTTAAACCAGTTTTGCCATATGACTCCACCATACCTACCTATATGTTGTATTCTTTTGCCATTCTAAGAAAATTTGTATGTGCCATCTCTAATTTTCAAAATAAATTTCTCTTTTGTGTGCTCGCACCGCTCATGAAACTGTAGGGGGTGGCTAATATATTTCCATGCTAGATATATTATTCTCAACATGAGTGTTTATTCACTTGTCATTGCACGAGAGTACGACAAAGGTATTAGGGATGCCCAGTCCGAAAATGAAAAATGAATTTACTTTATGTTGTCAAATAATAAATTCCTTGGAAAGTGTTGGTATGGAAGGCACCCGTGGATACAGCTAGCCATGGAAAGTGAAAGTATGGTTGAAACAGGAATAAACTTTATTTTCTGTTTGGGAACCGCCTATGATATATCTAGCATGGAAAGTATTGGGAACTACTCGATTGTTTTCGTTGACAGGAAAAGCATGCCTCCCAAAATGATTTTATCTCTATCCTTTTCTCTTTGAGCTCTGGCACCTCTACAAATCCCTACTCCCTGGGCCTTTCTTTTACTTTATGCAATTTTTCTTTTTATTTGAGTCTCCATCTTCTCTTATAAAGCACCAACTAAAGGGCACTATGATCGTACTTGAGCATTGGGTGTTGCTAATATGCGAGTGTGTTTCATGAATGGATCAATGCTTGAGCATAACAGGCTGGGGATAACTTATTTTAGCGTTGATATTTTGAAAGACATGGTTGCTTGTTGATATGCTTGAGTATTAAAGTCCTCATGTCAAAACTAGACTATTGCTTTGAACCATATAAAAGTCCAAATGTCCATGCTACAAAGAAATGAATATGTGATGAACATGTTAGGCAGCATTCCACATCAAAAATTCTGTTTTTATCATTTACCTACTCGAGGACGAGCAGGATTAAGCTTGGGCATGCTGATACGTCTCCAACGTATCTATAATTTTTATTTGTTCCATGCTATTATATTATCATTCTTGGATATTTTACCATCATTTTATAATCATTTTATATAATTTTTTGGTACTAACCTATTGACATAGTGCCCAGTGCTAGTTTCTGTTTTCTGCTTGTTTTATACATCGCAGGAAATCAATGCCAAATGGATTCCAAATGCAATGAAACTTTTTCTGGAATTTTTCTGGACCAAAAGACACCCAATGGGCCGGAGAAGCACCTGGGGGGTGCCCCGAGGGGGCAAAACCCACCAGGGTGGTAGCGACCAGACCTCAGACAGTCTGATTTCTGTGCATCAGTGTCATCCCTGGATCAGTAATGCTGACACGCACAGTACTTGAAGGATTTATAACAGAGTAGCAATCACACACTTATTACATCGAATGTCTCCAAAGAGAACTTATTACAAATAAATATGGCTTAAGGCCATCTAATAACGATACAGCGGAAGGCTTGGAAGATAAAGTGAGTCCATCAACTCCAACGGCATCACTGAGTATAAAACCACGATCCTAAGGCATCTTACTCGTCGTCTGAAAAGTCTGCAACATGAACGTTTGTAGCCCAAAAACGGGTCAGCACATGGAATATGCTGGCAATGTAACGCATAGAGAGTAATGAAAGAATAATGTTATTCTACATGCATATATGGCTTGGTGGAAAGCTCTATGGTTACAGTTTTTGCATAAAGCCAATTTTTCCCTACTGCAAAGGAATAAATTTATTTGACTATCATGGTGGTTGTTAAACATTGAGAATGGTTGATAGCATTCTCAATCCCAATTAAGTAACATCATCATTAAAACCCAACAATATTAATTAAAGTAACATGATGAGATTCACATGATAATCCAAGTACTAGATACTCAAGATGTCCATAACCGGGGACACGGCTAACCATGATTAGTTTATACACTCTGCAGAGGTTTGCGAACTTTTCCCCACAAGACTCGATCTCCTCCGTTGGGATTCTCGCACTACATGATGTTTGAGAAACGGATGACCGACACATAGTCTTTTAGAAGCGCTAGCACCTTACGATCGGGTAGACAGTACCAACCTACATCCCCTACATCTTCTAGTCTACCACTGTAAGAGTTCGCACGACTTAGTCAACTATGCTAGAGCCCATAGTAGCTTGTGGCTGCACACGGAAGTTTCTACCATGAATAATCTCATGATCCCTTTGAGCCTGGGTGGCGGTCCATAAAGAAAAACAACAGGCAATCCTGGAATACCCAGGTACCTCAATCCACCTAGATGTGTATTAAAGTTGCCACCTTAAATAAATCATTAGATTAACAATCTCACAACTGTCATGGATACACTCACCCAATCCACGTCTACTAGCATAGCATGGCATAATAAGCAAACGTAGAGTAACTCCCAAAGGTTTAATAATAAAACAGGTAATAGGTACTACCTCATCTACTTCCCAAAACCCATATATTAATCAGATCCTAATCATGCAATTGTTTGAGGATTGATCTAATGCAATAAAACTGGGTAGTAAAGAGGTATGATCAAAGTGTTACTTGCCTTGCTGATGATCCGCGAAAGCTAGGGATTCGAAGTAGCAAGCGGCGCAATCCGGGTACTCTATCACAAGCAAACAAACAAACAAACATACAATAAGTACTCATCTAATGCACAGGTAAAACTCAAATAAGAGATCTAACCAGAAATCTCAACTTAAGAACTCCTTTTTGCAAAAAGAATCAAATCGAACGAAGAAACAAATCTCAAACGGCGAAAGAAACAAGCTTCGTTTACTAATCTAGACCTAAGTCAAATTTTACAGAAGCAAAAACTTGTTTGAGTAGATTATTCAAAAAGAGGGTTTCCAGACGAAACTCTAGGCGCTTGAATCGCTTGATTCCGATAAACGAGCGAAAAGTTATACTAAAACGAAAATCGGATCAGAAATCGCGATCAGAAAAATGTCGGAATAAATCCGAGAAAAAGAAAATGACGAAGAGATTAACGAACGAACGTTCGTTAACTGAATCTAAACGATGAACGCGTTCGTTAAAACGCACGAACGAGCGAACGCTTGCTAATTAACCTAAACCGAAAAAAACTGTTCTAATAAAAAACGAATCTTAAAAAACCGACGAAAAACCGACGGAAAAACCGAACGATTTTTTTCAAAAAAAAAGAAACGGCGGCGGTGGCGGCTACCTCGGGCGTCGGGGCGGGGTCGGCGGCGGCTCCGGCGGCGGGGCTGGCAACGGCGGCGAGGTCAGGCGGCGGCGGTGGCGGGATCCGGCGGCGGGGACGGCGGGATGGCGCGGCGCGGCTTCGGCGGCGAACTCCGGCGGCAGCGGCGGCGGGAGGCGGCGGCGGTGCTAGGGTTCGGGGGCGGGGCGGCTGGGGCTGGGGCGGCTCGGGCCTCGGGCTTTAAAGGCCGGCCGGGTCGGAGTCCAAAAATCACGCAGAAAGTCGAACAAAAGAAATTCTAAACGGACTCAAAAAATCCCGAAATAAAATTTCCCCGGCTTCTAAAATCAAGCCGGTTTAGATGAACATTTATTTGGGGCCTAAATGCAATTTTGAAAAACACGCATTTTTTCTAAATTCAAATAAAATAGCCAAAAAATCCAAAATAAAATCTTATTTGATTTTTTATTAAATCCTCAATAATTCTTTATTTTGGGAAAGTCATTTTATTCCCTCTCTCATATTTATATAATTGAAATAATTGAAGATAAAATAAATAAAATCAAATGATCCGATTTCCAAAATTTGAGAAAACTCAAATATGAAAATATCGAAATCCCCAACTCTCTCCGTGGGTCCTTGAGTTGCGTAGAATTTTCTAGGATCGAGGCAAAATGCAATAAATAGGATATGCGATAATGATCTATTTTATAACATTCCAAATTGAAAATTTGGGATGTTACAAACCTACCCCCCTTAAGATGAATCTCGCTCTCGAGATTCGGGTTGGCTAGAAAATAGGTGAGGGTGCTCCTTCAGCAAATCTTCCTCTCGCTCCCAAGTGGCTTCATCCTCGGTGTGGTGGCTCCACTGAACTTTGCAAAAGTTGATAACTTTGCTGCGGGTGACTCGGTTGGCATGCTCAAGACTCTTGACTGGTTTCTCCTCATAGGTCAAATCGTTGTCCAACTGAATCGCCTCTAGTGGCACGATATCTCTTAGCGGTATATCAGCCATCTCTGCGTGGCACTTCTTCAACTGAGAAACATGGAACACATCATGAACTCTTCACAATCCCTCAGGCAATTCCAACTTGTAGGCAACTTCTCCCATACGTTCCAAAGCTTTGTACGGTCCCACAAAACCTGGCGCTAACTTTCCCTTGACTCTGAAACGCTTAACTCCTTGAAGTGGGGATACTCGAAGATAAACTCGGTCTCCGACTTTGTAAATTGTCTCCTTGCATTTTGAATTGGCGTAGCTTTTCTGCCTGGACTGGGCTACCTTGAGCTTGTCGCAAATCAACTTCACTTTCCGTTCAGACTCCTTAATCAAATCTGGTCCAAACAACTAGTGGTCTCCAACTTCATTCCAAGACAACAGGGTCCTGCACCTCCTTCCGTATAAGACTTCAAAAGGGGCCATCTTCAAGCTGGATTGATAACTGTTGTTGTAAGAGAACTCTGCATATGGCAAATTGTCGTCCCAACTAGATCCGTAATCTAGCGCACAAGCTCTCAGCATATCCTCCAAAATCTGATTGACTCTCTCAGTCTGTCCATCTGTCTGCAGATGAAAGGTTGTACTGAACTCTAGCCTGGTACCCAAGGTTTCATGCAACTGATTCCAGAACTTTGAGGTAAACTGGGTTCCTCTATCTGATACAATGCTCCTCAGAACTCCATGCAGAAATACGGTCCTGGTCATGTATATCTTCGCGAATTTAGCACTGGCGTAAGTGGTCTTTACTAGAATGAAATGTGCTACCTTCGTCAAACGATCGACTACAACCCAAATCGAGTCATAGCCTGAACGAGTCCTGGGCAATCCCGTGATAAAATCCATGCCTAGTTTATCCCACTTCCATTCGGGTATCGACAATGGTTGTAGCAATCCTGCTGGATTCTGATGCTCTGCCTTTACTCTCTGACATACATCACAAACTGCTACATACTCCGCAATATCCTTCTTCATTCCGGTCCACCAGAAAGTCTCCTTCAAATCCAAATACATCTTGGTATTTCCTGGGTGAATCGAATATGGCGAATCATGAGCCTCTTGCAAAATCAACTTCCTGATCTCCGGGTCATTAGGCACATAAACACGGTCTTCAAACCATAAGGTATCGTGCTCATCCTCACGAAATCCCTTAGCTTTTCCTTTGCTCATCTTCTCCTTTATCTCAGCAATTTCCTTGTCAGTCTTCTGAGCTTCTCTGATCTTATCCATCAAGGTCGACTAAATTTCCAACGATGCTACATAGCCTCTCAGAACTATCTCCAAGCATAGTTCGCAAAGGTCCTCGGCTAACTTCATTGGCAACCGTGCGGTCATGAGTGTATTGATATGGCTCTTACGGCTCAATGCGTCGGCTACTACGTTAACTTTCCCGGGGTGGTACTGCAATCTCATATCATAATCCTTGATGAGCTCCAACCATCTCCTTTGCCTGAGATTGAACTCCTTCTGCCTGAAAATGTACTTCAAACTCTTGTGATCCGTGTACACCTCACAATGATTTGATAAGAAAATGTCTCCAAGTCTTCAACGCATGCACTACGGCTGCTAACTCCAAATCATGTGTGGCATAATTCAACTCATGAGGTTTAAGCTGTCGTGAAGCATAAAAAACAACTCTCCCTCCTGCATAAGCACTGCTCCAAGTCCTCGACGGGAAGCATCGCAATACACCTCATAATCCTTACTCTGATCTAGCAGAATCAATACTGGCGAGGTAACTAAACGTTCCTTCAACTCCTGGAAACTAGCCTCACATTCCTCAGTCCAGTTGAACTTGGTATCCTTTTTCAACAACTCCGTCATGGGCTTTGCAATCTTCGAAAAAATTTCAATGAATCTTCGGTAGTATCCTGCCAGTCCAAGAAAACTTCTGATCTCTCCAACTGTCGTTGGTGCTACCCAATTTGTCACGGTGACAACCTTTGTAGGGTCTACTGTTATTCCTTCTCCGAATATAACATGTCCGAGGAATCCAACTTCCTTCAACCAAAATTCACATTTGCTGAACTTGGCATATAACTGGTGTTCTCTGAGCTTCTCCAATACCAAACGCAAATGCTCCTTATGCTCCTCTTCATTCTTCGAATAGACCAAAATATCATCGATGAAAACCACGACGAACTTATCCAAAAACTCCATAAATACTTTGTTCATCATGTTCATGAAATAGGCAGGCGCGTTAGTCATACCGAATGACATAACGATATACTCGTACATCCCATACCTGGTGGTAAAAGCCGTCTTAGGTATATCCTGCTCTCGAATCTTCAACTGATGGTATCCTGATCGCAAATCGATCTTGGAAAATACCTTTGCTCCTTGCAATCGGTCAAAGAGATCATTGATCATCGGCAGTGGGTACTTTTTCTTGATTGTTACTGCATTCAATCCTTGATAATCAACACCATCCTTGATGATCTGTCCTTCTTCTCCACTAGAAGTACTGGCGATCCCCAAGGCGAAGAACTTGGGCGAATGTAGCCTTTATCCAGTAACTCCTTAATCTGGCTCTTAATCTCCTCCGAACCTTTTGCTGGCATCCTGTATGATCTCTTGGATATCGGCCCTGTGCCTGGCAAAAGCTCAATCAAAAATCCAATGTCTCTATCCGGTGGCATGCCTGGCAACTCTTCTGGAAATACACAGGAAAATCCTTCACTACTGGTACCTCCTCCTGCACAACTCCTGATAAGGAATTTACGTGCATCCTCTTCGGCTCATGTCTGGATACATACTTGATCCTCTTTCCTTCTGGCGTTGTAAGAAAAATCGTCTTACTGGCGCATTCAATGTTCCCTCCATACTTTGATAACCAATCCATGCCTAATATCACATCCAATCCTTGTGATTCCAATACTATTAGGTCTGAGGGAAACACGTAGTTACCAATTCTTAATGGTAACCGATCACACCGTAGTCCAGCCATGTATTCTGCTCCAAGCGAGGTTACTAACATGGGTGACCTAAGGGCTTGAGTTGGCAGTTTGTACTTATCCACAAGTCCCCTTGATATGTATGAATGCGATGCACCAGTATCAAAAAGAACGAGTGCAGTAAATGACTTAACCAAAAACTTACCTATTACTGCATCGGGCTGGGCTTCAACCTCCTCCACGCTAACGTGGTTCACCTGTCCTTTGCTGAAAGGGTTCGGCTTCTTCCCAGAGCTTCCATTGCCATTTTCATTCTGGCCTTCAGGACATTCATTGGCGTAATGTCTGGTCTTTTGGCACTTAAAGCAAGTGACTTTACTCAGATCTCTCTTTGCTGATGTTGAGGGGTTGGTACGGTTCTGGCCATTACTTCCTCCATTCTCGTTACCATTCTTGGAACCATTATGGTTGTGTGAGCTACCACCTCCATGGGTATGCTGGAACTGTCCTCCCGATTTTGGGGTAAAACATGGCTTCTGCTAAGCTCCAAAATTGTATTTCCCTTGTCCATACTTCCTCTTGCGGTTTTCAATCTGCTGCTGCTTCCCTTCAATCCTGAGAGCTCTATCTACCAACTCCTGGTAGTTATTGAAACTTGCTACCATCAACTGCATACTTAGCTCATCATTCAGTCCTTCTAGAAACTTCTCTTGCTTGGCTGCATCTATACAAACGTCATCTGGGGCATAAGGTGCTAGTTTACTGAAGTCATCCACATACTGGCCAACTGTACGTCCTCCCTAGCGTAAGTTGCAAAACTCACGCTTCTTCATGGCCATAGCTCCTGCTGAAACATGGGCAGTACGAAAAGCCTACTGAAACTGATCCCATGTGATAGTGTCTACTGGATAGGTGGCTGTGAAATTCTCCCACCATGATGCTGTGGGTCCCTCAAGCTGATGTGCGGCAAATCGCACCTTTTCCGCATATGTGCATCCTGTAGTGGTCAACTCCCTTGCTGTCTTGCAAAGCCAATCATCTGCAACAATCGGCTTGGTGCTACTAGAGAACACCGGCGGATTCAGCCTAAGAAAACGGGTTAGGTGATCAACAGGTGGTGGTGGTGGTGGGTTGTTGTTTGTTGTTGTTCCCCTGATTCTGATTCTGGACTAGTATCTGCATCAATGCATTCTGCTGCTGGATCAATGGGTGAGCTCCAGTGGGAAAGCAAATCTGTTGTCACGTCTCGGAGGCATCTGAGGGTTTAGAAAAGATGAGAATACAGAATAGAATGAGATCTAGAGGGAAAAACACTACCCATATGCACATGAGACAAATTGCAATCAAAACACTTCATTCAAACAAGCAAGGGCATACAACGGTCTATCTATCGTTACAGAAGTGCTCGGACTATATTAGATACATGGGGAAAATGCTACTACTGTTATGGTGGTCTACTAGAAAAACTGCTCCGATGAAGACTCCATGATATCTGCTCCAGCTTCGTCAACATAGTCATCATCACTATCGTCCGGGTCCGAGTCGGTGTCGTCGATGATGATGTAGTTCTCGGGACAAGTGCAATCTTCGTCTTCTCCAGTTGCTGGAAATCCCATGAACACTCTTAGCTTCTTTTTCAGATCATCATTCTTCTCTACTAGCGTTGCTATTTCCTCCTCATATCCGTCGTGTGTAGACTTGAGGTCTTCCTCCAGTTCCGTGATCTTGGTCATGGCCTTCTTCAGATCCATCATGCCTGCGCACATCTGGTTCTCCTGGCGTCGAATGTCCTGGTTTAACTCCTGGATGAAAGCTGCAATTGATCTGTCCTTCCTGGTGCTCACCATCTCCCATTGCTCATCTCGGCGCCCACAAATCTGGTAGATAGTATCCTTGAGCTCCTTGTGGTAAACTTCTCCAATACGTCCCATGGTGATGTGGGCTGCCATGCTCTTTCCTAGACTCCAGGTTGGTGCATGAAAGGAAAACTCTATGGGCTAAGTGACGGGCATGAACGTCCTTCCTAGAACTTGAACTTGAATCATCCAGCGCTCCCCTTCAGGTAATGTGGCGTTGTAGGTCCCGGTGAAGCTTGGTACTCCGATGTTCAGGTATCTCATGACTTCCTTCAGGTGTCGTCCAAAGGGTGTATCTTCATCCGGTTGCGTGAACTTGTTCCTTGCATCTGCCATCCTAAAAGTGTAGAAAAGATGAGGAGTCAGAAATGAGAAGAGAGAGTAGTGATCTAGGGCTTTAGCTTAGTGGTTGTGTCCTACAGTCAGCGTGTGCTCTGATACCATCTTGTAGTGACCAGGCCTCAGATAGTCTGATCTCTGTGCATCAGATTCATCCCTGGATCCGTAATGCTGACACACATAGTACTTGAAGGATTTATAACAGAGTAGCAATCACACACTTATTACATCGAATGTCTCCAAAGAGAACTTATTACAAATAAATATGGCTTAAGGCCATCTAATAACGATACAGTGGAAGGCTTGGAAGATAAAGTGAGTCCATCAACTCCAACGGCATCACTGAGTATAGAACCACGATCCTAAGGCATCTTACTCATCGTCTGAAAAGTCTGTAACATGAATGTTGCAGCCCGAAAATGGGTCAGCACATGGAATATTCTGGCAATGTAACACATAGAGAGTAATGAAAGAATAATGTTATTCTACATGCATATATGGCTTGGTGGAAAGCTCTATGGTTACAGTTTTTGCAGAAAGCCAATTTTTCCCTACTGCAAAGGAATAAATTTATTTAACTATCATGGTGGTTGTTAAACATTGAGAATGGTTGAAAGCATTCTCAATCCCAATTAAGTAATATCATCATGAAAACCCAACAATATTAATTAAAGTAACATGATGAGATTCACATGATAATCTAAGTACTAGATACTCAAGATGTCCATAACCGAGGACACGGCTGACCATGATTAGTTTATACACTCTGCAGAGGTTTGCGCACTTTTCCCCACAAGACTCGATCTCCTCCGTTGGGATTCTCGCACTACATGATGTTTGAGAAACGGATGACCGAGACATAGTCTTTCAGAAACGCTAGCACCTTACGATCGGGTGGACAGTACCAACCTACATCCCCTACATCTGCTAGTCTACCATTGTAAGAGTTCGCACGACTTAGTCAACTATGCTAGAGCCCATAGTAGCTTGTGGCTGCACACGGAAGTTTCTAGCATGAATAATCTCATGATCCCTTTGAGCCTGGGTGGCGGTCCATAAAGAAAAACAACAGGCAATCCTGGAATACCCAGGTACCTCCATCCACCCAGATGTGTATTAAAGTTGCCACCTTAAATAAACAATTAGACTAACAATCTCACATCTATCATGGATACACTCACCCAATCCACGTCTACTAGCATAGCATGGCATAATAAGCAAAGGTAGAGTAACTCCCAAAGGTTTAATAATAAAACAGGTAATAGGTACTACCTCATCTACTTCCCAAAACCCACATATTAATCAGATCATAATCATGCAATTGTTTGAGGATTGATCTAATGCAATAAAACTGGGTAGTAAAGAGGTATGATCAAAGTGTTACTTGCCTTGCTGATGATCCGCGAAACCTAGGGATTCGAAGTAGCAAGCGGCGCAATCCGGGTACTCTATGACAAGCAAGCAAACAAACAAGCATACAATAAGTACTCATCTAATGCACAGGTAAAACTCAAATAAGAGATCTAACCAAAAATCTCAACTTAAGAACTCCGGTTTGCAAAAAGAATCAAATCGAACAAAGAAACAAAACTCAAACGGCGAAAGAAACAAGCTTCGTTTACTAATGTGGACCTAAGTCAAATTTTACAGAAGCAAAAACTTGTTTGAGTAGATTATTCGGAAAGAGGGGTTCGAGACGAAACTCTAGGCGCTTGAATCGCCTGATTCCGATAAACGAGCGAAAAGTTATACTAAATGAAAATCAGATTAGAAATCGCGATCAGAAAAATCGCGAAATAAATCCGAGAAAAAGAAAACGACGAACAGATTAACGAACAAACGTTCGTTAACTGAATCTAAATGCTGAACGCATTCGTTAAAACGAACGAACGAGCGAACGCTCGCTAATTAACCTAAACCGACAAAAACCGATCTAATAAAAAACGAATCTAAAAAAACCGATGAAAAACCGACGGAAAAACCGAACGGTTTTTTTCAAAAAAAGGAAACGGCGGCGGCGGTGACTACCTCGGTCGTCGGGGCGGCAGGGCTGGCGGCGGCGGCGAGGTCCGGCAGCGGCGGGGCGGTCGGTGGCGGCGGTGCCGGCTGCGGCGGCGGCGGGATCCGACGGCGGGGACGGCAGGACGGCGTGGCGCGGCTGCGGCGGCGAACTCTGGCGGCGGCGGTGCTAGGGTTTGGGGGCGGGGCGGCTGGGGCTGGGGCGGCTCAGGCCTCGGGCTTTAAAGGCCGGCCGGGTCGGAGTCCCGGACGGACACGGCCCGGTAGGTCGCTTCGTTTTTTTTAAAATAATTATCGTGCAGAAAATTGAACAAAATAAATACTAAACGGACTCCAAAAATCCCGAAGTAAATTTCCCCGGCTTCTAAAATCAAGCCGGTTTAGATGAACATTTATTTGGGGCCTAAATGCAATTTTGAGAAACACGCATTTTTCCTAAATTCAAATAAAATAGCCAGAAAATCCAAAATAAAATCTTATTTGATTTTTTTATTAAATCATCAATATTTCTTTATTTTGGGAAAGTCATTTTATTCCCTCTCTCATATTTATATAATTGAAATAATTGAAGATAAAATAAATAAAATCAAATGATCCTATTTCCAAAATTTGAGAAAACTCAAATATGAAAATAAAGAAATCCCCAACTCTCTCCGTGGGTCCTTGAGTTGCGTAGAATTTTCTAGGATCGAGGCAAAATGCAATAAATATGATATGCAATAATGATCTATTTGTATAACGTTCCAAAATATAAATTTGGGATGTTACAAGGGCACGCCTGGTGGGTTGTGCCCACCTCGGTGGCCTCCTGCACCGCGTCTTTGCTATACAAATATCACAATATTCCAGAAACCCTAGTGGAGTCGACGAAAATCAATTCCAGCCGCCACAAGTTCTAGAACCACCAAATCCAATCTGGACACCATCACGGAGGGGTTCATCATCCTCAATGGTGCCTCTCTGATGATGCGTGAGTAGTTCAGCATATGCCTACGGGTCCGTAGTTAGTAGCTAGATGGCTTCCTCTCTCTCTCTCTCTCACTCTCTCTCTCTCTCTCTCTCTCTCTCTCTCTCTATCTTGATTCTCAATACAATGGTCTCTTGGAGATCCATATTATGTAACTCGTTTTTGCGGTGTGTTTGTTGGGATCCGATGAACTTTGAGTTTATGATCAGATCTATGTTTTTATCCATGAAAGTTACTTGAGTTTTCTTTGATCTCTTATATGCATGATTGCTGATAGCCTCGTATTTCTTCTCCGATATTTGTGTTTTGTTTGGCCAACTTGATCTATTTATCTTGCAATGGGAAGAGGTGCTTTGTGATGGGTTCGATCTTACGGTGCTTGATCCCAGTGATAGGAGGGGAACCGACACGTATGTATCGTTGATATTAAGGATAACAAGATGGGGTCTATTTCTACATAAATAGATCTTGTCTACATCATGTCATCATTCTTATTGCATTACTCTGTTTCTCCATGAACTTAATACACTAGATGCATGTTGGATAGCGGTCGATGTGTGGAGTAATACTAGTAGATGCAGGCAGGAGTCGGTCTACTAATCTTGGACGTGATGCCTATATAATGATCTTTGCCTGGATATCATCCTGGTTATTTGAAGTTCTATGAATTGCCCAACAGTAATTTGTTTACACACCGTATGCTTATTTTCTCGAGAGAAGCCACTAGTGAAATCTACGGCCCTCGGGTCTCTTCTTTATTATATTTTCCATCGTGATCTATCTTTATTAGCTTTTATTTTCAGATCTATTAAACCAAAAATAAAAAAATATCTTGCTGCAATTTTTGTTTATTTATTTTATCTCGCGTTCCGGCGAGATCTATTTATCAATCTACTATAATTTTATCTTTGTGTCGGGTTGCAATTATTTGTTCTTTGTGTGCAGGAGCTTTTTGCGTGGTTTTGCATGGTTCTCTACCGATTCGATAACCTTGGTCTCATCACTGAGGGAAATACCTACCGTTGCTATGTTGCATCATCCCATCCTCTTTGGGGAAATAACAATGTAGTTCAAGCTAATCAACTAGCGACAAACTTGAGCCCCTCCACAACGAGTCGAGCTCTCCATGTCCCTGGAAAGGCTGATCCAAGCCGCACTAGTCCCGTCCCTGCCGATGACACGGTGGGCACCCACACAACCCACAACCCCTTCGTGCCACCGCCCACAACCCGCTCCACCATCGCCGGCTACTGCCGTGGTGCCACCACATCCCATGTGTGCGCCGTGCCACCAAGCACCAAAGGGGCGAAGGAAGAGCACCCCTCTGCCGCTGTTTCTGGCTAGGCTTTGCTCGTCAGAGCACCGAGGCGGCTATGAGGACAGGAAGGGGCAAGGAGGGTGGCCTGGACCGGCAGCTAGGGTTCCGCCGCCCCCCTCCCCCTCCGCTGGCGCTCGCGTCGGGGGGGAGCGCACCAATTAGCATCCACGCTTAAGCACTTACAATTCCGTCGACATTCGAAGGACAAACGAAAAGAAGAGGGCGATCCCTAATGTTGCTAAATGTAATGTACATTTTTTCCAAGGGTACGAATCATTTTTGTTGAATTATACTAACATTGTTTTTATGTTGATATCATTAAAAAAATGCCACATACATTTTGTAAAATGTCACACACATTTTTTTGTATGGTACATGCATTATTTTTAAACAATTATCCAAACTTTTCTTTCATTGCATTTACATTTTTCTGAATGTGCGATGAACACTTTATTTGAGGGGTCCCGGATGGGTTTGCTTGTCACAATTATCTCTTAATAATAGTTTTGTAACTATGGTTGCTATTAAACTATAGGCGAGAGAACAAGTAGCACCAAAATGAACTCCATATTTAGGGATGGGAGCAAACGACCCAAGATCCCTACGATCGCAATCACGCGATTGCATAGAGTCGTGGGCAATAATTGGCTATTTAATGGGCAGGTTTCTGTTTCCACGCGACTGGTGGTTCGTGTGGGATAGGTGGGAGTTGACCGTGTTTTGCACTCTCGCGCATGATCTGTTTTTTCATATGATGTGGTCGGTCCAATGGATGTGTTACTACTTTTCTTGCCAAAAATGATGCAAGTGTTGGAATTAATCTCATGACTCCGCCATAGCGACACTAGCCATCTGGGGTAGCACCATCGTTGGTAAGAATTTAAACTACAACTTTATTTGTACGTAGAAGCTATATGACAAACAATAAATTTCCTTCTTAGGACAAAGTAATGCAGGGGGGAGATTTTATCCCTGGTTGTTAGAAACAGACCAAAGCATCCACCATGGTCTAGTAGCACCGTTGCCTCAATCACTAATCCCTGACAAATGGATCTACCACGTAAACGAGTATGTGCTAGTGCCAAATTTATCTTTATGCAACAAGTATTTGGACTGCTTGAACAAAGGAAGTTATCAAGCAGGCTAACAATGACTTTAAGGCCTCATTTGACAGTAAGGGATGGGATCCCGGTTCATTCCCTCGAAACTCCCACCCGGTGGTAGACCTTCCCCGGTTTCTGTCGTACCATTTGGTCGAGAGGTGGAATGAGAAAATTCATTCACTTCCTCGTCAATTCCCTAGGAGGAAAAAGTGCCTCTCCACTCATGTATGAATTTCCCCGTCTCTTACACATTGTCTCTTGACAAGTCAATGAACTCCTGCCCGTGCACCTGAAGACAATCTTTTCCCTGTCTTTACCCCATCGTGAGTGAACCAAATGGTGGTAAGCGGGCCCGTGGTTTTCTACCAGGGATTCCTGTGTGACGGGCTCAATCCCTACCGTGGCTTGTCTCCCCCGGGTTCTATATCCCATACGGCCAAACATAGCCTAAGTGTTTTGGTGCACACAAAACAAACTAACGTAGGTCAACAAAGAAAAGAGAACACTAACATATGCGAACACCACATCAATGCACGCACAAGCGCATAACTTATGGATTCCCTCTATTTCCCCCATGTTACACTAACACAGTAAACTGCCTTAATGAAGGCCTAGCCTGAGTTGAAACAAAATTACCCAACCATCCCAAATCTAATCAAGCACAACAACCCCACACAAATTAGCATATGCATTTAGTTAATATGCATGTAATTCTAGATGGCTAAACACATCCAACCCGTGGGGTGGGCTCCATGCACCTTTCTTATTGTCATCGCATATCAGGAGAGATCCTCCACCGACATCACCGCCAATGACAACCTCTATCTGCATCACCGTGTTGGAGAAGACCTCCAAATTGAAGGCGAACTCAAAGTTGGGCACCCGGACACCGGACGACAACTCTAGCTCCATCTCCGCCTCCGCCGACACCAACACAGTCATCATGTTTTCGTCGCCGGCCATGCACTCCGCACCTCTAAAAGAGGAACCACACATATGGGACCATCGAGGTAGATCCCGACTCGCGGAGGGTTCTTCAAGAAGGCGATAGAAAGTGGTCAACCGGGATGATTTACCTATATTTGAGGGATACTGGATGGGTTTGCTTGTCAATGTTATCTCTTATAATCGTAATAGTTTTGTAACTGTGGTTGCAATTAAATGCTATAGGCGAGAGCACAAGTAACGATAATGAACTCCGTGTTTAGGGAAGGGGGAAAATGACCCGTTATCCCTTCGATCGCAATCACACGGTTGCATAGAGCCATGGGAAATAATTGGCTATTTAATGGGTAAGTTTCGTTTCTACGCGATTGGCTGTTCATGCGGGGTAGGCGGGCGATGACCATGTTTTGCTCTCTCGCACGTGATCTATTTTTTCATATGACGTGGTCGGTCCATTGGCGTCGATCTCATGACTCCGCCATCGAGATTAGCGACACTAGCCATCTAGGCTAGCACCATCCTTCATAAGAATTTGAATTACAACTTTAATTGTACATAAAAAGCTATATGATAGACAATAAACTTCCTTCTTAGGAAAAATTAATGCAGGGTGGAGATTTTATTCCTAGTTGTTAAGAACAGGCCAAAGCATCCACCATGGTCTAGTAGCCAACTCATCACTAATTTTTTGTTAGTTTAAAAAAAAGTTAAAAGTGGATTTATATTTATATTTAAGTAGTATTTGTAAATACTTTAGTATTTCTCGCATATTTATAAAGTGGATTACACTACTTCACAAATACTCCCTCCGCCCCACAATATAAGATCTTTTTGCAAGTTGCTTTAGCTTGAAAAACATTTTATATTATGGGACAGAGGGAGTAGTCTTTTTTGCATATCTTACACTGCTTCCCCCATATTTATAAAGTGGATTTATATTTAAATCGAATTTCTCACATATAGATGATTTGAAGAGGTGTAAGTTGGAAGTGGATTTATATTTAAATAGCCTTTTTCATGTTATGATGGTGTTGTTAGTGGAACTAATGACGATTGCTAAGGTGTACCTCAGGCCATTGGTGTTAGGACCCCGATCCTAAGTTACATCGATCTAGCATATAACACATCATATCCCTTTGCGGCCTCAGACATGGTATTCCCACGGCTGCAGGCTTACTTTGGCTGGGACCGTTTGCGCCTTTTGGCTCACGTATATGATTGTGTAGCTAGCATGTATATGATAGAGAACCTGGGCCGACATGACTAGTAGTAAACCCAAGGTGGCACAAACTTATAGGGACAGTCATACATGACCCAGCAATGCACGTGTCGGTCAACAGTGAGTGTAACTGAGTCGTAGCAAGCTACAAGGACTCCAGTAAAATAGACATTTCCCCAAAAAGACAGACACAGGAGCAAGGAAGGACACATGCTGGTCAATCCATGTGTTCTAGAGCTGTAGCAAGATAACATGGCTCAGTGCAAGCACTAGGAGGCATTTCCCCATAAGGAAGGCTACCAAGAATAAACATCTAGGTGTCGGATCCCAAACATACCAAGAATTTCAATAACATACACACAATATGCTCGATATGTGTAAATACAACATGGCATCATAACAAAACTATACGACTCAAAGTATTTATTTGAAAGGCTCCGGTGAGCCATATATTACATGATATTATAAACATGGGTCTCATGACCCAACATACAAAGTCATACGAGCAACAAGCGGAAGCATAACTGAGGGAGTCCTGGACTAGGGGGTGTCTAGATAGCCGAACTATCACCGTCGGCCGGACTCCAAGACTATGAAGATACAAGATTGAAGACTCCGTCCCGTGTCCGGATGGGACTTTCCTTGGCGTGGAAGGCAAGCTTGGCGATACGGATATGTGGATCTCCTACCATTGTAACCAACTCTGTGTAACCCTAGCCCTCTCCGGTGTCTATATAAACCGGAGGATTTTAGTCCGTAGAATGAACAACAATCATACCATAGGCTAGCTTCTAGGGTTTAGCCTCCTTGATCTCATGGTAGATCTACTCTTGTACTACCCATATCATCAATATTAATCAAGCAAGAGTAGGGTTTTACCTCCACCGAGAGGGCCCGAACCTGGGTAAAAACATTGTGTCCCTTGTCTCCTGTTACCATCCACCTAGACGCACAGTTCGGGACCCCCTACCCGAGATCCGCCAGTTTTGACACTGACATTGGTGCTTTCATTGAGAGTTCCTCTGTGTCGTCACCCATAGGCCCGATGGCTCCTTCGATCATCAACAACGACACGGTCCAGGGCGAGACTTTTCTCCCCGGACAGATCTACGTATTCGGCGGCTTTGCACTGCGGGCCAATTCACTTGGCCATATGGAGCAGATTGAAAGCTACGCCCCTGGCCATCAGGTCAGATTTGGAAGTTTGAAGTATATGGCCGACATCCGCGGAGACTTGATCTTCGACGAATTCGAGCCACAGCCGAGCGTGCCGCACTGTCACGATGGGCATGATTTAGCTCTGCTGCCGAACAGTGCCCTGGAGGCCGCACAAGAGTCCGCTCTGACCCTTAGCATGGAACCGACTGCGCCGATCGAGGACGGGTGGCTGGACACCGCCTCGGGGGCTGCTACCTCTACGGCGATGGAGCCGAATACCGACCTTGTCCCTTGTGAAGCCCGTGACTCCAAGGTGCTGGACTCCTCTCCGGACCCCGAACCTTTCACGCCCCTGCCAATCGAATCCGATTGGGCGCCGATCATGGAGTTCACCATTGCGGACATCTTTTAGCACTCACCTTTTGGCGACATTCTGAACTCGCTAAAGTGTCTCTCTTTATCAGGAGAGCCCTGGATGGATTATGGTCAGAACGGTTGGGATGCGGACGACGAAGAAATTCAAAGCCCACCCACCACCCACTTTGTAGCTACTGTCGATGACTTAACCGACATGCTAGACTTCGACTCCGAAGATATCGACGGTATGGACGACGATGCCGGAGATGACCAAGAATCAGCGCCTACAGGGCACTGGAAAGCCACCTCGTCATACGACATATACATGGTGGACACCCCAAAGGATGGGAATGGCGATGGAACAGCGGAGGATGACCCCTACAAAAAACAGCCTAAGCGCCGGCGTCAGCGGCACCGCTCCAAATCCCGCCACAGCAAGAATGGAGACTCCGGCACCGGAGATAATAACACCCCGGATAGTGCCGAAGACAACCCCCTCCAGCAAGATTCAGCACAGGAGGATGGAGAAGCCAGCCCTCGTGAGAGAGCGGCAGACAAAGAGGTAGAGGACGATAATTACATGCCTCCCTCCGGAGACGAGGCAAGCCTCGCCGACAACGAATTTGTCGTGCCTGAGGATCCCATCGAACAAGAGCGTTTCAAATGAAGGCTTACGGCCACGGCAAGCAGGCTCAAGAAAAAGCAACAACAGCTTAGAGCTGACCAAGATTTGCTAGCCGACAGATTGACTGACGTCCTTGCGGCCGAAGAGTATGAACTCGAACGCCCCTCCAAAAGCTACCCCAAACGCAAGCTGCTGCCCCGATTAGAGGAGGAAGCACATAAACCTACATCACCAGCGCACAATACGACCGACCGGCCACCTCGTGGGCGCGACAGAGAGGCCTCTAGGCCCTCCACTAAAGCCATACCCCGGCGTCGCTCGAAAAGTACAAAGTCACGAGGGAACGCGCCGGACTTGCAAGACATATTGGAGGATAAGGCAAGACAAACAAGATCGATCTACGGATCGTGTGGGCGCCCCACGATACGCGATGACAATCGTCACGCCGGATACAGCAATCCCAGCCGGGCCGAACACAGTAGACAAAGCTCGTTTGAGCTGCGTCGTGATATAGCCCAATACAGAGGCGCCGCACACCCACTATGCTTCACAAATGAAGTAACGGATCATCAAATCCCCGAAGGGTTCAAACCCGTGAACATTGAATCCTACGAAGGCACAACAGATCCTGCGGTTTGGATCGAAGACTATCTCCTTCATATCCACATGGCCCACGGTGATGATCTTCACGCTATCAAATACCTCCCACTCAAGCTTAAAGGACCAGCTCGGCATTGGCTCAATAGCCTACCAGCGGAATCAATTGGGTGTTGGGAGGACCTGGAAGCCGCATTCCTCGATAACTTCTAGGGCACATATGTGCGACCACCAGACGCCGATGACCTAAGCCACATAATTCAGCAGCCAGACGAATCGGCTAGGTAATTCTGGACACGGTTCTTAACAAAGAAACATCAAATCGTCGACTGTCCGGATGCAGAGGCCCTTGCAGCCTTCAAACACAACATCCGCGACGAATGGCTTGCCCAACACCTAGGAAAGGAAAAGCCGAATTCAATGGCAGCCCTCACATCACTCATGACCCGCTTCTGTGCAGGAGAAGACAGCTGGCTAGCCCGCAGTAACAACGTAACCAAATACTCTGGTAGTTTGGATACCAAAGACAACAATGGCAGGTCGCGTCGCAATAAGCACAAACGCCGCATTAACGGCGATAATACTGAAGATACGGTAGTCAACGCCGGATTCAGAGGCTCTAAACCCGGTCAGCGGAAAAAGCCATTCAAAAGAACTACTCCGGGCCCGTCCAATTTGCACCGGATACTCGATCGCTCGTGCCAGATACACGGCACCCCCGAAAAGCCAGCTAATCACACCAACAGAGATTGTTGGGTGTTCAAGCAGGCAGGCAAGTTAATCGCCGAAGGCAACGACAAGGGGCTACAAAGCGATGACGAGGAGGAGACACGGCCGCCGAACAATAGAGGACAGAAGGGATTCCCCCCACAAGTGCGAACGGTGAAATGATATACGCAACCCACATACCCAAAAGGGAGCGGAAGCGTGCGCTCAGGGACGTATACGTGATGGAGCCAGTCGCGCCAAAGTTCAATCCGTGGTCCTCCTGCCCGATCACTTTCGATCGAAGGGACCACCCCACCAGTATCCGCAATGGCGGATTCGCCGCATTGGTTTTAGACCCAATCGTCAACGGGTTTCACCTCACTAGAGTCTTGATGGACGGCGGCAGCAGCCTAAACCTGCTTTATTAGGATACGGTGTGCAAGATGGGCATAGACCCCTCAAGGATTAAACCCACAAAAACGACCTTCAAAGGCGTCATACCAGGTGTAGAGGCCAATTGTATAGGCTCAGTTACACTTGAAGTGGTCTTTGGATCCCCGGATAACTTCCGAGGCGAGGAGTTAATCTTCGACATAGTCCCGTTCCGCACCGGCTATCATGCACTGCTCGGACGAACCACATTTGCGAAGTTCAATGCGGTGCCACACTACGCATACCTTAAGCTCAAGATGCCAGGCCCTCGAGGAGTCATCACGGTCAACGGAAACACCGAACGCTCTCTCCGAACGGAGGAGCACACAGTGGCTCTCGCGGCAGAAGTATAGAGTAGCCTCCTAAGGCAATTCTCGAGTCCGACTGTTAAGCGACCGGACACCATCAAGCACGCCCGGAGTAACCTAAAACAAGACTACCTGGCACAGTCGGAGCACGCGTAGCAATGCGGCCCCAACCCCAGCCCTCGCAAAATCGCGAGACCAGTACCATGCGTACATCACTACGCTCTGGAGGTACCATAGGCATATGGGGAAGGGCACGACCACGGCATGCCCAGAGTGCGGATCAACCACACCAGGGGCTCCCAAAAATGTCATTCTTTTTTTCTTATTCTCAGGACTCCGTTTTCCAGAAGCCCTGTCCGGCAGTAGATCTGCCGAACTCACGATGCAACAGCCAGGGAAGCAGAAAAGCTACAACGAGTATCTAGGTGGTCTCCATTACGAGCATTATACCTGTTTTACATACCATTCCGCAGCCTACTCCTGGAGGGGGACATGTTAAATAGTCCCACCCCTCGCTTATCGCACTATTTGTATGATTCTGCCTTCATCGCAGTATCTTTTGAATAAACAATGCATCGCTTTTTGCCTCTCATTGCATTCCTTTATATATATGTTCACTTATGACATGTTGCACCCGTACGCCTTGGTACGGCGAAATACACCAGGGGCTTAAGTTCCCCAAAGTATTGTGTGATAAGTCCAAACACTTTCACAAGTGCGGCACCCCGAACTTATAGCATTATATGCATCGGCTCCGAATCATGTCTTGGGTCAATAGTTGGGCTTGCCCGGCTCCCATGTTTTGGTACCTTACGTTCCGTTATATTGTCTAAGGTAGCGCTAGGAGAACCACTGCGATTGTGCCCCAGTTGAGCTGGGTTGAGCACCTCAGTGGAGAAAGCTAAAACTGACCGTCATGACAAGGCAAGAGCTGGTCGCTGTTCGAGAGGTCCTTTCGAGTCCCTAAAGACTTATGCCGCTTAGAGTGAGGAGCCGACTTTGTCCGGCCCCAGGCGTGGATAGCGCCCCGAATTCGGCCTTCCAAACACTAGGGGCTTCGCCAAAATTTAAAATTATAGAATTATATGGCCAAGTGAGAGTGTTCAAGCATTATAAGTCCGGTTGCCTCGTTCGTTGTGTTGAGCGCCTCCCTAGAAGGACCCAAAAATGGCAATAAGAGCGCTCAAGTTTATCCCGAACACCCCAGCACTCGTGGAAGGGGGTCGCAGCCAACGACTTGCCATCTCTCATATTTGATAAACGGCCGCACAGAAGGTAATATTTTAAATTAACAAGCGTTGCTTAACGCATATGAACAAAGTTTTCAGCGCACAGGATAAAAAAATGCGAGTCTACTCAAAAATTACATCTTTGGAGCATTCACTCGCAATAAGATGGGCACCCTTCAGGACACCCTTATAGTACATCTCGGGCGTGCGATACTCCTTGCCCGACGGTGGCACGTCCGTCACAAGATTCTCGGCGTCCATCCTGCCCCAGTGCACTTTAGCACGGGCAAGGGCCCGACGGGCACCTTCAATGCAGGCGGAGTGCTTGATGACTTCAACCCATGGACAGGCGTCCACCAGTCACCGCACCAGGCCGAAGTAGCTCCCAGGCAAGGCTTCTTTGGGCCACAGCCGAACTATGAGGCCCTTCATGCCCTGTTCGGCCACCTTGTGGAGCTCGACCAGCTGCTTCAGCTGGTCGCTCAGGGGCAACGGATGTCCGGCCTCAGCATACTGAGACCAGAACACCTTTTCCGTCGAGCTCCCCTCCTCGGCTCTGTAGAACGCGGCAGCATCGGACACGCTATGGGGCTCTCCTGGAGGGCCTTTTGGGCTTCGGCCTTAGCGGCTTTGGCACTCTCAAGAGCCGACGCAAGCTCGGACTCTCGTGTCTTCGAGTCACGTGCCAAACTCTCGTGTTTTTCCACGAGAGCCTGGAGCTCTTGCCGCACCTCTCCCACCCGCGCCTCCTGCTTCTCTCACTCGGCGTGCTCCACGGCTGCATTGTGTTCGGCCGCGGACATCGCCTCCTTCAGGGTCGCCACCTCGTTTGTAGCCCCTGCAATACCCACGTTATTCCTGTCATTTTTTGCAACCAAATCCTTTCTATAAGGTATCACTTTAATAAGGTATTACTTACCTTCCTTGTCCTCGAGCTGCTTCTTGGCATGGCCGAGCTCGCTCTCGGACCGCTCGAGGCTCTGCTTCAAGGTAGTGACCTCCGCAGTCAGTGCGGCAGAGGTCAGCAGCGCAGCCTGCATTCCCATATTGACATACTTACGTTAGACTCCTGCATATATCTTATTAGATCCTCAGTCCGGCTTTTCTTTCCGAACACCGAACTGAGCATCAGGGGCTACTGTCTATGCGGTACCATTTTCACATATCCTAAAATCCTTACCTCAAAGCCTATTAGAAGGCTGGTGCAGGCTTCGGTCGACCCGCTCTTGGCGGACTGAAATTTCTGAATCACCGCACTCATAACAGTGCGGTGTTCCTCGTCGATGGAAGCGCCGTTGAGCGCCTCCAGCAAATTATCCGGTGCCTCCGGTTGGACGGAGGTCACCGGCGTCGCAGTCTCGCCCTTCTTACGAAGGGGCCGCCCGCCAGACTCCGGAACCACTAAAGGTTCCGGCGCGGAGTCCGGCCCAAAGTCCAGGAGGTTGCTCTGCGGCACCTCCGGGGCCTCCTCTTCCTGGCTGGTCCCTTTCCGGGACCCCGACTCGGCATCGTCGGCGTCACGGGGGGAGGAGGCGGTCGGAAGTGAAGCGCTATTCACATCCGACAAACCCAGGGACCCGCTCGACGAAGCGGGAAGGTCGTCCTTGGGCGGGCTACATGGTTGTGTTCGGCGTTAGAAGACACTATGCGACGAAAGGAAAATCATAAGCTATTCTGGAATCTGAACACTTACGATCTCGCCAGGGGCTTGGCCCTCGAGGGCCACTCCTCTTCGCCGTCGTCGGCGTTGGTGGAACAGTCCGGAGGAAAGGTCCTTCCCTTCTTGGACCCTCCGGCCTCCCCCGTTGGGGAAGCCTTCCTCTTCTTCTCTCCCCCGCTGGGGGAGAGGCCTCTTTCTTCTCCTCCTCGTCTTCGTGGGAGGAGTCCGCCTCGGAGTCATCGGACGACGAGTCCGATAACACCTGGCGCCGGGAACTCCTCCGGGTTCCCGGGGCCTTCTTCTTGGCCTTCTTCTCCGGCACCACGTAAGGTGCCGGGACCAGCAGCCCCGTCAAACGGGCATCCGTTGGGTCTTCTGGGAGGGGAGCCGGACAGTTAACCTGTCCGGACGTCTTCTGCCAGGCCTGTTAAAGGTAATGGGAGTTTAGATCCCACATAGAGTCAAATTATGGAAAGCAAGTGTTCCGTAAAGGATAAAAAAAGCTTACCTCACCGGCTTGACGCTTCGAGCTGAATCCGCGATCTTCGGTAGCGGATGAGGGAGCCTCGGCGCCCTTGAACAGCACCCTCCAGGCGTCTTCGTACGTAGTATCGAAGAGCCTGCTCAGGGTTGGGTGCTGTGCCGGATCAAACTCCCACAAATTTAAAGCCCGTTGTTGGCACAGGAGGATCCGGCGGATGAGCATGACCTGGATTACGTTGACAAGCTTGAGCTTCTTGTTCACCAGGGTTTGGACGCAAGATTGAAGTCCAGTCACCTCCTCCGAATCGCCCCATATCAAGCCCTTCTCTTTCCAGGAGGTGAGTCGTGTGGGGATACCAGATCTGAATTCGGGGGCCGCTGCCCATTCAGGGTCACGCGACTCGGTGATGTAGAACCACCCCGATTGTCACCCCTTGATGGTTTCCACGAAGGCGCTCTCGAGCCATGTGATGTTGGGAATCTTGCCCACCATGGCGCCTCTGCACTCTGCTTGGCGGCCGCCCACCACCTTCGGCTTGACATTAAAAGTCTTTAGCCATAAGCCGAAGTGGGGCTGGACGCAGAGGAAGGCCTCACACACGACGATGAACGCCGAGATGTTGAGGATGAAATTCGGGGCCAGATCATGGAAATCCAGGCCGTAGTAGAACATGAGCCCCCGGACAAATGGATGAAGGGGGAAGCCCAGTCCGCGGAGGAAATGGGGAAGGAACACCACCCTCTCATGGGGCCTGGGGGTGGGGATGAGCTGCCCCTCATCAGGGAGACGGTGCGCAATATCGTTGGACAAATATCCGGCCTTGCGCAGCCTTTTGATGTGCCCCTCCGTGACGGAGGAGGCCATCCACTTGCCTCCTGCTCCGTACATGGTTGGAGAAGGTTGAGGAGAGATGTGCGGACTTGGGCGCTGGAGCTCGAGTGCGCGGAGATGGATAAGCAAAGGAGGAAGAAGGCGTAGGTGAAAAGGTGGATCCTTATCCCCTTATATATGAGCGGACGAAACTATGCGTCCCCACCAGCCCAGTAAAACTCGCTTATCTCCCAAGCGCCGCAATCAATGGCGCGGTTGGGTTACCCACACCCGTATTGATGAGAATCCCAGAATAAGGGGACACGATCTCTGCTTTGACAAGACATGCCAAAGAAACCGCTTCGCTAAACGCGCTGAGGTGGAACGGTTGAAACGATTCGAATAAAGGGTTGGCCGTGGTGTGATGTCATGCCACAAGATACGTCCGCAGATTGAACTTGTGTAAATATTATTCTCTCTACGGTGGTATGTGGAATTTATTTTTCAGAGCCGGACACTATCCTGGTGTTCAAAATCTTCTATGAATTATTCGGAGGAGGAACCCGCCTTGCAATGCCGAAGACAATATGCGCGCCAGACTCGTCGTCATTGAATCCTGGTTCAGGGGCTACTGAGGGAGTCCTGGACTAGGGGGTGTCCGGATAGCCGAACTATCACCGTCGGCCGGACTCCAAGACTATGAAGATACAAGATTGAAGACTTCGTCCCGTATCCGGATGGGACTTTCCTTGGCATGGAAGGCAAGCTTGGCGATACGGATATGTGGATCTCCTACCATTGTAACCGACTCTGTGTAACCCTAGCCCTCTCCGGTGTCTATATAAACCGGAGGGTTTTAGTTCGTAGGACGAACAACAATCATACCATAGGCTAGCTTCTAGGGTTTAGCCTCCTTGATCTCGTGGTAGATCTACTCTTGTACTACCCATATCATCAATATTAATCAAGCAGGAGTAGAGTTTTACCTCCACCGAGAGGGCCCGAACCTGGGTAAAAACATCGTGTCCCTTGTCTCCTGTTACCATCCGCCTAGATGCACAGTTCGGGACCCCCTACCCGAGATCCGCCGGTTTTGAAACTGACAATAACCATGTTTGAATACATACATCTACAAAAGAAAAGGCTGACAAGTCTGACTATCTACAAGACCCTCCATAGGAACCATGCCTCTGTCTGGGATTCCCAAGCTAACCGTTGAAGCACACATGGTACTACTAGTGAGACTGATGTCTCCTATGCGAAAATTAAATTAAGCAAACATGAGTACAAATATACTCAGCAAGACTTACATCAATACTATCTACATATGCATCAATATCAACAAAGGGGTGATGGAGTGAAACTACAACAAGCCAACTTTGACTCAATGGCTATCTTGTACTACGACTGCCAGTATTTTCTTTGAGGTGAGGAAGTGCACACAAGTCCACATATTCATCATATCAATACACCACTCTGGATCCTATCCCGTCTCCCTACGAGAAGGCCATCCATAACACTCACGCTTATCTTGCGCATTTTAGAGTATTGATACGTCTCCAACGTATCTATAATTTTTGATTGTTCCATGCTGTTAGATTATCAATCTTGGATGTTTTATATACATTTACTAGCAACTTTATATCAATTTTAGGGACTAACCTATTGACATAGTGCCTAGTGCTAGTTGCTGTTTTTTGCTTGTTATTTACTTTGAGGAATATCAATACCAAACAAAGTCCAAATGCCAAACTTTTTGGAGATTTTTTCTAGTGGGAAGACACCCATGTAGCTTTTGGAGGGCACGAGGGGACGCTCGTGGGTCCCACTAGGCACCAAGGCACACCAGGAGCCTCAGGCGTGCACTATTGGGTAGTGGGGCCTACGGGAACCCCCTTGACCTACCTCCGCCTCTATAAATACTCTAAAATCCCAAAAACCCTATGGGACTCAACGAAACACTTTTTCCGCCGCCGCAAGTTCAAGAACCACAAGATCCAATCTGGAGGCCTTTTCTGGCACTCTGCCGGAGGGGGCAACGATCACGGAGGGGTTCTTCATCATCCTTGTCGCCCCTCCGATGATGCGCGACTAGTTTACTATAGACCTACGGGTCTGTAGCTAGTAGCAAGATAGCTTCTTCTCTCTTTTTGATCTTCAATACAATGTTCTCCTCGATGCTCTTGGAGATCTATTTGATGTAACTCTTTTTTGCAGTGTATTTGTTGGGATTGGATGAATCGTGAGTTTATGATCAGTTCTATCCATGAATATTAACTAAGTCTTTGCTGAACTCTTTTATGCATGATTGTTATAGCCTCGTATTTCTTATCCGATATATTGGTTTGGTTTGGCCAACTAGATTGATTTCTCTTGCCATAGGAAGAGGTGCTTTGTAATGGGTCTGATCTTGTGGTGCTCAATATCAGTGACAGAAAGAGACATGACACGGATGTATCGTTGCTATTAAGGGTAACAAGATGGGGTTTATTCATACGTGAGTTTATCTTGTCTACATCATGTCATCGTTATTAAAGCATTACTCCGTCTTTCCATGAACTTAATACACTAGATGCATGCTGGATAACGGTCGATGTGTGGAGTAATAGTAGTAGATGCAAAATCATTTTGGTCTACTAATCCTAGACGTGATGCCTATATACATGATCATTGCCTTGGATATCGTCCTGATTATTCACTTTTCTTTCAATTGCCCAAAAGTAATTTGTTTACCCACCATATGCAATTTTCTTGAGAGAAGCCTCTAGTGAAAACTACGTCCCATGGGTCTATTTCCTATCATATATTAAAACCAAAAATACCTTGCTGCTATTTTCTTTATTTATTTCATTTTGTGTTTTAGTTAGATCTATTTATAAATCTCATACAATTTAATATATCTCAATACCGTTGAGGGATTGGCAACCCCGCTTACGCGTTGGGTTGCACTTTGTTGTTTGTGTGCAGGTGATGTTTCCATAGTGTTGCTTGGTTCTCCTACTGGATTGATAACCTTGGTTTCATAACTAAGGGAAATACTTACCGTTGCTGTGCTGCATCATCCCTTCCTCTACGGGACGCAGATACAAGCAATCAGGAAGAATTTCTGGCGCCATTGCCGGGGAGACATCATCAACATCTATCAAGTACCTAGGCATAAACTCTCATCTCCTTGCAATTACTTTATTTTGCATTTGCCACTCGTTTTCTTCTCTCCCACTTCTAAAAAGTTTTTACAAAAATATTTTTCATTCGCCTTTTCTTGTTTGATCTTCTGTTTGCTTGCTTGCCTACTTTATTGTGTGGCTAGTTCTCCCCTCGCTATGTGCACGCCTGAGAATGAAGTTCTCAATTTTAAGCAAAGGGGAGGAGAAAATTTAAAAGATGCTTGGTATAGAATTTGTGATGCTCATAATAGATCTATTCGTAAGCAATCCACTACTGTTCTTCTTCATAATTTTATGTGGGCATTACTACTTGGTATAGATTTGTTCTTGATACTATCACCGGAGGGAATTTCTTGATGTGTCCCCCTATGGATGCTTTTAATTCTATGGGAAATTTAGTGGGATCACCTCCTATCATTATCAATGAAACGGTTTTAACTCTTGAACATGTTATGCAAAGGCTAGATGCTATTGAAAGGAAAATGCTCACCGAAGAACTAATTGAAAAGTTGGATAAAATGATCCATAATCTTGCTAATTGAACTGGTTTGAAGATAGGAGATACTCTTAAACTAATAAAAGAGAAAGGACCCATAGTCAATGAAAGGGTAGAGGAGAGCCTTGCTCGAATTGATAGGTTGGAAGAAATTATTAGTAACTTGAGCTCAATTTTTTCCTCCATCAAAACTATTGAAAAAACTCCCCCTAGTAAGAATTGCAAATCTACCCATGATCCTAAGAACAAGGGTGCCACTTCCAAAAGCAACAATGAGGATCTTAAGATGATTACAGTTCACGCTAATTTCGTAGATATGATAAAGGAACCGATATATAAAAATACGTGTCTTGATTTTGTTCCTAGGAGTGTGATTATGTCTCTTGATTTTGTTCCTAGGAGTGTGGTTATCAAAAATTTGTATGCTAGAACTCCTTGAGATTATGGTTGTGTAACTGAGGGAGCAAAAACAAAGAAGACAATACTTGAATCTATGCATTATGCCTAGCTAGTGGCATAAAACAATAGTGCTTGTTGCGAGGCAACCCAATGAATAAAATAAAACTTTCACTTTTTGTTTCTGTTCTTGTGTGTTTGCACAATTATGCTACTGTTATGATTGTGTTTTTAGTGTTTATGCCAAGTAATGCCTTTAGGATGATTTGGGTGATAGTTGATTTGATCCTATTGAAAAACAGAAACTTTTACATCCAGTAGCAGAATTGTTAAAAATCACTGAAGCGATGAAAACTCTTAATGTTATTACACAAGATTGATATACAAATTTCCTACGTTGTCCTAATATTTCAGAATTTTTGGAGTTACAAGTATGGTTAAAGTACAGATTACTACAGACTGTTCTGTTTTTGACATATTCTATTTTCGTTGCATTGTGTGCCTATTTTGATGAATCTATGGATTGTATCGGGGGGTATAAGCCATGGTAAGGTTACTATACAGTCTGTATAATACAATAATAGAATATGAATGGGTTTTCAATAACAATTTAAGTGGTGATTTGCTTTATTATACTAACGGATCTCACAAAGGTTATGTTAAGTTTTGTGTGATTGAAGTTTTCAAGTTTTGGGTGAGATCACGATGAATGAAGGAATAAGGAGTGAAAAGATCCTAAGCTTGGGGATGCCCGTGGCTCCCCAAGGTAATATTCAAAGATTACCAAGCATCTAAGCTTCAGGATGTACCGGAAGGCATCCCATCTTTCTTCTAACGACCATCGATAATTTTACTTGGAGCTATATTTTTATTCGTCACATATCATGAGTTTTGCTTGGAGTGTCTTGTATTATATGAGTGTTTTCTTGTTTTGCTTTTTAGTTTGTCATAATCATCCTTGTTGGGCACACCTATTTGAGAGAGCCATAATGATGCTATGATTTGTTATAATTGCTCTATGTGCTTCACTTAAATTTTTTGACCTATGGAATTGCTCTAGTACTTCACTATTATCTTTTTGAGCATGGTGGTGGTTTAACTTTTGAAGAAATACTCTCATGCTTCACTTACATCATTTTGCGAGTTAGTAACTTTTTGAAGAAATGCTCTCATGCTTCACTTAGATTATTTTGAGAGTTAGAAAATTTTGAAGAAATATGCTCTCATGCTTCACTTATTCTATTTTGAGAGTTGAAAAGGAAATTATTCTGAACAAATTTAGGCTCTCGTGCCTCACTTAAATTTATTTGAGAGCTTGTCAATAGAGTGGAAAAATATGAATTTAGTCCCAAAGTGATAGATATTCAAGAGAGATATAATAAAAACTTTCATGAAGATCATTGGACATTATAAACTTGATTCCTTGTAATAATTTTGAGATATGAAGATAGTAATATGTGAGTCATGTTGGTGAGTAATTATGCTTTAGTAAGAATATTGGTGTTATGGTTTGTGATTCCCTATGTAAGCACGAAAGTCAATGGTTATGCAATGAAGTTACATCCTACTTGTGCTGCATTATTCAGTGTTTGTTATGTTTAATGCTTGTTTATGATCATTTTTGTTTTTTGGTTGGTTGCTTCTCAATCTATTTGCTATCCTCCATTTGTATTAAGCGGTAAACTGCTTGTGCATCCAAATCCTTAAATCAAGTTGTGCCAAATGAGTCCAACATAGCTACCTATATGCGGTCATAGCTCGCGCCTCTCTGCAACACGCCCTGCCTCCACAAGTCGTGAGGGAGATAGATAGCAGGGATATATTTTATTTTCATTCCGGTGAGGTAACATAATGAGGAAATTTCATAAAATAGGCATCATTTGCATGAGAAAATCGAGAATAGGTAGAATTTTAAGCAAGTAAAATAAGCACCTAAAAATTAGAATGGGAAGAGGCAGAAAGCCGGTGATAGCAAAAAGGGTGCTGGTGAGGAGCGAATGAAGGTATCTGAAGGACAAAATGATTTATGAACTTATCATTAATAGTAAAGATTTGTTTAGTATTTGAAATGTTGATAGTTCATTCTATAAACTTGATGAAACATATACAAGTTTGAATTCTTACAAAAACATAGTATGTGATATTTTGTCAAATGAAGGGAGTATTAGGTACACAGATTGCCCAACACCATGCATGGGTTAGAAACATGAGGGAGAACGTTATGCAGTCGTTGACTAGGCCATAACTGGATCTTGCGAGGGTCTACGTTAACAGGCTTGGTCATCTGCATGCCGGCCCAGTGAGATCGCTGCCCTCTTTGATTGTCTTCTCTTCCGCGGGAGCTATATGTCCCGCGTACTAATTCCTATCAAAGGTTACAAACAAAGTGGCCGTTTCGGGCAAGCCCAATAGTGTTACGTGTACACTTTTTTCTATCGGTATTTAATTGGGTTTCTCAGTTTTTTCATCGGTTATAATTGGCTTTCTTTGGTTTATTTGGTTTCCTTTTTTCCTTTCCCTTTTTCTGTCTATGGTTCTTTTCTTTTTAAATTACATGGCTCATCTTTTTATACACACTGTACATTTTCATCTACATCAAAAACATTTGTAAATATGCCTAAATTTTTTAAAGATGATTAATATTTTTTAGATATTTTTTGCATATCTAGTTTTTTTTCATACACATTGTACATTATTCATATACATCTTAAACATTTTTATATATGTTTAACGTTTTATAAATACATGATTGATATTTCTAGAAATACCTATTTTAAACACGACTTAATTGTTTTTGAGATACACACTGAAACGTGTTTTTGTATTGGAACATTTTTTAAAACATGCAAAAAATATCTAAATGTAATGTACACTTTTCCCAAGGGTACGAATCATTTTTGTTCAATTACATGAACATAGTTTTTATGTTGATATCATTTAAAAAAATGCCATATACATTTTTTTAAATGTCACACACCTTTTTTTGTATGGTACATGCATTATTTTTAAATAATTATCTGAACTTTTCTTTCATTGCATTTACATTTATCCGAATGTGCGATGAACACTTTATTTGAGGGATCCCGGATGGGTTTGCTTATCACAATTATCTCTTATAATCGTAATAGTTTTGTAACTGAGGTTGCTATTAAACTATAGGCGAGAGAAGAAGTAACGCCAAAATGAACTCCTCGTTTAGGGATGGGGGCAAATGATCCAAGAGCCCTTCGATCGCAATCACGCGATTGCATAGAATCGTGGGCAAGAATTGGCTATTTAATGGGCAGGTTTCCATTTCCACACGACTTGTCGTTAGTGCGGGGCACGTGGGCATTGACCATCTTTTGCTCTGTCGCGTGTGATCTGGTTTTTCATATGACATGGTCGGTCCAATGGACGTCTTACTACTTTTCTTGCCAAAAATGATGCAAGTGTTGGAATCGGTCTCATGACTCCTGCATCGAGATTAGCGGAACTAGCAATCTGGGCTAGCACCACCGTTGGTAAGAATTTGCACTACAACTTTATTTGTACGTAAAAGCTATATGACAAACAATTAAATTCCTTCTTAGGAAAATGTAATGCAGGGGGGATTTTATCCCTGGTTGTTAGAAACAGGGCAAAGCATCCACCATGGTTTAGTAGCCAACTCATCACTAAACTTTTTGTTAAGTGAAAAAAGTTGAAAGTGGGTTTATATTTACATTTAAATAGTATTTATAAATACATGAGGCCTACAGGAGGGGCATTTAACTCCGATCACACCACATGTGCCAAAGAGTGTATACTGTGGCTGCTACCATGTTAAATAAGGGGCAAACTGGAGTCCGACGGGGAGGAAAACCTTGTAATCACACACACTCTCTCTCTCACTCTCTCTCTCTCTTTCTCTCTCTCTCTCACACACACACACTTGTCTTTAGAAGCAAGAACTAGCACGTAGGTCGTAGGGTGTTACACCTTCTTGGTGACATGAATTTGGATACAAAAGCTCAATCTCTCAAGTGGTTTGAAGTGTTTGACCCGTGACTGAATCTCTAAAACGGGATTCCCCCAATCTCCGATCTTGACAATCACCCATCGACATAAGATCTCAGGTGCAAAATTTATACTAGCAGTCTGGTGTTGCACCGTTGCCTCAATCACTAATCCCTGACAAATGGATCTGCCACCTAACCGTGTAAGTACAAGTGCCAAATTTATCTTTATGCAACAAGTATTTGGACTACTTGAACAAAGTAGTTATTAAGCAGGCTAACAATGACTTTAAGGCCTCATTTGGCAGCAGGGGATGGGACCCCGGTCCATTCCGTGGAAACTCCCACCCAGGTGGTAGACCTTCCCTGGTTTTTCGGTTGTACCATTTGGTCGAGAGGTGGAACAGGCGAATTCATTTGCTTTCTAGTGAATTCTCTAGGAGGAAAGAATGCCTCTCCACTTGTGGATGGATTTCCCCGTTTCTTACACATTGTCTCTTGACAAGTCAATGCACTCCTGCCCGTGCCCATGAAGACAAACTTTTCCCTATCTTTCCCCCATCATGAGTGAACCAAATGACGGTAAGCGGACCGTGGTTTTCTACCACGGATTCCTGTGTGACAGGCTAAATCCCTACCATGGCTTGTCTCCCCCGGGTCCTATATCCCATACAGCCAAACAAAGCCTAAATGTTTTGATGCACACAAAACAAACTAAGATAGGTGAACAAAGAAAATGGCGCACTAACATATGTGTACACCACATCGACGCATGCACAAGCACATAACTTATGGATCCCTCTATTGCCCGCATGTTACACTAACACAGTAAACTGCCATAATGAAGGGCCAGCCTGAGCTGAAACAAAATTACCCAACCATCCCAAATCAACTCAAGCGCAACAACCCCACACCCACACAAATTAGTGTATGCATTTAGTTAATATGCATGTAATTACAAATGGCAAAACACATCCAACCCGTGGGCTGTGCTCCATCCACCTTTCTTATTGTCATCGCGTATGAGGAGAGATCCTCCACCGACATCACCGCCAGTGACGACCTCTATCTGCATCACCATGTTGGAGAAGACCTCCAAATTGAAGGCGAACTCAAAGTTGGGCACCCCGACACCAGACGACAACTCTAGTTCCATCTCCGCCTCCGCCGACACCAACGCAGTCATCATGTTTTCATCGCCGGTCATGCACTCCGCACCTCTAAAAGAGGAAGCACGCGTATGGGACCGTGGAGGTAGATGCTGTCTCGCGGAGGGTTCTTCGAGAAGGCGAGAGAAGGTGGTCGACCGGGATGATTTACCTATATTTGAGGGATCCCGGATGGGTTTGCTTGTCACAGTTATCTCTTATAATCGTAATAGTTTTGTAACTGTGGTTGCTATTGAATACTATAGGCGAGAGCACAAGTAACACCAAAATGGACTCTGCGTTTAGGGATGGGGGCAAACGACCCGTGAGCACTTTGATCTCAATCATGCGGTTCCGTAGAGCCGTGGGCAATAATTGGCTATTTAATGGGTAGGTTTCCGTTTCCACACGACTTGTGGTTCGTGCAGGGTAGGTGGGCATTGACCGTCTTTTGCTCTGTCGCGTGTGATCTGGTTTTTCATATGACATGGTCGGTCCAATGGATATCTTACTACTTTTCTTGCCAAGAATGATGCAAGTGTTGGAACCGATCTCATGACTCCCGCATCGATATTAGCGGCACTAGCCATCTGGGCTAGCACCATCGTTGGTAAGAATTTGCACTACAACTTTATTTGTACGTAAAAGCTATATGACAAATAATTAAATTCCTTCTTTGGAAAATGTAATGCAGGGCGGATTTTATCCCTGGTTGTTAGAAATAGGCCAAAGCATCCACCATGGTCTAGTAGCCAACTCATCACTAAACTTTTTGTTAAGTGAAAAAAATTGAAAGTGGGTTTATATTTACATTTAAATAGTATTTCTAAATACGTGAGGCCTACAGGAGGGGCATTTAACCCCGATCACACCACATGTGCCAAAGAGTGTATATTGTGGCTGCTCCCATGTTAAATAAGGGGCAAACTGGAGTTCGAAGGGGAGAAAAACCTTGTAATCACTCTCTCTCTCTCTCTCTCTCTCTCACACACACACACACACACTTGTCTTTAGAAGCAAGAACTAGCATGTAGGTCGTAGGGTGTTACACCTTCTTGGTGACATGAACTTGGATACAAAAGCTCAGTCTCTCAAGTGGTCTGAAGTGTTTGACCTGTGACTGAATCTCTAAAATGGGATCCCCACAATCTCCAATCTTGACAATCACCCATCGACATAAGATCTCAGGTGCAAAACTTATACTAGCAGTCTGGTGTTGCACCGTTGCCTCATTCACTAATCCCTGACAAATGGATCTGCCACCTAACCGTGTATGTACTAGTGCACAAATTTATCTTTATGCAACAAGTATTTGGACCACTTTAACAAAGAAGTTATCAAGCAGGCTAACAATGACTTTAAGGCCTCATTTGGCAGCAGGGGATGGGATCCCGGTCCATTCCCTGGAAACTCCCACCCATGTGGTAGACCTTCCCTGGTTTTTCGGTTGTACCATTTGGTCGAGAGGTGGAACAGGCGAATTCATTTGCTTTCTAGTGAATTCTCTAGGAGGAAAAAATGCCTCTCCATTTGTGGATGGATTTCCCTGTCTCTTACACATTGTCTCCTGACAAGTCAATGCACTCCTGCCCATGCCCCTAAAGACAAACTTTTCCCTATCTTTCCCCCATCATGAGTGAACCAAATGGTGGTAAGCGGCCCGTGGTTTTCTACCACAGATTCCTGTGTGACGGGCTAAATCCCTAGCGTGGCTTGTCTCCCCCGGGTCCTATATCCCCTACAGCCAAACAAAGCCTAAATGTTTTGATGCACACAAAACAAACTAACATAGATGAACAAATAAAATGGTGCACTAACATATCTGTACACCACATCAACGCATGCACAAGCACATAACTTATGGATTCCCTCTATTGCCCCCATGTTACACTAACACAGTAAACTGCCTTCACGAAGGGCCAGCCTGAGCTCAAACAAAATTACCCAACCATCCCAAATCAACTCAAGCGCAACAACCCCGTGCCCACACAGATTAGTGTATGCATTTAGTTAATATGCATGTAATTCCAAATGGCAAAACACATCCAACCCGTGGGCTGCGCTCCATGCACCTTTCTTATTATCATCGCGTATGAGGAGAGATCCTCCACCGACATCACCGCCAGTGGCGACCTCTATCTACATCACCATGTTGGAGAAGACCTCCGAATTGAAGGCGAACTCAAAGTTGGGCACTCCGACGCCAGACGACAACTCTAGCTCCATCTCTGCCTCCGCCGACACCAATGCGGTCATCATGTTTTCGTTGCCGGCCATGCACTCCGCACCTCTAAAAGAGGAAGCACGCGTATGGGACCGTGGAGGTAGATGCTGACTCGCGGAGGGTTCTTCGAGAAGGCGAGAGAAGGTGGTCGACCGGGATGATTTACCTATATTTGAGGGATCCCGGATGGGTTTGCTTGTCACAGTTATCTCTTATAATCGTAAGTTTTGTAACTGTGGTTGCTATTGAATACTATAGGCGAGAGCACAAGTAACGTCAAATTGGACTCTGCGTTTAAGGATGGGGGCAAACGACCCATGAGCACTTCGATCGCAATCGCGCAGTTCGCTGGAGCCATGGGCAATAATTGGCTATTTAATGGGCAGGTTTCCGTTTCCACATGACTTGTGTTCATGCGGGGTAGGTGGGCGTTGACCGTGTTTTGCTCTGTCGCGCGTGATCTGGTTTTTCATATGACGTGGTCGGTCCAATGGACGTCTTACTGCTTTTCGTGCCAAAGATGATGCAAGTGTTGGAGTCGATCTCATGACTCTACCATCGAGATTAGCGACACTAGCCATCTGGGCTAGCACTATCCTTCGTAACAATTTGAACTACAACTTTATTTGTATGTAAAAGCTATATGACAAACAATAAACTTCCTTCTTAGGAAAAAGTAATGCATGGCGGAGATTTTGTCCCTAGTTGTTAAAAACTGGCCAAAGCATCCACCATGGTCTAGTAGCCAACTCATCACTAATTTTTTTGTTAAGTGAGAAAAGTTGAAAGTGGGTTTATATTTATATTTAAATAGTATTTCTAAATACTTTAGTATTTCTCGCATATTTATAAAGTGGATTACACAACTTCACAAATACTCCCTCCGCCCCACAATATAGGATCTTTTTGCAAGTTGTTTTAGCTTGCAAAAATATTTTATATTATGGGACAGAGGGAGTAGTATTTTTCGCATATCTTACATTGCTCGCACTTCTACTAATGGCGGTTGAAAGTTGAAAGTGGATTTATATTATATCGAATTTCTCGGATATAGCTCATTTGAAGCGGTGTAAGTGGGAAGTGGATTTATATTTGAATAGTATTTTTGGTGTGATGACAATGTGATTAGTGGAACTAATCACGGTTGCTAAGGTGTACCTCAGTCCATTGGTTCCTCGGAGATTGATTGAGGAGATGGTTGACACCCCCCCGCCCCCCCCAAACACACACACACATGCACTACAAAATGGTTAAAGGCGTGATTTTCTGGCGACTCGAAGCTTTGGTTTCAATTTATTTGAGTTATAGGAAAACCACACTATCAAGAGGGGTCAGCAGCCTTCAAGCCTTGTGAGCAGCCACCATTCCCAAACCTCCATTTTTTCCAACACTTTATATTCCTCCATTCAAACACTTTTTTTCTTTCGGGATAGACAGAGCAAGGAACGATCTACAACTTGACCACCAATTCATATTCCTCGCTAGATGTCTACATCAACACTTATTACTCTTGGTGCATGGGCTCCTTGGTAGCTGGAGGTTCCTACAGAAACTTCCTTTCCGTGCGGTGTGCTTTAGAGACATATGTAAACATGTGGTGATCCCCTTCAACACCAACCCTGGTTGAACCGAGGCTCATCTGTTGAGGGCGACTCGAAAGGATAATATGGTAAGCCACTTGGTAGCGTTCTAGAGCTTTGATTTCGGCACCACTCCAACAGAGATTAGCACTCCCCCAAAGCAGTGTGTATTTGGGGATAAAATTCACGTCCCCAACTCACTTGTGGCTAATCGTTTCCTGTAACTTTACTTTGCTTTATATGCTTGTGGACTTGCTAATTAGTTTATGTTCACTTAGTTGCATACCTAGAGAACCAACTTTATCCATAGTTTCCTAGCGTTGTGCCAGGGATGGACAGAGCGGGGAGAAAGTTATGCGGTCGTCGACTAGGCCACTGAGATGGCGCCCCTCTTTGATGGTCCTCTCTTCTGCGGGAGTTGTATGCCACACGTACTAATTTCTATTAAAGCTCGCCTATAGGGTGGCGATTTTGGGCAAGACCAATAATGTACTGTGCAAATTTTTTCTATGGGTATTTTAGTTGGTTTGTTCACTGTGTGTGCATTTGATTTTCTTTTTCTTGTTTTCTTCCACTTTCCTTTTTGTTTCTTTCATTCGCTGTTTTTTTCTTTTCCCCCCTTTTAGGCACATGTCTCCATTTTTCATACACACTGTGCATGTTTCGTACACATCAAGAATTTTCATAGACATTTAAATTTTTTCAAAAAGATGATTAACATTTTTCAGACATATGATTTGATGTCTACATTTTTCATACACATTGTACATTTTTTGTATACATATAAACACTTTTTTTGTACATTTATTTTAAAATACATAATTAATATTTTCCAAATACTTATTTTAAACATTTTTCTGAAGACATGTGAATTATTTTACAAATTCACGTTGAAATGTAGTTTCGCATGATACAAAACATTTGTTAAACCGTGCCAAGATTTTTATACATTGGATAAACACTTTTAAAAAAATATCATGAATACACTTGAATATTTCTCTAAATTTAATGTGCATTTTTTGAAGGGTAAGAAACATGTTTTTCCGAATTACACGAACACTTTTTTGAGTGTCGCATACTTTTCTTAAATGGAACAAACATTTAAAAAAATTGAGCGAACTTTATTTACAATGCATTTACATTTCTTTAATGTTCGATGAACACTTTTAAAAACTACTATTTTTTATGACATACGTATTTAGTTTATTAAAGCTGTAAAGTAAAGTAAAAAAGGGGAAAACACGCATGACATATGCGTGACGTCTATGAGACAGGACCATGAGGTTACTGGGCCGACCCATTACCAGCTCACTGCAGGGGACACTACCAGCTCGTTATGTTTCTTGTGGTTACTGGGCCGACCCACTACCAGCTTGTTACGTGCATGTTTCTTGTGAAGTCTAACCGCACGCGGTTAGACTTCACAAGAAACATGCACGTTTCTAATTGAGACGTACACAGAAGCTAGAAACTGGTATGTCTGCTCCCCTTCTCTCCTTCTTCCCCAGTTCGTGCCATGCCCGCCGAAATTGATGCTGACAATGAAATATTGACGAGTGTGCTTTGTAATGAAGTTCATATGGAACACATGAATTACATGGGAAAATGAAAAGAATTCACCAACATTGCAAATCAAGCGCCTCGTTGTCGTGCAAGAATCGCAGGTCAATCTCTGCCTCCGCCGGCTTTGCTGTAGTCATCATCTTTAGCCGCCGGCCATGCGCTCGGTTCCTCCAGAAGAGGACATACGGATGTGGAACCGTAGCTATAAATCTCAGCTCGCGGAGGGTTCCTCAAGAAGGCGAGATAAGGTTGTAGACCCGGATGATTTCCCATTTTTAGAACCCGGATGGTTTTCCTCGTCACTATTGTCCCTTTTAATCACAATAGTTTTTGTATTGCAGTAGCTAATAATTGTAATACAAAATTTAGTTGGCCGACAATACACATCTAGGGACGGCAATGAACAACCCCTAAGACCTTCTATGCGATCACGCCGCTATGTACAGTCATGGCGATAGTTGGCTATTTAATGGAAGGGTTGCCGTTTTCACTTGATTCACGATTTTAGCGGGGCAAGTGTTGACCGATTTTCTCTCTCGAGTGTGGTAATTGTTTTTCCGAAAGATGTGGTGGATCCAGAGTACATAGTAATTTTTTTGGCAAAAAGTTAATGCAAATGTCGGAGTCGAACTCAACACTCCATAATCGTGCCAAAACACAATTAGCCTAATAATCCCAAATCAAGCTCAACAACTCTGACGCGCACACATATTAGTGCATGTCTCGAACCAAATATGCATGTAGTTACAAATGGCCAAGCATACATGGGGTCCACACATCTTTCTTGTTGTCGTCGCATATGAGGAGAGATCCTCCTCCTAAGTCGCCGCGACGACGACCATTATATGCAGCACCATATTGGACAAGACCTTTGAATTGAAGGCAGACTCGAAGTTCGACACCTCACCACCATGCGATAAGTCTAGGTTTATCTCCGCCTGTAGCGGCACCATCGTAGTCATCATTGTTTCGACACCGGCCATGCCTCTGGACCTATAAAATAGGAAGGACACGTATGGGACCATTCTAGCAAATCCAACTCGAGGAGGGTTCTTTGAGAAGGATAGAGAAGGTACTCAACTCATATGATTTTCCTCTTTTTTGAGGGAACCCGAATGGTTTTCCTCGTCACGGTGTTCTCTTGTATTAGCAATTGTGTTTGTAACTTTAATAGCTATTTCATCTTGGAGACTATAGTGCAATTAACGCTAATTTAAATTGGCAAACATTCCTCATTTAGGGATGACGGCGAACGACCCATGAGCCCTTTGATCATGATTGTGCGGTTGCGTAGAGTCATAAGTGATAGTAGGCTGTTTAATTTGAAGGCTGTTGTTTTCACGTGATTGACGATTTGTGTGGGGTAGGTATGCGTTGACCCTATTTTTGTTTATCACACGAGATCCTTTTATTCGTTGGATTTTGTCAGTTCAAAGTTCATCCCACTGGATTTTTGGCCAAAAAAGATCCAGAGTACGTCATATTGTTTGTTTCCGAGAAATTGAACCAACTTCATATTGTTTGTTTCCGAGAAAATGAAGCAAGTGCGGGAGTCGTACTCAAGACTCTGTCATTTAGGTTAGCCACACTAGTTATCTCGTATAGCACAATCTTTCGTACATAATTGAGCTACACCTTTATTTTTACGCAAAAGCTATATGACAAAGAAGTAATGTGGGGGTGAAGATTTTATGTATGGTTGTTTAAAACAGACCAAAGCATCCACCTTGGACTCCTCCAGTGTGAGCTTTCTGCCAACCTCCCCATCGACATCCTCGCCCTGGAAGAATTTTCAGTGCAGGGAAATGCTCGAGGCGGCATAGGCCGTGACGTACACGTGGCTGGTGGACGTCGCATGTAACAGGCGTTCATGCCCCCCCTAGAAATCCTAGCCCGGCCACCTCCCCCGTGGATGCACCAAAGAGAGGAGAAGACCACATGTGGTAGCGGGAGGGCGCAAGAGACTCATGCCGCCACAGCTCGCGCCTCTCTGCAACACACCCTGCCTCCACAAGTCGCGAGGGAGATAGATAGTAGGTCTAGATTTTATTGTCATTCGGATGAGGTAACATAATGAGGAATTTTTAGAAAATAGGCATCCCTTTGCGTGAAAAAATTGGGAAGAGATAGAATTTTAAGCAAGTAAATAAGCACCTAAAAATTAGAATGGGAGGAGGCAGAAAATTGGTGAGAGCAAAAAGGGTGCTGGTGAGGAGCGAATGAAGGTATCCTAAGGACAAAATGATTTATGAATTTACCATTGATAGGGAAGATTTATTTAGTACTTATATGTTGATAGTTTATTCTATAAACTTGATTAAACATATACAAGTTTGATTTATTACAAAAACATAGTATGTGATATTCTGTCAAATGGATGGAGTATTAGGTACAAAGAGTACCCAACACCATATGCACGGGTTAGACACATGAGGGAGAACCTAATGCAGTCGTCGACTAGGCCATAGCTGGATCCTGCGAGGGCTCTACGTTAACAGGCTTGGTCTTCTGCATAGCGGCCCAGTGAGATCGCTCTCCTCTTTGATTGTCTTCTCTTCCGTGGGACCTATATGTCGCACGTACTAATTCCTATTAAAGGTTACCAACAAAGTGGCGGTTTTGGGCAAGCCAAATAGTGTTGCGTGTACACTTTTTTCTATCGTTATTTTAATCAGTTTTCTTAGTTTTTTCATCGGTTATAATCGGCTTGCTTTGGTTTATTCGGTTTCCATTTTTTCTTTTTCTTTTTCTTTCTATTGTTCTTTTCTTTTTAAAGTACATGGCTCATTTTTTCATACACATTGTACAGTTTCATCTACATCAAAAACATTTTTATATTTGTTTAACTTTCTAAAAGATGAGTAATATTTTCAAATATTTTTGGATGTCTAGTTTTTTTCATACACATTGTACATTATTCATACACATCTTAACCATTTTTCATATAAGTTTATTTTTTAAAAATATATGAATATTTCTTGGAATACTTATTCTGAACATGTCTTAATTGTTTTTGAAATACACGCTGAAACATGTTTTCGTATGATTCGGTTTCTAAAACAACCAAAACAAATGTAAATGTAATGTACATTTTTTGACAGGCTACGAATCATTTTTGTTGAATTACACGGACATATTTTCTATGTTGATATCATTTAAAAAAATGCCACATACATTTTTCTTTTGAAATGTCACACACATTTTTTCAATGGTACATGCATTTTTTGTCACAGCCCTAGCTTTAGCTTTGCTTGTGGGCTAGTCTTGGTTGTTGCACCATGTTTAAATTTTGCTTAAACTTGAAATGGGGATTGCCTAAACCCTAGCACCTAATGAATTCAACTAGGTTCAACTAAAATATTTTCAGTGAGTCCAAATGGCTTTCAAAAATGTTCAAATGGCTTTAAAAAATGTTCATCATTTCTGGAAAATGCTGGAAACATAACTAGGGGTGTTGCACATTTTTCCATGACATATTTGGGCTCTGACTTAAATCTTATAGTATTTGCATTTGGGCATTTAAATGCTATTAAAAATTTTAAATGCTCAAATAATCATAAACTAAAATGTTTATTGTTGGATATATTCCAAACAATAGTCATGATTAGTTTCATGATTTTTGGAAATGCCCTGACATTTTTAATAAAGCCATGAAGTTACAAAAAAATAGAAAACAGAAAACAATTTAGAAGAGAGACAGAGAACGCCTACCTGGGCCACTTACCTGGCCGGCCCACCTGGCAGGCCCAGCACTGTGCTTGCCCATGCCAGCCAGCTGCTTCGTTCTCGCCAGGCAGGCACAGAGGTGACGCCGGCGAGCACGAGCTCGCCACGACGCCACTTGCTTGCCGCCCGTGCCCCTGGACACCTGGGTGAGCTCCACGTCGCCGCCCCAACCCCGTGGACACCTCACTCGCCCCTGCCTCTCTCCCTCGCTCTCCCGCACCATGGTCGACGCTGCTGCGCCCGCGCCACCGTAGTTCTCGCGTCCTCCGTCGTCCCCGCGCCGCGCCACCAAGTCCAACAGCTTCGCCGTCGTCGTCTCCGTCGAGCAGCCCAAGCCCCGAGCGCTCGCGCGCCCTGCTTCGTCCTCTTCGAGCTCGACTTCACCGAGCACCGCCGCAGATCCCCTTCGCCATCACCGCTGCACCAGTTCGTCCCCGACCTCGCCGACTGCTCCAACGTCATCGCCGTGAGCTTAGCCACCTCCCCATCCTCACTGTTCTCTCTCTCGTTCACTGTAGCAACTGCACGAAGCATCACCGCACGCGTCGCCACCGAGCTCGTCGCCGACGTGACTCCGGCCACTCCACGGGCACACCACCGTGTCCAACACACTCACCGCATCGCGAGGAGTCCATAGAACCACCCCACGCGCCTCGCCGTGCCCCCTAACGACGAGCTCGACCTCACCCGAACCCCGGCAGCCGCCCAGCTCGTCGCCGGTGACATTTCCGGCGACCCCGAGCTTAACCAACACCACCAATGGATGCGACCCGTTCCCAGCTACGCGTAGACGTGCTCCGCCATCGTTTTGGTCACTAGAGCACGAAACCCGCATCGCCCCGCCGTGTCTGGCCTCGCCGGCGGCTAAACGCTGGTGAGTTTGACCGCATTTGACCCTGGTTGACTCCGTGTGGGTCCAGTTTGACTTCCCCCTGAGTCCATGACAGGTGGGGCCCGTCTTCTAACTAAATTAGTTTTAGTGCTAACTAAAAAATTAGCTAGGCTAATTATCCTGACACGCGGGACCAGCCGGTCAGTTTGACCTGGACCGCCCCGTTGACCTGCTGACATCACAGTGACGTAGTACTGACGCAGTAACTCTTTTTTTGGATTTATTCTTATACAGGAAATTCCAGAAAATAGCCAAAACTTCTAAAAATCATAGAAAATCAACCGTAGCTCCAAATCAAACAAATTATATATGAAATTTGATCAGAAAAATCCAATCTTTCCATCTGTACTTGTTTCATGCATGTTAGAACACTTTAACCTTGTTGTTTAGGTGAAACAGGTTAATGCACTAATATGACCTCTTAAAATGGGTTTGCATTTGAATTTTTGGTTCAAATGGACTCACCTCAATCTGTTCTAGCTTGCATTAGCCCAAAACACATTCATATTGCCATGTCATAGCATGCATCATATTGTGCATTGCATTGATCGTGTTTCTTCTCTGTTTGCCGGTGTTGTTCCTCCTCGGTACACGTTGTACCGATGTTGTGATCATTGACACTGATGAAGACTCAATGCTATCTTCAGAAGTCCCAAGCAAGCAAAACCCCCTTGTTCATTCCGATACAATCCCACTCTCTCGCTCCTGGTCTCTTTTACTGCATTAGGACAACAACGATTTATTTGTTACTTGCTGCGGTAGTTGAACCCCTTTATCCTCTTCATGACCTATCATTGCCACAGTAAATAGATGAAACCCACTAGCATGAGTAGGAGTTGTTTGAGCCCTGATGTGCCTACTCATTCATGTTTGTTTGTCATGCCTGCTATTGCTTAGAGTTGAGTCAGGTCTGATTCATCGGGGATGAATCAGAGGTGCGTGAACAGGTCCTACTGTTGAGAGCTAAGTGTGTGAACACGATTTGGTAAAGGTATCAGTGAGAGGCCATGTAGGAGTACATGGTGGGTTGTCTCATTGAAGCCGTCCTCAGGAACTGAGTTCTGTGTTTGTGATCCATGAAACAGCTATTACGACTCATTGGGATCCTTAATTGACCCTCTCGGCTTCTTAATCACCCTTGTCCTCTGTCCAGGAGTTGCAAGTAGTTTCTGGTGTTTGAAGTTTGCTGGAGGCCGTGGGCAGCGCTGACCGGAGGGGTGGGCTGTGCTGCGGTAGGCACGTGGCCGGGTATACCGGGCGCCCGTTTGGTGCCACGGATCCCTGTACACATCGTTCGGGGCCATATGTGGAAACCTCGGTCGGACTCCCTGCGGATGGAACCTGAATAGGCGATAAACCTGGACTAGAGACTTGAGTGTTTAGGTAGGCCGTGGCCGACACCCTCGCCAGGCTTCCGCTTGAAGGTTGCCGAGATACATGACGTGTACATGGCGGTAAGTGGCGAGAGCGTGTGTGAAGAAGTACACCCCTGCAGGGTTAACATCATCTATTCGAATAGCCGTGTCCGCGGTAAAGGACTTCTGGGTTGCCTATAACAGTTCATAGACAAGTGGAAGTGGATACTCTAAAATACGCAAGATAAGCGTGAGTGCTATGGATGGCATTCTCGTAGGGAGACAGGAGCGGATCCATAGTGGTGTATTGATATGGTGAATATGAGGACTCTTGTGCGCCACCTCAAAGAGTTACTTGCTGTCGTAGTTCAGGATAGCCACCGAGTCAAAGCTGGCTTGCTGTAGTTAAACCCCACGATCCCCCTTGTTGATAATGATGCATATGTAGATAGTTCTGATTTAAATCTTGCTGGCTACATTTGTACTCACGTTTACCTATTTTATGTTTTGCAGGGAGACTTCAGTCTCACTAGTAGTTCCACGTGGACTTCAACGTTTAGCTTGTTACCTCAGCTACGATCTTGTGCCCTCGGCAGGATCTGGTAGATAGTGAGGCTTCTCAGCCTTTTTCTTTTGTAGATGTCTGTACTCAGACATGTTAAGCTTCCGCATGTGCTTTGACTTGTATGCTCTGAATGTTGGGTCATGAGACCCATGTTTGTAATATCTCGCTCCTCAGAGCCTATCGAATAAAATACTTGAGTTGTAGAGTCATGTTGTGATGCCATGTTGTATTTGCACATATTGAGCATATTGTGTGTATGTTATTGAAATGCTTGGTATGTGTGGGATCTGACTATCTAGTTGTTTATCCTTGGTAGCCTCTCTTATCGGGAAATGTCTCCTAGTGCTTCCACTGAGCCTTGGTAGCTTGCTACTGCTCCGGAATACTTAGGCTGGCCGGCATGTGTCCTTCTTCGTTCCTGTGTCTGTCCCTTCGGGGAAATGTCACACGATGAATACCAGAGTCGTGTTAGCCCGCTACAGCCCGGTTCACCGGAGTCCTGCTAGCCCAGTGCTACAGACTAGATTCACTCGCTGATGACCGACACGTTCGATGCTGGGTCATGGATGCCTGTCCCTGTAAGTTTGTGCCACTTTGGGTTTACGACTAGCCATGTCAGCCCGGGCTCCTTATCATATAGATGCTAGCGACACTATCATATACGTGTGCCAAAAGGCGCAAACGGTCCCGGGCAAAGGTAAGGCGACACTCGTGGGAATACCGTGCGTGAGGCCGCAAAGTGATATGAGGTGATACATGCTAGATCGATGTGGCATTGAGTCGGAGTCCTGACAGCTTTGGTATTAGAGCCTGACTGCCTGTAGGATTACCAAGCCAAACTGGTCAAAGTTGAGTCTAGAAATGCTTTAGTTATATGTAGGGGAATTGATTGTGGGATGGGAATGAAAGGCTCTTTTTACTCCTTTACCTTATGCCCTTCTGATTTGAGCTAACCTCTTCTTTCCTACGAGGATTAAGAACTAGGCTTCTCGTCTATCTATCAGGATCACGTGTTACTAATCCGTAGACTTATAGGATTAATGGATTTAAGCCTCAGTTCAGTCTCTACTACTTCTGTGTGTTGACAATTGATCTCAGAAGCTTGATATTGTGATGTTAAGTGGTTATGCCACCATTTTTGCTGGATGTCTCAAATCTTTTTGAGCACTTACAGCCGTTATGCTGTTCGAGTCATCCCAGGTTTCTAAATAGTCTGAAGCATTTGCAAAATCCCTTCCTCCCGTTCTGATGTCCCTTTGGGCCAGGTTAATCACACTAATTGCTGAGTTAAGGTATTCTATTGCCTCGACATATATGTTGGAGCTATTATTATGACCCTAGGTGTCTAGAGTATCACCTAGTAATCTAGTCACATTTTGTGTCCCATTGTGATGATTCTGGCCTTCATTCTCCAAAGCATCCCGTGATGCAACTTAGTAGTAGGTATTCTACTCCTGGGTTTTTGAACCCGAGATTCACCCCACCTACTTCATGTTGATAGTGTTTTCTAGTTCCTTTAGGACGTTAGTAACCTTTGCAATAGTCCTCGAGGTCCGTGGTATTTCCTTCTTCCAAATACTATTAACCGTTTATGGCAGAAGTTCTTCGAACCAAAAGATCACAACAAAAGTGCTCTCGATGAGTTCTCAATTCTATGTTGTGACCCTGCCAGTTCTACCCTTTCCGCATGGGTTATCCGGAAGAAATGTTGAGCTTCACTCGACATACTAATCTATGCATCCACAACTCAGAAAAAAACATATATTCCTTTGAGTTGTCCCTCTTTAGTTGTTTTCTGACCTCCATGTATCAATTGATAATCAAGAGTATGCGTGCATTCGTTCATCGATGCCTATTATTCTTGTGGTCTGTCAAGCCATTCTATTCTGGAATGACTAGGAGAAACAAACTCCAGTACCTCATCCATATCCAGGATTGGGTCAAAGCAGTTGTAATCCGCAAATCAAATGCCAATCCAGCTTTTGATTATGTTCTACCTCAGAGTATTACCCCCTTTATGTCAAGATTGTCATGAGAATTGCACCATTTCTCATGAATTCTTGACGTAGTGATACTTCTCGCTATCATTATTCATTCCTTGGTCCCGTGTTGTTGTAACCGGAATGCCGACAAGTGAACCGTGATGTGTGAAATCGATACTCCTAGCAACCTCGTTGCTTGGTAGTTAATGGATAATATTCTCATTCTTAGCGTGTTGGTTATTAAATCATCATCCTAAGATTGATCGTGCTACCTAGTCCACTTCCCTGGTACACTCTCTGATTGATATTAGGATTTTGTCAAATCCTCGCTCATTTGATGTCACATCCCTAGTTCTGGTATGCACTAGGCTAGCCCTTCCATGCGAGCATCATGTTTAAATTCAAATGAAACTTGAATTGAGGAATTTTCTAAAGCCTCAGAAAACCTCTAAAAATAACCAACATTCAAATCTCATCAAATGAGTCCAAGAAAATGTTCCTGTTATTCTGTGAAAATATTGGCGTGAGGTAAAATTCAAACCAATATTTTCAGAGTCACAGAAATAATTATTTTGGGTCTTTGATTTAAATCAATAATATATTTGGGTTGGAATTATTTCTACTATATAAGAAATAATGTTCAAACATTTTGTAAGTTTGCATGTGATCTTGGACTAGCTCTCTGAGCTCACATAAAAATTTACATAAAGTTTTAAATGGTTTAGTTTCCAAACTAAACCAAAACAAAATAACAGAAATAGAAAAACTAAAATAAAAGAGAGAGAGAGAGACTCACCTGGGCACTTACCTGGCGCCCACCAAGCCCACCTGGGCCTCACCTGTGCTGGCCCAGCCCACCTGGCCTGGTGCCAGTCATCACCTACCTATGCCAGTAGGCAGAGGAGGGAGACAGCGCACGCGCGCCCGCGACGCCACGCACCTCCCTGCTTGCCTGCATCACTGAGGTCACCACGACGCCTCGAGGCTTCTCTTCGGCGCCGCCCCGACCCTCTGGACGTCTCACTCTCCCCCCTGCTCTCTCCCTCGCCATTCCCCATCTCACCGAACGCGTCCGCCGCCACCGACGAGCACCGCCGCGGCCATCACCTCTCCCTCGCCCCCTCGAGCAGTCCAGAAGCTCCGCCGCATCTTCCTCGTCCTCTCCACCGAGCTACACGGCGCCGGAGGCCCTGCATCATCGCCATCTTCATCATCTTTGTCGCCGGCCGCTGGAGATCCCCTTCGCCGCTGCGCTCGCCCCGGTGCTTCCCCGAGCACGCCGAAGCCACCCCTGCATCCGCCGTGAGCCACTGACCATCCTCCCCCTCTCCGTTCTCTCTGCCACTCACCGTAGTCGCCGCACCAAGCACACCCGCTCGCTCCGCCGCCTGAGCTCGCCGCCGACGTGGCTCCGGCCACGCAACGGCCCCGTCGTCCTATCCACTGACCTCGCCGCATCTTGTAGGGCCCGTAGATGCCTCGCACGCGCCGACTGATCTGCCGTAGCCTCGATCCCGAGCTCACCCGAGCTCCGGCAACCGCTGAGGTCATCGCTGGCGACAACTCCGGCCACCCCAGGCCCAACCGCCGCCACCACTCGATGCGGACGTGCATCCGCATCACGTAGATGCCCTCCACCGGCCATTTGGTCGCCGGAGACGCAAACCCGAGGCTCGCCACCGTGGCTGGCCTCGCCGGTGTCATGTCGCCGGTGGGTTTGACCCCACTGACCCGGGATTTGACCCTGTTTGACTTCCCCAGGGTCACTGACAGGTGGGCCCGTGCCCCTTCTAATTTGGTTAAGTGCTAACTAAACATAATTAGCCCTGTTAATACTAACATGTGGGACCAGGGCCTTAACTGGTTTAGTTTAGTATTAGTTTAGAGCTAATTAACTCAGGTTAATTAGTTAGACACTGACATGTGGGTCCCAGCCGTCAGGTTTGACCTGGGCTGGCGCCTTTGACCTGCTGACGTCACCCCGACGTCATGGTGACGCAGATAACCTTTTCTGGATTTATTTTTATTTCAGGAATTTCAGAAAATACCCCAAACTTCTAAAAATCATAGAAAAATAACCATAGCTCAGAATGAAATAATTTATATATGAAAAATGATCAAAAAAATTCAATCTATCCATCTGTACCATTTTCATGCATGTTCAACCAATTTATACCCCCTGTACAAGTGAAAACATGATAATGGCATTTTAAATACCCCTTATGGAGTTTGCATATGAACCCTTGGTTCATATGGACCTCATTTAAATTGTTGCTAGATGCATTAGTACAAATCACAGCATATTTCCATGTCATGATCATGCATCATATTGTGCATTGCATTGATTGTGTTCTTCCTTGTTTGCCGATGTTTGTCCCTTCTCGATAGACGTGGTTTCGACGATGAGTTCGGTGACACCGATGAACAGCTATATTATCTTCAGAAGTGCCAGGCAAGCAAAACCCCCTTGTTCATTCCGATACAATCCCACTCTCTCGCTCCTGCTCTATTTTACTGCATTAGGACAACAACGATACAACTGTTACTTGCTGCGGTAGTTGAACCCCTTTATCCTCTGCATGACCTGTCATTGCCACAGTAAATAGATGAAACCCACTAGGATGAGTAGGAGTTGTTTGAGCCCTGATGTGTCTACTCATTCATGCTTGTTTGTCATGCCTGCTATTGCTTAGAGTTCTGTCAGGTCTGATTCATCGGGGATGAATTGGAGGTGTGTGAACAGGTCCTACTGTTGAGAGTTAAGTGTGTGAACACGATTTGGTAAAGGTAGCGGTGAGAGGCCATGCAGGAGTACATGGTGGGTTGTCTCATTGCAGCTGTCCTCAGGAACTGAGTTCTGTGTTTGTGATCCATGAACAGTTACTACCACACATTGGGCTCCGGGCGCTCCAAGCTCTCTCAACTTATTAATCAACCTGATCTCTGTCCAGGAGTTGCAACTAGTTTCTGGTGTTTGTAGGTAGTGTTAGTAGTCTACCAAGTGGCACCCGGTACAGGTGGGCTTGGGACAGACTAGGCATAGTGGTCCGGTGTACCAAGTGGCACCCGGATGGTGGACTTGGGAACCCTGCACACATCGTTTGGGGCCGTGAGCGACACCCCGGCCGGATCTCCTTGCGGATGGAACCTGAATAGGCGATGAACCTGGACGAGAGACTTGTGTGGTTAGTCAGGTCGTGGCTGACTCCCTCGCCAGGTTTCCGCTTGAAGGTTGCCGAGATACATGACGTGTACATGGCGGTAAGTGGCGAGAGCGTGTGTGAAAAAGTACACCCCTGCAGGGTTAACATTATCTATTCGAATAGCCGTGTCCGCGGTAAAGGACTTCTGGGTTGCCTGTACAGTTCATAGACAAGTGAAAGTGGATACTCTAAAATACGAAAGATAAGCGTGAGTGCTATGGATGGCGTTCTCATAGGGAGACGGGCGCGGATCCATAGTGGTGTATTGATATGGTGAATATGTGGACTCGTGTGCGCCACCTTAAAAGAGTTACTTGCAGTCGTAGTTCAGGATAGCCATCGAGTCAAAGCTGGCTTGCTGTAGTCAAACTCCACCATCCCCTTTGTTGATAATGATGCATATGTAGATAGTTCTAATGTAAGTCTTGTTGGGTACATTTGTACTCACATTTGCCTATTTTATGTTTTTGCAGAGAGACTTCAGTCTCGCTAGTAGTTCCGCTTGGACTTCGACGTTTAGCTTGAGACCTCAGCTACGATCTTGTGCCCTCGGCAGGATCTATTAGTTAGTTAGGCCTCTCAGCCCTTTTTCATTTATAGTTGTCCGTACTCAGACATGTTAAGCTTCCGCATGTGCTTTCACTTGTATGCTCTGAATGCTGGGTCGAGAGACCCATGTTTGTAATATCTCGCTCCTCGGAGCCTATTGAATAAAATACTTGAGTTGTAGAGTCATGTTGTGATGCCAAGTTGTATTTGCACATATCGAGCATATTGTGTGTATGTTATTGAAATGCTTGGTATGTGTGGGATCTGACTATCTAGTTGTTTATCCTTAGTAGCCTCTCTTACCGGGAAATGTCTCCTAGTGCTTCCACTGAGCCATGGTAGCTTGCTACTGCTCCGGAACACTAGGCTGGCCGGCATGTGTCCTTCTTCGTTCATGTGTCTGTCCCTTCGGGGAAATGTCACGCGATGAATACCGGAGTCCTATTAGCCCGCTACTGCCCGGTTCACCGGAGTCCTACTAGCCCAGTGCTACAGCCTGGATTCACTCGCTGATGACCGACACGTTCGATGCTGGGTCATGGATGCCTGTCCCTGTAAGTTTGTGCCACTTTGGGTTTACGACTAGCCATGTCAGCCCGGGCTCATTATCATATGGATGCTAGCGACACTATCATATATGTGTGCCAAAAGGCGCAAACGGTCCCGGGCAAAGGTAAGGCGACACCCGTGGGGATACCGTGCGTGAGGCCGCAATGTGATATGAGGTGTTACATGCTAGATCGATGTGGCATTGAGTCGGGGTCCTGACATTTGATCATATCGTCTTGCCTTGAGAAGCAAGATTGTTCTTGAGCTTAGTAACATACGGGTGGTTCGTGATTTTCTGAATGTCTTCTCGGAAGTATCATCAGGTCGTCACCTGACTGCTACGTTGAGTTCGTGATCAAGTTGGTTTATTCCTGTAAACCACCCTTTCTCCAAGAATCCGTGTTGGATACCCCTGAGCTAGTTGGTTAAGCTATACATCAACTTGGAGAGCTGGAAGATAAAAGCTTGTCTGATTTAGTTCATCTTAAGAGATATCTTGTATGTGTGTTGAAGAAAGATGCTATCTTCATCGATTGATCCTCGTGACCAGTTATTGGACCTATTGTCTTGCCAAAACTTTGGTTTGAGTGTGGGCTATCCTCAAATCAAATCAGAACCAACGATGTTCTTAATGTTGTCTTACTCGTGGTTGATCCCTCGAGCATACACCATTATATCCTTTGGTCTGACCAATACTATCACTTGTTCTCATAATTATGGAATTCCATTTTTATGGAAACCAGGATGAATTGTTGTTGATCCCATCGACAACATTTCTATCTTCTCCATGATTCGTGTTGAACATACAGTTAGTGTTGGAAACTTTGTGAGCAATGCTTTCGTGATTTGTTCATGAAGCATATGCTTGGATGAAAGAAGTGACTTCCTCTAATTCATGTGCATTTGATGCAAGTTGCCGTCATGAATTCGAGAAAGCATGTTTTTACCTCCTCTGGAATCATCCCAAGTCAGTCATGCATGTGTGAAGTATGCTATGGTTTGACAGGCTCGCTACCTCCATTCCACATGTATCCCCTAGTACACCAAGACACTGATTGATTTGTTCAAGGAGAAGAAGTTCCTTCTTAAGAGCAAGACTTATGCAAGGACTTCAATATCCTCGATGATGGTTCCCCTTCTGAACTCGGTAGTGTTTAATTATAAGACTACTACATGGCCATGCTTGTCTGGGATAATGTGTTCACATGTTTGTAGCAGAACCAGCTCATGTTTTGGAGCTTGCTATCGTAGTTCATTCCCCGAGATTCTCGCAACGTCATCTTGTCTATTTGTGTTGCAAACTTTCATTTTACTTTCTAGACTCGATGAGTCTGGATTATTCTAACACCATCCAGATCTGAATCTCAGGCAGATATGATGGTTGAACGTTTCCCAAGAATTATAATATTGGTCTCTCTGTAACCTGGTAAAGTGGATGTCGTGGCCAACACACCCAGTCGGAAGACCTATTATTGTACTATCTTGATTGAAGAAGTTGGCCACCTCCCCATAAGGACTTCGTAGGATTTACTTCCAAAGTTATTCCTTATGGATTCTTGTGCTTCTGAAGTCCGAGCTTTTACTTGATGTTCTGGGTACCAAACCATCTAAATGAATGGGTTACGCTAGCACATCAAGGAGAACATTAGAAGCGGAGTGCTAAATGTCTCTCGGTCGATCATCCAGATTTTGTCCCCTTGGCCTCGCTAAGGTGAAACCTGAGAAAGTGTTATCTTCCTTTGCATCTACATCCTCCACCATTATCCATCATGGTAGTATGTTGTGTTACCAGGATCCTTGACACGGATATTGGTAAAACCTTGATGAACATGGAAATGCTCAAGTTCTTGAGAGCATGCGCAAGCTCTAGGCTTCATTGCCGGCACTAACTCGGATTGCTCTCAGTTCCCTCGGTTATGCTATAACCCTTTCAAACAATGGATTCACTCTCTACTGGGTTTCTCCCAGTTACTAGAATCATTCCAAGCATTAGCATTTTGTTCCATCTTTCACCGCAATTGTGCCATTCCACCATGGACCTCATCCATTTCTGACGATAAGCAAAATCATTCTTGCGTTGTCTTCAACAAGGTAATCCACATCATCCATACTAGTCCGAGTATGCTATTCTACCGAACTTCCTCGAATGATCGCTCGAGATTTGCCTTAGGATCGTATAGAGAGTTTCAGTGATATCTATATCAAAGGTAATTCTTTTTGCTACTTAAGGTTTTGATCCTACAAGTCACCTTCCCTGAGATGTCTTGATATGGTGTCCTGGAAACCTAACTCCTCGCTATGTTGAAAACCGTTCACCACTCTTAAGTGTGAAATTGTTGTCTACCTGGTGAACCTCCATCATCTGTTCCACTTCATCCCTCTAGATGTGTGCTTCGTGTCTCAGCTCGAGAGATGTTGCTATGACTCACCCCGTGAGCTGATCCTGAGTTGTTCGATCTTCGAGAAGATCGATCCCTCTAGAGTTTTTCCTTTCCTTCCGTTGTCATGTTGGTTGAAGTTCTCAAAGCAAGACATCGAGATCAAGATGATGCAATGAATCAACATCCTCGGGAAGGGCAGTTGGATCGAGTAGATCGTGATAGTTTTGTGACCCCCTTCCTTCTTTCCTCACGACTTGAATCTCAGGACGAGATTCTTGTTTAGTGGGGGTGAGCTGTCACAGCCCTAGCTTTAGCTTTGCTTGTGGGCTAGTCTTGGTTGTTGCACCATGTTTAAATTTTGCTTAAACTTGAAATGGGGATTGCCTAAACCCTAGCACCAAATGAATTCAACTAGGTTCAACTAAAATATTTTCAGTGAGTCCAAATGGCTTTCAAAAATGTTCATCATTTCTGGAAAATGCTAGAAACATAACCAGGGGTGATGCACATTTTTCCATGACATATTTGTGCTCTGAATTAAATCTTATAATATTTGCATTTGGGCATTTAAATGCTATTAAAAATATTAAATGCTCAAATAATCATAAACTAAAATGTTTACTGTTGGATATATTCCAAACAGTAGTCATGATTAGTTTCATGATTTTTGGAAATGCCCTGACTTTTTTAATAAAGCCCTGAAGTTAAAAAAACTAGAAAACAGAAAACAATTTAGAAGAGAGAGAGAACGCCTACCTCGGCCACTTACCTGGCCGGCCCACCTGGCAGGCCCAGCACTGTGCTGGCCCATGCCGGCCAGCTGCTTCGTCCTCGCCAGGCAGGCACAGAGGTGACGCCGGCGAGCACGAGCTCGCCACGACGCCACCTGCTTGCCGCCCGCGCCCCTGGACACCCGGGTGAGCTCCACATCGCCGCCCCGACCCCGTGGACACCTCACTCGCCCCTGCCTCTCTCCCTCGCTCTCCCGCACCATGGCCGACGCTGCTGCGCCCGCGCCACCATAGTTCTCGCGTCCTCCGTCGTCCCCGCGCCGCGCCACCAAGTCCAACAGCTTCGCCGTCGTCGTCTCCGTCGAGCAGCCCGAGCCCCGAGCGCTCGCGCGCCCTTCTTCGTCCTCTTCGAGCTCGACTTCACCGAGCATCGCCACAGATCCCCTTCGCCGTCACCGCTGCACCAGTTCGTCTCCGACCTCGCCGACTGCTCCAACGTGATCGCCGTGAGCTTAGCCACCTCCCCATCCTCTCCGTTCTCTCTCTCTCGTTCACCGTAGCAACTGCACGAAGCATCACCGCACGCGCCGCCACCGAGCTCGTCGCCGACGTGACTCCGGTCACTCCACGGGCACCCCACCGTGTCCAACACACTCACCGCATCGCGAGGAGTCCGTAGAACCACCCCACGCGCCTCCCCATGCCCCCTAACGACGAGCTCGACCTCACCCGAACCCCAGCAGCTGCCCAGCTCGTCGCCGGCGACATTTCCGGCGACCCCGAGCCTAACCAACACCACCAATGGATGCGACCCGTTCCCAGCTACGCGTAGACGTGCTCCGCCATCGTTTTGGTCACTGGAGCACGAAACCCGCATCGCCCCGCCATGTCAGGCCTCGCCGGCGGCTAAACGCCGGTGAGTTTGACCGCGTTTGACCCTGGTTGACTCCGTGTGGTTCCAGTTTGACTTCCCCCTGAGTCCATGACAGGTGGGGCCCGTCTTCTAACTAAATTAGTTTTAGTGCTAACTAAAAATTAGCTAGGCTAATTACCCTGACACGCGGGACCTGTCGGTCAGTTTGATCTGGACCGCCCCATTGACCTGCTGACGTCACAGTGACGTAGTACTGACGCAGTAACTCTTTTTTTGGATTTATTCTTATACAGGAAATTCTAGAAAATGGCCAAAACTTCTAAAAATCATAGAAAATCAACCGTAGCTCCAAATCAAACAAACTATATATGAAATTTGATCAAAAAAATCCAATCTTTCCATCTGTACTGGTTTCATGCATGTTAGAACACTTTAACCTTGCTGTTTAGGTGAAACAGGTTAATGCACTAATATGAACTCTTAAAACGGGTTTGCATTTGAATTTTTGGTTAAAATGGACTCATCTCAATCTGTTCTAGCTTGCATTAGCCTAAAACACATTCATATTGCCATGTCATAGCATGCATCATATTGTGCATTGCATTGATCGTGTTTCTTCTCTGTTTGCCGTTGTTGTTCCTCCTCGGTAGACGTTGTACCGACATTGTGATCGTTGACACTGATGAAGACTCAATGATATCTTCAGAAGTGCCAGGCAAGCAAAACCCCCTTGTTCATTCTGATACAATCCCACTCTCTCGCTCCTGGTCTCTTTTACTGCATTAGGACAACAACGATTCATTTGTTACTTGTTGCGGTAGCTGAACCCCTTTATCCTCTGCATGACCTGTCATTGCCACAGTAAATAGATGAAACCCACTAGCATGAGTAGGAGTTGTTTGAGCCCTGATGTGCCTACTCATTCATGCTTGTTTGTCATGCCTGCTACTGCTTAGAGTTGAGTCAGGTCTGATTCATCGGGGATGAATCAGAGGTGCGTGAACAGGTCCTACTGTTGAGAGCTAAGTGTGTGAACACAATTTGGTAAAGGTATCGGTGAGAGGCCATGTAGGAGTACATGGTGGGTTGTCTCATTGAAGCCGTCCTCAGGAACTGAGTTCTGTGTTTGTGATCCATGAAACAACTACTACCACTCATTGGGATCCTTAATTGACCCTCTCGGCTTCTTAATCACCCTTGTCCTCTGTCCAGGAGTTGCAAGTAGTTTCTGGTGTTTGTAGTTTGCTGGAGGCCGTGGTCAGCGCTGACTGGAGGGGTGGGCTGTGATGCGGTAGGCACGTGGCCGGGTATACCGGGCGCCCGTTTGGTGCCACGGATCCATGCACACATCGTTCGGGGCCGTATGTGGAAACCTCGGCCGGACTCCCTGCGGATGGAACCTGAATAGGAGATAAACCTGGACTAGAGACTTGAGTGTTTAGGTAGGCCATGGCCGACACCCTCGCCAGGCTTCCGCTTGAAGGTTGCCGAGATACATGACATGTACATGGCGGTAAGTGGCGAGAGCGTGTGTGAAGAAGTACACCCCTGCAGGGTTAACATCATCTATTCGAATAGCCGTGTCTGCGGTAAAGGACTTCTGGGTTGCCTATAACAGTTCATAGACAAGTGGAAGTGGATACTCTAAAATACGCAAGATAAGCGTGAGTGCTATGGATGGCATTCTCGTAGGGAGACGGGAGCGGATCCATAGTGGTGTATTGATATGGTGAATATGAGGACTCGTGTGCGCCACCTCAAAGAGTTACTTGCTGTCGTAGTTCAGGATAGCCACCGAGTCAAAGCTGGCTTGCTGCAGTTAAACCCCACCATCCCCTTGTTGATAATGATGCATATGTAGATAGTTCTGATGTAAGTCTTGTTGGGTACATTTGTACTCACGTTTGCCTATTTTATGTTTTGCAGAGAGACTTCAGTCTCACTAGTAGTTCCACGTGGACATCGATGTTTAGCTTGTTACCTCAGCTATGATCTTGTGCCCTCGGCAGGATCTGGTAGATAGTCAGGCTTCTCAGCCTTTTTCTTTTGTAGATGTTTGTACTCAGACATGTTAAGCTTCCGTATGTGCTTTGACTTGTATGCTCTGAATGTTGGGTCATGAGACCCATGTTTGTAATATCTCGGTCCTCGGAGCCTATGGAATAAAATACTTGAATTGTAGAGTCATGTTGTCATGCGATGTTGTATTTGTACATATCGAGCATATTGTGTGTATGTTATTGAAATGCTTGGTATGTGTGGGATCTGACTATCTAGTTGTTTATCCTTGGTAGCCTCTCTTACCGGGAAATGTCTCTTAGTGCTTCCACTGAGCCTTGGTAGCTTACTACTGCTCCGGAACACTTAGGCTGGCCGGCAAGTGTCCTTCTTCGTTCCTGTGTCTGTCCCTTCGGGGAAATGTCACGCGATGAATACCGGAGTCGTGTTAGCCCGCTACAGCCCGGTTCACCGGAGTCTTGCTAACACAGTGCTACAGCCTGGATTCACTCGCTGATGACCGACACATTCGATGCTGGGTCATGGATGCTTGTCCCTGTAAGTTTGTGCCACTTTGGGTTTACGACTAGCCATGTCAGCCCGGGCTCCTTATCATATGGATGCTAGCGACACTATCATATACGTGTGCCAAAAGGCGCAAACGGTCCCGGGCAAAGGTAAGGAGACACCCGTGGGAATACCGTGTGTGAGGCCGCAAAGTGATGTAAGGTATTACATGCTAGATCGATGTGGCATTGAGTCGGGGTCCTGACATTTTTTAAATAACTATCCGAACTTTTCTTTCACCGCATTTACATTTTTCTGAATGTGCGGTGAACACTTTATTTGAGGGATCCCTGATGGATTTGCTTGTCACACTTATCTCTTATAATTGCAATGGTTTTTGTAGCTATGCTTGCTATTAAATGCTACAGGCGAGAGCACAAGTAACGCCAAAATAAACTCCGTGTTTAGGGACGGGGGCAAACAACCCATGAGCCCTTCGACCGCAATCACGTGGTTGCGTAAAGTCATGGGAAATAATTGGCTATTTAATGGGTAGGTTTCCGTTCGCACACGATTGATGGTTCGTGCGGGGTGGGTGGGTGTTGACCGCGTTTTTCTCTCTCGCACGTGATCTGTTTCTACATATGACGTGGTCGGTTCAATGGACGTCTTACTACCTTTCTTACCAAAAATGATGCAAGTGTTGGAGTCGATTTCATGACTCCGCCATTGAGATTAGCGGCACTAGCCATCTGGGCTAACACCATCGTTGGTAAGAATTTGAACTGCAACTTTATTTGTACGTAAAAGTTATATGACAAACAATAAAATTCCTTCATAGGAAAAAGTAATGCAGGGCGGAGATTTTATCCTTGGTTGTTAGAAACAGGTCAAAGCATCCACCATGGTCTAGTAGCCAACTCATTAATTTTTTTGTTAAGTGAAAAAAGTTGAAAGTCGGTTTATATTTTTATTTAAATAGTATTTCTAAGTACTTCAGTATTTCTTGCTAAAGTGGATTACACTACTTCACAAATACTCCCTTCGCCCCACAATATATGATCCTTTTGTAAGTTGTTTTAGCTTGCAAAAACATTTTATATTACGGGACAGAGTGAGTAGTATTTTTCGCATATCTTACAGTGCTTCACATTTCTACTAACCACGGTTGACAGTTGAAAATGGTGTCGGGGAAACGACACCTACGGGATCACGTGGATCCCTTCTACGGTTTGGCAGTGAAGAGGGGTGCGCAAAGAACAGATCTAACGATCAACACGATGGATCTTTCCCCAGGTTCGGGCCGCTGAGAAGCGTAAAACCCTAGTCCTTCTTGAGTGTATATTATGTGTTCTTGAGCTTCGGCTAGCTGCTATGCATGCAAGCTGGGCCAGCATGCCATGGGCCTCCTTTTACATGTCCAAGGGGTTGCCATAGTGGCAAACAGGAGGTGTAAAGTAGCTACAGTGTCCATGTTTATCACTGACGTCTTAGGACAAATGCATTAAATGCGTTGCTTACGTGTCCCCTAACTTTATCGGGGACGGGAATAGAGCCCGTCCCTTCCGTCGCTGCCCCGCCCCGTCTTGACACGCGTCCAGGCTGACGAAGCATGCAATGCCAAGTTGGCTGGACAGCTGCTGCGCTGGAGGGGTGGCAGGATCTTCACGAAGATCTGCATGCCACCATGCAGGCGCTTTCCAGGCTGGCAGGTCAGCCACCGTGCTGGAGTGGTGACTGGGCGGCCGAGTCTCGCCATGGCCTTGCAACCGTCCCCGGCAAGAGTCTTGCCGGGGCCTCGCAGTCGTCCCCGTCAAGGACCTTGCTGGGAACTTTGTCTTCATGTCTTCACAAAGATTTGCATGCCACCAGTCTTCACAATGATCTGCATGCCACCAGTCTTCACAAAGATCTGCATGGCACTACGCACGGGCCCCTGCGTCTTGGTCTTGACATTGTCGATGGTGTCAGAGCTCCCAACCTCAAGGGTGGTGGTTTTTTCAGTGCTCTGCAAGTCATTCCGACAAGGATCTTGCCGGGGTCTTGCAAGCCGTCCCGGCAAGAATCTTGCTGGGGGTCCAGCTCGTCTTCTGTTCTCTGGTTACTGGCTTGGATGTCGTCCTCGTCGTCTTGTATCTTGTCCCCAGCTTCCCCCGTCAAGCCGTGCCACGGGTGCGGCTGCAACTACCCGTGCATAAGTAAGGGGTATCAAAGGGCCCAAACTTTAGTACACTGACAAATGGATTTATATTTATATCGTATTTCTCGCATATAGCTCATTTGAAGCGGTGTAAATTGGAAGTGGATTTATATTGAAATAGTATTTGTGTGTGATGACAGTGTGATTAGTGGAACTATTGGTCGTTGCTAAGGTGTACCTCAGGCCATTGGTTTCTCGGAGATCGACTGAGGAGATGGTTGACACCCCCCCCCCCACACACACACTACAAAATGGTTAAAGGCATGGTTTTTTGGCGACTCGAAGCTTTGGTTTCAATTTATTTGAGTGACAGAAAAACTTCACTATCAAGAGGGTCGAGCAACCTTCAAGCCTTGTGAGCAGCCACCATTCCCAAACCTCCATTTTGCTCAACACTTTATATTCCTCCACTCAAACACTTTGATTCTTTGGGGATAGAGAGAGCAAGGACCGGTCTACAACTTGACCAAACCGACTCATATTCCCCGCTAGATTTCTACATCAACACTTATTACTCTTGGTGCTTGGGCTCCTTTGTGGCTGGAGGTTCCTATAGAAACTTCCTTGTGTGTGGTGTGCTTCGGAGACATATGTAAACATGTGGTGGTCGCCTTCAAGACCAACCATGATTGAACCAAGGCTCGTCTGTTGGGTGACTCGAAAGGATAATACAGTGAGCCACTTGGTAGCGTTCTGGAGCTTTGGTTTCGGCACCACTCCAAAGGAGATTAGCACTCCCCCAAAGGAGTGTGTACTTGGGGATAAAACTTGCGTCCCCAACTCACTCGTGGTTAATCCTTTCCCGTAACTTTGTTTTGATTTATATGCTTGTGGACTTACTAATCAGTTTGTGTTCACCTAGTTGCATACCCAGAGAGCCCACTTTATCCATAGTTTCCTAGCGTTGTGCCAGGGATGGACATAGAAGGGAGAAAGTTATCCAGTCGTCGACTTGGCCACTGAGATCACGCCCCTCTTTGATGACACTCTCTTCTGCGGGAGTTGTATGCCGGCCGTACTAATTTCTATTAAAGCTCGCCCATAGGGTGGCGGTTTTGGGCAAGACCAATAATGTAGTGTGCAAATTTTTACTATGGGTTTTTTAGTTGGTTTGTTCACTGTTTTTGCATTTGGTTTTCTTTTTCTTTTTTCTTCTGTTTTCCTTTCTGTTTCTTTCATTGGGTATTTCTTTTTCCCCTTTTTAGGCACATGTCTCCATTTTTCATACACACTGTGCATGTTTCATTCACAATAAGAATTTTCATACATATATTACATTTTTGAAAAAGATGATTACCATTTTTCAGACATATGATTTGATGTCTACATTTTTTCATACACATTGTATATTTTTGTATACATCTTAACACTTTTTTGTACATTTTTTAAATACATAATTAATATTTTCCAAATACTTATTCTGAACATTTTTCGGAAGACATGTGGATTCTTTTACAAATTCACGTTGAAACGTAGTTTTGCATGATACAAAACATTTTTTAATCCACACGAACATTTTTATACATTGGATAAACTTTTTTTAAATATCTTGAATATCTCGTTTAAAACACTTGAACATTTCTCTAAATGTAATGTACATTTTTTGAAGGGCACGAAGCATGTTTTTTGAATTACACGAACCCTTTTTGAGTGTCACATACTTTTTTTGAATGGTACAAACATTTAAAGAAAATTGTGTGAAGTTTATTTACAATGCATTTACATTTCTTTAATGTGCGATGAACACTTTTAAAAACTACTAGTTTTTTCATAACATATGTATTTAGTTTTATTGAAACTGCATAGTAAAGTAAAGAGGGGGGGGGGGGGGGGGACACGCATGACATATGCGTGACGTCTATGAGACGAGACCACGTGGTTACTGGGCCGGAACACTACCAACTCGCTGCAGGCGACACTCGCATTGGAGTTGCCTTCTCTTCTCCCCGGTTATATGCAGGCACGGGTAGACTTGACAACAGACATGCATGTTCCGAATTGAGACGCACACGGAAGCTAGAAAGTCATACGCCCACTCCCCTTCCTGTCCTTGTTCCCAGTTCGCGCCATGCCCACTGGAATTGATCCTGACACTGAAATTTTGACGAGTGTGCTTCGTAATGAAGTTCATATGGAACACATGAATTATATGAGAAAATGAAACAAATTCTTCAACATTCCAATCAAGCGCCTCGTTGCCGCGCAAGAATTGCAGGTCAATCTCTGCCTCCGCTGGCTTTGTTGTACTTGTCATTTTCAGCCGCCGGCCATGTGCTATGTACCTCTAAAAGAGGACAGACGCATGTGGAATCGTAGCTATAAATCTCAGCTTGCGGAGGGTTCTTCAAGAAGGCAAGATAAGGTTGAAGATCCGGATGATTTCCCTTTTTTAGAACCCTGATGGTTTTCTTCGTCACTGTTGTCTCTTTTAATCACAATAGTTTTTGTATTGCAATAGCTAATAATTGCTATAGATGATAATACAAAATTTAGTTGGCGGACAATACACATCTAGGGACGGCAATGGACGATCCCTGAGACCTTCTATGCGCTCGTGCCACTATGTAGAGTCATCGTGATAGTTGGCTATTTAATGAAAGGGTTGCCGTTTTTATGTGATTCACGGTTTGAGCAGGGCAAGTGGTGACCGATTTTTTCTTTCACGCGTGGTATTTGTCTTCCCGAAAGATGTGGTGGATCCCGAGTACATACTATTTTTTTTGTGAAAATTTAATGCAAGTGTCGGAGCTGAACTCAACACTCTGTAATCGTGCCAAAACAAAATTAGCCTAATAATCCCAAATCAAGCACAGGAATTCGACGCGCACACATATTACTGCCTGACTCGAACCAAATATGCATCTAGTTACAAATGGCCAAAAGATAAATGGGGTCCACACTTCTTTCTCGTTGTGGTTGCATATGAGGAGAGATCCTCCTCCTAAGTCGCCACGACGATGACCTTTATCTGCAGCACCATATTGGACAAGACCTTTGAATTGAAGGCAAACTCGAAGTTCGAAACCTTACCACCATGCGATAACTCTAGGTTTATCTCCGCCTCTAGAGACACCATCACAGTCATCATCGCTTCGACACGGGCCATGCCTCTGGACCTCTAAAATTGGAAGGACACGTAGGGGACCATTCCGGTAAATCCCAGCTCGAGGAGGGTTCTTTGGGAAGGATAGAGAAGGTACTCAACTCTTTTGATTTTTCTCTTTTTTGAGGGAACCCGGATGGTTTTCCTTGTCGCGGTGTTACCTTGTAATAGCACTCGTGTTTATAACTTCAATAGCTATTTAATGTTGGAGACTATAGTGTAATTAACGCTACTTTAAATTGGCAAACATTCCGCATTTAGGGATGACGCCGAATGACCCATGAGCCCTTTGATCATGATCGTGCGTTTGCATAGGAGTCACATGTGATAGTTGGCTGTTTAATTTGAAGGTTGCTGTTTTCATGTGATTGACGATTTGTGGGGGTAGGTAGGTGTTGATCCTATTTTTCTTTATCACATGGAATCCTTTTATTCGTATGATGTTGTGAGTCCAGAGTTCATTCCAATGGATTTTTGGCCAAAAAAGATCCAGAGTACGTCATATTGTTTGTTTCCGAGAAAATGAAGCAAGTGCAGGAGTCAGACTCAAGACTCTGTCATTTAGGTTAGCCACACTAGCCATCTGGTACAGTACCACCTTTGTACATAATTGAGCTACACCTTTATTTTTACGCAAAAGCTATATGACAAAGAATTAATGTGGGGTGAAGATTTTATGTCTGGTTATTTAAAACAGACCAAAGCATCCACCTTGGACTCCCCCAGTGTGAGCTTTCTGCCAACCTCCCCATTGGAATCCTCGCCCTGGAAGAACTGCGCAATGCAGGGAAATGCTCGAGGCGGCGCAGGCCGCGATGTACACACTGGTGGTGGAACAAATCCTAGCCGCATGTAATAGGCACCGACGCCCCCCCCCCCCCCCCCCCCAGAAAGCCTAGCCCGGCAACCTTCCCCGTGGATGCACCAAAGAGAGGAGAATACCACATGTGGTAGCGGGAGGGCGCAAGAGACACATGCCGCCACAACTCGCGCCTCTCTACAACATGCCCAGCCTCCACAAGTCACGAGGGAGATAGATTGTAGGGCTAGATTTTATTTTCGTTTGGATGAGGTAACATAATGAGGAGTTTTCAGAAAATAGTCATCCTTTGCATGAGAAAATCGGGAATAGATAGAATTTTAATTAAGTAAAATAAGCACGTAAAAATTAGAACGGGAGGAGGCAGAAAATCGATGAGAGCAAAAAGGGTTTTGTTGAGGAGGGGAAGAAGGTATCCTATGGATAAAATGATTTATAAATTTACCATTAATAGTACAGATTTATTTAGTATTTGAAATGTTGATAGTTTATTCTATAAACTTGATTAAATATATACAAGTTTGATTTCTTAAAAAAACATAATATGTGATATTTTGTCAAATGGAGGGAGTATTAGGTACATAGATTACAGCACCATGCCTGGGTTAGACACATGAGGGAGAACCTTATGCAGTCGTCGACTAGGCCATAGCTAGATCCTGTGGGGGCTCTATGTTAACAGGCTTGGTCTTCTGCATGGCGGCTCAGTGAGCTCGCTCCCCTCTTTGATTGTCTTCTCTTCCGCGGGAGCTATATGTCGCACGTGCTAATTCCTATTAAAGGTCACCTACAAAGTGGCGGTTTTGGGCAAGCCCAATAGTGTTGTCGTGTACATTTTTTTCTATCGGTACTTTAATCGAATCGGGTTTCTCATCTTTTCATCGGTTGTAACTGGCTTTCGTTGGTTTATTCGGTTTCCTTTTTTGCCTTTTTCTTGTTCTTTCTATGGTTCTTTTCTTTTTAAAGTGCATGGCTCATCTTTTCATACACATTGTACATTTTCATCTGCATCAAAAACATTTTTATATGTGTTTAACTTTTTTAAGGATGATTAATATTTTTCAAATATTTTTTAGATGTCTAGTTTTTTTCATACATATTGTACATTATTCATATACGTTTAACATTTTTTAAATACATAATTAATATTTCTTGAAATACTTATTTTGAATCCGAACTTTTCTTTCACTGCATTTACTTTTTTCTGAATGTGCGATGAACACTTTTAAAACAAACAAACTAATTTAGTTTTTTCATAATATATGTATTTAGTATTTTTCAATATGTAAAGAAAGGAAAAGACATGCATGACATCAACATGACGTCTGTGAGACAAGACCAAGTGATTACTGGGACGAGCCACTGCCAACTAGCTGCACGCGACGATCATGTAGGAGTCCCCTTCTCTTCTCCTCGGTTGTGTGCAAACTTTTTTTTTGAAAAACAATTTGAAACTTTATTAATTAGAAATAATCATTACATCGTCTATCAAGAGAGTTACAAGATCTTTCATGGGCTCCTCTATCCAATCCCTAGTCATGGGACTTTTTGCTAATCTAGCAAGTTCATGAGCTACTTTATTCGCTTCCCTGTTACAATGTTCAAAACTGGTTTGACGAAAATCATAGGCCATAAAAAAACAATCCTCAAAAATTGCAGCAGCCGCTCCCGCAGACTGTCCTCTGTTCTTCATTGTTTCGATGACCTCCATATTATCAGAATTGATGATTAGACGATTGCAGCCCGTCTTTTGTGCCAACAGTAAACCAAATCTAAGTGCTACCGCCTCTGCTATCAGGCCATCCGCACAGTACTGAATCCTTCAGTTACCACCTACTATGAAGTTTCCTTTGTCATCCCTGATAACAGCACCCGCTGTGCCTCTTAGCTGATCATGATCAAAAGAAGCATCCACGTTCAATTTAACGAAACCCCTAGGAGGTCTGCACCATCCTTCATTCTTTCTCTTTGCTTTAGGAGAGTGGGCATTTACATAGTTCGATGTTATAGCCCAAATCCCCATCGCGGTTTGGGACGCTTCCTGAGACTTACCCTCATGGACTAGTTTTCGTCTATTCCACCATAAATACCAAGCAGCTATAGCAATAAGTTCCCCTGCATTCCAGGAGCCCAAGATGGGTAGCTTATGATCAGGCATAAGGAGTAGGAATTCAAGGACTGCCTCTCCTGCACGATCAACGACGCAGGCTTTTTTTACCACTTCATACAACCCCAAATGTTCCCACACATCTTTTGCCTTCTGACACAGAAATAATATATGTTTCGTGTCCTCTGGCCCGTACAAACATGTTGGGCATATTGATTGAGTTTTTATATGTCTGTTGGCCAATGTAACACGACATGGCAGAGTTTCATGAAGCGTCTGCCAAATAAAAAATTTAACCTTCGCCGGACAAGCTAATTTCCAGATCTTACCCCAAATGGGATTGACCTTGCTTCTACCCATGCCATTCGAGTATTCTAACTTCCTCCCATGTTGCTTATTCCATTCCTCCACATAAGCTGATCATACAGTGAATAAACTGTTTGTTGTATAGCTCCAAGCAATAAAGTCCGACATATTATGCATAGGGATCGGGATCGCTAAGACTCTACAGGCATCAATTGGCCATAGAGTTTGTCTCACCAAATCTTCATCCCAGCCATTAGTGACTGGGTCAATAAGATCAGAAACTTTCGTCAATAGATTCCCCCTTCTGGGTGTAATAATTTTCCTGTCTGCACAATTTGGGATCCATGCATCTCTCCATATGTCAATATTTTCTCCTGTTCCCACTCTCCATATATAGCCATTCTTGAGAGAGTCCACTCCCGCCATAATGCTTTGCCAAGTAAAGGAAGAGCCCTTCTTTAATACTGCGTTCATCAAATCACCTTCACGGAAATACTTGGCTCTTAGGATTGTTGCACATAATGGTTCAGGATTATCCACAAGATGCCATGCATGCTTCACTAATAACGCCAGGTTAAAGCAGTGTATATCACGGAAACCCATTCCTCCTTGTTCTTTTGGAACACACATCTTCCACCATGCCATCCAATGCATCCTTTTCTGATTGTCCTCGTCGCCCCACCAAAATTGCGACATCGCATCTATGATTCCTTTGCAAATCTTTTTAGGAATTTTAAAGACGGACATTGCATATGTTGGGATAGCTTGAACAACAGACTTAAGCAAAATTTCCTTTCCACCCACCGATAACAACTTTTCTTTCCATCCACTAATCTTCATAATAATACGATCAATCAAGAACTAAAAACAATCGCGTTTGTCCATGCCCACATTGGCAGGTAATCCCAAATATTTATCATTAAGTGCCTCAGTCATAATATTTAGAATTGTACAGATTTGCGCTTTTTCCTCCACTTTTGTATTGGGACTAAAAAATATGTTGGATTTTTCGACACTCACCATCTGCCCCGAGGCGGCACAGTAAGAGTTCAGAACCGCTCTAAGGGCCTCCGCATTCATTGCATTTGCTTGCATGAGGATCGATGAATCATCCTCAAATAATAGATTGGAAACTGAGGGAGCTTCCCTACTAACCTTTATGTCGGAGATATTTTCTCTCTCCTCCGCATCCGCTAAAAGGGCAGTCAGGCTCTCCGTACATAACATGAATAAGTAGGGTGAGAGAGGATCCCCCTGCCTTAGCCCTCTAGTGGGTTTGAAGCTATCGGTCTCCTCTGTATTAACCCAAATCCTGTACTCCACCGAGGACACACATTGCATAATCAAATTCACCCAGTTTTCCTTGAAACCCAGCTTCACCAAAATTGCTTTTAAAAAAGACCATTCCACTCGGTCATAAGCTTTGTGCATGTCCAACTTGATTGCACATAACCCCCCCCCCCCCCCCCCGTTCTTTTTTGTTTTATTGTGTGGAAACACTCATATGCTACCAAAATGTGTTATCTGTGTTGGGCTGATAATGTCTGACAAAATTAATTTTAGACGTGCTGCAATCATTTTGAAATAACCTTATACACCACATTGCATTAACTAATAGGTCTAAATTGAGTAACCTTTTCTGGGGAGTTAACCTTTGGGATCATGACAATTGTAGTATCATTCCATCCTGCCGGTATTGAACATGTATTCACCACCTGTAATACTTCTTTTGTCAGGTCCTCTCCCAACATAGACCAAAATCTCTTATAAAAAATAGCGTGAAGACCATCTGGACCCGACGCTTTTAAATCATCAATGTCAAATAAGGCTTTCTTAACTTCCTCTTCCGTATATGGGGCCATGAGGGCCCTATTCATTTCACCTATCACTTTTCTTTTAACAAGAGAGAGAACTCCTGGGTCTGGTTGCGAGACTTCTGACGTGAATAGTTTTGAAAAATACCCTTTAATATAATCCTTCATTTCCGTACCTTGCACCCAGACTCCGTCATCCCCAAGCAATTTTTTAATCTGGTCCAGTTTCTTTCTAGCCGTTGCCGCGTTATGAAAGAAAGAAGTGTTGTGATCCCCATGCAATAACCAATTTGCACGACCACGCTGTACCCAATGAATCTCCTCTTGTTCCAGCAAATTTTCAATGAGAACCAAAATCTCCTTTTGTCGTGCTTGGGAATTCACATTCATAGGGCCTCTCCGTAGTTTTTCCAACTCTTTTTTTAGCTTTTTTATTCTCTGTTTTGGGCCTCTCAAAACCTCACGGTCCCTAATATGCAGATCTGACTGAAGCGCATGAGTTCGATCAGCGAGCTTTGGCCCAATACCCATCATTTTTGCCTTTTCTCATGCTGTACGAACTATTTCGCCGACCGTTTCCTGCTTGAGCCATCTAGCTTCAAATTGTTTTACTTGTCCCCTTGGGGCGTTAGAAATATTTCCATCAAAATATTCCGTATCCAGTATGAGTGGACAATGATCAGAATGAACATGTTCCTCATTAGTTAACGCAGCCCGAGGGAATTTTATTGTCGTCAAAAAAAGCTGGCGGAAATGCAAGACCAAATGCTATGATGAGAGATTTTCGTAATTGTTTAGGAGAGTGTGGCCTCGAGGATATGGGTTGTATTGGTGACCCTTTCATAGTTGTTTAGGAGATTTTCATAATTGTTTAGGAGAGTGTGGCCTCGAGGATATGGGTTGTGTGCACACTTGGTTAGACTTGACGGAAGATGCACACATTTCCATCCGAGACTCACTCATAAGTCAGAAACTCATATGTCCGCTCCTCTTCTGTCCCGGCGGGAGAATTAAACAGGGACGCTATCCGTCTTTCCCGATTCGCACTGGACTTGACATAGACAGTGAAATATTGACAACTGTGCTTTGTACACAGATAGTTATACCGAAATAGAACAATGTTTTGAGATGTACATATTGATTGTAATCATTTTCTACATTTTTAATCATACCTGGTCCTACTGTACTGATAACTTAAATCAATTAACTATATGCTCGAGGAAAGTTGATGGCTTAGAAGTATTCTATAATAAATATCCAATTTTGGCCATTAGTTTATGAATGTGCATATAGTACTTTAGCAACATCTAGGGCTAAGATAATATATCATAAAAAATACTATACCATTACATTTAAATCTAGCCATGCAAATGTGTGGATTACTTCGCTAGTTTCTCTCAAGCCCATTGAGGTTGTGCATGTTGTATTCCAACTATTGTTTCTCTTTCTTAGGTGATGTGGCAGGGTCTGGCGATGCCACGGAGGGTGATGTGGTGATGCCTCGGCTATTGTGGCCCAACAACATGACCCAAAAGATGAATCCATCCTTTGGTGCAGGGGCCGTGGCTGCTGGCATGCCAACAGAATGGTCACCACCCCTACTCGTGCGCCAGGTTGCTAGTGGGTTTTAAACCTTGTCTGGGAGATAGCTCACTATTGGTTTAAGAAACAGATAGGGAGCAGATACCCTAGATTGGTCTTCATAGTTCTAAAGTTTTCAAAATGCAAAATAGTATAAAGGTGTCTGTTACTAGCCAAAGTGTCAAGTTAATCAATTCTGGACCCATTCTTTCTCTCAGGTGAATGATTTTGAAGGTGATAGTTGTGTCAAATTATCAAACCTAAGGCTCGATTGAAAACTGCACTTCCTTCACAAAGTGGTAATATAGGGGTAGAGAGCGGTGGTGGAGCTACGGCTGGGCCAAACCAGGACATGGCCTGCCCAACCCAACAAGATTCCAGTCGATAGTAGTGTTGAATCTGAGCCCTGAGAGCAAGATTCCAATGGTACCCTTTAACCTGGCCTATTTTGGCCCGCCCACAAAAAGATTGTAACCACTACAAAAAAAGACACTTTTGTGACATTATGGCACGAACGAGAACTTTTCCTATCATGGAGATGACACTTCCATGATGATAACTATGACAAAAACACGTATCATCATAGATGTGGTGGGCTCCTATTTCTATGACAAAAAATTGTGGCAGAAAATGGGTTTTTTATCCTGGGTGGGTAGAGACGCACCCGCATGATATTCTTTGAGCCGTCTATGACGTAAAAATCGTGGTAGAAGTGAGGGTGAGATTTTTTTGGGGAGTTTCCGGTATACGGTGGGTGGTTGGGCCCTAGCGATGCAGTCGTTTGCGCATTTCTCTCATACGTGCGCGTGTGTGTGAACCCGACCGAGGCTTTCACTTATTGAATCCGAGTGATTGACCGCCCTCGTTCTATGTACCGAACATGAGCGATCGATATCTCGCACTATGTATTGAACTCGATCGATCCCTTCGCTGCAAACAGAACCCAAGCGATTCCTTCGCTACTAACTGAACTCGATTGATCCCTTCTCGCTGCTTATGGAAGTCGATCGAGCTCCCATGCGAGATGTAGCCGGCCGGTTGGGTTGCCTCTTGATGAAAAGTGCTTGTTGCTGCCGCGCGCGCGATACATACGTAGAATGAGTCGAGACTTGCATCAATCGAGCCCCTTGCGTGATACGTGCCGAGTTGACCTAGACGGTTAGTTGGCTATGGATGAACAGTTCCCCTTGCTGCCGCCCACTTGTACGCCCCACCCTAGCTGGTGGGTCGGCTCTCTGGAACAGTATGTTGGCCATGTGTATAGGTTGGTGCTGGATGAACAGGACCCCGGTCAACCGAGCAGGCCCTACCGCGGTACGCCACACCCCAGCCGATTGGGGATGGATGAACAGGACCCATTGAGGCTGGAGAAAGTTGGCGGTGGATGAACAATAGCCGGTGGAGGCTGGAGCAAGTCAACAGTGGATGAACAGTAACCCGTGGAGTCCCGTTTGCGATATGCCACACCTCTCCTGATGAACAGGACCCCGTGTCAAACATAGGTGGTTGAAGAGAAGTCTTTTTCCTTTGTTTTGCGGTATGCCAGACCCATCCGATCAACTGAACCTCGTTCCGACTGTAGGAGGTTGAGAAGAATCCCGTTTCGTCCATTTTGCGGTACGCTAGACCCCTCCTGATGAACAATATCCCATTTCGACTGTAAGCGGTTAAAGAGAACTCTGTTTTGTCTATTTTCTGTTACGCCAGACCCTGAGCCGGTGGGGGTTCGATGAATAGGACACCATTTCGGCTGTTCTGTCCAAGCGGGCTGGCTCCCAATGAACGGGACACATTCCGATCCAGTTGGCTGCCTCTCAATGAACACGACACTATTTTTCCGTTTCGACCCAGCCGGTTGGCTGCAAACGAATAGGACGTTGTTGTTGCCGTTGGTTGCCTTTCCATGTACACGAGCCCAGTCCATATGCGCGAGTACGCGTTCGACCGCCTATATGTACGTACGTGATGACCCACAAGTATAGGGGATCAATCGTAGTCCTTTGGATAAGTAAGAGTGTCGAACCCAACAAGGAGCAAAATGAAATGATAAGCAGTTTTCAGCAAGGTATACTCTGCATGTACTGAAAGTGGTGGTAACAAATAGTTTGGTAGCAAGGCAATTCGTAATAAGTAACAAGTAGCAATAGTAACAAAGGTGCAGCAAGGTGGCCCAATTCTTTTTGTAGCAAAGGACAACCAGAAATTTGTCTTATAGTAAGCAAATGGTTCTTGAGGACACATGAGAATTGTCATATAGTCACGTTCATCATGTTTCGTTGATTCACGTTCGCTACTTTGATAATATGATATGTGGGTGGACCGGTGCTTGGGTGTTGTTCTTCCTTGAACAAGCAACCCACTTATGATTACCCCCTCTCGCAAGCATCCTCAACTGCAAAAGAAGAATTAAGATAAATCTAATCATAGCATGAAACATATGGATCCAATCAGCCCCTTACAGAATAACGCATAAACTAGGGTTTAAGCTTCTATCACTCTAGCAACCCATCATCTACTTATTACTCTACATTGCCTTCCCTTAGGCCCAAATATGGTGAAGTGTTATGTAGTCGACATTCACATGACACCACTCACTAGTAGAAAAACGACCTCATGTTCGCATCATTAGTCACAGTTTGATTACGGCCCGGGACTGATGTGACCATTAGTCCCGGTTCCAACGGCTAGGGGCACGGGCATCATTAGTCCTGGTTCATTTTTTACCTCTAGTCCGGTTTGTGTCACAAACCGGGACTAAAGGGGTGGTGGCAGGCTGGGGCCCCACGAGCCCCTTTAGTACCGGTTTGTGACACAAACTGGGACTATAGGTATACCTTTAGTCCCGGTTTGTATAACCAACCGGGACTAAAGATACCCCTATATAAACCCTTCGTCCAGCCCGAGCCCGTTTTTCCATTTCTTCCTCTCCTCTGTTCTTCCCCTTTCTCGAGCTCATCCTCCATTTTTGCCAAGATTTGTCAAGATTTGAAGGCACCCCATCCATCCAAGTGTTCACAAAGGTTAGCAACTTTGTCCTTTCATCTCTCATTGCTAGATTAGCTTGTGCAATACTCTACAATTATAGTGATTTGTGGGTTTTAGTTTGGGAGTAATTATATGTGGGAGTTATATTTGATTTATATGCAAATTGAGCTCAAATTAACTTCTTAGTTTGCATATGTAGGTGTGGTTTACTTAGTGCCTTCCCGTCCCCGTCCTAACCACCGTCGATCGCCCGCACCATCCCGTCGCCGGCACCACCTTGGTGAGCCTCTTATTCTTATCATTTTTATTAAAAAAATCATGGTTGTATGATTTAGATAGTTACTTGTGTAATTTTCTTACCTGTATGGTTGCTTGTTATAAATAGTGGCATGATTTTGATATTCGTCCCCATCGGCCCTCGTCCGGTTTATGATTCAGATGTGGTACATATATTCTGTTTTATAACTATTTGTTGCATTTCGTGTTTATGACAATTATGCCCATCAAGTTGACATGGATATCATTATCTAGGAGGTATGTGAACCGGAAATTGAACCCGACCCTCTTGCCGAGAAGTTAAATTTACTTGAAAAATAAAATGAGTATTTTAAAGAAAAATTAAAAAGAACTGAGAAGAGAAGATGAAACTGGAGTTGTATGTTGCCGATGTCGTTGATGATCATAAGATCAAGATGGATACAATGCGCTTGAAGATTAGAAAATATGCCGTTAATAAAGAGGCTTGGTATCACTATGCTGTTGGATCAATTGTTACCTTAGTTGTGATCTTGATCGTATTTGTTGTTGCATTAAATGCTTTAGCTAGATAGCTTGTATGTTGTTTTATGAGAATAAGTGTGTATGAACTTGTATTAATTTGGTCTTTTTGGTGTTGTTTAATAAAGATGAGCCAGCAATGGATGTACGATGACCGCCGCTCTCCCCAGTTCATTGATGGCGTGTGTACTTTTCTATTGCGGCTGAGGCAAACAAGCGGCCGGATGGTTTTATGTGTTGTCCATGTGGTGTCTGTAAGAATGATCACAATTACTCTAACTCAAGAACCATTCAAGTCCACCTGTTTACATCCGGTTTCATGTCCGGCTATAACTGTTGGACCAAGAATGGAGAAAGAGGGCTTCTAATGGAGGAGAATGAAGATGATGATGATGATGACAGCTCTCTTGGCCATGGGTTCCCTGAATACAATGGTACTACAATGGGGGAAGAAGCTGAAGAAGAGGCATCAGATGAGCCCGCTGATGACCTTGGTCGGGCCATTGTTGATGCAAAGAGAAACTGCACAAATGAAAAGGAGAAGTTGAAGTTGCAGCGCATGTTAGAGAATCACAAGAAATTGTTGTACCCAAATTGCGAAGATGACAAGAAAAAGTTGGGTACCACACTGGAATTGCTGCAATGGAAGGCAGAGACTAGTGTATCTGACAAGGGATTTGAAAAGTTGCTGATAATGCTGAAGAAGATGCTTCCAAAGGACAACGAATTGCCTAATAGCACGTACGAGGCAAAGAAGGTTGTCTGCCCTCTAGGATTAGAGGTGCAGAAGATACATGCTTGCCCTAATGACTGCACCCTCTACCGTTGTGAGTACAAGAATTTGAATGCATGCCCGGTATGCGGTGCATTGCGCTATAAGATCAGCCACAATGACCCTGGTGATGTTGAGGGCGAGCATCCCAGGAAGAGGATTCCTGCCAAGGTGATGTGGTATGCTCCTATAATACCTCGGCTGAAATGTTTGTTCCAAAACAAAGAGCATGCCAAGTTGATGCCATGGCACAAAGAAGACCGTAAGAAATACGGGAAGTTGAGAGTACCCACTAACGGGTCGCAGTGGAGAAAAATTGAGAGAGAGTGGGGGGGGGGGGACTTTGCAGATAACACAAGGAACGCATGGTTTGCTTTAAGTGCAGATAGCATTAATCCTTTTGGCGAGCAGAGCAGCAATCATAGCACCTGGCCTGTGACTCTATGTATCTATAACCTTCCTCCTTGGTTGTGCATGAAGCGGAAGTTCATTATGATGCCAGTGCTCATCCAAGGCCCCAAGCAACCTGGGAACGACATTGATGTGTACCTAAGGCCATTAGTTGAAGAATGATATGTCTCCAATGTATCTATAATTTTTGATTGTTCCATGCTATTATATTACCTGTTTTGGATGTTTAATGGGGTTTATATACACTTTTATATTATTTTTGGGACTAACCTATTAACCGGAGGCCCAGCCCAAATTGCTGTTTTTTTGCCTATTTCAGTGTTTCACAGAAAAGGAATATCAAACTGAGTCCAAACGGAATGAAACCTTCGGGAGAGTTATTTTTGGAACAAACGCAATCCAGGAGACTTGGAGTGGACGTCAAGAAAGAAACGAGGCGGCCACGAGGCAGGGAGGCGCGCCCAGGGGTAGGCGCGCCCCCACCCTCGTGGGCCCCTCGTGGCTCCCCTGACCGACTTACTTCGCCTATATATATCGATATACCCTGGAAACATACAGGAGCACCATGAAACCCTATTTCCACCGCCGCAGCCTTCTGTACCCGTGAGATCCCATCTTGGGGCCTTTTTCGGCGCTCCGCCGGAGGGGGCATCGATCATGGAGGGCTTCTACATCAACACCATATCCTCTTCGATGAGTTGTGAGTAGTTTACCACAGACCTTCGGGTCGATAGTTATTAGCTAGATGGCTTCTTCTCTCTCTTTGATTCTCAATACAAAGTTCTCCTTGATCTTCTTGGAGATCTATTCGATGTAATTTTTTTTGCGGTGTGTTTGTCGAGATCCGATGAATTGTGGGTTTATGATCAAGATTATCTATGAACAATATTTGAATCTCCTCTAAATTCTTTTATGTATGATTGGTTATCTTTGCAGTCTCTTCGAATTATCAGTTTGGTTTGGCCTACTAGATTGATATTTCTTGCAATGGGAGAAGTGCTTAGCTTTGGGTTCAATCTTGCGGTGTCCTTTCCCAGTGACAGCAGGGGTAGCAAGGCACGTATTGTGTTGTTGCCATCAAGGATAAAAATATGGGGTTTATATCATATTGCTTGAGTTTATCCCTCTACATCATGTCATCTTGCCTAATGCGTTACTATGTTCTTATGAACTTAATACTCTAGATGCATGCTGGATAGTGGTCGATGTGTGGATTAATAGTAGTAGATGGAGAATCGTTCCGATCTACTTGTCGCGGACGTGATGCCTATATACATGATCATGCCTAGATGTTCTCATAACTATGCACTTTTCTGTCAATTGCTCGACAGTAATTTGTTCACCCATCGTAATACTTATGCTATCTTGAGAGAAGCCACTAGTGAAACCTATGGCCCCCGGGTCTATTTTCCATCATATAAGTTTCCAATCTATTTTATTCTGCAATCTTTACTTTTCAATCTATATCATAAAAATACCAAAAATATTTATCTTATTATTATCTCTATTAGATCTCACTTTTGCAAGTGGCCGTGAAGGGATTGACAACCCCTTTATCACGTTGGTTGCAAGGTTCTTATTTGTTTGTGTAGGTACGAGGGATTTGCGTGTAGCCTCCTACTGGATTGATACCTTGGTTCTGAAAAACTGAGGGAAATACTTACGCTACTTTGCTGCATCACCCTTTACTCTTCAAGGGAAAACCAACGCATGCTCAAGAGGTAGCAAGAAGGATTTCTGGCGCCGTTGCCGGGGAGGTCTACGCACAAGTCAAGACATACCAAGTACCCATCACAAACTCTTATCCCTCGCTTTACATTATTTGCCATTTGCCTCTCGGTTTCCTCTCCCCCACTTCACCTTTTCCTTTTCTTCACCTTCTTCCTGTATGTCTTTTTGTTTGTGTTTCCATGTGCCTTCTATTTGCTTGCATCTTTGCTTGCTAAAAATCTATCGATATGGATCCACTTAAAGTGTTCTACTTGGATCATCTGCGATCTATATGTGCTCGTGCCGAAACCCCAACTAGTTTAGTTGAGGGGAAATCTTTAGATGAGCATGCTCATTTTGTGCGTCATCGTTTGTCTGAAAAGGGGAAACTCTTATGGTATCAAAGAAATAGTTTGCTATGCTATGCTTGGAATCTTTGTGAAATTTATCATTTTACTTGTTGCTCTAAGAACCCTAAAAAACACCTTCCCTACCTATGTGAGTTTAATGATAATGAAATCTTATCTTCTTATGGAAAGGGTGTTTATAGTTACTATGATATCGAACAAATTGAAGAATTTGTCGTTTTTAAGGGTGCTCATGAAGTTGCATCTTTGATTGAAAAGTATGATATTACTCTCTACAAATTTGGAAATTCCGACATACTTAAATATTGCTATGAAACCTATGCTCATAATCCCTATGTTAAGGAATTTATTGAGAGAATGACCGTTGATTTGGAAGAAAATAATGATATGCACGAATCTCTAGATAATTATGATTCCGATGATTTGATTGAAACATTCCTTGATGAACATGATGCTTGCTATTCTTATGGCCATAATGCCAATATTTAGCGATATGAATTTCCTGTAGTTCCTTATGTTAAACATGAGATTATTGCTATTGCTCCCATACTTGATAGTTCCTTGAATCAAAAGCATGATTGCAATGATTTTACTATAAATTCTCTTGATGTCAATTGTGCTAATAATATGCAAAACCCTAAGCTTGGGGATGCTAGTTTTGCTATGTCTACTACTTGTTGCAATGATCATGATTGTGGTGATTCTTCTTATGATCTTGAAAATTTATTTAAGCCTCATGATGAATATGAGATTGGTAATAGTGTCTACAATAATATTGAAAGTGGGTTTGGAGAGGTCATGACTTTAGTTAATGCTAATCCCACTATTTTGGAAGAGTGTCAACTTCACATGCATGTGGATTTTATTGAGCATATGTTATGTGATAGCTATTTTGTTGAATTTGCCTATGATCCTACATGTAATTATTATGAGAGAGGGAAATATGGTTGTAGAAATTTTTATCTTACTAAATTACCTCTCGTCATGTTGAGATTGCTATTGTTTCTTTCCGCTTCCTTGCATATGCTAGTTTTTGCTTGCTTTGATAACTTGTTTGCTTATAAAATACCTATGCATAGGAAGTATGTTATACTTAAGTGTGTTTGTCACATGTTTTATGATGCTCTCTTTGTGCTTTCATGTGAGCATCATTGAAATCTCAATGCCTAGCTAAAAAGGCTTTAAAGAAAAGCGCTTGTTGGGAGACAACCCAATATTTTTACTTGCTGTTTAGTAATAAATAATTCATATAGCCTATGGTTAGATGTGGTTTTATGTTTAAATTAGTGTTTGTGCCAAGTAGAACCTTTGGGAAGACTTGGGTGAAGTCTTTCTGATCTTGCTGTAAAAAACAGAAACTTTAGCGCTCACGAGATTAGCTGTCATTTTTTACTGGAGAGTGATTTTAGGTTGATTATTTTTGAAGATGATTAATAGACAAACTAATCACGTCCAAAAATTTATTTTAGAATTTTTGGAGTTCCAGAAGTATTCTAAAGTTACAGATTACTACAGACTGTTCTGTTTTTGACAGATTCTGTTTTTCGTGTGTTGTTTGCTTATTTTGATGAATCTATGGCTAGTATCGGGGGGTATGAACCATAGAGAAGTTGGAATACAGTGGGTTTAACACCAATATAAATAAATAATGATTTCATTACAGTACCATAAAGTGGTGGTTTGCTTTTTTATACTAACGGAGCTCGTGAGATTTTCTGTTGAGTTTTGTGTTGTGAAGTTTTCAAGTTTTGGGTAAAGATTTGACGAATTATGGAATAAAGAGTGGCAAGAGCCTAAGCTTGGGGATGCCCAAGGCACCCCAAGGTAAAATACAAGGACAACCAAAAGCCTAAGCTTGGGGATTCCCTGGAAGGCATCCCCTCTTTCGTCTTCGTCTATCGATAACTTTACTTGTGGCTATATTTTTATTCACCGCATGATATGTGTTTTGCTTGGAGCGTCTTGTATGATTTGAGTCTTTGCTTTTTAGTTTACCACAATCATCCTTGTTGTACACACCTTTTGGGAGAGACACACATGAATCGGAATTTATTAGAATACTCTATGTGCTTCACTTATATCTTTTGAGTTAGATAATTTTGCTCTAGTGCTTCACTTATATCTTTTTAGAGCACGGTGGTGGTTTTATTTTATATAAATTATTGATCGCTCATGCTTCATTTATATTATTTTGAGAGTCTTATAGAACATCATGGTAATTTGCTTTGGCTATAAAATTAGTCCTAATATGATAGGCATCCATGATGGATATAATAAAAACTTTCATAAAAAGTGCATTGAATACTATGAGAAGTTTGATATTTGATGATTGTTTTGAGATATGAAGATGGTGATATTAGAGTCATGCTAGTTGAGTAGTTGTGAATTTGATAAATACTAGTTCTAAAGTTTGTGATTCATGTAGCATGCACGTATGGTGAACCGTTATGTGATGAAGTCGGAGCATGACTTAATTTATTGATTGTCTTCCTTATGAGTGGCGGTCGGGGACGAGCGATGGTCTTTTCCTACCAATCTATACCCCTAGGAGAATGCGTGTAGTACTTCGTTTCGATAACTAGTAGATTTTTGCAATAAGTATGTGAGTTCTTTATGACTAATGTTGAGTCCATGGATTATACGCACTCTCACCCTTCCACCATTGCTAGCCTCTCTAATACCGCGCACCTTTCATCGGTATCTTACACCCACCATATACCTTTCTCAAAACAGCCACCATACCTACCTATTATGGCATTTCCATAGCCATTCTGAGATATATTTCCATGCAACTTACCACCGTTCCGTTTGTTATGGCACATTTCATCATTGTCATATTGCTTTGCATGATCATGTAGTTGACATCGTATTTGTGGCAAAGCCACCTTTATAATTCTTTCATACATGTCACTCCTGATTCATTGCATATCCCGGTACACCGCCGGAGGCATTCACATAGAGTCATATTTGTTCTAAGTATTGAGTTGTAATTTTTGAGTTGTAAGTAAATAAAAGTGTGATGATCATCATTATTAGAGCATTGTCCCAAGTGAGGAAAGGATGATGGAGACTATTATTCCCCCACAAGTCGGGATGAGACTCTGGACGAAAAGAAAAAAAGGAAAAAAGAGTCCATAAAAAAAGAGAAAAAGGCCCAAATAAAAAAATACAAAAAAATAAAAATGAGAGAAAAAGAGAGAAGGGACAATGTTACTATCCTTTTACCACACTTGTGCTTCAAAATAGCACCATGATCTTCATGATAGAGAGTCTCCTATGTTGTCACTTTCATATACTAGTGAGAATTTTATATTATAGAACTTGGCTTGTATATTCCAATGATGGGCTTCCTCAAATTGCCCTAGGTCTTCGTGAGCAAGCGAGTTGGATGCACACCCACTTAGTTTCTTTTGTTGAGCTTTCATACACTTATAGCTCTAGTGCATCCGTTGCATGGCAATACCTACTCACTCACATTGATATCTATTGATGGGTATCTCCATAGACCGTTGATACGCCTAGTTCATGTGAGACTATCTTCTTCTTTTTTGTCTTCTCCACAACCACCCTTCTATTCCACATATAGTGCTATGTCCATGGCTCATGCTCATGTATTGCGTGAAAGTTGTAAAAGTTTGAGAACATCAAAAGTATGAAACAATTGCTTGGCTTGTCATCGGGGTTGTGCATGATTTAAATATTTTGTGTGATGAAGATAGAGCATAGCCAGACTATATGTTTTTGCAAGGATAACTTTCTTTGTCCATGTTATTTTGAGAAGACATGATTACTTTGTTAGTATGCTTGAAGTATTATTACTCTTATGTCAACATTAAACTTTTGTCTTGAATCTTTCGGATCTGAACATTCATGCCACAATAAAGAAAATTACATTGAGAATTATGCTAGGTAGCATTCCACATAAAAAATTCTGTTTATCATTTACCTACTCGAGGACAAGCAGGAATTAAGCTTGGGGATGCTTGATACGTCTCCAACGTATCTATAATTTTTTATTGTTCCATACTATTATATTATCTGTTTTGGATGTTTAATGGGCTTTATATACACTTTTACATTATTTTTGGGACTAACCTATTAACTGGAGGCCCAGCCCAAATTGCTGTTTTTTTTGCCTATTTCAGTGTTTCACAGAAAAGGAATATCAAACGGAGTCCATACGGAATGAAACCTTTGGGAGAGTTATTTCTGGAACAAACGCAATCCAAGAGACTTGGAGTGGACGTCAAGAAAGAAATGAGGCAGCCACGAGGCAGGGAGGCGTGCCCCCACCCTCGTGGGCCCCTCGTGGCTCCCCTAACCGACTTCCTTCGCCTATATATATATCCATATACCCTGAAAAGATCCAGGAGCATCACGAAACACTATTTCCACCGTCGCAACCTTCTATACCCGTGAGATCCAATCTTGGGGCCTATCCTGGCGCTCTGCCGGAGCGGGCATCGATCATGGAGGGCTTCTACATCAACACCATAGCCTCTCTGATGAGTTGTGAGTAGTTTACCACAGACCTTTGGGTCCATAGTTATTAGCTAGATGGCTTCTTCTCTCTCTTTGATTCTCAATACAAAGTTCTCCTTGATCTTTTTGGAGATATATTCGGTGTAATTCTTTTTGTGGTGTGTTTGTCGAGATCCGATGAATTGTGGGTTCATGATAAAGATTATCTATGAACAATATTTGAATCTCCTCTGAATTCTTTTATGTATGATTGGTTATCTTTGCAAGTCTATTCGAATTATCAGTTTGGTTTGGCCTACTAGATTGATCTTTCTTGCAATGGGAGAAGTGCTTAGCTTTGGGTTCAATCTTGCGTTGTCCTTTCTCAGTGACAGCAGGGGCAGCAAGGCACGTATTGTATTGTTTCCATCGAGGATAAAAAGATGGGGTTTATATCATATTGCTTGAGTTTATCCCTCTACATCATGTCATCTTGCCTAATGCGTTACTCTGTTCTTATGAACTTAATACTCTAGATGCATGCTGGATAGCGGTCGATGTGTGGAGTAATAGTAGTAGATGCAGAATCGTTTCGGTCTACTTTGTCGCGGACGTGATGCCTATATACATGATCATGCCTAGATATTCTCATAACTATGCACTTTTCTATCAATTGCTCGACAGTAATTTGTTCACCCACCGTAATACTTATGCTATCTTGAGAGAAGCCACTAGTGAAACCTATGGCCCCCGGGTCTATTTTCCATCATATAAGTTTCCAATCTATTTTATTTTCCAATATTTACTTTCCAATCTATATCATAAAAATACCAAAAATATTTATCTTATTATTATCTCTATTAGATCTCACTTTTGCAAGTGGCCGTGAAGGGATTGACAACCCCTTTATCGCATTGGTTGCAAGATTCTTATTTGTTTGTGTAGGTACAAGGGATTTGCGTGTAGCTTCCTACTGGATTGATGCCTTGGTTCTCAAAAACTGAGGGAAATACTTACGCTACTCTGCTGCATCACCCTTTCCTCTTCAAGGGAAAACCAACGCATGCTCAAGAGGTAGCAAAGAACATTTACAGCTGTGGAACAAAAAATGTGTATGTGCGTGGGATGAGCACAAACAGCAGGAATTTGACCTACGAGCATTGTTGTTTGTAACCATCAATGACTTGCGTGCTCTTAGTAACTTTTCAGGATAGACAAACAAGGGATACCATGCATGCATGCACTGTTTAGATGATACCAAAAGTATATATTTGGATAAATGTAAGAAGAATGTGTACCTGGGATATCGTCGATTTCTTCCGATCAAGCATCTCTTAAGAAGGAAAGGCAAGCATTTCAAAGGTGAGGCACATCACCGGAAGAAGCCTCTCCACCGTACTGGTGATGATATACTTGATATGGTCAAGGATTTGAAAGTAATCTTTGGAAAGGGTCTTGGTGGACCATCTGTTCCAAATGACGCTGATGGACACACATCCATGTTGAAGAAGAAATCTATATTTTGGGACCTACCCTATTGGAAAGAACTACAGGTCCGCTCTGCAATCAACGTGATGCACTGATAACCCACAAGTATAGGCGATCGCAACGGTTTTCGAGGATGGAGTATTCAACCCAAATTTATTGATTCAACACAAGGGGAGCCAAAGAATATTCTCAAGTATTAGCAGCTGAGTTGTCAATTCAACCACACCTGAAAGACTTAATATCTGCAGCAAAATATTTAGTAGCAATGTAGTATGGAAGTAACGGTAACAGTGCCAAAAGTAATAATAGCAGTTTTGTAGCAATCATAACAGTGCCAACAAAAAAGTAAATTAACAAAGATCAATATGAAACAAGCTCGTAGGCAATGGATCAATGATGGATAATTATGTCGGATGGCATTCATTATGCGACAGTTATAACATAGCGCGGGCTGATAAAGCACATTAAATGCGTCGCTCAATGTACACATCACAACTTTCCCGGCAGGCCCTGTCAGGCTGCTTTGCCAGCTTCGCCTTCTTGCTTGACACGTCTCAGGATGGGTGTCGCTTGGAGGCATTTTTTGTAGGAATTGTGGCTGCCATGTGGCAGGGAGCAGCCACTTAGTCACTTAGGAGCTTGACACTGGACTGATCGACGACATGCATCACTGTGAGGTGGTGCGGTGGAGTGGTTTGCCTCCGTGAGCCCCGGCGGGCTTGCCGGGGCGACCTTGGGGGCTTGCTTTTGGGGTAACCCCAAACTCGCCGGGCTCGCCTGCCCGGCAAGGGAGGTTCTTCTCGTAGTAATACCTTGTCTCTCTGGCTAGTCTTGGTCCTCTTGATCTGCACGTTGGCCCTTCGAAGAACTTGATCCGTCGTGCTTTGATGTGATCTCCGTGCTGTAATCTTGTTCTTCGGCATGTGCACAGTCTGGGCAACGGACCCAGGGTTTGTTGCACCGACACATGAAGACACTCAAGCTAATAATAAAGAATCAGATAATGATGTTGAAATAGAACCAACTGTTAATCTTGGTAACCCACAACCCAAGAATAAAAGTTACGATAAAAGAGAACCATGGGTTCAAAAACATATGCCCTTTCCACCTAAATCAACTAAGGAGAAAGTTGATGAAGAATTTGAACGCTTTGCTGACATGATTAGGCTACTCTTTTTGGTCTTTGTGTGTAGGAGTTGTTTACGTGGTGTTGTGTGGTTCTCCTACTTGTTCGATAACCTTGGTCTCATCACTGAGGAAAATACCTACCGTAGATGTGCTGCATCATCGCTTCCTCTTTGGGGAAATACCGACGTAGTTCAAGCCGCATGACGTATCATCATGGACAATGGCTCTCAATTCACGAGTAGCCTCTTCAAAACATATTGTGCTAACCTTGGAATGCAGATATGCTACGCTTCGGTGGCATACCCACAAAGTAACGGCCAGGCCGAGTGCGCCAACGCGGAGGTCCTGAGGGGCCTCAAGGCGAGGAACTTCAAGAAGAAACTTGAGTCCTGTGTCGGATCACGGGTTCTGGCAAAACCCTTAAGGTTCAAACTTTGGGGTGCGCACAAACATCTCTCTCCCCCTAGCTCTCGCCGTCACTGCAATCTCAAAGATTAGCTCGCCGAACCCGAAGAACAAGGGACACAAGAGTTTATACTGGTTAAGGCCACCGATGTGATGTAATACCCTACTCTAGTGTGGTGTGGTGGATTGCCTAGTAGGCTTGAATGAACAAGTACAAGGGAAGAACTACCTCCTTAGAGAGGCGTTCTAGAGCTCAGTGAGCTTGTGAGTGTGAGGATGGTCTGAATGATCCGTCATCGGATTCCTTGTCCGGTCCGCCTGCTCTGTTGCCTCTCTCCTACGATGGTGGCAAATCCTATTTATAGTGGCCTTGTCCCTCTTCCCAAATATTAGGCGGGAAGGGATCCCACAACGGCCAATTTGAAGGGGGATAGCTAGTACAAGCTATCCTGACAAAAGGTGGTCTTCGCCTGCCAAAGGCTCCGGTGGTGACGCCGTCGTGGGCTTCGTGGTGACCTCCGTCCTACCGTCCTGCTGGTCTTGGTCTTGTTGCACCGATATGGAAACCTTTACCTGATGCCTTGGGACTCCTCGCCTGCACCTACTCCTTTAACACCGAAGAGGAAACCAGTACACTGCGCCCGCTGGCACCCACCTGGCCTTGGTCGTCATGGCTCACATCACGGGAACCTCACAAGGTGCCCCTCGCCTTGATCTCTCTGCTCCTCGCGAGCTAGCCTAGCGAGGCTGCCCCTAAGGAGGTCTTAAGTCATCTGTGTTGCGAGGGTCTTGAGTTTGCTGGGGAAGATGGGCCGTACAGGGCCGCTGGTGGAGCTACACCGTAGGCCGCAGGCAGGCAAGTCTGGGGACCCCCGTTCTCAAAACACCAAAATCTTGCGGCAGGGGTTGACTTGATGAGCTTCAGTCCGTGCTGTGGTCCATCCGCACCACCGCTACTAAGCCCACCGACGAGACCCTAGTTGAGGCGGTCCTCCCTCATGAGGTCAAACATCGCTCACCGCGGGTCTTGGAGTTTGACGAGGCAAGCCAGGACGCCTAGCGGGGGATGGACCTCGTTCTCGGGGAGGAGGGCCACCGCCAAGCCTCGCTCCATGCCGCGAGCTACCAGCAGGCGCTGTGGCGGTATCACTGCCATAGCGTCCGCTCCAGGACCCTTGAGGTGGGTGACCTCATACTGAGACGGGTGCTCTCCAAGGAAGGGCTTCACAAGCTCTCGCCTATGTGGGAGGGCCCATTCAGGATCACACGTGTCTCCAAGCTTGGCGTCGTGTGCCTGGAGACACATGGCAGGGTCCCCATCTAGAATGCCTAGAACATCCAGCACCTCCGGAAGTTCTATCCGTGATGAGCAAGAGCCACGCACCTCTCAAGTCTCCCCCCATGACACTCTCACGTAATAATGAGTGAGGATGTACATGCCCCAGAGTCTCCTGAGTGCCGCCCCTGGGCCTCACGGGGGCTCCCACCCACGTCCTAGTGGAAGCCCCATGATCCGCTCTGGCGGGAAGACCAGAAGACTAGTGTAGGTGCCGAACGCAGTTGTTCTTTTACTTTCTTTCTCTAGCTGGTTTGCCACTTGTTCGAATGAAATTTAAAGTTCTCGCTTCTTTATTTGAAAGGGGTTGGGAATTTTTTTCTCCTCGCAGCATTCGCTCTTTCAGGCTTCGCTTTAGGAAGAGTGGCAGTTGCCCGTCCCTCTCCCTCGCGCATCTCGCGCGTGGGGGCTGGGCACGGTGTGTGCGCTTGGGCCCGCCCACAAACACACCTCGCCAAAGCCTTGGTGCCCTAGCCTTTGGCGTCTTAATCCTCGCGCGACGCTATTAAATGAGCCAACGGGAACACACGCCCTCTTGAGTCCATGCCTCCAGGCATAGCGACGCGGCGTACCAGCGGCGACTGGCCCATGGTCGAGGGCTCGCGCGAGGCACATCATCTCCGGAGGTCCCATAACCCCGCAGCCATAGGGTGCCTCCTGAGGCTTGAGGACTTTCGGAACCCCAAGAAGGAAACCCGTGGTAGGACCTCTCCGAAATGAGGGGCGCGCAGGAGGTCCAAGCTCCAAAGAAGCACGCTCTCGCAGCGCGGGAATCTACCACAAGCACACTAAGCTAAGTCATCCCAATCACGATCAGCAAGAACCTGTCAATCAATAGTAACACGGATGTCAGGACGCAATATAAAAACAATAATATAACGCCGCAAGCGCCATAGTTCATTACACACCCCGACAGGGCTTTCTACTTTTTGATGCAGGAAAAAGAAAGAAGCAAAGCGGCCACGCGACCATCACGGCTCCTGAGACCCGGCTCCAGCAATGCCCGTGCTCACCCCGCAAGCCGGAGGCACTGGGTATATCAAGATCTTAAGACACAATAAAGCACCAGCGTTGGAGGCAAGTTTGGGGGCTACTGAGGAAGTTGGATTAGGGGGTCTTTGGCCTGCCGGCCTATCTCTTAGGGACGGATTGTTGGGCTGTGTTGCTAATGCTTGGTGGCCGAACATAAGTGGAGACCCCACATTTGGACAGGAGGCTTTTTGGTGCCTTGGTGTGTCCTCCAAGTCACCTTGAGAAGAATTGGCATGATTATCATTTCCTTCTAACCTACCATGTGTAACCCTAGTAGCCCTGATGTCTATATAAACTAGAGGGTTTGATCCGTAGAGGCTAGAAGAAAAACCATCGTCCTACTAGTTAGGGTTTAGTTCATATGATCTCGTGGTAGATCGACTCTGTAATCCTCATATGCGCAAGCAATATAATCAAGCAGGACGTAGGGTTTTACCTCTTAGAGAGGGACCGAACCTGGGTAAACATCATGTCCCTAGTCCCTTGTTCCCCATTGATACAAGATCCACAACTCGGGACCCCCTACCCAAGATCGACCGGTTTGACACCGACAGCATGCGTATGCATCCTTGGCCGCATAGGCGATGTAGGTTGGATTCAGAGGTACCTCCCACGTCTTCATGTCCTTTGTATTGACGTCCTATTTCATGTTGGCGAAGCAGGGGTGGATGAGGGCCATGGCAAGATTTACCACGGAGTCCTTCTCATGCCCGTTGCAAATGAGCTCCTGGATGTCGACGAGATTGTTGCACAAGATGGCCGAATTGTGAAGCACCCTCGCATTCTTCCTGCTTCCCATAGTAGCAAAGGCGCAACCATCGATGCAGAGGAAAGTGGTGAACTCTCCACAAGGCCTCATGGCCCTACAATACTGGTAGACAAGAGCCTTGTCGCGCACGCATAACTGGCGATGGTGATCTGCTGGTTCCTGTCAGGAGACAGACGGATGGGATAATCCCCCAGGTAACATTTTTTGGACCATTTATCATATAATGGAGAAATCCTTAGAAATGGTAGTGGAATCACGTATTTAAAGTGATAATCACCTACCATAAAAGATTGGAGCAAGAAGCCCAAAGAAGAAAGCGTCACTACACTTCCAGAGCAAAATACGGTGTTCCATATGACCGCACCCGCTCGTATGAGTGTCGTATGGAGTGTCGCTGCCGCCGCTAGATCAACTATTTTCACCTCGTTTAATCGGATCATGGATCAGACATTGAGAGAGAGAGAGAGAGATAGATAGATAGATAGATAGATAGATAGATAGATAGATAGATAGATAGATAGATAGATAGATAGGGGGAGAGAGAGAGAGAGAGAGAGAGCAGAAACTCATCCAGAAGACAGAACCCTAGCCTCTGGAGTTCATCCGGGGGAGGGATTGGCAAGGAGAAGAGAGAGATCTTCGTCACCATGCCCAAGGGGACTACAACATCATCATCATCATCATCATCATCATCATCATTATCATCATCATCATCATCCACATCCTTATCATTTGTAACATCAAGAACCCTAGTCGGCCATCTTGTGTGTGTCGGATTTCGGGTTCCGGCAGACCCTTGAGGTTCGAACACTGGGGTGCGCATAGAGATTCAACCCTCTACCGGCTCGCTCCTCGCCAAATCGCTAGGATCTAAACTACCAAACAAAACGGCACAAGAGACGCAAGATTTATACTGGTTCAGGCCACCATTGTGGTGTAATACCCTACTCCAGTGTGTGGTGTAGTGGATTGCCTCTTGGGCGGATGATGAACAATACAAGGCAGAACAGCCTCGCGAGGGTCTGTTCTTGGCTGGTGCGACAAACTACAGGGAGGAGTTCAATCGCTCTATCTACTGGTTTCTTGGTGAGGATCTCGATTGCTAGGTCAGGTCCATATGCCTCTACCCTGGGGGTGGCTAGTCCTATTTATAGGCAAAGGCCCTGGGCCTCTTCCCAAATATTGAGCGGGAAGGGCGCCAACAATTGGCCATTTTGAAGGGGAACAACGGGTACACTTATCCTGACTAAAGTTGGTCCTCGCCTGTCAAAGGCTCTGGTGGTGACGCTGGCTTGGGCTCCACAATGACTTCCTTCCGACCGTTGGGCTGGTCTTGGTCTTGTTGCACCGAAATGGACGCCTTTGCTTGATGCTCTCGTCTGCGCTTGCTCCCTTTGCACCAAAGAGGAAAGGAGGACACTGCGCGGGCTGGCGCCCGCTGGTGCCCTTGGTCGTCATGGCTTGCGTCATGGACACCTTGCGAGGTACCCCGCCTTGAACTCTCCCCCTCCTTGTGAGCCAACCTGACGAGACCGTGCCTGAGGAAGCTCCTTGTCGTCCGCCCCGCGAGGCTTGGCCCCTCGCGGGGGTCTTGAGCTTGTGTTGATGAAGATGGGCTGTGCTGGGCCTCCTTTGAGCCACGCCGCAGGCCGCAGGCAGGCAAGTCTGGAGACCCCCGTTCCTAGAACGCCGACAGTATCCCCCGGGCCCACGGCGCGCCCGAACTTCACTGAGCAGAGAGGCGAAAGGGAAAGTGCGAAGCGTCGCAGGCCCTAACAGCCTGCGGCATTGGGAGCCGCGTGGCGGTTAATTGGACGTGGGCGCCTCTGCAACCGCGCGAGTTGATAAAGGAGCGGCATCTCCCTTGCCTCCTTTACTTCCTCCAGTTGCTGCTCAGATCCCCTTTCTTGCGCCTCTCCTCCCTGCTTCCGAAATCTTCAGATCTACTCCGTCTGCGCACCCTAGCCAGTCATGGCGCCTCGCCAAGCCCCGGCCGGAGCTTGGTACTCGCCTGCCTTGGACTCGCCAAATGTGTCAGAGGCGAGCCTTGCCCAGGTGCGCCAGATGGCGGCGGCGCAGGGCATCGACGGGACGAAGGCGTTCAAGGCCGGCTCTACCATCCCTGAAGGCCGAGGGAGCACCTTCTATCCGCTCTTCGTGAGCGCCATCGTCGCCGGTCTGGTGCCTCCCTTTTCTGAGTTCTTCTTCTCTGTCATCCGCCACTATAATATTCAAGCTCTGCACCTCCATCCCAACTCCGTCCTTCTTCTGGCGATCTTCGCCTACTATTGTGAGGCTCACGTAGGGGTGAAACCCTCGGTGGCCTTGCTACGCCACTACTTCTCCCTCCGGACCTCCCGTGGTTCCGCCTCCGCGTGCGCGAGCTTCGTCGCGTACGGCGGCTCCATCGCCATTTTGAACCCTGGGAAGAGGATCGAGGGCTTCAAGAGCAAGTGGGTCTTGGTGGATGTTGGGCGCATCCACCCTCGGCTGATCCTGCCCATGGAGCACCCTGCGAGCTCTGACGACTGGTCCCGAGTGGAGCTTCTGGATCCCCGCGCGAAGCTGGTGTTGGAGAAGATGGACGCAGATCTGAGGCCGGCCAGCGTGGCGGCGGCGAAGCTGACCGGTGCGTCGCTGCTGAGGGAGTTCTTGGAGCATCAGCTGGCTCCGCTCCGTTAGTACTCGCTTCCGATGTGGAGGCCTCACCCGAGCCCCGTGGTCTTGGCAGATGAGGATCTGGCTGCGGTCCTCAAGTCCTTGGTTGGGGGCGAAGTGGCGAGGCTGGAGGGCGCTCCTACGCCCCTGTTCCTTCGCGCGGATTGGGAGCAGGTAGTGGGGTCCATGCCTGTCTTCAACGGGGACGGGCCCATGCCCGCGGAGGCTCCAGAGGACCTGGTGGACGTGTCCTCCGACGACTCCAGCAAAGAGAAGGAAGAAGGGGAGCGGGAAGAGGGGGTTGACTCAGAGGCAGAGTCAAGGGCTCCTCCCCTTCGGCGCAGGTCCCGCACTCTCCGCCTCCCCTAGAGTGACGATGACGAGGATGAGGATGGGTAGGGCGGCGGGAGCCTGCCTCCGATCCCGAAGAAGGACCGGACTGGGTTGATCCCCCGCGGGTCTGCCCCGGCCCCGAGGCGATCCGCAGGCGCGCCTCTTGCTCCCGAGCTCCTTGAAGCTGATCCTAGCAGCCGGCTCTCAGGCTTTAAGTACGGCCGGAGGCTGCTTGAGCCCACCAGCGACAACCTGTAAGTGCTTGATTCCTGTCTTGATTATTGTTCTGTTGCCGAGACTTGATGCTCGTATCTTCCGGCCAGGCTGGCGCCCGTGGCAAAGAAGCCGAAGGGAGCTCCTGAGGTCCCATCCGTGGCAGTGCCTCTGCCCGAGAAAGAAGGTGACTGTGACGCGCAGGCCTCTTCTGCCCGGGCATCCTTGCGAGGCCAGGCTGAGCCTGCTGGGGCGAGCTCAGCCCCATTGGCCCAGGAGACTCCTGAGGTGCCCTTGCCTGACGCCGCCACCACAGCCGTCATGGCGCAGCAGGTTCCGTCTTAGAATACTGTGGTCACGCGGCCGTCTTCTCCTCCTACTCCACCGACTGCTGCTTCCCCGAATATTGTTCTGGATCGCGCCATTGCCGGTCTGGACTGTCTGCAGTAGGATCTTCTGGGCACCGACCCTCGTCTAGTGGCCGGGCGCTTGGAGCTGGCTTCTGGTTGGATTCGCTCTGATGCTTCGATATGGGCGGTGCTGGTCCAGGCCTTGACGGCTTGCGACAAGGAGAAACAGGCTATCCTTGAGGCGAAGGTTGCCCGCGATGCTGCCCTGGGGGAGGCAGCTAGTGTCCAAGGTCACTGTGAGACGCTGGAGAGCGAGCTGAATGGCATGCAGAACCAGCTTGCCGAGGAGGCCCGCCTTCGCCAAGAGCAGGAGGAAAGCATGAAGGCTCGCGAGGCGGCCGTCAAGGACCTGGAGGCCAAGCTCAAGAGGCACCATGGCCGCCTAGGCGTGCTGGAGCAAGAGCTGGAGGCGAGGAAGGTTGAGCTGGACGGCAAGGCCCGGGTTCTCGCCGAGGATCGTGTGGCCTTCGCGGATATGGAAGAAAAGGCTCACACTTCGCTGAAGACACTTTATGACAGCGGCCTTGAGAGCCCGCTGGCCGGCGAGGAGGATGGCCCTGCCAAGCTGCTTCCCTTCCTGGTTCGCGCCCTTCAAGACGTCACCCTTGGTCTTGGCCCTACGGCTGAGGCCGAGTCACGCATCTTGTCTTCTGCAGCGCTGACGCGGGTCTTCACCCACATCTATCTTCGTGACCCCAATATCGACCTCGACAGCTTGCTGGAGCCAGTAAGCGGCGAGCGTGCCGCTGCCGCTGCTGAGGCCGTGAAGGGTCGTGCGGAGGCTCTGTTGGGGAAGTTTCGGGCCTTCAGTACCAAGCCGAAGCGGAGCGCTGCTAGCCCTGCTGTTCCACAAGGCGAACCTGCTCCGTGCAGCTCCCCCGCCGGCAAGTGACTCCGTCGTGGCTCCCGTCCTTCTTTTAATTCCTGCGCATGTACCATGCCTCGAGGAGGCGTTAAAACTTATGTTTGATGTTGTGATAACAGTATGGACTGTAATATTTGCTTTTAAATTCCCTGAAATTTGCATTATTCCGTCCTACTTGCTTATGTTCTACGCCGGCAGAGCCCGGCCCCGCGCATACCTCAGCCGCCATTGGCCCCGACCGGAAACCAGGACGGGACCAAGGAGTGAGGGGCTACGTGACAAGTTAGGCTCATGAGTCGCGATGCTCAGGAGTCCCCCTTGGTGCTCGAACAGCAAGTAGGGAGGTGAGATGTGGGGGTGACTCCTTAGGGAGGTGAGATGCGGGTGGATCTGCCGTTCTACGTCTACAGAGCCCGGCCCCGCGCATACCTCAACCGCCGTTAGCCTTTCGGAACTAAGGAGTGAGGGGCTACGTGACCAGTTAGGCTCCTGAGTCGCGATGCTCAGGAGTCCCCCTTGACGCTCAAACGGCCTTCGTACCTTGGCTCCGCTCGGGGAGGGACGTGCGACGAACCAGGCCCGGGGGGGCCTGGCCAGGTGGCGTGCGTCTGGGCGTGACCCAGGCGCAAGCCCCCGTGCCCAGCCCCTTCGCGCGGCACTCCCGAGGGGAGGCGTTGCGACAAGGCCAGACAGTGAGCTCCGGGCTCCCTGAGGTTGATGCGGCCCGGAGGCCACCCTCAGTTGTTTATCACCAGCGCGGAGCATAGCGCTTCCGTATGCATACGGGCATAGCCGCTCCTCGGTAGTGTCGTCAGCCAGCACGGAGCATGGTGCTTCCACTGGTGCGTGGGAGGGGGCTCCCCTCCGGGAGGAGCCCCCGGGGCGTATACAGCCCCACCCTGACACGTGGCTGGCACGGTAGGGCTTGACGAGGTGTATCTGGGCACCCGTGAGCCAGCGCGGGACTCACGGGGCCCTACCTCAAGGCGGGTTTCGCCTGGCTCTGGGCCTTATCTTGGAGTGCGTTCCTGCAAATTTGGCCAGATGCCTGTGCTCTACGTCTTCGGGTCCCGGCTCTCGGGCTGGTCTCAGCCGTCGCTGGCATGCTAGGTCGCGATGCCATGGACAAGACCAGAGGGTGAGGGCCGGAGAGCCGGTAGGAGCCCTGAGTAGCGATGCTTAGGCACCCCCCCTTTAACGCGCAAGCTGGGTTAGATGTTGAAACTCTACATCCTCGGGTCCCGGCTCTCGGGCTGGTCTCAGCCTTCGCTGGCATGCCACACTACTAGGAAAAGGGCTATAGATGGAATTGACACTAATGGCGCACCACACATGTGGTGCGCCATTACTATATACTAATGGCGCACCATGTGTTGGTACGCCATTAGTGTCCAAATACTAATGGCGCACCACATCCACGGTGCGCCATTAGTAAAAATAATTTTTTTTAATTTTTTTCAAAACTACTAATGGCGCATCGTGGCATGGTGCGCCATTACTAGTTCAACTAGTAATGGCGCACCATGCCACGGTGCGCAATTAGTAACTCGGCCACCACTTCCACCGAATGCATCCCCCCCCCCTGTGGATCGCCTTTTCAGTTTAAAAAAAATAAAAGAAAATGATGAAAATGTCAAAAAAATAAAAGAAAATAATTTTCCCATGTGATATGTGGTCTATTTGTTGGGAAAATTTGCAAATATGAATTTCGACTTCATTTGCAAAATCTCGCGAGAATTTGTAAAAATGGGCATAACTTTTGCATACTAACTCGGATGAAAAAGTTTTTTATATGAAAAATCATCTACTCGAAAGTTACATCCAAATTTAACTGGGGGAACCCCGTTAAACATTTTCAAAATCCTCAAAAACCTAACAGAAAAAAGATACGGGGCTTTTAAGATCTGGAGAGGCAAAAAAATTCAAACTTACTAATGGCGCACCTACCCATGGTGCGCCATTAGTATCTTCCCGCCTTCGAAATTCAAAATAAGTCAAAGAAAATAAAAAAAAGTTACTAATGGCGCACCTGCCCATGGTGCGCCATTAGTATCTTCCCTCCTTCAAAATTCAAAATAAGTCAAAAAAATAAAAAAAATACTAATGGCGCACCTGACCATGGTGCGCCATTAGTATCTTCCCGCCTTCAAAATTCAAAATAAATCAAAAAAATAAAAAAAAAGTTACTAATGGCGCACCTGCCCGCGGTGCGCCATTAGTATGCCGTATATATGGCTGGCGGTCCTCTCCTCCTTATCTCTTCATTCCACCTCTCCTACACTCCATCTCCTCCTCTCCTCCACTCCATCTTCCCTTCTCTCCTCCACCATACTACCCTCCTCCTCTCCAGCGACCTCCTCCTCCTCTCCGGCGACCTCCTCCTCCCTCCTCTCCTCTCCTCCCCTCCCCTCCCCTCCCCTCCCCTCCCATCCCCTAACGGTTTCTTCTCCCTCCTCTCCGGTGAGCTCCTCCTCCCTCCTCTCCGGTGAGCTCCTCCTCCCTTCTCTCCGATGAGCTCCTCCTCCCTCCTCTCCGGTGAACTCCTCTCCAGCGACCTCCTCCTCCTCCTCTCCGGCGATGTAGGCGAGCACCTCTCCGGTGACCTCCTCCTCCTCCTCTCCGGTGAACTCCTCTCCGGCGAACTCCTCTCCGGCGAACTCCTCTCCGGCAAAAGAACACGACAAAAGAACATACAAGATCCAAAAACAGGAACAAAGTTTGAAATAATGTCGTGCCAAAAAACGAGCAAAAAAACGAGCAAAAAATGGGCAAAAAATCACGATCCAGATCCAGATCCAGATTCAAAAAACAAAAAAATTCAAAAATACTAATGGCGCACCGGTGGCCTATACTAATGGCGCACCGGTGGCCTATACTAATGGCGCACCGTGGCCTATACTAATGGCGCACTGCCTGGTGCACCATTAGTATACCAGATACTAATGGCGCACCTCAGGTGCGCCATTAGTAATAAATACTAATGGCGTGGTACTAATGGCGCACCGGTGGTGCGCCATTAGTAGGCAAAACCGGTGCGCCATTAGTAGGCCTTTTTCTAGTAGTGCCAGGTCGCGATGCCATGGACAAGACCAGAGGGTGAGGGCCGGAGAGCCGGTAGGAGCCCTGAGTCGCGATGCTCAGGCACCCCCCCTTTAACGCGCAAGCCGGGTTAGATGTCGAAACTCTACGTCCTCGGGTCCCGGCTCTCGGGCTGGTCTCAGCCGTCGCTGGCATGCCAGGTCGTGATGTCGTGGACAAGACCAGAGGGTGAGGGCCGGAGAGCCGGTAGGAGCCCTGAGTCGCGATGCCCAGGCACCCCCCCTTTAACGCCCAAGATTCCGACACCCAGGAGAAAAAGGCACCAAATAACAAGCATGGTGGATCGAAAGCATAGCCCTAAGATAAACGCAAGAAGGGTACATGCCGCTGGGTCAGGCCCGAGCGGCTTGGGGATGATGCAGCCCGAGGGGCGCCCCCAATAAGGTAAGCCAGGAACATGAAATAAAAGGGATACATGCCGCAGGGACGGACCCACGCGGCCTGGGAATAATGTGGCCCTGAGGGCGCTCCCAGCCAGAAATGAAACTTAAAAGATGTCACCTTATGATGTTGGGGACGAAGGGGTGTTGGTGTAGCAGACTCGGTGGGCTGCGGGAGCCGATCCTCACGAGCCCCCAGGCCCAGGGGCCTTTGGAGGCTCCGGAGGCGCTGGCGGCTCCTCGCGGGCCATCTCCATCTCCGCCAGGGCTGCGGCATGCCTAACCTCTTGAGCCTCCAAGATGGCCCTCATGAGACGCTGGTGCGCAGCAGCCGCGTTCGGCAAGCCGTAAGGCATGCACACGTAGCTGTGGGGCGGACCTTCGCAACGTCCCACTTGCGAGGGCCAGAGGCACTCTTGAGACGCGGCTCGGTTGAGCCCCGGTATGTCGATGCAGACGTGCAGCCCACCATCCTCGCCTGGATGGGAGGCCACAGCGGGTAGGCGGTGGCTGCCTCTCATGACCCTTGACTCCTGTAACTCCCGAATGGCCTTGCTGACGAACTCCTGAGGGTTTGGCACTCCTTGCTTTGCTCCTTCTTGAGGGAAACGTGCTTCGAAGCACGCCTCCACGTGGTGCCCAAGCGCCTCCCTCGTGACCTTGGCGAGGTCGACGGCCCTCCAGGGGAGAGCCCCCGAGCCCTGCCTGAGGAGGGCGTCGGGCGCGCTTCCCTATGCGATGGAAGGAGGCTCCCCTGGGCAGGCGCGGGCCCTGAGGGGCCTGCCTCCTGAGGGGTCGGGCCGGTCGATGTCTTCTTCTTCTTGGGTGCGGCCTCGGGAAGCCTCCTGCTTCCGCGGTCTGGGTCTTCCAGTGATGCGGCCTGAAAGGCTCGCTCCAGGGAGCACACTGCGTCTCTCTCTTCACAGGGCACCGTGATGACCCCGCCGCTTCCTGGCATCTTGAGGACATTGTAGCCGTGGTGGGTCACGGCCATGAACTTGGCCAGCGCCGGGTACCCGAGGATGGTGTTGTACGGCAGGCGAATGTGGGTGACGTCGAAGTCGATGAGCTCGGTGCGGTAGTTTTCACGTGCCCCGAAGGTGACAGGAAGGCGGACCTGCCCGATCGGGACCGTGGAGCCGTCGGTGACTCCGGAGAAGGGCTTGGTTGGCTGAAGCTGACTGTAGGGCACTTGAAGATTGTTGAACGTTTCCACGGACAGGACGTTGAGCCCTGCCTCGCCGTCGATGAGGGTCTTGGTGACTAGGACGTTGTTGATGATTGGGGAACAAAGCATCGGGAGGACTCCGGCTGTGGCCGCGCACTTGAGATGATCCGCTGAGCTGAACGTGATGGCGCATGTCGACCACCTGAGAGGGCGCGTTGCCTCGAGCTTGAGGAGGACTGCATTCACTTCGCGGGCGAACTGCTTGAAGATGCGCTGAGAGGCTGGGGCTTGAGCTCTGCCCAGGATGCATGCGATTGTGCGTGGTTCCTGGAAGCCCCCAGTCCCCTCGTCCTGATGACGGTCTTCATTTCTCCTTGGCTGCAGCGGCAGCGGAGGGAGGCCTGCGTTCCCTTGCGGGCGATCCTCGCGAGGCTGATCCCTCCAGCCTCCCTCGCGAGGCGGGTCCTGCCAGCGATCCTCGCGAGGTTGGTCGCGCCACCCTTGGCGCGGGCCGCGGTCTTCCCAACGTCCTGCATTCCTTCCTCCTCCTTGGCCGTAGCCCCGGTCGCTGCGGTCGGGACGTCTGCCGACCCTTCCTTCATGCACGGCCCGGAGCTCTTGGCATTCATTGGTGTTGTGGGTGTGGAGGTCGTGGTACAGGCAGTACCGACTGCCCTTGGAGGGTTCGGGCTGATCTCTGCCCCGCTTGATGTCTGGCTCGGCCGCGAGTACGGCAGCTCCCTTGCGCTTCACGTCCTTGGCCTTGGGCTTCTTCTCTTTGGGGTCCGCAGCAGGCAGCTCAAGGAGGGAGAGGCGCCCCTCCTCAGCCCTGGCGCACTTGGTCGCCAAGTTGAACAGCTCCAAGGAGGTGCACAGGTCTTCATGCATCGCCAGCTCCTCCTTCATCTTGACGTCGCGCACAGCGTCGGAGAAGGCAGAGATGATGGCCTCCTCCGTCACCTTGGGGATCTTGAGGCGCGCGTTGTTGAAGCGCTGGATGTACTTCTGCAGGGTTTCCCCTGGTTGCCGCTTGATACGGCGCATGTCGCTCATCGCGGGTGGCCGGTCGCGAGTACCCTGGAAGTTGGCGATGAAGCGGGTGCGCATCTCGTCCCAGGAGGAGATCGTGCCTGGGGCCAAATTCAGGAGCCAGGTGCGGGCTCCATCCTTGAGCGCCATGGGAAACCAGTTCGCCACGACCTTTTCGTCTCCGTTGGCAGCCTCGATGCCCAACTCGTAGAGTTGGAGGAACTCTGCAGGGTCAGCTGTGCCGTCGTAGCGAGGAGGCAGGTCTGGCTTGAACTTGCTGGGCCACGCGACGCTGCGCAGCTCAGAGGTGAAGGCGCGGCAGCCCGCCGTGGCCATAGGGGGCCTTGGGCGACGGAGAGCTTGGTCCTGCGGGTCCCCATGCGCAGCGCAGGGTCTTGACGTGCTGGAGCAGGGAGCGCTCGGGCAGCTTCTCGAGGGCGAGGGACTTCTTGGGAGCTCTGCTCTTGCCGCGCTGGCGCCTAACGGAGCGGGTTCCGCCCAGGGGCCGCGCACCTTGGGGCCAGGGCGCCTTCTTGAGGAGGAGGTGGCTGAGGCGCCCCAGGAGCTTCATTGCCCGCGCAGGGCGGGGAGCGGTGCAGCGAGAAGGACGACGCGGGGGCGCCTCCGGCGGCACGGACGAGCTCGCGACTCGGTCGAGACATTCTTCGTAGACATCATCGATGGGCGGTAACGCAGGAGCTCGTTTGCTGCGATGAGCGCAGCTCAGGCCTCCATGGCCGCGCGGGGCGCGCGTGACGAAGAACCAGCGGGGGTGAGCGAGGGCGTGGCAGTGCGGCCGTCCCGCCTCATGGATGGATGCTGGGACGATGCTTGCTGTTCGTTCCCCGCCGGGCCGGTGGCGGCGTTGACGGTAGTTGACGGGGAACGACGAGGGCGCCCACCGACGGGAGCCGTCTGGGCGACATGGGAAGCGAGGGCGGCTCGGCGCTCGGCGCGAGCCCGTCGAGCGTCAGACATGGATGTGATGGTCGGAGAAGAACGAGATGACGGAAGACAAATTCCGGCGCACCCCTACCTGGCGCGCCAAATGTCGGATTTCGGGTTCCGGCAGACCCTTGAGGTTCGAACACTGGGGTGCGCGCGGAGATTCAACCCTCTACCGGCTCTCTCCTCGCCGAATCGCTAGGATCTAAACTGCCAAACAGAACAACACAAGAGACGCAAGATTTATACTGGTTCAGGCCACCATTGTGGTGTAATACCCTACTCCAGTGTGTGGTGTGGTGGATTGCCTCTTGGGCGGATGATGAACAATACAAGGCAGAACAGCCTCGCGAGGGTCTGTTCTTGGCTGGTGCGACGAACTGCTGGGAGGAGTTCAATTTCTCTATCTACTGGTTTCTTGGTGAGGATCCCGATTGCTAGGTCAGGTCCAGATGCCTCTACCCTGGGGGTGGCTAGTCCTATTTATAGGCAAAGGCCCTGGGCCTCTTCCCAAATATTGAGCGGGAAGGGCGCCAACAATTGCCATTTTGAAGGGGAACAGCGGGTACACTAATCCTGACTAAAGTTGGTCCTCGCCTGTCAAAGGCTCTGGTGGTGACGCCGGCTTGGGCTCCACAATGACTTCCTTCCGGCCGTTGGGCTGGTCTTGGTCTTGTTGCACCGAAATGGACACCTTTGCTTGATGCTCTCGCCTGCGCTTGCTCCCTTTGCACCAAAGAGGAAAGGAGGACACTGCGTGGGCTGGCGCCCGACTGGCGCCCTTGGTCCTCATGGCTTGCGTCATGGGCACCTCGCGAGGTATCCCGCCTTGAACTCTCCGCCTCCTCGTGAGCCAGCCTGACGAGACCGTGCCTGAGGAAGCTCCTTGTCGTCCTCCCCGCGAGGCTTGGCCCCTCGCGGGGGTCTTGAGCTTGTGTTGATGAAGATGGGTTGTGCTGGGCCTCCTTTGAGCCACGCCGCAGGCCGCAGGCAGGCAAGTCTGGGGACCCCCATTCCCAGAACGCCGACAGTGTGTTATTCGAATCATTCATCCATGCATGCCATTACACTTGCCATGATGTTTGTTATCTCCATGTGTGAGTACACCCCTAGTTCTTGGGAACATGGATGAACCTTGGTATGTGTAGGATCCGGAACATTATTATGGATATGAGATCCTCTGTTGAATGCTTAGTTTAATAACTTCATGGATGTTGTGAAGGGGCCCTACTTAGCATTTGTGCCTTATGGCAACAGAGTATATCACTATTGTTGTGGGGGGCTAGGACGCAAAGGTAATTTGAGGTGAGAGTAAAATCCTATTGCTCCCAACCTTTGCAATTGATCGGAGAATTACGCAGAACCCTTAGAGAGGCCGCGTCCACGGGATAACCCTTAATTATCATGAGTTTTAACCCTTAGTTGGATACTATGATGGTGGTGCACGTGGCACGAAGTCTACCTCAAGTAGAACATGTATTGTACCTGGCTCCGCCCAGCGTAATCGTCAATAGTGGATCAAGTATCCATCCCATACTATGCCTAAGAATAGGTTAGCTAGAAACATATCAATGAGGATTCCAGACTCCCCGAGAACGCCTTACTCCTCTGTTGTTTTGTTAGTCACTCTAGTAACAAGTCTTTATTTACTTTTATGTTCTTTACTTCAAATTCGCTCCACTACCCAATTACAATTTATATCCGCCCTCACTTTGCTTTATGTCTCCAATTATCTGCAGGCACACAAACACATAATTCACTATAAGAGGCAAAAGTCTGATTCATGTGCTCCCTGTGGGATCGATACTCTTACTTCAAAAAGGCTACAACTAAACCTTATGAACTTGCAGGCCATTTCTGACGCCGTTGCCGGTGAGTTGAGCACTTTTGGGCTTTGTCTTGAGTTTTGGATTATTTATGTTCTAACGGTTTTTGCAGAATGCAAGCAACCATGGTACTTCAAGAAAAAATTTGTCAGGTAGGTGTGGAATTAGTAGCAGGACCGGTTCGAGGAGAGAACTTCATATCTGTTGGTCTTGACCTATCTAGTAAAGTATTTGAGATAAACCCTCGGTTAATTGATATGGTGAAAGAGAATACATTCTAAGGTGATGCAACTGAATGTCCTTATAAACATATTAAAAGCTTTAACACTGTGTGCGTGGAACTTTTTAGTTGTAGGATTTAACTAGTGAGGAGATAAAAGCCAAATATTCCCATATTCACTTGAAAGAGGAGCTGCTGAGTGGCTATCACGTCATCCCGTAAGTACCTCGGGTAATTGGCCAAGATTATTATCTGCATTCTATGCTTGTTATTACCCTCAAGGAAAGTTATATACAATAAGAAGGAAGATCAACAACTTTGGACAACGGTCAGGTGAGGAACTAGTACATGCTTATATAAGGTATTGAGGTGTCTCTCTGCATGTCCTGGACACCATTATCATGATTGCTTAATTGTGAACTTCTTTTATGGCGGACTTGACTCTCAAAGTAAATAGGTATTAGATCTTACTTCCAATGGTTCTTTTATGGGAACCGAGATCTCAGAGGCCTGGAATTTGCTTGATGGAATTCAGCATAATGCTGAGAGTTGGTACTTGCGTTCAAAGGAGAAGACTAAGGTTGATCTTGTTTATGATAGTATTAAGTCTTTCCTTCGAACAAAGGAGATGAAAGACGTTCGTCATGAGCTAAATATTGGAACTGACCCCATATTGCATATCTTGAAAGATTTTTCTGAGTTATCTGCATTTACCAGATAAAAACTTTGTAAGGCATACTAGGGAATCTAAGGCTGTTTGCATGGTAGAAGCAATTACGAAGAAAAGACTACTCCACCTCCGAACTGAAAATAAGCTTACCGTAAGCAGAAGGTAAAAAGCTAGAAGGATCACTTTTAGCTAAGGGTAAAAAGAGCATCAAGAGGGAACAATGTGGGATGCCACCTTATGTTGATATTCTGAAATAACTTGCTACACCCATATCAATTGTGAATAAATAAGTCTATCTAGATGAAGACACCACTTCTTGTCTCAAAGGGTGTACCGAAGGTAAGGATGCAGGTAAAGAAATTTTATCATGTTCCTTCGGATGCAAGCCCTATTTTGGGTTGTGTGACCCTGGTTCTCCAGTCAATATTCTTCCTTACACTCTTTATGCAAAAAAAATTATGAAGAAATTTCTCCGTGTCTTCTTGAGACAACTGTTTGTGCTATTAAGCGTGGAGATAAAACTGATAGGAAACCATGTGGCATCTAGGGGTACCATGATGATGTCTTCACGAAGAAAACGGCACCCGTGAGCGTTGCCGTCGTCCACTACAAAGTGCGGAGCTTTTAGTCGGCATCTCCCCTGTGCCACCACGAGGTCTCTAGGGCAAAGTGTGGCAAGTTCAGAGCTCCAAATTTGGAGGCGCCGCCACTGCCAGTGACAGAAAGCGCGCCCAAGCCACCCGACACTCCAGCTCCTGCTGCCCACATGGCTAAGATGGAAAGCACCGCCATGGTACCTTCCTGAGGCCAACCATGTGGACCACACTCCATGGTCGCCGCCTTGGCATCCAGGTCAGACAAACCACCAACCATCCACATCACAATGTACCCACCACAGTAGGAAGAGTAAAAACGCGCGTTCTTTCATTCCTAGCCCGACATCAGCCACAGATTTGGGTCAATGCCTCCGCGATAAGAGGCGCATGCTCCTACGTTTCCACCCAATCCCGGTGGATTGAGGGAGACACCAACTGAAAGCACAAGTGCTCCCTGGGTGATTTTGGTAATTAATGTCAACATATCTCTTGTTGGACTAATACTTTTGTCTAGTATATTTGAGAGAGTTCAACAAAGGTGTGGCATGGACAAGAGGATGTGGAACCACTTCAAGATGCTAAGGACAGAAGATTGGCAAAAGCTCAAAAGCTCAGGACTCTTCATTTTCATTTTAGTGATCCAAGATCACATTGAGTCCATAGGAAAACCAATACTATTAAAAGGGGATGAGGTGTTGCTTAATGGCTTGCTTGCTCAAAGTGCTTAGTGATATGCTCCAAAGCCCTCAACCACTTTCTCATTTCCACATATGTCCCAAACCAAAAGTCAAACTCGGCCCCACCGATTTGATCTATCTGGCGCCACCGAGTTCACTTGACATAGTCTCTCCCATAAACCCTAATCAATTCGGTCTCAGCGATGGGATCTCGGTCTCACCAAGATGGGCTTGCAAAGTCTCTGTTGCCTGTTGTAATTATTTCGATCTCACTGAGATATGCAATCGGTCCCACCGAGTTCGCTTGACCAACTCTCTGTTTCGCTTATTACCAAAATCGGTCTCACCGAGTTTGTGTAATCGGTCAAACCGAGTTGAGGTTTTACCCTAACCCTAGCACATCGGTCCCACCAAGTTGATCATATCGGTCCCACCGAAAAGCCTAACGTTCACATTTTGAACCAAATCGGTCTCACCGAGTTTCTCGATTCGCTCCCACCGAGTTTGGTAAATTTTGTGTAACAGCTAGATTTTGTGTGGTGGCTATATATACCCCTCCACCCTTCCTCCATTCGTGGAGAGAGCCATCAGAACGTGCCTACACTTCCAGGATTCATTTTCTGTGAGAGAACCACCTACTCATGTGTTGAGACCAAGATATTCCAATCCAATCACACGAATCTTGATCTCTAGCCTTCCCCAAGTTGCTTTCCACTCAAATCATCTTTCCAACAAATCCAAATCTGTGAGAGAGAGTTGAGGGTTGGGGAGACTATCATTTGAAGCACAAGAGCAAAGAGTTCATCATCAACACACCATCTATTACCTTTTGGAGAGTGGTGTCTCCTAGATTGGTTAGGTGTCACTTGGGAGCCTCCGTCAAGATTGTGGAGTTGAACCAAGGAGTTTGTACGGGCAAGGAGATCGCCTACTTCATGAAGATCTACCCTAGTGAGGCAAGTCCTTCGTGGGCGATGGTCGTGGCGGGATAGACAAGGTTGCTTCTTCATGGACCCTTCGTGGGTGGAGCCCTCCGTGGACTCACGCAACGGTTACCCTTCGTGGGTTGGAGTCTCCATCAACATGGATGTACGATAGCACCACGTATCGAAACCACGGAAAAAATCTTCGCGTCTCCAATTGCGTTTGCACACTCCAATCCCATCCCTTTACATTCTTGCAAATTGCATGCTTTACTTTCCGCTGCTCATATACTCTTGCCATGCTTGCTTGAAATGTATTGTGAATGTTTAAACTTGTGCTAAAACTCCACCTTAACTTGAAGAAATTAAAAACTGCTACTTTTCTTTGTTGAGGGTCTAATCACCTCCTCTAGACACCTCTTCTTGATCCTTTCAATTGGTATTAGATCCTTGGTCTCCATTGCTTTGGTTTAAACACCATTGGAGGAAGATGGATGAGTCTACTTTGGGGGGTCTTAGACGTAGATTGCCTATACTTGATCGAGAGTCCTTTCATGAATGGAAAAAATGAGATGCTCTAGATTTTTAATGAATATCACTTGAACAAGTACATTACTAGCCCTTGTGCACCCCTTGTTGATCCTTTGCATCCTATCCTTGATGAGTCTATTGACATGATCCGCAACCTTAGAACTGTCAATCTTATTACTAGAGGTTTGCCTAGAAATTTGTTTGGTTGCTTGCCTACTCTTGATTGTGCTTACACTATATGGAAATTTCTTGAGGAACAATTTCCAAACTATTCTTGCTAATTCTAGATGTGATTCTTCATAAGTCTATTGCTTTAAGTAAGATGAATTCCAATGATCCTAAGTTTGGTGATTGTTTAGTTGAGATTTGTGACCTTATGTGTGACAAAGGAGATGTTGGAATCATTAGCAATATCATCTCCGAAAGCCATTAGAATTCATAAAGATGAACATTGTGATGATCATTTATCTAATGAATCACTCTCTCTAGGAATTTATCAATCACAAGACGATGTTGAACATGGATACTATGATGAGGATGATGATAGTGACTTTGATCTCGATGAGTCTATGAGACACTTTGGTCTTATGGAAAATCTTCGCGGCTACATGGATGGAGGAAAGGAATGGGTTCTTGATAGTGGATGTACTGATCACATGATCGGAGACAAGGATATGTTTCGTGAGCTTGCTGGAACAACGACCCTCGAAAGTATGTCACCTTTGGTGATAACTCAAAGGGTAAGGTGGTTGGCCTTGGTAAGGTGGCCATCTCACATGATAGCTCCATTCAAAATGTCATGCTCGTTGAATCTCTTGGCTACAATTTACTTTCTGTATCTAGACTTGCTGACTTTGGCTTCAATGTCCTATTTACTGAAGTAGATTGCCAAGTGTTTCGTAGAGATAATCATAATATGGTATTTACCAGTATACTTAGAGGTGATCTATATATTGTTGATTTCACTAAAAAGGCTCAACCTAGAACTTGCTTTATTGCTAAATCTTTTAAAGGTTGGTTGTGGCATAGAAGGTTAGGTCATGTGGGCATGCGGAATCTTAATAAGCGTATTAAAGGTGATCATATCCTTGGAGTGAAAGATGTTATATTTGACAAGGATAGATTGTGCAATGCTTGTCAAGCAGGAAAACAAGTTGGAGGAAATCACCCCGTGAAGAACATCATGACCACGAGAAGACTGCTCGAGCTACTTCATATGGATCTCTTTGGTCCCAATGCCTATAAAAGTCTCAGTGGAAACTCATTTGGTTTAGTCATGGTTGATGATTTTTCAAGATTTACGTGGGTGTTCTTTCTTGATAATAAATCGAAGGTCCAAAAGATCTTCAAGAACTTCACTAGGAAGGCCCAAAATCAATTTGAAGTGAAGATCAAGAAGGTTTGCAGTGACAATGGAACGGAGTTCAAGAACGCAAATGTGGATACCTTTCTTGACGAAGAAGGGATTTCACACGAGTTCTCGGCTACGTACATGCCTCAACAAAATAGAGTTGTTGAGAGGAAGAACTGGACTCTTATTGAGATGGCGGGAACGAAGCTTGATGGTACAAGACGCCAAAACACTTTTGGGCGGAAGCGGTTGAGACAGCTTGTCATGCAACAAATCGCTTATATCTTCACAAGCTACTCAGCAAGACGGCATACGAGCTGCTCACCGGTAACAAACCCCAAGTTGGATACTTTCGAGTATTCGGCTCAAAGTGCTATATTCTTGATAAACATCATCGTTCTAAATTTGCTACTAAATCTCATGAGGGTTTCCTACTCGGTTATGGCTCAAACTCTCACACTTACCGTGTCTACAACAATTTCACCCAAAAGGTTGAAGAGACGGTAGATGTGAAGTTTGATGAATCTAACGGATCGCAAGTAGAGAAATTTTCAATTGATGTAGGAGACAAAGACCCTTCAGAAGCAATCCAAGATTTGTCTATTGGCAAGATTCGTCCAACGGAGGTGAAGGAGAGTACCTCGTCAGTCCAAGTGGAAGCTTCTACCTCACGACAAGGTCAGCCAAGAGTTGACACGGAGGCATCCACAAGTGGGACATGCCAAGATGAAGAAAACGAGGAAGTACACCAAGATGAACCTCATCAACCTCCTTCTCCACCTTGACAAGAGAACGACCACGTCAACAACGAAGAAGGCCAAGAGGAAGAACAAGATGATGAAGAAGGTGGTCCACCCAACCAAACAAAAGCTCTCACGAGTTAGAGCAAGAGTCTCGCGAGCCCATCCGGTTGAGTAAATCTTCAATGATATCCAAACCGGGAGAATAACTCACTCTAAAACTCGTTTGGCTAATTTTTGTGAACATTATTCATTCATCTCTAGCATTGAACCTATGAAGATTGAAGAAGCATTGGAAGATCCGGATTGGATAAATGCCATGCATGAAGAGCTACACAACTTTGAGAGGAACCAAGTGTGGACATTGGTCGCGAAGCCCGACAACAACCATAACATCATCAGTACCACATGGGTGTTTCGCAACAAGCAAGACGAAGATGGACAAGTCGTTCGCAACAAAGCACGCCTCGTCGCCCAAGGCTACACTCAAGTCGAAGGTATGGACTATGGTGAGACATATGCCCCCGTTGCTAGACTTGATTCCATCCGCATCTTACTTGCCTATGTTAATCACCATGATATTACCTTTACCAAATGGGCATTAAAAGTGCTTTTCTAAATAGTGAAATTGAGGAGGAATTTTATGTTCAACAACCTCCCGGCTTTGTTAATCCTAACAAACCCTACCATGTTACAAACTTCACAAAGCTCTTTATGGTCTTAAACAAGCTCCTAGAGCATGGTATAAATGCTTGACCAAGTTCCTTATTGAAAGAGATTGGAAAGATAGATTCCACTCTTTTTACTAAAAGGGTTGATGGTGAATTATTTGTGTGCCAAATTTATATCGATGATATCATATTTGGTTTGACTAACCCTCATTTTAGTGAAAAGTTTGGAAAGCTAATGTTGAAGAAGTTTGAGATGTCTATGATGTGTGAACTCAAGTTATTTCTTGGTTTGCAAATCAAGCAAACTAAGGAGGGAACCTTTGTTTCTCAAACAAAGTATACCAAGGACTTATTCAAGAAGTTCAACATGCAAGAAAGCAAAGGTATGAAAACACCCATGCCTACTAGTGGACATCTTGACTTGACTAAGGATGGCAAATCAGTTGACCAAAAGGTTTACTGCTCTATGATTGCTTCATTGTTATATTGCCTCCCATCCTGATATTATACTAAGAGTGTGCATGTGTGCACAATATCAAGTGGCCCCTAAAGAATGTCATCTTAAGACTGTGAAAAGGATAGTGAGATACCTAAATTTTGGCATTTGTTATCCTAAGAGGTCTTCTTTTGATCTTGTTGGCTACTCCGATTCGGACTATGCCAACGACAAGGTTGATAGAAAGTCCACTCCGGGTACTTGTCAATTTATTGGTAGATCTCTTGTGTCTTGGTCCTCCAAGAAACAAAACTCGGTATCCTTATCCACCGTCGAAGCGGAATACATTGCCGTTGGTTCATGTTGTGCTCAATTACTTTGGACGACCCAAACTCTTAAAGATTATGGCATATATGTGAAACATGTTCCATTGCTATGTGATAATGAAAGTGCTATTAAGATTACTCATAATCCCGTGCAACATTCTCGAACTAAGCATATTGAAGTTCGTCATCATTTCATTCGAGATCATGTTGCTCAAGGAGATATTGATCTTAAGCATGTTCGTACCGATAAGCAATTGGTGGATATATTCACCAAACCGCTTGATGAGAAAGTATTTTGCGGTTTGAGAGGTGAATTGAGCATCATTGATGCTTCAAACTTGAAGTAGAAACTTAATTTGGATACATGCAAGGCATGAGCCTTTGACTAATCCTTGATAATTCTCTTATGATGATGATCATATGTCTTGGAGATACTTGTACCCTTGCATGCTATCTAACCCTTGTAGGTACTTGGATGAATCTAAATCTATGAGATTGCAAATCACTCACATCTTGAGCGACCTCTACATCACCAAGTCTCTACAATATGGTGGTTGAAGACAAGGAAGCATGAAACCCTTCAACATATCCTTTGACATTTCTCTATATCAAATTCCATTTGGTATCAAATTTCATGATTGTCATTTTCGATACACAAGTGCTTTTCCTTGCAAGACTAACCCATGTAGGTATATGAACTCAAACTACAAGTGGGGCTCCCAAATCATTGATGTGATACATCAACCTTGAGCATCCCACACAAGTTCAACTACATGATCAAGATCAACACAACCACCCAAGGTATGATATTCCATCTTAGAGAAGCTTTACCCCAAGTCATGGGTCAAAGCAGCTCAACAAGATGTGAATATGTCAAAATGCTTAAACAAAAAATGGTAACCCCATTTTGAGCTAAAACGATGAGTAGGACCTACGATCAAATGTTCTCACTTGACTCCTTAGTCAATATACTCTAACATAGGTGACTTTTGAAGGAAATATGCCCTAGAGGCAATAATAAAGTTATTATTTATTTCCTCATATCATGATAAATGTTTATTATTCATGCTAGAACTGTATTAACCGGAAACATGATACATGTGTGAATACATAGACAAACATAGTGTCACTAGTATGCCTCTACTTGAACTAGCTCATTGATCAAAGATGGTTATGTTTCCTAACCATAGGCATGTGTTGTCATTTGATTAATGGGATCACATCATTAGGAGAATGATGTGATTGACTTGACCCATTCTGTTAGCTTAGCACTTGATCGTTTAGTATGTTGCTATTGCTTTCTTCATGACTTATACAAAGTTCCTGCAACTATGAGATTGTGCAACTCCCGTTTATCGGAGGAACACTTTGTGTTCTACCAAACGTCACAACGTAACTGGGTGATTATAAAGGTGCTCTATAGGTGTCTCTGAAGGTACATGTTGAGTTGGCATAATTCGAGATTAGGTTTTGTCACTCCGATTGTCGGAGAGGTATCTCTGGGCCCTCTCGGTAATACTCATCACCTAAGCCTTGCAAGCATTGTAACTAATGAGTTAGTTATGAGATGATATATTACGTAACGAGTAAAGATACTTGCCAGTAACGAGATTGAACTAGGTATTGGATACCGACGATCGAATCTCGGGCAAGTAACATACCGATGACAAAGGGAACAACATATGTTGTTATGCGGTTTGACCGATAAAGATCTTCGTAGAATATGTGGGAACCAATATGAACATCCAGGTTCCGCTATTGATTATTGACCGAGAATAGTTCTAGGTCATGTCTACATAGTTCTCGAACCCGTAGGGTCCGCATGCTTAACGTTACGATGACAGTTTTATTATGAGTTTATAAGTTTTGATGTACCGAAGGTTGTTCGGAGTCCCGGATGTGATCACGGACATTACGAGGAGTCTCGAAATGGTCGAGACATAAAGATTGATATATTGGATGACTATATTCGGACACCGGAAGTGTTCCGGGTGTTTTCAGAGAAAAACCGGAGTACCGGAGGGTTACCGGAACCCCCCCCCCCCCGGGAAGTAATGGGCCTTGATGGGCCCTATTGGAGAGAGAGAGGGGCCGGCCAGGGCAAGTGGCGCGCCCCCTCCCCTTGAGTCCGAATAGGACAAGGAAGGGGGCCGGCGCACCCCTTGCCTTCCCCCTCTCCCACTCCTTCCTTCCCCCTCCTTCTTGGAATAGGAAAGGGAGGGGGGAAACCTACTTGGAGTAGGTTTCCCCCTCCTAGGGCGCCCCGGCCCCCTCCTCCTCTCCCCCTTTATATACGGGGGCAGGGGGGCACCCCATAGACACACAAGTTGATCTACGGATCGTTCCTTAGCCGTGTGCGGTGCCCCCTTCCACCATAATCCACCTCGGTCATATCGTCGCGGAGTTTAGGAGAAGCCCTGCGCCGGTAGAACATCATCATCGTCACCACGTCGTCGTGCTGATGAAACTCATCCCCGACGCTTCGCTGGATTGGAGCCCGGAGGACGTCATCGAGCTGAACGTGTGCTGAACACGGAGGTGCCGTACGTTCGGTGCTTGGATCGGTCGATTCGTGAAGACGTACGACTACATCAACCGTGTTGTCATAACGCTTCCGCTTACGGTCTACGAGGGTACGTGGACGAACACTCTCCCCTCTCGTTGCTATGCCATCACCATGATCTTGCGTGTGCGTAGGAAATTTTTTGAAATTACTGCGTTCCACTACAACTTTGTCACCGACCAATTCTAGATGAAGTTCTCTAGTGTTTTTCTGAGTTCTTGCATTTGTCTCTTGCACGTTTGTTCCCCTTCTTTAATAAAAAAACCTCCATCTAGATTTATTTATTTTCTCTGTTCATTTCTGCATTCCATGCAACCAATTCATTGCAAATCTTTCAGTTAATTCCTTGCAAATCTTTGTGAGATCTTATTTGCCTAGTGAGCTGAGATGACAATTGTTCTCTCTCTGGGTTGAACCCCGGACTCACTGATTTGTTTCTTTTGGTCAAACCGAACTACCTCGGTGCCACCAAAGAAAACAACTCAGTGTTACCGATTTCAATGCTGAGAAGACACTTTGCCATTTGCATCCTGCATATTTATTCCAGCTCCACTCAATGATTCTTGTCATCTACCTGCATCACATTCTATATGCTGCTTTGTTATGTGACTCAAGGACCAAACCTATGGCTCACACTCCAGAAGATCCCTTCTTGGAAACTGATGTCAAAGGGGGAGAGAGAGAGATCACATCAATGCTTAATAACATCAAAGGGAGAGAGAGACCCTATGGGAAGGAAAGATTCCTTAGTCTTCCCAGATGCTTCGTATTCCAAGAGGAGAGAAGTCACATGTCTTTAAGAGGGGAAAGACATGTTAGTATATGTTATGATTTGTTTGTTTTGTTTTTCTTGTTTTTGCTTTGACTTTCTTTTCCCTACCTTCTCCTAGTATCCCATATAAGATTCAGGGGGAGAAAGACATCTAAGGGAAGGAAATCTTCGAATTCATTGCATACCTTTACTCTTTGGGGACATGTCTATATCCAATAGAGTACCTAGTACTCACTCTCTACATGTCATCTCAATCTTGATACTCTTGTGGTTTGTTGTTCTTGCTCTGTTTAGTAGATGATTATGTGTTATCTAACCTTGTTTACTCAGATTCATCTCTTCCAAAGCCAGCTCAAGACCACAAGGTAAGTATATGCATCACACTCATGTGCACGATGATCTCTTGCTGGTGTACATATTGTTTGCAAGAAGGACTCATGAACATCAAGGTACATTTCCTATTTTCACACCTTTTGCTCTGATGCATATAGCCAAGATACATGTACTCATTGCTTGCTCTGTCATGATTATGCATTCACATGTTCTTTCATTCCATATTTACATGATTGCATACATGTAGGGGGAGCATATGCATGTTACATGTCCTTCCAAAGCTTTACTTGCTATTCTTTATATCTTTATATTAATATTTTATGTATGTTGTCATCAATTACCAAAAAGGGGGAGATTGAAAGCACAAGTGCTCCCTGGGTGATTTTGGTAATTAATGCCGACATATCTCTTGTTGGACTAATACTTTTATCTAGTATATTTCAGAGAGTTCAACAAAGGAGTGGCATGGACAAGAGGATGTGGAACCCCTTCAAGATGCTAAGGACAAAAGATTGGCAAAAGCTCAAAAGCTCAGGACTCTTCATTTTCATTTTAGTGATCCAACATCACATTGAGTCCATAGGAAAGCCAATACTATTAAAAGGGGATGAGGTGTTGCTTAATGGCTTGCTTGCTCAAAGTGCTTAGTGATATGCTACAAAGCCCTCAACCACTTTCTCATTTCCACATATGTCCCAAACCTAAAGTCAAACTCGGCCCCACCGATTTGATCTTTCCGGCACCACCGAGTTCACTTGACATAGCCACTGCCAGAAACTCTAATCAGTTCGGTCTCATCGAGATGGGCTTGCAAACTCTCTGTTGCCTGTTGCAATTATTTCGGTCTCACTGAGATATGCAATCGGTCCCACCGAGTTTGCTTGACCAACTCTCTGTTTCGCTTATTACCAAAATCGATCTCACCGAGTTTGTGTAATCGGTCAAACCGAGTTGAGGTTTTACCCTAACCCTAGCACACCGGTCCCACCGAGTTGATCATATCGGTCCCGCCGAAAAGCCTAACGTTCACATTTTGAACCAAATCGGTCTGACCGAGTTTCTCGATTCGGTCCCACCGAGTTTGGTAAATTGTGTGTAACGGCTAGATTTTGTGTGGAGGCTATATATACCCCTCCACCCTTCCTCCATTTGTGGAGAGAGCCATCAGAACGTGCCTACACTTCCAGTATTCATTTTCTGAGAGAGAACCACCTACTCATGTGTTGAGACCAAGATATTCCAATCCAACCACAAGAATCTTGATCTCTAGCCTTCCCCAAGTTGCTTTCCACTCAAATCATCTTTCCACCAAATCCAAATCTGTGAGAGAGAGTTGAGTTATGGGGAAACTATCATTTGAAGCACAAGAGCAAGGAGTTCATCATCAACACACCATCTATTACCTTTTGGAGAGTGGCGTCTCCTAGATTGGTTAGGTGTCACTTAGGAGCCTCCGTCAAGATTGTGGAGTTGAACCAAGGAGTTTGTACGGGCAAGGAGATCGCCTACTTCGTGAAGATCTACCCTAGTGAGGCAAGTCCTTCGTGAGCGATGGCCATGGTGGGATAGACAAGGTTGCTTCTTCGTGGACCCTTGGTGGAGCCCTCCGTGGACTCACGCAACCGTTACCCTTCGTGGGTTGAAGTCTCCATCAACGTGGATGTACGATAGCACCACCTATCGGAAGATTGCACACTCCAATCCCATCCCTTTAGATTCTTGCAAATTGCATGCTTTACTTTCCGCTGCTCATATACTGTTGCCATGCTTGCTTGAAATGTATCTCTCGAACTGAGACCACCATCGCCTACCCAATGTAGGAGCTCCGACCCGCCCCGGGCCCCAATCTGGTCTGCCCGAGCATGAGCCCTGGGTCCTGGACATCTCCACCGCGCGGACATCCCATACCGGCCCGAACCCATGAGAAGACAGGAGCACCACCACCTGCATGCCAATCACTGTCGCCAGAGCTTCCGCAACCTCGCCCATCATTGGTGCACCCACAACCACCGGAATGCGACCCCTACCAAACCACCATCGCTGTCAACCACCACTGCAGGTATGCAACAAAGGTCACCAACCCATGACGACCGCAACCCGCACACCCTTGTCGGAGTCCGAGACTAGGCCTGACCGGAGGCCGGCAAGCACGCCACCACCAGCAACAAGCCGAGCCCCGTCACCACAACTAGCCGAGCTGCCCGTATCCCCGGAAAGGCAGATCCGATACGCACCCGTCCCGTCCCTGCCGATGACACGGCGCGCACCCCCGCAACCCACAACCCACAACCCTTTCATACCGCCGCCCACAACCCGCGCCACCGCCGCCGGCTGCTGCCATGGTGCTGCCACATCCTGTCCACACGCTGCGCCACCAAGCGCCGAAAGGGCGAAGGAAGAGCACCCCTCCGCCGCCGATGCTGGCCAGGCATTGCCCGTCAGCGCACCGAGGCGGCAACGAGGACATGAGGGGGCAAGGAGGGGTGGCTAGGGTTCCGCTGCCCCCCTCCCCCTCCCCTGGCGCTCGGGGGGGGGGGGGGGCGGGGGGGGGGGGGGGAGCGCACCAATCAGCATCCACGCTGCTTAAGCACTTCACAAATCCGTCGACATTCGAAGGACGAACGAAAAGAAGAGGGGCGGTCCGTGTGATCATTGGGACGGATGAGCTTGTAGCAATGCAAGCCCTGAACCGCTGACTGTCATCGAAGATTCAAGATTCAGCAAGTGTGTGGACTAACATTTAGAAAAGAAAAACACTATAGTAAGTCAGATGAAAGCAGTTGAAGCACAAAGTCGGAATCTCCTTGCATCATTCAGCCAACAAACTCACTTTCCCAGCACAGAGACCGTTCGCACAGGCATAAATAAAATTCTAAAGTATGATACCAAGATACAAAAGTCAGCAGTCAGCGCACACACACACATGTTACTACTGACTTGCAGTAGCAACCGATCAACAACAACAACACATGATTCAGGTTACCCCGGACAATGCCCAGGGATTAAACTTCCTGGCTGCTGCAGCAGCTCACAGTATCACATGCAGGGCTCAAGACACACCCTAACTTTGCTGAGTGAAATACCATCAGGTCTGTAATTCAGGCTGCTCCACCGCAGTCAGATCAACTCTCAGATGCAGCACGCCGTCGATGAAGAGGCTGTCGTCCGCAATGAACGTTGACCATGGAACTCCAAAAAGATCATCGCATCCCTCCAGCAAAGACCCGCTGAATGTGTGCCTACCGCCGTACTTGCTCAAGAATTTTCCTGACGATCTTGTCCTTGCAGCAAACTCGATATCGAACCACGACGAGCCTGAAATAGAATTTCCATATATCCCTAACCAGAGGCCAAAGCTGTGCAACTCTGTCTGCTCATCCAGTACACAGTTTGCCATGAGATAGAATTTCTGACCTGCGAGATGGAACCAGTCTGACAATATAACTCCTGATGGGAAGAATTGGGAGCACTCGTCGCGCTTTAGATCCATGTAAACTATAACCTGTTGGTAAGGTCGATCAAATGCAACCGCTTTCACATGTTTGGACCCGTAAGTTCGCTCAGCAGACTGCCAATTGAGAGTTGATGCATCTGCTGCAAGAGCACCTTCCATCTGGGTTGGGTAAGCTTTGTGAAGAAGGACCTCATTGATGCGCTTGGTTACTTGCTCACGGTCTATGTCATCATCAGTGGATGCTAGGATCTCCTGAAGTGCCGCACATGTCATATGACTGAAGCTTACCAGCGGAAGCAAACGGCTGCTCAAGATCTCGCGTCTTTCCTCCGGTTCCAGGTATCGCGCGCGGGCCCACTCGAGCAAGAAGTTATATACCGCATCTTCAGATGCTACTTGTATGTCAGTGCTTGAAAAGATCACCTCGATTCCAGAAAGAGAGATGTTCATCAATTCTTCAAACCTGAAATGGGACAAACCATGCCATGAGTACACTTCGTGCACATTACAATGGCCAATGCCTACATATTTCTCCAAAATGAAAAATAAAAATTGCTCCATCAAATGGGGATCACTCACTTGTCTAAAATCTTGTATTTCTCAGCAAGGAATTCCCTGGCTGCACCTACCACACTCTGAACTTCAACAGCCATTGAAAGGGAGCATGGATGGTCTAGGTATAGCAGTGCAGATTCTGTGGTCATAGGCAGGCTTCTGAGCAACTGACTGCAGTACCTCATGCAAGAAAGAACCTCAAATTTGTCGGCAGCCATTAAGATGTCAAGCAGAAGAGTGGGCTCAATTGTTGTCAACTTTCCACTGTACATGAAGCTTAAAAGCTCCATACAGGCATTTTCCTCTGTTCCAAGTAGAATGAAAACAGAAAAATCATAAGAGAGCAGTTCAATAAATAAGCAAAAAAAAAAGGACACACTTTTTGTACCCTAAATAACTTTCGAAATTGACTACTGACTTACAGTATTGACAAACCCTCCATGGGAGATTAACCTTTTTTCCAATCACGGAAAATTTATATGTATACTACTACAGAAAACATACGAGTTGGGAGGAATCCAAGCGATCTCAATCATTCAATACAATCAGATCCAATGGCTGATAATTGCACGTAAAAAAATAAACTTGAGAGAGAGTTCCCTGCTTAAGAGTGAGTTAATTAATCCCCGAATTGCCCACATCGATGACTAAAAGAGACGACACATATCAGTGGATATTTAGATAGTGTATGGTACATGCAATATATACATTGTGCATGCTGAATTACCAGTAAAATTAAGTGCAGAAACTATAAAAGATAATCTTTTATTTACCATACATAATCTTATGACAAAAAATAGTAACACAACCACAGTATCAAATAAGAATAAAATATAAGAGGAAGAATGTTACAGTAAAGCTCACATTACCTGAATCAGCAATCCTGATTCTTGGATGCATCTGATCAGATTCATTCATGCCATTTGAGAAAAGCTAAGAAACATGAAGCTTATTAGAAACTTGAACTGATCATACAAATGTATTTCACATGATTATAGAATTACCTTTAGCAAGAAACGACTTCTTGCAGCAAGAATCGCTGAATTGATATGAAGGGTCTTTACTGTTAAAATTGGTGTACTTGCCATGGTTGAGAAACAGTCTATCTCTCCATTATCAGCTGCAAAATAACAAGATCGGTGAAACAGAAGACAACTAGGAGAAGCAAAAGGTAGGCAATTAAACCATTGGACATATTTTCTTCTGGGGAAAATACTTGAAACACTCTGTCCAATGGTGCAGATTCATTTAATCACTCTTCAGATATTTGATAAATGGTAAAAATAATATCAAAAAAATTGAACCGCAATTTAGCTGCAGCCAGCAATCTAAGCATGCTTGTAGCTCACTGAACAAAGAGATCATAGATGTTACCCCAAGGATCCTACTTGAATTACATATAACTTAGGCAATGCCCTTTGTAAAGCTTCACTGTAAACTGGACCAGGAATTGTAACATGAATACTAGAATTTCAGAACCTACAATTCCTTAAAAGGACATTAACTAGTACTAGAACTTTAGGTGTCTCAGCTGGAATAACATATTTTCAAGTTTTCTGAGTCGAAAGGTTCGCATCCATTGTCAGTGGCTAGTCTCAGTTGCAGTGACAGGGGATTGATATGTTTGAACACCACAGCTAAATCCAAATACTTGACTAAACATTTGCTGCATCATATCATCAACCATGTCCGCCATCATCCATGTGCGTTCTCCGACACCCCGTGGCAGGTGGAAATTGCTCGCCATCGCCCAACCACCGGGGGACGCCGGCGCTTCCCCAAGGGGAAAAGCCCTTCCCCTTCGGTCACCAGTGGGAAGTTGCCACCACCGCGGCAGGGGAGCCCCGCGTCTGGCGGAACGGGTGGACGACCTCCGCGACGTCCTCGGCCGTAAAGGGGGCCAACGATTTCGAGGGGGGCACCGGCAGGTGGTGCCCGGTGGATCTTTCCACCGGAACGACCTGGCGGACTGCCGGGAAGTTGAGGCCCTCGTCAACAGTAGGCGTCGGGCCCGCCTGGGAAGACGCCGCCGGGCGGGACCTGACCAGAACGGGCGTCGTCATCGTCCCGGTCGGGACAGCGACACGAGCCCCCGGAAGCCCGAGGCTGTGGCGCAGCAGCCTCCGCGCCCGCATCACGGCATCGGCTCAAAGTTTTGGACAGGGGAGGTGGCATCGAAGTCTCCGACCGCGGAATTCCAACGCGCCGAGGCTAATCCGTGTGAGCCCGGCATACATGCCAGCCCAAAAAAACATCATAGATCATGTGGGAACATTTGTCAGCGGCCGGTACACTTGCTATAGCGGCGGCGGCAGGAATTGCCGTCTCGCCGCGAGGGAACCCGTTCCGTGGCCCTAGCGACAAGGGCCTCATTCACCACAATGGTGGCCTCCTGCTGCGCAGCGACGGCCAAGGCCGCTGCGGCGACCTTCTCTTTTTTGTCGGTCTTGACCTTCCTCCGGCCAGCCCTTTTCACCGACTATATGGCCCTCTGCTCCGACGTTGCTCCTTCTTGGGCTGCTTCTTGTGCATGGGACGGGCTGGAGCGCCACGTCTTCGACCATGGCGGTAGGGGCAGCGGCGGGGGGGGGGGGGGGGGGGGGGGGGGGGGGGGTTGGTTGGTGCGGTGGCCATGGCGAGTGGGTGGGACGGCGAGAGCGCAGGAGGGTTTTGGGAGAGAGGGAGGGAAATGGGGTGGATGTGCCATCGACGGCGGGATAGGGGGAGGACAAGGGCGGGCGTCGCGCATGTCCACATTGTGCCCACGCCGAGGGAAACCAGGCCCAAATTCGGGCCAGAAATGGGTCCCGGACGGACGAAAGATGGACGGTCATCTGTTTTGTGCCAGCGTGTTGGGCCGCTTTTTCTATCCGTTACGATCCAAACAGACACGCACGGACAAAATGTGTCGACGTGTTGGAGTTGCCCTTAGGTGGTCGGAGACCCTGTTCACCTTCTTTAGCCTCCTGACCGCTTAGGTGGTCGGATATGCTCGGGGTCCCCATGAAGATGATTGAGCACCACTTATCCGTGTACCCGGGCGCACACCTCGTCTAATGAAAGGAGCGCCGACAAACACCCGAGCAACAACATTTCATCTGTGCCAAGGTGAGTAATCTCCAAGAGGCTCATTTCATCTGTGAGATGATTCACCTTAGAGTGTCTTGTCAATCTCATCGTCGTCCCAAAGGTTAACAGAAAGTTGAGGGTGTGTGTGGACTTCGCCGACCTCAAAAAAATGTGTCCTAAGGATCACTTCCAATCGACTCGCATTGACCAGATCATGGACTCCACAGCGCGGCGTGATCTCCTGTGATTCCTGGACGGGTATTCTGGTTACCACCAGATACACATGGCTAAGGAGGAGGACGAAGCGACGACTTTCATCACCCTCGCAGGGACTTTTTGTTGTATATATGCATACCTTTTGCTCCGAAGAATGAACGTCCAACATATCAGCAGGCCGCGCACATTGGTTTGGAGCCCCAGCTCATCCGCAACGTCGGGGCCTACATTGGTGATCTCGTTATGAAGACAAAGGACCGGGCCATGCCCCTCGACGACCTGTCAGAGACTTTTGATAACCTGTGCCGCATGTGCATGAAGCTGAACCCCAAGAAATGTGTCTTCAAGGTACCCTTTGAGAGCGCCACAATTTCTTCATGTCCAGCAGGGCATCGAGGCTAAACCCAAGAAGATCACTGCCATCAACCCAACCCGCCCTCCAACATGTCGCAAACACATGCAACACATATCGAACTGCATGGTGACCTTGGCGAGGTTCATCTTCAAGTTCGGAGAGCTGGGCCTCCCTTTGTTCAAACTCCTCAAGAGGTCGGACCCATTCAAGTGGACACCGTAGGTTGAGAAGGACTTCAAACGGTGTTTATCCTCCGCAACAATCCTGGTGGTGCCAAGGCCAAGGGAGCCCTTGCTGATGCATATCGTTGCAACCCCCTAGGTTGCAAGAGCCGCCCTCGTGGTGGAAAGGGAGGAGGCGAGAGAGGCAGCACCGCTGACCCGCTTGCCTCATCATTGGCCTTTTGACGAGCGAGATGAGCTTAGCAACTCCTTTTGACTTCCGCCTCTATTAAGGACATCATGATGTTTCCGACCATCCTTGATGACGGATGGATTCAACAACACGATCAAACAGATGGCATTGCATCGCGGCAGGGAAATGCCACCAACTCCTATGAAATACGCGGGGCCTAGGCTGACTAGGCCTGGGTAGGTCAAGAGGAGGGGCATTTGACCCCGATCACACCACATGCGCCATAGAGTGTATATTGTGGCTACTCCCATGTTAAGTAAGGGGCAAACTGGAGCCCGAAGGGGGACAAAAACCCTGTAATCACACACACACACACACACACACACATACACACACACACACACACACACTTGTCTTCAGAAGCAAGAACTAGCACGTAGGACGTAGGGTGTTACACCTTCTTGGTGACATGAACCGGGATAAACAAAGCCTCAATCTCTCAAGTGGTCTGAAGTGTTTGACCCATGAATGAATCTCTAAAAGGGGATCCCCATAATCTCTGAACTTGAAGATCGCCCATCGACATAAGATCTCAGGTGCAAAACTTATACTAGTACAATGGTGTTTCACCGTTGCCTCAGTCATTAATCCCTGACAAATGGATCTGCCACGTAACCGCGTATGTGCTAGTGCCAAACTTATCTCTATGCAACAAGTATTTGGACTACTTGAACAAAAGTGGTTATCAAGCAGGCTAACAATGACCTTAAGGCCTCATTTGGCAGCAGGGGATGGGATCCTGGTCCATTCCGTAAAAACTCTCATCAAGTGGTAGACCTTCCTCGGTTTTTCCGCCATACCATTTGGTCGAGAGGTGGAACGGGAGAGCTCATTCGCTTCCTTGTGAATTCCCTGGGAGGAAAAACACATCTCCACTCGTGGATGGAGTTCCCCGTCTCTTACATGTTGTCTCTAGACAAGTCGATTTAGTCATGCTCGTTCCCCTGACACCGGTCTATGCTTGAAGGCGAACTTTTCCCCGTCTTTTCCCCATCATGAATGAACCAAATGGTGGTAAGCAGGCCCGTGGTTTTCTACCACAGATTCATGTGTGACGGGCAAAATCCCAATGGTGGCTTTTCTCATCTGGGTCCTATATCCCCTACGGCCAAACAAAGCCTAAATATTTTCATGCACAAAAAACAAACTAACATAGGTGAACAAAGAAAATGGCGCACTAACATAAGTGTACACCACATCAACGCACGCACAAGCACATAATATATGGATTCCCTCTATTGCCCCCATGTTACACTAACACGGTAAAGCTTTAATGGAGGGTCAGCCTGAGATGAAACAAAATTACCCAACCATCCCAAATCAAAACAAGCGCAACAACCCCTTTCCCACACAAATTAACGTGTGCATCGAATTAAATATGCATGTAATTCCAAAAGGCCAAACACATCCAACTCGGGGCGCTTCACGCACCTTTCTTATTGCCATTGCATATGAGAGATCCTCCACTGACATCGCCGCCGGTGACGACCTCTATCTGCATCACCATGTTGGAGAAGACCTCCGAATTGAAGGCGAACTCAAAGTTGGGCACCCCGACGCCAGACGACAACTCTAAGTCCATCTCCGCAACCGCCGACACCAACGCAGTCATCATGTTTTCGCCTCCGGTGATGCACACCGCACCTCTAAAAGAGGAAGCACGCGTATGGGACAGTGGAGGTGGATCCTGACTCACGGAGAGTTCTTCGAGAAGGCGAGAGAAGGTGGTTGACCCGGATGAACATTTATTTGAGGGATCCCGGATGGGTGTGCTTGTCACATTTATAGCTTATCTTGTAATACTAGTTTCTGTAACGGTGGTTGTTATTAAATGCTGAGTAGAAGTAACACCAAAATGCACTCCGCGTTTAGGGATGGGGGCAAATGACCCATGAGCCCTGCGATCGCAATCATGCGGTTGCGTAGAGTCGTGGGCAGTAATTAGCTATTTAATGAGCACGTTTCCGTTTCCACGCAATTGGCGGTTCGTGCGAGATAGATGGGCGTTGACCGCCTTTTGCTCTCTCATGCGTGATCTGTTTTCTCATATGACATGGTCGGTCCAATGTACGTCTTACTAAGTTTTTTTGCCAAAAGTGATGCAAGTGTTGGAGTCGATCTCATGACTCTGCCATTGAGATTAGCGGCACTAGCCATCTGGGCTAGCACCACCGTTGGTAAGAAATTGAACTAAAATTTTATTTGTACATAAAAGCTATATGAAAAACAATAAAAATTCCTTCTTAGGAAAAAGTAATGCAGGGCGGAGATTCTATCCCTGGTTGTTGGAAACAAACCAAAGCATCCACCATGGTTTGGTAGTCAACTCATCACTAAATTTTTTATTCAGTGAAAAAAAGTTGAAAGTGGATTTATATTTATATTTAAATAGTATTGTAAATATTGTATTATTTCTCGCATATTTATAAACTAGATTACACTACTTCACAAATACTCCTTCCGCCCCACAATATACGACCTTTTTGCAACCTGTTTTAGCTTGCAAAAACATTTTATATTATGGGACGGAGGGAGTAGTATTTTTCATATATCTTACATTGCTTCACACTTCTACTAGTGACGGTTGAAAGTTGAAAGTGGAGTTATATTAAAATAGTACTTCTCACATATAGCTCATTTGAAGCAGTGTAAGTTGCAAGTGGATTTACATTTAAATAGTATTTTTAGTGAGATGACAATGTGATTAGTGGAACTAATGACTGTTGCTAAGGTCCACCTCGGGTCATTGGTTCCTCGAAGATTGATTGAGGAGATGGTGGATACCCCCCCCCCCCCCACACACACTACAAAATGGTTAAAGGCGTGGTTTTCTGGCGACTCGACGTTTTGGTTTCAATTTATTTGAGTCATGGAAAAACTGCACTATCAAGAGGGTTCGAGCAGCCTTCAAGCCTTGTGAGCAGGCAGCGTTCCCAAACCTCCATTTTTTCTCAACACTTTATATTCCTCCACTCAAACACTTTGATTCTATGGGGATAGAGAGAGCGATGACTGATATACAACTCGACTGAACCAATTCGTATTTCTCGCTAGATTTTGATACATCTCCAACGTATCTATAATTTTAGTATCAATCTTGGATTTTTTATATACATTTACAAGCAAATATATATCATTTTTTGGGACTAACCTATTAACTTAGTGCCCAGTGTCACTTGCTGTTTTTTGCTTGTTTTCGGTTTTGCAGAATATCAGTACCAAATGAAGTCCAAATGCCATAAAACTTTATGGTGATTTTTTTTCTAGACATAAGAGACCCAAGAAGCTTCGGGAGGGGACGCGAAGATGGAGCAGTGGCCCATGAGGTACCAGGGCTCGCCCAGGGGGTAGGGCGTGCCCTAGTGGCTTGTGGGACCCACGTGGCTCTGTTTGACCTAATTCCGCCTCTATAAATTCTCTAAAATCGTGAAACCAATAGGGGAGTCCATGAAATACTTTTTCCGCCGCCACAAGCTTCTGTTCGTGAGAGATCCCATCTGAAGGCCTCTTCTAGTACACCTCCGGAGGGGGAATCAATCACGGAGGGGATCTACATCAACCTTGCTGCCCTTCCGACGATGCGTGAGTAGTTTACCAAAGACCTACTGGTCCATAGTTAGTAGCTAGATGGCTTCTTCTCTCTCGATGTTCTTCAATACAATGTTCTCCTTGATGCCTCAGAGTTCTATTCAATGTAATCACATTTTGCGGTGTGTTTGTTGGGATCCGATGAATTAATAGTTTATGATCAGATCTATCCATGAATATTATTTGAGTTTTCTCTGGACTCTTTTATGCATGATTACTATAGCTTCGCATTTCTTCTCTAATCTGTTGATTTGGCTTTGCCAACTAGATTGATTTATCTTGTAATGGGAAGACGCGCTTTGTAATGGGTCCGATCCTACAATGCTCAATTCCAGTGGCAGAAAGGGACATGACACATATGTATCGTTGCCATTAAGGATAAAAAGATGGGGGTTTATTCATACGTGAGTTTATCTTGTCTACATCATGTCATCTTGCTTAAGGTGTTACTCCGTTCTTTATGAACTTAATACTCTAGATGCATGCTGGATGGCGATCAATGTGTGGAGTAGTAGTAGTAGTAGATGCAGAATCATTTCGGTCAACTTGTCCCGGACATGATGCCTATGTATGATCACTGCCTTGGATATCATCATAATTATTTACTTTTCTATCAAATGCCCAATAGTAATTTGTCTACCCACCGTATGATATTTTCAACGAGAGAAGTCTCTAGTGAAAACTATGGCCTGATACGTCCATTTTGCATCATGCTTTTATATCAATATTTATTGCATTATGGGATGTTATTACACATTATATCTCAATACTTACGGCTATTCTCTCTTATTTTACAAGGTTTACCATGAAGAGGGGGAATGCCGGCAGCTGGAATTCTGGCTGGAAAAGAAGCAAACATTGGAAACCTATTCTGCACAGCTCCAAAAATCTTGAAACTCCACGGAACTTATTTTTGGAATTAATAAGAATTATTGAGCGAAAGAAACAGTAGAGGGGCCCACACCCTGGCCAGGAGGGTGGGGGGCACGCCCACCCCTACTGGCCGCGCCCCCTGTCTCCTGGGCCCCCTGGTGGCTCTCCGGTGTCCATCTTCTGCTATATGAAGGCTCCTACCCTGGATAAAATTAGAGGCAAGCTTACGGGACGAAACTCTGCCGCCACGAGGCGGAACCTGGGCGGAACCAATCTAGAGCTCCGGCAGAGCTGTTCTCCCGGGGAAACTTCCCTCCGGGAGGGGGAAATCATCACCATCGTCATCACCAACGATCCTCTCATCGGGAGGGGGTCGATCTCCATCAACATCTTCACCAGCACCATCTCCTCTCAAAATCCTAGTTCATCTCTTGTATCCAATCTTGTATCAAAACCACAAATTGGTACCTGTGGGTTGCTAGTAGTGTTGATTACTCCTTGTAGTTGATGCTAATTGGTTTACTTGGTGGAAGATCATATGTTCAGATCCTTAATGCATATTATTACTCCTCTGATTATGAACATGAATATGCTTTGTGATTAGTTACGTTTGTTCCTAAGGACATGGGTGAAGTCTTGCTATTAGTAGTCATGTGAATTTGGTATTTGTTTGATATTTTGATGAGATGTATGTTGTCTTTCCTCTAGTGGTGTTATGTGAACGTCGACTACATGACACTTCACCATTATTTGGGCCTAGAGGAAGGCATTGGGAAATAATAAGTAGATGATGGGTTGCTAGAGTGACATAAGCTTAAACCCTAGTTTATGTGTTGCTTCGTAAGGGGCTGATTTGGATCCATATGTTTAATGTTGTGGTTAGGTTTACCTTAATACTTCTTTTGTAGTTGCGGATGGTTGCAATAGGGGTTAATCATAAGTGGGATGCTTGTCCAAGTAAGGGAAGTACCCAAGCACCGGTCCACCCACATATCAAATTATCAAAGTACTGAACGCAAATCATATGAGCGTGATGAAAACTAGCTTGACGATAATTCCCATGTGTCCTCGGGAGCTCTTTTCTCCTCATAAGAAGTTGTCCAGGCTTGTCCTTTGCTACATAAAGGATTGGGCCACCTTGCTACACTTTATTTACTTTCATTGCTTGTTACTCGTTACAATTTATCTTATCACAAAAATATCGGTTACCTACTATTTCAGTGCTTGCAAAGAAAACCTTACTGAAAACCGCTTGTGATTTCCTTCTGCTCCTCGTTGAGTTCGACACTCTTACTTATCGAAAGGACTATGATAGATCCCCTATACTTGTGGGTCATCAAGACTCTTTTCTGGCACTGTTGCCGGGGAGCGTAGCGCTTTTGGTGAGTGGAACTTGGTAAGGAAACATTTATATAGTGTGCTGAAATTTTCTGTCACTTGTTACTATGGAAACTAATCCTTTGAGGGCCTTGTTCGGGGTATCTTCACCCCGACCAGAAGAGCAAAGAGTTGCTCCTCAACCTACTGAACCTATTGAAAATATGTACTTTGAGAATCCTTCGGGTATGATAGAGAAACTGCTAGCTAATCCCTTTGCAGGAGATGGAACATTGCATCCCGATTTACACCTTATCTTTGTGGATGAAGTTTGTGGATTATTTAATCTTGCAGGTATTCCCGATGATGTTGTCAAAAGGAAGGTCTTCCCTTTATCTTTGAAGGGAGATGCATTGACATGGTATAGGCTATGTGATGATATAGGATCTTGGAATTATAAACGATTGAAGTTGGAATTTCACCAGAAGTTCTATCCTATGCATCTTGTTCATCGTCATCGTAATTACATATATAATTTCTGGCCTCGCGACAGAGAAAGCATTGCTCAAGCTTGGGGGAGGCTTAAGTCAATGTTATACTCATGCCCCAATCATGAGCTCTCCAGAGAAATGATTATTCAAAATTTTTATGCTCGGCTTTCTCTCAATGATCGTAACATGCTCGATACTTCATGTGTTGGTTCTTATATGCTGAAGACTATTGAATTCAAATGGGACTTATTGGAAAGAATTATACGCAACTCTGAAGATTGGGGTTCCGACGATGGTAAGGAGTCAGGTATGACACCTAAGTTTGATTGTGTTAAATCTTTTATGAATACCAATGCTTTTCGTGGATTTAGTGCTAAATATGGACTTGACTCTGAGATAGTAGCTTCTTTCTGTGAATCTTTTGCTACTCACATTGATCTCCCTAAGGAGAAGTGGTTTAAATATAATCCTACCATTGAAGTAAAAGTAGTTGCATCTATTACAGTTGAAGAAAAGACTGTCACCTATAGTGATCTATTGTTCCTACTACTTATGTTGAGAAACCTCCTTTTCCTGTTAGGATAAAGGATCATGCTAAAACTTCGACTGTTGTTCGTAAGAGTAATATTAGGACTTATACACCTCCTAAGAAAATCAAATTTGAACCTAGTATTGCTATGGTTAAAGATCTCTTGGATGATGATTTAGATGGGCATGTTTTTTATTTCTGTGGAGAGACTGCTAATATTGTTAGACCAGATACTAAGATACATAGACTTGTGGTAGGCATGCCTGTTATTTCTGTTAAAATAGGAGATCATTGTGTATCATGGCTTATGTGATATGGGTGCTAGTGCTAGTGCAATACCCTATGACTTATATAAAGAAATTATGCATGATATTGCACCCCTTGAATTGTAAGGTATTGATGTTACTATCAAACTTGCCAGTAGAGATACTATTTCACCAATTGGGATTGTTAGAGATGTTGAAGTCTTGTGTGGGAAGGTTAAATATCCTACTGATTTTCTTCTTCTTAGTTCCCCACAAGATGACTTTTGTCCCATTATTTTTGGTAGACCCTTCTTGAATACAGTTAATGCTAAGATTGATTGTGAAAAGGATACTGTTACAATTGGCTTAGGGGGTATGTCTCATGAGTTAATTTTGCTAAGTTTCATAGACAACCTCGTGATAGAGAATCAACTAGTAAGGATGAGATTATTGGTCTTGCTTCTACTGCCGTGCCTCCTACTGATCCGTTAGAACAATATTTGCTAGATCATGAAAATGATATGTTTATGAAGGAAAGAAGGGAAATAGATGAAGTGTTCCTTCAACTGGAACCTATGCTGAAACACAACCTACCCGTTGAAATTCTAGGGGATCCCCCTCCACCCAAGGGTGATCCCGTGTTTGAACTCAAACCATTACCAGATAATCTTAAGTATGCTTACCTTGATGAAAAGAAAATATATCCTGTTATTATTAGTGCTAACCTTTCAGAGCAAGAAGAAGAAAGATTATTGAAAACTCTGAAGAAGCACTGTGCTGCTATTGGATATACTCTGGATGATCTCAAGGGCATTAGTCCCACGTTATGCCAACAGAAAATTAATTTGGAGGACGATGCCAAACCAGTTAGAGATCCTCAACGACGACTGAATCCTAAGATGAAAGAAGTGGTAAGAAAGGAGATACTAAAGCTCCTTGAGGCAGGTATAATTTATCCCGTTGCTGATAGTGATTGGGTAAGCCCTGTTCATTTGTTCCTAAAAAGGGAGGTATTACCGTTGTTCCTAATGATAAAGATGAATTGATCCCGCAAAGAATTATTACAGGTTACAGGATGGTAATTGATTTCCATAAATTAATAAACCTACTAAGAAATATCATTACCCTTTACCGTAAATCAACGCCGGATTCAGAGGCTCTAAACCCGGTCAGTGGAAAAAGCCATTCAAAAGAACTACTCTGGGCCCGTCCAATTTGGACCGGATACTCGGTCGCTCGTGCCAGATACACGGCACCCCTGAAAAGCCATCTAATCACACCAACAGAGATTGTTGGGTGTTCAAGCAGGCAGGCAAGTTAATCGCCGAAGGCAAAGACAAGGGGCTGCAAAGCGATGACGAGGAGGAGACACGGCCGCCGAACAATAGAGGACAGAAGGGATTCCCCCCACAAGTGCGGATGGTGAACATGATATACGCAACCCACATACCCAAAAGGGAGCGGAAGCATGCGCTCAGGGACGTATACGCGATGGAGCCAGTCGTGCCAAAGTTCAATCCGTGGTCCTCCTGCCCGATCACTTTCGATCGAAGGGACCACCCCACTAGTATCCGCCGTGGCGGATTCGCCGCATTGGTTTTAGACCCAATCGTCGACGGGTTTCACCTCACTAGAGTCTTGATGGACGGCGGCAGCAGCCTGAACCTGCTTTATTAGGATACAGTGCGCAAGATGGGCATAGACCCCTCAAGGATTAAACCCACAAAAACGACCTTCAAAGGTGTCATACCAGGTGTAGAGGCCAATTGTACAGGATCAGTTACACTTGAAGTGGTCTTCGGATCCCCGGATAACTTCCGAAGCGAGGAGTTAATCTTCGACATAGTCCCGTTCTGCAGCGGCTATCATGCACTGCTCGGACGAACCGCATTTGCGAAGTTCAATGAGGTGCCACACTACGCATACCTCAAGCTCAAGATGCCAGGCCCTCGAGGAGTCATCACGGTCAACAGAAACACCGAACGCTCTCTCTGAACGGAGGAGCACACAGCGGCTCTCGCGGCAGAAGTATAGAGTAGCCTCCTAAGGCAATTCTCGAGTCCGACTGTTAAGCGACCAGACACCGTCAAGCGCGCCCGAAGTAACCTAAAACAAGACTACCTGGCACATTCGGAGCACGCGTAGCAATGCGGCCCCAACCCCAGCCCTTGCAAAATCGCGAGACCAGTACCACGCGTACATCACTATGCTCTGGAGGTACCATGGGCATAGGGGGAGGGGCACGACCACGGCATGCCCAGAGTGCGGATCAACCACACCAAGGGCTCCCAAAAATGTCATTCTTTTTTTCTTATTCTCAGGACTCCGTTTTCCAGAAGCCCTGTCCGGCAGTAGATCTGCCGAACTCACGATGCAACAGCCAGGGAAGCAGAAAAGCTACGACGAGTATCCAGGTGGTCTCCATTACGAGCAATATACCTGTTTTACATACCATTCCGCAGCCTACCCCTGGAGGGGGACATGTTAAATAGTCCCACCCCTCGCTTATCGCACTATTTGTATCATTCTGCCTTCATCGCAGTATCTTTTGAATAAACAATGCATCGCTTTTTGCCTCTCATTGCATTCCTTTATATATATGTTCACTTATGACATGTTGCACCCGTACGCCTTGGTACGGCCAAATACACCAGGGGCTTAAGTTCCCCAAAGTATGGTGTGATAAGTCCGAACACTTTCACAAGTGCGACACCCCGAACTTATAGCATTATATGCATCGGCTCCGAATCATGTCTTGGGTCAATAGTTGGGTTTGCCCGGCTCCCATGTTTTGGTACCTTACGTTCCGTTATATCGGCTAAGGTAGCGCTGGGAGAACCACTGCGATTGTGCCCCAGTTGAGCTGGGTTGAGCACCTCAGTGGAGAAAGCTAAAACTGACCATCATGATAAGGCGAGAACTGGTCGCTGTTCGAGAGGTCCTTTCGAGTCCCTAAAGACTTATGCCGCTTAGAGCGAGGAGCCAACTTTGTCCGGCCCCAGGCGTGGATAGCGCCCCGAATTCGGCCTTCCGAACACTAGGGGCTTTGCCGAAATTTAAAATTATAGAATTCTATGGCTAAGTGAGAGTGTTCAAGCATTATAAGTCCGGTTGCCTCGTTCGTTGTGTTGAGCGCCTCCCTAGAAGGACCCAAAAATGGGAACAAGAGCGCTCAAGTTTATCCCGAACACCCCAGCACTCGTGGCATGGGGGTCGAAGCCAACGACTTGCTATCTCTCAGATTTGATAAACGGCCGCACAGAAGGTAATATTTTAAATTAACAAGCATTGCTTAGCGCATATGAACAAAGTTTTAAGCGCACAGGATAACAAAATGCGAGTCTACTCAAAAATTACATCTTTGGAGCATTCACCCGCAATAAGGTGGGCACCCTTCAGGACACCCTTATAGTACATCTCGGGCGTGCGATACTCCTTGCACGGCGGTGGCGCGTCCGTCACAAGATTCTCGGCGTCCATCCTACCCCAGTGCACTTTAGCACGGGCAAGGGCCCGACGGGTACCTTCAATGCAGGCGGAGTGCTTGATGACTTCAACCCATGGACAGGCGTCCACCAGTCGCCGCACTAGGCCGAAGTAGCTCCCAGGCATGGCTTCTTTGGGCCACAGCCGAACTATGAGGCCCTTCATGGCCTGTCCGGCCACCTTGTGGAGCTCGAACAGCTGCTTCAGCTGGTCGCTCAGGGGCACCGGATGTCCGGCCTCAACATACTGAGACCAGAACACCTTTTCCGTCGAGCTCCCCTCCTCGGCTCTGTAGAACGCTGCAGCATCAGACACGCTACGGGGCAGATCTGCGAACGCTCCTGGAGAGCTCCGAATTCGGGTAAGTAACAAGTAATTCACTTTTACATGCTTGCTTTGCATGAAGAATGCCTTACCCGCCGCTATTTTCTTTACTGCCTCGATCTTCTGGAGGGCCTTTTGGGCTTCGGCCTTAGCGGCTTTGGCACTCTCAAGAGCTGACGCAAGCTCGGACTCTCGTGTCTTCGAGTCACGCTCCAAACTCTCGTGTTTTTTCACGAGAGCCTGGAGCTCTTGCCGCACCTCCGCCACCCGCGCCTCCTGCTTCTCTCGCTCGGCGTGCTCCACGGCCGCATTGCGTTCAGCCGGGGACACCGCCTCCTTCAGGGTCGCCACCTTGTTTGTAGCCCCTGCAATACCCACGTTATTCCTGTCATTTTTTGCAACCAAATCCTTTCTATAATTTATCACTTTAATAAGGTATTACTTACCTTCCTTGTCCTCGAGCTGCTTCTTGGCATGGCCGAGCTCGCTCTTGGACCGCTCGAGGCTCTGCTTCAAGGCAGGGACCTCCGCAGTCAGTGCGGCATAGGTCAGCAGCGCAGCCTGCATTCCCATATTGACATACTTACGTTAGACTCCTGCGTATATCTTATTAGATCCTCAGTCCGGCTTTTCTTTCCGAACACCGAACTAAGCATCAGGGGCTACTGTCTATGCGGTACCATTTTCACATATCCTAAAATCCTTACCTCAAAGCCTATTAGAAGGCTGGTGCAGGCTTCGGTCAGCCCACTCTTGGCGGACTGAACTTTCTGAATCACCGCACTCATAACAGTGCGGTGTTCCTCGTCGATGGAAGCGCCGTTGAGCGCCTCCAGCAAATTATCCGGCGCCTCCGGTTGGACGGAGGTCACCGGCGTCGCAGTCTCGCCCTTCTTACGAAGGGGCCGCCCGCCGGACTCCGGAACCACTAAAGGTTTCGGCGCGGAGTCCGGCCCAAAGTCCGGGAGGTTGCCCTGCGGCACCTCCGGGGCCTCCTCTTCCTGGCTGGTCCCTTTCCGGGACCCCGCCTCGGCGTCGTCTGCGTCACGGGGGGAGGAGGCGGTCGGAAGTGAAGCGCTATTCACATCCGACAAACCCAGGGACCCGCTCGACGAAGCGGGAAGGTCGTCCTTGGGCGGGCTACATGGTTGTGTTCGGCGTTAGAAGACATTATGCGACGAAAGGAAAATCATAAGCTATTCTGGAATCCGGACACTTACGATCTCGCCAGGGGCTTGGCCCTCGAGGGCCACTCCTCTTCGCCGTCGTCGGCGTTGGTGGAACAGTCCGGAGGAAAGGTCCTTCCCTTCTTGGACCCTCCGGCCTCCCCCGTTGGGGAAGCCTTCCTCTTCTTCTCTCCCCCCGCTGGGGGAGAGGCCTCTTTCTTCTCCTCCTCGTCTTCGTGGGAGGAGTTCGCCTCGGAGTCATCGGACGATGAGTCCAATAACACCTGGCGCCGGGAACTCCTCCGGGTTCCCGGTGCCTTCTTCTTGGCCTTCTTCTTCGGCACCACGTAAGGCGCCGGGACCAGCAGCCCCGTCAAACGGGCATCCGCTGGGTCTTCTGGGAGGGGAGCCGGACAGTTAACCTGTCCGGACGTCTTCTGCCAGGCCTGTTAAAGGTAATGGGAGTTTAGATCCCACATAGAGTCAAACTATGGAAAGCAAGTGTCCCGTAAAGGATAAAAAAAGCTTACCTCGCCGGCTTGACGCTGCGAGCTGAATCCGCGATCTTCGGTAGCAGATGAGGGAGCCTCGGCGCCCTTGAACAGCACCCTCCAGGCGTCTTCGTACGTAGTATCAAAGAGCCTGCTCAGGGTTGGGTGCTGTGCCAGATCAAACTCCCACAAATTGAAAGCCCGCTGTTGGCACGGGAGGATCCGGCGGATGAGCATGACCTGGATTACGTTGACAAGCTTGAGCTTCTTGTTCACCAGGGTTTGGATGTAGGATTGAAGTCCGGTCAGCTCCTCCGAATCGCCCCATGTCAGGCCCTTCTCTTTCCAGGAGGTGAGCCATGTGGGGATACCAGATCTGAATTCGGGGGCCACTGCCCATTCAGGGTCACGCGGCTCGGTGATGTAGAACCACCCCGATTGCCACCCCTTGATGGTTTCCATGAAGGCGCCCTCGAGCCATGTGATGTTGGGAATCTTGCCCACCATGGCGCCTCCGCACTCCGCTTGGCGGCCGCCCACCACCTTCGGCTTGACATTAAAAGTCTTTAGCCATAAGCCGAAGTGGGGCTGGACGCAGAGGAAGGCCTCACACACGACGATGAACGCCGAGATGTTGAGGATGAAATTCGGGGCCAGATCATGGAAATCCAGGCCGTAGTAGAACATGAGCCCCCGGACAAATGGTTGGAGGGGGAAGCCCAGTCCGCGGAGGAAATGGGGAAGGAACACCACCCTCTCATGGGGCCTGGGGGTGGGGATGAGCTGCCCCTCATCAGGGAGCCGGTGCGCAATATCGCTGGACAAATATCCGGCCTTGCGCAGCCTTTTGATGTGCCCCTCCGTGACGGAGGAGGCCATCCACTTGCCTCCCGCTCCGGACATGGTTGGAGAAGGTTGAGGAGAGATGTGCGGACTTGGGCGCTGGAGCTCGAGTGCGCGGAGATGGATAAGCAAAGGAGGAAGAAGGAGTAGGTGAAAAGGTGGATCCTTATCCCCTTATATATGAGCGGATGAAACTATGCGTCCCCACCAGCCCAGTAAAACTCGCTTATCTCCCAAGCACCGCAATCAATGGCGCGGTTGGGTTACCCACACCCGTATTGATGAGAATCCTAGAATAAGGGGACACGATCTCTGCTTTGACAAGACGTGCCAAAGAAACCGCTTCGCTAAACGCGCTGAGGTGGAAGGGTTGAAACGATTCGAATAAAGGCTTGGCCGTGGTGTGACGTCATGCCACAAGATACGTCAGCAGATTGAACTTGTGTAAATATTATTCTCTCTACGGTGGTATGTGGAATTTATTTTTCAGAGCCGGACACTATCCTGGTGTTCAAAATCTTCTATGAATTATTTGGAGGAGGAACCCGCCTTGCAATGCCGAAGACAATATGCGCGCCGGACTCGTCGTCATTGAAGCCTGTTCAGGGGCTACTGAGGGAGTCCTGGACTAGGGGTTGTCCGGATAGCCGAACTATCACCGTCGGCCGGACTCCAAGACTATGAAGATACAAGATTGAAGACTTCGTCCCGTGTCCGGATGGGACTTTCCTTGGCATGGAAGGCAAGCTTGGCGATACGGATATGTGGATCTCCTACCATTGTAACCGACTCAGTGTAACCCTAGCCCTCTCTGGTGTCTATATAAACCGGAGGGTTTTAGTCCGTAGGACGAACAACAATCATACCATAGGCTAGCTTCTAGGGTTTAGCCTCCTTGATCTCGTGGTAGATCTACTCTTGTACTACCCATATCATCAATATTAATCAAGCAGGAGTAGGGTTTTACCTCCACCGAGAGGGCCCGAACCTGGGTAAAAACATCGTGTCCCTTGTCTCCTGTTACCATCCGCCTAGATGCACAGTTCGGGACCCCCTACCCGAGATCCGCCGATTTTGACACCGACAATAACCATGTTTGAATACATACATCTACAAAAGAAAAGGCTGACAAGTCTGACTATCTACAAGACCCTCCATAGGAACCATGCCTCTGTCTGGGATTCCCAAGCTAACCGTTGAAGCACACATGGTACTACTAGTGAGACTGATGTCTCCTATGCGAAAATTAAATTAAGCAAACATGAGTACAAATATACTCAGCAAGACTTACATCAATACTATCTACATATGCATCAATATCAACAAAGGGGTGATGGAGTTAAACTACAACAAACCAACTTTGACTCAATGGCTATCTTGTACTACGACTGCCAGTATTTTCTTTGAGGTGAGAAAGTGCACACGAGTCCACATATTCATCATATCAATACACCACTCTGGATCCTCTCCCGTCTCCCTACGAGAAGGCCATCCATAACACTCACGCTTATCTTGCGCATTTTAGAGTATTGATACATCTCCAACGTATCTATAATTTTTGATTGTTCCATGCTGTTAGATTATCAATCTTGGATGTTTTATATACATTTACTAGCAACTTTATATCAATTTTAGGGACTAACCTATTGACATAGTGCCCAGTGCTAGTTGCTGTTTTTTGCTTGTTATTTACTTTGAGGAATATCAATACCAAACAAAGTCCAAATGCCAAACTTTTTGGAGATTTTTTTCTAGTGGGAAGACACCCATGTAGCTTTTGGAGGGCACGAGGGGACGCTCGTGGGTCCCACTAGGCACCAAGGCACATCAGGAGCCTCAGGCGTGCACTGTTGGGTAGTGGGGCCTACGGGCACCCCCTTGACCTACCTCCGCCTCTATAAATACTCTAAAATCCCAAAAACCCTATGGGACTCAACGAAACACTTTTTCCGCCGCCGCAAGTTCAAGAACCACAAGATCCAATCTGGAGGCCTTTTCTGGCACTCTGCCAGAGGGGGCAACGATCACTGAGGGGGTCTTCATCATCCTTGTCGCCCCTCCGATGATGCGTGACTAGTTTACTACAGACCTACGGGTCCGTAGCTAGTAGCAAGATGGCTTCTTCTCTCTTTTTGATCTTCAATACAATGTTCTCCTCGATGTTCTTGGAGATCTATTTGATGTAACTCTTTTTTGCAGTGTATTTGTTGGGATCGGATGAATCGTGAGTTTATGATCAGTTCTATCCATGAATATTAACTAAGTCTTTGCTGAACTCTTTTATGCATGATTGTTATAGCCTCGTATTTCTTATCCGATTTATTGGTTTGGTTTGGCCAACTAGATTGATTTCTCTTGCCATAGGAAGAGGTGCTTTGTAATGGGTCCGATCTTGTGGTGCTCAATATCAGTGACAGAAAGAGAGATGACACGGATGTATCGTTGCTATTAAGGGTAACAAGATGGGGTTTATTCATACGTGAGTTTATCTTGTCTACATCATGTCATCGTTATTAAAGCATTACTCTGTCTTTCCATGAACTTAATACACTAGATGCATGCTGGATAACGGTCGATGTGTGGAGTAATAGTAGTAGATGCAAAATTATTTTGGTCTACTAATCCTAGACGTGATGCCTATATACATGATCATTGCCTTGGATATCGTCCTGATTATTCACTTTTCTTTCAATTGCCCAAAAGTAATTTGTTTACCCACCATATGCAATTTTCTTGAGAGAAGCCTCTAGTGAAAACTACGTCCCCTGGGTCTATTTCCTATCATATATTAAAACCAAAAATACCTTCCTGCTATTTTCTTTATTTATTTCATTTTGTGTTTTAGTTAGATCTATTTATAAATCTCATACAATTTAATATATCTCAATATCGTTGAGGGATTGGCAACCCCGCTTACGCGTTGGGTTGCACTTTGTTGTTTGTGTGCAGGTGATGTTTCCATAGTGTTGCTTGGTTCTCCTACTGGATTGATAACCTTGGTTTCATAACTAAGGGAAATACTTACCGTTGCTGTGCTGCATTATCCCTTCCTCTTCGGGACGCAGATACAAGCAATCAGGAAGAATTTCTGGCGCCATTGCCGGGGAGACATCATCAACATCTATCAAGTACCTAGGCATAAACTCTCATCTCCTTGCAATTACTTTATTTTGCATTTGCCAATCGTTTTCTTCTCTCCCACTTCTAAAAAGTTTTTACAAAAATATTTTTCGTTCGCCTTTTCTTGTTTGATCTTCTGTTTGCTTGCTTGCCTACTTTATTGTATGGCTAGTTCTCCCCTCGCTATGTGCACGCCTGAGAATGAAGTTCTCAATTTTAAGCAAAGGGGAGGAGAAAATTTAAAAGATGCTTGGTATAGAATTTGTGATGCTCATAATAGATCTATTCGTAAGCAATCCACTAGTGTTCTTCTTCATAATTTTATGTGGGCATTACTACTTGGTATAGATTTGTTCTTGATACTATCACCGGAGGGAATTTCTTGATGTGTCCCCCTATGGATGCTTTTAATTCTATGGGAAATTTAGTGGGATCACCTCCTATCATTATCAATGAAACGGTTTTAACTCTTGAACATGTTATGCAAAGGCTAGATGCTATTGAAAGGAAAATGCTCACCGAAGAACTAATTGAAAAGTTGGATAAAATGATCCATAATCTTGCTAATTGAACTGGTTTGAAGATAGGAGATACTCTTAAACTAATAAAAGAGAAAGGACCCATAGTCAATGAAAGGGTAGAGGAGAGCCTTGCTCGAATTGATAGGTTGGAAGAAATTATTAGTAACTTGAGCTCAATTTTTTCCTCCATCAAAACTATTGAAAAAACTCCCCTAGTAAGAATTGCAAATCTACCCATGATCCTAAGAACAAGGGTGCCACTTCCAAAAGAAACAATGAGGATCTTAAGATGATTACAGTTCACGCTAATTTCGTAGATATGATAAAGGAACCGATATATAAAAATACGTGTCTTGATTTTGGTTCCTAGGAGTGTGATTATGTCTCTTGATTTTGTTCCTAGGAGTGTGGTTATCAAAAATTTGTATGCTAGAACTCCTTGAGATTATGGTTGTGTAACTTAGGGAGCAAAAACAAAGAAGACAATACTTGAATCTATGCATTATGCCTAGCTAGTGGCATAAAACAATATCGCTTGTTGCGAGGCAACCCAATGAATAAAATAAAAACTTTCACTTTTTGTTTCTGTTCTTGTGTGTTTGCACAATTATGCTACTGTTATGATTGTGTTTTTAGTGTTTATGCCAAGTAATGCCTTTAGGATGATTTGGGTGATAGTTGATTTGATCCTATTGAAAAACAGAAACTTTTACATCCAGTAGAAGAATTGTTAAAAATCACTGAAGCGATGAAAACTCTTAATGTTATTACACAAGATTGATATACAAATTTCCTACGTTGTCCTAATATTTCAGAATTTTTGGAGTTACAAAAGTATGGTTAAAGTGCAGATTACTACAGACTGTTCTGTTTTTGACATATTCTATTTTCGTTGCATTGTGTGCCTATTTTGATGAATCTATGGATTGTATCGGGGGGTATAAGCCATGGTAAGGTTACTATATAGTCTGTATAATGCAATAATAAAATATGAATGGGTTTTCAATAACAATTTAAGTGGTGATTTGCTTTATTATACTAACGGATCTCACAAAGGTTTTGTTAAGTTTTGTGTGATTGAAGTTTTCAAGTTTTGGGTGAGATCACGATGAATGAAGGAATAAGGAGTGAAAAGATCCTAAGCTTGGGGATGCCCGTGGCACCCCAAGGTAATATTCAAAGATTACCAAGCATCTAAGCTTCAGGATGTCCCGGAAGGCATCCCATCTTTCTTCTAACGACCATCGATAATTTTACTTGGAGCTATAATTTTTATTCGTCACATATCATGAGTTTTGCTTGGAGCGTCTTGTATTGTATGAGTGTTTTCTTGTTTTGCTTTTTAGTTTGTCATAATCATCCTTGTTGGGCACACCTATTTGAGAGAGCCATAATGATGCTATGATTTGTTATAATTGCTCTATGTGCTTCACTTAAATTTTTTGACCTATGGAATTGCTCTAGTACTTCACTATTATCTTTTTGAGCATGGTGGTGGTTTAAATTTTGAAGAAATACTCTCATGCTTCACTTTGATCATTTTGCGAGTTAGTAATTTTTTGAAGAAATGCTCTCATGCTTCACTTAGATTATTTTGGGAGTTAGAAAAATTTGAAGAAATATGCTCTCATGCTTCACTTATACTATTTTGAGAGTTGAAAAGGAAATTATTCTGAACAAATTTAGGCTCTCGTGCTTCACTTAAATTTATTTGAGAGCTTGTTTGTAGAGTGGAAACATATGAATTTAGTCCCAAAGTGATAGATATTCAAGAGAGATATAATACAAACTTTCATGAAGATCATTGGACATTATAAACTTGATTCCTTGTGACAATTTTGAGATATGAAGATAGTAATATGTGAGTCATGTTGGTGAGTAATTATGCTTTAGTAAGAATATTGGTGTTATGGTTTGTGATTCCCTATGTAAGCACGAAAGTCAATAGTTATGCAATGAAGTTACATCCTACTTGTGCTGCATTATTCAGTGTTTGTTATGTTTAATGCTTGTTTATGATCGTTTTTGTTTTTTGGTTGGTTGCTTCTCAATCTATTTGCTATTCTCCATTTGTATTAAGCGGTAAACTGCTTGTGCATCCAAATCCTTAAATCAAGTTGTGTCAAATGAGTCCAACATACCTACCTATATGCGGTCATAGCTCGCGCCTCTTTGCAACACGCCCTGCCTCCACAAGTCGTGAGGGAGATAGATAGTAGGGCTATATTTTATTTTCATTCCGGTGAGGTAACATAATGAGGAAATTTCATAAAATAGGCATCATTTGCATGAGAAAATCGAGAATAGGTAGAATTTTAAGCAAGTAAAAAAAGCACCTAAAAATTATAATGGGAAGAGGCAGAAAACCGGTGATAGCAAAAAGGGTGCTGGTGAGGAGCGAATGAAGGTATCCGAAGGACAAAATGATTTATGAACTTATCATTAATAGTAAAGATTTGTTTAGTATTTGAAATGTTGATAGTTTATTCTATAAACTTGATTAAACATATACAAGTTTGATTTCTTACAAAAACATAGTATGTGATATTTTGTCAAATGAAGGGAGTATTAGGTACACAGATTACCCAACACCATGCATGGGTTAGAAACATGAGGGAGAACGTTATGCAGTCGTTGACTAGGCCATAACTGGATCTTGCGAGGGTCTACGTTAACAGGCTTGGTCTTCTGCATGCCGGCCCAGTGAGATCGCTGCCCTCTTTGATTGTCTTCTCTTCCGCGGGAGTTATATGTCGCGCGTACTAATTCCTATTAAAGGTTACAAACAAAGTGGCCGTTTCGGCCAAGCCCAATAGTGTTACGTGTACACTTTTTTCTATTGGTATTTTGATCGGGTTTCTCAGTTTTTTCATCGGTTATAATTGGCTTTCTTTGGTTTATTTGGTTTCCTTTTTTTCCTTTCCCTTTTTCTGTCTATGGTTCTTTTCTTTTTAAAGTACATGGCTCATCTTTTTATACACATTGTACATTTTCATCTACATCAAAAACATTTTTAAATATGTCTAAATTTTTTAAAGATGATTAATATTTTTAGATATTTTTTGGATATCTAGTTTCTTTTTCATACACATTGTACATTATTCATATACATCTTAAACATTTTTATATATGTTTAACGTTTTATAAATACATGATTGATATTTCTTGAAATACCTATTTTAAACACGACTTAATTGTTTTTGAGATACACACTAAAACGTGTTTTTGTATTGGAACATTTTTTAAAACATGCAAAAAATATCTAAATGTAATGTACACTTTTTCCAAGGGTACGAATCATTTTTGTTCAATTATACGAACATAGTTTTTATGTTGATATCATTTAAAAATGCCATATACATTTTTTAAATGTCACACACATTTTTTTGTATGGTACATGCATTATTTTTAAATAATTATCTGAACTTTTCTTTCATTGCATTTACATTTATCCGAATGTGCGATGAACACTTTATTTGAGGGATACCGGATGGGTTTGCTTATCACAATTATCTCTTATAATCGTAATAGTTTTGTAACTGAGGTTGCTATTAAACTATAGGCGAGAGAAGAAGTAACGCCAAAATGAACTCCTCGTTTAGAGATGGGGGCAAATGACCCAAGAGCCCTTCGATCGCAATCACGCGATTGCATAGAATCGTGGGCAAGAATTGGCTATTTAATGGGCAGGTTTCCATTTCCACACGACTTGTGGTTCGTGCGGGGTAGGTGGGCATTGACCGTCTTTTGCTCTGTCGCGTGTGATCTGGTTTTTCATATGACATGGTCGGTCCAATGGACGTCTTACTACTTTTCTTGCCAAAAATGATGCAAGTGTTGGAATCGATCTCATGACTCCTGCATCGAGATTAGCGGAACTAGCCATCTGGGCTAGCACCACCGTTGGTAAGAATTTGCACTACAACTTTATTAGTACGTAAAAGCTATATGACAAACAATTAAATTCCTTCTTAGGAAAATGTAATGCAGGGGGGATTTTATCCCTGGTTGTTAGAAACAGGGCAAAGCATCCACCATGGTTTAGTAGCCAACTCATCACTAAACTTTTTGTTAAGTGAAAAAAGTTGAAAGTGGGTTTATATTTACATTTAAATAATATTTATAAATACATGGGTCCTACAGGAGGGGCATTTAACTCCGATCATACCACATGTGCCAAAGAGTGTATAATGTGGCTGCTCCCATGTTAAATAAGGGGCAAACTAGAGTCCGAAGGGGAGGAAAACCTTGTAATCACACACACTCTCTCTCTCACTCTATCTCTCTCTCTCTCTCTCTCTCACACACACACACTTGTCATTAGAAGCAAGAACTAGCACGTAGGTCGTAGGGTGTTACACCTTCTTGGTGACATGAACTTGGATACAAAAGCTCAATCTCTCAAGTGGTTTGAAGTGTTTGACCCGTGACTGGATCTCTAAAATGGGATTCCCCCAATCTCCGATCTTGACAATCACCCATCGACATAAGATCTCAGGTGCAAAATTTATACTAGCAGTCTGGTGTTGCACCGTTGCCTCAATCACTAATCCCTGACAAATGGATCTGCCACCTAACCGTGTATGTACTAGTGCCAAATTTATCTTTATGCAACAAGTATTTGGACCACTTGAACAAAGTAGTTATCAAGCAGGCTAACAATAACTTTAAGGCCTCATTTGGCAGCAGGGGATGGGATCCCGGTCCATTCCCTAGAAACTCCCACCCAGGTGGTAGACCTTCCCTGGTTTTTCGGTTGTACCATTTGGTCGAGAGGTGGAACAGGCGAATTCATTTGCTTTCTAGTGAATTCTCTGGGAGGAAAGAATGCCTCTCCACTTGTGGATGGATTTCCCCGTTTCTTACACATTGTCTCTTGACAAGTCAATGCACTCCTGCTCGTGCTCATGAAGACAAACTTTTCCCTATCTTCCCCCCATCATGAGTGAACCAAATGACGGTAAGCGGCCCGTGGTTTTCTACCACGGATTCCTGTGTGACGGGCTAAATCCCTACCATGGCTTGTCTCCCCCGGGTCCTATATCCCCTACGGCCAAACACAGCCTAAATGTTTTGATGCACACAAAACAAACTAACATAGGTGAACAAAGAAAATGGCGCACTAACATATGTGTACACCACATCGACGCATGCACAAGCACATAACTTATGGATTCCCTCTATTGCCCCCATGTTACACTAACACAGTAAACTGCCTTAACGAAGGGCCAGCCTGAGCTGAAACAAAATTACCCAACCATCCCAAATCAACTCAAGCGCAACAACCCCACACCCACACAAATTAGTGTATGCATTTAGTTAATATGCATGTAATTCCAAATGGCAAAACACATCCAACCCGTGGGCTGCGCTCCATGCACCTTTCTTATTGTCATCGCGTATGAGGAGAGATCCTCCACCGACATCACCGCCAGCGGCGACCTCTATCTGCATCACCATGTTGGAGAAGACCTCTGAATTGAAGGCGAACTCAAAGTTGGGCACCCCGACGCCAGACGACAACTCTAGCTCCATCTCTGCCTCCGCCGACACCAACGCGGTCATCATGTTTTCGTTGTCGGCCATGCACTCCGCACCTCTAAAAGAGGAAGCACGCATATGGGACCGTGGAGGTAGATGCTGACTCGCGGAGGGTTCTTCGAGAAGGCGAGAGAAGGTGGTCGACCGGGATGATTTACCTATATTTGAGGGATCCCGGATGGGTTTGCTTGTCACAGTTATCTCTTATAATCGTAAGTTTTGTAACTGTGGTTGCTATTGAATACTATAGGCGAGAGCACAAGTAACGTCAAAATGGACTCTGTGTTTAAGGATGGGGGCAAACGACCCGTGAGCACTTCGATCGCAATCACGCGGTTCGATAGAGCCATGGGCAATAATTGGCTATTTAATGGGCAGGTTTCCGTTTCCACATGACTTGTGTTCGTGCGGGGTAGGTGGGCGTTGACTGTGTTTTGCTCTGTCGCGCGTGATCTGGTTTTTCATATGACGTGGTCGGTCCAATGGACGTCTTACTGCTTTTCGTGCCAAAGATGATGCAAGTGTTGGAGTCGATCTCATGACTCTGCCATCGAGATTAGCGACACTAGCCATCTGGGCTAGCACTATCCTTCTTAACAATTTTAACTACAACTTTATTGTATGTAAAAGCTATATGACAAACAATAAACTTCCTTCTTAGGAAAAAGTAATGCATGGCGGAGATTTTGTCCCTAGTTGTTAAAAACTGGCCAAAGCATCCACCATGGTCTAGTAGCCAACTCATCACTAATTTTTTTGTTAAGTGAGAAAAGTTGAAAGTGGGTTTATATTTATATTTAAATAGTATTTCTAAATACTTTAGTATTTCTCACATATTTATAAAGTGGATTACACAACTTCACAAATACTCCCTCCGCCCCACAATATAGGATCTTTTTGCAAGTTGTTTTAGCTTGCAAAAATATTTTATATTATGGGACAGAGGGAGTAGTATTTTCACATATCTTACATTGCTCGCACTTCTACTAATGACGGTTGAAAGTTGAAAGTGGATTTATATTATATCGAATTTCTCGCATATAGCTCATTTGAAGCGGTGTAGGTGGGAAGTGGATTTATATTTGAATAGTATTTTTGGTGTGATGACAATGTGATTAGTGGAACTAATCACGGTTGCTAAGGTGTACCTCAGTCCATTGGTTCCTCGGAGATTGATTGAGGAGATGGTTGACACCCCCCCCCCCCCCCCAAACACACACACACATGCACTACAAAATGGTTAAAGGCGTGATTTTCTGGCGACTCGAAGCTTTGGTTTCAATTTATTTGAGTTATAGGAAAACCACACTATCAAGAGGGGTCAGCAGCCTTCAAGCCTTGTGAGCAGCCACCATTCCCAAACCTCCATTTTTTCCAACACTTTATATTCCTCCATTCAAACACTTTTTTTCTTTCGGGATAGACAGAGCAAGGAACGATCTACAACTTGACCACCAATTCATATTCCTCGCTAGATGTCTACATCAACACTTATTACTCTTGGTGCATGGGCTCCTTGGTGGCTGGAGGTTCCTACAGAAACTTCCTTTCCGTGCGGTGTGCTTTAGAGACATATGCAAACATGTGGTGATCCCCTTCAAAACCAACCCTGATTGAACCGAGGCTCATCTGTTGAGGGTGACTCGAAATGATAATATGGTAAGCCACTTGGTAGCGTTCTAGAGCTTTGATTTCGGCACCACTCCAACGGAGATTAGCACTCCCCCAAAGCAGTGTGTATTTGGGGATAAAATTCACGTCCCCATCTCACTTGTGGCTAATCCTTTCCTGTAACTTTACTTTGCTTTATATGCTTGTGGACTTGCTAATTAGTTTATGTTCACTTAGTTGCATACCTAGAGAACCAACTTTATCCATAGTTTCCTAGCGCTGTGCCAGGGATGGACAGAGCGGGGAGAAAGTTATGCAGTCGTCGACTAGGCCACTGAGATGGCGCCCCTCTTTGATGGTCCTCTCTTCTGCGGGAGTTGTATGCCACACGTACTAATTTCTATTAAAGCTCGCCTATAGGGTGGCGATTTTGGGCAAGACCAATAATGTACTGTGCAAATTTTTTCTATGGGTATTTTAGTTGGTTTGTTCACTGTGTGTGCATTTGATTTTCTTTTTCTTGTTTTCTTCCACTTTCCTTTTTGTTTCTTTCATTCGCTGTTTTTTTCCTTTTCCCCCCTTTTAGGCACATGTCTCCATTTTTCATACACACTGTGCATGTTTCCTACACATCAAGAATTTTCATACACATTTAATTTTTTTCAAAAAGATGATTAACATTTTTCAGACATATGATTTGATGTCTACATTTTTCATACACATTGTACATTTTTTGTATACATCTAAACACTTTTTTTGTACATTTATTTTAAAATACATAATTAATATTTTCCAAATACTTATTTTAAACATTTTTCTGAAGACATGTGAATTATTTTGCAAATTCACGTTGAAATGTAGTTTTGCATGATACAAAACATTTGTTAAACCGTGCCAACATTTTTATACATTGGATAAACACTTTTAAAAAAATATCATGAATACACTTGAATATTTCTCTAAATTTAATGTGCATTTTTTGAAGGGTAAGAAACATGTTTTTCCGAATTACACAAACACTTTTTTGACTGTCGCATACTTTTCTTAAATGGAACAAACATTTAAAAAAATTGAGCGAACTTTATTTACAATGCATTTACATTTCTTTAATGTGCGATGAACACTTTTAGAAACTACTATTTTTTTATGACATACGTATTTAGTTTTATTGAAGCCGTAAAGTAAAGTAAAAAGGGGGGAAACACGCATGACATATGCGTGACGTCTATGAGACAGGACCATGAGGTTACTGGGCCGACCCATTACCAGCTCGCTGCAGGGGACACTACCAGCTCGTTATGTTTCTTGTGGTTACTGGGCCGACCCACTACCAGCTCGTTACGTGCATGTTTCTTGTGAAGTCTAACCGCACGCACGGTTAGACTTCACAAGAAACATGCACGTTTCTAATTGAGACGTACACGGAAGCTAGAAACTCATATGTCCGCTCCCCTTCTCTCCTTCTTCCCCAGTTCGTGCCATGCCCGCCGAAATTGATGCTGACAATGAAGTATTGACGAGTGTGCTTTGTAATGAAGTTCATATGGAACACATGAATTACATGAGAAAATGAAAAGAATTCACCAACATTGCAAATCAAGCGCCTCGTTGTCGTGCAAGAATCGCAGGTCAATCTCTGCCTCCGCCGGCTTTGCTGTAGTCATCATCTTTAGCCGCCGGCCATGCGCTCGGTTCCTCCAGAAGAGGACATACACATGTGGAACCGTAGCTATAAATCTCAGCTCGCGGAGGGTTCCTCAAGAAGGCGAGATAAGGTTGTAGACCCGGATGATTTCCCATTTTTAGAACCCGGATGGTTTTCCTCGTCACTATTGTCCCTTTTAATCACAGTAGTTTTTGTATTGCAATAGCTAATAATTGCTATAGATGATAATACAAAATTTAGTTGGCCGACAATACACATCTAGGGACGGCAATGAACAACCCCTGAGACCTTCTATGCGATCACGCCGCTATGTACAGTCATGGCGATAGTTGGCTATTTAATGGAAGGGTTGCCGTTTTCACTTGATTCACGATTTTAGCGGGGCAAGTGGTGACCGATTTTTTCTCTCGAGTGTGGTAATTGTTTTCCCGAAAGATGTGGTGGATCCAGAGTACATAGTAATTTTTTTGGCAAAAAGTTAATGCAAATGTCGGAGTCGAACTCAACACTCCATAATCGTGCCAAAACACAATTAGCCTAATAATCCCAAATCAAGCTCAACAACTCTGACGCGCACACATATTAGTGCATGTCTCGAACCAAATATGCATGTAGTTACAAATGGCCAAGAACATACATGGGGTCCACACATCTTTCTTGTTGTCGTCGCATATGAGGAGAGATCCTCCTCCTAAGTCGCCGCGACGACGACCATTATATGCAGCACCATATTGGACAAGACCTTTGAATTGAAGGCAGACTCGAAGTTCGACACCTCACCACCATGCGATAAGTCTAGTTTTATCTCCGTCTGTAGCGGCACCATCGTAGTCATCATTGTTTCGACACCGGCCATGCCTCTGGACCTATAAAATAGGAAGGACACGTATGGGACCATTCTAGCAAATCCAACTCGAGGAGGGTTCTTTGAGAAGGATAGAGAAGGTACTCAACTCATATGATTTTCCTCTTTTTTGAGGGAACCCGAATGGTTTTCCTCGTCACGGTGTTCTCTTGTATTAGCTATTGTGTTTGTAACTTTAATAGCTATTTCATCTTGGAGACTATAGTGCAATTAACGCTAATTTAAATTGGCAAACATTCCTCATTTAGGGATGACGACGAACGACCCATGAGCCCTTTGATCATGATTGTGCGGTTGCGTAGAGTCATAAGTGATAGTTGGTTGTTTAATTTGAAGGCTGTTGTTTTCACGTGATTGACGATTTGTGTGGGGTAGGTATGTGTTGACCCTATTTTTCTTTATCACACGAGATCCTTTTATTCGTTGGATTTTGTCAGTTCAAAGTTCATCCCACTGGATTTTTGGCCAAAAAAGATCCAGAGTACGTCATGTTGTTTGTTTCCGAGAAATTGAACCAACTTCATATTGTTTGTTTCCGAGAAAATGAAGCAGGTGCGGGAGTCGTACTCAAGACTCTGTCATTTAGGTTAGCCACACTAGTTATCTGGTATAGCACAGTCTTTCGTACATAATTGAGCTACACCTTTATTTTTACGCAAAAGCTATATGACAAAGAAGTAATGTGGGGGTGAAGATTTTATGTATGGTTGTTTAAAACAGACCAAAGCATCCACCTTGGACTCCTCCAGTGTTAGCTTTCTGCCAACCTCCCCATCGACATCCTCACCCTGGAAGAATTTTCAGTGCAGGGAAATGCTCGAGGCGGCGTAGGCCATGACGTACACGTGGCTGGTGGAAGTCGCATGTAACAGGCGTTCATGCCCCCCCCCCCCCCCCCTAGAAATCCTAGCCCGGCCACCTCCCCCATGGATGCACCAAAGAGAGGAGAAGACCACATGTGGTAGCGGGAGGGCGCAAGAGACTCATGCCGCCACAGCTCGCGCCTCTCTGCAACACACCCTGCCTCCACAAGTCGCGAGGGAGATAGATAGTAGGGCTAGATTTTATTGTCATTCGGATGATGTAACATAATGAGGAATTTTTAGAAAATAGGCATCCCTTTGCGTGAAAAAATTGGGAAGATATAGAATTTTAAGCAAGTAAATAAGCACCTAAAAATTAGAATGGGAGGAGGCAGAAAATTGGTGAGAGCAAAAAGGGTGCTGGTGAGGAGCGAATGAAGGTATCGTAAGGAGAAAATGATTTATGAATTTACCATTGATAGGAAAGATTTATTTAGTACTTATATGTTGATAGTTTATTCTATAAACTTGATTAAACACATACAAGTTTGATTTATTACAAAAACATAGTATGTGATATTTTGTCAAATGGATGGAGTATTAGGTACAAAGAGTACCCAACACCATATGCATGGGTTAGACACATGAGGGAGAACCTAATGCAGTCGTCGACTAGGCCATAGCTGGATCCTGCGAGGGCTCTACGTTATCAGGCTTGGTCTTCTGCATAGCGGCCCAGTGAGATCGCTCCCCTCTTTGATTGTCTTCTCTTCCGCGGGACCTATATGTTGCACGTACTAATTCCTATTAAAAGTTACCAACAAAGTGGCGGTTTTGGGCAAGCCCAATAGTGTTGCGTGTACACTTTTTTTCCATCGTTATTTTAATCAGTTTTCTTAGTTTTTTCATCGGTTATAATCGGCTTGCTTTGGTTTATTCGGTTTCCTTTTTTTCTTTTTCTTTTTCTTTCTATTGTTCTTTTCTTTTTAAAGTACATGGCTCATTTTTTCATACACATTGTACAGTTACATCTACATCAAAAACATTTTTATATTTGTTTAACTTTTGAAAAAATGAGTAATATTTTCAAATATTTTTGGATGTCTAGTTTTTTTCATACACTTTGTACATTATTCATACACATCTTAACCATTTTTCATATAAGTTTATTTTTTAAAAATATATGAATATTTCTTGGAATACTTATTCTGAACATGTCTTAATTGTTTTTGAAATACACGCTGAAACGTGTTTTCGTATGATTCGGTTTCTAAAACAAGCAAAACAAATCTAAATGTAATGTACATTTTTTGACAGGCTACGAATCATTTTTGTTGAATTACACGGACATATTTTCTATGTTGATATCATTTTAAAAAATGCCACATACATTTTTTTTGAAATGTCACACACATTTTTTCAATGGTACATGCATTTTTTGTCACAGCCCTAGCTTTAGCTTTGCTTGTAGGCTAGTCTTGGTTGTTGCATCATGTTTAAATTTTGCTTAAACTTGAAATGGGGATTGCCTAAACCCTAGCACCAAATGAATTCAACTAGGTTCAACTAAAATATTTTCAGTGAGTCCAAATGGCTTTCAAAAATGTCCATCATTTCTGGAAAATGCCGGAAACATAACCAGGGGTGTTGCACATTTTTCCATGACATATTTGGGCTCTGAATTAAATCTTATAGTATTTGCATTTGGGCATTTAAATGCTATTAAAAAATTTAAATGCTCAAATAATCATAAACTAAAATGTTTACTGTTGGATATATTCCAAACAGTAGTCATGATTAGTTTCATGATTTTTGGAAATGCCCTGACTTTTTTAATAAAGTCCAGAAGTTACAAAAAATAGAAAATAGAAAACAATTTAGAAGAGAGAGAGAGAGAACACCTACCTGGGCCACTTGCCTGGCCGACCCACCTGGCAGGCCCAGCACTGTGCTGGCCCATGCCAGCCAGCTGCTTCGTCCTCGCCACGCAGGCACAGAGGTGACGCCGACGAGCACGAGCTCGCCACGACGCCACCTGCTTGCCGCCCATGCCCCTGGACACCTGGGTGAGCTCCACGTCGCCGCCCCGACCCCATGGACACCTCACTCGCCCCTGCCTCTCTCCCTCGCTCTCCCGCACCATGGCCGACGCTGTTGCGCCCACGCCACCGTAGTTCTCGCGTCCTCCGTCGTCCCCGTACCGCGCCACCAAGTCCAACAGCTTCGCCGTCGTCGTCTCCGTCGAGCAGCCCGAGCCCCGAGCGCTCACGCGCCCTACTTCGTCCTCTTCGAGCTCGACTTCACCGAGCACCACCGCAGATCCCCTTCGCCGTCACCGCTGCACCAGTTCGTCCCCGACCTCGCCGACTGCTCCAACGTGATCGCCGTGAGCTTAGCCACCTCCCCATCCTCTCCGTTCTCTCTCTCGTGCACCGTAGCGACTGCACGAAGCATCACCGCACGCGCCGCCGCCGAGCTCGTCGCCGACGAGACTCCAGCCACTCCACGGGCACACCACCGTGTCCAACACACTCACCGCATCATGAGGAGTCCGTAGCACCACCCCACGCGCCTCGCCGTGCCCCCTAACGACGAGCTCGACCTCACCCGAACCCCGGCAGCCGCCCAGCTCGTCGCCGGCGACATTTCCGGTGACCCCGAGCCTAACCAACACCACCAATGGATGCGGCCCGTTCCCAGCTATGCGTAGACGTGCTCCACCATCATTTTGGTCACCGGAGCACGAAACCCGCATCGCCCCGCCGTGTCTGGCCTCGCCGGCGGCTAAACGCCGGCGAGTTTGACCGCATTTGACCCTGGTTGACTACGTGTGGGCCCAGTTTGACTTCCCCCCGAGTCCATGACAGGTGGGGCCCGTCTTCTAACTAAATTAGTTTTAGTGCTAACTAAAAATTAGCTAGGCTAATTACCCTGACACGCGGGACCCGCCGGTCAGTTTGACCTGGACCGCCCCGTTAACCTGCTGACGTCACAATGACGTAGTACTGACGCAGTAACTCTTTTTCTGGATTAATTCTTATACAGGAAATTCCAGAAAATAGCCAAAACTTCTAAAAATCATAGAAAATCAACCGTAGCTCCAAATCAAACAAATTATATATGAAATTTGATCAGAAAAATCCAATCTTTCCATCTGTACTTGTTTCATGCATGTTAGAACACTTTAACCTTGTTGTTTAGGTGAAACAGGTTAATGCACTAATATGACCTCTTAAAATGGGTTTGCATTTGAATTTTTGGTTCAAATGACATCTCAATATGTTCTAGCTTGCATTAGCCCAAAACACATTCATATTGCCATGTCATAGCATGCATCATATTGTGCATTGCATTGATCGTGTTTCTTCTCTGTTTGCCGGTGTTGTTCCTCCTCGTTACACGTTGTACCGATCTTGTGATCGTTGACACTGATGAAGACTCAATGCTATCTTCAGAAGTGCCAGGCAAGCAAAACCCCCTTGTTCATTCCGATACAATCCCACTCTCTCGCTCCTGGTCTCTTTTACTGCATTAGGACAACAACGATTCATTTGTTACTTTCTGCGGTAGCTGAACCCCTTTATCCTCTTCATGACCTGTCATTGCCACAATAAATAGATGAAACCCACTAGCATGAGTAGGAGTTGTTTGAGCCCTGATGTGCCTACTCATTCATGTTTGTTTGTCATGCCTGCTACTGCTTAGAGTTGAGTCAGGTCTGATTCATCGGGGATGAATCAGAGGTGCGTGAACAGGTCCTAGTGTTGAGATCTAAGTGTGTGAACACGATTTGGTAAAGGTATTAGTGAGAGGCCATGTAGGAGTACATGGTGGGTTGTCTCATTGAAGCCGTCCTCAGGAACTGAGTTCTGTGTTTGTGATCCATGAAACAGCTACTACCACTCATTGGGATCCTTAATTGACCCTCTCGGCTTCTTAATCACCCTTGTCCTCTGTCCAGGAGTTGCAAGTAGTTTCTGGTGTTTGTAGTTTGCTGAAGGCCGTGGGCAGCGCTGACCGGAGGGGTGGGCTCTGATGCGGTAGGCACGTGGCCGGGTATACCGGGCGCCCGTTTGGTGCCATGGATCCCTGTACATATCGTTCGGGGCCGTATGTGGAAACCTTGGTCGGACTCCCTGCGGATGGAAACTGAATAGGCGATAAACCTGGACTAGAGACTTGAGTGTTTAGGTAGGCCGTGGCCGACACCGCCAGGCTTCCGCTTGAAGGTTGCCGAGATACATGATGTGTACATGGCGGTAAGTGGCGAGAGCGTGTGTTAAGAAGTACACCCCTGTAGGGTTAACATCATCTATTCGAATAGCTGTGTCCGCGGTAAAGGACTTCTGGGTTGCCTATAACAGTTCATAGACAAGTGGAAGTGGGTACTCTAAAATACGCAAGATAAGCGTGAGTGCTATGGATGGCATTCTCATAGGGAGACAGGAGCGCATCCATAGTGGTGTATTGATATGGTGAATATGAGGACTCGTGTGTGCCACCTCAAAGAGTTACTTGCTGTCGTAGTTCAGGATAGCCACCGAGTCAAAGTTGGCTTGCTGCAGTTAAACCCCACCATCCCCCTTGTTGGTAATGATGCATATGTAGATAGTTCTGATTTAAATCTTGCTAGCTACATTTGTACTCACGTTTACCTATTTTATGTTTTGCAGGGAGACTTCAGTCTCACTAGTAGTTCCACGTGGACTTCAACGTTTAGCTTGTTACCTCAGCTACGATCTTGTGCCCTCGGCAGGATCTGGTAGATAGTCAGGCTTCTCAGCCTTTTTCTTTTGTAGATGTCTGTACTCAGACATGTTAAGCTTCCGCATGTGCTTTGACTTGTATGCTCTGAATGTTGGGTCATGAGACCCATGTTTGTAATATCTCGCTCCTCAGAGCCTATCGAATAAAATACTTGAGTTGTAGAGTCATGTTGTGATGCCATGTTGTATTTGCACATATAGAAGAAAATTGTGTGTATGTTATTGAAATGCTTGGTATATGTGGGATCTGACTATCAAGTTGTTTATCCTTGGTAGCCTCTCTTACCGGGAAATGTCTCCTAGTGCTTCCACTGAGCCTTGGTAGCTTGCTACTGCTCCGGAATACTTAGGCTGGCCGGCATGTGTCCTTCTTTGTTCCTGTGTCTGTCCCTTTGGGGAAATGTCACGCGATGAATACCAGAGTCGTGTTAGCCTGCTACAGCCCGGTTCACCGGAGTCCTGCTAGCCCAGTGCTATAGCCTGGATTCACTCGCTGATGACCGACACGTTCGATGCTGGGTCATGGATGGTTGTCCCTGTAAGTTTGTGCCACTTTGGGTTTACGACTAGCCATGTCAGCCCGGGCTCCTTATCATATGGATGCTAGCGACACTATCATATACGTGTGCCAAAAGGCGCAAACGGTCCCGAGCAAAGGTAAGGCGACACTCGTGGGAATACCGTGCGTGAGGCCGCAAAGTGATATGAGGTGTTACATGCTAGATCGATGTGACATTGAGTCAGAGTCCTGACAGCTTTGGTATCAGAGCCTGACTGCCTGTAGGATTACCAAGCCAAACTGGTCGAAGTTGAGTCTAGAAATGCTTTAGTTATATGTAGGGCAATTGATTGTGGGATGGGAATGTAAGGCTCTTTTTACTCCTTTACCTTATGCCCTTCTGATCTGAGCCACCCTCTTCTTTCCTACGAGGATTAAGAACTAGGCTTCTTGTCTATCTATCAGGATCACGTGTTACTAATCCGTAGACTTATAGGATTAATGGATTTAAGCCTCAGTTCAGTCTCTACTACTTCTGTGTGTTGACAATTGATCTCAGAACCTTGATATTGTGATGTTAAGTGGTTATGCCACCATTTTTGCTGGATGTATCAAATCTTTTTGAGCATTTACATCCGTTATGCTGTCCGAGTCATCCCAGGTTTCTAAATAGTCTGAAGCATTTGCAAAATCCCTTCCTCCTGTTCCAATGTCCCTTTGGGCCAGGTTAATCACACTAATTGCTGAGTTAAGGTATTCTATTGCCTCGACATATATGTTGGAGCTATTATTATGACCCTAGGTGTCTAGAGTATCACCTAGTAATCTAGTCACGTTTTGTGTCCCATTGTGATGATTCTGGCCTTCATTCTCGAAAGCATCCCGTGATGCAACTTAGTAGTAGGTATTTTACTCCTGGGTTTTTGAACCCGAGATTCACCCCACCTACTTCATGTTGATAGTGTTTTCTAGTTCCTTTAGGATGTTAGTAACCTTTGCAATAGTCCTCGAGGTCCGTGGTATTTCCTTCTTCCAAATACTATTAACCGTTTATGGCAGAAGTTCTTCGAACCAAAAGATCACAACAAAAGTGCTCTCGATGAGTTCCCAATTCTATGTTGTGACCCTGCCAGTTCTACCCTTTCTGCATGGGTTATCCGGAAGAAATGTTGAGCTTCACTCGACATACTAATCTATGCATCCACAACTCAGAAAAAAAACATATGTTCCTTTGAGTTGTCCCTCTTTAGTTGTTTTCTGACCTCCATGTATCAATTGATAATCGAGAGTATGCGTGCATTCGTTCATCGATGCCTATTATTCTTGTGGTCTGTCAAGCCATTCTATTCTGGAATGACTAGGAGAAACAAACTCCAGTACCTCATCCATATTTAGGATTGGGTCAAAGCAGTTGTAATTCGCAAATCAAATGCCAATCCAGCTTTTGATTATGTTCTACCTCGGAGTATTACCCCCTTTATGTCAGGATTGTCATGAGAATTGCACCATTTTCATGAATTCTTGACGTAGTGATACTTCTCGCTATCATTATTCATTCCTTGGTCCCGTGTTGTTGTAACCGGAATGCCGACAAGTGAACCGTGATGTGTGAAATCGATACTCCTAGCAACCTCGTTGCTTGGTAGTTAATGGACAATATTCTCATTCTTAGTGTGTTGGTTATTAAATCATCATCCTAAGATTGATCGTGCTACCTAGTCCACTTCCCTGGTACACTCTCCGATTGATGTTAGGATTTTGTCAAATCCTCGCTCATTTGATCATATCGTCTTGCCTTGAGAAGCAAGATTGTTCTTGATCTTAGTAACATACCGGTGGTTCGTGATTTTCTGAATGTCTTCTCGGAAGTATCACCAGGTCGTCACCTGACCACTACGTTGAGTTCGTGATCAAGTTGGTTTATTCCTGTAAACCACCCTTTCTCCAAGAATCCATGTTGGATACCCCTGAGCTAGTTGGTTAAGCTATACATCAACTTGGAGAGATGGAAGATAAAAGCTTGTCTGATTTAGTTCATCTTAAGGGATATCTTGTATGTGTGTTGAAGAAAGATGCTATCTTCATCGATTGATCCTCATGACCAGTTGTTGGACCTATTGTCTTGCGAAAACTTTGGTTTGAGTGTGGGCTATCCTCAAATCAAATCAGAACCAACGATGTTCTTAATGCTGTCTTACTCGTGGTTGATCCCTCGAGCATACACCATTATATTCTTTGGTCTGACCAATACTATCACTTGTTCTCATAATTATGGAATTCCATTTTTATGGAAACCAGGATGAATTGTTGTTGAGCCCATCGACAACATTTCTATCTTCTCCATGATTCGTGTTGAACATACAGTTAGTGTTGGAAACTTTGTGAGCAATGCTTTCGTGATCTGTTCATGAAGCATATGCTTGGATGAAAGAAGTGACTTCCTCTAATTCATGTGCATTTGATGCAAGTTGCCATTGTGAATTCGAGAAAGCATGTTTTTACCTCCTCTGGAATCATCCCAAGTCAGTCATGCATGTGCGAAGTATGCTATGGTTTGACAGGCTCGCTACCTCCATTCCACATGTATCCCCTAGTACAGCAAGTCACTGATTGATTTGTTCAAGGAGAAGAAGTTCCTTCTTAAGAGCAAGACTTATGCAAGGACTTCGATATCCTCGATGATGGTTCCCCTTCTGAACTCGGTAGTGTTTAATTATAAGACTACTACATGGCCATGCTTGTCTGGGATAATGTGTTCACATGTTTGTAGCAGAACCAGCTCATGTTTTGGAGCTTGCTATCATAGTTCATTCCCCGAGATTCTCGCAACGTCATCTTGTCGATTTGTGTTGCAAACTTTCATTTTACTTTCTAGACTCGATGAGTCTAGATTATTCTAACACCATCCAGATCTGAATCTCAGGCAGATATGATGGTTGGAACGTTTCCCAAGAATTATAATATTGGTCTCTCTGTAACCTGGTAAAGTGGATGTCGTGGCCAACACACCCAGTCGGAAGACCTATTATTGTAGTATCTTGATTGAAGAAGTTGGCCACCTCCCCATAAGAACTTCGTAGGATTTACTTCCATAGTTATTCCTTATGTATTCTTGTGCTTCTAAAGTCCGACCTTTTACTTGATGTTCTGGGTACCAAACCATCTAAATGAATGGGTTACGCTAGCACATCAAGGAGAACATTAGAAGCGGAGTGCTAAATGTCTCTCGGTCGATCATCCAGATTTTGTCCCCTTGGCCTTGCTAAGGTGAAACCTGAGAAAGTGTTATCTTCCTTTGCATCTACATCCTCCACCATTATCCATCATGGTAGTATGTTGTGTTACCAGGATCCTTGACACGGATATTGGTAAAACCTTGATGAACATGGAAATGCTAAAGTTCTTGAGAGCATGCGCAAGCTCTAGGCTTCATCGCCGGCACTAATTGGGATTGCTCTCAGTTCCCTCGGTTATGCTATAACCCTTTCAAACAATAGATTCACTCTCTACTGTTGGGTTTCTCCCCAGTTACTAGAATCATTCCAAGCATTAGCATTTTGTTCCATCTTTCACCGCAATTGTGCCATTCCACCATGGACCTCATCCATTTCCGATGATAAGCAAAATCATTCTTGTGTTGTCTTCAACAAGGTAATCCACATCATCCATACTAGTCCGAGTATGCCATTCTACCGAACTTCCTCGAACGATCGCTCGAGATTTGCCTTAGGATCGTATAGAGAGTTTCAGTGATCTCTATATCAAAGGTAATTCTTTTTTCTACTTAAGGTTTTGATCCTACGAGTCACCTTCCCTGAGATGTCTCGATATGGTGTCTTGGAAACCTAACTCCTCGCTATGTTGACAACCGTTCACCACTCTTAAGTGTGAAATTGTTGTCTACCTGGTGAACCTCCATCATCTGTTCCACTTCATCCCTCTAGATGTGCGCTTCGTGTCTCAGCTCGAGAGATGTTGCTATGACTCACCCCGTGAGCTGATCCTGAGTTGTTCGATCTTCGAGAAGATCGATCCCTCTAGAGTTTTTCCTTTCCTTCCGTTGTCATGTTGGTTGAAGTTCTCAAAGCAAGACATCGAGATCAAGATGATGCAATGAATCAACATCCTCGGGAAGGGCAGTTGGATCGAGTAGATCATGATAGTTTTGTGACCCCCTTCCTTCTTTCCTCACGACTTGAATCTCAGGACGAGATTCTTGTTTAGTGGGGGTGAGCTGTCACAGCCCTAGCTTTAGCTTTGCTTGTGGGCTAGTCTTGGTTGTTGCATCATGTTTAAATTTTGCTTAAACTTGAAATGGGGATTGCCTAAACCCTAGCACCAAATGAATTCAACTAGGTTCAACTAAAATATTTTCAGTGAGTCCAAATGGCTTTCAAAAATGTCCATCATTTCTGGAAAATGCTGGAAACATAACCAGGGGTGTTGCACATTTTTCCATGACATATTTGGGCTCTGAATTAAATCTTATAGTATTTGCATTTGGGCATTTAAATGCTATTAAAAATTTTAAATGCTCAAATAATCATAAACTAAAATGTTTACTGTTGGATATATTCCAAACAGTAGTCATGATTAGTTTCATGATTTTTGGAAATGCCCTGACTTTTTTAATAAAGCCCTGAAGTTACAAAAAATAGAAAACAGAAAACAATTTAGAAGAGAGAGAGAGAGAACGCCTAGCTCGGCCACTTACCTGGCCGGCCCACCTGGCAGGCCCAGCACTGTGCTGGCCCATGCCAGCCAGCTGCTTCGTCCTCGCCAGGCAGGCACAGAGGTGACGCCGGCGAGCACGAGCTCGCCACGACGCCACCTGCTTGCCGCCCGCGGCCCTGGACACCTGGGTGAGCTCCACGTCGCCGCCCCGACCCCGTAGACACCTCACTCGCCCCTGCCTCTCTCCCTCGCTCTCCCGCACCATGGTCGATGCTACTGGGCCTGCGCCACCATAGTTCTCGCGTCCTCCGTCGTCCCCGCGCTGCGCCACCAAGTCCAACAGCTTCGCCGTCATCGTCTCCGTCGAGCAGCCCGAGCCCCGAGCGCTCGCGCGCCCTGCTTCGTCCTCTTCGAGCTCGACTTCACCGAGCACCGCCGCAGATCCCCTTCGCCGTCACCGCTGCACCAGTTCGTCCCCGACCTCGCCGACTGCTCGAACGTGATCGCCGTGAGATTAGCCAATTCCCATCCTCTCCGTTCTCTCTCTCGTTCACCGTAGCAACTGCACGAAGCATCACCGCACGCGCCGCCGCCAAGCTCGTCGCCGATGTGACTCCGACCACTCCACGGGCACACCATCGTGTCCAACACACTCACCGCATCGCGAGGAGTCCATAGAACCACCCCACGCGCCTCGCCGTACCCCCTAACAACGAGATCGACCTCACCCGAACACCGGCAGCCAGCCAGCTCGTCGCCGGCGACATTTCCGGCGACCCCGAGCCTAACCAACACCACCAATGGATGCGGCCCGTTCCCAGCTACGCGTAGACGTGCTCCGCCATCGTTTTGGTCACTGGAGCACGAAACTCGCATCGCCCCGCCGTGTGTGGCCTCGCCGGCGGCTAAACGCCGGTGAGTTTGACCGCGTTTGACCCTGGTTGACTCCGTGTGGGCCCAGTTTGACTTCCCCCTGAGTCCATGACAGGTGGGGCCCATCTTCTAACTAAATTAGTTTTAGTGCTAACTAAAAATTAACTAGGCTAATTACCCTGACATGCGGGACACGTCGGTCAGTTTGACCTGGACCGCCCCGTTGACCTGCTGATGTCACAGTGACGTAGTACTGACGCAGTAACTCTTTTTTTGGATTTATTCTTATACAGGAAATTCCAGAAAATGGCCAAAACTTCTAAAAATCATAGAAAATCAACCGTAGCTCCAAATCAAACAAACTATATATGAAATTTGATCAGAAAAATCCAATCTTTCCATCTGTACTGGTTTCATGCACGTTAGAACACTTTAACCTTGCTGTTTAGGTGAAACAGGTTAATGCACTAATATGAACTCTTAAAATGGGTTTGCATTTGAATTTTTGGTTCAAATGGACTCATCTCAATCTGTTCTAGCTTGCATTAGCCCAAAACACATTCATATTGCCATGTCATAGCATGCATCATATTGTGCATTGCATTGATCGTGTTTCTTCTCTGTTTGCCGGTGTTGTTCCTCCTCGGTAGACGTTGTACCGACGTTGTGATCGTTGACACTGATGAAGACTCAATGATATCTTCAGAAGTGCCAGGCAAGCAAAACCCCCTTGTTCATTCCGATACAATCCCACTCTCTCGCTCCTGGTCTCTTTTACTGCATTAGGACAACAACGATTCATTTGTTACTTGCTGCGGTAGCTGAACCCCTTTATCCTCTGCATGACCTGTCATTGCCACAGTAAATAGATGAAACCCACTAGCACGAGTAGCAGTTGTTTGAGCCCTGATGTGCCTACTCATTCATGCTTGTTTGTCATGCCTGCTACTGCTTAGAGTTGAGTCAGGTCTGATTCATCGGGGATGAATCAAAGGTGCGTGAACAGGTCCTACTGTTGAGAGCTAAGTGTGTGAACACGATTTGGTAAAGGTATCGGTGAGAGGCCATGTAGGAGTACATGGTGGGTTGTCTTATTGAAGCCGTCCTCAGGAACTGAGTTCTGTGTTTGTGATCCATGAAACAGCTACTACCACTCATTGGGATCCTTAATTGACCCTCTCGGCTTCTTAATCACCCTTGTCCTCTGTCCAGGAGTTGCAAGTAGTTTCTGGTGTTTGTAGTTTGCTGGAGGCCGTGGGCAGCGCTGACTGGAGGGGTGGGCTGTTATACCGTAGGCACGTGGCCGGGTATACCGGGCGCCCGTTTGGTGCCACGGATCCCTGTACACATCGTTCGCGGCCGTATGTGGAAACCTCGGCCGGACTCCCTGCGGATGGAACCTGAATAGGAGATAAACCTGGACTAGAGACTTGAGTGTTTAGGTAGGCCGTGGCCGACACCCTCGCCAGGCTTCCGCTTGAATGTTGCCGAGATACATGACGTGTACATGGCGGTAAGTGGCGAGAGCGTGTGTGAAGAAGTACACCCTTGCAGGGTTAACATCATCTATTCGAATAGCCGTGTCCACGGTAAAGGACTTCTGGGTTGCCTATAACAGTTCATAGACAAGTGGAAGTGGATACTCTAAAATACGCAAGATAGCGTGAGTGCTATGGATGGCGTTCTCGTAGGGAGACGGGACCGGATCCATAGTGGTGTATTGATATGGTGAATATGAGGACTCGTGTGCGCCACCTCAAAGAGTTACTTGCTGTCGTAGTTCAGGATAGCCACCGAGTCAAAGCTGGCTTGCTGCAGTTAAACCCCACCATCCCCCTTGTTGATAATGATGCATATGTAGATAGTTCTGATGTAAGTCTTGTTGGGTACATTTGCACTCACGTTTGCCTATTTTATGTTTTGCAGAGAGACTTCAGTCTCACTAGTAGTTCCACGTGGACTTCGATGTTTAGCTTGTTACCTCAGCTACGATCTTGTGCCCTCGGCAGGATCTGGTAGATAGTCAGGCTTCTCAGCCTTTTTCTTTTGTAGATGTTTGTACTCAGACATGTTAAGCTTCCGCATGTGCTTTGACTTGTATGCTCTGAATGTTGGGTCATGAGACCCATGTTTGTAATATCTCGCTCCTCGGAGCCTATCGAATAAAATACTTGAATTGTAGAGTCATGTTGTGATGCCATGTTGTATTTGCACATATCGAGCATATTGTGTGTATGTTATTGAAATGCTTGGTATGTGTGGGATCTGACTATCTAGTTGTTTATCCTTGGTAGCTTCTCTTACCGGGAAATGTCTCTTAGTGCTTCCACTGTCCCTTGGTAGCTTGCTACTACTCTGGAACACTTAGGCTGGCCGGCATGTGTCCTTCTTCGTTCATGTGTCTGTCCCTTCGGGGAAATGTCACGCGATGAATACCAAAGTCGTGTTAGCCCGCTACAGCCTGGTTCACCGGAGTCCTGCTAACACAGTGCTACAGCCTGGATTCACTCGCTGATGACCGACACGTTCGATGCTGGGTCATGGATGCTTGTCCCTGTAAGTTTGTGCCACTTTGGGTTTACGACTAGCCATGTCAGCTCGGGCTCCTTATCATATGGATGCTAGCGACACTATCATATACGTGTGCCAAAAGGCGCAAACGGTCCCGGGCAAAGGTAAGGCGACACCCGTGGGAATACCGTGCGTGAGGCCGCAAAGTGATATGAGGTATTACATGCTAGATCGATGTGGCATTGAGTCGGGGTCCTGACATTTTTTTAAATAACTATCCGAACTTTTCTTTCACTGCATTTATATTTTTCTGAATGTGCGGTGAACACTTTATTTGAGGGATCCCTGATGGATTTGCTTGTCACACTTACCTCTTATAATTGCAATTGTTTTTGTAGCTATGCTTGCTATTAAATGCTACAGGCGAGAGCACAAGTAACACCAAAATAAAATCCGTGTTTAGGGACGGGGGCAAACAACCCATGAGCCCTTCGACCGCAATCACGTGGTTGCGTAAAGTCGTGAGAAATAATTGGCTATTTAATGAGTAGGTTTCCGTTCCCACACGATTGATGGTTCGTGCGGGATGGGTGGGTGTTGACCGCGTTTTGCTCTCTCGCACGTGATCTGTTTTTACATATGACGTGGTCGGTTCAATGGACGTCTTACTACCTTTTTTGCCAAAAATGATGCAAGTGTTGGAGTCGAATTCATGACTCCGCCATTGAGATTAGCGGCACTAGCCATCTGGGCTAACACCATCGTTGGTAAGAATTTGAACTGCAACTTTATTTGTACGTAAAAGTTATATGACAAACAATAAAATTCCTTCATAGGAAAAAGTAATGCAGGGCGGAGATTTTATCCTTGGTTGTTAGAAACAGGTCAAAGCATCCACCATGGTCTAGTAGCCAACTCATCACTAATTTTTTTGTTAAGTGAAAAAAGTTGAAAGTCGGTTTATATTTATATTTAAATAGTATTTCTAAGTACTTCAGTATTTCTTGCATATTTATAAAGTGGATTACACTACTTCACAAATACTCCCTTCGCCCCACAATATATGATCCTTTTGTAAGTTGTTTTAGCTTGCAAAAACATTTTATATTACGGGATAGAGTGAGTAGTATTTTTCGCATATCTTACAGTGCTTCACATTTCTACTAACCACGGTTGACAGTTGAAAATGGTGTCGGGGAAACGACACCTACGGGATCACGTGGATCCCTTCTACGGTTTGGCAGTGAAGAGGGGTGCGCAAAGAACAGATCTAATGATCAACACGATGGATCTTTCCCCAGGTTCGAGCCGCTGAGAAGCGTAAAACCCTAGTCCTGCTTGAGTCTATATTATGTGTTCTTGAGCTTCGGCTAGCTGCTATGCATGCAAGCTGTGCCAGCACGCCATGGGCCTCCTTTTATATGTCCAAGGGGTTGCCATAGTGGCAAACAGTAGGTGTAAAGTAGCTACAGTGTCCATGTTTATCACTGACGTCTTAGGACAAATGCATTAAATGCGTTGCTTACGTGTCCCCTAACTTTATCGGGGGCGGGAATAGAGCCTGTCCCTTCCGTCGCCGCCCCACCCCGTCTTGACACGCGTCCAGGCTGACGAAGCATGCAATCCCAAGTTGGCTGGACAGCTGCTGCGCTGGAGGGGTGGCAGGATCTTCACGAAGATCTGCATGCCACCATGCAGGCGCTTTCCAGGCTGGCAGGTCAGCCACCGTGCTGGAGTGGTGACTGGGCGGCCGAGTCTTTCCATGGCCTTGCAACCGTCCTCGGCTAGAGTCTTGCTGGGGCCTCGCAGTCGTCCCCGGCAAGGACCTTGCTGGGAACTTTGTCTTCATGTCTTCACAAAGATCTGCATGCCACCAGTCTTCACAAAGATCTGCATGCCACCAGTCTTCACAAAGATCTGCATGGCACTACGCACGGGCCCCTGCGTCTTGGTCTTGACATTGTCGATGGTGTCAGAGCTCCCAACCTCAAGGGTGGTGGTTTTTTCAGTGCTCTGCAAGTCGTCCCGACAAGGATCTTGCCGGGGTCTCGCAAGCCGTCCCGGCAAGAATCTTGCCGGGGGTCCAGCTCGTCTTCTGTTCTCTGGTTACTGGCTTGGATGCCGTCCTCGTCGTCTTGTATCTTGTCCCCATCTTCCCCCGTCAAGCCGTGCCACGGGTGCGGCTGCAACTACCCGTGCATAAGTAAGGGGTATCAAAGGGCCCAAACTTTAGTACACTGACAAATGGATTTATATTTAAATCGTATTTCTCGCATATAGCTCATTTGAAGCGGTGTAAATTGGAAGTGGATTTATATTGAAATAGTATTTGTGTGTGATGACAGCGTGATTAGTGGAACTATTGACCGTTGCTAAGGTGTACCTCAAGCCATTGGTTTCTCGGAGATTGACTGAGGAGATGGTTGACACCCCCCCCCCCCCACACACACACTACAAAATGGTTAAAGGCATGGTTTTCTGGCAACTCGAAGCTTTGGTTTCAATTTATTTGAGTTACAGAAAAACTTCACTATCAAGAGGGGTCGAGCAACCTCCAAGCCTTGTGAGCAGCCACCATTCCCAAACCTCCATTTTGCTCAACACTTTATATTCCTCCACTCAAACACTTTGATTCTTTGGGGATAGAGAGAGCAAGGACCGGTCTACAACTTGACCAAACCGACTCATATTCCCCGCTAGATTTCTACATCAACACTTATCACTCTTGGTGCTTGGGCTCCTTTGTGGCTGGAGGTTCCTATAGAAACTTCCTTGTGTGTGGTGTGCTCCGGAGACATATGTAAACATGTGGTGGTCGCCTTCAAGACCAACCATGATTGAACCAAGGCTCGTCTGTTGGGTAACTCGAAAGGATAATACAGTGAGCCACTTGGTAGCGTTCTGGAGCTTTGGTTTCGGCACCACTCCAAAGGAGATTAGCACCCCCCCAAAGGAGTGTGTACTTGGGGATAAAACTTGCGTCCCCAAATCACTCGTGGTTAATCCTTTCCCGTAACTTTATTTTGATTTATATGCTTCTGGACTTACTAATCAGTTTGTGTTCACCTAGTTGCATACCTAGAGAGCCCACTTTATCCATAGTTTCCTAGCGTTGTGCCAGGGATGGACATAGAAGGGAGAAAGTTATCCAGTCGTCGACTTGGCCACTGAGATCACGCCCCTCTTTGATGACACTCTTCTGCGGGAGTTGTATGCCGGCCGTACTAATTTCTATTAAAGCTCGCCCATAGGGTGGCGGTTTTGGGCAAGACCAATAATGTAGGTTGCAAATTTTTTCTATGGGTTTTTTAGTTGGTTTGTTCACTGTTTTTGCATTTGGTTTTCTTTTTCTTTTTTCTTCCGTTTTCCTTTCTGTTTCTTTCATTGGGTATTTCTTTTTCCCCTTTTTAGGCACATGTCTCCATTTTTCATACACACTGTGCATGTTTCATTCACAATAAGAATTTTCATACATATATTACATTTTTGAAAAAGATGATTACCATTTTTCAGACATATGATTTGATGTCTACACTTTTTCATACACATTGTATATTTTTGTATACATCTTAACACTTTTTTGTACATTTTTTTAAATACATAATTAATATTTTCCAAATACTTATTCTGAACATTTTTCCAAAGACATGTGGATTCTTTTACAAATTCACGTTGAAACGTAGTTTTGCATGATACAAAACATTTTTTAAACCACGCGAACATTTTTGTACATTGGATAAACTTTTTTAAATATCATGAATATCTCGTTTAAAACACTTGAGCATTTCTCTAAATGTAATGTACATTTTTTGAAGGGTACGAAGCATGTTTTTTGAATTACACGAACCCTTTTTTGAGTGTCACATACTTTTTTTGAATGGTACAAACATTTAAAGAAAATTGTGTGAAGTTTATTTACAGTGCATTTACATTTCTTTAATGTGCGATGAACACTTTTAAAAACTACTAGTTTTTTCATAACATATGTATTTAGTTTTATTGAAACTGCATAGTAAAGTAAAGAGGGGGGGGGGGGGGGGGGGGGACACGCATGACATATGCGTGACGTCTATGAGACGAGACCACGTGGTTACTGGGCCGGAACACTACCAACTCGCTGCAGGCGACACTCGCATTGGAGTTGCCTTCTCTTCTCCCCGGTTGTATGCAGGCACGGGTAGACTTGACAACAGACATGCACGTTCCGAATTGAGACGCACACGGAAGCTAGAAAGTCATACGCCCGCTCCCCTTCCTGTCCTTGTTCCCCAGTTCGCGCCATGCTCGCTGGAATTGATCCTGACACTGAAATTTTGACGAGTGTGCTTCGTAATGAAGTTCATATGGAACACATGAATTATATGAGAAAATGAAACGAATTCTTCAACATTCCAATCAAGCGCCTCGTTGCCGCGCAAGAATCGCAGGTCAATCTCTGCCTCCGCTGGCTTTGTTGTACTTGTCATTTTTAGCCGCCGGCCATGTGCTATGTACCTCTAAAAGAGGACAGACGCATGTGGAACCGTAGCTATAAATCTCAGCTTGCGGAGGGTTCTTCAAGAAGGCAAGATAAGGTTGAAGATCCAAATGATTTCCCTTTTTTAGAACCCTGATGGTTTTCTTCGTCACTGTTGTCTCTTTTAATCACAATAGTTTTTGTATTGCAATAGCTAATAATTGCTATACATGATAATACAAAATTTAGTTGGCGGACAATACAGATCTAGGGACGGCAATGGACGATCCCTGAGACCTTCTATGCGCTCGCGCCACTATGTAGAGTCATGGTGATAGTTGGCTATTTAATGAAAGGGTTGCCGTTTTCATGTGATTCATGGTTTGAGCGGGGCAAGTGGTGACCGATTTTTTCTTTCACGCGTGGTATTTGTTTTCCCGAAAGATGTGGTGGATCCCGAGTACATACTATTTTTTTGCGAAAATTTAATGCAAGTGTCGAAGCTGAACTCAACACTCTGTAATCGTGCCAAAACAAAATTAGCCTAATAATCCCAAATCAAGCACAACAATTCGATGCGCACACATATTACTGCCTGACTCGAACCAAATATGCATCTAGTTACAAATGGCCAAAAGATAAATGGGGTCCACACATCTTTCTCGTTGTGGTTGCATATGAGGAGAGATCCTCCTCCTAAGTCGCCACGACGATGACCTTTATCTGCAGCACCATATTGGACAAGACCTTTGAATTGAAGGCAAACTCGAAGTCCGAAACCTCACCACCATGCGATAACTCTAGGTTTATCTCCGCCTCTAGAGACACCATCACAGTCATCATCGCTTCGACACGGGCCATGCCTCCGGACCTCTAAAATTGAAAGGACACGTAGGGGACCATTCCGGTAAATCCCAGCTCGAGGAGGGTTCTTTGAGAAGGATAGAGAAGGTACTCAACTCTTTTGATTTTTCTCTTTTTTGAGGGAACCCGGATGGTTTTGCTTGTCACGGTGTTACCTTGTAATAGCACTCGTGTTTATAACTTCAATAGCTATTTAATGTTGGAGACTATAGTGTAATTAACGCTACTTTAAATTGGCAAAGATTCCGCATTTAGGGATGACGCCGAATGACCCATGAGCCCATTGATCATGATCGTGCGGTTGCATAGGAGTCACAGGTGATAGTTGGCTGTTTAATTTGAAGGTTGCTGTTTTCATATGATTGACGATTTGTGGGGGTAGGTAGGTGTTGATCCTATTTTTCTTTATCACATGGAATCCTTTTATTCGTATGATGGTGTGAGTCCAGAGTTCATTCCAATGGATTTTTGGCCAAAAAAGATCCAGAGTACGTCATATTGTTTGTTTCCGAGAAAATGAAGCAAGTGCAGGAGTCAGACTCAAGACTCTGTCATTTAGGTTAGCCACACTAGCAATCTGGTACAGTACCACCTTTGTACATAATTGAGCTACACCTTTATTTTTACGCAAAAGCTATATGACAAAGAATTAATGTGGGGTGAAGATTTTATGTCTGGTTATTTAAAACAGACCAAAGCATCCACCTTGGACTCCCCCAGTGTGAGCTTTCTGCCAACCTCCCCATTGGAATCCTCGCCCTGGAAGAACTGCGCAATGCAGGGAAATGCTCGAGGCAGCGCAGGCCGCGATGTACACACTGGTGGTGGAACAAATCCTAGCCGCATGTAATAGGCACCGACCCCCCCCCCCCCCCCCCCCCAGAAAGCCTAGCCCGGCAACCTTCCCCGTGGATGCACCAAAGAGAGGAGAATACCACATGTGGTAGCGGGAGGGCGCAAGAGACACATGCCGCCACAACTCGCGCCTCTCTACAACATGCCCAGCCTCCACAAGTCACGAGGGAGATAGATTGTAGGGCTAGATTTTATTTTCGTTTGGATGAGGTAACATAATGAGGAGTTTTCAGAAAATAGGCATCCTTTGCATGGGAAAATCGGGAATAGATAGAATTTTAATTAAGTAAAATAAGCACGTAAAAATTAGAACGGGAGGAGGCAGAAAATCGATGAGAGCAAAAAGGGTTTTGTTGAGGAGGGGAAGAAGGTATCCTATGGATAAAATGATTTATAAATTTACCATTAATAGTAAAGATTTATTTAGTATTTGAAATGTTGCTAGTTTATTCTATAAACTTGATTAAATATATACAAGTTTGATTTCTTAAAAAAACATAATATGTGATATTTTTTCAAATGGAGGGAGTATTAGGTACATAGATTACAGCACCATGCCTGGGTTAGACACATGAGGGAGAACCTTATGCAGTCGTCGACAAGGCCATAGCTAGATCCTGCGGGGGCTCTACGTTAACAGGCTTGGTCTTCTGCATGGCGGCTCAGTGAGCTCGCTCCCCTCTTTGATTGTCTTCTCTTCCGCGGGAGCTATATGTCGCACGTGCTAATTCCTATTAAAGGTCACCTACAAAGTGGCGGTTTTGGGCAAGCCCAATAGTGTTGTCGTGTACATTGTTTTCTATCGGTACTTTAATCGAATCGGGTTTCTCAGCTTTTCATCGGTTGTAACTGGCTTTCTTTGGTTTATTCGGTTTCCTTTTTTCCCTTTTTCTTGTTCTTTCTATGGTTCTTTTCTTTTTAAAGTGCATGGCTCATCTTTTCATACACATTGTACATTTTCATCGGCATCAAAAACATTTTTATATGTGTTTAACTTTTTTAAGGATGATTAATATTTTTCAGATATTTTTCAGATGTCTAGTTTTTTTCATACATATTGTACATTATTCATATACGTTTAACATTTTTTAAATACATAATTAATATTTCTTGAAATGCTTATTTTGAATCCGAACTTTTCTTTCACTGCATTTACTTTTTTCTGAATGTGCGATGAACACTTTTAAAACAAACAAACTAATTTAGTTTTTTCATAATATATGTATTTAGTATTTTTCAATATGTAAAGAAAGGAAAAGACATGCATGGCATCAACATGACGTCTGTGAGACAAGACCAAGTGATTACTGGGACGAGCCACTGCCAACTAGCTGCACGCGACGATCATGTAGGAGTCCCCTTCTCTTCTCCTCGGTTGTGTGCAAACTTTTTTTTTGAAAAACAATTTGAAACTTTATTAATTAGAAATAATCATTACATCGTCTATCAAGAGAGTTACAAGATCTTTCATGGGCTCCTCTATCCAATCCCTAGTCATGGGACTTTTTGCTAATCTAGCAAGTTTATGAGCTACTTTATTCGCTTCCCTGTTACAATGTTCAAAGCTGGTTTGAGGAAAATCACAGGCCATAAAAAAACAATCCTCAAAAATTGCAGCAGCCGCTCCCGCAGACTGTCCTCTGTTCTTCATTGTTTCGATGACCTCCATATTATCAGAATTGATGATTAGACGATTGCAGCCCGTCTTTTGTGCCAACAGTAAACCAAATCTAAGTGCTACCGCCTCTGCTATCAGGGCATCCGCACAATACTGAATCCTCCAGTTACCACCTACTATGAAGTTTCCTTTGTCATCCCTGATAACAGCACCCGCTGTGCCTCTTAGCTGATCATGATTAAAAGAAGCATCCACGTTCAATTTAACGAAACCCCTAGGAGGTCTGCACCATCCTTCATTCTTTCTCTTTGCTTTAGGAGAGTGGGCATTTACATAGTTCGATGTTATAGCCCGAATCCCCATCGCGGTTTGGGACGCTTCCTGAGACTTACCATCATGGACTAGTTTTCGTCTATTCCACCATAAATACCAAGCAGCTATAGCAATAAGTTCCCCTGCATTCCAGGAGCCCAAGATGGGTAGTTCATCATCACGCATAAGGAGTAGGAATTCAAGGACTGCCTCTCCTGCACGATCAATGACGCAGGCTTTTTTTACCACTTCATACAACCCCAAATGTTCCCACACATCTTTTGCCTTCTAACACAGAAATAATATATGTTTCGTGTCCTCTGGCCCGTCCAAACATGCTGGGCATATTGATTGAGTTTTTATATGTCTGTTGGCCAATGTAACACGACATGGCAGAGTTTCGTGAAACGTCTGCCAAATAAAAAATTTAACCTTCGCCGGACAAGCTAATTTCCAGATCTTACCCCAAATGGGATTGACCTTGCTTCTACCCATGCCATTCGAGTATTCTAACTTCCTCCCATGTTGCTTATTCCATTCCTCCACATAAGCTGATCGTACAGTGAATAAACCGTTTGTTGTATAGCTCCAAGCAATAAAGTCCGACATATTATGCATAGGGATCGGGATCGCTAAGACTCTACAGGCATCAGTTGGCCATAGAGTTTGTCTCACCAAATCTTCATCCCAGCCATTAGTGACTGGGTTAATAAGATCAGAAACTTTCGTCAATAGATTCCCCCTTCTGGGTGTAATAATTTTCCTGTCTGCACAATTTGGGATCCATGCATCTCTCCATATGTCAATATTTTCTCCTGTTCCCACTCTCCATATATAGCCATTCTTGAGAGAGTCCACTCCCGCCATAATGCTTTGCCAAGTAAAGGAAGAGCCCTTCTTTAATACTGCGTTCATCAAATCACCTTCGGGGAAATACTTGGCTCTTAGGATTGTTGCACATAATGATTCAGGATTATCCACAAGATGCCATGCATGCTTCACTAATAACGCCAGGTTAAAGCAGTGTATATCACGGAAACCCATTCCTCCTTGTTCTTTTGGAACACACATCTTCCACCATGCCATCCAATGCATCCTTTTCTGATTGTCCTCGTCGCCCCACCAAAATTGCGACATCGCATCTATGATTCCTTTGCAAATCTTTTTAGGAATTTTAAAGACGGACATTGCATATGTTGGGATAGCTTGAACAACAGACTTAAGCAAAATTTCCTTTCCACCCGCCGATAACAACTTTTCTTTCCATCCACTAATCTTCATAATAATACGATCAATCAAGAACTAAAAACAATCGCGTTTGTCCATGCCCACATTGGCAGGTAATCCCAAATATTTATCATTAAGTGCCTCAGTCATAATATTTAGAATTGTACAGATTTGCGCTTTGTCCTCCACTTTTGTATTGGGACTAAAAAATATGTTGGATTTTTCGACACTCACCATCTGCCCCAAGGCGGCACAGTAAGAGTTCAGAACCGCTCTAAGGGCCTCCGCATTCATTGTATTTGCTTGCATGAGGATCAATGAATCATCCTCAAATAATAGATTGGAAACTGAGGGAGCTTCCCTACTAACCTTTATGCCGGAGATATTTTCTCTCTCCTCCGCATCTGCTAAAAGGGCAGTCAGGCTCTCCGTACATAACATGGATAAGTAGGGTGAGAGGGGATCCCCCTGCCTTAGCCCTCTAGTGGGTTTGAAGCTATCGGTCTCCTCTGTATTAACCCGAATCCTGTACTCCACCGAGGACACACATTGCATAATCAAATTCACCCAGTTTTCCTTGAAACCCAGCTTCACCAAAATTGCTTTTACAAAAGACCATTCCACTCGGTCATAAGCTTTGTGCATGTCCAACTTGATTGCACACGGCCCCTCCCTCCCCGTTCTTTTTTGTTTTATTGTGTGGAAACACTCATATGCTACCAAAATATTATCTGTGATTAGTCTCCCAGGGACAAAAGCACTCTGTGTTGGGCTGATAATGTTTGACAATATTAATTTTAGACGTGCTACAATCATTTTGAAATAACCTTATACACCACATTGCATTAACTAATAGGTCTAAATTGAGTAACCTTTTCCGGGGAGTTAACCTTTGGGATCATGACAATTGCAGTATCATTCCATCATGCCGGTATTGAACATGTATTCACCGCCTGTAGTACTTCTTTTGTCAGGTCCTCTGCCAACATAGACCAAAATCTCTTATAAAAAATAGCGTGAAGACCATCTGGACCCGGCACTTTTAAATCATCAATGTCAAATAAGGCTTTCTTAACTTCCACTTCCGTATATGGGGCCATGAGGGCCCTATTCATTTCACCTATCACTTTTCCTTTAACAAGAGAGAGAACTCCTGGGTCTGGTTGCGAGACTTCTGACGTGAAGAGTTTTGAAAAATACCCTTTAATATAATCCTTCATTTCCGTACCTTGCACCCAGACTCCGTCATCCCCAAGCAATTTTTTAATCTGGTTCCGTTTCTTTCTAGCCGTTGCCGCGTTACGATCCCCATGCAATAACCAATTTGCACGACCATGCAGTACCCAATGAATCTCCTCTTGTTCCAGCAAATTTTCAATGAGAACCAAAATCTCCTCTTGTCGTGCTTGGGAATCCACATTCATAGGGCCTCTCCGTAGTTTTTCCAACTGTTTTTTTAGCTTTTTTATTCTCTGTTTTGGGCCTCTCAAAACCTCACGGCCCCAAATATGCAGATCTGACTGAAGCGCATGAGTTCGATCAGCGAGCTTTGGCCCAATACCCATCATTTTTGCCTTTTCCCATGCTGTACAAACTATTTCGCCGACCGTTTCCTGCTTGAGCCATCTAGCTTCAAATTGTTTTACTTGTCCCCTCGGGGCGTTAGAAATATTTCCATCAAAATATTCCGTATCCAGTATGAGTGGACGATGATCAGAATGAACATGTTCCTCATTAGTTAACGCAGCCCGAGGGAATTTTATTGTCGTCAGAAAAAGATGGCGGAAATGCAAGACCAAATGCTATGATGAGAGATTTTCGTAATTGTTTAGGAGAGTGTGGCCTCGAGGATATGGGTTGTATTGGTGACCCTTTCATAGTTGTTTAGGAGATTTTCATAATTGTTTAGGAGAGTGTGGCCTCGAGGATATGGGTTGTGTGCACACTTGGTTAGACTTGACGGAAGACACACACATTTCCATCCGAGACTCACTCATAAGTCAGAAACTCATATGTCCGCTCCTCTTCTGTCCCGGCGAGAGAATTAAACAGGGACGTGATCCGTCTTTCCCGATTCGCACTGGACTTGACATAGACAGTGAAATATTGACAAGTGTGCTTTGTACACAGATAGTTATACCAAAATAGAACAATGTTTTGAGATGTACATATTGATTGTAATCATTTTCTACATTTTTAATCATACCCGGTCCTACTGTACTGATGACTTAAATCAATTAACTGTATGCTCGAGGAAAGTTGATGGCTTAGAAGTATTCTATAATAAATATCCAATTTTGGCCATTAGTTTATGAATGTGCATATAGTACTTTAGCAACATCTAGGGCTAACATAATATATCATAAAAAATACTATACCATTACGTTTAAATCTAGCCATGCAAATGTGTAGATTACTTTGCTAGTTTCTCTCAAGCCCATTGAGGTTGTGCATGTTGTATTCCAACTATTGTTTCTCTTTCTTAGGTGATGTGGCGGGGTCTGGCGATACCACGGAGGGTGATGTGGTGATGCCTCGGCTATTGTGGCCCAACAACATGACCCAAAAGATGAATCCATCCTCTGGTGCAGGGGCCGTGGCTGCTGGCATGCCAACAGCATGGTCACCACCCCTACTCGTGCGCCAGGTTGCTAGTGGGTTTTAAACCTTGTCTGGGAGATAGCTCACTATTGGTTTAAGAAACAGATAGGGAGCGGATACCCTAGATTGGTCTTCATAGTTCTAAAGTTTTCAAAATGCAAAATAGTATAAAGGTGTCTGTTACTAGCCAAAGTGTCAAGTTAATCAATTCTGGACCCATTCTTTCTCTCAGGTGAATGATTTTGAAGGTGATAGTTGTGTCAAATTATCAAACCTAAGGCTCGATTGAAAACTGCACTTCCTTCACAAAGTGGTAATATAGGGGTAGAGAGCGGTGGTGGAGCTACGGCTGGGCCAAACCAGGCCATGGCCTGCCCAACCCAACAAGATTCCAGTCGATAGTAGTGTTGAATCTGAGCCCTGAGAGCAAGATTCCAATGGTACCCTTTAACCTGACCTATTTTGGCCCGCCCACAAAAAGATTGTAACCACTACAAAAAATTGTGACATTATGGCACGAACGAGAACTTTTCCTATCATGGAGATGACACTTCCATGATGATAACTATGACAAAAACACGTATCATCATAGATGTGGTGGGCTCCTATTTCTATGACAAAAAATTGTGACAGAAAATGGGTTTTTTATCCTGGGTGGGCAGAGACGCACCTGCATGATATTCTTTGAGCCATCTATGACGTAAAAATCGTGGTAGAAGTGAGGGTGAGATTTTTTTGGGGAGTTTCCGGTGTAAGGTGGGTGGTTGGGCCCTAGCGATGCAGTCGCTTGCACGTTTCTCTCATACGTGCGCGCGTGTGTGTGAACCCGAGCGAGGCTTTCACTTATTGAATCCGAGCGATTGACCGCCCTCGTTCTATGTACCGAACATGAGCGATCGATATCTCGCACTATGTATTGAACTCGATCGATCCCTTCGCTGCAAACAGAACCCGAGCGATTCCTTCGCTACTAACTGAACTCGATTGATCCCTTCTCACTGCTTATGGAAGTCGATCGAGCTCCCATGCGAGATGTAGCCGTCCGGTTGGGTTGCCTCTTGATGAATAGTGCTTGTTGCTGCCGCGCACGCGATACATACGTAGAATGAGTCGAGACTTGCATCAATCGAGCCCCTTGCGTGATACGTGCCGAGTTGACCTAGACGGTTAGTTGGCTATGGATGAACAGTTCCACTTGCTGCCGCCCACTTGTACTCCCCACCCTAGCTGGTGGGTCGGCTCTCTGGAACAGTATGTTGGACATGTGTATAGGTTGGTGCTGGATGAACATGACCCCGGTCGACCGAGCAGGCCCTACAGCGGTACGCCACACCCCAGCCTATTGGGGATGGATGAACAGGACCCGTTGAGGTTGGAGAAAGTTGGCGGTGGATGAGCAATAGCCGGTGGAGGCTGGAGCAAGTCGACAGTGGATGAACAGTAACCCGTGGAGTCCCATTTGCGGTATGCCACACCTCTCCCGATGAACAGGACCCCGTTTCGAACATAGGTGGTTGAAGAGAAGTCTTTTTCCTCTGTTTTGCGATATGCCAGACCCCTCCGATCAACTGAACCCCGTTCCGACTGTAGGAGGTTGAGAAGAATCCCGTTTCGTCCATTTTGCGGTACGCTAGACCCCTCCTGATGAACAATATCCCATTTCGACCGTAAGCGGTTAAAGAGAACTCTGTTTTGTCTATTTTCTGTTACGCCAGACCCTAAGCCGGTGGGGGTTCGATGAATAGGACACCATTTCGGCTGTTCTGTCCAAGCGGGCTGGCTCCCGATGAATGGGACACATTCCGATCCAGTTGGCTGCCTCTCAATGAACACGACACTATTTTTCCGTTTCGACCCAGCCGGTTGGCTGCAAACGAATAGGACGTTATTGTTGCTATCGGTTGCCTTTCCATGTACACGAGCCCAGCCCATATGCGCGAGTACGCGTTCGACTGCCTGTATGTACGTACGTGATGACCCACAAGTATAGGGGATCAATCGTAGTCCTTTGGATAAGTAAGAGTGTCAAACCCAACAAGGAGCAGAATGAAATGATAAGCAGTTTTCAGCAAGGTATTCTCTGCATGTACTGAAAGTAGTGGTAACAGATAGTTTGGTAGCAAGGCAATTCGCAATAAGTAACAAGTAGCAATAGTAACAAAGGTGCAGCAAGGTGGCCCAATTCTTTTTATAGCGAAGGACAACCGGAAATTTGTCTTATAGTAAGCAAATGGTTTCGAGGACACATGAGAATTGTCATATAGTCACGTTCATCATGTTTAGTTGATTCACGTTCGCTACTTTGATAATATGATATGTGGGTGGACCGGTGCTTGGGTGTTGTTCTTCCTTGAACAAGCAACCCACTTATGATTACCCCCTCTCGCAAGCATCCTCAACTGCAAAAGAAGAATTAAGATAAATCTAACCATAGCATGAAACATATGGATCCAACCAGCCCCTTACAGAATAACGCATAAACTAGGGTTTAAGCTTCTATCACTCTAGCAACCCATCATCTACTTATTACTCTACATTGCCTTCCCTTAGGCCCAAATATGGTGAAGTGTTATGTAGTCGAAATTCACATGACACCACTCACTAGTAGAAAAACGACCTCACGTTCGCATCATTAGTCGCAGTTTGATTACGGCCCAGGACTGATGTGACCATTAGTCCCGGTTCCAATGGCTAGGGGCATGGGCATCATTAGTCCCGGTTCATTTTTTACCTCTAGTCCGGTTTGTGTCACAAACCGGGACTAAAGGGGTGGTGGCAGGCTGGGGCCCCACGAGCCCCTTTAGTACCGGTTTGTGACACAAACTGGGACTATAGGTATACCTTTAGTCCCGGTTTGTATAACCAACCGGGACTAAAGATACCCCTATATAAACCTTTCGTCTAGCCCGAGCCTGTTTTTCCATTTCTTCCTCTCCTCTGTTCTTCCCCTTTCTTGAGCTCATCCTCCATTTTTGCCAAGATTTGTCAAGATTTGAAGGCACCCCATCCATCCAAGTGTTCACAAAGGTTAGCAACTTTGTCCTTTCATCTCTCATTGCTAGATTAGCTTGTGCAATACTCTACAATTATAGTGATTTGTGGGTTTTAGTTTGGGAGTAATTATATGTGGGAGTTATATTTGATTTATATGCAAATTGAGCTCAAATTAACTTCTTAGTTTGCATATGTAGGGTGGTTTACTTAGTGCCTTCCCGTCCCCGTCCTAACCACCGTCGATCGCCCGCACCATCCCGTTGCCGGCACCACCTTGGTGAGCCTCTTATTCTTATCATTTTTATTAAAAAAATCATGGTTGTATGATTTAGATAGTTACTTGTGTAATTTTCTTACCCGTATGGTTGCTTGTTATAAATAGTGGCATGATTTTGATATTCGTCCACATCGGCCCTCGTCCGGTTTATGATTCAGATGTGGTACATATATTCTCTTTTATAACTATTTGTTGCATTTCGTGTTTATGACAATTATGCCCATCAAGTTGACATGGATATAATTATCTAGGAGGTATGTGAACCGAAAATTGAACCCATTCCTCTTGCCAAGAAGTTAAATTTACTTGAAAAAGAAAATGAGTATTTTAAAGAAAAATTAAAAAGAACTGAGAAGAGAAGATGAAACTGGAGTTGTATGTTGCGGATGTCGTTGATGATCATAAGATCAAGATGGATGCAATGCGCTTGAAGATTAGAAAATATGCCGTTAATTAAGAGGCTTGGTATCACTATGCTGTTGGATCAATTGTTACCTTAGTTGTGATCTTGATCGCATTTGTTGTTGCATTAAATGCTTTAGCTAGATAGCTTGTATGTTGTTTTATGAGAATAAGTGTGTATGAACTTGTATTAATTTGGTATTTTTGGTGTTGTGTAATAAAGATGAGCCAGCAATGGATGTACGATGACCGCCGCTCTCCCCAGTTCATTGATGGCGTGTGTACTTTTCTATTGCGGCTGAGGCAAACAAGCGGCCGGATGGTTTTATGTGTTGTCCATGTGGTGTCTGTAAGAATGATCACAATTACTCTAACTCAAGAACCATTCACGTCCACCTGTTTACGTCCCGTTTCATGTCCGGCTATAACTGTTGGACCAAGAATGGAGAAAGAGGGCTTCTAATGGAAGAGAATGAAGAAGATGATGATGATGACAACTATCTTGGCCATGGGTTCCCTAAATACAATGGTACTACAATGGGGGAAGAAGCTGAAGAAGAGGCATCAGATGAGCCCGCTGATGACCTTGGTCGGGCCATTGTTGATGCAAAGAGAAACTGCACAAGTGAAAAGGAGAAGTTGAAGCTGCAGCACATGTTAGAGAATCACAAGAAATTGTTGTACCCAAATTGCGAAGATGACAAGAAAAGGTTGGGTACCACACTGGAATTGCTGCAATGGAAGGCAGAGACTAGTGTATCTGACAAGGGATTTGAAAAGTTGCTGATAATGTTGAAGAAGATGCTTCCAAAGGACAACGAATTGCCCAACAGCACGTACGAGGCAAAGAAGGTTGTCTGCCCTCTAGGATTAGAGGTGCAGAAGATACATGCTTGCCCTAATGACTGCACCCTCTACCGTTGTGAGTACAAGAATTTGAATGCATGCCCGGTATGCGGTGCATTGCGCTATAAGATCAGCCGCAATGACCCTGGTGATGTTGTGGGCGAGCATCCCAGGAAGAGGATTCCTGCCAAGGTGATGTGGTATGCTCCTATAATACCTTGGTTGAAATGTTTGTTCCAAAACAAAGAGCATGCCAAGTTGATGCCATGGCACAAAGAAGACCGTAAGAAATACGGGAAGTTGTGTGTACCCACTAACGGGTTGCAGTGGAGAAAAATTGAGAGAGAGTGGGGGGGGGGACTTTGCAGATGACACAAGGAATGCATGGTTTGCTTTAAGTGCAGATAGCATTAATCCTTTTGGCGAGCAGAGCAGCAATCATAGCACCTGGCCGGTGACTCTATGTATCTATAACCTTCCTCCTTAGTTGTGCATGAAGCGGAAGTTCATTATGATGCCAGTGCTCATCCAAGGCCCCAAGCAAACTGGCAACGACATTGATGTGTACCTAAGGCCATTAGTTGACGAATGATATGTCTCCAACGTTTCTATAATTTTTGATTGTTCCATGCTATTATATTACCTGTTTTGGATGTTTAATGTGCTTTATATACACTTTTATATTTTTTTTGGGACTAACCTATTAACTGGAGGCCCAGCCCAAATTGCTGTTTTTTTTGCCTATTTTAGTGTTTCACAGAAAAGGAATATCAAACTGAGTCCAAACAGAATGAAACCTTCGGGAGAGTTATTTTTGGAACAAACGCAATCCAGGAGACTTGGAGTGGACGTCAAGAAAGAAACAAGGCGGCCACGAGGCAGGGAGGCGCGCCCAGGGGTAGGCGCGCCCCCACCCTCGTGGGCCCCTCGTGGCTCCCCTGATCGACTTCCTTCACCTACATATATCCATATACCCTGGAAACATACAGGAGCACCATCAAACCCTATTTCCACCGCCGCAGCCTTCTGTACCCGTGAGATCCCATCTTGGGGCCTTTTTCGGCGCTCCGCCGAAGGGGGCATCGATCATGGAGGGCTTCTACATCAACACCATAGCCTCTCCGATGAGTTGTGAGTAGTTTACCACAGACCTTCCGGTCCATAGTTATTAGCTAGATGGCTTCTTCTCTCTCTTTGATTCTCAATACAAAGTTCTCCTTGATCTTCTTGGAGATCTATTCGATGTAATTCTTTTTGCGGTGTGTTTGTCGAGATCCGATGAATTGTGGGTTTATGATCAAGATTATCTATGAACAATATTTGAATCTCCTCTGAATTCTTTTATGTATGATTGGTTATCTTTGCAAGTCTCTTCGAATTATCAGTTTGGTTTGGCCTACAAGATTGATATTTCTTGCAATGGGAGAAGTGCTTAGCTTTGGGTTCAATCTTGCGGTGTCCTTTCCCAGTGACAGCAGGGGTAGCAAGGCACGTATTGTATTGTTGCCATCAAGGATAAAAAGATGGGGTTTATATCATATTGCTTGAGTTTATCCCTCTACATCATGTCATCTTGCCTAATGCGTTACTATGTTCTTATGAACTTAATACTCTAGATGCATGCTGGATAGTGGTCGATGTGTGGAGTAATAGTAGTAGATGCAGAATCGTTTCGATCTACTTGTCGCGGACGTGATGCCTATATACATGATCATGCCTAGATGTTCTCATAACTATGCACTTTTCTGTCAATGAGAAGCCACAAGTGAAACCTATGGCCCCCGGGTCTATTTTCCATCATATAAGTTTCCAATCTATTTTATTCTGCAATCTTTACTTTTCAATCTAAATCATAAAAATACCAAAAATATTTATCTTATTATTATCTCTATTAGATCTCACTTTTGCAAGTGGCCGTGAAGGGATTGACAACCCCTTTATCACGTTGGTTGCAAGGTTCTTATTTGTTTGTGTAGGTACGAGAGATTTGTGTGTAGCCTCCTACTGGATTGATACCTTGGTTCTGAAAAACTGAGGGAAATACTTACGCTACTTTGCTGCATCACCCTTTACTCTTCAAGGGAGAACCAACGCATGATCAAGAGGCTGGCACCGTTGCCGGGGAGGTCTACGCAGAAGTCAAGACATACCAAGTACCCATCACAAACTCTTATCCCTCGCTTTACATTATTTGCCATTTGCCTCTCGGTTTCCTCTCCCCCACTTCACCTTTTCCTTTTCTTCACCTTCTTCCCGTATGTCTTTTTGTTTGTGTTTCCATGTGCCTTCTATTTGCTTGCATCTTTGCTTGCTAAAAATCTATCGATATGGATCCACTTAAAGTGTTCTACTTGGATCATCTGCGATCTATATGTGCTCGTGCCGAAACCCCAACTAGTTTAGTTGAGGGAAAATCTTTAGATGAGCATGCTCATTTTGTGCGTCATCGTTTGTCTGAAAAGGGGAAACTCTTATGGTATCAAAGAAATAGTTTGCTATGCTATGCTTGGAATCTTTGTGAAATTTATTATTTTACTTGTTGCTCTAAGAACCCTAAAAAACACCTTCCCTACCTATGTGAGTTTAATGATAATCAAATCTTATCTTCTTATGGAAAGGGTGTTTATAGTTACTATGATATCGAACAAATTGAAGAATTTGCCGTTTTTAAGGGTGCTCATGAAGTTGCTTCTTTGATTGAAAAGTATGATATTACTCTCTACAAATTTGAAAATTCCGACATACTTAAATATTGCTATGAAACCTATGCTCATAATCCCTGCGTTAAGGAATTTATTGAGAGAATGACCGTTGATTTGGAAGAAAATAATGATATGCACAAATCTCTAGATAATTATGATTCCGATGATTTGATTGAAATATTCCTTGATGAACATGATGCTTGCTATTCTTATGGCCATGATGCCAATATTTAGGGATATGAATTTCCTATAGTTCCTTATGTTAAACATGAGACTATTGCTATTGCTCCCATACTTGATAGTTCCTTGAATCAAAAGCATGATTGCAATGATTTTACTATAAATTCTCTTGATGTCAATTGTGCTAATAATATGCAAAACCCTAAGCTTGGGGATGCTAGTTTTGCTATGTCTACTACTTGTTGCAATGATCATGATTGTGGTGATTCTTCTTATGATCTTGAAAATTTATTTAAGCCCCATGATGAATATGAGATTGGTAATAGTGTCTGCATTTATATTGAAAGTGGGTTTGGAGAGGTCATGACTTTAGTTAATGATAATCCCACTATTTTGGAAGAGTGTCAACTTCGCATGCATGTGGATTGTATTGAGAATATGTTATGTGATAGCTATTTTGTTGAATTTGCCGATGATCCTACATGTAATTATTATGAGAGAGGAAAATATGGTTGTAGAAATTTTTATCTTACTAAATTACCTCTCGTCATGTTGAGATTGCTATTGTTTCTTTCCGCTTCCTTGCATATGCTAGTTTTTGCTTGCTTTGATAACTTGTTTGCTTATAAAATACCTATGCATAGGAAGTATGTTATACTTAAGTGTGTTTGTCACATGTTTTATGATGCTCTCTTTGTGCTTCAATTCTTGTCTTTCATGTGAGCATCATTGAAATCTCAATGCCTAGCTAAAAAGGCTTTAAAGAAAAGCGCTTCTTGGGAGACAACCCAATATTTTTACTTGCTGTTTAGTAATAAATAATTCATATAGCCTATGGTTAGATGTGGTTTTATGTTTAAATTAGTGTTTGTGCCAAGTAGAACCTTTGGGAAGACTTGGGTGAAGTCTTTCTGATCTTGCTGTAAAAAACAGAAACTTTAGCGCTCACGAGATTAGCAGCCATTTTTCACTGGAGAGTGATTTTAGGTTGATTCTTTTTGAAGATGATTAATAGACAAAATACTCACGTCCAAAAATTTATTTTAGAATTTTGGGAGTTCCAGAAGTATTCTAAAGTTACAGATTACTACAGACTGTTCTGTTTTTGATAGATTCTGTTTTTCGTGTGTTGTTTGCTTATTTTGATGAATCTATGGCTAGTATCGGGGGGTATGAACCATAGAGAAGTTGGAATACAGTGGGTTTAACACCAATATAAATAAATAATGATTTCATTACAGTACCATAAAGTGGTGGTTTGCTTTTTTATACTAACGGAGCTCATGAGATTTTCTGTTGAGTTTTGTGTTGTGAAGTTTTCAAGTTTTGGGTAAAGATTTGACGAATTATGGAATAAAGAGTGGCAAGAGCCTAAGCTTGGGGATGCCAAAAGAACCCCAAGGTAAAATACAAGGACAACCAAAAGCCTAAGCTTGGGGATTCCCTGGAAGGCATCCCCTCTTTCGTCTTCGTCTATCGATAACTTTACTTGAGGCTATATTTTTATTCACCGCATGATATGTGTTTTGCTTGGAGCGTCTTGTATGATTTGAGTCTTTGCTTTTTAGTTTACCACAATCATCCTTGCTGTACACACCTTTTGGGAGAGACACACATGAATCGGAATTTATTAGAATATTCTATGTGCTTCACTTATATCTTTTGAGTTAGATAATTTTGCTCTAGTGCTTCACTTATATCTTTTTAGAGCACGGTGGTGGTTTTATTTTATAGAAATTATTGATAGCTCATGCTTCACTTATATTATTTTGAGAGTCTTATAGAACAGCATGGTAATTTGCTTTGGCTATAAAATTAGTCCTAATCTGATAGGCATCCAAGATGGATATAATAAAAACTTTCATAAAAAGTGCATTGAATACTATGAGAAGTTTGATATTTGATGATTGTTTTGAGATATGAAGATGGTCATATTAGATTCATGCTAGTTGAGTAGTTGTGAATTTGATAAATACTTGTTCTAAAGTTTGTGATTCATGTAGCATGCACGTATGGTGAACCGTTATGTGATGAAGTCGGAGCATGACTTAATTTATTGATTGTCTTCCTTATGAGTGGTGGTCGGGGACGAGCGATGGTCTTTTCCTACCAATCTATACCCCTAGGAGAATGCGTGTAGTACTTTGTTTCTATAACTAATAGATCTTTGCAATAAGTATGTGAGTTCTTTATGACTAATGTTGAGTCCATGGATTATACGCACTCTCACCCTTCCACCATTGCTAGCCTCTCTAATACTGCGCACCTTTCGTCGGTATCTTACACCCACCATATACCTTCCTCAAAACAGCCACCATACCTACCTATTATGGCATTTCCATAGCCATTCTGAGATATATTGCCATGCAACTTACCACCGTTCAGTTTGTTATGGCACGTTTCATCATTGTCATATTGATTTGCATGATCATGTAGTTGACATCGTATTTGTGGAAAAGCCACCTTTATAATTCTTTCATACATGTCACTCTTGATTCATTGCATATCCCGTTACACCGCCGGAGGCATTCACATAGAGTCATATTTGTTCTAAGTATTGAGTTTTAATTTTTGAGTTGTAAGTAAATAAAAGTGTGATGATCATCATTATTAGAGCATTGTCCCAAGTGAAGAAAGGATGATGGAGACTATTATTCCCCCACAAGTCGGGATGAGACTCTGGACGAAAAGAAAAAAAAAGGAAAAAAAGAGTCCATAAAAAAAGAGAAAAAGGCCCAAATAAAAAAAATACAAAAAAATAAAAATGAGAGAAAAAGAGAGAGGGGACAATGTTACTATCCTTTTACCACACTTGTGCTTCAAAATAGCACCATGATCTTCATGATAGAGAGTCTCCTATGTTGTCACTTTCATATACTAGTGGGAATTTTACATTATAGAACTTGTCTTGTATATTCCAATGATGGGCTTCCTCAAATTGCCCTAGGTCTTCGTGAGCAAGCGAGTTGGATGCACACCCACTTAGTTTCTTTTGTTGAGCTTTCATACATTTATAGCTCTAGTGCATCCGTTGCATGGCAATCCCTACTCACTCACATTGATATCTATTGATGGGCATCTCCATAGACCGTTGATACGCCTAGTTGATGTGAGACTATCTTCTTCTTTTTTGTCTTCTCCACAACCACCCTTCTATTCCACATATAGTGCTATGTCCATGGCTCATGCTCATGTATTGCGTGAAAGTTGTAAAAGTTTGAGAACATCAAAAGTATGAAACAATTGCTTGGCTTGTCATTGGGGTTGTGCATGATTTGAATATTTTGTGTGATGAAGATAGAGCATAGCCAGACTATATGTTTTTGCAGGGATAACTTTCTTTGTCCATGTTATTTTGAGAAGACATGATTACTTTGTTAGTATGCTTGAAGTATTATTACTCTTATGTCAACATTAAACTTATGTCTTGAATCTTTTGGATCTGAACATTCATGCCACAATAAAGAAAATTACATTGAGAATTATGCTAGGTAGCATTCCACATAAAAATTCTGTTTATCATTTACCTACTCGAGGACGAGCAGGAATTAAGCTTGGGGATGCTTGATACGTCTCCAACGTATCTATAATTTTTTATTGTTCCATACTATTATATTATCTGTTTTGGATGTTTAATGGGCTTTATATACACTTTTACATTATTTTTGGGACTAACCTATTAATTGGAGGCCCAACCCAAATTGCTGTTTTTTTGCCTATTTCAGTGTTTCACAGAAAAGGAATATCAAACGGAGTCCAAACGGAATGAAACCTTTGGGAGAGTTATTTTTGGAACAAACGCAATCCAGGAGACTTGGAGTGGACGTCAAGAAAGAAATGAGGCAGCCACGAGGTAGGGAGGCGCACCCCCCACCCTCGTGGGCCCCTCGTGGCTCCCCTAACTGACTTCCTTCGCCTATATATATATATATATATGTATATATCCATATACCCTGAAAAGATCCAGGAGCATCACGAAACACTATTTCCACCGTCGCAACCTTCTATACCCGTGAGATCCAATCTTGGGGCCTTTTCTGGCGCTCCGCCGGAGCGGGCATCGATCACGGAGGGCTTCTACATCGACACCATAGCCTCTCTGATGAGTTGTGAGTAGTTTACCACAGACCTTTGGGTCCATAGTTATTAGCTAGATGGCTTCTTCTCTCTCTTTGATTCTCAATAAAAAGTTCTCCTTGATCTTTTTGGAGATCTATTCGATGTAATTTTTTTTGTGGTGTGTTTGTCGAGATCCGATGAATTGTGGGTTCATGATAAAGATTATCTATGAACAATATTTGAATCTCCTCTGAATTCTTTTATGTATGATTGGTTATCTTTGCAAGTCTATTCGAATTATCAGTTTGGTTTGGCCTACTAGATTGATCTTTCTTGCAATGGGAGAAGTGCTTAGCTTTGGGTTCAATCTTGCGGTGTCCTTTCCCAGTGACAGCAGGGGCAGCAAGGCACATATTGTATTGTTGCCATCGAGGATAAAAAGATGGGGTTTATATCATATTGCTTGAGTTTATCCCTCTACATCATGTCATCTTGCCTAATGCGTTACTCTGTTCTTATGAACTTAATACTCTAGATGCATGCTGGATAGCGGTCGATGTGTGGAGTAATAGTAGTGGATGCAGAATCGTTTCGGTATACTTGTCGCGGACGTGATGTCTATATACATGATCATGCCTAGATATTCTCATAACTATGCACTTTTCTATCAATTGCTCAACAGTAATTTGTTCACCCACCGTAATACTTATGCTATCTTGGGAGAAGCCACTAGTGAAACCTATGGCCCCCGGGTCTGTTTTCCATCATAGAAGTTTCCAATCTATTTTATTTTCCAATCTTTACTTTCCAATCTATATCATAAAAATACCAAAAATATTTATCTTATTATTATCTCTATTAGCTCTCACTTTTGCAAGTGGCCGTGAAGGGATTGACAACCCCTTTATCACATTGGTTGCAAGATTCTTATTTGTTTGTGTAGGTACGAGGGATTTGCGTGTAGCCTCCTACTGGATTGATGCCTTGGTTCTCAAAAACTGAGGGAAATACTTATGCTACTCTGCTGCATCACCCTTTCCTCTTCAAGGGAAAACCAACGCATGCTCAAGAGGTAGCAAAGAACATTTACAGCTGTGGAACAAAAAATGTGTATGTGCGTGGGATGAGCACAAACAGCAGGAATTTGACCTACGAGCATTGTTGTTTGTAACCACCAATGACTTGCCTGCTCTTAGTAAGCTTTCAGGATTGACAAACAAGGGATACCATGCATGCACGCACTGTTTAGATGATACCAAAAGTATATATTTGGATAAATGTAAGAAGAATGTGTACCTGGGATATCGTCGATTTCTTCCGATCAAGCATCTCTTAAGAAGGAAAGGCAAGCATTTCAAAGGTGAGGCACATCACCGGAAGAACGCTCTCCACCGTACTGGTGATGATATACTTGATATGGTCAAGGATTTGAAAGTAATCTTTGGAAAGGGTCCTGGTGGACAATCTGTTCCAAATGACGCTAACGGACACACATCCATGTTGAAGAAGAAATCTATATTTTGGGACCTACCCTATTGGAAAGAACTAGAGGTCTACTCTGCAATCGACGTGATGCACTGATAACCCACAAGTATAGGCGATCGCACCGGTTTTTGAGGATGGAGTACTCAACCCAAATTTATCGATTCAACACAAGGGGAGCCAAAGAATATTCTCAAGTATTAGCAGCTGAGTTGTCAATTCAACCACACCTGAAAGACTTAATATCTGCAGCAAAATATTTAGTAGCAATGTAGTATGGAAGTAACGGTAACAGTGCCAAAAGTAATAATAGCAGTTTTGTAGAAATCATAACAGTGCCAACAAAAAAGTAAATTAACAAAGATCAATATGAAACAAGCTCGTAGGCAATGGATCAATGATGGATAATTATGTCGGATGGCATTCATTATGCGACAGTTATAACATAGCGCAGGCTGATAAAGCACATTAAATGCGTCACCCAGTGTACACATCACAACTTTCCCGGCAGGCCCTGTCAGGCTGCTTTGCCAGCTTCGCCTGCTTGCTTGACACGTCTCAGGATGGGTGTCGCTTGGAGGCATTTTCTGTAGGAATTGTGGCTGCCATGTGGCAGGGAGCAGCCACTTAGTCACTTAGGAGCTTGAGACTGGACTGATCGACGACATGCATCACTGTGAGGTGGTGCGGTGGAGTGGTTTGCCTCCGTGAGCCCCGGCGGGCTTGCCGGGGCGACCTTGGGGGCTTGCTTTTGGGGTAACCCCAAACTCGCCGGGCTCGCCTGCCCGGCAAGGGAGGTTCTACTCGTAGTAATACCTTGTCTCTCTGGCTAGTCTTGGTCCTCTTGATCTGCACGTTGACCCTTCGAAGAACTTGATCTGTCGTGCTTTGATGTGATCTCCGTGATGTAATCTTGTTCTTTGGCATGTGCACAGTCTGGGCAACGGACCCAGGGTTTGTTGCACCGACACATGAAGACACTCAAACTAATAATAAAGAATTAGATAATGATGTTGAAATAGAACCAAATGTTAATCTTGATAACCCACAACCCAAGAATAAAAGTTACGATAAAAGAGAACCATGGGTTCAAAAACATATGCCCTTTCCACCTAAATCAACTAAGGAGAAAGATGATGAAGAATTTGAACGCTTTGCTGAAATGATTAGGCTACTCTTTTTGGTCTTTGTGTGCAGGAGTTGTTTACGTGGTGTTGCGTGGTTCTCCTACTTGTTCGATAACCTTGGTCTCATCACTGAGGAAAATACCTACCGTAGATGTGCTACATCATCGCTTCCTCTTTGGGGAAATACGGACGTAGTTCAAGCTGCATCACGTATCATCACGGACAATGGCTCTCAATTCACGAGCAGCCTCTTCAAAACATATTGTGCTAACCTTGGAATGCAGATATGCTACGCTTTGGTGGCATACCCACGGAGTAACGGCCAGGCCGAGTGCGCCAACGCGGAGGTCCTGAGGGGCCTCAAGGCGAGGAACTTCAAGAAGAAACTTGAGTCCTGTGTCGGATCACGGGTTCCGGCAAAACCCTTAAGGTTCAAACTCTGGGGTGCGCACAAAGATCTCTCTCCCCCTAGCTCTCGCCGTCACCGCAATCTCAAAGATTAGCTCGCCGAACCCAAAGAACAAGGGACACAAGAGTTTATACTGGTTCAGGCCACCGATGTGATGTAATACCCTAATCCAGTGTGGTGTGGTGGATTGCCTAGTAGGCTTGAATGAACAAGTACAAGGGAAGAACTACCTCCTCAGAGAGGCGTTCTAGAGCTCGGTGAGCTTGTGAGTGTGAGGATGGTCTGAATGATCCGTCATCGGATTCCTTGTCCGGTCCACCTCCTCCGTTGCCTCTCTCCTACGGTGGTGGCAAATCCTATTTATAGTGGCCTTGTCCCTCTTCCCAAATATTAGGCGGGAAGGGATCCCACAACGGCCAATTTGAAGGGGGACAGCTAGTACAAGCTATCCTGACAAAAGGTGGTCTTCGCCTGCCAAAGGCTCCGGTGGTGATGCCGTCGTGGGCTCCATGGTGACCTCCGTCCTACCGTCCTGCTGGTCTTGGTCTTGTTGCACCGATATGGAAACCTTTACCTGACGCCTTGGGTCTCCTCGCCTGCACCTACTCCTTTAACACCGAAGAGGAAACCAGTACACTGCGTCCGCTGGCACCCTCCTGGCCTTGGTCTTCATGGCTCACATCACGGGAACCTCACAAGGTGCCCCTCGCCTTGATCTCTCCGCTCCTCGCGAGCTAGCCTAGCGACGCTGCCCCTAAGGAGGTCTTATGTCATCCGCATTGCGAGGGTCTTGAGTTTGCTGGTGAAGATGGGCCGTACAGGGCCGCTGGTCGAGCTACACCGTAGGCCGCAGGCAGGCAAGTCTGGGGACCCCCGTTCCCAGAACACCGAAATCTTGCGGCAGGGGTTGACTCGATGAGCTTCAGTCCGTGCTGTGGTCCATCCGCACCACCGCGACTAAGCCCACTGACAAGACCCTAGTTGAGGCGGTCCTCCCTCATGAGGTCAAATATCACTCACCGCGGGTCTTGGAGTTTGACGAGGCAAGCCAGGACGCCTAGCGGGGGATGGACCTCGTTCTCGGGGAGGAGGGCCGCCGCCAAGCCTCGCTCCATGCCGCGAGCTACCAGCAGGCGCTGCGGCGGTATCACTACCATAGCGTCCGCTCCAGGACCCTTGAGGTGGGTGACCTCATCCTGAGACGGGTGCTCTCTAGGGAAGGGCTTCACAAGCTCTCGCCTATGTGGGAGGGCCCGTTCAGGATCGCCCGTGTCTCCAGGCTTGGCATCGTGTGCCTGGAGACACATGACAGGGTCCCCATCTAGAATGCCTGGAACATCCAGCACCTCCGGAAGTTCTATCCGTGATGCGCAAGAGCCATGCACCTCTCAAGTCTCCCCCCGTGACACTCTCACGTAATAATGAGTGAGGATGTACACACCCTATAGTCTCCTGAGTGCCGCCCCTGGGCCTCACGGGGGCTCCCACCCACGTCCTAGTGGAAGCCCCATGATCCGCTCTGGCGGGAAGACCAGAAGACTAGTGTAGGTGCCGAACGCGGTTGTTCTTTTGCTTTCTTTCTCTAGCTGGTTTGCCAATTGTTCGAATGAAATTTAAAGTTCTCGCTTCTTTATTTGAAAGGGGTTGGGAATTTTTTCTCCTCGCAGCATTCGCTCTTTCAGGCCTCGCTTTAGGGAGAGTGGCAGTTGCTCGTCCCTCTCCCTCGCGCATCTCGCGCGTGGGGGCTGGGCACGGTGTGTGCGCTTGGGCCCGCCCACAAACACACCTCGCCAAAGCCTTGGTGCCCTAGCCTTTGGCGTCTAAATCCTCGCGCGACACTATTAAATGAGCCAACGGGCACACACGCCCTCTTGAGTCCATGCCTCCAGGCATAGCGACGCGGCGTACCAGCGGCGACTGGCCCATGCTCGAGGGCTCGCGCGAGGCACATCATCTCCAGAGGTCTCATAACCCCGCAGCCATAGGGTGCCTCCTGAGGCTTGAGGACTTTCGAAACCCCAAGAAGGAAACCGTGGTAGGACCTCTCCGAAATGAGGGGCGCGCAGGAGGTCCAAGCTCCAAAGAAGCACGCTCTCGCGGCGCGGGAATCTACCACAAGCACACTAAGCTAAGTCATCCCAATCACGATCAGCAAGAACCCGTCAATCAATAGTAACACAGATGTCAGGACGCAATATAAAAACAATAATATAACAGCGCAAGCGCCATAGTTCATTACACACCCCGACAGGGCTTTCTACTTTTTGATGCAGGAAAAAGAAAGAAGCAAAGCGGCCACGCGACCATCACGGCTCCTGAGACCCGGCTCCAGCAATGCCCGCGCTCACCCCGCAAGCCAGAGGCACTGGGTATATCAAGATCTTAAGACACGATAAAGCACCGGCGTTGGAGGCAAGTTTGGGGGCTACTGAGGAAGTTGGATTAGGGGGTCTTTGGCCTACCGGCCTATCTCTTAGGGACGGATTGTTGGGCTGTGTTGCCAATGCTTGGTGGCCGAACATAAGTGGAGACCCCACATTTGGATAGGAGGCTTTTTGGTGCCTTGGTGTGTCCTCCAAGTCACCTTGAGAAGAATTGGCATGTTTATCATTTCCTTGTAACCTACCATGTGTAACCCTAGTACCCCTGATGTCTATATAAACTAGAGGGTTTGATCCGTAGAGGCTAGAAGAAAAACCATCGTCCTACTAGTTAGGGTTTAGTTCATATGATCTCGTGGTAGATCGACTCTGTAATCCTCATATACGCAAGCAATATAATCAAGCAGGACGTAGGGTTTTACCTCTTAGAGAGGGACCGAACCTGGGTAAACATCATGTCCCTAGTCCCTTGTTCCCCATTGATACAAGATCCACAACTCGGGACCCCCTACCCAAGATCGACAGGTTTGACACCGACAACATGCGTATGCATCCTTGGCCGCATAGGCGATGTAGGTTGGATTCAGAGGTACCTTCCACGTCTTCATGTCCTTTGTATTGACGTCCTATTTCATGTTGGCGAAGCAGGGCTGGATGAGGGCCATGGAGAGATTTACCATGGAGTCCTTCTCATGCCCGTTGCAAATGAGCTCCTGGATGTCGACGAGATTATTGCACAAGATGGCCGAATTGTGAAGCACCCTCGCATTCTTCCTGCTCCCCATAGTAGCAAAGGCGCAACCATCGATGCAGAGGAAAGTGGTGAACTCTCCACAAGGCCTCATGGCCCTACAATATTGGTAGATAAGAGCCTTGTCGCGCACGCATAACTGGCGATGGTGATCTGCTGGTTCCTGTCAGGAGACATACGGATGGGATAATCCCTCAGGTAACATTTTTTGGACCATTTATCATATAATGGAGAAATCCTTAGAAATGGTAGTGGAATCACGTATTTAAAGTGATAATCACCTACCATAAAAGATTGGAGCAAGAAGCCCAAAGAAGAAAGCGTCTTACGCTTCCAGAGCAAAAGACGGTGTTCCATATGACCGCACCCGCTCGTATGAGTGTCGTATGGAGTGTCGCTGCCGCCGCTAGATCAACTATTTTCACCTCGTTTAATCGGATCATGGATCAGACGTTGAGAGAGAGAGAGAGAGAGAGAGAGAGATAGATAGATAGATAGATAGATAGGGAGAGAGAAAGAGAGAGAGAGAGAGAGAGAGAGAGAGAGAGAGAGCAGAAATTCATCCAGAAGACAGAACCCTGGCCTCTGGAGTTCATCCGGGGGAGGGATTGGCAAGGAGAAGAGGGAGATCTTCGTCACCACGCCCAAGGGGACTACAACATCATCACCACTATCATCATCATCATCATCATCATCCACATCCTTATCATTTGTAACATCAAGAACCCTAGTCGGCCATCTTGTGTGTGTCGGATTTCGAGTTCCGGCAGACCCTTGAGGTTCGAACACTGGGGTGCGCACAGAGATTCAACCCTCTACCGGCTCGCTCCTCACCGAATTGCTAGGATCTAAACTACCAAACAGAACGGCACAAGAGACACAAGATTTATACTGGTTCAGGCCACCATTGTGGTGTAATACCCTACTCCAGTGTGTGGTGTGGTGGATTGCCTCTTGGGAGGATGATGAATAATACAAGGCAGAACGGCCTCGCGAGGGTCTGTTATTGGCTGGTGCGACGAACTACTGGGAGGAGTTCAATCGCTCTATCTACTGGTTTCTTGGTGAGGATCCTGATTGCTAGGTCAGGTCCAGATGCCTCTACCCTGGGGGTGGCTAGTCCTATTTATAGGCAAAGGCCCTGGGCCTCTTCCCAAATATTGAGCGGGAAGGGCGCCAACAATTGGCCATTTTGAAGGGGAACAGCGGGTACACTTATCCTGACTAAAGTTGGTTGTCGGTGTCAAAACCGGCGGATCTCGGGTAGGGGATCCCGAACTGTGCGTCTAGGCGGATGGTAACAGGAGACGAGGGACACGGTGTTTTACCCAGGTTCGGGCCCTCTCGATGGAGGTAAAACCCTACGTCCTGCTTGATTAATATTGATGATATGGGTAGTACAAGAGTGTATCTACCACGAGATCAAAGAGGCTAAACCCTAAAGCTAGCCTATGGTATGATTGTTGTAATGTATGTTGTCCTACGGACTAAAGCCCTCCGGTTTATATAGACACCGGAGGAGGCTAGGGTTACACAGAGTGGGTTACAATGGTAGGAGATCTACATATCCGTATCGCCAAGCTTGCCTTCCACGCCAAGGAAAGTCCCATCCGGACATGGGATGGAGTCTTCAATCTTGTATCTTCATAGTCTTGGAGTCCGGCGGACGATGATAGCCGGCTGTCCGGACACCCCCTAGTCCAGGACTCCCTCAGTAGCCCCTGAACTAGGCTTCAATGACGATAAGTCCGGCGCGCATAATGTTCGGCATTGCAAGGCGGGTTCCTCCCTTGAATAATCCAGAGAAGATCATGAACACCAGGATAGTGTCCGGCTCTGCAAAATAAATTCCACATTCCACCGTAGAGAGAATAAAATGTACACCAGTTCAATCTGCTGACATATTATGCGGCGTGACATCACACCGCTACCAGGCTTTTACTTGAATCGTTTTTTACTATACCACCTCAGCACGTTTAGCGAAGCGGTTTCCTTGGCACGTCTTGTCGAAGCAGAGATCGTGTTCCCCTTATTCCGGGATTCTCATCAATACGGACGTGGGTAACCCAACCGCGCCATTGATGGTGGCGCTTGGGAGATAAGCGAGTTTTACCAGGCCGGTGGGGGACGCACAGTTTCGTCCGCCTATATATAAGGGATAAGGATTCACCTTCTCACCTACGCCTTCTTCCTCCTTTGCTTATCCATCTCCGCGCACTCAAGCTCCAACGCCCAAGCTCGCGCATCTCGCCTCGACCTTCTCCGAATATGTCAGGAGCGGGAGGCAAATGGTTGGCCTCCACCGTTAAGGAGGAGCACATCACCAAGCTGCGCAGCACCGGATACCTCTCCGGCGATATCGCGCATCGGCTGCCCGATGAGGGGCAGCTCATCCCTACCCCTGGGCCTCATGAGAGGGTCGTCTTCCTTCCCCACTTCCTCCGCGGACTGGGCTTTCCACTCCATCCATTCGTTTGGGGGCTCATGTTCTACTACGGCCTGGATTTCCACGATCTGGCGCCGAACTTCATCCTCAACATCTCGACGTTTATCATCGTGTGCGAGGCCTTCCTCTGCATCCAGCCCCACTTCGGCCTGTGGCTCAAGACCTTCAACGTCAAGCCGAAGGTTGTGAAGGGCATGCAAGCAGAATGCAGAGGCGCCATGTTGGGTAAGTTGCCCAACGTCCTTTGGCTCGAAGGGGCCTTCGTGGACTCCGTCAAGGGGTGGCAATCGGGGTGGTTCTACATCACCGAGCCACGCAAGCCCACATGGCGGCGGCCCCCGAGTTTAGATCTGGCGTCCCCACGTAGCTCACCTCCTAGAAAGAGAAGGGCTTGCTGTGGGGCAATCCGAAGGAGGTGACGGGACTCCGAGCCTGTATCCAGAAGCTGGTGAGCAATAAGCTCAGGCTCGTCGACGTGGTCCAAGTCATGCTCATCCGCCGGATTCTCCCATGCCAAGAACGGGCATTCAATCTGTGGGAGTTCAATCCGGAACAGCACCAGGCGCTGAGCGGGCTCTTCGATACGTAATACGAAGGCGCCTGGAGGGTGCTGTTTAAGGGCGCCGAAGCCCCCGTATCCGCGACGGAAGATCGCGGATTTAGCTCGCAGCATCCAACTGACGAGGTAAGTGATTCAACCCCATTACGGGACACTTTGTAGTAATCGAATTGATTCTAAGAGGGTTTCATTCTTTCTTTTCCTTTGACAGGAATGGATGGAGAAGGCCAAGCAGCTTATCAGCCCGGCTCCCATGCCAGAAGACCTAGTGGACGCGCGTTTAGCAGGGCTGCTGGTTCCGGCACCGCATGTGGTGCCGGAGAAGAAGGCCAAGAAGGTGGCCGCGGGGACTCGAAAGAGTTCCCGCAATCAGGTGTCCGACGACGAGGCGGACTCCTCCCCCGAAGACGACGAGGAGGAGGAGGACTCTCTCCCGGAGGAGGGAGAGAAGAAGAGGAAGGCTTCCCCAATAGGGGAGGCCGAAGGGTCCAAGAGGGGGAGGACTATCCCCCGGACAGTTTCGCCAACACCACCGTTGGCGAGGATGAGTGGCCTCCAAGGGCCAGGCGTCCGGCAAGATCGTAAGAATCCGGATCCTTGATATGCAATTTCTTTCGTGTCGCGTAGTGTCCTTCTAACGCCGCATTCTGTCCGTAGTCCGGCTGATGATGATCTCCCTGCTTCATCAAGCGGGTCATTGGCCCCGTCGGATGTGGATTCACTTCCGACTGCCACTACCCCCCGCACCGGCGAGGACGCCGAGGTGGGATCCCAGAGAGGGACCCATCAGGAGGAGGCTCCGGAGGCGCCGTCGGGCTGCCTCCCGGACTTTGTGCCAGACTCTACATCGGAACCCGCAGTGGTTCTAGAGTCCGGCGGGTGCCCCCTTCAAAAGAAGGGCAAGACCGTGACACCGGCGACCTCCGTCCAACCGGAGGCGCCGGACAACTTGTTGGAGGCGCTTAAAGGCGCTTCCATCGAGGAAGAACACCGCACTATCATGAGTGCGGTGATTCAAAAGGTTCAGCTTGCCAAGAGCGGGCTGACCGAAGCCTGCAGCAGCCTTTTAACAGGCTTTGAGGTAAGAAGTTAAAATTATGTAATGTAATACCGCATAGACAGTAGCCCCTGATGCTCAGTTCGGTGTTCGGAAAGAAAAGCCGGACTGAGGATCTAACAAGATATACGCAGGGTTGCTTAAAATATGTCAATATCGGTTTGCAGGCTGCGCTGCTGACCTCTGCCGCACTATCGGCGGAGGTCGATGTGTTGAAGAAGGATCTCGAGCGGTCCGAGCAAGACCTCGGCCATGCCAAGAAGCAGCTCGAGGACAAAGAAGGTGAGTAACACCACTTTGAATAGTTACCTTACAGAAAAGGGTTTTGTTTGCAATAAAGTTAACAAGGATAGTATGGGTATTGCAGGGGCCACGAACGAGGTGGCAGCCCTGAAGGAGGCTGTGTCCACGGCCGATCGCAGTGCGGCCGCGGAACGGGCAGAGCGAGAAAAGCAGGAGGCATGGGTGGCGGAAGTTCGGCAAGAGCTCCAGGCTCTCATGGAGAAGCATGAGAGTTTGGAGCGTGACTCCAAGACTCGAGAGTCCGAGCTTGCCTCGGCTCTCGAAAGTGCCAAGTCCGCCAAGGCCGGGGCCCATAAGGCCCTTCAGGAGGTTGAAGATATAAAGAAGATAGCGGCGGGTAATGCATTTTCCATGCAAAGCAGGCATGTTAATGTAAATTACCTGACACTTACCCGCATTCGGAGCTCTCTAGGGGCGTTTGCAGATTTGTCGTGTAGTGCGTCCGATGCCGCCGCATTCTATCGTGGCGAGGAGGGGAGCTCGACGGAGAAAGTCTTCTGGTCTCAGTATGCTGAGGCCGGACACCCGGTGCCCCCAAGCGACCAGCTAAAGCAGCTGGTCGAACTCCACAAGGTAGCTGAGGAGGCCATGAAGGGCCTTATAGTCCGGCTGTGGCCTGGACAGGCCATGCCTGGGAGCTACTTTGGCCTCGTGCGGCGGCTGGTGGATGCCTGCCCCTGGGTGGAGGTCGTCAAGCGCTCCGCCTGTATTGAAGGTGCTCGTCGGGCCCTTGCCCGCACAAAGGTGCACTGGGGCAAGTTGGATGCGGAGAAGCTTCTCACAGACCCACCGCCACCGGGCAAGGAGTATCGCACGCCCGAAATGTATTATAAAAATGTCCTGAAGGGAGCCCGCGATATTGCGGATGAGTGCCCTAGAAATGTAATCTTTGAGTAAACTCGTTATTTATTATCCTGTGCGCTGAAACATTGTTCATGTGCGCATTAAGCAATGCTTGTCTAATTTAAAATATTACCTTCTGTGCGGCCGTTTATAAAATCTGAGAGATGGCAAGTCGTTGGCTTCAGCCCCCAAGCCACGAGTGCTGGGGTGTTCAGGATATACTTGAGCACTCTTGTTCCCATTTTTGGGTCCATCTAGGGAGGCGCTTGTCGGTGTCAAAACCGGCGGATCTCGGGTAGGGGGTCCCGAACTGTGCGTCAAGGCGGATGGTAACAGGAGACGAGGGACACAATGTTTTTACCCAGGTTCGGGCCCTCTCGATGGAGGTAAAACCCTACGTCCTGCTTGATTAATATTGATGATATGGGTAGTACAAGAGTAGATCTACCACGAGATCAAGGAGGCTAAACCCTAGAAGCTAGCCTATGGTATGATTGTTGAGATGTATCTTCGTCCTATGGACTAAGGCCATCCGGTTTATATAGATACCGGAGAGGCTAGGGTTACACAGAGTCGGTTACAATGGTAGGAGATCTACATATCCGTATTGCCAATCTTGCCTTCCACGCCAAGGAAAGTACCTTCCGGACACGAGCCGGAGTCTTTAATCTTCTATCTTCATAGTCTGGGAGTCCGGCAGATATTGATAGTCCGGCTATCCGGACACCCCCTAGTCCAGGACTCCCTCAGTAGCCCCCGAACCAGGCTTCAATGACGATAAGTCCAGCGTGCTTGTAATCTTCGGCGTTGCAAGGCGGGTTCTCTCTTCAAATCCCATGTACCTGCCGAATAGTGTCCGGCTTCATCTTGAATACTGTGCTCCTTGGCTTCTATGCCAAATTATGGCCCTCTTCCACGCGTTGCACGAATGCGAAAAGCCAGGGTGTCTTTTTACATTTCACCCCCTAATTGTGCGGGTCGTCCACCTATAAAAGAGGCAGGAATCCAGATCCAAACCGCACTGTCTTCCTCCCGCGTATACTCCATCGAAGTGCCTCTGACCTAGAGATCCATTCCACCATGGATCATCAACGCGGCTCTTCCTCACGCGCTCCTAGCCCATCGCCAGGGAATTGGAGGAGGTGCTCTATTTCGCACAATGAGCTAGTCAAGCTCCAAACGGAGGGGTTACTTCCTCCGGCCTTCATGGTTCCAGTCCGAGCCGGACTGGTTACTTATCAAGGTGGGAGGCAGGCGGAGGACACCCCAAGCCCCAACAAGGGGGAGCGAGTGTGCTTCGTCCCCTATCTGATAAGGGGGATCGGATTTCCAATACATCCGTTCCTCGGCGGGCTCCTGAAGTTCTACGGACTCCAGCTCCACCACCTTACGCCCGCCTCTGTGCTGCATATCGCGGGCTACGTAGCTCTTTGCGAGCTATTCCTGGGCATCAAGCCCCATTTCGCATTGTGGAAGAGGTTGTTCTGCCTCGTACCCCGTTCTCACCAGGGGTCCATATATCAAGTGGGCGGCGCCGAAATATGGCGCATCGCCGGGACCGGATACCTATCCGGCACCCCCAAGAAGGCGTCCGAAGACTGGCCCTCGGAGTGGTTTTATATAGTGGATGCTCCGCTGCCCGACCCAGTCCGGATCGGCCTCCCGGAGTTTGATGCTGCTCCCTTGAAGAAACGCCTCAGCTGGCGCCCGCGGAGCCCCCGTTTGGAGGAAGACAAGAGCGTCCATTACTTGATGGGCCGGATAAGATTAATGGCTCATTCCGGCTTGACCATGATTGGAGTCATGGCGACGTGCATCAAGCGGGGGGTGCAGCCGCTGCAATACAGAGGCCACCCCATGTGGGATTTCAATGGGGAGGACGATGCTACCCGGCACGGCCGCAAAGGGCCGGGTTCGACCGAGGATCTGGTGAAGATCCTGTCCGGTCTGTACAAGGGGGAGAAGGAGGACTTCCTTCGTCCGAACCCTTTGGACGGGTTTTCCATGACCAACCCTAGAGGATGGGTAAGCGAACACCTCGAAGGATTCCACACGTGCTTTCGAAGTTTAAGCTTCTTACATTATGTCTTCGGCGCAGGATCTACGCCGGACTGTGGAGGACATGGTGAGTCCTGCTCCACAACCCGAGGACCCGAAAGGATCCCTGGGTCCGGCCTCCGAAGAGGATCCGGACATCGAGGTGGAGCTGATCGACGGGGTGTATCACCAGCTCAGCATTGACAATGCTTTGGTTGCCATTACGGCGGACTACCCCGGGTTAAATCCGGCTTCCCAGGTGACTACGACCAAAGTCCGGACACCGTTATCTTATCCTTGCCTATTTCTAACCTTCGCGAACGATGGTGTTTTGCAGGAAGCACCGTTACGGCAGGAAGCCGAGCCTGCGGCGGCCGACCTACAGAGGTCAGTCCGAACTAGCAGGAGGAAAAGGAGCGCCGTGCGGACGGAAACGTCGCCGCAAAGGTATAGCTCGTGTTTGATCTTTTTGAGCAATGCTCCAAGGAAACGTCTAAATGCTCATGATCGTCATAGGAGAAAAAGCGCTCGCCGGACTGCGAGCGCAGGAATTGCTGACCCAACCAACACCAGCCAGGCTCCAGCGCCCGGACTGGAGGGGGAGGCAAGCGCAAGACGTGAACCGGATCCTGCTCCAACGGAGGATACCGACAGACTGTCCGCCACCAAGTCAGAGGTGGAGAGCGCTATGAATCATAGACGCCGCCGAACAGTTTTTCAAGAAGCGTGCTATTCCCCTGAGGCATTGGATGCCTTTAACGCAGGGGACGCACATCTCCGTGCTGCTCAAAATGGTTTTACCAGAGCCACGGAGCAGTATGTGAAAGACATACGGGTAAGGGAATTTTAGTGATTATATATACCAGTAGCCCCCGAGACTTAAATTAGTTATGCTAACTGATTTAAGGATCATTTGAAATTTCAGGCACTTAATGAGAAGAATGCCCAGCTGTCTCGGGAGCTGCAAGATTGCAAGGCCCAACTTGAGGCCGCACTTGCTGTCGCAGGAGGAGACGAAAAGACCCCTCCTGGTAACACATTTGTATACATTAATATAAGCGCTGTGCGGCGTGCGCGCGAGTCTAATAATGACATTGCAGGTGCCGCCGGACAAGATCCGGACAGGCAAGCATTGCTTCGCCAGCTAAAGGCTGGCGAGAGTGTGCTGAACAGGGTTCAGCAAGAGAGGAACAAGCTCCAGGATGCCAACGCCAAGCTCGGAGAAGAGCTGAAGGGCGCACAGGCCGAGCTGTCCGGCTCCGTCAAGGAGAATCAACGGCTTCGTCGCGGCATATATAGTAAGTGCTTAAGCGAACTCTTTTGAAATGAAGAGTTCGGCGAGGAAGTGTTTTGACATGATATGTCTTGTAGGTATACTCACGGGTCGTCCTGCAGAGGATATGCCCATATCAATGGGTGATCAACTTCCTGAATTGTTGCAGCTACTCGAACGAGTTCGGCAGGCAATGAGTGGCGCCGTGCAGGCTTTATGGCCAGCCCTCACCCTGCCCGAGGGCCTCGGGGAGCTTGCAGAGAAGCTACAGGGAGTGCGGCAGCGCTTCCATTTGTGGAAGATTTTGGCTTGCCGTCAAGGTGCCAGGGAGGCTTGGGCCATGGTGAAGACGCGGTACAAGAAGGCGGACCCCAACCACATGGCCGAGGTTGGACCGGTGGGGCCCGATGGGAAGGAGATCCCTGTGAGTTTAGTGTACAGCCAAGTAGAGTTGGCTGCTAAGTTTTCCCAACGGGACTGTAAACTAGACAGCCTGTTAGACGGGATTGAGGAGGAATACAATCAATGAACTTGACAATGTATGTTTATCCTTTAAAATGACATGTGAAATGCCTTCTAGCCAGATTGTAGATCGTTTGTCTTTGCCGACCTTTTCGCTTCGACCTCGGGACCCTAGAGTCCGGAGTGTGTCCGAATACCTTTTTGGTTAAGAAACAACCATAGTATGCATGGAGACCAGGCGTAGGGGTCATTGATGCTTTATCAGACAAGTGCCCAACTAGTTATGTTATATTACATGGTTAGTAAGAAACATCTTCCAGGGAGAATAGTTCCGTTAAGGGTTCCTTTCGCTGGGGAGGCATGCTCTAAAGTGCATTGCCGGACTGCAAAGAAAGCAGTAAAACATCTGGGGGCAGATGGAAAAATAGGTAAAAAGTCATCTTTTAAATCACCGACCGAATATTCCCTTAAGAACGCTAGCTTTCGGCTTCACCCAGTCTGAGGTACACATCCGGCTGACCCGGCAGTAACAATCGCAGAGGTGCTCCCTTTACCTCCTAGCCGAACAATCGGGGATGTAGGGGTAAGCACAGGAGCTAGGCAACCCAGCTTGGCCAAAACTTAAGTCATATCGATGCATATAATGGTGAGTAAAAGGTACATGTGGAAGCTTGACACATGTGTTGGGTATGAGACCCGTATAATTAAGCTTCTGTAAAAGAAGCCCCCAGGAATAATTAGTGCGGATGGGACATCATGCATATGCAAAGAATGCAAGAATAGGCCCGAGAGGGCTTATAAGTTAAAAGGGGGAAAAGAGAAACAAAAGACAGTCGAAGTATAAAAATTTGGACGGGGGGAAGAGGACGAACTCTTAGTCCGGCGCTAGGCATAGAATCGTCGGAGGTGGGCTGCGTTCCATGGGTCCGGCTCGAGTCGGTTATCCGACGCATTTCGCAGACGGTATGCTCCGCCGGTCAGTACTTGATCAATAATGAAGGGGCCTTCCCATCTGGGCTTGAGCTTGTCCTTTTTCTTGTCCGGCAGGCGTAGAACTAGTTTGCCAACGTTGTAAGTCTTGGCCCGTACTTCTCTGCTTTGATATCTTCGGGCCTGCTGCTGATAGAATGCGGAACGAGCCTTCGCGATGTCACGTTCTTCCTCCAATGTGTCCAAGCTGTCCTGCTGATCTAGCTCGGCCTCTCTTTCCTCATACATGCGCACTCGAGGTGAGTCATGAATAATGTCGCAGGGCAAGACTGCCTCTGCGCCGTATACCATAAAAAATGGTGTGAATCCGGTAGTACGGTTAGGCGTTGTCCGCAGCCCCCAGAGTACGGAGTCGTGCTCCTCGACCCATTGGGTGTCGGATTTAGTGAGTGACCTTACTAGTCTGGGTTTGATGCCGCTCATGATTAGACCATTTGCTCTTTCCACTTGACCATTGGTTTGAGGGTGATAGACTGACGCATAGTCGAGCTTGATGCCCATATTTTTGCACCATGACTTAACCTCATCGGCCGTGAAGTTCGAGTTGTTGTCGGTGATGATGCTGTCGGGGACTCCGTAACGGTGTACCACCTCTGATATAAAGTCTATCACTGGTCCGGACTCTACCGTTTTGACCGGTTTGGCCTCTATCCATTTGGTGAACTTATCCACCATGACCAATAGGTACTTTTTCTTGTGGGTTCCCCCTTTAAGGGGTCCAACCATGTCAAGCCCCCAGACCGCGAACGGCCAGGTAATGGGTATGGTTTTGAGGGCGGTGGGAGGCATATGGATCTGATTAGCGAAGAGCTGACAACCAACGCATCACTGGACCAAGTCCTGTGCGTCTGCCCGAGCCGTCGGCCAATAAAATCCTGTACGGAATGCCTTTCCTACAAGGGCCTGGGCTGCTGCGTGGTGTCCGCCTAGTCCGGCATGGATTTCAGCCAGGAGGTTTCGCCCCTCTTCTTCGGAGATACACCTTTGAAGGACTCCGGTAGTACTTTTCTTATAGAGTTCTCCCTCATGGACCTTGTAGGCCTTCGAGCGCTGGACTATGCAGCGGGCCTCATTTTGGTCTTCAGGAAGTTCCTGCCTAAGTAAGTAGGCTAGGAAAGGTTCTGTCCACGCGGCGATTACTGCCATTATGTCGTGGGCGGAGGGTGTTATGTCGTCTGCCGAATCACCGATTGGTGCGGTTTTCTCTGGTTTGTCGTTGCCGGGCTCCTCTTCCCATAGTACGGATGGCTTGAAAAGCCGTTCTAGGAAGATATTTGGAGGGACAGCATCACGTTTCGCACCGATGCGTGCCAGGACGTCGGCCGCTTGGTTATTATCTCGGGCTATGTGATGGAATTCGAGTCCTTCAAACCGAGCTGACATTTTCAGGACAGCATTGCGATATGCTGCCATTTTCGGATCCTTGGCGTCAAAGTCTCCATTTATTTGGGATATTGCAAGGTTTGAATCCCCGCGCACCTCTAGACGTTGAATGCCCATGGAGACCGCCATCCGGAGACCATGTAATAGGGCCTCGTATTCGGCTGCATTGTTGGAGTCCGTGTACATTATTTGAAGTACATACTGTACAGTATCTCCGGTGGGGGACGTCAATACGACGCCAGCCCCCAGTCCGGCCAACATTTTGGAGCCATCGAAATGCATAGTCCAATTGGAGTATGCGCCGTACTCTTTAGGGAGTTCGGCTTCAGTCCATTCGGCGACGAAGTCAGCCAAAACTTCTGACTTTATGGCTCGTCGAGGTTTGTAAGTTATGTCGAATGGCAAGCGCTCAATGGCCCATTTTGCAATCCTGCCCGTTGCGTCGCGGTTATTTATAATGTCATTGAGTGGTACTTCAGAGGCCACTGTTATTGAACACTCTTGAAAGTAGTGCCGGAGCTTCCAAGACGCCATGAACACCGCATATGCTATCTTCTGATAGTGCGGGTAACGGGATTTGCAGGGGGTTAACACAGTGGATACGTAATACACTAGTTTTTGAAGAGGGAATTTATGCCCTTCTGTCGCTCGTTCGACGACGAGTACAGCGCTTACAACTTGATGTGTTGCTGCGATATATAACAACATTGGTTCGCCCAGAGTGGGCGCAGCCAGGACCAGATTTGTTGCCAATATGGCCTTTATTTCTTCGAGTCCGGCAGTGGCGGCATCCGTCCACTCGAAGTGTTCGGTGCGCCTTAGGAGGCGATAAAGGGGCAACGCCTTCTCTCCTAAACGGGAGATAAAACGGCTTAAAGATGCCACGCATCCTGTTAATTTTTGTATTTGCTTGAGGTCCTTTGGAATATCCAACTGTGACAGAGCCCGGATTTTGGCCGGATTTGCTTCAATTCCTCTACCGGATACGATAAAGCCCAGCAGCTTTCCGGCTGGTACACCGAAAACACATTTTTCCGGATTCAGCTTGATGTCATATGCTCTAAGGTTGTCGAATGTGAGCCTCAAATCGTCTACTAAAGTTTCGACGTGTTTTGTTTTGACGACTACGTCGTCTACGTATGCCTCGACTGTTTTGCCAATCTGGGTGGCCAGACATGTTTGAATCATGCGTTGATATGTTGTGCCGGCGTTTTTAAGTCCGAAGGGCATCGTGTTGAAGCAGAATGGTCCGTATGGAGTGATGAATGCCGTTGCGGCTTGATCTGCTTCCGCCATCTTAATTTGATGGTAGCCAGAGTATGCGTCCAGGAAGCACAACGAATCGTGCCCTGCTGTGGCATCGATAATTTGATCGATGCGGGGGAGAGGGAAGGGATCCTTCGGACAGGCTTTATTGAGGTCTTTAAAATCGACACAAAGGCGCCAGGATTTATCCTTCTTTGGTACCATCACCAAGTTTGCTAGCCAATCCGGATGTTTGATATCTCTAATGAATCCGGCTTCCAATAGCTTGGCTAGCTCCTCTCCCATTGCCTGTCTTTTGGGCTCGGAGAAGCGTCGAAGAGCCTGTTTGACTGGCTTAAATCCTTTTAGGATGTTTAGGCTGTGTTCTGCCAACCTGCGAGGGATTCCGGGCATGTCCGAAGGATGCCAGGCGAAGATGTCCCAATTTTCCCGAAGGAAATCACGCAGTGCGGCGTCAAATTCGGGGTTCAACTGTGCCCCGATGGAGGCTGTCTTTGTTGGGTCCGTTGGGTGGACCTGAAATTTTATTATCTCGTCTGCTGGTTTGAAGGAGGTGGACTTGGATCTTTTATCAAGTATCACATCGTCCCTGTTTACTGTAGAGCGCAGCGCGGTGAGTTCCTCTGCCGCTAAGGCTTCGGATAGTGCCTCGAGGGCTAGTGCGGCTGTCTTGTTTTCGGCGCGGAGTGCTATGTTCGGGTCACTAACGAGAGTGATTATTCCGCTGGGCCCAGGCATTTTGAGCTTCATGTACCCGTAATGAGGTATTGCTTGAAAGATTGTGAATGCCTCTCGTCCTAATATGGCGTGATAGCCGCTGCTGAACGGGGCCACCTGGAACGTGACTTCTTCGGATCTGTAATTGTCCGGAGAGCCGAACACCACATCGAGTGTGATTTTTCCGGTGCAGCGCGCTTCCCGGCTAGGGATTATTCCTCTAAAGGTTGTGCTGCTTCGCTCAATGCGGCTCCAATCTATTTCCATTTTTTGCAGAGTTTCCTCGTAAATGAGGTTTAGTCCGCTGCCGCCATCCATGAGGACTTTTGTCAGTCGAAAGCCGTCCACTATGGGACTAAGTACCAGTGCGGCTGGGGCTCTGGTAGTTTGAGATGTGGGCTCGTCGCTGGCGTTGAAGGTGATAGCTGTGTCACTCCATGGATTTGCTGTTGCTACTTGGTAGACTTCGGCCATTTCGTGGATTGTTCGTTTTCGCATATTATTTGATGCGAAAGTCTCGAAGACTGCTGATACTGTGCTGGTATTGTTGGAGTGGTTTCCCGGAGTTAGAAGCTCTTCGCCACTTTTGGCCACCTGCCGTAATATCCAACATGCTCGAAGGCTATGTGTTGGGACGGCTCCCTCTGTACTACGAAGTTTACAGGGTCCATCGAGCCATCCCTCCAGTACGGTTCTGTTTCCCTTATTGGATTTTTGTTTTTTCGTTTGTGCATCTGGGGCCTGATTGAGAGGCGCCCTTTTACTGCGGACTGGGTTTGGGGCCGGATTGTCCCAAAATTAACTCTCGGTTTTCCGGAAACTCTCCATCGCACAGTACTTTCGTACAATGGATGCCAGATCGGTGAAGCGCGTAATTTTGCGACGATCTATGGCGTTTAGTATTCCCTTGTCCGTGCAGTTATTGCAGAAAATTGATATTGCGTTTTCCTCTCGGCAGTCCTTTATCCTGTCCATAACCAGGAGGAATCTGGCCCAGTAGTGATGTACTGTTTCAGTAGGCTCTTGCCGAATTAGAGATAGATCGCATATGTCTGGGCGGGCGGGTGGAACAAAATCCGGATCCCTGCCCATCTTTGGGCTCAAAGGCCGAGGGGCTTCCGAATTCGGAAGCTTGATTTGCTGGAGACAGTCCAGCGAGTCCGGAGCAACGCATGATTTTAGGTTCAATGCTCGATCAAAGTCCGTCCCTCCGCGGGAATCCGGCATGGATGGTTCGGGAATCCGGACACGGATTGTTTTCAATACTGGCAAAGAATTGCCGAGTTGTTCCTCTACCACTTCGACGTGGTGGGTAGCCTGGGGAGAGTTAATCTCTCTCAGATCGATTTTAAGCCCGATCTGATTGTAGTCCGTAGCGACTCCCAGGGCGGCGATGCGATCCAAGAGCTCATTAACAGACGAGATCTCAATTGGATCTAACTGTTCGGCAGCTTTAGGGCTGACGCGAAGATTGCTTCCGACGACTTGAGAAGTCATTGCCGAAGCGGCGGCCGGCAGGCGGTCATAAGAAAACCACCAAGCCGGATAGTCTGACTGGTGGCCAAGGCCCCTCCGGCGAAAACACCGTCTTTGAAGGAGGGTAAAGGAATCCGCTCTATCGGCGACGACACAGAGGAACTCTCAATGAAAGCACCAATGTCGGTGTCAAAACCGGCGGATCTCGGGTAGGGGGTCCCGAACTATGCGTCTAGGCGGATGGTAACAGGAGACGAGGGACACAATGTTTTTACCCAGGTTCGGGCCCTCTCGATGGAGGTAAAACCCTACGTCCTGCTTGATTAATATTGATGATATGGGTAGTACAAGAGTAGATCTACCACGAGATCAAGGAGGCTAAACCCTAGAAGCTAGCCTATGGTATGATTGTTGAGATGTATCTTCGTCCTATGGACTAAGGCCCTCCGGTTTATATAGACACCGGAGAGGCTAGGGTTACACAGAGTCGGTTACAATGGTAGGAGATCTACATATCCGTATTGCCAACCTTGCCTTCCACACCAAGGAAAGTACCTTCCGGACACGAGCCGGAGTCTTCAATCTTCTATCTTCATAGTCTGGGAGTCCGGCGGATATTGATAGTCCGGCTATCCAGACACCCCCTAGTCCAGGACTCCCTCAGCGCTCAACACAACGAACAAGGCAACCGGACTTATAATGCTTGAACACTCTCACTTAGCCATAGAATTCTATAATTTTAAATTTCGGCGAAGCCCCTGGTATTCGGAAGACCGAATCCGGGGCGCTATCCAAGCCTTCGTCGGACATGGTCCGGAACTTCGCTCGAAGCGGCGTGAGTCTTTAAGGTCCCGAAAAGACCTCTCGAACAGCGACCAGTCTCTCGCCTTATCATGCCAGTCAGTTTTAGCTTTCTCCACTGAGGCGCTCGCCCGGCTCAACCGGGGCGCAATCGCAGTGGTTCTCCCAGTGCCACCTTAGCCGACAGAACGGAACGTAAGGCACCAAAACGTGGGAGCCGGGCAAACCCAACTATTGACCCAAGACATGATTCGGAGCCGATTCATATAATGCTATAAGTTCGGCGTGCCACACTTATGGAAGTGTTCGGACTTATCACACCATAGTGTGGGGAACATAAGCCCCTGGCGTATTAGACCGTACCAAAATATACGGGTCCAAGATGTCATGTAATGAGCATATATATGCAAAAGGTAATGTAATTGCAGTCAAAAAGGTGCTGCATTATTTATGAAAGAAAGTCTTCTATGAGTGCGGACTGATACAAATAGTGCGGTAAGCAAGGGATTTGGACTAATTAAACATGTCCCCCCTCCAGGGGTAAGCTGCGGACTTGGTGTATATAATCAAATTTAATGTTCGTAATTCAGACCACCTTAGAGTTCGTCGCAGCCTTCTTTAGTCCCTGACTGTTGCGTCATGAGTTCGGCAGGTTCGCCGACGGACAGGGCCTCTGGTTAACGGAGTCCTATGTACATAAAGAAGGAAAATAAAAAAAAGGGGGGCACACTTGCGAGCCCCTGGTGTGGTCGAACCGCACTCTGGGTCCATTGCGATCGTGCCCCTTCCCCTGTGCCCATGGTATCTCCAAAGCGTAATGATGTACGCGGAGTGTTATTCTTGCGATCATGCGCGGGCGAGGGTTGGGGCCGCATTGCTACGCGTGCTCTGATCGCGCCAGGTGGTCTTGGTTGGCATTGCTCCGGGCTCTCTTTGCTGTATCCGGCCGTTTAACGGCCAGACTAGAGAATTGCCTTAGAAGGCTGCTCTGTACTTCTGCTGCGAGAGCCGCTGTATGTTCCTCCGTTCGGAGGGAGCATTCCGTATTCCCATTGACCGTGATAACTCTACGAGGGCCTGGCATCTTGAGCTTTAGGTATGCATAATCCGGCACCGCGTTGAATTTTGCAAACGCGGTTCGTCCGAGCAGGGCATGATAGCCGCTGCGAAACGGGACTATGTCGAAGATTAACTCTTCCCTCCGGAAATTATCCGGGGATCCGAAGACCACTTCCAGTGTGACTGAGCCTGTACAGTTGGCTTCCACTCCTGGTATGACACCTTTAAAGGTTGTCTTTGTAGGTTTAATCCTTGATGGGTCTATGCCCATTTTGCGCACTGTATCCTGATAAAGCAGGTTCAGGCTGCTGCCGCCGTCCATCAGGACTCTCGTGAGGTGGAACCCATCGACGATTGGGTCTAGAACCAATGCGGCGAATCCGCCATGGCGTATGCTGGTCAGATGGTCTCTTCGATCGAAAGTGATCGGACAAGAGGACCATGGTTTGAATTTTGGGGCGACTGGCTCCATCGCATAGACGTCACGTAGTGCGCGTTTCCTCTCCCTCTTGGGTATGTGGGTCGCGTATATCATATTCACCGTCCGCACTTGCGGGGGAAAACCCTTCTGTCCTCTGTTGTTCGGCGGCCAGGTCTCTTCCTCGTCGTCGCTGTTTAGCCCCTTGCCATTGTTTTCGGCAATTAACTTGCCGGCCTTCTTGAACACCCAGCAATCTCTATTGGTGTGGTTAGCTGGCTTTTCAGAGGTGCCGTGTATCTGGCATAAGCGGTCGAGTATTCGGTCCAGGTTGGACGGACCCGGAGTGGTTCTTTTGAATGGCTTCTTCCGCTGACCGGGTTTAGAGCCTCGGAATCCGGCATTGACGGCCGTATCCTCCTTATCGTCGCCGTTAATGTGGCGCTTGTTTTTGTTTCGACGTGACCTGCCGTTGTTGTCCTTGGTATCCGGACTGCCAGAGTTTTTACGGAGATTGTTGCTATGGGCTAGCCAGCTGTCCTCTCCCGCGCAAAAGCGGGTCATTAACGATGTGAGGGCTGCCATGGATTTCGGCTTTTCCTGCCCCAGGTGCCGGGCTAGCCATTCGTCCCGGATGTTATGTTTGAAGGCCGCAAGGGCCTCTCCATCCGGACAATCGACGATTTGATTTTTCTTCGTCAAGAACCGTGTCCAAAATTGTCTGGCCGATTCGTCTGGCTGCTGAATAATGTGGCTTAGGTCGTCGGCGTCTGGTGGTCGCACATATGTGCCTTGGAAGTTATCAAGGAATGCGGCCTCCAGGTCTTCCCAACACCCAATTGACTCTGCGGGCAAGCTGTTAAGCCAATGCCGAGGTGGTCCTTTAAGCTTGAGTGGGAGGTATTTGATGGTGTGGAGATCGTCGCCGCGGGCCATATGGATGTGGAGAAGATAGTCTTCGATCCAAACCGCGGGGTCTGTTGTGCCATCGTAAGATTCAATGTTTACGGGTTTAAACCCTTCGGGGATCTGATGATCCATTACTTCGTCAGTGAAGCATAGCGGGTGTGCGGCGCCCCTGTATTGAGCGATATCGCGACGCAGCTCGAGAGAGCGCTGTCTGCTGTGTTCGGCCCGGCCGGGGTTATTGTATCCGGCACGACGGTATTCGTCGTGGGTCGTAGGGCGCCCACGTGATCCATAAATGGATCTGGATTGCCTTGCTTTGTCCTCCAATATGTCTCGCAAGTCCGGCGCATTCCGTGTGCGGCCACCAAGGCACTGTTCGGCGGCAGAGCTAGATCATGCCCATCGTCACAGTGCGGTGCGCTCGGCTGTGGCTCGAGTCCGTCGAAGATCAAGTCTCCGCGGACATCAGCCGTGAAATTTAAGCTTCCAAATCTGACCTGACGGCCAGGGGCGTAGCTTTCGATCTGCTCCAGATGGCCAAGTGAATTGGCCCGCAGGGCGAAGCCACCGAATACGAAGATCTGTCCGGGGAGAAAAGTCTCACCCTGGACAGCGTTGCTGGTTGAAGATGCCATCAAGCCTATCGGTGACGACATAGAGGAACTCTCAATGAAAGCACCAATGTCGGTGTCAAAACCGGCAGATCTCGGGTAGGGGGTCCCGAACTGTGCGTCTAGGCGGATGGTAACAAGAGACGAGGGACACGATGTTTTTACCCAGGTTCGGGCCCTCTCGATGGAGGTAAAACCCTACGTCCTGCTTGATTAATATTGATGATATGGGTAGTACAAGAGTGGATCTACCAGGAGATCAAGGAGGCTAAACCCTAGAAGCTAGCCTATGGTATGATTGTTGTAATGTATGTTGTCCTACCGACTAAAGCCCTCCGGTTTATATAGACACCGGAGGAGGCTAGGGTTACACAGAGTCGGTTACAATGGTAGGAGATCTACATATTCGTATTGCCAAGCTTGCCTTCCACGCCAAGGAAAGTCCCATCCGGACACGGGACGGAGTCTTCAATCTTGTATCTTCGTAGTCTTGGAGTCCGGCGGATATTGATAGTCCGGCTGTCCGGACACCCCCTAGTCCAGGACTCCCTCACCTAACCTCTTGAGCCTCCAAGATGGCCCTCATGAGACGCTGGTGCGCAGCAGCCGCGTTCGGCAAGCCGTAAGGCATGCGCACGTAGCTGTGGGGCGGACCTTCGCAACGTCCCACTCACGAGGGCCAGAGGCACTCTTGAGACGCGGCTTGGTTGAGCCCCGGTATGTCGATGCAGACACGCAGCCCACCATCCTCGCTTGGATGGGGGGCTACAGCGGGTAGGCGGCGGCTGCCTCTCATGACCCTTGACTCCTGTAACTCCCGAAGGGCCTTGCTGATGAACTCCTGAGGGTTTGGCACTCCTTTCTTTTCTCCTTCTTGAGGGAAACGTGCTTCGAAGCACGCCTCCACATGGTGCCCAAGCGCCTCCCTCGTGACCTTGGCGAGGTCGGCGGCCCTCCAGGGGAGAGCCCCCGAGCCCTGCCTGAGGAGGGCGCCGGGCGCGCTTCCCTATGCGATGGAAGGAGGCTCCCCCTGGGCAGGCGCGCGCCCTGAGGGGCCTGCCTCCTGAGGGGTCGGGCCGGTCGATGTCTTCTTCTTCTCGGGTGCGGCCTCGGGAAGCCTCCTGCTTGGGTCTTCCAGTGATGCGGCCTGAAAGGCTCGCTCCAGGGAGCACACTGCGTCTCTCTCTTCACAGGGCACCGTGATGACCCCGCCGCTTCCTGGCATCTTGAGGACGTTGTAGCCATGGTGGGTCACGGCCATGAACTTGGCCAGCGCCGGGTACCCGAGGATGGCGTTGTACGGCAGGCGAATGTGGGTGACGTCGAAGTCGATGAGCTCGGTGCGATAGTTGTCGCGTACCCCGAAGGTGACAGGAAGGCGGACCTGCCCGATCGGGACCGTGGAGCCGTCGGTGACTCCGAAGAAGGGCTTGGTTGGCTGAAGCTGATTGTAGGGCACTTGAAGATTGTTGAACGTTTCCACGGACAGGACGTTGAGCCCTGCCTCGCCGTCGATGAGGGTCTTGGTGACTAGCACGTTGCTGATGATTGGGGAACAAAGCATCGGGAGGACTCCGGCTGTGGCCGCGCACTTGAGTTGATCCGCTGAGCTGAACGTGATGGCGCATGCCGACCACCTGAGAGGGCGCGTGGCCTCGAGCTTGGGGAGGACTGTATTCACTTCGTGGGAGAACTACTTGAAGATGCGCTGAGAGGCTGGGGCTTGAGCTCCGCCCAGGATGCAGGCGATTGCGCGTGGTTCCTGGAAGCCCCCAGCCCCCTCGTCCTGATGACGGTCTTCATTTCTCCTTGGCTGCGGCGGCAGCGGAGGGAGGCCTGTGTTCCCTTGCGGGCGATCCTCGTGAGGCTGATCCCTCCAGCCTCCCTTGCGAGGTGGGTCCTGCCAGCGATCCTCGCGAGGTTGGTCGCGCCACCCTTGGCGTGGGCCGCTGTCTTCCAACGTCCTGCATTCCTTCCTCCTCCTCGGCCGTAGCCCCGGTCGCTGCGGTCGGGACGTCTGCCGACCCTTCCTTCATGCACGGCCCGGAGCTCTTGGCATTCATTGGTGTTGCGGGTGTGGAGGTCGTGGTACACGCAGTATCGACTGCCCTTGGAGGGTTCGGGCTGATCTCTGCCCCGCTTGGTGTCTGGCTCGGCCGCGAGTACGGCAGCTCCCTTGCGCTTCACGTCCTTGGCCTTGGGCTTCTTCTCTTCGGGGTCCGCGGCAGGCAGCTCGAGGAGGGAGAGGCGCCCCTCCTCAGCCCTGGCGCACTTGGTCGCCAAGTTGAACAGCTCCAAGGAGGTGCACAGGTCTTCATGCATCGCCAGCTCCTCCTTCATCTTGACGTAGCGCACACCGTCGGAGAAGGCAGAGATGATGGCCTCCTCCGTCACCTTGGGGATCTTGAGGCGCGCGTTGTTGAAGCGCTAGATGTACTTCTGCAGGGTTTCCCCTGGTTGCTGCTTGATACGGCGCATGTCGCTCACGGCGGGTGGCCGGTCGCGAGTACCCTGGAAGTTGGCGATGAAGCGGGTGCGCATCTCGTCCCAAGAGGAGATCGTGCCTGGGGCCAGATTCAGGAGCCAGGTGCGGGCTCCGTCCTTGAGCGCCATGGGAAACCAGTTCGCCATGACCTTTTCGTCTCTGTTGGCAGCCTCGATGCCCAACTCGTAGAGTTGGAGGAACTCTGCAGGGTCAACCGTGCCGTCGTAGCGAGGAGGCAGGTCTGGCTTGAACTTGCCGAGCCACGCGACGCTACGCAGCTCGGAGGTGAAGCCGCGGCAACCCGACGTGGCCACAGGGGGCCTTGGGCGACGGAGAGCTTGGTCCTGCGGGTCCCCATGCGCCGCCGCTGGGGGCAGCGCAGGGTCTTGACGTGCTGGAGCAGGGAGCGCTCGGGCGCTTCTCGAGGGCGAGGGACTTCTTCGCAGCTCTGCTCTTGCCGCGCTGGCGCCTGACGGAGCGGGTTCCGCCCTGGGGCCGCGCGCCTTGGGGCCAGGGCGCCTTCTTGAGGAGGAGGCGGCTGAGGCGCCCCAGGAGCTTCATTGCCCGCGCAGGGTGGGGTGCGGTGCAGCGAGAAGGACGACGCGGGGGCGCCTCCGGCGGCGCGGACGAGCTCGGCGACTCGGTCGAGCCATTCTTCGTAGACGTCGTCGATGGGGCGGTAACGCAGGAGCTCGTTTGCCACGATGAGCACAGCTCGGGCCTCAATGGCCGCGCGGGGCGCGCGTGACGAAGAACCAGCGGGGGTGAGTGAGGGCGTGGTAGTGCGGCCGTCCCGCCTCATGGATGGATGTTGGGACGATGCTTGCTGTTCGTTCCCCGCCGGGCCGGTGGCGGCGTTGACGGCAGTTGACGGGGAACGACAAGACATGGTGCCGAGCGCTGTTGGGCCAGGCCCAAAACAGGGCACGGGCACACACGAGGCCTGGGTCCATACCAAATCTGACTCCGTATCCATCGCGCCCTCCCGTAACGGCACGCGTCAATCGCGGCGTCGTGGGAGAGATCGTGGGCAATTCTTAAATCAGGAAAAGCGTAACGTTCGCCTCCCCTGTTTATAAGCAGAGGGAACAGGGCCGTTCCCCCACCTTCGCCACTTGCAGTTCCTTCCTCCGAAAGCTCCGCCGCTCCCCTCCGCTTCCCAAGCCGAAAAAGAGCAGCGCTCCGCCGCCCGTCGCCGCCGTCGCCCTCAACACCTCCGCGCTCCCCCGCCGCTTCCGCCATGGCTCCAAAGACCGGTAAGAGCACAAAGTCGAGCACAAAGTCGGCCGAGGCGTTGCGGCTTGAGGCGCTGTGCAAGGAACGAGTGATTTTCCCCCCGAGCTCACCCCGAAGGCGCTGCGGGAGGAGTTCTACCTCTTCTGGTCGACGGAGACGCGGGCGCATCCGCGTACGCCGGTGCTCTCCGCCGAAGCTTCCACTTCGAAGCGATGCCCAAAAGGGTACTATTTCTTTCCGGTGTTCTTCTATTGTGGGCTCTGCCCACCTTTCTCTGATTTCTTCTGCGACATCATGAATACCTACGGGTTTCATCTTCTTGATTTCACCCCCAACGCCGTTCTGACAATGGCGGTTTTCGCACACCTCTGCGAGAACTTCGTTGGCATCCACCCAAATGTTGCTCTTTTTCGCCACTATTTCACCCCCCGAGCCGAGAAAGGAGAGCCATTGGCTGGCGGAATTGCCTGGACCTCACGAATCGGCATGAAGGAGGTGTATCTGGGGGGCGAGCTCCGCAGCAAGTGGGATGAGTGGAGGGCGGAGTGGTGCTGGATTGCTGATGCCAATCCGCAGCCATTCACCAACCTGCGCCAGACCCGGGTAGTGCGTGGCGGCGACTGGAGCGCTCTATCGCCGGACGACGCCAAGCTGAAGATTGCCACCACCCGAATCCTCCGGCTCAGGCTTGCCGGGCTCACTGCAGGGGTAGTTGGCGCAGATTTCCTTCGCCGTCGCATCGCCCCTCTGCAGAAGAGGGGGAGGCCCGCCTGGCTGTTTGGCGGCCCGGCGGATATCATGAGGCTGCGTCCAGGCCTCAACTTCAACTTCACAGTTCTGGAGCTTGACGGGATACTGAAGGAGCTGTTCAAGCATGACGCCAATCATCCAGAGTGGTTCAGGCTGCCGCAGGGCGTCATCCCATTGTGCAACAACTCCCAGCGCGATCGCATCTGCGCAATGATGCCAGAGTGCGACTCGCACGGGATAAGCCCAACTTGGATGGAGCCCGCCGACGATGTCGTGCGGCAATTCTTCGATGGCTTGACGGAGGTAGCAGTCAATGCCGACGAGCAGAGGCTCCTCACCCGCGACACCACCGACGACGAGATGCGGTACATCGCCACCAGGGCTGAAGAGGCGGCGGCAGCCGCCGCCGTGGGCGAGTTTGGCTTCATGTTGGAGGAGGCAGAGGCAGCCGAGGCGGCAAGCCTTGCCGACCGGGAGGACCTTGCCGGAGGGGTCGTTGGCGAGGGGGAGCCCGAGGCCGAAGCGAGCGAGCCCATCGAGGGCGCGAGCGGCCAGCCGTCTTCGGGCAGCTTGCCGCAGGCGGAGCCCCCAGCGCAGCCCCAATTCCAACCAAGAAGGCGCCTCCGTCGAGTTGGAGATACAGCAGGGCGGCAGGCAGGCCAACAGCCGCAGCATCGTGGGACGCGCTCCACCGCGGCAAGTACCGTTGCCGCGGGAGCATCTCAAGCCGTGCCGGCAACTGAGGCAGGGTCTTCCCGGGCTGCCACGCCCGATCCTGCCGCAGCTCCCGGCAAACGTCCAAGGGAGCCTACTCCTCCGCCTCGCCGCGCAGAAAGGGTACCGGACTTCGACCTTTCTGCGCTGAGCTCCGACGAGGAGGAAGAGGAGGAGGAGGAGTAAGGCTTTCTTCTCACTGTACTTGTTTTTCTTTGATCTTTGTTGTTGCTTGTCTTGTATCTGATTTGCTTCTCTCTGAATCCCTGTTCTATTTCAGGACTCTGGCCAAGAGAGTGGCGAAGAGGGCCAAGTTCCCCGTGGTTGTCATCGAGGACGATCCTGCTGTGATGGCAGAAGACACGTCCGAGACCACCTTGACGGACCCGATTCCTTCTCCTCGCAGCAGCCCCCAGCACAGCCCTCAGCGTAATTGTTTGGTTCACTTCCTGTTGTGGGGCACGCATGGGTGCTTCTTCTTTTGCTGACATCTTGATTGTTGATTTATTTGTGTAGGAGCAGAACAGGTCCATCAGGAGCAAGCAGAAACTGCCCCGGAGGTGCTGTCTGCTTCGACTACGCCGCCAAGAGGCGATTCCCCGACGAGGGAGCGTTCCCCGGCAAGGGAGAAGTCCCCGGCAAGGGAAAGAACCAATGAGCCCCCAGTGGTGGAGCCCATGGTCACGGAGCCCAGCACAGGTAACCCCCCTCGTCGGAAATCTTCCTTCGGGTTTTTCTTCTGATCTTCTTTTTTGGATATTTGCTTGACTTTTCCTTCCTCTCCCTGTCCTCAGATCCCCCTCTTACAGACCCGATGGAGAGTGAGGCCACCGGCGAGGAAGGCGCACGCGGCAATACTAAAAACGCTGCCGCTGACGAGGAAGAGGTCGGCGCTAATGAACCCGCCGACGAAGAGGCCGCCAAGGCTGCTGGTGCAGGAGCTAGTGACGGGTCCGGCGATCGTACTGACGACCCGGAGGGCGCAGGAGCGCAAGGCGCTGCACCGACCACCGACCCCTCCGCCGCTGATGCAGCGCCGGGCTCCGAGGAGCCCCAGCCAGGCGCCTACTTGAAGGCCGGCGAGGGCGTATACATCAAGCTTCCCTGGGCGTCGAGCTCCAAGGCGCCGGTCGAAGGAGAGGAGTTTGACAGGGAAGTACTCGCCTCTGCTGGGCTGGCAGTGGTTGACGCGCCCAACAGCAGCAGTGGCGAGTCCGAGGAGGAGCAGTTGCTCCGGAAGTTGGTGTCACTCTACCGCGCCTGTCAAGCGAAGCTTGAGTCCCGGGAAGCGCTTGTCGCGCGGGCGGGAGTTGACATAGAGAAGCATGCGGAGGAGCTCAAGAGCCGCAACCAGGAGGCCCTCCGATCCATTGCGGAGGAAAGGGCGCAACTTGACGAGGCGAAGAAGGCGTTCATCCTGGAAAAGGCTGAAGCCGAGGAGCAGCAGAGGCTCGCCGCCGAGGAGCTGTCCAGGCGGGAAGGTGAACTGACACAGAAGAAGGTTAATCTGGACAGCCACGAGGAGGAGCTCGAGGCCCGGGAGAAATCACTTGGCGGGGCACTCAAGGAGGCGAAGGATGCCGCCGCGGCTGCTGAGGCCGCCAAGAAGGAGTTAGAGGTGAAGGTGACGCAGCTGGAGGCGGACATGAAAGGGAAGAATGAAGAGCTTGCCGCACTCCAGCGCGAACGCGAGAAGGATGCACTTGCCCATGGCGATCTGCAAGTTCAACTCGCCAAGAAGGTCAAGGAATTGAACGCCGCCAAGGACTCAAGCGCTGATCTAGAGCTGAAGCTGGCCACCTTGACGGAGACACTGGACGCCGCCAAGAGGCGAGAGGATGACTTGAAGAAGGAGATCAAGGGCAACGAGGAGCTGCTGACGAGGGCCACTGAGACTCAAAACACCTTCAGGGCTACAGTGGAGCTCTGGACGGAGGGCCTCGTCAACATCGCTGCAGCCATCGACGAGGAGCTGGCGGAGCTGGACTTGGCGGGCTTCGGGTACCCCACCGACGAGAACCTCCAGCCCAGCGCCAAGCTTACTCTTTTCTTCAAGGGTGTGGTGACAGCCCTCCAGCAACTCCGGGAAAGGATCCCAAAGAAGCTGGCAGACGAGTCGCGCGCGATCTGCGCCAAGGTCTTGGAGAAGGTGTTGGTGAAGATACTCTTCCGCAATCCGGGCCTCGACCTCACCCACGTCCTCAAGAAGCTACAGGCGGGCGCTGATCTCGAAGAGCTCAAAGCTATTGTCGCACCCATTGTGGACAAGGTGAATGAGGTCAGGAGGGTTGACGGCGAGCGCGTGGATTAAGCCACCCTTCTTCTCCCTTCCTTGTCGCTGTTATTTAAGTCATGAGAACAATTTAGTCAGTGCCGCAACAAGTTACTTTTGTAATATAACTTTATTCTGGGTATTATCTGTTGTGTTACTTCCTTTATTCGGTTCCATCCCTTGTATGTTTTTACCCTACGCTTTTAGGGAACTTGCCGGCGCAAGCACGCTTGCCGCGACCGCTGAGTGCGGAACATCAGCAGCCTGTTGGCGGTGTTGCCTCCGGCAAGAAACCTTGTAGGGACTAGTCGCAGCACACTTTCATTGTTGAGCGGACTCGAAACAAAGTAAGGGCGCAACTTAGCCACGAGCCGGTTCCTCCGCGCACAGGTTTTCCATACAAGGCACGGTCGTTCAAGGAATATAACTTAAAAGTTTAAAACTGACTGTGCTCAAACTTTGGCAACTTAGCTTTTCTGTCGTCTGCGTCCCGGCAAGGCTGTATTTTTTGAACGACGCCTGGTCCACACCTTTATCCTCTCCTCCCCCCCCCCCCCCCCCGGTGAACTTGTGGGCGAAGGAACTTTCTTTTTGAGGAAAAGAAAGAAGAGAAAATAAAGTTATGGAGCCTTAAGGCTCATTATTGCTTACCAGGGGCGAGTGTTGCACAAAGTGTCAGATAATAGATGCAAAAAAGAAAAAGGCACGAAATTTGACAACATGTGCTGAGCATACGAAGTTTATTTACGCACGGGGTCTGCACCCGGCTTTGTACAAAGGGTTACATGCAACAGCAGCAAAGCTTGTACAAAAGGGGGGTGGCCGGAACGGGTCCCGGCAACCGCGCCTTATGGGTAAAACTTGCGAAGATGCTCTATGTTCCAGGAGTTGCTCACCGGAAAGCCATCTTCGGTCTCAAGGCGGACAGCGCCGGGCCTAGTGACTCGCTTCACCCGATAAGGGCCTTCCCACTTCGGCGTCAACTTGTTGGAATTCTTGGCGGATTGAACGCGCCGAAGAACAAGGTCGCCTTCCTCGAAGCTTCTGGCATTAACTTTGCGGCTATGGTAGCGGCGCAAAGCTTGCTGGTAGCGAGCAGCTCGTACAGCAGCCTGAAGACGATCCTCCTCGAGGAGCAGCGCGTCATCTTGCCGCAGCTGCTCTTGCTCAAGCTCATCATAAGCAAGCACTCGAGGCGATCCGTATACGAGTTCCGTGGGGAGAACTGCCTCCGCTCCGTAGACAAGAGCAAAAGGTGTCTGGCCAGTGGCTCGATTTGGCGTCGTCCTGATCGACCAAAGAACCACCGGTAGCTCCTCGATCCAGTTTCTTCCGCACTTGCGCAGCCTGTCGAAAGTTCTGGTCTTGAGCCCGTGCAGCACTTCAGCATTCGCCTTCTCCGCTTGATCGTTGCTTCTCGGGTGAGCAATAGAAGCGAAGCAGATCTTGGCGCCAAGATCTTGGACGTACTGCATGAAGGTGCGGCTCGTGAATTGTGTGCCATTGTCGGTGATGATCCTGTTAGGGACTCCGAAACGGCAAACAATTGACCTGAAAAACTTGACTGCTGACTGTGCTGTCACCTTCCTCACTGCTTCCACTTCAGGCCACTTTGTGAACTTGTCGATTGCAATGTACAAGTACTCAAAGCCTCCGACAGCTCGGGGAAAGGGGCCGAGGATGTCGAGCCCCCAGACCGAAAATGGCCAGGATAAAGGGATTGTTTGGAGAGCTTGAGCTGGTTGATGTATCTGCTTGGAGTGGAACTGGCATGCTTCACACTTGGTTAATTGTGCAGTTGCATCCTGGAGGGCTGTCGGCCAGAAGAAACCTTGCCGGAAGGCTTTGCCGGCAAGTGCTCTTGCGCCAATGTGGTGACCACATATGCCTCCATGTATATCCGCCAACAGCTCCTGTCCATCTTCCCGGGAAATGCACTTCAATTTCACTCCGGTGAATCTTCTTCTGTACAGTATGTTGTCGACAAACTGGTACATACTTGATTGCCGGGCTACTCTCTCCGCTTCTTCTTGATCTTCGGGAAGTTCCCCTGTTTGAAGGAGGTGGACGATCTGCTGTGCCCATGCCGGAGCTTGTGGCTCAACGACAAGGACTAAAGGCGCAAATGCTGCTGCGGGAACATCTGCTTCCACGGCAATAATCTGTGATTCAGCCGGAGCGTGATGTTCCCCGGCAAGCGTGTCGGGACACGGCTTGTCGGGAGCGTCTGCTTCAACGAAACTAGCCCTAGGGCTTGTCGGAGCAGACTCCTCCTCAGCACTCTTTGTGTTGATCTTGGGGACCTTCTTGACGGCGGCTTCGGGGAGCTCTGCCGGAAAGTAGTTGCCAGTAACCAACTTTCTCTTCTTGCTCTGTCCAGTTGATGGTGTCACAGATGGTTGAGTCAGCTTGAGCACAAAAATCCCTGGTTCCACAGGCAACTTAAGTGCGGCACATTTTGACAGGCTATCTGCAACGTCGTTCTGAGCTCTTGGAACATGTTCCATCTGCAGGCCGTCAAAATGCTCTTCCAGCTTCCTCACCTCATCAATGTAGGCTTCCATCAACGGACTCTGATAATCCTTGTTCACTTGGCGGACGACAAGCTGTGAGTCACCCCTGACAATAAGCTTCTTGATCCCAAGGTCCGCGGCGATCCTGAGCCCGGCAAGCAAGCCTTCATATTCTGCAGTATTGTTTGTTGCTTGCTCCTTGGGAAAGTGCATCTGGACCACGTACTTGAGGTGCTCTCCGGTGGGTGCGACAAGTAGTACGCCCGCACCGGCGCCTTGCAGCGAGAAGGCACCATCAAAGTACATGATCCATTCTTTGTTCGCTTCCTTGACGGGGATGCTCCTCTCTGGAGTTTCTTCATCAGGTGTTGGCGTCCATTCTGCTATGAATTCTGCCAATGCTCGACTCTAGATAGTTGAGGTACTCTCAAACTTGAGGCCAAAGCTTGACAATTCCAGTGCCCACTCGACAATCCTGCCTGTTGCTTCTGGATTTTGCAGTATCCTCTTCAATGGAAAGCGAGTGACAACTGTGATCTCATGTGCCTGAAAGTAATGGCGCAGCTTCCTCGAGGCCATAAGAAGGCCGAAAAGCAATTTTTGCACACCAGAGTACCTTGATCTAGCCCCCTGCAGAAGGGAACTGACAAAGTAAACTGGGCGCTACACCATCTTCTTCTGTTTCTCTTCCTGTGGCTGCGCAGATCCATCCTTGCCGGAACCAGAACTTGTCGGGGAAGCCCCCTGCTTGTCGCTGGACTCGCTTGCCGCGGTCGCTGGCTCATCATCCGCCTCCCTCTCCGCTACTAACGCAGCACTAACCACTTGATTGGTTGCCGCTAGATATAGCAGCAACTTCTCTTGTGGCTTAGGTGTGACAAGTATTGGAGTGGAGAATAGATATCTCTTTAAGTCCTGCAGCGCAGCCTCCGCTTTCGGAGTCCATTTCATTGGACCTGCCTTTTTCAAAATTTTGAAAAATGGCAGGGCACGCTCAGCAGACTTAGAGATGAACCTACTGAGAGCAGCAACACAGCCGGCAAGTCTTCGCACATCCTTGACGCACTTCGGTGCTTCGATCTGTTCAATGGCTTTGATCTTGTCGGGATTGGCTTCAATCCCCCTCTGGGATACAAAGAATCCGAGAAGCTTGCCAGAAGGAACTCCAAATACGCACTTCTCGGGGTTCAACTTGAGATTGATCTTGCGCAGATTTGCAAAAGTCTCATCCAAATCTTGGATCAAAGTTGCTCTGTCTCTGCTCTTGACCACTATGTCATCCATGTAAGCTTCTACATTTCTGTGCAGCTATGGCTCAAAAGCATGACTGACTACTCTTGAAAAAGTTGAACCAGCATTCTTTAGTCCGAAAGGCATCCGTACAAAGCAGTACGTGCCACATGGAGTAATGAATGCGGTTTTCTCTTCATCCTCTTCTGCCATGAAGATCTGATGATATCTTGAGTATGCATCAAGGAATGAAAGCAGATCACATCCTGCCGTGGAGTCGACAATCTGGTCAATGCGCGGCAAGGGAAATGGATCCTTGGGACAAGCTTTATTAACATCAGTGAAGTCAATACAAAGCCTCCACTTCCCGTTCGCCTTGCGCATGACTACTGGATTGGCTAACCATGTTGGATGGAGTACTCCTCGGACCAGGCCTGCTGCCGCCAATTTCTTGATCTCCTCTGCAATGAACTCTTGACGTTCCACCGCTTGTTTCCTGACTCTCTGCTTGACGGGCCGCGCGTGAGGGCAGACGGCAAGGTGGTGCTCAATTACTTTCCTGGGAACACCGGGGATGTCAGATGGTTGCCATGCAAACACATTGATATTCGCCCGCATGAAAGCAACGAGCGCGCTTTCCTATTTAGGGTCAAGCGTGGCACTGATGGTGAAGGTACCACCAGTGCCGTCCTCCTTGGCGGCCAATTTCTTGGTCTCAGGTGTCGCTTTCTTTGCCTTCTTGCACTTGCCGGTGGAGCTCGATGGTGCGTCCTCGACGGTAGCGCAGCACTCCGAAGAGGTGCGCTTGCGGGAGTGGGCATCAGAGCTACTCTTGCCGGACTTGGTCTTGGTCTTCTTCTTCCCCCCGGGAGCTTCAGCGGCAAGTGGTTTGCGTTCTGCTGCGGCTGCTGCTTCCCGGTAGATCTTGTCGGTATAGATAAGTGCATCTTTCTTGTCGTCGTGGACAGAAATGACACTTATCGGACCGGGCATCTTGAGCACATTGTAAGCGTAGTGAGAGGCTGCCATGAACTTGGCGAGCGCTGGAGGGCCAAGTATCCCATTGTATGGCAATGGGAAATCAGCAACGTCAAATGTGACTCTCTCTGTTCTGAAGTTCAGCTCGCTGCCAAATGTTACTGGCAGTGTGATCTTCCCCTTGGGCTTGCTCCTTCCCGGGTTAATTCCTTGAAAAGTGCCGGTCTCTTCGAGCTCGCTGTCGGGGATCTGGAGCTTCTTGAACACCGCGGAAGAGATCAGATTCAGGCCGGCCCCGCCGTCAACCAGCATCTTTGTAACCTTGAGGTTGCGGATAGTTGGCGAAACCAACATCGGCAAGCACCCGACCGCAGTTATGCGATCAGGGTGATCCTCAACGTCAAAGACGATGGGCGTGCTGGACCACTTCAGGGGCTTGCGCGACTTGACGGACGGTTCTGCTGCGTTCACTTCCCGCACCCACTGTTTGAGTTGGCGGTGCGAGGTGTGCAGAGAGGCACCGCCGTCAACGCACAAAACCTCTGTCGCCTTCTGAAACTCCTGCTCGTCGGTCTCATCTTCCTCCATCTCGTCATCTTCGTCTTCGTCTTCGTCCTTGTCGCGGCCGCGGGGAGGCCTATCTCCTTGCCGCTGCTTGGCCTTGCCGCCGCACCCTCCCCGGGCGGGACGCTTCTTGCCGGATCCTCCGCCACCTTCCTGGGCCTTCTCCTTGTCGCGGCGCTCGTATTCAGCTTTCTGTAGCTCAACAAGCTGCTCAACCTTCTTGCAGGCCTGGAGGTCATGGCCCTTGGTGCGGTGGATCTTGCAGTACTGCTTGCCAGAGCCGTCCTGCTTGTCGGCGGCCACCACAGCCTCGCTGGAGTCACTAGCTTTGGCCTTCTCGGCGCCGCCTCCGTTGCCGGACTGCTCGACCACTAGTACATCCTTAGCCTTCCTCTTTCTGTTATTCCGCCTCCGGTTCTTCTTTGCCGGAGGGGCGTCCTCACTGTCAGATCTTTCTGCTCCTGCGTTCTCTCCGGGGAGTTTCCTCCCTCTTCAGCTCGTGCACACTTGTCGGCCAGAGCATATAGCTCGCTGACATCTTTGATTTTGCACATCGCCATCTCCTCCCTCATCCTGCGGTTACGCACGTTCTGATGGAACACGCTGATAACCGCGGCAGGGTGGACGTCTGGGATGTTGCACTGCACTTGGCTGAATCTCTATATGTACTTGCGCACGGGTTCTCCTTCTTTCTGGGCGAGCAGATGAAGATCGCTCTCCTGGCCATGGGGTTTGTGGCCGCCCATGAAGGCGCCGACAAACTGATGGCACAGGTCCGCCCACGAAGAGATGGAGTTGTCCGGCAAGTGCATGAGCCAAGATCTGATGTTGGGCTTGAGTACCAGCGGGAAATAGTTGGCGAGGATCTTCTCGTCGCGCCCCCCGGCAGCCTGCACCGCGATGGTGTAGACGCTGAGGAACTCCGGCGGATGTATCCTGCCATCGTACTTCTAGGGCACATCTGGCTTGAAGTTCTTGGTACTGGGCCACTGGACCTGCCGCAGCTCACGGGTGAACGCAGGGCAACCTACCGCGTATGGAAAGTCGCCTGGTTCCCCTGGCGCATGCATATCAACAGTGGGCCCAGCGCGCTGGTCCGACTGACGCCGCGCTTCTCTTCGGCGCTCGATGCGAGTACGAGCGTCTTCGTGTCATCGTTCTTGGAGAACATGGTGTTGATCGCGGCGAGCTCGCGGGTCCGATGACGCGGTGGAGTCGGTGTCGAGGTTGGCCCAGCGAGTCGGCGATCTTGGCCTTCGGGGTGGGGAGTGCACGGTGGTGGCACCCCCAGCGGTCTTGTCGGCGTCGGCTTGTGCCCGGGCTTCTTGCCGGGGCTTTGATGTTCTCGGTTGTCGCCGTTGGCGAAGCCGATGAGGCTCTGAATGGTGACCCTCCAGTCGTCGATCTTGTCCGGCGCTGGAGGGTAGTCTAGTAGCAGTTGGGCTCGAGCCAACGCTTCTTCTGGGGTCTTCGGCAGCGGCGGCGAGCGGCGCGAGGAGCGGGATATGCTCGGACTTCCAACTGGGTTGGAAGGAGCAGTACCCCGTCCAGGCGACCGTACCTCACTCGTGCCAGCATGCTGGCGTGCATGCTGGTCTTGAACGCCCCGAGATCCACCAGCTTGGCCTTGTTCCAACGCGAGTATGGTGCTAGGAGCACCGTGGCGTTGTCGACCCTGCACCTCCTGGGAAGGGTGCGGTGTATGTACGGACGCCGAAGCTTGCGGGGCCTTGTCTTTGGATCTAGTGACAATGTGAGTCCCCCCATCGGCGCCCGTTCCTCCGCCAGTGTCTCCCCCGCCGCCCGTTTGCTCCGGCGGTGGTGGGATCGACGTGGACGGAGCGGCCACCTCCGAAGTCTTCTTCTTTGGTGGCATGTCGATGAAGATGTTGATGTAGCGCCAGCCAATTTCGTGGGGAACGAACACCTATGGGGCAGGGCCCCTTTCGGTCCGGCAAGGGAGCGGAGGGCGCATGAAGAGCAGATTGAGGTCAAGCACGCGGGGGATTTTACCCAGCTTCGGAGCTCTCCGGAGAGATAAAACTCCTACTGCTGCTTTGTGTTTATATTCTGTTCTTGCTCGAGGGCGTGGGTGTGTTGTAGTTTCGAATGAGTTGAACCCCTTCTACGTGCGCATGGGCCTCCTTTTTATAGGTTAAAGGGGTCACCGACAAGTGGCAACGCAAAAGAGGGGTAAAAAAGTAAAAAGAGGGGTTGGTACAACCGCTATCAACAGTGCCCCCCTACCTAACTCTGACGGCAGGGGACATGGGCATTAAATGCCCGTCTGGTCGCCCAAACAGTGCAGGAAGCGACCGTTAGGGGCGCCATCGATCACCACAATGGCCTTCTAGTCATCTTCACTTGCCCCCTCGCACCGCTTGGCTGCACAGCTACCCGCCACGTGCACCAGGAGCGATCCTGCAGCGACACGTCGTCGGATGTGCTGGAGCGTGGGCGCAGGGTGGTGGCTTCACCGCGGCAAGCGCCTTGCCGCGGTCGCTGTCTTGTCGCACCCGCAAGCTTGCCGCTCGCCGGGTCTTGGTTGGCCTTCCCGGCAAGCTCCTCTTGCCGAGGTCTTGTCCTTCTCGGCAAGCTTCTCTTGCTGGGGCCTCGTCTTCACAGTTAACACTTTGTTCTTGATGGCAGTAATAGGAATAGCGAAGGATCTTGGCGGACGCCCGGTAAGCCATGCCGCGGGGCACTGCGACTGCCCGTGCACAAGTTCAGGATACTAAGGTACCCCTACTTTAGTACACCGACAACAAGGGCGCCCGCCGACGGGAGCCGTCTGGGCGACATGGGAAGCGAGGGCGGCTCGGCTCGGCGCGAGCCCGTCGAGCGTCAGACATGGATGTGATGGTCGGAGAAGAACGAGACGACGGAAGGCAAATTCCGGCGCACCCCTACCTGGCGTGCCAAATGTCGGATTTCGGGTTCCGGCAGACCCTTGAGGTTCGAACACTAGGGTGCGCTCGGAGATTCAACCCTCTACCGGCTCGCTCCTCGCCGAATCGCTAGGATCTAAACTACCAAACAGAACAGCACAAGAGACGCAAGATTTATACTGGTTCAGGCCACCGTTGGGGTGTAATACCCTACTCCAGTGTGTGGTGTGGTGGATTGCCTCTTGGGCAGATGATGAACAATACAAGGCAGAACAGCCTCGCGAGGGTCTTTTCTTGGCTGGTGCGACGAACTGCTGGGAGGAGTTCAATTGCTCTATCTACTGGTTTCTTGGTGAGGATCCCGATTGCTAGGTCAGGTCCAGATGCCTCTACCCTGGGGGTGGCTAGTCCTATTTATAGGCAAAGGCCCTGGGCCTCTTCCCAAATATTGAGCAGGAAGGGCACCAACAATTGGCCATTTTGAAGGGGAATAGCGGGTACACTAATCCTGACTAAAGTTGGTCCTCGCCTGTCAAAGGCTCTGGTGGTGACGCCGGCTTGGGCTCCACAATGCTTCCTTCCGGCCGTTGGGCTGGTCTTGGTCTTGTTGCACCGAAATGGACGCCTTTGCTTGATGCTCTCGCCTACGCTTGCTCCCTTTGCACCAAAGAGGAAAGGAGGACACTGCGCGGGCTGGCGCCCGACTGGCACCCTTGGTCGTCATGGCTTGCATCATGGGCACCTCGTGAGGTACCCCAACTTGAACGCTCCGCCTCCTTGTGAGCTAGCCTGACGAGACCGTGCCTGAGGAAGCTCCTTGTCGTCCGCCCCGCGAGGCTTGGCCCCTCGCGGGGGTCTTGAGCTTGTGTTGATGAAGATGGGCTGTGCTGGGCCTCCTTTGAGCCACGCCGCAGGCCGCAGGCAGGCAAGTCTGGGGACCCCCGTTCCCAGAACGCCGACAGTGTGTTATTTGAATCATTCATCCATGCATGTCATTACACTTGCCATGATGTTTGTTATCTCCATGTGTGAGTACACCCCTAGTTCTTGGGAACATGGATGAACCTTGGTATGTGTAGGATCCGGAACATTATTATGGATATGAGATCCTCTGTTGAATGCTTAGTTCAATAACTTCATGGATGTTGTGAAGGGGCCCTACTTAGCATTTGTGCCTTATGGCAACAGAGTATATCACTATTGTTGTGGGGGCTAGGACGCAAAGGTAATTTGAGGTGAGAGTAAAATCCTATTGCTCCCAACCTTTGCAATTGATCGGAGAATTACGCAGAACCCTTAGAGAGGCCGCGTCCATGGGATAACCCTTAATTATCATGAGTTTTAACCCTTAGTTGGATACTATGATGGTGGTGCACGTGGCACGAAGTCTACCTCAAGTAGAACGTGTATTGTACCTGGCTCCGCCCAGCGTAATCGTCAATAGTGGATCAAGTATCCATCCCATACTATGCCTAAGAATAGGTTAGCTAGAAACATATCAATGAGGATTCCAGACTCCCCGAGAACGCCTTACTCCTCTGTTGTTTTGTTAGTCACTCTAGTAACAAGTCTTTATTTACTTTTATGTTCTTTACATCAAAATTTGCTCCACTACCCAATTACAATTTATATCCGCCCTCACTTTGCTTTATGTCTACAATTATCTGCAGGCACACAAACACATAATTCACTATAAGAGGCAAAAGTCCGATTCATGTGCTCCCTGTGGTATCGATACTCTTACTTCAAAAAGGCTACAACTAAACCTTATGAACTTGCAGGCCATTTCTGACGCCGTTGCCGGTGAGTTGAGCGCTTTTGGGCTTTGTCTTGAGTTTTGGATTATTTATGTTCTAACGGTTTTTGCAGAATGCAAGCAACCATGGTACTTCAAGAAAAAAATTGTCAGGTAGGTGTGGAATTAGTAGCAGGACCGGTTCGAGGAGAGAACTTCATATCTGTTGGTCTTGACCTATCTAGTAAAGTATTTGAGATAAACCCTCGATTAATTGATATGGTGAAAGAGAATACATTCTGAGGTGATGCAACTGAATGTCCTTATAAACATATTGAAAGATTTAACACTGTGTGTGTGGAACTTTTTAGTTGTAGGATTTAACTAGTGAGGAGATAAAAGCCAAATATTCCCATATTCACTTGAAAGAGGAGCTGCTGAGTGGCTATCACGTCATCCCATAAGTACCTCGGGTAATTGGCCAAGATTATTATCTGCATTCTATGCTTGTTATTACCCTCAAGAAAAGTTATATACAATAAGAAGGAAGATCAAAAACTTTGGACAACAGTCAGGTGAGGAACTAGTACATGCTTATATAAGGTATTGAGGTGTCTCTCTGCATGTCCTGGACACCATTATCATGATTGCTTAACTGCGAACTTCTTTTATGGCGGACTTGACTCTCAAAGTAAATAGGTATTAGATCTTACTTCCAATGGTTCTTTTATGGGAACTGAGATCTCAGAGGCCTGGAATTTGCTTGATGGAATTCAGCATAATGCTGAGAGTTGGTACTTGCGTTCAAAGGAGAAGACTAAGGTTGATCTTGTTTATGATAGTATTAAGTCTTTCCTTCGAACAAAGGAGATGAAAGACCTTCGTCATGAGCTAAATATTGGAACTGACCCCATATTGCATATCTTGAAAGATTTTTTCTGAGTTATCTGCATTTACCAGATAAAAACTTTGTAAGGCATACTAGGGAATCTAAGGCTGTTTGCATGGTAGAAGCAATTACGAAGAAAAGACTACTCCACCTCCGAACTGAAAATAAGCTTACCGTAAACAGAAGGTAAAAAGCTAGAAGGATCACTTTTAGCTAAGGGTAAAAAGAGCATCAAGAGGGAACAATGTGGGATGCCACCTTATGTTGATATTCTGAAAGAACTTGCTACACCCACATCAATTGTGAATAAATAAGTCTATCTAGATGAAGACACCACTTCTTGTCTCAAAGGGTGTACCGAAGGTAAGGATGCAGGTAAAGAAATTTTATCATGTTCCTTCGGATGCAAGCCCTATTTTGGGTTGTGTGACCCTGGTTCTCCAGTCAATATTCTTCCTTACACTCTTTATGCAAAAAAATATTATGAAGAAATTTCTCCGTGTCTTCTTGAGACAACTGTTTGTGCTATTAAGCATGGAGATAAAACTGATAGGAAACCATGTGGCATCCTGGGGTACCATGATGATGTCTTCACGAAGAAAACAGCACCCGTGAGCATTGCCATCGTCCGCTACAAAGTGCGGAGCTTTTAGTAGGCATCTCCCCTGTGCCACCACGAGGTCTCTAGGGCAAAGTGTGGCGAGTACAGAGCTCCAAATTTGGAGGCGCCGTCACTGCCATTGACAGAAAGCGCGCCCAAGCCACCCGACACTCCAGCTCCTGCTGCCCACATGGCTAAGACGGAAAGTACCGCCATGGTGCCTTCCTGAGGCCAACCATGTCGACCACACTCCATGGCCGCCGCCTTGGCATCCAAGTCAGGCAAACCACCAACCATCCACATCACAATGTACCCACCACGGTAGGAAGAGTAAAAACGCGCGTTCTTTCATTCCTAGCCCGACATCAGCCACATATTTGGGTCAATGCCTCCGCGATAAGAGGCGCATGCTCCTACGTATCCACCCAATCCCGGTGGATTGAGGGAGACACCAACTGAAAGCACAAGTGCTCCCTGGGTGATTTTGGTAATTAATGTCAACATATCTCTTGTTGGACTAATACTTTTGTCTAGTATATTTGAGAGAGTTCAACAAAGGTGTGGCATGGACAATAGGATGTGGAACCCCTTCAAGATGCTAAGGATAGAAGATTGGCAAAAGCTCAAAAGCTCAGGACTCTTCATTTTCATTTTAGTGATCCAAGATCACATTGAGTCCATAGGAAAGCCAATACTATTAAAAGGGGATGAGGTGTTGATTAATGGCTTGCTTGCTCAAAGTGCTTAGTGATATGCTCCAAAGCCCTCAACCACTTTCTCATTTCCACATATGTCCCAAACCAAAAGTCAAACTCAGCCCCACCGATTTGATCTATCCGGCGCCACCGAGTTCACTTGACATAGCCACTCCCATAAACCCTAATCAATTCGGTCTCACCGATGGGATCTCGGTCTCACCAAGATGGGCTTGCAAACTCTCTTTTGCCTGTTGTAATTATTTCAATCTCACTGAGATATGCAATCGGTCCCACCGAGTTTGCTTGACCAACTCTCTGTTTCGCTTATTACCAAAATCGGTCTCACCGAGTTTGTGTAATCGGTCAAACCGAGTTGAGGTTTTACCCTAACCCTAGCACATAGGTCCCACCAAGTTGATCATATCGGTCCCACCGAAAAGCCTAACATTCACATTTTGAACCAAATCGGTCTCACCGAGTGAGGGAGTCCTGGACTAGGGGGTGTCCGGATAGCCGGACTATCAATATCCGCCAGACTCCAAGACTACGAAGATACAATATTGAAGACTCCGGCTCGTGTCTGGATGGTACTTTCCTTGGCGTGGAAGGCAAGCTTGGCAATACGGATATGTAGATCTCCTACCATTGTAACCGACTCTGTGTAACCCTAGCCCTCTCCAGTGTCTATATAAACCGGAGGGCTTTAGTCCGTAGGACAACATACATCTCAACAATCATACCATAGGCTAGCTTCTAGGGTTTAGCCTCCTTGATCTCGTGGTAGATCTACTCTTGTACTACCCATATCATCAATATTAATCAAGCAGGACGTAGGGTTTTACCTCCATCGAGAGGGCCCGAACCTGGGTAAAAACATTGTGTCCCTCGTCTCTTGTAACCATCCGCCTAGACGCACAGTTCGGGACCCCCTACCCGAGATACGCCGGTTTTGACACCGACACCGAGTTTCTCGATTCGCTCCCACCGAGTTTGGTAAATTTTGTGTAATAGCTAGATTTTGTGTGGTGGCTATATATACCCCTCCACTCTTCCTCCATTCGTGGAGAGATCCATCAGAACGTGCCTACACTTCCAGGATTCATTTTCTGAGAGAGAACCACCTACTCATGTGTTGAGACCAAGATATTCCAATCCAGTCACACGAATCTTGATCTCTAGCCTTCCCCAAGTTGCTTTCCACTCAAATCATCTTTCCAACAAATCCAAATCTGTGAGAGAGAGAGTTGAGTGTTGGGGAGACTATCATTTGAAGCACAAGAGCAAAGAGTTCATCATCAACACACCATCTATTACCTTTTGGAGAGTGGTGTCTCCTAGATTGGTTAGGTGTCACTTGGGACCCTCCATCAAGATTGTGGAGTTGAACCAAGGAGTTTGTACGGGCAAGGAGATCGCCTACTTCGTGAAGATCTACCCTAGTGAGGCAAGTCTTTCGTGGGCGATGGCCGTGGCGGGATAGACAAGGTTGCTTCTTCGTGGACCCTTCGTGGGTGGAGCCCTCCGTGGACTCACGCAACGGTTACCCTTCGTGGGTTGGAGTCTCCATCAACATGGATGTACGATAGCACCACGTATCGAAACCACGGAAAAAATCTTCGCGCCTCCAATTTTGTTTGCACACTCCAATCCCATCCCTTTACATTCTTGCAAATTGCATGCTTTACTTTCCGCTGCTCATATACTCTTGCCATGCTTTCTTGAAATGTATTGTGAATGTTTAAACTTGTGCTAAAACTCCACCTTAACTTGAAGAAATTAAAAACTGCTACTTTTCTTTGTTGAGGGTCTAATAATCCCCTCTAGACACCTCTTCTTGATCCTTTCAATTGGTATTAGATCCTTGGTCTCCATTGCTTTGGTTTAAACACCATTGGAGGAAGATGGATGAGTCTACTTTGGGGGGTCTTAGACGTAGATTGCCTATACTTGATGGAGAGTCCTTTCATGAATGGAAAAAATGAGATGCTCTAGATTTTTAATGAATATCACTTGAACAAGTACATTACTAGCCCTTGTGCACCCCTTGTTGATCCTTTGCATCCTACCATTGATGAGTCTATTGACATGATCCGCAACCTTAGAACTGTCAATCTTATTACTAGAGGTTTGCCTAGAAATTTGTTTGGTTGCTTGCCTACTCTTGATTGTGCTTACACTATATGGAAATTTCTTGAGGAACAATTTCCAAACTATTCTTGCTAAGTCTAGATGTGATTCTTCATAAGTCTATTGCTTTAAGTAAGATGAATTCCAATGATCCTAAGTTTGGTGATTGTTTAGTTGAGATTTGTGACCTTATGTGTGCCAAAGGAGATGTTGGAATCATTAGCAATATCATCTCCGAAAGCCATTAGAATTCATAAAGATGAACATTGTGATGATCATTTATCTAATGAATCAATCTCTCTAGGAATTTATCAATCACAAGACGATGTTGAACATGGATACTATGATGAGGATGATGATAGTGACTTTGATCTCGATGAGTCTATGAGACACTTTGGTCTTATGGAAAATCTTCGCGGCTACATGGCTGGAGGAAAGGAATGGGTTCTTGATAGTGGATGTACTGATCACATGATCGGAGACAAGGATATGTTTCGTGAGCTTGCTGGAACAACGGCCCTCGAAAGTATGTCACCTTTGGTGATAACTCAAAGGGTAAGGTGGTTGGCCTTGGTAAGGTGGCCATCTCACATGATAGCTCCATTCAAAATGCCATGCTCGTTGAATCTCTTGGCTACAATTTACTTTCCGTATCTAGACTTGCTGACTTTGGCTTCAATGTCCTATTTACTGAAGTAGATTGCCAAGTGTTTTGTAGAGATAATCATAATATGGTCTTTACCAGTATACTTAGAGGTGATCTATATATTGTTGATTTCACTAAAAAGGCTCAACCTAGAACTTGCTTTATTGCTAAATCTTTTAAAGGCTGGTTGTGGCATAGAAGGTTAGGTCATGTGGGCATGCGAAATCTTAATAAGCGTATTAAAGGTGATCATATCCTTGGAGTGAAAGATGTTATATTTGACAAGGATAGATTGTGCAATGCTTGTCAAGCAGGAAAACAAGTTGGAGGAAATCACCCCGTGAAGAACATCATGACCACGAGAAGACCGCTCGAGCTACTTCATATGGATCTCTTTGGTCCCAATGCCTATAGAAGTCTCAGTGGAAACTCATTTGGTTTAGTCATGGTTGATGATTTTTCAAGATTTACGTGGGTGTTCTTTCTTGATAATAAATCGAAGGTCCAAAAGATCTTCAAAAACTTCACTAGGAAGGCCCAAAATCAATTTGAAGTGAAGATCAAGAAGGTTTGCAGTGACAATGGAATGGAGTTCAAGAACGCAAATGTGGATACCTTTCTTGACGAAGAAGGGATTTCACACGAGTTCTCGGCTTCGTACATGCCTCAACAAAATGGAGTTGTTGAGAGGAAGAACCGGACTCTTATTGAGATGGCGGGAACGAAGCTTGATGGTACAAGACGCCAAAACACTTTTGGGCGGAAGCGGTTGAGACAGCTTGTCATGCAACAAATCGCTTATATCTTCACAAGCTACTCAGCAAGACGGCATACGAGCTTCTCACCGGTAACAAACCCCAAGTTGGATACTTTCGAGTATTCGGCTCAAAGTGCTATATTCTTGATAAACATCATCGTTCTAAATTTGCTCCTAAATCTCATGAGGGTTTCCTACTCGGTTATGGCTCAAACTCTCACACTTACCGTGTCTACAACAATTTCACCCGAAAGGTTGAAGAGACGGTAGATGTGAAGTTTGATGAATCTAACGGATCGCAAGTAGAGCAATTTTCAATTGATGTAGGAGACAAAGACCCTTCAGAAGCAATCCAAGATTTGTCTATTGGCAAGATTCGTCCAACAGAGGTGAAGGAGAGTACCTCATTAGTCCAAGTGGAAGCTTCTACCTCACGACAAGGTGAGCCAAGAGTTGACACGAAGTTATCCACAAGTGGGACACGCCAAGATGAAGAAAACGAGGAAGTACACCAAGATGAACCTCATCAACCTCCTACTCCACCTTGACAAGAGAACGACCACGTCAACAACGAAGAAGGCCAAGAGGAAGAACAAGATGATGAAGAAGATGTTCCACCCTGAACCAAACAAAAGCTCTCACGAGTTAGAGCAAGAGTCTCACGAGCCCATCCTGTTGAGTAAATCTTCAATGATATCCAAACCGGGAGAATAACTCGCTCTAAAACTCGTTTGGCTAATTTTTGTGAACATTATTCATTCATCTCTAGCATTGAACCTATGAAGATTGAAGAAGCATTGGAAGATCCGGATTGGACAAATGCCATGCATGAAGAGCTACACAACTTTGAGAGGAACCAAGTGTGGACATTGGTCGCGAAGCCCGACAACAACCATAACATCATCAGTACCACATGGGTGTTTCGCAACAAGCAAGACGAAGATGGACAAGTCGTTCGCAACAAAGCACGTCTCATCACCCAAGGCTACACTCAAGTAGAAGGTATGGACTATGGTGAGACATATGCCCCCGTTGCTAGACTTGAGTCCATCCGCATCTTACTTGCCTATGTTAATCACCATGATATTACCTTGTACCAAATGGGCATTAAAAGTGCTTTTCTAAATAGTGAAATTGAGGAGGAATTTTATGTTAAACAACCTCCCGGCTTTGTTAATCCTAACAAACCCTACCATGTTACAAACTACACAAAGCTCTTTATGGTCTTAAACAAGCTCCTAGAGCATGGTATAAATGCTTGACCAAGTTCCTTATTGAAAAAGGCTTTGAGATTGGAAAGATAGATTCCACTCTTTTTACTAAAAGGGTTGATGGTGAATTATTTGTGTGCCAAATTTATATCAATGATATCATATTTGGTTCGACTAACCCTCATTTTAGTGAAAAGTTTGGAAAGCTAATGTTGAAGAAGTTTGAGATGTCTATGATGTGTGAACTCAAGTTATTTCTTGGTTTGCAAATCAAGCAAACTAAGGAGGGAACCTTTGTTTCTCAAACAAAGTATACCAAGGACTTATTCAAGAAGTTTAACATGCAAGAAAGCAAAGGTATGAAAACACCCATGCCTACTAGTGGACATCTTGACTTGACTAAGGATGGCAAATCAGTTGACCAAAAGGTTTACTGCTCTATGATTGGTTCATTGTTATATCTATGTGCCTCCCATCCCGATATTATACTAAGAGTGTGCATGTGTGCACAATATCAAGTGGCCCCTAAAGAATGTCATCTTAAGACTGTGAAAAGGATAGTGAGATACCTAAATTTTGGCATTTGTTATCCTAAGAGGTCTTCTTTTGATCTTGTTGGCTACTCTGATTCGGAATATGCCAACGACAGGGTTGATAGAAAGTCCACTCCGGGTACTTGTCAATTTATTGGTAGATCTCTTGTGTCTTGGTCCTCCAAGAAACAAAACTCGGTATCCTTATCCACCGTCGAAGCGGAATACATTGCCGTTGCTTCATGCTGTGCTCAATTACTTTGGACGACCCAAACTCTTAAAGATTATGGCATATATGTGAAACATGTTCCATTGCTATGTGATAACGAAAGTGCTATTAAGATTACTCATAATCCCGTGCAACATTCTCGAACTAAGCATATTGAAGTTCGTCATCATTTCATTCGAGATCATGTTGCTCAAGGAGATATTGATCTTAAGCATGTTCGTACCGATAAGAAATTGGTGGATATATTCACCAAACCGCTTGATGAGAAAGTATTTTGCGGTTTGAGAGGTGAATTGAGCATCATTGATGCTTCAAACTTGAAGTAGAAACTTCATTTGGATACATGCAAGGCATGAGCCTTTGACTAATCCTTGATAATTCTCTTATGATGATGATCATATGTCTTGGAGATACTTGTACCCTTGCATGCTATCTAACCCTTGTAGGTACTTGTATGAATCTAAATCTATGAGATTGCAAATCACTCACATCTTGAGCGACCTCTACATCACCAAGTCTCTACAATATGGTGGTTGAAGACAAGGAAGCATGAAACCCTTCAACATATCCTTTGACAATTTCTCTATATCAAATTTCATTTGGTATCAAATTTTATGATTGTCATTTTCGATACACAAGTGCTTTTCCTTGCAAGACTAACCCATGTAGGTATATGAACTCAAACTACAAGTAGGGATCCCAAATCATTGATGTGATACATCAACCTTGAGCATCCCACAGAAGTTCAACTACATGATCAAGATCAACACAACCACCCAAGGTATGATATTCCATCTTAGAGAAGCTTTACCCCAAGTCATGGGTCAAAGCAGCTCAACAAGATGTGAATATGTCAAAATGCTTAAACAAAAAATGGTAACCCCATTTTGAGCTGAAACGATGAGTAGGACCTACGATCAAGTGTTCTCATTTGACTCCTCAGTCAATATACTCTAACATAGGTGACTTTGTCGCCGACCAATTCTAGATGAAGTTCTCTAGTGTTTTTCTGAGTTCTTGCATTTGTCTCTTGCATGTTTGTTCCCCTTCTTTAATAAAAAAAACTCCATCTAGATTTATTTATTTTCTCTGTTCATTTCTGCATTCCATGCAACCAATTCATTGCAAATCTTTCAGTTAATTCCTTGCAAATCTTTGTGAGATCTTATTTGCCTAGTGGCTGAGATGACAATTGTTCTCTCTCTGGGTTGAACCCCGAACTCACTGGTTTGTTTCTTTTGGTCAAACTGAACTACCTCGGTGCCACCGAAGAAAACAACTCAGTGTTACCGATTTCAATGCTAAGAAGACACTTTGCCATTTGCATCCTGCATATTTATTCCAGCTCCACTCAATGATTCTTGTCATCTACCTGCATCACATTCTATATGCCGATTTGTTATGTGACTCAAGGACCAAACCTATGACTCACACTCTAGAAGATCCCTTCTTGGAAACTGATGTCAAAGGGGAGAGAGAGAGATCACATCAATGCTTAATAACATCAAAGGGAGAGAGAGACCCTATGGGAAGGAAGGATTCCTTAGTCTTCCCAGATGCTTCGTATTCCAAGAGGAGAGAAGTCACATGTCTTTAAGAGGGGAAAGACATGTTAGTATATGTTATGATTTGTTTGTTTTGTTTCTCTTGTTTTTGCTTTGACTTTCTTTTCCCTACCTTCTCCTAGTATCCCATATAAGATTCAGGGGGAGAAAGACATCTAAGGGAAGGAAATCTTCGAATTCATTGCATACCTTTACTCTTTGGGGACATGTCTATATCCAATAGAGTACCTAGTACTCACTCTCTACATGTCATCTCAATCTTGGTACTCTTGTGGTTTGTTGTTCTTGCTCTGTTTAGTAGATGCTTATGTGTTATCTAACCTTGTTTACTCAGATTCATCTCTTCCAAAGCCAGCTCAAGACCACAAGGTAAGTATATGCATCACACTCATGTGCATGATGATCTCTTGATGGTGTACATATTGTTTGCAAGAAGGACTCATGAACATCAAGGTACATTTCCTATTTTCACACCTTTTGCTCTGATGCATATAGCCAAGATACATGTACTCATTGCTTGCTCTGTCATGCTTATGCATTCACATGTTCTTTCATTCCATATTTACATGATTGCATACATGTATGGGGAGCATATGCATGTTACATGTCCTTCCAAAGCTTTACTTGCTATTCTTTATATCTTTAGATTAATATTTGATGTATGTTGTCATCAATTACCAAAAAGGGGGAGATTGAAAGCACAAGTGCTCCCTGGGTAATTTTGGTAATTAATGTCAACATATCTCTTGTTGGACTAATACTTTTATCTAGTATATTTCGGAGAGTTCAACAAAGGAGTGGCGTGGACAAGAGGATGTGGAACCCCTTCAAGATGCTAAGGACAAAAGATTGGCAAAAGCTCAAAAGCTCAGGACTCTTCATTTTCATTTTAGTGATCCAACATCACATTGAGTCCATAGGAAAGCCAATACTATTAAAAGGGGATGAGGTGTTGCTTAATGGCTTGCTTGCTCAAAGTGCTTAGTGATATGCTACAAAGCCCTCAACCACTTTCTCATTTCCACATATGTCCCAAGCCTAAAGTCAAACTCAGCCCCACCGATTTGATCTATCCGGCGCCACCGAGTTCACTTGACATAGCCACTGCCAGAAACCCTAATCAGTTCGGTCTCATCGAGATGGGCTTGCAAACTCTCTGTTGCCTGTTGCAATTATTTCGGTCTCACCGAGATATGCAATCGGTCCCACCGTGTTTGCTTGACCAACTCTCTGTTTCGCTTATTACCAAAATCGATCTCACCGAGTTTGTGTAATCGGTCAAACCGAGTTGAGGTTTTACCCTAACCCTAGCACACCGATCCCACCGAGTTGATCATATCGGTCCCACTGAAAAGCCTAACGTTCACATTTTGAACCAAATCGGTCTGACCGAGTTTCTCGATTCGGTCCCACCGAGTTTGGTAAATTGTGTGTAACGACTAGATTTTGTGTGGAGGCTATATATACCCCTCCACCCTTCCTCCATTCGTGGAGAGAGCCATCAGGTGCCTACACTTCCAGTATTCATTTTCTGAGAGAGCACCTACTCATGTGTTGAGACCAAGATATTCCAGTCCAACCACAAGAATCTTGATCTCTAGCCTTCCCCAAGTTGCTTTCCACTCAAATCATCTTTCCACCAAATCCAAATCTGTGAGAGAGAGTTGAGTTATGGGGAAACTATCATTTGAAGCACAAGAGCAAGGAGTTCATCATCAACACACCATCTATTACCTTTTGGAGAGTGGCATCTCCTAGATTGGTTAGGTGTCACTTAGGAGCCTCCGTCAAGATTGTGGAGTTGAACCAAGGAGTTTGTACGGGCAAGGAGATCGCCTACTTCGTGAAGATCTACCCTAGTGAGGCAAGTACTTCGTGAGCGATGGCCATGGTGGGATAGACAAGGTTGCTTCTTCGTGGACCCTTGGTGGAGCCCTCCGTGGACTCACGCAACCGTTACCCTTCGTGGGTTGAAGTCTCCATCAACGTGGATGTATGATAGCACCACCTATCGGAAGATTGCACACTCCAATCCCATCCCTTTACATTCTTGCAAATTGCATGCTTTACTTTCCGCTGCTCATATACTGTTTCCATGCTTGCTTAAAATGTATCTCTCGAACTGAGACCACCATCGCCTACCCAATGTAGGAGCTCCGACCCGCCCCGAGCCCCAATCTGGTATGCCCGAGCACGAGCCCCGGGTCCTGGACATCTCCACCGCGCGGACATCCCATACCGGCCCGAACCCATGAGAAGAAAGGAGCACCACCACCTGCATGCCAATCACTGTCGCCAGAGCTTCCGCAACCTCGCCCATCATTAGTGCACCCACAACCGCCGGAGTGCGATCCCTACCAAACCACCATCGCTGTCAACCACCACTGCAGGTATGCAACAAAGGTCACCAACCCATGACAACCGCAACCCGCACACCCTTGTCGGAGTCCGAGACTAGGCCTGACCGGAGGCCGGCAAGCACGCCACCACCAGCAACAAGCCGAGCCCCGTCACCACAACTAGCCGAGCTGCCTGTATCCCCGGAAAGGCAGATCCGATATGCACCCGTCCCGTCCCTGCCGATGACACGGTGCGCACCCCCGCAACCCGCAACCCACAACCCTTTCATACCGCCGCCCACAACCCGCGCCACCGCCGCCGGCTGCTGCCATGGTGCTGCCACATCCCGTCCACACGCTGCGCCACCAAGCGCCGAAAGGGCGAAGGAAGAGCACCCCTCCGCCGCCGATGCTGGCCAGGCTTTGCCCGTCAGCGCACCGAGGCGGCAACGAGGACATGAGGGGGCAAGGAGGGTGGCTAGGCTTCCGCTGCCCCCCTCCCCCTCCCCTGGCGCTCGGGGGGGGGGGGGGGGGGGAGCGCACCAATCAGCATCCACGCTGCTTAAGCACTTCACAAATCCGTCGACATTCGAAGGACGAACGAAAAGAAGAGGGGCGGTCCGTGTGATCATTGGGACGGATGAACTTGTAGCAATGCAAGCCCTGAACCGCTGACTGTCATCGAAGATTCAAGATTCAGCAAGTGTGTGGACTAACATTTAGAAAAGAAAAACACTATAGTAAGTCAGATGAAAGCAGTTGAAGCACCAAGTCGGAATCTCCTTGCATCATTCAGCCAACAAACTCACTTTCCCAGCACAGAGACCGTTCGCACAGGCATAAATAAAATTCTAAAGTATGATACCAAGATACAAAAGTCAGCAGTCAGCGCACACACACACATGTTACTACTGACTTGCAGTAGCAACCGATCAACAACAACAACACATGATTCAGGTTACCCCGGACAATGCCCAGGGATTAAACTTCCTGGCTGCTGCAGCAGCTCACAGTATCACATGCAGGGCTCAAGACACACCCTAACTTTGCTGAGTGAAATACCATCAGGTCTGTAATTCAGGCTGCTCCACCGCAGTCAGATCAACTCTCAGATGCAGCACGCCATCGATGAAGAGGCTGTCGTCCGCAATGAACGTCGACCATGGAACTCCAAAAAGATCATCGCATCCCTCCAGCAAAGACCCGCTGAATGTGTGCCTACCGCCGTACTTGCTCAAGAATTTTCCTGACGATCTTGTCCTTGCAGCAAACTCGATATCGAACCACGACGAGCCTGAAATAGAATTTCCATATATCCCTAACCAGAGGCCAAAGCTGTGCAACTCTGTCTGCTCATCCAGTACACAGTTTGCCATGAGATAGAATTTCTGACCTGCGAGATGGAACCAGTCTGACAATATAACTCCTGATGGGAAGAATTGGGAGCACTCGTCGCGCTTTAGATCCATGTAAACTATAACCTGTTGGTAAGGTCGATCAAATGCAACCGCTTTCACATGTTTGGACCCGTAAGTTCGCTCAGCAGACTGCCAATTGAGAGTTGATGCATCTGCTGCAAGAGCACCTTCCATCTGGGTTGGGTAAGCTTTGTGAAGAAGGACCTCATTGATGCGCTTGGTTACTTGCTCACGGTCTATGTCATCATCAGTGGATGCTAGGATCTCCTGAAGTGCAGCACATGTCATATGACTGAAGCTTACCAGCGGAAGCAAACGGCTGCTCAAGATCTCGCGTCTTTCCTCCGGTTCCAGGTATCGCGCGCGGGCCCACTCGAGCAAGAAGTTATATACCGCATCTTCAGATGCTACTTGTATGTCAGTGCTTGAAAAGATCACCTCGATTCCAGAAAGAGAGATGTTCATCAATTCTTCAAACCTGAAATGGGACAAACCATGCCATGAGTACACTTCGTGCACATTACTATGGCCAATGCCTACATATTTCTCCAAAATGAAAAATAAAAATTGCTCCATCAAATGGGGATCACTCACTTGTCTAAAATCTTGTATTTCTCAGCAAGGAATTCCCTGGCTGCACCTACCACACTCTGAACTTCAACAGCCATTGAAAGGGAGCATGGATGGTCTAGGTATAGCAGTGCAGATTCTGTGGTCATAGGCAGGCTTCTGAGCAACTGACTGCAGTACCTCATGCAAGAAAGAACCTCAAATTTGTCGGCAGCCATTAAGATGTCAAGCAGAAGAGTGGGCTCAATTGTTGTCAACTTTCCACTGTACATGAAGCTTAAAAGCTCCATACAGGCATTTTCCTCTGTTCCAAGTAGAATGAAAACAGAAAAATCATAAGAGAGCAGTTCAATAAATAAGCAAAAAAAAGGACACACTTTTTGTACCCTAAATAACTTTCGAAATTGACTACTGACTTACAGTATTGACAAACCCTCCATGGGAGATTAACCTTTTTTCCAATCACGGAAAATTTATATGTATACTACTACAGAAAACATACGAGTTGGGAGGAATCCAAGCGATCTCAATCATTCAATACAATCAGATCCAATGGCTGATAATTGCACGTAAAAAAATAAACTTGAGAGAGAGTTCCCTGCTTAAGAGTGAGTTAATTAATCCACGAATTGCCCACATCGATGACTAAAAGAGACGACACATATCAGTGGATATTTAGATAGTGTATGGTACATGCAATATATACATTGTGCATGCTGAATTACCAGTAAAATTAAGTGCAGAAACTATAAAAGATAATCTTTTATTTACCATACATAATCTTATGACAAAAAATAGTAACACAACCACAGTATCAAATAAGAATAAAATATAAGAGGAAGAATGTTACAGTAAAGCTCACATTACCTGAATCAGCAATCCTGATTCTTGGATGCATCTGATCAGATTCATTCATGCCATTTGAGAAAAGCTAAGAAACATGAAGCTTATTAGAAACTTGAACTGATCATACAAATGTATTTCACATGATTATAGAATTACCTTTAGAAAGAAACGACTTCTTGCAGCAAGAATCGCTGAATTGATATGAAGGGTCTTTACTGTTAAAATTGGTGTACTTGCCATGGTTGAGAAACAGTCTATCTCTCCATTATCAGCTGCAAAATAACAAGATCGGTGAAACAGAAGACAACTAGGAGAAGCAAAAGGTAGGCAATTAAACCATCGGACATATTTTCTTCTGGGGAAAATACTTGAAACACTCTGTCCAATGGTGCAGATTCATTTAATCACTCTTCAGATATTTGATAAATGGTAAAAATAATATCACAAAAATTGAACCGCAATTTAGCTGCAGCCAGCAATCTAAGCATGCTTGTAGCTCACTGAACAAAGAGATCATAGATGTTACCCCAAGGATCCTACTTGAATTACATATAACTTAGGCAATGCCCTTTGTAAAGCTTCACTGTAAACTGGACCAGGAATTGTAACATGAATACTAGAATTTCAGAACCTACAATTCCTTAAAAGGAAATTAACTAGTACTAGAACTTTAGGTGTCTCAGCTGGAATAACATATTTTCAAGTTTTCTGAGTCGAAAGGTTCGCATCCATTGTCAGTGGCTAGTCTCAGTTGCAGTGACAGGGGATTGATATGTTTGAACACCACAGCTAAATCCAAATACTTGACTAAACATTTGCTGCATCATATCATCAACCATGTCCGCCATCATCCATGTGCGTTCTCCGACACCCCGTGGCAGGTGGAAATTGCTCGCCATCGCCCAACCACCGGGGGACGCCGGCGCTTCCCCAAGGGGAAAAGCCCTTCCCCTTCGGTCACCAGAGGGAAGTTGCCACCACCGCGGCAGGGGAGCCCCGCGTCTGGCGGAACGGGTGGACGACCTCCGCGACGTCCTCGGCCGTAAAGGGGGCCAACGATTTCGAGGGGGGCACCGGCAGGTGGTGCCCGGTGGATCTTTCCACCGGAACGACCTGGCGGACTGCCGGGAAGTTGAGGCCCTCGTCAACAGTAGGCGTCGGGCCCGCCTGGGAAGACGCCGCCGGGCGGGACCTGACCAGAACGGGCGTCGTCACCGTCCCGGCCGGGACAGCGACACGAGCCCCCGGAAGCCCGAGGCTGTGGCGCAGCAGCCTCCGCGCCCGCATCACGGCATCGGCTCAAAGTTTTGGACAGGGGAGGTGGCATCGAAGTCTCCGACCGCGGAACTCCAACGCGCCGAGGCTAATCCGTGTGAGCCCGGCATACATGCCAGCCCAAAAAAACATCATAGATCATGTGGGGACATTTGTCAGCGGCCGGTACACTTGCTGTAGCGGCGGCGGCAGGAATTGCCGTCTCGCCACGAGGGAACCCGTTCCGTGGCCCTAGCGACAAGGGTCTCATTCACCACAATGGTGGCCTCCTGCTGCGCAGCGACGACCAAGGCCGCTGCGGCGACCATTCCGTAAAAACTCTCATCAAGTGGTAGACCTTCCTCGGTTTTTCCGCCATACCATTTGGTCGAGAGGTGGAACGGGAGAACTCATTCGCTTCCTTGTGAATTCCCTGGGAGGAAAAACGCATCTCCACTCGTGGATGGAGTTCCCCGTCTCTTACATGTTGTCTCTAGACAAGTCGATGTAGTCATGCTCATTCCCCTGACACCGGTCTGTGCTTGAAGCCGAACTTTTCCCCGTCTTTCCCCCATCATGAATGAACCAAATGGTGGTAAGTAGGCCCGTGGTTTTCTACCACAGATTCATGTGTGACGGGCAAAATCCCAATGGTGGCTTTTCTCATCTGGGTCCTATATCCCCTACGGCCAAACAAAGCCTAAATATTTTCATGCACACAAAACAAACTAACATTGGTGAACAAAGAAAATGGCGCACTAACATAGGTGTACACCACATCAACGCACGCACAAGCACATAATATATGGATTCCCTCTATTGCCCTCATGTTACACTAACACGGTAAAGCTTTAACGGAGGGTCAGCCTGAGATGAAACAAAATTACCCAACCATCCCAAATCAAAACAAGCGCAACAACCCCTTTCCCACACTTAACGTGTGCATCGAATTAAATATGCATGTAATTCCAAAAGGCCAAACACATCCAACTCGGGGGGCTTCACGCACCTTTCTTATTGCCATTGCATATGAGAGATCCTCCACTGACATCGCCGCCGGTGACGACCTCTATCTGCATCACCATGTTGGAGAAGACCTCCGAATTGAAGGCGAACTCAAAGTTGGGCACCCCGACGCCAGACGACAACTCTAAGTCAATCTCCGCCTCCGCCGACACCAACGCAGTCGTCATGTTTTCGCCTCCGGTGATGCACACCGCACCTCTAAAAGAGGAAGCACGCGTATGGGACAGTGGAGGTGGATCCTGACTCACGGAGAGTTCTTCGAGAAGGCGAGAGAACGTGGTTGACCCGGATGAACATTTATTTGAGGGATCCCGGATGGGTGTGCTTGTCACATTTATAGCTTATCTTGTAATACTAGTTTCTGTAACGGTGGTTGTTATTAAATGCTGAGTAGAAGTAACACCAAAATGCACTCCGCGTTTAGGGATGGGGGAAAATAACCCATGAGCCCTGCGATCGCAATCATGCGGTTGCGTAGAGTCGTGGGCAGTAATTAGCTATTTAATGGGCACGTTTCCGTTTCCACGCAATTGGCGGTTCGTGCGAGATAGATGGGCATTGACCGCCTTTTGCTCTCTCATGCGTGATCTGTTTTCTCATATGACATGGTCGGTCCAATGTACGTCTTACTAAGTTTTTTTTTGCCAAAAGTGATGCAAGTGTTGGAGTCGATCTCATGACTCTGCCATTGAGATTAGCGGCACTAGCCATCTGGGCTAGCACCACCGTTGGTAAGAAATTGAACTAAAATTTTATTTGTACATAAAAGCTATATGAAAAACAATAAAAATTCCTTCTTAGGAAAAAGTAATGCAGGGCCGAGATTCTATCCCTGGTTGTTGGAAACAAGCCAAAGCATCCACCATGGTTTGGTAGTCAACTCATCACTAATTTTTTTATTCAGTGAAAAAAAGTTGAAAGTGGATTTATATTTATATTTAAATAGTATTGTAAATATTGTATTATTTCGCATATTTATAAACTAGATTACACTACTTCACAAATACTCCTTCCGCCCCACAATATACGACCTTTTTGCAAGCTGTTTTAACTTGCAAAAACATTTTATATTACGGGATGGAGGGAGTAGTATTTTTCATATATCTTACATTGCTTCACACTTCTACTAGTGACGGTTGAAAGTTGAAAGTGGAGTTATATTAAAATAGTACTTCTCACATATAGCTCATTTGAAGCAGTGTAAGTTGCAAGTGGATTTACATTTAAATAGTATTTTTAGTGAGATGACAATGTGATTAGTGGAACTAATGACTGTTGCTAAGGTCCACCTCGGGTCATTGGTTCCTTGAAGATTGATTGAGGAGATGGTGGACACCCCCCCCCCCCACACACACACACTACAAAATGGTTAAAGGCGTGGTTTTCTGGCGACTCGACGCTTTGGTTTCAATTTATTCGAGTCATGGAAAAACCGCACTATCAAGAGGGTTCGAGCAGCCTTCAAGCCTTGTGAGCAGGCAGCGTTCCCAAACCTCCATTTTTTCTCAACACTTTATATTCCTCCACTCAAACACTTTGATTCTATGGGGATAGAGAGAGCGATGACTGATATACAACTCGACTGAACCAATTCGTATTTCTCGCTAGATTTTGGTACATCTCCAACGTATCTATAATTTTTCATTGTTCCATGCTATTATAGTATCAATCTTGGATTTTTTATATACATTTACAAGCAAATATATATCATTTTTTGGGACTAACCTATTAACTTAGTGCCCAGTGTCACTTGCTGTTTTTTGCTTGTTTTCGGTTTTGCAGAATATTAGTACCAAATGAAGTCCAAATGCCATGAAACTTTTTGGTGATTTTTTTTCTAGACATAAGAGACCCAAGAAGCTTCGGGAGGGGACGCGAAGATGGAGCAGTGGCCCATGAGGCACCAAGGCTCGCCCAGGGGGTAGGGCGTGCCCTAGTGGCTTGTGGGACCCACGTGGCTCTGTTTGACCTAATTCCGCCTCTATAAATTCTCTAAAATCGTGAAACCAACAGGGGAGTCCATGAAATACTTTTTCCGCCGCCACAAGCTTCTGTTCTTGAGAGATCCTATCTGAAGGCCTCTTCTAGTACACCTCCGGAGGGGGAATCAATCACGGAGGGGATCTACATCAACCTTGCTGCCCTTCCGACGATGCGTGAGTAGTTTACCAAAGACCTACCGGTCCGTAGTTAGTAGCTAGATGGCTTCTTCTCTCTCGATGTTCTTCAATACAATGTTCTCCTTGTTGCCTCAGAGTTCTATTCAATGTAATCACATTTTGCGGTGTGTTTGTTGGGATCCGATGAATTAATAGTTTATTATCAGATCTATCCATGAATATTATTTGAGTTTTCTCTGGACTCTTTTATGCATGATTACTATAGCTTCGCATTTCTTCTCTAATCTATTGATTTGGCTTGGCCAGCTAGATTGATTTATCTTGTAATGGGAAGACACGCTTTGTAATGGGTTCGATCTTACGATGCTCAATTCCAGTGACAGAAAGGGACATGACACATATGTATCGTTGCCATTAAAGATAAAAAGATGGGGGTTTATTCATACATGAGTTTATCTTGTCTACATCATGTCATCTTGCTTAAGGTGTTACTCCGTTCTTTATGAACTTAATACTCTAGATGCATGCTGGATGGCGATCAATGTGTGGAGTAGTAGTAGTAGATGCAAAATCATTTCGGTCAACTTGTCCTGGACGTGATGCCTATGTATGATCACTGCCTTGGATATCATCATAATTACTTGCTTTTCTATCAAATGCCCAACAGTAATTTGTCTATCCACCGTATGATATTTTCAATGAGAGAAGTCTCTAGTGAAAACTATGGCCTGATACGTCCATTTTGCATCATGTTTTTATATCAATATTTATTGCATTATGGGATGCTATTACACATTATATCTCAATACTTACGGCTATTCTCTCTTATTTTACAAGGTTTACCATGAAGAGGGGGAATGCCGGCAGCTGGAATTCTGGCTGGAAAAGAAGCAAACATTGGAAACCTATTCTGCATGGAACTTATTTTTGGAACTCCATGGAACTTATTTTTGGAATTAATAAGAATTATTGAGCGAAAGAAACACTAGAGGGGGCCCACACCCTGGCCAGGAGGGTGGGGGGCACGCCCACCCCTACTGGGCGCGCCCCCTGTCTCCTGGGCCCCCTGGTGGCCCTCCGGTGTCCATCTTCTGCTATATGAAGGCTCTTACCCTGGATAAAATCAGAGGCAAGCTTACGGGACGAAACTCCGCTGCCACGAGGCGGAACCTGGGTGGAACCAATCTAGAGCTCCGGCAGAGCTGTTCTGCCGGGGAAACTTCACTCCGGGAGGGGGAAATCATCACCATTGTCTTCACCAACGATCCTCCCATCGGGAGGGGGTCGATCTCCATCAACATCTTCACCAGCACCATCTCCTCTCAAAACCCTAGTTCATCTCTTGTATCCAATCTTGTATCAAAACCACAAATTGGTACCTGTGGGTTGCTAGTGGTGTTGATTACTCCTTGTAGTTGATGCTAATTGGTTTACTTGGTGGAAGATCATATGTTCAGATCCTTAATGCATATTATTACTCCTCTGATTATGAACATGAATATGCTTTGTGAGTAGTTACGTTTGTTCCTAAGGACATGGGTGAAGTCTTGCTATTAGTAGTCATGTGAATCTGGTATTCGTTTGATATTTTGATGAGATGTATGTTGTCTTTCCTCTAGTGGTGTTATATGAACGTCGACTACATGACACTTCACCATTATTTGGGCCTAGAGGAAGGCATTGGGAAATAATAAGTAGATGGTGTAAATCGGGATGATACGGCTTTCTCTCAATGGTCGTTGATATGTGATGATACGGGTTCTTATATGCTGAAGACTATTGAATTCAAATGGGACTTATTGGAAAGAATTATACGCAACTCTGAAGATTGGGGTTCCGACGATGGTAAGGTGTCAGGTATGACACCTAAGTTTGATTGTGTTAAATCTTTTATGAATACCGATGCTTTTCGTGGATTTAGTGCTAAATATGGACTTGACTCTGAGATAGTAGCTTCTTTCTGTGAATCTTTTGCTACTCATGTTGATCTCCCTAAGGAGAAGTGGTTTAAATATAATCCTCCCATTGAAGTAAAAGTAGTTTTATCTATTACAGTTGAAGAAAAGACTGTCACCTATAGTGATCCTATTGTTCCTACTACTTATGTTGAGAAACCTCCTTTTCCTGTTAGGATAAAGGATCATGCTAAAACTTCGACTGTTGTTCGTAAGAGTAATACTAGGACTTATACACCTCCTGAGAAAATCAAAGTTGAACCTAGTATTGCTATGGTTAAAGATCTCTTGGATGATGATTTAGATGGGCATGTTATTTATTTCTGTGGAGAGACTGCTAATATTGTTAGACCAGATACTAAGATACATAGACTTGTGGTAGGCATGCCTGTTATTTCTGTTAAAATGGGATATCATTGTGTATCATGGCTTATGTGATATGGGTGCTAGTGCTAGTGCAATACCCTATGACTTATATAAAGAAATTATGCATGATATTGCACCCGTTGAATTGGAAGGTATTGATGTTACTATCAAACTTGCCAGTAGAGATACTATTTCACCAATTGGGATTGTTAGAGATGTTGAAGTCTTGTGTGGGAAGGTTAAATATCCTGCTGATTTTCTTATTCTTAGTTCCCCACAAGATGACTTTTGTCCCATTATTTTTGGTAGACCCTTCTTGAATACAGTTAATGCTAAGATTGATTATGAAAAGGATACTGTTATAATTGGCTTAGAGGGTATGTCTCATGAGTTAATTTTGCTAAGTTTCATAGACAACCTCGTGATAGAGAATCAACTAGTAAGGATGAGATTATTGGTGTTGCTTCTATTGTCGTGCCTCCTACTAATCCGTTAGAACAATATTTGCTAGATCATGAAAATGATATGTTTATGAAGGAAAGAAGGGAAATAGATGAAGTGTTCCTTCAACTGGAACCTATGCTGAAACACAACCTACCTGTTGAAATTCTAGGGGATCCCCCTCCACCCAAGGGTGATCCCGTGTTTGAACTCAAACCATTACCAGATAATCTTAAGTATGCTTACCTTGATGAAAAGAAAATATATCCTGTTATTATTAGTGCTAACCTTTCAGAGCAAGAAGAAGAAAGATTATTGAAAACTCTGAAGAAGCACGTTGCTGCTACTGGATATACTCTGGATGATCTCAAGGGCATTAGTCCCACGTTATGCCAACAGAAAATTAATTTGGAGGACGATGCCAAACCAGTTAGAGATCCTCAATGACGACTGAATCCTAAGATGAAAGAAGTGGTAAGAAAGGAGATACTAAAGCTCCTTGAGGCAGGTATAATTTATCCCGTTGCTGATAGTGATTGGCTAAGCCCTGTCCATTGTGTTCCTAAAAAGGGAGGTATTACCGTTGTTCCTAATGATAAAGATGAATTGATCCCGCAAAGAATTATTACAGGTTACAAGATGGTAATTGATTTCCGTAAATTAATAAACCTACTAAGAAAGATCATTACCCTTTACCTTTTATCGATCAAATGCTAGAAAGACTGTCCAAACACACACATTTCTGCTTTCTAGATGGTTATTCTGGTTTCTCTCAAATACCTGTATCAGCAAAGGATCAATCTAAAACTACTTTTACTTGCCCTTTCAGTACTTTTGCTTATAGACGTATGCCTTTTCGTTTATGTAATGCACCTGCTACCTTCCAAAGATGCATGATGGCCATATTCTCTGACTTTTGTGAAAAGATTTGTGAGGTATTCATGGATGATTTCTCCGCCTATGGATCCTCTTTTGATGATTTCTTGAGCAACCTTGATCGAGTTTTGCAGAGATCGAAGACACTAGTCTCGTCTTGAATTGGGAAAAGTGCCACTTTATGGTTAATGAAGGCATTGTCTTGGGGCATAAGATTTCCGAGAGAGGTATTGAAGTTGATAAAGCTAAAGTTGATACTATTGAAAATATGCCATGTCCCAAGGACATAAAAGGTATAAGAAGTTCTGTTGGTCATGCCGGTCTTTATAGGAGGTTCATTAAGGACTTTTCTAAAATCTCTAGGCCTCTGACTAATTTATTTCAAAAAGATATTCCTTTTGTCTTTGATGATGATTGTGTAGAAGCATTTGAAATACTTAAGAAAGCTTTGATCACTACACCTATTGTTCAGCCACCTGATTGGAATTTACCCTTTGAAATTATGTGTGATGCTAGTGATTATGCTGTAGGTGCTGTTCTAGGGCAAATAGTTGATAAGAAATTGGATGTTATCCAGTATGCTAGTAAAACTCTTGATACTACCCAGAGAAATTATGCTACTACTGAAAAAGAGTTCTTAGCAGTTGTGTTTGCATATGATAAGTTTAGACCTTATATTGTTGATTCCAAAGTTACTATTCACACTGATCATGCTGCTATTAAATATCTTATGGAAAAGAAAGATGCTAAGCCTAGACTTATTAGATGGGTTCTCTTGCTCCAAGAATTTGATTTGCATATTATTGATAGAAAGGGAGCTAAGAACCCCGTTGCAGACAACTTGTCTAGGTTAGAGAATGTTCTTGATGACCCACTGCCTATTGATGATAGCTTTCCTGATGAACAATTAGCGGTCGTTAATGCTTCTTGTACTGCTCCTTGGTATGCTGATTATGCTAATTACATTGTTGCTAAATTTATACCACCTAGTTTCACATACCAGCAAAAGAAAAAGTTCTTTTATGATTTAAGACATTACTTCTGGGATAACCCACACCTTTATAAAGAAGGATTATATGGTGTTATTAGACGTTGTGTACCTGAGCATGAACAGGAACAGATCCTACACAAGTGTCACTCTGAATCCTATGGAGGACACCACGTTGGAGATAGAACTGCACATAAGGTATTGCAATCTGGGTTTTATTGGCTTACTCTCTTCAAAGATGCTCGTAAGTTTGTATTATCTTGTGATGAATGTGAAAGAATTGGTAACATTAGTAGACGTCAAGAAATGCCTATGAATTATTCTCTTGTTATTGAACTGTTTGATGTTTGGGGCTTTGATTATATGGGACCCTTTCCTGCCTCTAATGGTTACACACATATTTTAGTTGCTGTTGATTACGTTACTAAGTGGACAGAAGCTATTCCAACTAGTAGTGCTGATCATAACACTTCTATTAAAATGCTTAAAGAAGTTATTTTTCCGAGGTTTGGAGTCCCTAGATATCTTATGACTGATGGTGGTTCACATTTTATTCATGGTGCTTTCCGTAAGATGCTTGCTAAGCATGATGTTAATCATAGAATCACATCTCCTTATCACCCGCAGTCTAGTGGTCAAGTAGAGTAGAGCAATAGAGAGCTCAAATTAATTTTGCAAAAGACTGTGAATAGATCTAGAAAGAATTGGTCCAAGAAACTTGATGATGCATTATGGGCCTATAGAACTACATACAAAAATCCTATGGGTATGTCTCCGTATAAAATGGTTTATGGAAAAGCTTGTCACTTACCTCTTGAACTTGAACATAAAGCATATTGGGCTATTAAAGAGCTCAACTATGACTTCAAACTTGCTGGTGAGAAGAGGTTATTTGACATTAGCTCACTTGATGAATGGAGAGCCCAAGCCTATGAGAATGCCAAGCTATTCAAAGAAAAAGTCAAATGCTGGCATGATAAAAGGATACAAAAGCGTGAGTTTAACGTAGGTGATTATGTGTTATTAGTCGACTCTCGTTTAAGATTTTTTGCAGGAAAACTTCTCTCTAAATGGGAAGGTCCTTACGTTCTCGAGGAGGTCTATCGTTCTAGTGCCATAAAAATCAACAACTTCGAAGGCACAAGTCCGAGGGTGGTGAACGGTCAAAGAATTAAACATTATATCTCAGGTAATCCTATCAATGTTGAAACTAATATTGTTGAAACCGTAACCCCGGAGGAATACATAAGGGACACATTCCAGAATGTTCCAGACTCCGAAAAGGAATAGGTATGTGGTATGGTAAGTAAACCAACTCCAAAACAATTCTAATGGCTTTTATAAGTTTTGGAATATTTAAGAATTTTAGAAAGAAAGAAGTAGTCCGGGAAGGACACGAGGCCTCCACGAGGGTGGAGGGTGTGCCCACCTGTCTTGTGGCCACCTCGTGTGCCTCCCGGACTCCGTTTTCTTGCACGTTACGTATTTTGGTCGGTAAAAATTCATTATATAATCTCCCGAAGGCTTTGACCACCATATCACGCAAATATCCTCTGCTTTTGTTTCGAGCTATTTTTCTGACAGATCTAGAGCATCATGACGTCTCCAAGCGCTCCCAAGGACAAGTTTTTCGAGAGGGTTATCAACCCCTATCTCTCGGAGGTGCTGCAACACCCTCAAACCATTGAGATGCGTGAGGGGGTGCTGCACATCCGTTATGTGGAGGGACCAAGGCGTACCGGAAGCGTGGAGACAAAGCTCGAAGCCATGGAGCAACAAGTTTTCAAGTGCCAAGGGATGGTGGACCGTGGACTCAACGCCAACAAGATGATGATCACGGAGTTCACCAACAACCACAAGCTGGATGCCAAGATTTAAGGATCCCGAAGACTCGATCATCCTTCTATGATGGTGAGCCTATGCCTTGGAAGATGGACGACAAGCCTACATCATCAACAACTCCTACTTCACCACCTCCGAGGACATAATCACATGGGTATGGGCACTCCCCTTGGCAACTGCCAACCTTGGGGGAGGTGCCCCGGTATCGTATCACCATCACACTCCTATCTTTACCGTTTTATTTAGTTCGATCCTTTTAGTAATATCTTGATCTAGTAGATTGAAGTTTCAAGTATCAATTAGTTTTGAGTTTTGCTTTGTGATCTCCTTATGTAATCGAGTCCGTGAGCTATCTATAATAAAGATTAGTGTTGAGTCAAGGGCTTTGCTATCTTGCTATGATCTTGAGAAAGTAGAAGGAATAAAAAGAATAAAAGAGCTCATGTTGATCTTATGGATAGTAATGACTTCACACATAGAAAGTATGAGACATAAAAGTTGTTGAGAGTTGACAGACGTAGTTTTGGCATCGTTGCAATTAATAGGAAGTAATAAGGAAAGAGAGGTCTCACATAAAAATATATTATCTTGGACATCTTTTATGATTGTGAAGCACTCATTAAGTATGACATGCTAAAAGAGTTGATGTTGGACAAGGAAGACAACGTAATGGTTTATGTTTTCTCACATCTCAGTTAAAGTATATTGTCATTGACCTTCCAAACATGCTGAGCTTACCTTTCCCCCTCATGCTAGCCAAAATTCCTTGCACCGAGTAGAGATACTACTTGTGCTTCCAAATATCCTTAAACCCAGTTTTGCCATGAGAGTCCACCATACCTACCTATGGATTGAGTAAGATCCTTCAAGTAAGTTGGCATGTTGCAGGCAATAAAAATTGCTTCCTAAATATGTATGACTTATTAGTGCAGAGAAAATAAGCTTTATACGATCTTGTTATGGAAGCAATAAAAGCGACAGACTGCATAATAAAGGTCCATATACAAGTGGCAATATAAAGTGACGTTCTTTTGCATTAAGATTTTGTGCATCCAACCCTAAAAGCACATGACAACCTCTGCTTCCCTCTGCTAAGGGCCTATCTTTTACTTTATGTTTTTATTTTATGCTTGAGTCAAGGTGATCTTCACCTTTCCCTTTTTCATTTTATCCTTTGGCAAGCTCCTCGTGTTAGAAAGATCTTGATATATATATATATATATATATATATATATATATATATATATATATATATATATATATCCAATTGGATGTAAGTTAGCATGGACTATTATTGTTGACATCACCTAAAGGTGAATACGTTGGGAGGCAACACAATAAGCCCCTATCTTTCTCAGTGTCCGGTTGAAACTGTATAACCACACGTACTACGTGAGTGTTAGCAATTGTAGAAGACTACATGATAGTTGAGTATGTGGACTTGCTGAAAAGATCTATTCTTGACTCTTTCTGATCTTATGATAAATTGCAATTGCTTCAATGACTGATATTATAGTTTGTTAGTTCCCAATGAAGTTTCTGAACCATACTTGACATTGTGAATTGATTGTTACTTGAGCATAAGAAATTACATGATAAAATCTATATATGTTGCTGTTATAAGAATGAGCATGATGCCCTCATGTCCGCATTTTATGTTTATCGACACCTCTATCTCTAAACATGTGGGCATATTTTTCGATATCGGCTTCCGCTTGAGGACAAGCGAGGTCTAAGCTTGGGGGAGTTGATACGTCCATTTTGCATCATGCTTTTATATCAATATTTATTGCATTATGGGCTGTTATTACACATTATATCTCAATACTTATGGCTATTCTCTCTTATTTTACAAGGTGTACCATGAAGAGGGGGAATGCCGGCAGCTGGAATTCTGGCTAGAAAAGGAGCAAACATTGGAAACCTATTCTGCATAGCTCCAAAAATCCTGAAAATCCACGGAACTTATTTTTGGAATTAATAAGAATTATTGAGCGAAAGAAACACCAGAGGGGGCCCACACCCTGGCCAGGAGGGTGGGGGGTGCGCCCACCCCTTCTAGGCGCACCATGTCTCCTGGGCCCCCTGGTGGCCCTCCGGTGTCCATCTTCTACTCTATGAAGGCTCTTACCCTGGAAAAAATCAGAGGCAAGCTTACGGGATGAAACTCCTCCGCCGCGAGGCGGAACCTTGGTGGAACCAATCTAGAGCTCCGGCAGAGCTGTTCTGCGAGGGAAACTTCCCTTCGGGAGGGGGAAATCATCACCATTGTCATCACCAACGATCCTCTCATGGGGGGGGGGGTCAATCTCCATCAACATCTTCACCAGCACCATCTCCTCTCAAAACCCTAGTTCATCTCTTGTATCCAATCTTGTATCAAAACCACAAATTGTTACCCGTGCGTTGCTAGTAGTGTTGATTACTCCTTGTAGTTGATGCTAATTGGTTTACTTGGTGGAAGATCATATGTTTAGATCCTTAATGCATATCATTACTCCTCTGATTATGAACATGAATATGCTTTGTGAGTAGTTACATTTGTTCCTGAGGACATGGGTGAAGTCTTGCTATTAGTAGTCATGTGAATTTGGTATTCGTTTGATATTTTGATGAGATGTATGTTGTCTTTCCTCTAGTGGTGTTATGTGAACGTCGACTACATGACACTTCACCATTATTTGGGCCTAGAGGAAGGCATTGGGAAGTAATAAGTAGATGATGGGTTGCTAGAGTGACAGAAACATAAACCCTAGTTTATGCGTTGCTTCGTAAGGGGCTGATTTGGATCCATATGTTTAATGTTGTGGTTAGGTTTACCTTAATACTTCTTTTGTAGTTGCGGATGCTTGCAGTAGGGGTTAATCATAAGTGGGATGCTTGTCCAAGTAAGAGCAGTAGCCAAGCACCGGTCCACCCACATATCAAATTATCAAAGTATCGAACGCGAATCATATGAGCGTGATGCAAACTAGCTTGACGATAATTCCCATGTGTCCTCGGGAGCTGTTTTCTCATTATAAGAAGTTGTCCAGGCTTGTCCTTTGCTACAAAATGGATAGGGCCAGCTTGCTGCACTTTATTTACTTTCATTGCTTGTTACTCGTTACAATTTATCTTATCACAAAACTATCTGTTACCTACAATTTTAGTGCTTGTAGAGAAAACCTTACTAAAAACTACTTGTCATTTCCTTCTGCTCCTCGTTGGGTTCGACACTCTTACTTATCGAAAGGACTACGATAGATCCCCTATACTTGTGGGTCATCATGGCCCGTGATAACCCACAAGTATAGTGGATCGCAACAGTTTTCGAGGGTAGAGTATTCAACCCAAATTTATTGATTCGACACAAGGGGAGCCAAAGAATATTCTCGAGTATTAGCAGCTGAGTTGTCAATTCAACCACACCAGAAATACGTAATATCTACAGCAAACAATTTAGTAGCAAACTAGTATGGAAGTAACGGTAACGGTGGCAAAAGTAATAGTAGCAGTTTTGTAGCAATTGTAACAGTGGCAACGGAAAAGTAACTTAGCAAAGATCAATATGAAACGAGCTTGTAGGCAATGGATCAATGATGGATAATTATGTTGGATGGCATTCATCATGCACCAGTTATAACATAGGGTGACATGGAACTAGCTCCAGTTCATCAATATAATGTAGGCATGTGTTCCAAATATAGTCATACGTGCTTATGGAAAAGAACTTGCATGACATCTTTTGTCCTGCCCTCCCGTAGCAGCGGGGTCCTATTGGAAACTAAGGGATATTAAGGCCTCCTTTTAATACAGAACCGGACCAAAGCATTAACACTTAGTGAATACTTGAACTCCTCAAGCTACGGTCATCACTAGGAGTGGTCCCGATTATTGTCACTTCGGGGTTGCCGGATCATAACACGTAGTAGGTGACTATAACTTGAAAGATAGGATCAAGAACACTCATATATTCATGAAAACATAATAGGTTTAGATCTGAAATCATGGCACTCGGGCCCTAGTGACAAGCATTAAGCATTGCAAAGTCATAACAACATCAATCATAGAACATAATGGATACTAGGGATCAAACACTAACAAAACTAACTCGATTAGATGGTAAATCTCATCCAACCCATCATCGTCTAGCAAGCCTACGATGGGATTACTCACGCATGGCAGTGAGTATCATGAAATTGGTGATGGAGGATCGTTGATGATGATGATGGCGATAGATTCCCCTCTCCGGAGCCCCGAACGGACTCCAGATCAGCCCTCCCAAGGAAGAACGGGGCTTGGCGGCGGCTCTGTATCGTAAAACGCGACGAATCCTTCTCCCTGATTTTTCTCCCCAAACGTGAATATATGGAGTTAGAGTTGAGGTCGGTGGAGCTCCAGGGGGCCCACAAGGCAGGGGGCACACCCATGGGGGTAGGGCGCGCCCCCACCCTCGTGGATAGGGTGTGGGCCCCCTATTGCTGATTCTTTTGCCAATATTTTTATTAATTCCAAAAAGTGACTCCGTGAAGTTTCAGGTTATCCCGAGAACTTTTATTTCTGCACAAAAATAACACCATGGCAGTTATGCTGAATACAGTGTCGTTCCGGGTTAGTTCCATTCAAATCATGCAAATTAGAGTCCAAAACAAGGGCAAAAGAGTTTGGAAAAGTAGATATGTTGGAGACGTATCAACTCCCCTTTGCTTGTCCTCAAGCAATTGAGTTGACAAATTGAAAGTGATAAAGAAAAACTTGGACAAACTCTGTTTGATCTTGTTGTTGCAAATATGTAAAGCCAGCATTCACGTTTTCCACAAAGATTATGAACTAACCATATTCACAATAACATTTAGGTCTCACATTTACTCATATTAATGGCATAATCAACTAGTGAGTAATAATAATAAATCTCAGATGACAACACTTTCTCAAAACAATCATGGTATGATATAACAAGATGGTATCTCGCTAGCCCTTTTTGAGAATGCAAAACATAAGTGTAGAGCACCACTGAAGATCAAGGACTGACTAGACATTGTAATTCATGGTAAAAGAGATCCAGTCATACTCAGTATCAATTAATAACAATGCATACAAATGAAAGTGGTGCTCTCTAACTAATACTTTTTATAAGAGGATGATGACTCAACATAAAAGTAAATAGATAGGCCCTTTGCAGAGGGAAGCAGGGATTTGCAAAGGTGCCAGAGCTCGAGTTTTGAAATAGAGATAAATAATATTTTGAGCAGCATACTTTCATTGTCAACATAACAACCAAGAGATCTCGATATCTTCCATTCTACATACATTATAGGCGGTTCCCAAACAGAATGGTAAAGTTTATACTCCCCCACCACCAACAAGCACATTCCATGGCTTGTCCAAAACAATGGGTACCGTCCAACTAACAACAATCCTGGGGGAGTTTGTTTGCAATTATTTTGATTTGATTTGAGCATGGGACTAGGCATCCTGGTTACCGACCATTTTCTCGTGGATGATGAGCGGAGTCCACTCATCGTGAGAATAACCCACCTAGCATGGAAGATATAGACATCCCTAGTTGCTACATGAGCGATTCGAGCATACAAAACAGAATTTCATTTGAAGGTTTAGAGTTTGGCACATGCAAATTTACCTGGAACGGTAGGTAAATACCGCATATAGGTAGGTATGGTGGACTCATATGGAACAACTTTGGGGTTTATGGAAGTGGATGCACAAGCAGTATTCCCGCTTAGTACAAGTGAAGGCTAGAAAGAGACTGGGAAGCGACCAACTAGAGAGTGACATAGTCATAAACATGCATTAAGATTAACCAACAATGGGTGCAAGCATGAGTAGGATATAAATCACCATGAACATAAATATCGTGGAGGCTAAGTTAATTTTGTTTCAACTACATGCGTGAACTTGTGCCAAGTCAAGCCACTCGAATCATTCAAAGGAGGATACCATCCTATCATACTACATCACAACCATTTTAATAGCATGTTGGCACGCAAGGTAAACCATTATAGACTCCTATCTAATTAAGCATGGCATGAGTAACTATAATCTCTAATTGTCATTGCAAACATGTTTCATCCATAATATGTTGAATCAGGAACAATGAACTAATCATATTTACAAAAACAAGATAGGTCGAGTTCATACCAGCTTTTCCTCATCTCAATCATTTCATCATATATCACCATTATTGCCTTTCACTTGCACGACCGAACGGTGTGGATAATAATAATAGTGCATGTGTATTGGACTAAGCTGGAATCTGTAAACATTTAGTTCAAAGGAGAAGACAAGGTATTCTGGGCTATTTGTTAGATCAACAATAATGCATATGAGAGCACTCATCATTTTCATCATGGTATTTTCCTCTCAACCCCCAAAGAAAAGAAAAGAAATTCAAATAACGAGAAAAACTATTAACACGGGAAAGCTCCCAACATGCAAAAGAAGAACGGGAAATCTTTTTGGGTTTTCTTATGATACTACTGCTAAAAGCATGGAAAGTAAACTAGCTAGAAGTTATAAATAATTTTTTTTGTTTTTCTCAAAGTTTTTCAAACACACAAGAAGAAAGCAGAAAAAGAAAATAAACTAGCATGAATAATACAATGAGAAAGTGTGAGCACCGACAACTAGAATGAGTGTGTGAACATGAATGTAATGTCGGTGAGAAATACGTACTCCCCCAAGCTTAGGCTTTTGGCCTAAGTTAGTATAAGGCCACCACTGGCCCGGATGATATCCGACATCATAGTTGGGGTTGTACTGTGCTGCGGTAGCTGCCGCCTAACGAGCTGCTTCCTGGAGACAAGCGTCCTCCGCCGATCTCTCATACTCGTTTGCCTCCTCTCTCGTTATACCATATCTCTCTTCTGCCTGAAAGTTAAAGAAGGAAGGAGAAGGGAAGGTAATTTGGACAGAACGTCGTCTGTCAAAGATTAGTCAATACTGGAGGGACTCATCGTTTCTCTCAAGAAAATGGTAACAAACCATGGCATTGTAATCTAGAAAAGTAGGTGGCAACTCAATATCATTTTCTCTTGTGGATACACCAAGATAATCAGCTAAACGAGTTGCATAAATCCCACCAAATAAATCTCCATCCTAGCATTAAGATATAACCTCCGTGCAACAATGGCCCCCAAGTTATATCGTTTATCACCTAATACCGCACTCTTGAGGACACTAAGTTCTGGGCCGCAGATGTGGCTGTGCTCATGCTTACTGTTAATGCATCTATCTATAAACAGAGCAAACTAATGTATGGCAGGAAAGTGAATGCTCCCTATGGTAGCTTGTGTGATATTTCTAGTTTCTCCCACAGTGATGCTAGCAAGGAAATTATTATTTTCAGATTTGTGAGGTTCACTAAAGATGCCCACTGTGGGATTTTGAAAGCAGTATTAAAATCTTCAAGGTCCATGGTATATGATTTATCATAGAGGTCGAATATAACACTATGAGTGTTGTGCTTAGATGAAAAGTTAAACCTTCGCACAAAGGAATCAGTGAGGTAATAATATTGTCGACACTTATCTCATACGAAGTCCTCAAGATCAGCATTACGCACATACGCATCAAATTCTTCCTTTGAAGCTTGCTTGGGTCATGAATTCATCTGACGGCGATTCACAAGGCCGCACTTGAGCTTCTCTTCGTGGTTCGAGATCTGGATCACGTATCGCAAGCCTCGGTGCTTGCTTCCTTGAAGAACCACCTTGGTATATTTTCCTAACATTTTTCTTCCTCCGAAAATTTTCTGAAATTGTTAGTGACTCGAAATAAAAGTGAGCAAAACCCAACAAGATTGATAGCAACTACTCCCACAAGTGTCTAGAGACTATATCATGCATTAAAACCAATGTGGAGGATATCGCTTATCGTTAGCATTTCGGTCAGCTGGCGATTAGAGATTAATCGGAAATCGGTCGATTAATCGATCTTATCGGTTGACTATTAATCAGACATTTTATTGCAAATCCCAGGTCCCCAACATTAAAATACGCTATATTCAACACAAAAAAATTATTTGACAGAAGTGTTACCATTATTCCTAGCCTTTGGATCCTTGTATAATGAAAAAAAATAGGACAACAATAAATATTGCATAATAAGGTCCACAAAACACAAATAAACATAGTTTTTGCAAACATATTGCTATGAATAGGTCTTATTTATTGGTGGACTCCCGATAAATCGCTTCTCAGAGCAAGAAATTGGTTCAAAATATAAACGGCGAAGATAAGGCATATTCTTATCGGTCACCCCACGAGTAGCGATAAATCGAAAGATTAATCGCTAAATCGGAAGATTATTTTAACAGTGATTAAAACTACTTTGGACCATATAATTTTGACATGCAAGCTCAAGAACAGGGTCACCTCAGCAGCAAAAATTTGTAATAAATAAAGCGCTAGAACAAAAACTAATTGGACCTTGGAGGAGTCACATACCGAAGAACAATCCCCCAAAGCAGTTTTGTGAATGGAGCTTTGAGCAAGGAGATCGAAAACGGCAGAAAAACAAGCAAGAACATGAGTTTGAGCTACGGGATGATTTTTTCTGGAGGAAGACAAAGTGTGTGGGTGCTGGAATAAGTGGAGGGGGCCACGTGGGGCCCACGAGGCAGGGCGCGCCCTCCACCCTCGTGGTTCACTGGTGCATCCCCCTGGTGTGTTCTCAGTGCCCGAAATTTTCAAATATTGTATAAAAAATCATACTAAATTTTAAGGGCATTTGGAGCACTTTTATTTTTGGGATATTTTTTATTGTATGGATAATTCAAAAAACAGACAGAAAATACTATTTTTTCTTTATTTAAACTAAATAACAGAAAGTAAAAGGAGGGTACAGAAAGTTGTGCCTTCTAACTTCATCCATCTCATGCTCATCAAAAGGAATCCACTAACAAGGTTGATCAAGTCTTGTTAACAAACCTCTTTCGAATAACATGAAACCGGAGAATTTTCGAATAACACTAGGTTACCTCAACGAGGATATGCATGTCCCCAACAATAAGAATATCATATTTCTTTTTGACAGTAGGAAGAGGGAATTCAAAACCTCCAATGGTAATAGTTGAAAATTTTCCAATAGAATTGATACTATGAACTTGAGGTTGTCTCTTCGGAAAGTGTACCGTATGCTCATTACCATTAACATGAAAATTGACATTGCCTTTGTTGAAATCAATAACAACCACTGTAGTATTCAGAAAGGGTATACCAAGGATGATCGACATACTGTCGTCCTCAGGAATATCAAAAATAACAAAGTCTGTTAAAATAGTAACGTTTGCAACCACAACGGGCACATCCTCACAAATACCGATGGGTATAGTAGTTGATTTATCAGCCATTTTCAAAGAGATTTCAGCAGGTGTCAACTTATTGAAATCAAGTCTATGATATAAAGAGAAAGGCATAACACTAACACCGACTCCAAGATCACATAAAGCAGTTTTAACATAGTTTCTTTTAATGGAGCATGGTATAGTTGGTACTCCTCGATCCCCTAGTTTCTTTGGTATTCCATCTTTAAAAGTATAATTGGCAAGCATGGTGGAAATTTCAGCTTCCTGTATCTTTATTTTATAATATTTGTAACAATATCTTTCATATACTTAGCATAAGGATTAATTTTAAGCATATCAGTCAAACGCATACGCAAAAAGATAGGTCTAATCATTTCAGCAAAGTGCTCAAAATCCTCATCATCCTTTTTATTGGATGGCTTAGGAGGAAAAGGCATGGGTTTCTGAACCCACGGTTCTCTTTCTTTACCGTGCTTCCTATCAACGAAGTCTCTCTTATCATAACGTTGATTCTCTGATTGTGGGTTATCAAGATCAACAACAGGTTCAGCTTCTACATCATTATCATTACTAGGTTGAGCATCAACATGAACATCATCATCATTAACATTATCACTAGGTTCATGTTCATCACCAGATTGTGTTTCACCATCAGAAGTAGAAATATCATTGGGATTCTCAGGTGTGTGCATAACATGTTCACTAGAAGCATGCAAAGTCCTATCAGTATTCTTTTTCTTAGTAGGGCTAGGTGTATCAGTATTAATTCTCTGAGAATCTTGCTCAACTCTCTTAGGATGGCCCTCAGGATACAAATGTTCCTGGGTCATTTTACCACCCCTAGTCATAACCCTAACAGCATTATCATTATCCTTGCTATTCCACTCATTGAGAAAATCATCTTGTGCTTTATGTACTTGTTCTACTTGAGTTGTAACCATGGAAGCATGTTTACTAATAACTTTAAGATCACTTTTAACTCTAGACATATAATCACTCAAGTGCAACCATATCAGCATTACGTTGAGATTGTCTACCAACATAAGCATTGAAGTTTTCTTGTTCAACAATAAAATTATCAAACTCATCCAAGCATTGACTAGAAAACTTAGTAGATGGGATTTGAAAGTGCAACTAATCCCTGGGTGGTTTTGATAATTCTTAACAACATATAGTTCATTGAACTAATGCTATTTCAAGATAATCATTTCAAAAAGTTCAATGTTTGGCATGGCTTGGACTAGAGATGTGGACCCCTCAAAATACAAAGGACATATATTGGCAACAAGCTCAAGACTCTACATTTTCATTTTAGTTATCCAAGATCACATTGAGTCCATAGGAAAGCCAATACTATTAAAAGGGGATGAGGTGTTGCTGAATTAGTTACTTGCTCAAAATGCTTAGTGATATGCTCCAAAACCCTCAACCACTTTCTGATATCCACATATGTCCTAAACCTAAATGTCAAACTCGGCCCCACCGATTTGATCTATTCGGCGCCACCAAGTTTCACTTGACATAGCCACTACCACAACCCCTAGTTACTTCGGTCTCACCAATAGGGATCTCGGTCTCACCGAGATGGGATTGCAAACTCTCTCCCATTTGTAACATTTCGGTCTCACCGAAATGAGCAAATCGGTCCCATCGAGTCTGCATTGCAAACTCCCTGTTTCCTTTTCGTAACACTTCGGTCCCACAAAAGTGAGCGAATCGGTCCAATCGAGTTTGCCTAACCAACCCTCTGTGCACCTATTTGCTGAAATCGGTCCCACCGAGTTTATGCGATCGGTCACACCGAGATTATGCTATGCCCTAACCCTAGCATATCGGTCCCACAAAGATAACTATATCGGTCCCACCAAAATTGCTAACGTTCACATTTTGAACTAAATCAGTCTGACCGAGTTTGCTGATTCGGTCCCACCGAGTTTGGGAATCTGTGTGTAACTGTTAGATTTTGTGTGGAGGCTATATATACCCCTCCACCCACTCTTCAATCGTGGAGAGAGCCATTAGAACAAACCTACACTTCCACTACTCATTTTCTGAGAGAGAACCACCTACTCATGTGTTGAGGCCAAGATATTCCAATCCTACCATATGAATCTTGATCTCTAGCCTTCCCCAAGTTCTTTCCACTCAAATTATCTTTCCACCATAGCCAAATCTATCAGAGAGAGTTGAGTGTTGGGGAGACTATCATTTGAAACACAAGAGCAAGGAGTTCATCAGCAACACACCATCTATTACCTTTTGGAAAGTGGTGTCTCCTGGATTGGTTAGGTGTCAGTTGGGAGCCTCCGTCAAGATTGTGGAGTTGAACCAAGGAGTTTGTAAGGGCAAGGAGATCGCCTACTTCGTGAAGATCTACCCTAGTGAGGCAAGTCCTTCATGGGCGATGGCCATGATGGGATAGACAAGGTTGCTTCTTCGTGGACCCTTAATGGGTGGGGCCCTCCATGGACTCACGCAACCGTTACCCTCCGTGGGTTGAAGTCTCCATTAACGTGGATGTACGATAGCACCACCTACCGGAACCATGCCAGAAATCTCCGTGTCAACATTGCGTTTGCTCCCTCCAAACTCCCCCCATTTACTTTCTTACAAGTTGCATGTTTTACTTTCCGCTGCTCATATACTCTTTGCATGCTTGCTTGAATTGTATTGTGATTGCTTGACTTGTGCTAAGTTGCTAAAATCTGCCAAGAACTAAAATTGGGAAAAGGTTAAGTTTTTATTTGATCAAGTAGTCTAATCACCCCCCCTCTAGACATACTTTCAATCCTACAAGTGGTATCAGAGCTTTGGTCTCCATTTGCCTTGATTTCCATAGCTTTGGTGATCATAGCCTTGGTTTCACAACCTAGGAGAGTATGGCATCTAGTGAGGGAAATTAACATCGTAGAGGTCCTTACTTTGATGGTACTAATTTTGCTAGTTGGAAACATAAGATGAAAGTGCATATTCTTGGACATAACCCTGCCATTTGGGCTATTGTGTGTATTGACTTGGAAGGTGAATTCTTTGATGGGAGAGAACCAAACTGTGAAGCAACCACGGAAGAATTGAAGATGTTGCAATATAATGCTCAAGCTTGCGATATCCTCTTCAATGGATTGTGCCCTGAAGAGTTCAACAAAATCAGTCGTCTTGAGAATGCAAAGGAAATTTGGGATACTTTGATTGACATGCACGAAGGTACCGACTCCGTCAAGGAATCCAAGTTGGATGTGCTTCAAAGTCAACTTTACAAGTTCAAATGAAGGATGGTGAAGGTGTCGTCGAAATGTAGTCTAGGCTTGCTCTCATCACAAATGAGATTGCTGGCTTAGGAAGTGAAGAGATGACTGACAAATTCATCATCAAAAAGATCTTGAGAGCCTTGGATGGAAAATGATACCATGTGCACATTGATCAAAATGATGCCAAATTACAAAGATCTCAAGCCAACCAAAGTCATTGGGAGAATTGTTGCTCATGAGATGTCACTCAAGGACAAAGAAGAGCTTCACAACAAGTCTAGTGGTACTTACAAAGCCTCATGTGATGCTCCTACATCATCAAGTGAGAAACAAGCCTTCAATGAAGAACTGAGCCTAATGGTGAAGAACTTCAACAAATTCTACAAGAGTAGAAGCAAGGAAAGAAGTTCCAAGTCCAGGTCCTCAATGACAAAAGATCTTCTAGTTGTGAGCGAAACTGCTACAATTGTGGAAGACCCGGAGACTACTCCAATGAGTGTACGGCTCCCTATAAAAGAAGAGAAGACTCACCTAAAAGAAGAAGCAAAAGGGAAGAATCACCTCCAAGAGAGAGAAGGAGTAGAGACGATCGTTATGAATGAAGAACCTCTCGAAGAAGCAAGGATTCAGAAAGGAAGGACAAGTCATCAAGGAGCTACACAAAACGAAGACATCAAGCTCATGTTGGTGAATGGGTATCCGGCTCTAACTCCGATGAGCACTCCGAAAGAAGTTATCACTCCGACTCCGAATATACTCAAGATGAAGGTGTTGCCAGTCTAGCACTTGTGTCAACCAACTCCTACGACATATTTGACTCACCAAATGAAGGAATTGGGAGATGCTTCATGGCTAAAGGCCCCAAGGTAACACACACCGAGTATGTTGATTCCAATAGTGATGAAGATGACTTGCTAGGTGATGATGATTTACTTGTTGACAACTCTAGTGATGAATACTATGATGAAACGTCAATTAATCATGCTAAAACGAATGACAATGATAAGGAGAAGATTGAGCGTCTAACTAAAGAACTAAAAACTCTTAAGTTAGCTCATGAAACTACTTTAGAAGATCATCGAGAACTTTTAAAAACTCATGAGAAGTTTCACTTCGAAAAGCTCAATCTTGAGCAAGAGCATGAGTTCTTAAAGGCCATCAATGATGATCTTTGGAAGAGAAGTTCTTCTTACATTGCCAAGAGTTTACTCTTGTCTAATTACATGCCACAAGTAAAGTCTAGCAACAAGAACAAGAAAGATTCTTCTTCTAGTAGTAACAATAATCATGCTAAATCCAATATTGTTGCTTCTAGTAGTTCTCTTGATTCTACTGATGATTCTCTTAGCCAAGTTTCACTTGAGCAAGAAAATAGCTTATTGAAGGGAATTATAGAGAAAGGTGTTTACAAAAGCCTTGCAGAAAGTAAGCAATTTGAGGAAATTGTACGCAAGCAAGGAAGGCACCAGAAGAATCAAGGAGTTGGTTTTGAACAAAAGTCCAATGCCAATGGAGTTTAGTGCGAAGAAGATCAATACCCCAAGACGAAGTTTGTTCCTCAACAAGAGAATATGACCCTACTTCCTTCAATGGGACACAAGCTCAAGATGATCTTCCACCACAAGACCACAAGCTAAAAGGCAAGGACAAGCTTCAAGAAGAAATTGATGCATTTGAAGATGCTCCGAAGGCCTTGGTCAAGTGGGTTCCCAAGACTACATCGAGTTCTACTTCATCAAGTACATATACAACTCCAAGGATTCCCATCAAGATGATGTGGATCCCGAAGAAGAAGAACTAGAGAGTTCTTGAGGGTGACTCCGCCAACATACTTCACTCATATTTATTTTGGCAAGGACAAGTTCAAACAACTTCCACATCTTGAACTAGTTCAAGGAGTCACAAACCCTCTTGTTGGTAAGACAAGGGACAAGGTAATAAAATGCTTTCATGGACATCATCATGTGTGTGCTTCACTCTATGTCTATGGATATACTTGTTTGTTCCTTGTGGGACTAACCCATGTAGGTATTGAAAGTGCAACTCACTGCAATGGATTGCTTCAAATGATCTACATGAACGATGAGCATCCACATCTTCGATATCTACATGAAGTCATCATCGACAAAACCCAAGGTTAGTTGATCCCTCTTAGGGGGAATATCACATCTAGGGTGAGCTTTACTCTAAGAATTGAGCTAAAGCAACTCTAATGGTGTGAAAACATCAATGCTTTATGTAAAAGTGGTAACCCCACTTGTGCCTAAACGATGAGTATGACCTATGATCAAATGTTCTCATTTGACTCCTAAGTCAATATACTCATATATAGATGACCTAGTCATCGCCAATTGTTTGATAGATGCTAGAGTGATTGTGCATGCTTTGCCACATATTTTAGTTGCCATTTTATTGTGTGAGCATGTTGGTTGCATACTTTCTCTCATTCGAGGTCATCCATTTGTTGCTTTGATTGTTTGGAATTTCTTCTTTTTGCCAAATGGATGGACAAGAATGCCTAAGAAGTCCATCTAGCTATCTATGTTTTTCTCTTCTCAAACTTTATTCATGCTACATCACAAAGTTTCATCTAAGTCAAATTCAAACCCTCTGTGTGAGGATCACTCGGAGTTCCATTTTGTCATAGACTTAAAACTTCCAAAACCTCACTGTGTATTTCGGTCTGACTGACTCCTCCAATTCGGTCACACCGAGTTCGCTAGGTTGATCAAGTTTCAATCTCGGTGCAACCGATTAGAACCTTTTGGTCTCACCGAGTTGCAATAACCGCTTGCGATTCTGCGTCTCAGTGCCACCGAGTTATTCCACTCGGTCACACTGACAGTGTCAGGATATAAATACTGACGGGCCAGATTTTAGAAATTACTTCAAAACCCTGTCGCCCGCGCGTGTCCTGTTCCGCCTCTCGACTCTCCGGATCATCACCTCGTCGCCAGCGACCTCCCGCCGCTGGTCTCGGCCGCCGTCAACGGATTTCTTCACCACCGTTGTCGCCGTAGCAAACTCATCGCTGAACTAGTGTATTAGTATGACCCCTTGTGCACTCCTTTTATTTCCAATTCTACGCACAAGGTCAATGCCATGTTCTATTCCACATATGAGATTGATCCATCCACAGAGAATCTCCATTAGACTAGATTTGAATTGAAAATTTAGGGTTAGGTATCCGCCGAACTCATCTCGGACCGACCGAGTTGTAGGAATCGGTTCCACCGATTTGGCTTAGGCCAAAGCACAAGTGATTTTCGGTCTGACCGAAAATTGCAAATCGGTGTGACTGATACCAGGACTTTGTGAAACCCTAGCAAACTCGAAATCACCAAACCGTGCCTCGGTTTGACCGATTCCACATGTTTAGACTCCAAAGTTGCTTCGGTGTCACCGAGTTTTACAAATCGGTAGCTCCGAAATGCTTCCTATAGAAAACTAAAACTAAGTTTTGACTCATTCCTTTTGCAAAAACTCTGCACTTTGTGATGCTCATCTACTCTACCTCATCTACATCTATTCACAGGGACAGTTCTTAGTTTTCTGTACAGAATGTCTGACCAGAGTGATAGCCAAAACAAGTCAGCAGAGCAAGTGCACATGAGTGAGGGCACTAGTCCCTCCAATAGTTTAGATGATGGCAGCAGGAGCACTCCAAGCAACTTGCCCAAGGCAGCTACAAGGACAAGGAAGAAGAGAACCTCAAATTCAGAGGATGAGGACTATGTGGCTGCTGAGGAGGAAGTTAGCTCCAAGAAGAAAGTGCTGAAAAAGGAATAATATGGAACCGCTGATGCAACAAAGCCTGGAATGCAGAAGAAGGCACCTGCCAGGAGAGTTCCCATGCCAAAGGCCTGAACTTCCACTCGGGAAACTATGGTCTTCTCACTTGAGCCAAAAGCAGGTGATGAAGGGAAGAAGAGGGTCAGAAAAACAACAGCTAGAGTGATTGGAAATCCTTCAATGAGGAAGGATTCTGAAAGTGAAGAGGAAGAGGAAGAGGAAGAAGAGGTTGTTGCTCAAGCACCTCCTGCAAAGGCACAGAAGCTGATGGAGGATGCCATCAAGTCTGGGGCAGCTCCTTCAAAGCCCAAGACAGCCCCCAAAGCTCCATCTCAAGCTCCAAAGAGAAGTACCAGAAACATACCTTCTACAGAGAAGAACAAGGCCCCAGTGCCTGAAGCTGTTGAACAAGTTGAAGCCCAAGTGCTTAGAAAGCTCAAGCCCAAGATTCCAGACCACAATGACAGTCACCCAATGGCTGAAAATATGAAGGAAAGAAAGGATGTTGGTCTCAGGAAGTGGAGACAAGCTGATCCTTATGCTGTGAGGAGGAGGACTGCAGTGGACTACAGGTTCCACACCAAAGAGCAACATGATTTCTATGAGACAGTATTGCTGGACAAGAAACCCATAGTCAGTGATATGAGATGGGTGGACTGGAAAGCCATTGCTGCTAATGCTGATCATTTCCCAAGAGTGCATGGAAGCTTCAAAGCTAATGGTGTTGATGAATTTGTTGGTCAGAAGCTCACCAAATGGAATGATGAGCTCGTTATGCAATTCTACTCAACAACTCACTTCTATCCAGATGGAAGAATTGTGTGGATGATAGAAGGGCAGAGGCACCAATCAACTGTTGATGAGTGGGCTAGGCTCATAAATGCCCCTGAAGAAGAAGAACATCAAATAGATGTGTATGCTAAAAAGAAGAAGGATCACAACACCATGGCCAATATGTATAAGGAAAATTCCAGATGAGGCCTCGGAAACACACAAGTTTGGATCTGTCTACTGTCTGCTATCTGGTTTGGCCACTATAAACACTATCTTGAGGCACACTTTGTTGCCCAAATCTGGAGATCACAGGATGATCAAAGGTCATTCCATCAACTCGCTATAGTTGTTTGATGTTGTGCCACAGAAATTCAAGGTCATGAGCTTGATTGTAGAGACAATCAAAAGGACAGCAGTTGACCAGAAGAGATCTTGTGGATATGCTCCACACATCCAAGATCTAATCAACTCCAAGATGAAGCAAGGAGTGTATCTTTTGGACAAATAACACCTTCATTTGCTGCCTGAATTTGAGGTCAACACAGTTGTCATGGATGCTAATGATCCATCTTCACTTGCAGCTCACGAGAAGATAGAGAAGGCCAGGGCAGCAAAAGTAGCAAAGATGCGAAGTGCAGCAGAGGCTTCAGAAGTCTTTCTCAAGTCCAAACAAGACTAGCTTGGGTTTCTGATTCAATCAATCCTGAGGGTTGAGAAAGGACTAGCTACCATGACTCAGAACCAGGAGAGCTTGGAGAGGATAATAGAGATAAAATTCTATGATCTAGATTTGAAAGTAACTGAGATTCAGACAGCTATTGAAGAACTACAGGAAGAAGCTCAGGAGAGAAAGGGAAAAGCTACTACACAGGTGTTCCACAGGGTGCCTAGGGCACAGAGGTCTACAGCAGTGCCAAAGGCAGACACTAGAGCTACAACTTCAGCACCTGCAGCCACAGCTCCTACAGCTCCTGTTGCCCCTCCAATGGCAACCCCTCCCGCTCCAACAACATCTACAGAAGCATTTGTCCTTGGAGTCATCTCAACACCACCTCCCGAGGATCAAGCCTAGAGAGACGCATATCACTATGCATTTTCGAGCTTTTTGGTAACTTGTTGCCAAAGGGGGAGAAAGTATATAGATCATAGGCTTTGGAGAGAGAGAGAGAGAGAGAGAGTTGTCTCTTTTTGCTACTTATTTGCTTTGCTTGCTTTTTTGAGATACATTATGTCTGCTTGTGTAAGATGCTTTGTATGATCATGTGCTTGATCATATCACTCTTTATGCTTATGCTTGGATGTTGACATTATCTATCTCATATATGATCATTCACTTTGCCTTGGTGATGAGTGCTTGTTGTTATTTATTTCCATTTTGAGCGCTCCACCAAGATGTATGTGACATGGAATAGTAAGCCATGATCCTAACAGATTGTGCATTTGTAGTCCAAAGCAAATTTTAACAATGCACAAATTTAGGGGGAGCTCTTACTTATCACATACTTCTCAAAGTGACAATGTACTGCAATTCTTATTATTATTTGTCGTAGCTTTGATCTATATGTTGTCATCAATTACCAAAAATGGGGAGATTGAAAGTGCAACTAATCCCTGCGAGGTTTTGGTAATTCTTAACAACATATAGTTCGTTGAACTAATGCTATTTCAAGATAATCATTTCAGAAAGTTCAATGTTTGGCATGGCATGGACTAGACATGTGGACCCCTAAAAATACAAAGGTCATATATTGGCAAAAAGCTCAAGACTCTACATTTTCATTTTAGTGATCCAAGATCACATTGAGTCCATAGGAAAGCTAATACTATTAAAAGGGGATGAGGTGTTGCTTAATGAGTTACTTGCTCAAAATGCTTAGTGATATGCTCCAAAACCCTCAACCACTTTCTCATATCCACATATGTCCTAAACCTAAATGTCAAACTCGGCCCTACCGATTTGATCTATCCGGCACTACCGAGTTTCACTTGACATAGCCACTGCCACAAACCCTAGTTATTTCGGTCTCATTGATAGGGATCTCGGTCTCACCGAGATGGGATTGCAAACTCTTTGTTTCCCCTTTGTAACATTTCTGTCTCACCGAAATGAGCAAATAGGTCCCACCGAGTCTACACTGTAAACTCCTTGTTTCCTTTTCGTAACACTTCGGTCCCACTGAGGGAGTCTTGGATTAAGGAGTCCTCGGATGGCCGGACTATTAACATGGGCCGGACTGTTGGGCTATGAAGATACAAGACAACAGTCTTCTTCCCGTGTCCGGATGGGACTCTCCTTTGCGTGGATAGCAAGCTTGGTGATTCTGATATGTAGATTCCTTTCTCTATAACCGACTTCGTACAACCCTAGTCCCCTTCGGTGTCTATATAAACCAGAGGGTTTAGTCCATTGGGGAACGTCGTCATCATACAAGATAGACTTCTAGGGTTTTAGCCATTATGATCTCGTCGTAGATCAACTCTTGTAATACTCATATTCATCAAAATCAATCAAGCAGGAAGTAGGGTATTACCTCCATAGAGAGGGCCTGAACCTAGGTAAATATTGTGTCCCCCGCCTCCTGTTACCATTAGCCTTAGACGCACAGTTCGGGACCCCCTACCCGAGATCCGCCAGTTTTGACACCGACATTGGTGCTTTCATTGAGAGTTCCACTGCATCGTCGCCAAAAGTTTTGATGGCTCTGTCAATCATCTACAACAATGCAGTCCAGGGGGAGGTTTTCCTCCGCGGACAGATATGTGTATTCGGCGGCTTCGTACTATGGGCCAACTCGCTTGGCCATCTCGAGCAGATCGAAAGCTACACCCCTGGCCATCGGGTCAGATTTGGAAGCTTGAATTACATGGTCGATGTTCACGGAGACTTGATCTTCGATGGATTCGAGCCCATGACGGCTCCTCCCCGCCACCACGATGAACATGACCTAAATCTGTCATTGGACCGCACTCAGGAGATAGCACCTATAACCGCTCTGGCCCTAGATCCGGAGCAGATTGCATCATCCGAGGACGGGATGCTCAACCCTGCCACGGAAGCCGCAGACTCAGCGGCGTTGGAACCGCACATAGATCCCGCCTTGAGCGGGGCCCGTGTCTTCGGAACCTCGGATCCATCTTGGGTCATAAGTTTTGAACCGCGTACATCCGCACCGATCGAACCTGATCAGGCACCGGTCATCGAGTTCAGCTCCGCGGACATCTTCCGGCACTCACCTTTAGGCGATGTGCTAGATTCATTAAAGGCACTCTCCTTGTCAGGGGACTCACAGCCGAACTAGATCTGGTTTAAATGGGAAGCTGATGACAGAGAATTTCGCTTCCCACCCGCCGCCCACTTCATTCCACTGTCGTAGACTTAATCGACATGCTCGATTACGGCTCCGAAGACATCGACAGTATGGTCGACGATGCCGGAGAGGAGCAGGCACAAAAACCACCACCCATAGGGCGGTGGACGGCTACATCCTCATACGATATATACATGGTGGACACACTTAAAGAGAAGGAGGCCGACAGTGATAATGATATACCTGTCGATGAACCTCCCAAGCGTCGGTGTCAGAAGCACCGACCTCGATCTGGCAAAGGGAAAAACAGCAACATTGTCATGGACGACGGTGATAATCCGGACCAAGTTGAGAACCCCGCAGACCCTGCGTTGGAGCAGGACATGCGAAAGGACGGCAAGCACATTCTGGCGATGTTGTCTGACCACAGCGATGCCGAAGATAGCAATTATCAACCTGTCTCCAAAGAGGAGATCAGCTTGGGCAACGGCGAATTTGTCGTCCTAGAAGAACCCTCAGAACAAGAACACCTCCATCAAAGGCTTATCGCCACTGCAAGGAGCCTGAAGAAGCAGAAGCAGTGGCTTAAAGCCACAGAGGATACACTCAATGATAGATGGAACGAAGTGCTAGACGCTGAGGAAAAATATTGTTGTAATTGCCAAACAAGGGGCTATCCTAAGCGTAAACTGCTGCCTGAATTCGACAACAAGGCTATTGCGCTTATACCGCCAAAAAACAATACGGCCGACAAGCCGGACCGACCACCTCATGGACGAGACAGAGTGGCTAGCAATGACGTACACAAGCCCGCACCCCCTCCTCGTAAAGTAAGGGAGGTTGCGGCTCAGGACCAGAAACACGATCTACGGATCTAGGGACCGTGCCCCCACATAGGATTGTGGCTATCAAGCCAAATATGTCGGTTATATACCAGTTCGGAGTCGATACCGAACATCACAATCGTCGAACCCACGCCACGACACAGTCAAATACAGGGGCACCATGCACCCCCTGTACTTCACCGATGAGGTGCTGGATCACAAATTTCCAGAAGGGTTCAAACCCGTAAACATCGAGGCATATGATGGAACGATGGATCCGACGGTCTGGATAGAAGACTTTATTCTTCACATCCACATGGCTCGCGGAGATAATCTCCACGCAATCAAATACTTACCCCTGAAGCTAAAAGGACCAGCTCGGAACTAGCTGAAAAGCCCCCCAGAAAATTCCATTGGAAGTTGGGAAGAACTTGAGGATGCTTTTCGTGCCAATTTTCAAGGGACTTATGTCTGGCCCCCGGACTCTGACGATCTATGTCACATAATCCAACAACCCGGGGAATCAGCCTGTAAGCTTTGGAACCGTTTTCTCAGTAAGAAGAACCAAATCATTGATTGCTCGGATGCCGAAGCCTTAGCGGCCTTCAACCACAGTGTCCGGGACAAATGGCTAGCTAGACACCTCGGCCAGGAAAAACCAAGGACGATGACAACCCTAACTACACTCATGACCCATTTTTGCGCGGGCAAGGATAGTTGGTTACCCCATAGCAGCACCAGTGAACCCAGCACATCCGAGGTCAGGGACGACAATCGAAAGCCACGACGTAACAAAAACAAACGTCGAAACAATGAGGGAATCCCATATGATACAATAGTAAACACCGGATTCAGTGGCTCCAGACTCGGTCAGCGGAAGAAGCCACTTAAAGGAAACAAAGATGGTCCATCCAACCTAGACAAAATATTAGACATGAACTGCCAGATCCATGGCACCCCCGATAAACCCGCGAACCATATGAACCGCAGTTGTTGGGTCTTCAAGCAGGCCGGCAAGCACACCACCGAACACAAGGGGAAGGGACCTCAGAGCGAAGACGAGGATGAATCTCGCCAGCCGAACACGGGGGGACAGAAGAAATTTCCCCCGGAGATCAAAACAGTGAACATGATCTATGTCACTCATATCCCAAAGAGGAAGTGCAAACGCGCACTCTGATACATCTATGCCGTTGAGCCTGTTACCCCCAAACTCAACCCATGGGTGGCCTGTCCGATCACCTTTGATCGCAGGGATCACCCAACTAGTATCCGTCATGGGGGTTCGGCTGCCCTAGTGCTCGACCCAATAATCGATGGATACCATCTCACTCGAGTCCTCATGGACGGCGGTAGCAGCCTAAATCTGATATATCGGGACACTGTCCGCAAGATGGGGGTAGACCCGTCAAGAATCAAGCCAAGAACCACGACCTTTAAAGGAGTTATACCAGGCGTAGAAGCCCGCTGCACGGGCTCTTTAACATTGGAAGTCGTATTCGGCTCTCCCGATAATTTTCAAAGCGAAGAGCTAATCTTCGACATAGCTCCGTTCTGAAGTGGCTGCCATGCACTACTCGGAAGAATGGCCTTCGCCCGCTTTAATGCAGTCCCGCATTATGCCTATTTAAAGCTCAAAACGCCCGGACCACATGGCGTCATTACGGTCAGTGGAAATATGGAGCGCTCTCTCCATACGGAGAAAGACACTGCGGCCTTAGCAGCCGAAGCCCAAAACAGCCTATTCAAGCCAAACAGATCAGCGGTCATTAAGACCACAGACACAGCTAAACGTGTCTGGAGTACGCCTCAGTGCGGCAGCTCAGACAAACCTGAGCTCGATTAGTAGTTACGCCCCCATCGACTACCCCATAAGGCGATAGCATACGTACCTCATATACACAAGTACATCCTTAAAATCCCTTGGGCGGCGTTGGGGGCATACTGCACACAAATAGTCCATAGTTCGGCTCGACCCTATTCGGACTCTACGGTTATCTTTCAAGGTTCATTAAACGAACCAGCTCTATTTACGGCACATCGGGTTTTCTTTTCCAGGGTTTTTTTTATAGATGGCCATCACACTACCCCCTTCAAGGACACATCACAAAGGAGAAAACGGCGTAGACGTGTAGTAGGGGCCCGCACTAAGGTTTATTTTTAGATTAAGACCCTGTGTAAACCTTTTTATCTCTTTTTGTCTTATACTTTTCTGGCATGTACAATGCCCTAGGAAGTTATCGGCATTATCTGTAAGTAGATGGCTTGCCGTACTATAAAGGGATATTATAGAAGCACCTTGGTCCATATCATGTTTGGAGTTATATTCTCCCACCACCTGTGTTCTCTCCCCATGTCAGATTGCCGCACGTGCCTTGACACCAGGGTCCATTACCAGGGGCTGTATTCGACCCGGTATACTTTGAAAAGTCCAAACACCTATAGGAAGTGTTCGACATCGCGAGTTTGGCCTTATATGCATCAGCTCCGAATCATGTCTTTGGTCAATAGTTGGGTTGCCCGGCTCCTGTGCTTGCTACCTTATGTTCTGCTCTATCGGCTAAGGTAGTAAAGGGAGAACTACTGTGATTGTGTCCTGGTTCGTCCGGATGAGCACCTTAGTAGAGAAAGCCAAAAACTGACTGTCATGATATGGCGAGAGCTGGTCAACCACTCAATGACTCATCGAAATCTTCGCGATTCCTTCCGTATTACACGAAGGACCGTTCTTTCGGTCATGCATGTCAAACACACCATATTCGGATAACTACGTACATACCAGGGGCTATATCGTAGACCCACCGTCAAACTCCTATGGCTAAGTGAAAGTGTTAAAGCCCCATAGTTCGACTGCCTGGTTTGCCGCATTGACACCTCCTTAATGGACCAAGACGTTGGGTAAAGAGTGATCAAGTGCTTTTCCGAACACCCCCGCGTTATACGTGAGGGGGAAGAAGCCGACGACTGGCAAACTTTCAGATTATATAAAAATGACCGTACATGAGGCACCAAAATTTTTTAGGCAAAAGTATAAAAACATAGCCTTACATATATCATAACATTATTTTTACAATTCCAGTACACTTCACTCGAACATAATATCTTTCGAGCACTGACCCTCTATCAAGCGGGCACCCTCTAGGACATCTTCAAAATAATGTTCCGGCATGTCATGGTCCTTTCCTTTGGGTGGACTTTGCGCCGCAATATCAGTGGCCTTGATCTTCGCCCAGTATGTCTTGACACGGGCAAGGGCCATCCGTGCACCCTCTATGCACGTTGACCACTTAACAGCATCGATACGCGGCACCGCATCAACAAGTCGCCGCACCAAACCTAAATAACTATTTGGAATTGGCTCAGTCGGCCACAGCCGGATTATGATGTCCTTCATGGCGGACCCGGATAGCTTGTGGAGCTCGGCCCATAGGGCCATCTATTCGTTCAGCAACAGTGGACGCTTTGGCATGCTGAACTGCGACCGGAAAATCTTTTCCGTCGCATGTCCTTCTTGCGCTTGGAAAAACTGCGTTGCATCAGAGACACTCTTCGGCAGGTCCAATAATGTGTCTGGAGAACTCCACATCTGATTAAGTAGGGCATACTTAGGATCACTAAATTTAGTTTGCAATAAGAAGGACTTACCAGCCGCGATCTCCCCATCTTGACAGATCTCCTCCCGAGTTGCTCTAGACTCGGACCGTGCTTCTCGCGCCTCTTGTGAGGCCTTATCAAGATTAGACATTTTGGTTTTGTTATCTCTCTCGAGATGGTCACATCGGCTAGCGGCATCTTTTAGCTCAAGCGCCATAGTGGATATTCTTTCCTCGCACTGGCGCCGCGCAGCCTGCTCGGCCTTTAATTCAATAGCTGCATTTTCGGCAGCCGCATTACTCATCCTGGCCTGCTCTTTGGCTCGGGCGAGCTCAGCTCGAAGGGTCTCAACTGCGGCGGCACTGTCTGCAGTAATGCATATCTCAGTGTTCAATTTTCAGCGTCTTGCTCATATTATAGTACTTGCATACACTGAATGCCCCCAAAACATACCTTGTGCCTCATCGAGCCGCCTGTTAATAAGCGTGATGTCATCATCCGCCACATCAATTTTCTGCTTCAGATGTGCAATATCTGAAGTTTGGGTAGTTGCCACGGATGTAACAACCTGTGTTTCAAATTAGTCAGATCATTTCCTGGGCATATATTCCTTGACCATCTGATCGCCTCCCTTTGGACGCCAACCAGAGTCTCAAGGGCTACTATCTATACACAAGCGCATTTTGCGTTTATCACACAATTAAAAACATTACATTACGTACCTCGAAGCCTCTTAGCAGGCTCGTAAAGGCTTCATTCAATCCGCTTTTCACGGACCGAACCCTCTTAACCACCATACCCATCAAGGTACGATGTTCCTCTAAGACGGACGCATGTCGCAATGTGTCCATCAATGTATCCGGCACCTCCGAATCCAAAGTAGATTGTGTCGTCCCTTGCAACTTGGATAGTCTGGGACCTTTGTTGTTGGTCCCCGTAGGGGCCGCACACCCCGAATATTGGGCGGCCGAAGTGTCACCTTCGGGCCCGGTCTTCACTGTCCCTTGCACCGCTCGTTGATCAGGAGAGATCCTCCGGGACGACACCTCAGCGTCATCTGCCTTATTAAACAGGGAGATCTGCGAAGGCGTCTAGCTCTCCATCATCTCCGGAAGAAGATCCCCCGAAGAGGAGGACTGTTGAGGAAAGCTGCGTGCCGGACTGCAAACATATATTTTAAATGTTACCCTTGCAGCCAGGAAAGAACGGGATATGTTTAAAACACCCTTGTTCACTTACGATCCAACTAAGGGCCTATCTTTACAGAGAGATGCTACGTCTTGAGCTTGTGTTGGTTTTCCTCGAAGAGGAGAGGGTGATGCAGTGATAGTAGCGTAAGTATTTCCCTCAGTTTTTAAGAACCAAGGTATCAATCCAGTAGGAGGCTCCTCAAAAGTCTCACACACCTACACAAACAAACAAAGAACTCGCAACCAACGCAATAAAGGGGTTGTCAATCCCTTCACGGCCACTTGCGAAAGTGAGATCTAATAAAGATAGTAAGATAAGATAAATATATTTTTGGTATTTTATAATATAGATGCAAAAAGTAAAAGATGCAAATAAAAGTAGATTGAAAGCAAATATGATAAGAGATATTCCCGGGGGCCATAGGTTTCACTAGTGGCTTCTCTCAAGATAGCATAAGTATTACGGTGGGTGAACAAATTACTGTCGAGCAATTGATAGAAAAGCGCATAGTTATGAGATTACCTAGGCATGATCATGTATATAGGCATCACGTCCATAACAAGTAGACCGACTCCTTCCTGCATCTACTACTATTACTCCACACATCGAGCGACTCCTGCCTGCATCTAGAGTATTAAGTTCATAAGAATAGAGTAACGCATTAAGCAAGATGACATGATGTAGAGGGATAAACTCAAGCAATATGATATAAACCCCATCTTGTTATCCTCGATGGCAACAATACAATATGTGCCTTGTAACCCTTTCTGTCACTGGGTAAGGACACCGCAAGGTTGAACCCAAAGCTAAGCACTTCTCCCATGGCAAGAAAGATCAATCTAGTAGGCCAAACCAAAATGATAATTCGAAGAGACTTGCAAAGATAACTCAATCATACATAAAAGAATTCAGAGAAGATCCAAATATTATTCATAGATAAACTTGATCATAAACCCACAATTCATCGGATCTCGACCAACACACCGCAAAAAGAGTTTACATCGAATAGAGCTCCACAAGAGAGGGGGAGAACATTGTATTGAGATCCAAAAAGAGAGAAGAAGTCATCTAGCTAATAACTATGGACCCGTAGTTCTGTGGTAAACTACTCACAACTCATCGGAGGGGCAAGGATGTTGATGTAGAGGCCCTCCGTGGTCGATTCCCCCTCCGGCAGAGTGCCGGCGAAGGCTCCAAGATGAGATCTCGCGGATACAGAAGGTTACGGTGGTGGAAATTGTGTTTCGTCCTACTCTTGGATGTTTTCGGGGTACGTAGGTATATATAGGAGGAAGAAGTACGTCGGTGACCGCCCAAGGGGCCCATGAGACAGGGGGCGCGCCCTACAGGGGGGCGCCCTCCTATCTCGTGGGAGCCTCGGCAGCTTCTTGGCTTGCACTCCAAGTCCTCTGGATCACGTTCGTTCCAAAAATCACGCTCCCGAAGGTTTCATTCCGTTTGGACTCCGTTTGATATTCCTTTTCTTTGAAATACTGAAATAGGCCAAAAAACAGCAATATGGGCTGGGCCTCCGGTTACTAGGTTAGTCCCAAAAATGATACAAATGTGTAAAATAAAGCCCATAAACATCCAAAAGGGGTAATATAATAGCATGGAACAATCAAAAATTATAGATACGTTGGAGACGTATCAAGCATCCCCAAGCTTAATTCCTGCTCGTCCTCGAGTAGGTAAATGGTAAAAAGAGAATTTTGATGTGGAATGCTACCTAGCATAATTCATAATGTAATTTTCTTTATTGTGGCATGAATGTTCAGATCCAAATGATTCAAAATAAAAGTTCATATTGATAAAAGAAATAGTAACACTTCAAGCATACTAATCAAAGTAATCATGTCTTCTCAAAATAACATGGCAAAAGAAAGTTCATCCGTACAAAATCATATAGTTAGGCTATGCTTCATTTTCATCACACAAAGATGTTCCCAACTTCTATACCCCCGATGACAAGCCAAGTAATTGTTTCATACTTAAATAATCTCAAACCTTTTCAACCTTCACGCAATACATGAGCGTGAGCCATGGATATAGCACTATGGGTGGAATAGAATGTGATGATGGGGATTGTGTGGAGAAGAAAAAAAAGGAGAAAGTCTCACATTGACGAGGATAATCAATGGGCTATGGAGATGCCCATCAATTGATGTCAACATGCGGAGTAGGGACTGCCATGCAACGGATGCACTAGAGCTATAAATGAATGCTCAACAAAAGAAAACTAGTGGGTGTGCATCCAACTTGCTTGCTCACGAAGACCTAGGGCATTTGAGGAAGCCCATCGTAGGAATATACAAGCCAAGTTCTATAATGAAAAATTCCCACTAGTATGAAAAAGACAATTTATGAGACTCACTATATGAAAAACATGGTGCCACTTTGAAGCACAATATATGAGACTCACTACATGAAGAACAAGGTGCTACTTTGAAGCACAAGTGTGGAAAAAGAGATAGTAACATTGCCCTTTTTATTTATTTTCTTTTTTTTCCTTTTTCTTTTTTTCTTTTTTTTGGGACATTTTCTTTTCTTTTTGGCCTTTCTTCTTTTTTTTTCTTTGGGCAATGTTCTAATAAAGATGATCATCACACTTCTATTGATTACAACAAAAGAATTACAACTCGAAACTAGAACAAGATATGACTCTATATGAATGCCTCCGGCGGTGTACCGGGATGGTGCAATGAATCAAGAGTGACATGTATGAAAAATAATGCATGGTGTCTTTGCCACAAATACGATGTCAACTACATGATCATGCAATGGCAATATGACAAAAGTAAAGTATGTCATGATGATGATAAACAGAACGGTGGAAAGTTGCATGGCAATATATCTCGGAATGCTATGGAAATGCCATAATAGGTAGGTATGGTGGCTATTTTGAGGAAGATATAGGGAGGTTTATGTGTGATAGAGCGTATCGTATCACGGGGTTTGGATGCACCGGTGAAGTTTGCACCAACTCTCAAGGTGAGAAAGGGCAATACACGGTACCGAAGAGGCTAGCAAAGGCGTAAAGGTAAAAGTGTGTATAATCCATGGACTCAACATTAGTCAAAAGAACTCATATACTTATTGCAAAAATTTAGAAGTCATCAAAAACCAAGTACTACGCGCATGATCCTAGGGGGATATATTGGTAGGAAAAGACCATCGCTCGTCCCCGACCGCCACTCATAAGGATGCACAAGCCAGGTACACTTCATGTTTCAAATTTGTTACACAACTTTAACCATACGTGCATGCTACGGGACTTGCTAACTTCAACACAAGCATTATTTAAATTCATAATCACCCAACTAGCATGACTTTAATATCACTACCTCCATATCTCAAAACAATTATCAAGTATCAAATTGATCATAGCATCCAATTCACTTTCTATGATAGTTTTTATTATGCCCAACTTGGATGCCTACCATTCTAGGACCAATTTTATAACCATAGCAAATACCGTGTTGTTCTAAAAGACTCTCAAAATAATATAAGTGAAGCATGAGAGACTAGTAATTTCTAGAAAAATAATTCACCACCGTGCTCTAAAAGATATAAGTGAAGCACTAGTGCAAAAACTATCAAGCTCAAAAGATATAAGTGAAGCACATAGAGTATTCTAGCAAATTCTAATCAAATAGGCTTCTCCCAAAAGGTGTGTACAGCAAGGATGATTGTGGTAAACTAAAAAGAAAATACTAATATAATACACGACGCTCCAAGCAAAACACATATCATGTGGCGAATAAAAATATAGCTCCAAGTAAAGTTACCAATGAACGAAGACGAAAGAGGGAATGCCTTCCCGGGGCATCGCCAAGCTTAGGATTTTGGATATTCTTGAATATCTTGGGGTGCCATGGGCATCCCCAATCTTAGGTTCTTGCCACTCCTTATTCCATAGTCCATAAAAGCTTTAACCAAAATTTGAAAACTTCACAACACAAAACTCAACAGGAAATCTTATAAGCTCCGTTAGTGAAACAAAACAAAACCACCACATAAGGTACTGCAATGAACTCATTCTTTATTTATTTTGGTGTTAAACCTACTGTATTTCTAACTTTTCCATGGTTCATAAACTAATTTACTAGCCATAGATGCATCAAAATAAGCAAACAACACACGAAAAACAGAATCTGTCAAAAACAGAACAGTCTGTACCAATCTATAACTAACGCAAACTTCTGGAACCCTAAAAATCCTACAAAAATAGGAAGTACTTTAAAATTTGTTTATTGAATAGCAGAAAAAAGAATCAACGCAGAATCACGTTTCTATGATTTAACAAAATTATATTCGTGCGAGCAAAGTTTCTGTTTTTCAGCAGAATCAAATCAACTATCATCGTAGGTTATCCTATAGGTTCTACTTGGCAAAAACACTAATTAAAAGATAAAAACACATCTAAACAGAAGGTAGATGCAATATTTATTACTAAACAGGAGCAAAAACAAAAAAACATAAAGAAAATTGGGCTGCCTCCCAACTAGCGCTATCGTTTAACGCTCCTAGCTAGGCATAAAAGCGAAGATAGATCTAACGAGTGTCCTCTTGGGCACTAAATTCATAAGTAGCACGCATGATAGATTCATAAGGTAATTTGAATTTCTTTCTTGGAAAGTGATCCATGCCTTTCTTTAATGGAAATTGGAATCTAATATTCCCTTCCTTCATATCAATAATCGCGCCAATCGTTCTAAGGAAAGGTCTACCAAGAATAATAGGGCAAGAAAGATTGCAATCTATATCAAGAACGATAAAATCCACGGGCACCAAATTTCTATTTGCAACAGTGAGAACATCATTGATCCTTGCCATTGGCTTTTTAATGGTGGAATCCGCAAGGTGCAAATTTAAAGAGCAATCATCAAGATCATGGAAACCTAGAATATCACATAAAGTTTTCAGAATCGTGGAAACACTAGCACCCAAATCACACAAAGCAAAACACTCATAATATTTAATTCTAATCTTTATAGTAGGTTCCCACTCATCATTAAGTTTTCTAGGTATAGAAACTTCCAAATTAAGTTTTTCATCATAAGATTGCATCAAGGCATCAACAATATGTTTGGTAAAAGCTTTATTTTGACTATAAGCATGAGGAGAATTAACAACGGATAGCAACAAGGAAATACAACCTTTTAAAGAGAAATTATCATAATCAAATTCCTTGAAATCTGAGATAGTAGGTTCAATTTTATTAGAAGTTGAGGACTCTTGATGTCTACTACACAACCTTGTTCTTGTAGACGTTGTTGGGCCTGCAAGTGCACAGGTTTGTAGGACAGTAGCAAATTTCCCTCAAGTGGATGACCTAAGGTTTATCAATCCGTAGGAGGCGTAGGATGAAGATGGTATCTCTCAAGCAACCCTGCAACCAAATAACAAGAAGTCTCTTGTGTCCCCAACACACCCAATACAATGGCAAATTGTATAGGTGCACTAGTTCGGCGAAGAGATGGTGATACAAGTGCAATATGGATGGTAGATAAAGGTATTTGTAATCTGAAATAATAAAAACAGCAAGGTAACAAGTGATAAACGTGAGCGTAAACGGTATTGCAATGATAGGAAACAAGGCCTAGGGTTCATACTTTCACTAGTGAAAGTTCTCTCAACAATAATAACATAGATAGATCATATAACAAGCCCTCAACATGCAACAAAGAGTCACTCCAAAGCCACTAATAGCGGAGAACAAACATAGAGATTATGGTAGGGTACGAAACTACCTCAAAGTTATTCTTTCGGATCAATCTATAAAAGAGTTCGGACTAGAATAAGACCTTAAGATACAAATCAACCAAAACCCTAATGTCGCCTAGATACTCCTTTGTCACCTCAAGTATCCGTGGGCATGATTATACGATATGCATCACACAATCTCAGATTCATCCAACCAACATAAAAGTACTTCAAAGAGTGCCCCAAAGTTTCTATCGGAGAGTCAAGAACGTGTGCTAACCCCCATGCATAGGTTCCCAATGTCATGAAACCCTCAAGTTGATCACCAAAACATATATCAAGTGGCACATGATATCCCATTGTCACCACAGATAATCACGGCAAGACATACATCAAGTGTTCTCATAAAAGACTCAATCCGATAAGATAACTTCAAAGGGGAAACTCAATTCATCACAAGAGAGTAGAGGGGGAGAAACATCATAAGATCCAACTACAATAGCAAAGCTCAGGATACATCAAGATCGTGCCATAGATGGAACACGAGAGAGAACACGAGAGAGAGAGATCAAACACACAGCTACTGGTACATACCCTCAGCCCCGAGGGTGAACTACTCCCTCCTCGTCATGGATAGCGCCGGGATGATGAAGATGGCCACCTGTGATGGGTTCCCCCTCCGGCAGGGCGCCGAAACGGGCTCCCGAGAGGTTTTTGGTGGCTACAGAGGCTTGCGGCGGCGGAACTCTCGATCTATTTTCTGTTCTGGAAGTTTTAGGGTACGAGAGTATATATGGGTGCAGGGGGTACGTCGGAGGAGCTACGAGGGCCCCACAAGGCAGGGGGGCGCACCCGGGGGGTGGGCGCGCCCCCCACCCTCGTGGGCAGCCCGTATCTCCCCTGACATGCACTCCAAGTTCCCTGGGTTGCTTTCCTTCCAAAAATAACTTCTCCAGTTGATTTCGTTCCGTTTTGACTCCGTCTGATATTCCTTTTCCTCGAAACACTGAAATAGGCATAAATCAGCAAATCTGGGCTGGGCCTCCGGTTAATAGGTTAGTCCCAAAAGTAATATAAAAGTGGATAATAAAGCCCAATATTGCCTAAAACAGCGGATAAAGTAGCATGGAGCAATCAAAAATTATAGATATGTTGGAGACGTATCAAGCATCCCCAAGCTTAATTCCTGCTCATCCTCGAGTAGGTAAATGATAAAAAAGAATTTTTGATGCGGAGTGATACTTTGGCATAATTTCAATGTAAATCTTCTTAATTGTGGTATGAATATTCAGATCCGAAAGATTCAAGACAAAAGTTCATATTGACATAAAAATAATAATACTTCAAGCATTCTAATCAAAGCAATCATGTGTTCTCAAAATAGCATGCAAAAGAAAGTTCATCCCTACAAAATCATATAGTTAGGCTATGCTTCATTTTCGTCACACAAAGATGTTCCCAACTTCTATACCCCCGATGACAAGCCAAGCAATTGTTTCATACTTAAATAATCTCAAACTTTTTCAACCTTCACGCAATACATGAGCGTGGGCCATGGATATAGCACTATGAGTGGAATAGCATATGATGATGGGGATTGTGTGGAGAAGACAAAAAAAGGAGAAAGTCTCACATTGACGAGGATAATCAACGGGCTATGGAGATGCCCATCAATTGATGTCAACATGAGGAGTAGGGATTGCCGTGCAACGGATGCACTAGAGCTATGAATGATAAACAAAAGAAAACTAGTGGGTGTGCATCCAACTCACTTGCTCATGAAGACCTAGGGCATTTGAGGAAGCCCATCGTAGGAATATACAAGCTAGTTCTATAATGAAAAATTCCCACTAGTATGAAAAGACAACTTATGAGACTCACTACATGAAGGACAAGGTGCTACTTTGAAGCACAATATATGAGGCTCACTATATGAAGAACAAGGTGCTACTTTGAAGCACAAGTGTGGAAAAAGAGATAGTAGCATTGCCCTTTTTATTCTCTTTTTTGGGCCTTTTTTGGCCTTTCTCTTTTTTTATTTGGGCAATGCTCTAATAATGATGATCATCACACTTCTAGTGATTACAACATGAGGATTACAACTCGAAACTTAGAACAAGATATGACTCTATATGAATGCCTCCGGCGGTGTACTAGGATGGTGCAATGAATCAAGAGTGACATGTATGAAAAATAATGCATGGTGGCTTTGCCACAAATACGATGTCAACTACATGATCATGCAATGGCAATATGACAAAAGTAATGTATGTCATGATGATGATGATGGAAGTTGCATGACAATATATCTCGGAATGGCTATGGAAATGCCATGATAGGTAGGTATGGTGGCTGTTTTGAGGAAGATATAAGGAGGTTTATGTGTGATAGAGCATATCGTATCACGGGGTTTGGATGCACCGGCAAAGTTTGCACCAACTCTCAAGGTGAGAAAGGGCAATGCACGGTACCGAAGAGGCTAGCAAAGGCGGAAAGGTGAGAGTGCGTATAATCCATGGACTCAACATTAGTCAAAATAACTCATATACTTATTGCAAAAATTTAGAAGTCATCAAAAATCAAGTACTACGCGCATGCTCCTAGGGGGATAGATTGGTAGGAAAAGACCATCGCTCGTCCCTAACCGCCACTCATAAGGATGCACAAGCCAGGTACACTTCATGTTTCAAATTTGTTACGCAACTTTAACCATATGTGCATGCTACGGGACTTGCAAACTTCAACACAATTATTCCTAAAATTCATAATCACCCAACTAGCACGACTTTGATATTATCACCTCCATATCTAAAAACAATTATCAAGCATCAAACTTATCTTAGTATTCAATTCACTCAAAAGAAAGTTTCACATATCTTGAATACCAAGTATATTAATATTAAGCAAATTACCGTGCTATTAATGACTCTCAAAATAATCTAAGTGAAGTATGAGACATCAATAGTTTCTTTAAAACAAATCCACAACCATGCTCTAAAAGATATAAGTGAAGTACTAGAGCAATAACAAAAACTACTCCAAAAGATATAAGTGAAGATCAATGAGTAGTCGAATAATTGTGCAACTATGCGAAGACTCTCTCTCATTTAATAATTTCAGATCTTGACACTTTATTCAAACAGCAAGCAAAGCTAAAGGAAACTACATTGCAAGGATAGCACAACTCATGTGAAGAAGCAAAAACTTAGGCTCAACTGATACTAACCGATAGTTGTTGAAGAAGAAAGGTGGGATGCCAACCGGGGCATCCCCAAGCTTAGATGATTGAGACTTATTGAAATATTATCTTGGGGTGCCTTGGGCATCCCCAAGCTTGAGCTTTTGTGTCTCCTTAATTCCTCTCATATCATGGTTTCTCTTTTATCAAAAGCTTCATTCACAACAAACTCAACAAGAACTCGTGAGATAGGTTAGTATAAACCAATGCAAAACCTTATCATTTTCTACTGTAACAAATCACTTAAATAATTATTCAACATTTTATACTAAATGCGTCTGCATATTTAATACTCCTATCCTCAAATAGAATCATTAATCAAGCAAACATATGCAAACAATGCAACCATAACAGCAATCTGCCAAAATAGTACAGTCTGTAAAGAATGCAAGAGTATCAATACTTCCCTGACTCCAAAAATTATGAACTAAAATTCCCACTATAATAAATTTATCAGAGCTCAGTATGCAAAAAGATTAAACATTATACCAATCTCTGACTTTTCTAGGGAATTTTTGCAACAGCGGTAAACTTTCTGTTTTCAAACAGCAACACGTATACTAGCAAAATAAGCATGGCAAAGGCTATCCTTGACTTTTTTATTGAAACTAAAGATGCAAAACATTATTCTAAATAACAAAAAGCAAATACTAACAAAAGAAAATGACGCTCCAAGCAAAACACATATCATGTGATGAATAAAAATATAGCTCCAAGTAAAGTTACCGATAGACGAAGACGAAAGAGGGGATGCCTTCCGGGGCATCCCCAAGCTTAGTCTTTTGGATATTCTTGAATATTATCTTGGGGTGCCTTGGGAATCCCCAAGATTAGGCTCTTGCCACTCCTTATTCCATAGTCCATCGAATCCTTACCCAAAACTTGAAAACTCCACAACACAAAACTCAGCAGAAAACTCGTAAGCTCCGTTAGTATAAGAAAATAAAACCACCACTTAGGTACTGTAATGAACTCATTATTTATTTATATTGGTGTAATATCTACTGTATTCCAACTTTTCTATTCTTCATACACTATGATACTACTCATAGATTCATCAAAATAAGCAAACAACACATAGAAAACAGAATCTGTCAAAAACAGAATAGTCTGTAGTAATCTGTATCAAACGTATACTTCTGGAGCTCCAAACATTCTACAAAATTAGGAAGTCCTACGCAATTTGTGTACAAATCCGTAGCAAAAAGAATCAGATCAGAAGCACGTTTATGTGAATTAACAAAACTAATTTACTGAGTGCAAAAGTTTCTGATTTTCAGCAGGATCATCACAACTATCACCGTAAGCTATTCTAAAGGTCTTACTTGGCACTTTATTGAAACAAAAGCTATAAAACATGATTACTACAGTAGCATAATCATGTGAACACACAAAAATAGTAAGGATAAATATTGGGTTGTCTCCCAACAAGCGCTTTTCTTTAATGACTTTCTAGCTAGGCATGATGATGGCAATGATGCTCACATAAAAGATAAGAATTGAAACGTAACGGGAGCATAATGAAGCACATGACTAGCACATTTAAGTCTAACCCCCTTCCTATGCATAGGGATTTTGTGAGCAAACAACTTATGGGAACAATAATCAACAAGCATAGGAAGGTAAAACAAGCATAGCTTCAAGATTTTCAACACATAGAGAGGAAACTTGACATTATTGCAATTCCTACAAGCATATATTCCTCCCTCATAATAATTTTCAGTAGCATCATGAATGAATTCAACAATATAACCAGCACCTAAAGCATTATTTTCATGATCTACTTGCATAGAAAATTTACTACTCTCCACATAAGCAAAATTCTTCTCATTCGGAATAGTGGGAGTATCATAAGAGACCTGAACACTAAAAATTGTTTCCACATTAAAAGAGTAATGTTCAGAAAAAGGGTAATCATAATCATGACAAGATTTTTAAATATAATCATCACTACTTTTTATAGCATAAGTTTCATCACAATAATCATCATAAGTAGCAACTTCGTTCTCGTCATAATCGATTGAAACCTCTCCCAAGATAGTGGAATCACTAAATAAAGTTGACACTCTTACAAATCCACTTTCATATTCATCACAGTAAGATTCAACATCCTCCAAAATAGTGGGATCACTAATTTCTAAAGTTGACTCTCTTCCGAACCCACTTTCATCAATATAATCATCATAGGTAGGAGGCCTGCTATCATCATAACAACTTTGCATATCAAAACTTGGGATGCTAAAAATATCATCTTCATTAAACATAGCATCCCCAAGCTTGGGACAAACATTAATTCCAGCAAATATATTCTCAAATATTTCATCCCAATCAAACATAGCTTCCCCAAGCTTGGGCCCTTTCATATCATAAGCATAATCACTCTCATCATTAAAAATATTGATAGCACCAATAGTATATCAATTATCATCATCACAATGAGTAGTAGGAGCAACATCATTTGGGAGGGATACCTTTTACCTTTGTTGCTCCTTCTTTTCTTTTTCTTCTTCACATATTTGTAGGTTCAACTTTCCTCTTTGAGCTCTTTATTGATGAGATTGGTTGAATAGAAAGCTCCTCCTCGTTACCTGATTCATCATAAGAAATAATAGGAGGAGATTGGGAAGTCTCTTCCCTTTCATTACTATTCTCATCATCCTCTATTTGTTTTCTTTTCTTTATGTAATTGGAAATATAAGGATTTTCAATACAATTCACCGCACAATACATATAAATTTTCTCTAGATCAAAATGAAGAACTTTATCAAGGGCAAAATTTGGAATATCCTTAGTTATATGTTTCATTTCTTCATACCCCAAAAGAAGGCTAAGTTCTTTATGATGCTCAAGGGTAATCAAATTATCACAATATTTGGACACGACTTGATCATGAAACAAATAGCATTGTAGCTTTAAATGACCATGTTCATTGCAAAGTTCACAAGGGGCATGAAAAATATTGAATCTTTTAGCACATTCATCTATCTCTTCTTGCAACAATTTGGTTTCTAAGTACTTATGCCTCTTGCAATATCTATCTTCCCTATCTGGTGTGTACTTGCAAACCCAATCTACTCCACAAAAATTGACATGTTTATAGGAGACATTTTCATCATAACTAGTGCAATCATCATTAGCATCATGGATATTCAAAGAATTCGTACTAACAACACTGCAATCATGCTCATCATTCAAATATTTAGTGCCAAACATTTAGAGATTTATTCTTCTAGCACTTGAGCACAATTATCCTTTCCATCATACTCACGAAAGATATTAAAAAGATGAAGTGTATGAGACAAACTCGACTCCATTTTTTGTAGTTTTCTTTTATAAACTAGGCTAGTGCTAAAACAAGAAACAAAAAGATTCGATTGCAAGATCTAAAGATATACCTTCACTTACCTAGCCTCCCCGGCAACGGCGCCAGAAAAGAGCTTGATGTCTACTACACAACCTTCTTCTTGTAGACGTTGTTGGGCCTGCAAGTGCACAGGTTTGTAGGATAGTAGCAAAATTCCCTCAAGTGTATGACCTAAGGTTTATCAATCCGTAGGAGGCATAGGATGAAGATGGTCTCTCTCAAACAACCCTGCAACCAAATAACAAGAAGTCTCTTGTGTCCCCAACACACCCAATACAATGGCAAATTGTATAGGTGCACTAGTTCGGCGAAGAGATGGTGATACAGGTGCAATATGGATGGTAGATAAAGGTATTTGTAATCTGAAATAATAAAAACAGCAAGGTAACAAGTGATAAACGTGAGCGTAAACGGTATTGCAATGATAGGAAACAAGGCCTAGGGTTCATACTTTCACTAGTGCAAGTTCTCTCAACAATAATAACATAGATAGATCATATAACAAGCCCTCAACATGCAACAAAGAGTCACTCCAAAGCCACTAGTAGCGGAGAACAAACGTAGAGATTATGCTAGGGTATGAAACCACCTCAAAGTTATTCTTTCGGATCAATCTATAAAAGAGTTCGTACTAGAATAAGACCTTAAGATACAAATCAACCAAAACCCTAATGTCACCAAGATACTCCATTGTCACCTCAAGTATCCGTGGGCATGATTATACGATATGCATCACACAATCTCAGATTCATCCAACCAACATAAAAGTACTTCAAAGAGTGCCCCAAAGTTTCTATCGGAGTCTCAAGAACGTGTGCTAACCCCTATGCATAGGTTCCCAATGTCATGAAACCCGCAAGTTGATCACCAGAACATACATCAAGTGGCACATGATATCCCATTGTCACCACAGATAATCACGGCAAGACATACATCAAGTGTTCTCATAAAAGACTCAATCCGATAAGATAACTTCAAAGGGGAAACTCAATTCATTACAAGAGAGTAGAGGGGGAGAAACATCATAAGATCCAACTACAATAGCAAAGCTCGGGATACATCAAGATCGAGCCATAGATGGAACACGAGAGAGAACACGAGAGAGAGAGAGATCAAACACATAGCTACTGGTACATACCCTCAGCCCCGAGGGTGAACTACTCCCTCCTCCTCATGGATAGCGCCGGGATGATGAAGATGGCCACCGGTGATGGGTTCCCCCTCCGGCAGGGCGCTAGAACGGGCTCCCGAGAGGTTTTTGGTGGCTACAGAGGCTTGCGGCGGCGGAACTCCCGATCTATTTTCTGTTCTGGAAGTTTTAGGGTACGAGAGTATATATGGGTGCAGGGGGTACGTCGGAGGAGCTACGAGGGCCCCACGAGGCAGGGGGCGCGCCCGGGGGGCGTCCCCCACCCTCATGGGCAGCCCGTATCTCCCCTGATGTGCACTCCAAGTTCCCTGGGTTGCTTTCCTTTCAAAAATAACTTCTCGAGTTGATTTCGTTCCGTTTTGACTCCGTCTGATATTCCTTTTCCTCGAAACACTGAAATAGGCATAAATCAGCAAATCTGGGCTGGGCCTCCAGTTAATAGGTTAGTCCCAAAAATAATATAAAAGTGGATAATAAAGCCCAATATTGCCTAAAACAGTAGATAAAGTAGCATGGAGCAACCAAAAATTATAGATACGTTGGAGACGTATCGACTTTCCAATCTCACTTTTACCAAATTTAGCATCAAGATCTAAAGACTCCGAATTATTGGGACACCTTCTAGGCAAAGTTGATTCATCATCAGTCCCAAAATCATCAAAATTCATATTGCAAAACATAGATATAATAGGAGACGCATCAATAACTTTAAGATCCTCATCATTATTTTCATGGAAACAAGAAGAACACGCTTTTATAAAGCTATCTTTCTTAGCACGCAATCTAGCGGTTCTTTCCTTACACTCATCAATGGAAATTCTCATTACTTTGAGAGACTCATTTATATCATGCTTAGGAGAATAAGATCTAAGTTTAAGAGAATCAACATCAAGCGAAAGTCTATCAATGATCCTAGCCAAATCATCAACTTTGAGCAATTTTTCTTCAAGCAAAGCATTAAAATTCTTTTCAGAAATCATAAATTCTTTCACACTATTCTCAAAATCAGAGGGCATCTTATTAAAATTACCATAAGAATTATTGTAGGAATTTCCATAATTATTAGAGGAATTACTAGGGAACGGTCTAGCATTAAAGTTTCCTCTATAAGCATTGTTTCCAAAACTATTCCTACCAACAAAATTCACATCCATAGATTCATTATTATTCTAAATCAAAGAAGACAAAGGCATATCATTGGGATCAAGAGGAGTATTTTTAGTAGAAAACAATTTCATAAGTCCATCCATCTTTCCACTCAAAACATTGATTTCTTCTATAGCATGCACTTTTTTACTAGAAGATCTTTCGGTGTGCTATTGAGAATAATTAGCCATAATATTATCAAGAAGTTTTGTAGCATCTCCTAACGTGATTTCCATAAGCGTGCCTCCCACGGCCGAATCTAAGAGATTTCTAGAAGCAAAGTTCAAACCGGCATAAAAATTTTGTATGATCATCCATAAATTCAAACCATGAGTAGGGCAATTGCGAAGCATCAATTTCATTCTTTCCCAAGATTGGGCAACATGCTCATGATAAAGTTGTTTAAAATTCATAATATCGTTCCTAAGAGTGATACTCTTAGTGGGAGGAAAATACTTAGAGATAAAAGCATCTTTGCACTTGTTCCAAGAATCAATACTATTTTTAGGCAAAGACGAAAACCAAACTTTAGCATGATCTCTAAGTGAAAACAAAAATAACTTCAATTTGACAATATTGTTATCCGTATCTTTCTTCTTTTGCATATCACACAAATCAACAAAGTTGTTTAGATGAGTAGCGGCATCTTCACTAGGAAGGTCGGGGAATTGATCTTTCATAACAAGATTCAGCAAAGCAGTATTGATTTCACAAGACTCAACACCATTAAGAGGAGCAATTGGAGTACTAAGGAAATCATTATTATTGGTATTCGAGAAATCACACAATTTGGTATTATCTTGCGCCATGGCAACAAGTAATCCAACACACAAGCAAACAGAAAAAGGCAAGAGAAAAGAGAGGAGGATATTGGGAAAGAGATGGCGAATAAAACGGCAAGGGTGAAGTGGGGGAGAGGAAAACGTGGCAAATAATGTAAATGCGAGGGAGATGGGTTTGTGATGGGTGGTATGTCTTGAGTTGAGCGAAGACCTCCCAGGCAACGGTGCCCGAAATCCTTCTTGCTATGTCTTGAGGTTGCGTTAGTTTTCCTCGAAGAGGAGAGGGTGATGCAGCGATAGTAGCGTAAGTATTTCCCTCAGTTTTTGAGAACCAAGGTATCAATCCAGTAGGAGGCTCCTAAAAAGTCCCACGCACCTAGACAAACAAACAAAGAACTCGCAACCAACGCAATAAAGGGGTTGTCAATCCCTTCACAGCCACTTGCGAAAGTGAGATCTAATAAAGATAGTAAGATAAGATAAATATATTTTTGGTATTTCATAATATAGATGCAAAAAGTAAAAGATGCAAATAAAAGTAGATTGAAAGCAAATATGATAAGATATAGGCCCGGGGGCCATAGGTTTCACTAGCGGCTTCTCTCAAGATAGCATAAGTATTACGGTGGGTGAACAAATTACTGTCGAGCAATTGGTAGAAAAGCGCATAGTTATGAGATTATCTAGGCATGATCATCTATATAGGCATCACGTCCATAACAAGTAGACCGACTCCTGCCTACATCTACTACTATTACTCCACAGATCGACCTACTCCTGCCAGCAAGTATTAAGTTCATAAGAACAGGGTAACGGATTAAGCAAGATGACATGAAGTAGAGGGATAAACTCAAGCAATATGATATAAACCCCATCATGTTATCCTCGATGGAAACAATACAATACGTGCCTTGCAACCCTTTCTGTCACTGGGTAAGGACACCGCAAGATTGAACCCAAAGCTAAGCACTTCTCCCATGGCAAGAAAGATCAATATACTAGGCCAAACCAAACTGATAATTCGAAGAGACTTGCAAAGATAACTCAATCATACATAAAAGAATTCAGAGAAGATCCAAATATTATTCATAGATAAACTTGATCAGAAACCCACAATTCATCGGATCTCGACAAACACACCGCAAAAAGAGTTTACATCAAATAGATCTCCACAAGAAAGGGGGAGAACATTGTATTGAGATCCAAAAAGAGAGAAGATCGAAGCCATCTAGCTAATAACTATGGACCTGTAGGTCTGTGGTAAGCTACTCACAACTCATCGGAGGGGCAAGGATGTTGATGTAGAGGCCCTCCATGGTCGACTCCCCCTCTGGCAGAGTACCGGCGAAGGCTCCAAGATGAGATCTCGCGGATACAGAAGGTTATGGTGGTGGAAATTGTGTTTCGTCCGGCTCTTGGATGTTTTCGGGGTACGTAGGTATATATAGGAGGAAGAAGTACGTCGGTGGCTGCCCGAGGAGCCCACGAGACAGGGGCGCGCCATACAGGGGGGCGCGCCCTCCTATCTTGTGGGAGCCTCGGCAGCTTCTTGACTTGCACTCGAAGTCCTCTGGATCACGTTCGTTCCAAAAATCATGCTCCCGAAGGTTTCATTCCGTTTGGACTCTGTTTGATATTCCTTTTCTTCAAAATACTGAAATAGGCAAAAAAAAGCAATATGGGCTGGGCCTCCGGTTAGTAGGTTAGTCCCAAAAATGATATAAATGTGTAAAATAAAGCCCATAAACATCCAAATGGGGTAATATAATAGCATGGAACAATCAAAAATTATAGATACATTGTAGAGGTATCAAGAGACTGCGTGTCAACGTCACCTCCCGAACCAGAACCCCCTGACAGGATATCTTCCCCTGCTTAGAAGCTTCTCTCTTCAAGTCTTCGGAGGCGGTCTTCTTCTTCCCATGAGGAGATGGGATGTCAGTTTGCCCTTCCCTTCCACCTTCGGAAGCGGAAGTTCCAATCTCCCTGGACAAAGTGCATGGCGTGCCTCTAGAATGGAGGCCACCTTGGGCCTCGTCGCTCTCCTCTTTGTCTTCCCTTACCGGAACTTGGTAGGGTGTCGGAGCCTGCATCCTTGTTAACACCGGATCGGCTGAGTCTTCAGGAAGAGAGGTCGAACACCTAATTCTCTCTGCCTTCTTTATCCAGCCCTAGTCGAGTATGATTTTCTCAGTATATTGTTATGAGGAATTTGACTAAACGGTGTTCGGAAGTCGAGTACTTACCGAGGTATCCGGATGGTTGCAGTCAAGGCCGATGTCCTCTGTAGTACCCGACCATTGTTTTTGCGTCCCAAAGAATGATTTCCACATTCCTCTAAGCGTCATGTCAGAGAGGTGCTGAAGGGTTCGTGGTCCTTCCGAATTAAATTCCCACATGCGGAGAGGTCATCGCTGGCACGGTAGGACCCGCTGGACCAGCATTACTTGGATTACGATGATGGGACCGGTGTCCTTTTCAATGAGGCTCCAAATGCGGCTTTGCAGCGTCTACACTTCACCGACGGATCCCCAGTCCAGCCCCTTATTAATCCATGATGCGAGCTGTAACGGAGGGCCAGATCGGAACGTAGGAGTAGCTGCCCACCTGGTACCACAGGGTTCGGTGATGTAGAATCACTCCCGCTATCACAGGTCGGAAGTTTCTATGAAGGAGCCCTTTGGCCAAGTAGTATTGGCTAGCTTGCTCACCGCAGCACCACCGCACTCCGCCTGTTTCCCATTGACTACCTTCGGCTTCACATTAAAGGTCTTGAGCCACAAGCCAAAGTTTGCGGGAATACGGAGGAAGGCTTTGCACAAGATAATAAATGACGAGATGTGAAGAAAAGAATCCGGGGCTAGATCATGAAAATCTAACCCGTAATAGAACATGAGCTCTCGGACAAAGGGATGAAGAGAGAATCCTAGCCCTCGGAGGAAGTGGGAGATGAATACAACTCTCTCATTGGATCTAGGAGTAGGAATAGCCTGCCCTTGAGCAGGAAGCCTGTGGAGGATTTCCGCAGTCAGGTATCTTGCCTCCTGGAGCTCCACGATATACTCCTCTGAGATAGAGGAGGCCACCCACCGGCATTGAAGGTTGAGACCGGACATGATGGGAAGTGCGAAGTGATTTTATTGAACTTTGGGTGCTGGAACTCGAGGTGGGAGAGGTTGAAAAGGCTGGGAGTAAAGGAAGAAGGACGAGTCTCTGCTCCTTTATAAAGGAAATGAATATCAAACATCCCTCCTAGGCCTTAAAACATGCCTATTCCCAAGGAATCATGCCAACGGAACAGTTGGGTTACCCATGCCCGTATTGATGAGAATCTCGCAATAAGGGGACACGATCTCTGCTTTGACAAGATGTGCCAATGAAACCGCACCTCGAAATATGGAGCAGCAGGCTAAAAATGGTTCGAATAATGGCCGGGCGGTGACATGATGTCATGATACAAAAAGTTGTCAGCGGATTGGACTCGTGGAATATTATACTCTCTACGGTTGTGTGTGGAACTTTTTTTTGCAGAGCCGGGCATGATTCTTGGGTTCAAAGACTATTTTGGAGTATTCGGAGAAGGAACCCGACTTGCAATGCCGAAGACAATCTGCGCGCTGGACACATCAACATTGAAGCCTGGTTCAGGGGCTACCGAGGGAGTCCTGGATTAAGGGGCCCTCGGATGGCCGGACTATTAACATGGGCCGAACTGTTGGGCTATGAAGATACAAGACAGAAGACTTCTTCCCGTGCTGGATGGGACTCTCCTTTGCGTGGATAGCAAGCTTGCTGATTCGTATATGTAGATTCCTTTCTCTGTAACCAACTTTGTACAACCCTAGTCCCCTCCGGTGTCTATATAAACCGGAGGGTTTAGTCCATAGCGGAACGTCGTCATCATACAGGCTAGACTTCTAGGGTTTTAGCCATTACGATCTCGTGGTAGATCAACTCTTGTAATACTCGTATTCATCAAGATCAATCAAGCAGGAAGTAGGGTATTACCTCCATAGAGAGGGCCCGAACCTGGGTAAATATTGTGTCCCCCGCCTCCTGTTACCATTAGCCTTAGACGCATAGTTCGGGACCCCTACCCAAGATCCGCCAGTTTTGACACCGACACCCAACGAAGTGAGTGAATCGGTCCCACCGAGTTTTCCTGACAAACCCTCTGTGTACCTATTTGTTGAAATTGGTCCCACCGAGTTTATGCGATCGGTCACTGTCGGGGGTTGGGTGCGACATATGCCAAAGGATGGCTTATCATGGTGGGAGCGAGTAGAACGTCTTCGGTGCCTGGAAGCGGGATAAGGCGTAGACATGAACGCCGGCGCACATTACCCAGGTTCGGGGCTCTCCTAGGAGATAACACCCCTAGTCCTGCTCTGCGGGGTCTCCGCATGATCACTAAGGCACAAGTGATACAATGGTGCTCCTTGAGCTGTGTGCTAGAGGTAGAAGGAGGCAGGGCTAGCTTTCTTATTCCTCTAGGGTAGTGGCTAGTTCTGATGGGGTGGGAAACCTTTGCATGGGTGCCCTGGGGGGTTTATATAGGCCTACCCCCTAGGGGTACAATGGTAATCTGGCCGGGAGCGGGGCCCGGCTGTCAGTGTCTCTGGTCGCCGGCTTCTTCGCCGGCTGCTGGGCCCACTGCCTGGTGGGCCTCGCCGACTGGTCTGGTACGGAGCCGACAGGCCGCTCCCGCCGCTGGCGGGTCTGGTTGGTGGCTGATCACTGTAGCCGTGTTGCTAATGACGCAGGCTTGGTCAGCGGGGTGTGGCTATAGTCCCGCTGTCCGGTGGGAGATCGCTGTAGCCACACCATGTCTTATCTGATTGATGGTGCACGGGTCCCGAGGGAGGAAATGGCAGCCTGCCGGAGGCCGGCCTTCCTCAGGTCCGACTGGTCTGTCTTCCGCCGTCTTCCGGGCTCTCGCTACTTGGTAGGGCCCGCTACCTGCAGGCCGTACCGACAGGTCTTCATGGAAAACAGGACTCCGCTTGTCAAGAGTGACGTCAAGGGTGGAGTGGCTACAGAGATGCACCATGCGGAGATCTCCGCCTGTACGGGACACTGTAGCCATGCCAAGCCCAAGATTCGGGGGTGAGGGACTACGCTGTAACCTAACCCTGCCTTGTCCTCTTGATTAGGGCGCAGACTCTGAGGGCGCTGGGTGGCTGCCTGCTAGGCGTCGGCCTCTCCGGAGGCCGTCTGCTAGGAGCCGGCCAGTCTTGGTGCCGTCTACTGGTGCTTGGCCATCTTCGGGCAGTCGACCGTTAAGCGAGCCGGCCACCGGAAGGCGGCGCTTCAGTATGAAGTTTCATGGGGCGAAGCCAGCCCAAAGTCTTGAAAGGCTCGGGAGCTCGGGTGAGGCTACCTGTGGCCCATTACTCTGACAGTAGTCCCCGAAGCTAGTGAGGCATTGCGGCCGATGGGTCGTGAAGTCTCAGTAGCTTCCCCTCTCACCGAGCTCTGAGAGAATGCTTGATCCGCCTTGTGAAGCGCCGACTGCTGGAGTTGGTTTAACAAGGCGAGATCATCTTCCAATTTCGAAGATCAAGGCGGGAAACAGGTGGCGTGCCTGCTAAGCTTCCCAGGCCCGCCGCCCGCCTCAAGCACCCCATGCGGCGCACGTCAGCCCGGCCAGCCTACCATCCCACGCTCCTGATGGGACATGACAGTGGGTCGGGCCCGCCACTACCGGGCCTCGGCATACGGGCGGATCCGCTGCGACCGGGGCGGGCGGTTGCGATTCCCGTGGGCAGGATGGCGCAGTAACTTCACGCAGTAATCGGGGGGTCATGGGGTCATGGGCGTAGTTAATCCCACGATCCCATGCCCCGCCCCCTCGGCTTCGCAGCCCGAGGGCTATAAGTAGGGGGAGGCAGGGGAGCAGTAGAGCACACGCGCCCTCCTCCCCACACTCTCTTCCTCCTCTCTCTCTCTACCGTTGCTGCTGCTGCTTAGTGCTCGCCGTAGCGCCGCCGCAGTTTGCCGCCATTGCGCTTATCCTCCCGTCGCAGCTCCGCTCGAGGCCATGGCGCAGGAGAAGGGCGGCGATTGGGACGGCTTGACAGTGATCGAGGATCACCTCACCTTCCTCCGGAACACGCACCGGATGCCTAGCACAGCGTTCGTCAAGGTGCGGGTGCCGCCGTCGGAGGAGATCTCGCCGGCAGCACAGGGGGATGAGCGGGTCGTCTTCCGCTCGCACTTCCTCCGTGGCTTCGGCCTCCCGGTGAGCGGCTTTCTCTGCTCGTTCATGGACTTCAACCACCTCCAGCCGCATCACATGACGCCCAACACCGTGACGCAGCTCTCCGCCTTCGTCACATCGTGCGAGGGCTACCTCGGCATCCTCCCCACCGTCGAGCTGTGGGGAGCTTTCTTCTACGGCAAGCTGGGCACCTCCACCAAGGAAAGGGCGGCCGAGTGCGGCGGCTTCGTCGCCGTGCCGGCAAAGAGGAACGCCTTCCGGGTCATCAAGCTGTCACAGTCGGTGAAATTGTGGCAGCAATCTTACTTCTACATCGAGAACGTCGACCCGACAGTCGACTTCATCAACCTGCCGGCCTACGAGGCCGGCCCCCCTGTCGGGCTTTGGCCCAACTGGGGCTACAAGCCGAAGCAAGTGTTGCGGACACAGCTGCCGCCATCGGCCGGCTTCGAGTGCTCCAGGAGTTGGAGGGTCTCGTGGCGTCCGACCTGCTCATCGTCTTTGTGAAGCGTTGGGTTCTCCCGCTTCAAGGCCGCCCTCATCTGATCTGTCAGATGAGCGGGCATCATGATCCGACCAGGATGTGCACCAAGGAGATGCCGACTGCTGAGGTAGCGAGGATGGTGAACGAGATCTCCGACCTCAAGGTGTCGGAGGGAGCCTGGCGGTTCGGGAAGTGACCGTACTCCCGCGACAACCCGCCACCTTCCGTAAGTCTCTTGGTTTCTTCTTTTTGGCTCTGGCTTTAGTCTTGTTCCTGGTATGAAACAATTTCTTCTTCGGAGCACAGATTTGTATGTCTGCGGCGGCCGCTGTTGTGGGGCCGGGTGGTGACTACCAGCCGGACCGGGAGGTGAGCGACGAGGACGACTGAGGGAGTCCTGGATTAGGGGGTATCCGGACAGCCGGACTGTATACATCGTCCGGACTATTGAAGCGTGAAGATACAAGAGTCAAGACTCCGTTCCGTGTCCGGATGGGACTCTCCTTTGCATGGAAGACAAGCTTGGCAATCCGGATACTTTTTTCCTTCCTTGTAACCGACTCCATGTAAACCCTAGCCCTCTCCGGTGTCTATATAAATCGGAGAGGTTGGTCCTTAGAAGGTCGATCACAATTACAATCATAATCATCATAGGCTAGCTCCTAGGGTTTAGCCTCTACGATCTCGTGGTAGATCTACTCTTGTACTACTCATATCTTCAATATTAATCAAGCAGAAGTAGGGTTTTACCTCCATCGAGAGGGCCTGAACCTGGGTAAACATTGTGTCCCTTGCTTCCTGTTACCATCAGCCTATGACGCACAGATCGGGACCCCCTACCCGAGATCCACCGGTTTTGACACCGATATTGGTGCTTTCATTGAGAGTTCCTCTGTGTCGTCGCTGCAAGGCTCGATGGCTCCTTCAATCATCGTCAACGACACAGTCCAGGGCGAGACCTTTCTCCCAGGAGAGATCTTCATGTTCGACGGCTTCGCACTGCGGACCAATTCACTTGGCCATCTGGAGCAGATCGACAGCTACGCCCCTGGCCACCAGATCAGGTTCGAAAACTCGAATTACACGGCCGACGTTTTCGGAGAATTGATCTTCGACGGATTCGGGCCTGTGCCAGGAGCACCGGACAGTCGCGACGAGCACGGCTTAGACCTGCTGTCGGACAATGCTCGGGATATCACCCCTGCAGTAGCCCCGGACCTAAATCCGGAGCAGGCTGCATTGCCTAAGGACGGAGGGATGGACCCTGCCCCGCAGGCCGCACACTCATCGGCGGTGGAGCCGAACACAGGCCTCACCTCTGTGGAAGCCTGTGACTCCGGACCCCCGGACTCGTATCCGGTTGTTGGTTCAAGTCCGCGCACTCTTGAGCCAGTTGAGCCAGGTTGGGCTCCGGTGATGGAGTTTACCGCTGTAGATATCTTCCAGCACTCGCTGTTTGGCGACATGCTGAACTCATTAAAGTCTCTCTCTTTGTCAGGAGGCTCTTGGCCGAACTATGTCCGGCTCGAGTGGGAAGTAGGCGACGGAGGAATTCGCTGCCCACCCACCACCCACTTCATTGCCACGGTCGATGACATAACCGACGTGCTTGACTTAGACTCTGAAGACATCGACGGTACTGACGACGATGCAGGAGAAGTACATGAACCACCACTTACAGGGCGGTGGACAACCACATCCTCATACGATATATATATATATATGGTGGACACTCCGAAGGAAACCAATGGCGATGAGGCAACGGAGGATAACCCCTCAGGGAGAAAAATAAAGCATGGGCGTTGTCGGCGCCGCTCCAAGCCACGCCACAGCGATACCGTCCCAGGAGATGAAAACAATCCGAAGGGCACTAAAGATGAATACAACCCTGATCAGCCTACCTTCAAGCAGGCCAGACTGGCCACGGTGGTATACTTGGAGAGGGACAACTATACACCCCCCTCCGAGGATGAGGTAAGCCTCGGCAATGATGAATTTGGCGTGCCTGAAGATCCAGTGGAACAAGTTCGCTTCAAGCGACGGCTCATGGCCACGGCAAGGAGCCTGCAAAGGAAGCAAGAGCAGCTTAGAGCTGACCAAGATTTGCTCGTGGATAGGTGGACCAAGATCCTGGCCACCGAAAAATACGGACTCGACCGCCCCGACAAAGGGCACACGCGGCACAACTGGCTACCTCAACCCAAGAAGGAGAACCCAAGGCACACACCCCAACGTCAACACATCACTACGGTCCAAGACAATAAGAAGGCTACACGAAGAGGCATCCTCAAGCCTCGGCGTAATGGTCATAAACGTCAAGTCAGGGAAGCTGGTGCCAATTCCAGCAACTCCAAGCCCGGTCAACGGACAAAGAACAACTCAAGCCTATCCGGCCCGAGCCACATACTCGATCAACCATGTGAAATTCACGGTACTCCTAGAAGGATGGCAAAGCATACCAATAGAGAATGCCGGATCCTCAAAACAAAGCGGTCGGTCGTGTGCCGAAAATAATGAGGGGAGGCGTCTAGTCAAAAGACCCCCCCAGAGCATAAAAGTACGGCTGATCGCCCCCGATCACACCAACCATAGCAATTCAATTGCCGTACCCCTATACCTAGTAGTCCGGGGGCTCCATAACACATAAAGCCCCCGCGGGTATGAAAGCACAAATAACATCTTCTAAAAGATGCCAGGTGCAAACTCCAAGTTTATTGGCCCACCACTCTAATGGTTGTCTTCGGATCACCAAAAAATGCCACACCAAAGAATAATTCTTCGGCACCTTCCCCTCATACAGTAATTTACCGTATGCTAACGGGATGAACCACGTTGACTAGATTCCACATGGTAAACCATTAGGCCAACACCGTGTGATATAATCACACTTATAGGCAAGGCCGAATCCTGCCCTTAGAGCGGAAACCATACAGCAGCCGGAGCAACGAGTCATGCATGCCTATCAAAATTTTGATACGACAACAGACTATCTGGACACCCACTGAGGAGTCCGCGCTACTTCATGGTATAACGGTTGGGTTAACCAGGATCCGATCAGGAATCCTCGGATCAACCGCAGGAGGACGTTCAGCTTTCTCCAAGCATAATCAGAAATCGTACTCATATGCATAGACATATCATCCTACTACAATGCGTAGGCTTAAATAACACTTACCGGCCGTCGTTTATCATCAGCGCCTCTTTGCCAAAATTGGGAGCCATGCCTCGTGTTACGCCCGATTATGCCGGGGGCTTCACAATACGGCAATAAAGTCCGACCACCTTTTCGGTCGCTCGGCACCCCGAACTTATAGCACTATATGCATCAGCTCCGAATCATGTCTTGGGTCATTGGTTGGGTTTGCTTGGCTCCCATGTTTTGGTACCTTACGTTCCGTTCCATCGACTAAGGTAGCGCTGGAAGAACTACTGTGATTGTGTCCCGGTTCTGCCGGACGAGCACCTCGGTAGAGAAAGCCGAAAACCGACTGTCATGATACAGCGAGAGCTGGTCAGCTGTTCGAGAGGTTGTAAAATCCTTAAAGATTTATTCCGCATAACGCCATTATAAATGCAGAGTGCGACGGATCGGTCTTCTGATCAGGCGCCAATAGAGCCCCTAGTTCGGCCTCCCGAACACTAGGGGCTGCACCGACCATACTCGAATTCCTATAGCTAAGTGAGAGTGGTAAAACCCTATAGTCTGATTGCCTGGTTCGTGGTGAGAAAACACCTCCTTAAAAGGACCCAACCATGGGATAAAGAGTGTTCAGATATGTCTCGAACACCCCCGTATTTTTTGTGGGGGCAGAAGCCGACGACTGGCCAACTCTCAGGATTTACATACAATAAACAGCCGTACAGGAAGAACATATGTTCAAACAAAACAGGCAATATATAATAAAAGTGCCCACATTCCGCTTCACGAGTCCGAAGTAACTGCATGGAATTGGCTTCGCGGGCCACAGCCGTACAACCAAGTCCTTCATGGCTAGTTCGGCCGCCTGGTGCAGTTCGACCAGCTGCTTCAGCTGATCGATAAAAGGCACCGGATAGTTCGGCGCCAAATACTGCGACCAGAAGTTCCTCTCCGCAGACTTCTTCTCCTCGGTCCGGTAGAATTGGGCGGCATCTGATATGGTGCGAGGCAGATCCGCAAACGCCCCTGTAAAAACAAGAATTCACCTTGTCGCTTAGAGTTCTCCTCACTATCATGTAAAAATGGCCATGAATACAACAGGCCTTACCAACCGCAACTTTCTAGGCCTCCTGAATGTCCCGTGCAGCCCCTCGGGCTTCTTCCCGAGCATCGTCCGCGGCTTGGCGAGCTTGGGCGAGTTCGGATTCTTTCCCTACTAGACTCTGCTCCAAGCCCTCGCTTTTCTTCACAGCCTCCTGGAGCTCCCGCTCAGCTGTGATGACCCTGGCCTCGTGATTTTCATGAAGCGCCTGTTCGGCGGCAGCCTTCTCGTTGGCATCGGCCACAGCCTTCTTCAGTGCCTCATATTCAGCACTCGCTCCTAGGGCATACAACACAAATACTTTTCAATAGGTACAATTACTCATTCGTGCCTAATGCAAGACAATGTTTCGACATACCTTGCTTGTCCTCTAATTGCTTCTTCACACGGCCAAGTTCCTCCTCGGCCCGTTTCAGGCTCTGCTTCAGTTGGGACACTTCCGCATTCTAAGTGGCCGTCTTCTCCGCAGACGCCTGTTTTCACACAAAGGGGTATACGTCATTAACAAAGGTTCCCATGAAAATAGAGGATTTGATCCCCTGCCCGGCTCTCTCTTTCGCCGGACAGTGTATCAGGGCCTACTAGTCATATTATGATGATTCCTCAAAGGTTTCTTAGAAAACATACCTCAAAAGCCTTTATAAGGCCAAGGCAGGACTCATTCAGCCCGCTTTTGGCAGACTGAAGTTTTTCAACCACCGCACCCATGAGGGTCCGATGTTCATCAACGATAGATGTGTTCTTTAACGCTGTCAATAGACCGCCCGGCAGCTCCGCATGGACAGAGGTCGCCGGCGGAGTAGGCAAGCCTTCCCCCATCGAAGGTGCCTGCTCGCCCGATCCTGGAGCCTTAGAGGTCTCCAGGACCTCATCCGGCCACGGTCCGAACCCGAGATCTCCCCCACCGTCGACACGCTATGGGGCCACCGCCCCCATGTGTCCGGCACCAGAGACATGCCTCCCTTGGTCCGGGTCTCTTTGAGACGACACCTCGGTGTTGCGCCGGGACTTCGGGGAAGGAGCCTCCGGAGGCGTCACGCTCGCCACAGCATCTGAGCTCAGCGAATCCTCCGATGAGGACTGACCGGCATGAGACCTCGTCGGGCTGTATGAAATATGGCGACAGTTAAAATTACTGAACCCAAACGACCCTCGATGCATATGCGCGTTCGGATTTTGGATACTTATGATTTTTCTAGGGGCTGGGCCCTGGGATCCCACTCCGGGCTGTTGTCGGCAGCCGTGGTGGATGCCTCTGGATGGGAATGTCTCCCCCTCTTGGGCGATTCGGCCTCCAGGGACGGGGAAGCCGCCCTCTTCTTCCCACCTTCAGAGTGAGGCTCGTCCTCCTCTGCCTCCTCCTCTTCATCTTCGGAAGAAGGAGTGTCACTAGAGTCTTCGGATTTTGCGTCCGAAGCCTCGCGGCGACGGAGGCCACTCCGGGTCTTTTTGACCTTCTTGGAGACCTCTTTCTTTGCCACCTCGTAAGGCGTGGGGACCAGCATCTTCGTCAGAAGAGGCCCGGCCGGTTCCTCCGGCAGCGGGGCCGGACAATGTATTCGCTCCACCTTCTTTATCCATCCCAGGGGTCACGATGAAACACGATGAAAATGTCTCCCTCAGAACATGCCAACTGAAGCATGGATGGACAGAGCGTGGTTGTAACTTATCGAGCTTGCAGAATGGGATAATTGATACCCACGGTCCTCGGCGAAGCCCGACCACGATTTGCCGGACTTAAAGAGCACCTTCCAGATATCCTTGTGGGAGGAATCATAGAGCTCCCGAAGGGTTTGGTGCTCGGTTGGGTCGAACTCCCACAAAGTGCAGGCTCGACGCTGGCAAGGGAGAACCAGGCGGACTAGCATCACCTGGACCACGTCGACGAGTTTGACGTCCCTGTCAACCACGCTCTGAACACGCGTCTGGAGCAGTAACAGCTCATCGGACGAGGACCAGTTCGGGCTCTTCTTGGGCCAGGACGTGAGTCGCGGTGGGGCACCGGATCTGAACTCAGGAGCTGCAGCCCACTTTTTGCCGCGTGGTTCTGTGATATAGAACCACTGCTGCTGCCACTCCTTGACGGAGTCGTTGAAGGCACCCTTCGGCCAAACGGCCTTGGCCATCTTGTTCACCATGGCACCACCGCACTCGGCGTGTTCGCCACTCGCCACCTTGGGCTTCACATTGAAAATCTTCATCCACAGGCCGAAGTGAGGCGAAACCCGGAGAAAGGTCTCGCACACGACGATGAACTTTGAGATATTGAGGAAAGTATTGGTGGAAAGATCATGAAAATCAATCCCATAGTAATACATGACCCCACGAACAAATGGGTGAAGGGGAAACCCGAGCCCGCGAACAAAATGGGGAAGGAACACGACTCTCTCATGAGGCTCCGGAGTAGGGACGACATGTCCCGCCGGTGGGAGACGGTGGCCGATCTTCTTGGCCAGATACCCGGCTTCCCGGAGCTTCTTGATATCCTTCTCCTGGACGGTAGAGGCCATCCATCTGCCTCCTGCTCCGGATCCGGACATCATTGGAAAACCTCTCTTCGACGGAAAAGGAGAATGCCTGGGCGTTAGGGCTCGAACAGAGGGGAATAGGCTAGCGGAAGGAGGAGGCGTGGGTAAAGAGGAAGAAACCTTAGCTCTTTATAGAGACGGCAAAAGCTTTTGGCGCCTCCCCACTTGCCTGGTGGAACCCGCTCGCTCCCCACTCGCCGCGATTAGCGGTGCGGTTGGACTATCCATACCCATATTGATGAGAATCCCATAATAAGGGGACACGATCTCTGCTATGGCTAGACTGCAGAGGAAACCGCCTCGCGATGTGCGATGTGGCTGGTTATGGGAAACGGTTCGAATAATGACCCGACCGTAATTACATGTCACGTGGTCAGCAGATCACATTTGTGAAATATCATTTTCCCTATGATGATATGTGAAGATCGTCTCGCAGATCCGGACACGGTCTAAGTGTTCGATAATTACTTTGGAGTATTCGGAGAAGGAACCCGCCTTGCAATGCCGAAGGCAAGACTGCACGCCGGACTCATCGTCATTGAAGCCTGGTTCAGGAGCTACTGAGGGAGTCCTGGATTAGGGGGTATCCAGATAGCCGGACTGTATACATCATCCGGACTATTGAAGCGTGAAGATACAAGACTCAAGACTCCGTTCCGTGTCTGGATGGGACTCTCCTTTGCATGGAAGACAAGCTTGGCGATCCGGATATTGTGTTTCATTCCTTGTAACGACTCCATGTAAACCCTAGCCCTCTCTGGTGTCTATATAAACCGGAGAGGTTGGTCCTGAGACGGCCGATCACAATTACAATCATAATCATGATAGGCTAGCTCCTACGGTTTAGCCTCTATGATATCGTGGTAGATCTACTCTTGTACTACTCATATCTTCAATATCAATCAAGCAGGAACTAGGGTTTTACCTCCATCGAGAGGGCCCGAACCTGGGTAAACATTGTGTCCCTTGCTTCCTGTTACCATCAACCTAAGACGCATAGATCGGGACCCCCTACCCGAGATCCGCCGGTTTTGACACCGACAACGATCCCGACTTGGGGGCGGCCGCCTTGGAGGACGACGCAGCAGGCGGCTCTAAAGAGGGCGGCTGCATGGATCTACCGGGCCGTCCGCTCGAGGCGGCAAGCGCATGTGGAAGCAGGGCGCCACCCTGTTCGGCAGCGCACCGAAGAAGCCCAAAAACCCGGCCACGGCAACCAGGCGGAAAGAGGCCGCGGCAAAGGTGGCCAAGTTCCAGAGGAAACCGAAGGTGCCTCCCATGGTGTCAGCGTAAGAATTCTTCTTACGCTTCCAATTTTTTGCCGATCTGGCATAGAAAACTTCTTTATCTTGCTTTCTTATCTCAGGGCCCCGCTCATCCTCGAGAAGTCGGTCGCCGCCTTGGTCATCAGGTCGGCGGAGGCCTCCACCACCACCCGGCAAATCTTTCCGGCCGCCGACCTCTGGGAGGCGCAGGAGCAAACATGCGGGAGGTGTGCGAGGAACAGGAGGCCGACCGCCTGGCGAAGGCGGAGGCTGACAAGGCGGCGGCGTCTGCGGCGAGGAAGCTGGCGCAGGCGGAGGCTGATGCCGCAGTGAAGGAGCAGCTTGCAGAGGCCGCGTGCCGCTAGGAGCCGCTGCTCGTGACTCCACTGAACACCGCGCCGCCTCCACCAGAGTTTTTGGCGACAACTGGGGGAGCCGGCGATGAGTAGCCGGTCATGGAGAGGGAGGGCGGCGACGTGTCCATGCCGGACATCATCGTGCCACCGCCACCGCCGACCGGCGGAGCGCAAGATGGGCAGCCGGCCGCCCCGTAGGTGCCTCCAGCCGGGAATGAGGTGGTGACGAACCTAACTCTTGAGGTCCGCGGCCGTTGGAGGCTGGTGCCGTGAGTTTGTCGGTCCCCGACACTGAGGCGACCAGCGCCGCGCCCGCCGCCTGGGTACGCGGAGGCGGGACAGGGGCCTTGAACCAGGTGGCCCTCGACGTCCAGGCCAAGCTTCGGGCTGAAGCCGAAGCCCTCAAGCGATGCAACCAGGTGTTCCTGGATTCGCGGGAAGCCATCCGAGTAAGTTTCCTATTTCTCTTTTATTTTTGGTCTTCTTGCTTCCTTCAAGGGGGTGCGCCAGCGCACCCACTTGGTGTAGTCCCCAAGTTCCGGGCCGGCTGCTGAGCACGTGGTCCGGAACTTTATCTTGCAAGCGTCGAGTGCTAACTTCATCTGACATCCCTCTTTCAGGATTATCACAACCTTCGCGCGGCCACCTTCAACTCCGGGGTCCGGGAACTGGAGAAGTAGACCGCCCACTTATCTAAGAGCCGGAGTAAGTTTTGAATTCCTTCCTTCGTGGGGGCGCGCTGGCGCACCCGCGGGCTGTAGTCCCCAAGATTCGGGCCGACTGCTGAGCAGTCGGGACGGATCTTTCCAGTGACTTTATTTCTGTTGATAACTTTTTTCTCTGTGGGGGCGCGATAGCGCACCCGCAGGCTGTAGTCCCCGAGATTCGGGCCGACTGCTGAGTAGTCGGGCCGGATCTCCCCGGCAACTATGTCCTTCTTTGTTGATTGATTGACGTTCTTTCCTTCCCCCCTTTTTGCAGAGGCCAACGCTGCCTTGCAGCAGCAGTTGGGCGAAGCCAACACCACACTGTGCGGCAAGGAGGCGGAGTGCAACAAACTGGCCGAGGAGCGTGACCGACTGGTCACTCAGCTCGCGGAGCAGTCGGAGGCCCTCAAGACGGCTCAGAGGGAGGCGAATACGAAGGAGACCAACCTCCTTGCTGAGTTCGAGGCCGAGCGCTCCGCCTGGGCCGACAAAGAGGCGCAGATGACTGCCTGCTTCAGCAGCATTGCGGACTTGGTTGACGGTAAGCCTCTTCTTCTTTTCTTTCTTGCTTTGAGTCGCCGTCCCTTATTTAGGCTGACTGCTGGCTTCTGACCTTTGGATTTTCTTGCCCCTCATTCAAAAAGATTTCTTCCCAGGCCACTCCGTCGCCGCGAACCAGATCATCGAGGCCCAACGCTAGGAGGAGAGGGCGGAAGGCGTGCAGATTGCCACCGACGCCCCCCGGACCCTCAACAAGCAGCTCCTCAACATCCAGGCCTGCCTTCGGCCTGCCCATCAGATGTTGTGCCACCTTCAGCGCGTCGGGGCTCAGGCGATCTCCGCCCTCTGTCCAGGCGTGCAGGCTCCGCGCACTCCCAGTCGGACTGACGACTGGCTCGAGGTGGCGGCCGGCCGCCTGGAGGCCTGGAAGGGATCTGCGGCCCGAGCTGGGGCGCGCCAGGCCCTGGAGTTCGTCAAGGCATGGTACCCTGGGCTGGATCTAGCCCAACTGACCACTTTTTGACTGGAGGCGTAGGAGGAGCTGGCGGCGGTGGAGGCCTACCTTGTCAGCAGGGCAGCGGCGATCGCTAACTATACTGACACTAGTGTCTTTATCCCGGAAGTGGTTGAAGAGGGCGCCAAAGCGCTGCTGGAGTGGCTCGGGCTGAACCAGGAGGACAGTGAGGACTCGGCTGAGGTGATCGACTCCAACGATGAAGGGGAGGAGGAGGAGGAGGAGGAGGAAAACGAGGAGGACGCGCCGGAGGTCGGAGCGGATGGCCAGCCTCAACCTGACCGGGCCTCGAGCAACGACCCACACTCCAATGCGCCGGCTGTTGCTGGAGATGGCCAGGCGAAGATCGACCAGCCGCCTGTTCCACTGACGAACGCAGCCGACTCTGCCGTCCAGCCGTCCACTGGCCCAACTGGTGCCACCAACCCTGCCGTCCAGCCGGATCCCTCTGCTGCACCAACTGGCACCGCCGACTCCACAGTCCAGCCGGATCATTCTGCTGCACCAACCGGCACCGCCAACCCCATCGTCCAGCTGGAGCCTTCTGCTGCCCCTTAGGATGTTATCTTTTCGTTTTTCTGCTCACTAGTTGGACAAACTTTGATTAAATTTGCACAATTCCACCCGCGGAGTGTATATCAAACTCTGTTGAATGCTGGCCAGTGGGCCATTATCTATGTAAATATTTTTGTCGTAATTCATGCTTTGCTTTGCCGGCTCCTGACTTTTCTTTGCTTACGCTCCTTGCTTTTTTCCTTTGCCGCCCTCCCTTGGCTATCCTCTTGCCAGCCAAACAGCCGCTCTGCGGACTGCAGCTGGGTCGAGTACTTAGCTATTTGTGGGAGGGCAAGTACTTAGCCATTTGGACTGTCGGCAAGGCAAGCAGAAGCAGTCCGAAAAGGTGGGATACCTGCCTCGGGTATATGCGTACTTTCCTAGCCATTTTCATGTGGGCATTGTTTTGCAACCCCTGCCCGCCTTACAGCCGCTCTACGAGCTGCAGCTTCTGACAGGGGAAGTTTTTGGTGCCGACACACTACTTGTCCAGCTGCAGGAGGCGGCATATAGCAGAAGGCGGCGAGCCTCCGGGCCGACTAGTTGAACCCTGTGCCAGGCGGAATAATAAAACAACACACACTCATAGGCATAATACCTATCATATAGATAAAAGAGGGTAGTACCCGAGCTCTTCTCGGGGGACCTGGAGTCTTCGTACTTAATACAAAAGGTAGCGTGATACATATTGCTTTCAACTGTAAAATCTTCGGAGGAGGTTTGCGTTTCATGGCCTCTCCATCTCCTTGCCTGAGTCATCCCTTTTGCGTGCTTTGGGCTTCTGACCGTCGATCAGGTAGTAGGAGCCGTTGCCCAGTACCTTACTGATGATGAAAGGTCCTTCCCAAGGTGCCGAGAGCTTGTGCTGGCCGGCTGTTCGCTGAATCAGCCAGAGCACAAGGTCTCCCTCTTGGAAGGATCTTGGCTTCACCTTGCGGTTGTAGTATCGGCACAGGCTCTGCTGGTAGATGACGGACCGGCTGTGCGCCAGCAGCCGGCCCTCTTCCAGCAAGTCGACGTCGTCTTCTCATGCCTCCTTGGCGTCCGCCTCGGTGTACATGGTGACTCGCGGGGAGTCAAACTCTATGTCTGTTGGGATGATGGCTTCAGGGCCATAGACGAGGAAGAAGGGCGTGAAGCCGGTCGACTTGTTCGGAGTTGTGCGCAGGCTTCAGAGGATGGTCGTTAGCTCATCGAGCCAGCAGCCGGCCGAACGCTCTAGAGGCTCGACCAGTCGGGGCTTGCTGCCGGATAGAATGAGGCTATTTGCTCGCTCTACTTGGCCGTTTGACTGCGGATGGGCAACAGACGCTAAGTCCAGTCGGATGCCCTGCGTCATGTAGAAATGATCCAAGGCTCCTTTGGCGAAGTTTGTGCCGTTGTCGGTGATGATGCTATGAGGTATGCTGTACCGAGTGGTGATGTCGGCGATGAAAGTCACCGCAGTCGGCCTGTTCAGCTTCTCGATTGGCTTTGCCTCTATCCACTTGGTGAACTTGTCCATAGCGACAAGCAGATGAGTCATGCCGCCACGATCCGTCTTGAATGGCCCCACCATGTCCATCCCCCAAACAGCAAAGGGCCAGGCAATGGGGATGGTCTTGAATGCAGAAGCTGGTAGTGGCTTGGAGTGGAACTTCAGACACCCTTTGCACTTCTGGACCAACTCTTTGGCGTCTTCTAGAGCAGTCGGCCAGAAGAAACCATGGCAGAAAGCTTTGGCAACAAGTGATCTTGAAGCCGCGTGGTGACCACATTTGCCTTGGTGGATATCTTTGAGGATTGCTTGACCCTGGTCCAGCTCCACGCAGCGCTGGTACACACTAGTGACACTGCACTGTACCAGTTCTTTGTTGACTATGGTGTAAGCTACTGCCCGCCGTTGCACTTGTCAGGCTAGAATCTCATCAGTTGGCAGCTCTTTGTTCACCAGAAAGTTGAGGATGGGTTGAGCCCATGAAGGTGCTGCTATTTCTTCAACTGCCACGACTGCAACTTGTACAAGGGCGGTTGGGCCGGGAGGCAGCGGGTTGGAGTTGGCTGTCGCATGCTGAGTTGAGGAAGTCCCCGGGCCGACTGCTGCAGTCCCCGAGCCGTGTTCTGAAGTCCCCGGGCCGGGTGTGACAGCTGCAGTCCCCGGGCCGCCTGTCGAAGTCCCCGCGCCGGCTTCTGGGGCCCTCAAGTCGGATCCGACTGCTTCAGGAGGGGCCGACACGAAGATGGAGTTGGACTCTGGTGATGGATTGACAGACGGATTAAGGAGGCGCTGTAGGGCGACGCCGGCTGGTATGGCTTGCCGGGTGGAGCCAATCTGTGCCAAGGCATCTGCTTGCTCGTTGTCATTTCTTGGCACATGGAGGAACTCGCACCCGTCAAAATATCCACTGAGTTGTTGTACGAGGAAGCAGTAGCTTGCCATATTTGCATCCTTGGCGTCCCAGTTGCCTGACGACTGCTGGACCACCAAGTCGGAGTCACCATAGCACAGGATCCGGCGAATGCCTAGTTCCTTGGCAAGCCGAAGCCCGTGTATGAGTGCCTCGTACTCAGCTACGTTCTTGGAGGCGGCAAAGTGGATTTTCAGCACATATCTGAGCTTGTCGCCTTTGGGAGAGGTGAGGACGATGCCGGCTCCTAGACCGGTGCGCATTTTTGAACCATTGAAGTGCATCCGCCAATGGGTAGAGTCTGGCACTGGCGGCAAGTACTGGGTCTCGGCCCAGTCGACAAGGAAGTTGGCCAGTGCTTGTGACTTGATGGCGGTGTGAGGCTGGTAGTAGATGGTGTAGGGGGCCAGGTCAATAGCCCACTTGGCCACTCGGCCTGAGGCGTCTCGGCTTCCAATGATCTCAGCAAGCGGAGCAGTGCAAACAACAGTAATTGGGTGCTCTTGGAAATAGGGCTTCAGCTTCTTGGCCGCAATGTGCACGCCATAACACATCTTCTGATAGTGTGGGTAGTTTTGCTTGGAGGCGGATAGTACTTCACTCAAATAATATACCAGCCTCTGGATCGGCAATGCTCTGCCCTCCTCCTTGCGTTCCACCATTATGACTGTGCTGACCACCCGACTGGTGGCGGCAATGTAGAGGAGCATGGGCTGTTTATCACCCGACCTACGAAGTTTGGTAGTGACTTGATCCGAAGTTTCATGATCAATATCATCAGCTTCCACTTCAATTGGTGTAGGCGCCACAGGAACAACTTCCCGTGCCCTGCTACACACTAGTTGTAGTGACAGTTCAATAACCATATCAAGTCTCCACCATCCCCCCACTCAATTTTCCGAGACAAACTTTTCCTCGAGAAAGGACCCGATTCAAGAAACAATCCCTATTGCTTTCGGGTCTGAATTAGGAGGTATACCCAACTGTTTTGGGTGTCCTATGAAGATGCATTTTATCCGCTTTGGGTTCAAGCTTATCAACCTGAAACTTTTTCACATAAGCGTCGCAGCCCCAAACTTTTAAGGAACGACAACTTAGGTTTCTCCAAACCATAGTTCAAACGGTGTCGTCTCATAGGAATTACGTGGTGCCCTATTAAAGTGAGTGCGGTTGTCTCTAATGCCTAACCCATGAACGATAGTGGTAATTCGATAAGAGACATCATGGTACGCACCATATCCAATAGGGTGCAACTATGATGTTCGGACACACCATCACACTATGGTGTTCCAGGCGGTATTAATTGTGAAAGAATTTCCACACTATCTTAATTGCGTGCCAAAGCTCGTAACTCAGATACTCATCTCTATGATCATATCATAGACATTTTATCCTCTTGTCACGATGATCTTCAACTTCACTCTAAAATTATCTGAACCATTCAATAATTCAGACTTGTGTTTCATGAAGTAAATATACTCAGTATCTACTCAAATCATCCATGAAGTAAGAACATAACGATATCCACTGCGTGCCTCAGCACTCATTGAACTGCACACATCAAAATGTATTACTTCTAACAAGTTGCTTTCTTGTTCCATTTTACTGAAAACGAGGCTTTCAGTCATCTTGCCCATGTGGTATGATTTGCATGTCAAGTGATTCAAAATCAAGTGAGTCCAAATGGTCCATTTGCATGGAGTTTCTTCATGCATATAGACCAATAGACATGGTTCGCATGTCTCAAATTTTTCAAAAACGAGTGAGTCCAAAGATCCATCAACATGGAGCTTCTTCATGCGTTTTATACCAATATGACTTTCATGGCAGTGCCACAAGTAGGTGGTACTGTCATTACTATCTTATATCTTTTGGCATGAACATGTGTATCACTACGATCGAGATTCAATAAACCATTCATTTTAGGTGCAAGACCATTGAAGGTATTATTCAAATAAACAGAGTAACCATTATTCTCCTTAAATGAATAACCGTATTGCGATAGACATAATCCAATCATGTCTATGCTCAACGCAAACACCAAATAACAATTATTTAGGTTTAACACCAATCTCGATGGTAGAGGGAGCGTGCGATGCTTGATCACATCAAGCTTGGAAAACTTCCAACACATATCGCCAGCTCACCTTTAGCTAGTCTCCGTTTACTCCGCAGCCTTTTATTTCGAGTTACTAACACTTAGCAACCGAACCGGTATCTAATACCCTGGTGCTACTAGGAGTACTAGTAAAGTACACATTAACATAATGTATATCCAATATACTTCTATCGACCTTGCCAACCTTCTCATCTACCAAGTATCTAGGGTAATTCTGCTCCAGTGGCTGTTCCCCTTATTACATAAGCACTTAGTCTCGGGTTTGGGTTCAACCTTGGGTTTCTTCACTAGAGCAGCAGCTGATTTGCCATTTCATGAAGTATCCCTTCTTGACCTTGCCCTTCTTGAAACTAGTGGTTTCACCAACCATCAACAATTGATGCTCCTTCTTGATTTCTACTTTCGCGGTGTCAAACATCGCGAATATCTCAAGGATCATCATATATATCCCTGATATGTTATAGTTCATCACGAAGCTCTAGCAGCTTGGTGGCAATGACTTTGGAGAAACATCACTATCTCATCTGGAAGATCAACTTCCACTCGATTCAAGTGATTGTTGTACTCCGACAATCTGAGCACAAGCTCAACGATTGAGCTTTTTTCCCTTAGTTTGCAGGCTAAGAAAATTGTCGGAGGTCTTATACCTCTTGACGTGGGCACGAGCATGAAATCCCAATTTCAGCCCTCGAAACATCTCATATGTTCCATGACGTTTTGAAATCGTCTTTGGTGCCTCAACTCTAAACCGTTTAACTGAACTATCACGTAGTTATCAAAACGTGTATGTCAGATGTTCGCAACATCCACAGACGACGTTCGAGGTTCAGCACACTGAGCGGTGCATTAAGGACATAATCCTTCTTCGAAGCAACGAGGACAATCCTCTGTTTACGGACCTAGTCCGCATAATCGGTACTATCAACTTTCAACTGAATTTTCTGTAGGAACATATCTAAATAGTAGAACTAAAGCGCGAGCTTACGACATAATTTGCAAAAGATCTTTTGACTATGTTCAGGATAATTAAGTTCATCTTATGAACTCCCACTCAGATAGACATCCCTCTAGTTATCTAAGTGATTACATGATCCGAGTCAACTAGGTCGTGTCCGATCATCACGTGAGACGGACTAGTCATCATCAGTGAACATCTTCATGTTGATCGTATCTACCATACGACTCATGCTCGACCTTTCGGTCTCTTGTGTTTCGAGGCCATGTCTGTACATGCTAGGCTCGTCAAGTCAACCTAAGTGTTTTGCGTGTGTAAATCTGGCTTACACCCGTTGTATGTGAACGTTAGAATCTATCACACCCGATCATCACGTGGTGCTTCGAAACAATGAACTTTCGCAACAGTGCACAGTTAGGGGGAACACTTTTCTTGAAATTTTAATGAGGGATCATCTTATTTACTATCGTCGTTCTAAGCAAATAAGATGCATAAACATGATAAACATCACATGCAATCAAAAAGTGACATGATATGGCCAATATCATTTTGCTCCTTTTGATCTCCATCTTCGGGGCTCCATGATCATCATCGTCACCGGCATGACACCATGATCTGCATCATCATGATCTCCATCATCGTGTCTCCATGAATTTGTCTCGCCAACTATTACTTCTACTACTATGGCTAACGGTTTAGCAATAAAGTAAAGTAATTACATGGCGTTGTTCATTGACACGCAGGTCATACAATAAATTAAGACAACTCCTATGGCTCCTGCCGGTTGTCATACTCATCAACATGCAAGTTGTGATTCCTATTACAAGAACATGATCAATCTCATACATCACATATCATTCATCACATTCTTTTGGCCATATCACATCACATAGCATACCCTGCAAAAACAAGTTAGACTTCCTCTAATTGTTGTTTGCATGTTTTACGTGGCTGCTATGGGCTTCTAGCAAGAACGTTTCTTACCTATGCAAAAACCACAACGTGATATGTCAATTGCTATTTACCCTTCATAAGGACCCTTTTCATCGAATCCGATCCGACTAAAGTGGGAGAGACTGGCACCCGCTAGCCACCTTATGCAACAAGTGCATGTCAGTCGGTGGAACCTGTCTCACGTAAGTGTACGTGTAAGGTCGGTCCGGGCCGCTTCATCCCACAATACCGTCGAAACAAGATTGGACTAGTAACGGTAAGCATATTCAACAAAAATCAATGCCCACAACAACTTGTGTGTCTACTCGTGCATAGAAACTACGCATAGACCTAGCTCATGATGCCACTGTTGGGGAACGTAGCAGAAATTCAAAATTTTATACGCATCACCAAGATCAATCTATGGAGTAAACTAGCAATGAGGGAAAGGGGAGTGCATCTACATACCCTTGTAGATCACTAAGCGGAAGCGTTCAAGTGAACGGGGTTGATGGAGTCGTACTCGTCGTGATCCAAATCACCGATGATCCTAGTGCCGAACAGACGGCACCTCCGCGTTCAACACACATGCAGCCCGGTGACGTCTCCCATGCCTTGATCCAGCAAGGAGTGAGGGAGAGGTTGGGGAAGACTCCATCCAGCAGCAGCACGACGGTGTGGTGGTGGTGGAGGAGCGTGGCAATCCTGCAGGGCTTTGCCAAGCACCGCGGGAGAGGAGGAGTACTTGGGAGAGGGGGAGGGTTGTGCCAGAACTTGGGTGCGGCTGCCCTCCCACCCCCCACATATATATAGGGGCAAGGGAGAGGGGGGCCAGCCCCCTCAGATCCAATCTGAGGAGGGGGCGGCGGCCAGTGGGGTTGCCTTGCCCCCCAAGGCAAGGGGGGCGCCCCCTTTTAGGGTTCCCCCAAACCCTAGGTGCCTTGGGCCCTGGTGGGCGGGTGCACCAGCCCACCTGGGGCTGGTCCCCTCCCACAATTGGCCCACGCAGCCCTCTGGGGCTGGTGGCCCAACCTGGTGGACCCCCGGGATCCTCCCGGTGGTCCTGGTACGTTACCGATAGCACCTGAAACTTTTTCGGTGACCAAAGCAGGACTTCCCATATATAAATCTTTACCTCCGGACCATTCCGGAACTCCTCGTGATGTCCGAGATCTCATCCGGGACTCCGAACAACATTAGGTAACCACGTACATCTATTCCCTATAACCCTAGCATCACCGAACCTTAAGTGTGTAGACCCTACGGGTTCGGGAGACACGTAGACATGACCGAGACAACTCTCCGGCCCATAACCAATAGCGGGATCTGGATACCCATGTTGGCTCCCACATGTTCCACGATGATCTCATCGGATGAACCACGATGTCGAGGATTCAATCAATCCCGTATTCAATTCCCTTTGTCTAGCGGTATAGTACTTGCCCGAGATTCGATCGTCGGTATCCCGATACCTTGTTCAATCTCATTACCGGCAAGTCTCTTTACTCGTTTCGTAACACATCATCCCATGATCAACCCCTTGGTCACATTGTGCACATTATGATGATGTCCTACCGAGTGGGCCCAGAGATACCTCTCCGTCACACGAAGTGACAAATCCCAGTCTCGATTCGTGCCAACCCAACAGACACTTTCGGAGATACCCGTAGTGTACCTTTATAGCCACCCAGTTACGTTGTGACGTTTGGTACACCCAAAGCATTCCTACAGTATCCGGGAGTTGCACAATCTCATGGTCTAAGGAAATGATACTTGACATTAGAAAAGCTTTAGCATACGAACTACACGATCTTTGTGCTAGGCTTAGGATTGGGTCTTGTCCATCACATCATTCTCCTAATGATGTGATCTCGTTATCAATGACATCCAATGTCCATGGTCAGGAAAACGTAACCATCTATTGATCAACGAGCTAGTCAACTAGAGGCTTACTAGGGACATGGTGTTGTCTATGTATCCACACATGTATCTGAGTTTCCTATCAATACAATTATAGCATGGATAATAAACGATTATCATGAACAAGGAAATATAATAATAACTAATTTATTGTTGCCTCTAGGGCATATTTCCAACAAAAGGATGGCTTATCATGGTGGGAGCGAGTAGAACATCTCCGGTGCCTGGAAGCGGGATAAGACGTAGACACGAACACCGGCGCACTTTACCCAGGTTCGGGGCTCTCCTAGGAGATAACACTCCTAGTCCTGCTCTGCGGGGTCTCCGCATGATCACTAAGGCACAAGTGATACAATGGTGCTCCTTGAGCTGTGTGCTAGAGCTGTGTGCTAGAGGTAGAAGGAGGCAGGGCTAGCTCTCTTCTTCCTCTAGGGTAGTGGCTAGTTCTGATGGGGTGTGAACCCTTTGCATGGATGCCCTGGGGGGTTTATATAGACCAACCCCCAGGGGTACAATGGTAATCTGACCGGGAGCTGGGCCCGGCTGTTAGTGTCTCTGGTCGACGGCTTCTCCGCCGGCTGCTAGGGCCGCCGCCTGGTGGGCCCCGACGACTGGTATAGTACGGAGCCGACAGGCCGTTCCCGCCGCTGGCGGGTCTGGTTGGTGGCTGATCACTGTAGCTGTGTTGCTAATGATGCAGGTTTGGTCAGCGGGGTGTGGCTACAGTCCCGTCGTCTGGTGGGAGATCACTGTAGCCACACCATGTCTTATCTGATTGATGGCGCATGGGTCCCGAGGGAGGAACTGACCGCCTGGCGGAGGCCGGCCTTCCTCAGGTCCGACTGGTCTAGCTTCCGCCGTCTTCCGGGCTCTCGCTGCCTGGTAGGGCCCGCTGCCTGCAGGTCGTATCGACAGGTCGTCGTGGGGAACAGGACTCCGCCTGTCAAGAGTGACATCAAGGGGGGAGTGGCTACAGTGCTGCGCCGTGCGGAGATCTCCGCCTGTACGGGGCACTGTAGCCATGCCAAGCCCAAGATTCGGGGGTGAGGGACTACGCTGTAGCCTCACTCTGTCTTGTCCTCTTGATGAGGGCGCAGACTCTGAGGCCGCTGGGTGGCCTCCTGCTAGGCGCCGGCCTCCCCGGAGGCCGTCTGCTAGGAGCCGGCCGGTCTTGGTGCCGCCTGCTGGTGCTTGGACGTCTTCGGGCAGCCGGCCACCGGAAGGCGGTGCTTCAGTATGAGGTTTCGTGGGGCGAAGCCGGCCCAAAGTCTTGAAAGGCTCGGGGGCTCGGGTGAGGCTACCCGTGGCCCATTACTCTAACAGTCACACCGAGATTACGTTATGCCCTAACCCAAGCATATCGGTCCCACCGAGATAACTATATCGGTCCCATCGAAATTCCTAACGTTCACATTTTGAACTAAATCGATCTGACCAAGTTTGCTGATTCGGTCCCACCGAGTTTGGGAATCTGTGTGTAACAGTTAGATTTTGTGTTGAGGCTATATATACCCCTCCACCCACTCTTCATTCGTGGAGAGAGCCATCAGAACAAACCTACACTTCCACTACTCATTTTCTGAGAGAGAACCACCCACTCATGTGTTGAGGCCAAGATATTCCAATCCTACTGAGGGAGTCCTGGACTAGGGGGTGTCCGGACAGTCGGACTATCAATATCCGCCGGACTCCAAGACTACGAAGATACAAGATTGAAGACTCCGGCTCGTGTCCGGATGGTACTTTCCTTGGCGTGGAAGGCAAGCTTGGCAATACGGATATGTAGATCTCCTACCATTGTAACCGACTCTGTGTAACCCTAGCCCTCTCCGGTATCTATATAAACCGGAGGGCTTTAGTCCGTAGGACAACATACATCTCAACAATCATACCATAGGCTAGCTTCTAGGGTTTAGCCTCCTTGATCTCGTGGTAGATCTACTCTTGTACTACCCATATCATCAATATTAATCAAGCAGGACGTAGGGTTTTACCTCCATCGAGAGGGCCCGAACCTGGGTAAAAACATTGTGTCCCTTGTCTCCTGTTACCATCTGCCTAGACGCACAGTTTGGGACCCCCTACCCGAGATCCGCCGGTTTTGACACCGACACCTACCATATGAATCTTGATCTCTAGCCTTCCCCAAGTTGCTTTCCACTCAAATCATCTTTCCACCATAGCCAAATCTGTGAGAGAGAGTTGAGTGTTGGGGAGATTATCATTTGAAGCACAAGAGCAAGGATTTCATCAACAACACACCATCTATTACCTTTTGGAGAGTGGTGTCTCCTAGATTGGTTAGGCGTCAGTTGAGCCTCCGTCAGGATTGTGGAGTTGAACCAAGGAGTTTGTAAGGGCAAGGAGATCGCCTACTTCGTGAAGATCTACCCTAGTGAGGCAAGTCCTTCATGGGCGATGGCCTGATGGAATAGACAAGGTTGCTCTTCGTGGACCCTTCGTGGGTGGAGCTCTCCATGGACTCGCGCAACCGTTACCCTCCGGGGGTTGAAGTCTCCATCAACGTGGATGTATGATAGCACCACCTATCGGAACCACACCAAAAATCTCCTTGTCAACATTGCGTTTGCTCCCTTCAAACTCCCCCCCCCCCCCCATTTACTTTCTTGCAAGTTGCATGTTTTACTTTCCGCTGCTCATATACTCTTTGCATGCTTGCTTGAATTGTATTGTGATTTCTTGACTTGTGCTAAGTTGCTAAAATCTGCCAAGAACTAAAATTGGGAAAAGGTTAAGTTTTTATTTGGTCAAGTAGTCTAATCACCCCCCCCCCTCTAGACATACTTTCGATCCTACAGATTTCACCCTTATCAAATCTATAGAGAGAATTTACCATCACTACCTATGTCGGGTTATCAAGACCATTTATCTCTTCAATAGGCGGTAAATTCTTAACATCTTCTGCTTTAATACCTTTTTAATAGAGAACCGGACTAAAGCATTAACACTTAGTGAATACATGAACTCCTCAAACTACGGTCATCACTAGGAGTGGTCCCGATTATTGTCACTTCGGGGTTGCCGGATCATAACACGTAGTAGGTGACTATAACTTGAAAGATAGGATCAAGAACACTCATATATTCATGAAAACATAATAGGTTTAGATCAGAAATCATGGCACTCGGGCCCTACTGACAAGCATTAAGCATTGCAAAGTCATAACAACATCAATCTTAGAACATAATGGATACTAGGGATCAAACACTAACAAAACTAACTCGATTAGATGGCAATCTCATCCAACCCATCATCGTCTAGCAAGCCTACGATGGGATTACTCATGCCTAGCGGTGAGCATCATGAAATTGGTGATGGAGGATGGTTGATGATGGCGATGTCGATGAATGGACTCCAGATCAGCCCTTCCAAGGAAGAACGGGGCTTGGCGGCGGCTCTGTATCGTAAAACGCGACGAATCCTTCTCCCTGATTTTTTTCTCCCCAAACTTGAATATATGGAGTTGGAGTTGAGGTCGGTGGAGCTCCAGGGGGCCCACGAGGCAGGGGGCGCACCCATGGGGGTAGGGCGCGCCCCCACCCTCATGGATAGGGTGTGGGCTCCCTTCTGCTGATTCTTTCGCTAATATTTTTTTATTAATTTCAAAAAGTGACTCGGTGAAGTTTCAGGTCATTCCGAGAACTTTTATTTCTGCACAAAAATAACACCATGGCAATTCTGCTGAAAACAACGTTGGTCCGGGTTAGTTCCATTCAAATCATGCAAATTAGAGTCGAAAACAAGGGCAGAAGAGTTTGGAAAAGTAGATACGTTGGAGATGTATCAGCCCCCGGATCTATCTTTTATCATATATTAAAACCAAAAATACCTTGCTGCGTTTTTACTTTATTTATTTTATTTTATATTTTGTACGATCTATCTATCAAATACCATACAATTTAAACTTGCTCGTAATCGTCCAGGGATTAACAACCCCTTGTTCACGTTGGGTTGCAAGGATTGTTGTTTGTGTGGAGGTGCTGCTAACAAGGTGTTGCTTGGTTCTCCTACTGGACTGATAACCTTGGTTAGAGAAGATGGCTCGGGTTGATCAGGACCAGCCGAAATGTATGCGGCCTAATGGCCGTCACCACGCGCATCGTCAGCCAGGATTCGACCAAACCTTGATGGGTGGGCCCTACCTGTCATAACCCCGCTTAATTTTAATCGTTTGGCGACTAGGTTTTTTTGGAATAGTGAACCAATTTTATGGTAGTTTTTTGAAAAATTACAAAAGTGGTAGTTTTTTAGCCATAGCCTGCAATGTGGTAGTTTTTTTTGCTATATACTCGATTCTCATAACATACCCCAAACTTTCCAAATTTGGTTCCATTCTTCATTGAAATGTCCATGAGACTAAAGAAATAATCTAGTAACCCTACAAAACACAAAACAAAGAAAAAAAACCCCAAAGGTAACAACTAATGGGGTGTTTTTTGGTAACCTCAAGAGTATAATGATTAAACTCAAGGAAATTATGGATGTAGAGTATGCTCATCAAGAACCACGTCCCTTTTTCCCATCTTCCTTTAAATAATCATGACCAATGCCACCTTGAATTCTTCTTCTTCTTTCTTGGATGACGAGTCGTCGAAAAACTCTTCTGGTCTATGTCTTGCATTTTTCAGGAGTGTTAAATATAATCAAATTCAACACATAAATTAAGAAAACAAATATTTTTTAAAAAAAGTTGCCTACGGGACAATCGTTCAAACACTTCGGGGGCGAGGCGAGTTGAATGGCGTGATAGCCAGCGGGGTGCGCAAATGAGGCAACCGAACATGAAGGGGAAGCTTGGACAATGGCAGAGTCGATTTCTATCCTCACCATCGATCACCAGAAGAGGGGTGAGAGGCCGCAAAGTGGCAGGAGCTATAGGCGTTGTCTGCAAGCTACCCCGAGTTGAGGACGAGGTTCGTGGAGAAGAACTATAACACGGCAATCACGTCAAGAAAATGAAAGGATCGGTCCTCGCTTGAGGATTCAAGATGTAGAAGACGAATCCGAAAATGGCTAGTTGATTGGTCACCATTTGGCAATTTCATGGTGCTAGGAGTGGCGGAGCGGCTTTGCTTTGACGACTGGCTCTAGTGTAGGAATTGCACGCACCGGGCAGTTCACCCAAAAGCTCAAGCTGACGACGAAAAGTGGGCTATGCATTTATACGTCAATACTCCCCGTCACGTCTGGTTCCTTCAGGCCTAAATATGGACCAAAAGTGGGCTGCAATCTTATTGCGTTAGCCGGGTTTTAAACTCAAGACATCTTGACTTTGATACCATGTACATGAATAGATGGGAGATTGGTGAAATTTATTGATATATTGCTTGAGTTTTGTGGGCATATATATAGGAGTACATAATCAACATGAAGTACGAAACAAGGTAGAAATAAATTCTACGTTATTCTATGTTTTGTAACTAATCACAATACTCAACATTCCCCGCAGTCAATACCCAAATGCTCCACTATGACTAAATGAAATATTATGGAACACAGGAAACTAATGGACAATGTAAAAAAAAAAATTACCCTCGTTTCATCCAAACGGCCAGTGAGCGCTGTAATGATGCGATCAAAAGAGCGGCCATGATCAAAACCAGCAAAAGGTGCGCAACGGTCGTCCCGGACGCAAAGGGGTGCGATATCAGACCATGATGGCCTTCCTTTTTTCCTCTCAAAAGAACCAAATGCTGCTGGCCGGTCGACCAATGTGCGTACTAGTTTGGTGGCACTTAGCACCAGCACTCACCAAGTCACCACGTCTTGCGAGCTTCCAGGAGAAAATTATAACAGTATAAAAACACACTACCAAAGCGAGTGTTGCTACGAAAGCAGAAGGTTAACTAGTTAACAATCACAGTCACAAGCTTTTGGCCACAAAGGGTAAGCAGACAGCGGTCAAGACAGTAAAATAATTGGGATTGGAATCTCAGGCTGTCCTTCTCTGCCCCTTTCCTTCCAAGACCAGCAAATGAATCTAATTAAAATAGTTAACAACAGGAATTGCAGACTTGGAGTAAACAATGAGGATAACATAGCAGCCGCTGCTGCAGAACACAGGGGGTGGAGAGAGATATCATATCCCTGTGGAACATTGCTGCTTCTGGAAGAATTCTCCAGGATCAGATATGTTTCTTGGGAAGAAGAAAAATGGTGCCCCTGGCAGGATTCTTCTGAAGCAAGCGAGCACGTGGCAGGAGCGCCAGATCTCACCAGCACCTCGACCATGCCTTATCAAGAAAAACGGCTACGGGCAAAGTTGCACCGATCTCACGTACTTCAGCGGCTTTCGTAGATTCTCTCGTGAGTAATATGCTTGCAAAGCTACTGCGCAAATTTACATCTATCAAGTTCTAACATTCTGCTACAGTAGGCAGGGCAAATGAAAAGGAACTCAGATGCAGGACACTCATAAACGTAGGACTTGGGGACAGCACGCAGACAGTTGCTTTGTACTAATGTACTGTCTCTATAACTTAATATAAGACGTTTTTTAACACTATATGCAGTGTCAAAAAACTACTTACATTTTGATACGGAGGGAGGGAGTATTAGAAGGATTCTAGAATAGTTTTCTGGATGAAGTTCGATGGCACAGGCTAAATCCTCACAGTGCAACCATAACAGCAGGTGTTTTCCCCTAATAATTCAGAGCAGCATATGTGTCCAATCTTGCTACTCTGGCAAAGTGCAAGTCACCGCAGCAGTGAACCACAAGAAACAGGTACCATCACAAAACACATCAGAGGAACAGGAAAGACATGACAAAATTCGTCAAAGTGATTGGACTAGAACACTTAACAAAAGAAGAAAGCTAAAAAAAATGCTGACTAAATAATAAAATAATTGAATAACCAAGAAGTAACTGGGATACAAAAGGAAGAAATAACACTCTGAATCTCTTGTTCTAAACTTATGTCTGACTGAATTTAACTAAATTGAACTCAACTCATGCTTCTCTCTATACACCCCACATACTATATCCCTGCTGCACCTACAATCCACTCACTCACTCACAAATCCTCTTCTGTCCCTCTCAAACTCTTATTATTCACAACCCAATTTGCCTTCAATCTGCAGCCTATTCTCCAATCCCTTTCAACACCGCGACACAAATCGTCTGGATGCGCTGGCGACAAATCATAATCCAGAAAATTCCGCCCACCTTAGAACTAACTCTTCACGCCGGTAGCCATCAATCAAGAACACTAGCAGCTAAGCATGACAATGACCACGTAGATTTGGTGAGCTTGGCATCCATGGACAGAGGTAAGGAGGGAGAGCAAAACCATGTCTTCCTTCAGATGATGTTTTTTCTTTTCTTTTTTTGGAGAATCTATGTGTATCACTGCCGTGAAGGCGGTGGCGGTGATCCATATTCTGCCCAGGTGACGGGTGGCAATGGGTCGGGGTTATAGGGTGGCGGTGGTGGTGATCCATATTCTGCACGGGACACAGGTGGCAATGTGCCGGGGTAATAGGGTGGCGGCGGTGGCAATGCTGGTGGCGGACAGGCACAGGGCGGCGGCGGGGGGCACATTGGATGCGTATGCGGGGCGGGAGGAGGCGGTGGCTGGTGGTGGACTAGCTTTGGCGGCGGTGGTGAGTGGTGGACTGGCGTTGGCGGCGGTGGCGAGTGGTGGACAGGCTTTGGCGGCGGCGGTGAGTGAACTGGCTTTGGTGGTGGTGGTGAGTGGACTGGCTTTGGCGGCGGCGGTGAGTGGACTGGCTTTGGCGGCGGTGGTGAGTGGTGGACTGGCGGCGGAGGTGATGGTGGAGGCGGGGATGGCGGTGGAGGTGAAGGTGGGGGTGGTGATGGTAATGGTGGTGGTGGAGATGGAGAAGGCGGAGGAGGTGATGGCGGCGGTGGGGATGGCGGAGGCGGAGAAAGCAACGGCGGTGGCGGTGGCGGTGACGGCAACGGCGGTGGCGGTGATCGCAACGGCGGGGGCGGGGATGGAGGCGGCGAAGGCGGGATGAACGGCTTGCACTGGAACGCCGCACAGTTGACGGGCGGGTGGGCGTAGAAGGCGGCGCACTGCTGCCGCGTCCGCTGAGAGGGGCGATTCGGCAGGCAGTTGTCCCGGTCGCTGCCCCGAGGCACGACGCGCGCGCACGCCGGCGGCTCCCCGGTGAAGAAGTTGTATGAGAAGGTGAAATTCTTGAGCCGCGGCAGAGCACACACGGCCTGTGGTATCGGCCCGGAGAGCAGGTTGTGCGCGACGTTGAGCTGCTCCAGCTTCCTCAGCCCCGCCACCTCCTGCGTGAGCGGGCCGGCGAGCTGGTTGTGGCTGACATCGAGCACCGTGAGCTCCCGCAGGCGGCCGAGCTCCGGCGGCAGGCATGACTCGAGGCCGTTGTTGATGAGCAAGATCTCGTTGAGCGTGCCGGACATGTTGGCGAGGCTGGCGGGGAGGCATCCGCCGAAGGTGTTGTGCGAGAGGACGAGGACGGAGACCGGCGAGTTGCCGATGTTGTCCGGAATCTCGAAGCGGAAGCGGTTGTGGTTGAGGAAGATGGCGTCGAGCGGCTTGTCGAAGAGGCGGCTGGGCACGGCGCCCTCGAACTCGTTGAACCGGAGGTCGAGGAACCGGAGCGCCAGCATGTCGAGCACGACCTCGGGGAAGGGCCCGACGAAGCGGTTGTTGCTGAGATCGAGCTCGTGGAGGAGGCTGAGGCGGCGGAGCGTGCCCGGGATCATGCCGCAGAAGCGGTTGGAGTTGAGGTGCAGCAGCGCGAGGTCGGCGAGCAGGCCGAGCTCCGGCGGGAGGTAGCCGGCGATGTCGCCGTGGTTGAGGTCGACGCCGGCGACGGCGAGCACGCGCGGGTCGGACGGGAGCGGCGCGCAGAAGACGCCCGTGTAGTTGCAGACGTCCGGGCCCGCCCAGTCGGCGGTGAGGTTCTTCGGGTCGGAGAAGATGGCGTGGCGCTTCCAGGTCTGCAGCGCGACGTAGGCGTCCTCGATGCGGCGGCTAGGGAACTGCCACGACGGATCCACCTCCACCGCCGCCGCCGTGCCGGCCCCCTCGCGCCCTCCATCGCCGGGGGAGAAGCCCGACGCCGCGGCCCCGGCGGCGGCGGCGAGGGCGGCGAGCAGGAGTAGCGCGGCTCGCATCATCTCATCTCCCGCGCGACGGCGAGATCTCCGCGCCGGTCGGCCGGGCGCTGTCAGAGGGGGAGAGGGGAGTGGAGTGCGGGGACAGAGGGAGAGAGACGGTGAGGAGGAGGACAGAGGCCAGCTATAAACGTGCACACAGCTCAACGCGTACGGCGGAGCCGAGGGAAGGGGAGGAAGGGTGAGTGGGGCCGGGGCCGGGGCCGGTGGGGTTTAGTATGTAAGAGCAGTGTGCGCGTGGGAGGGGGGTACGTGTAGGGGGGGCGTGGGGCAGGCGTGGCAGCGGCGGCGGCGTTACTGTGGGAGGGTCCCCCGGGTTTGTCTCCGGGTTCGCGTGCTGTGACCCGTACGCGACGCGGAGGCGAGAGACGGAGCGGAGTGAAACTCGCAACACCCTGCCAGGCTCCCCGCGCGTTGTCCAGTTCAAACTCTGCAGAGACCGCAGACCCTTTTTCTCTCCTTTTTTTGGCCTTTGGGATGGAGTGAAGCAACGACATAAACTATACTACCAGATTACAAAAAAAAAGAGCTATAGTAGTGTAAATGATTCTTTTTTTTTCTTTTCTTAGGGAGGGGGTGGAAGTTTTGGACGACGGCGTGCAGTGGGCTCACTGGCACAAGGATGCTGCTCTGGTTGTTGCTCATGCACTGGTCAAGGAGGAATTAAGGTGGGTCGCACGGAATCATAGAAAGAAGTTCTAAAATTCCAGACCAACCTTCTAAATGAATAAATATTACTTCTCACTAAAAGGGTTGTTATTTTAGATATTTTCCCTATTAATTCATGCTACCAAGGCAGTAATACATTACAAGTGTGGTTCGTAATTATTTTATTTTACTTCTTTACGATCACTGGCTCCCATGCTTATGAATTTTAATATGATTTCCCTAATGTAACCTTAAGAACAATGTTTCTACTGAGACATATGTCAAACAGATGAACAATCAAGAGCATAGTTTTGCTTTGTTGAATACGCGTGCTACAATGGAAGACAGACTTCACATTGAAAATATGTTTCTTCCTTCTACATTATGGACTTCATTTTACACTAGTGCTACAAATTGTGCTAAAAATCTTCACATACACACACAAAAAAGTCATTCATTTTGATGCACTACCCATGATTCTCTTCGTGTAAGCAATGTTATTCTGATATTGGTTGAATTTTTCTATGCTTATGCCTTATTTTTATACTCATATTTGGATTTACTTTTATGTTTGAAACCTAGCATGATTTGATGCGGAAAGAAAACGTATGGCTCGTAAAGAAGCATTTTGGGCATCTAGTCTTTTTTCTTTTGAATGGTAAGTTCTTGTGCTTAGACATTGTATATTTTTATAACCTAATATATTGTATACCAAGCACTATTCTCGTCGGTTGAATGCTCCATTATGTGCCTTATGCGGAGTAGTTAGTTACTTCACACCATTTTTCTTGAATTTCTTAGCTATTTGAGGGGAATATAACCGTGCAAATGCTTCAGACACTAACAAATTCATATGAAATATCTCCTACTTAAAGAACATAAGCTTTCTGTTTTGCTCTTTTGTCATTCCGCTCCTTCCTTCGTCCCCACACTTGGTTTTCACCGAAGAAGAAGCCAACATCAACCTCAAGTTACAACTACTACCTTTGTAAAGTGCTTATATGTGGTGTATATGACATATATTGTTAGTGGATACTGCCAAAATAAAGTAGGATGTGATACTAGTTGTAAACCAATTCAATCAGTTGCCTCATTAGATGATATGTCGCATGAAGCTTCTGTTAGTGTATCTTCTATGGTTAAATGACGCAAAAGCATGAAAGCCACTTTCAAGAAGAGACTATCGTTTCGTAAGTTTCACAAATCTTCCTAAGAATAGTATCTCCATAGCATGATTTTCTATAGATGATTATTTTTTACCTTATTGAAGAAAAAATGTTCTAAAAATGTAAGACGGTTAACCTTATGGTCTTAGTTATTGCAAATCATATTTTTGTTTTGCTTTACCTTGATACATACTTGGTTAATTCACATATTGTATTATTTAGTATTTGAGGCCAACTCCACCGCGCGACCCCAAACGGATGTCCGTTTTGCCCGGATTCTGTCCGTTTGGGTAGGGCAATGGAGTCGTGTCCGGGCCTGTCCTGGGATGCGGTGGCTGTGCGCCAAGCGCGCGGCCGCATCTGTTTGCCGCACCGCGTCCGCCAGGGCCTAAAGTGCCCATATTTTTATATCAAAACAAGTTTGCACGTCCAAATATTAATTATTTGAAAATTAAAATAGTTTTACAACCCAATCGAAGTTGTCTGTAATAAAAATGGTTTTACAACCAAATCGAAATTGTCTTGAATGAACATAAAATGAACCAATACATCTATTGGTTGCCAATGTGATCCCACAGGTGCTCAATGATAACCCACAAGTATAGGGGATCGCAACAGTTTTTGAGGGTAGAGTATTCAACCCAAATTTATTAATTCGGCACAAGGGGAGCCAAAGAATATTCTCAAGTATTAGCAGCTGAGTTGTCAATTCAACCACACTTGGATAACTTAGTATCTGCAACAAAGTATTTGGTAGCAAAGTAGTATGGAAGTAACAGTAACAGTGGCAAAAGTAACAGTAGCAGTTTTGTAGTAATTGTAACAGCAGCAACGGTAAACTAAATAAGCAAAGAACAATATGTGAAAAGCTCATAGGCATTGGATCAGTGATGGATAATTATGTCGGATGCGATTCCTCATATAATAGTTATAACATAGGGTGACACAGAACTAGCTCCAATTCATCAATGTAATGTAGGCATGTATTCTGAATATAGTCATATATGCTTATGGAAAAGAACTTGCATGACATCTTTTGTCCTACCCTCCCGTGGCAGCGGGGTCCTAGTGGAAACTAAGGGATATTAAGGCCTCCTTTTAATAGAGTACCGGACCAAAGCATTAACGCATAGTGAATGCATGAACTCCTCAATCTACGGTCATCGCCGAGAAATATCCCGATTATTGTCACTTCGGGGTTGTCTGATCATAACACATAATAGGTGACTATAGACTTGCAAGATAGGATCAAGAACTCACATATATTCATGAAAACATAATAGATTTAGATCTGAAATCATGGCACTCGGGCCCTAGTGACAAGCATTAAGCATAGCAAAGTCATAGCAACATCAATCTCAGAACATAGTGGATACTAGGGATCAAACCCTAACAAAACTAACTTGATTACATGGTAAATCTCATCCAACCCATCACCGTCCAGCAAGCCTACGATGGAATTATTCATGCACGGCGGTGAGCATCATGAAATTGGTGATGGAGGATGGTTGATGATGACGACAGCGACGAATCCCCCTCTCCGGAGACCCGAACGGACTCCAGATCAGCCCTCCCGAGAGAGATTAGAGCTTGGAGGCGGCTCCGTATCGTAAAACATGATGAAACTTCCTCTCTGATTTTTTTCTCTGCGAAAACAAATATATGGAGTTAGAGTTGAGGTCGGTGGAAGTCCAGGGGCCCACGAGGCAGGGAGCGCGCCCCCACCCTCATGGACAGGGTGTGGGCCCCTGACGTTGATTCTTTCGCCAATATTTTTTATTAATTCTGAAAAGTTGCTTCATGGATTTTCAGGTCATTCCGAGAACTTTTATTTCTGTACAAAAATAACAGCATGGCAGTTCTGCTGAAAACAACGTCAGTCCGGGTTAGTTCCATTCAAATCATGCAAGTTAGAGTCCAAAACAAGGGCAAAAGTGTTTGGAAAAGTAGATATGACGGAGGCGTATCAACTCCCCCAAGCTTAAACATTTGCTTGTCCTCAAGCAATTCAGTTGATAAGCTGAAAGTGATAAAGAAGAACTTTTACAAACTCTGTTTGCTCTTGTTGTTGTAAATATGTAAAGCCAGCATTCAAGATTTCAGCAAAGATTATGAACTAACCATATTCATAATAACACTTAGGTCTCATGTTTACTCATATCAATGGCATAATCAACTAGCGAGCAATAATAATAAAACTCGGATGACAACACTTTCTCAAAACAATCATAATATGATATAGCAAGATGGTATCTCGCTAGCCCTTTCTGAGACCGCAAAACATAAATGCAGAGCACCTTTAAAAATCAAGGACTGACTAAACATGGTAATTCATGGTAAAAGAGATCCAGTCATAGTCATACCCAATATAAACTAATAGTAATGCATGCAAATGACGGCGGTGCTCTCCGGTGGGTGCTTTTTAATAAGAGGGTGATGACTCAACATAAAAGTAAATAGACAGGCCCTTCGCAGAGGGAATCAAGGATTTGCAGAGGTGCGAGAGCTCGATTTTGAAATAGAGATAAATAACATTTTGAGCGGTATACTTTCGCTGTCAACATAACAACTATGAGATCTCGATATCTTCCATGCTACACACATTATAGGCGGTTCCCAAACAGAATGGTAAAGTTTATACTCCCCACCACCAACAAGCATCAATCCACGGCTTGCCCGGAACAACAGGTGCCTCCAACTAGCAACAATCCTGGGGGAGTTTTGTTTATAATTATTTTGATTTGATTGGAACATGGGACTGGGCATCCCGGTTACCAGCCATTTTCTCGTGAATGAGGAGCGGAGTCCACTCCTCTTGAGAATAACCCACCTAGCATGGAAGATACAGACAACCCTAGTTGATACATGAGCTGTTCGAGCATACAAAACAGAATTTCATTTGAAGGTTTGGAGTTTGGCACATACAAATTTACTTGGAACGACAAGTAGATACCGCATATAGGAAGGTATGGTGGACTCATATGGAATAACTTTGGGGTTTATGGAGTTTGGATGCACAAGTAGTATTCCCGCTTAGTACAGGTGAAGGCTAGAAAGAGACTGGGAAGCGACCAACTGAGAGAGTGACAACAGTCATGAACATGCATTAAAATTAATCAACACCGAGTGCAAGCATGAGTAGGATATAATCCACCATGAACATAAATATCGTGAAGGCTATGTTGATTTTGTTTCAACTACATGCATGAACATGTGCCAAGTCAAGTCACTCGAATCATTCAAAGGAAGATACCACCCTATCATACCACATCACAACCATTTTAATAGCATGTTGGCACGCAAGGTAAACCATTATAAGCTCCTAGCTAATTAAGCATGGCATAAGCAACTATAATCTCTAATGGTCATTGCAAACATGTTTATTCATAATAGGCTGAATCAGGAACGATGAACTAATCATATTTAAAAAAACAAGAGAGGTCGAGTTCATACCAGCTTCTCTCATCTCAATCAGTCCATCATATATCGTCATTATTGCCTTTCACTTGCACGACCGAACAGTGTGTATAATAATAATAGTGCACATGCATTGGACTAAGCTGGGATCTGCAAGCATTCAATTCAAGGGAGAACACAAGGTAATATGGGCTCTTGGTTAAATCAACAATCATGCATATTAGAGCCACTAAACATTTTCATTTGGTCTTCTCCTCTCGACCCCCAAAGGAAAGAAAAGAAATAGAACTATTTACATGGGAAAGCTCCCAACAAGCAAAAGAAGACCAAGAGAAATCTTTTTGGGTTTTTTATTTTAATTACTACGACAAGCATGGAAAGTAAACTAACTTTTTTTTGTTTTTATTAAGGTTTATCAAACACACAAGGAGAAAGCTAGAAAAAGAAATTAAACTAGCATGGATAGTACAATGAAAAAGTATGAGCACCGACAACTAGAATGAGTGTGTGAACATGAATGTAATGTCGGTGAGAAATACGTACTCCCCCAAGCTTAGGCTTTTGGCCTAAGTTGGTCTATGGCCATGGGTAGCCTGGATGATATCCGAAGTTGTAACTGCGGTCGTACTGAGATGCAGCAGCCATTGCCTCCTGAGATGTACCATGGCGGCGAGCTGCCTCCGTCCTCCTCTCGTACTCGTTTGCCTCCTCCCTGGTGATAACATATCTTCCTTTTGCCTGATAATCAAAAAGGGCAGGAGCAGCGAGAGTAATATGGACAGCACGACGTCTGTCAAAGATTAGTCGATACTGGAGGAATTGTTCATTCCTCTCAAGAAAATGATGATTAACCATGGCATTATAATCTAAATAAGCGGGAGGCAACTTGTTGGAGAACATAGTAATTTCAAAAAGATTCCTACGCACACGCAAGATCATGGTGATGCATAGCAACGAGAGAGGAGAGTGTTGTCCACGTACCCTCGTAGACCAAAAGCGGAAGCGTTAGCACAACGCGGTTGATGTAGTCATACGTCTTCATGATCCGACCGATCCAAGTACCGAACGTACGGCACCTCCGAGTTCAGCACACGTTCAGCTCGATGACGTCCCTCGAACTCTGATCCAGCCGAGCTTTGAGGGAGAGTTTCGTCAGCATGACGGCGTGGTGATGATGATGATGTTCTACCGACGCAGGGCTTCGCCTAAGCACCGCTACGATGTTATCGAGGTGGATTATGATGGAGGGGGGGCACCGCACACGGCTAAGAGATCCAAGGGATCAATTGTTGTCTCTTGGGGTGCCCCCTGCCCCCATATATAAAGGAGCAAGGGGTGAGGCGACCGACCAAGGAGGAGGGCGCGCCAATGGGGGAGTCCTACTCCCACCGGGATTAGGACTCCTCCTTTCCTTGTTGGAGTAGGAGAGAAGGAAAGAGGAGGAGAGGGAGAAGGAATAGGGGGCTGCACCCCCTTGTCCAGTTCGGACTAGAGGGGGGGCGCAGGCCTCCTCCCTTTTGGCCTCTCTCCTCTATTCCCGTATGGCCCAATAAGGCCCATATACTTCCCGGTGAATTCCGTAAGTCTCTGGTACTCCGAAAAATACCCGAATCACTCGGAACCTTTCTGAAGTCCGAATATAGTCGTCCAATATATTGATCTTTACGTCTCGACCATTTCGAGACTCCTCGTCATGTCCCCGATCTCATTCGGGACTCAGAACTCCTTCGGTACATCAAAACACATAAACTCATAATATAACTGTCATCTAACTTTAAGCGTGCGGACCCTACGGGTTCGAGAACTATGTAGACATGACCGAGACATGTCTCCGGTCAATAACCAATAGTGGAACCTGGTTGCTCATCTTGGCTCCTACATATTCTACGAAGATCTTTATCGGTCAAACCGCATAACAACATACGTTGTTCCCTTTGTCGTCGGTATGATACTTGCCCGAGATTCGATCGTCGGTATCTCAATACCTAGTTCAATCTCATTACAGGCAAGTCTCTTTACTCGTTACGTAATGCATCATTTCGTAACTAACTCATTAGCTACATTGATTGCAAGGCTTATAGTGATGTGCATTACCGAGAGGGCCCAGAGATACCTCTCCGACAATCGGAGTGACAAATCCTAATCTCGAAATACGCCAACCCAACATGTACCTTCGGAGACACCTGTAGAGCTCCTTTATAATCACCCAGTTACGTTGTGACGTTTGGTAGCACACAAAGTGTTCCTCCGGTAAATGGGAGTTGCATAATCTCATAGTTATAGGAACGTGTATAAGTCATGAAGAAAGCAATAGCAACATAATAAACGATCAAGTGCTAAGCTAACGGAATGGGTCAAGTCAATCACATCATTCTCCTAATGATGTGATCCCGTTAATCAAATGACAACTCATGTCTATGGCTAGGAAACTTAACCATCTTTGATTCAACGAGCTAGTCAAGTAGAGGCATACTAGTGACACTATGTTTGTCTATGTATCCACACATGTACTAAGTTTCCGGTTAATACAATTCTAGCATGCATAATAAACATTTATCATAAAATAAGGAAATAAATAATAACTAAATAATAACTTTATTATTGCCTCTAGGGCATATTTCCTTCAGTCTCCCACTTGCACTAGAGTCAATAATCTAGTTCACATCATCATGTGATTTAACACCAATATTCATATCTGTATATGATTAACACCCATAGTTCACATCGTCATGTGACCAACACCCAAAGGGTTTACTAGAGTCAATAATCTAGTTCACATCGCTATGTGATTAACACCCAAAGAGTACTAAGGTATGATAATGTTTTCTCGTGAGAGAAGTTTAGTCAACGGGTCTGTCACATTCAGAGCCGTATGTATTTTGCAAATATTCTATGTCTACAATGCTCTGCACGAAGCTACTCTAGCTAATTGCTCCCACTTTCAATATGTATCCAGATTGAGACTTAGAGTCATCTGGATTAGTGTAAAAGCTTGCACCAATGTAACTCTTTACGACGGGCTCTTTTATCACCTCCATAATCAAGAAATATTTCCATAGTCCTCACTAAGGATATTCTTGACCGTTGTCCAATGATCTACTCTTAGATCAAAATTGTACTCCCTTGCCAAACTCAGGGCAGGGTATACAATAGGTATGTTCCATAGCATGGCATACTTTATAGAACCTATGACCGAGGCATAGGGAATGACTTTCATTCTCTTTCTATTTTCTGCCATGGTCAGGCTTTGAGTCTTACTCAACTTCACACCTTTGCAATACAGGCAAGAACCCTTTCTTTGACTATTACATTTTGAACTACTTCAAAATCTTGTCAAGGTATGTACTCATTGAAAATCTTATCAAGCGTCTTGATCTATCTCAATAGATCTTGATGCTCAATGTGTAAGCAGCTTCACCGAGGTCTTTCATTGAAAAACTTATATTCAAGTATCCTTTTATGCTATCCAGAAATTCTATATCATTTCCAATCAACAATATGTTGTCCACATATAATATCAGAAATGCTACAGAGCTCCCACTCACTTTCTTTTAAATACAGGCTTCTCCAAAAGTCTATATAAAACCATATGCTTTGATCAACTCATCAAAGTGTATATTCCAACTCCGATGCTTGCACCAGTCCATATATGGATCGCTGGAGCTTGCACATTTTGTTAGCACCTTTAGGATTGACAAAACCTTCCGGTTGCATCATATACAACTCTTCTTTAATAAATCCATTAAGGAATGCAGTTTTGACATCCATTTGCCAGATTTCATAAAATATAGCAATTGTTAACATGATTCGGACAGACTTAAGCATCGATACGAGTGAGAAAATCTCATCGTATTCAACACCTTGAACTTGTCGAAAAACTTTTTGCGACAAGTCGAGCTTTGTAGATAGTAACACTACTATCATCGTCTCTCTTTGAGGGAGTCCTGGACTAGGGGGTGTCCGGACAGCCGGACTATCATCGTCCGTCGGACTCCAAGACTACGAAGATACAAGATTGAAGACTCCGTCCCGTGTCCGAATGGGACTTCCCTTGGCGTGGAAGGCAAGCTTGGCGATACGGATATGTAGATCTCCTACCATTGTAACCGACTCTGTGTAACCCTAGCCTCCTCCGGTGTCTATATAAACCAGAGGGCTTTAGTCTGTAGGACAACATACATTACGACAATCATACCATAGGCTAGCTTTAGGGTTTAGCCTCCTTGATCTCGTGGTAGATCCACTCTTGTACTACCCATATCATCAATATTAATCAAGCAGGACGTAGGGTTTTACCTCCATCGAGAGGGCCCGAACCTGGGTAAAACATCGTGTCCCTCGTCTCCTGTTACCATCCGCCTAGACGCACAGTTTGGGACCCCCTACCCGAGATCCGCCGGTTTTGACACCGACATTGGTGCTTTCATTGGGAGTTCCTCTGTGTCGTCACCGATAGGCTTGATGGCATCTGCAACCAACGACGCTGTCCAGGGTGAGACTTTTCTCCCCGGACAGATCTTCGTATTCGGCGGCTTCGCACTGCGGGCTAATTCGCTTGGCCATCTGGAGCAGATCGAAAGCTACGCCCCTGGCCGTCAGGTCAGATTCGGAAGCCTAAACTTCACGGCCGATGTCCACGGAGACTTGATCTTCGACGGACCCGAGCCACAGCCAAGCGCGCCGCACTATTGCGATGGGCACGATTTAGCTCTGCCGCCGAACAGTGCCTCGGTGGACGCACACGAATCCGCTCCGGCCATTAGTCCGGAGCCGACTGCCCAGATAGAGGATCGATGGATGGACGCCGCCTTGAGGGCTTCAACTTCCACGGCGATGGAGCTGAACACTGATCTTGTCCCTCGCAAAACTCGTGATTCCGAGGTGCCGGACTCCTTGCCGGACTCCAAACCTCCCACGCCCCTACCAACCAAATCGGATTGGGCGCCGGTTATGGAATTCACCGCCGCGGACATCTTCCAATACTCGCCTTTTGGCGACATCCTGAATTCACTAAAGCATCTCTCGTTATCAGGAGAGCCCTGGCCGGACTATGGCCAGGATGGTTGGGATGCGGACGACAAAGAAATTCAGAGCCCACCCACCACCCACTTTGTAGCCACTGTCGACGATCTAACCGACATGCTAGACTACGACTCCGAAGACATCAACGCTATGGACGACGATGCCGGAGACAAACAGGAACCAGCGCCTACAGGGCACTGGAAGACCACCTTGTCATATGACATATACATGGTGGATACCCCAAAAGACGGGGACGGCGAAGAAACAGCGGAGGCAGATTCTTTAAAGAAACAGCCCAAGCGCCAGCGTCAGCGGCGCCGCTCTAAATCCTGCCACAGCAAGAATGGAGATTCCGGCACAGGAGACAATAATACCCCAGAAAGTGCCGAAGACAACCCCCTCCAGCAGGACTCAGCGCAGGAGGACGCAGAGGCAAGCCCTCACGAGAGGGCGGCAGACGAAGAGGTTGAGGATTACAACTATATGCCTCCCTCCGAAGACGAGGCAAACCTCAACGATGACGAATTCGTCGTGCCTGAGGATCCCGTCGAACAAGAGCGTTTTAAACGCAGGCTTATCGCCACGGCAAATAGCCTAAAGAAAAAGCAGCAGCAGCTTCAAGCTGATCAGGACCTGCTGGCCGATCGATGGACCGAGGTCCTCGCGGCCGAAGAGTATAAACTCGAACGCCCCTCCAAAAGCTATCCAAGACGCAAGCTGCTCCCTCGATTAGAGGAGGAAGCATACATACCTCCATCACCAGCGCACGATACGGTTGACCGACCACCCCGCGGTCGTGACATAGAGGCATCCAGGCCCCCAACCAATACCGTACCCCGGCATCGCTCCAAAAGTACGAAGCCAAGAGGGAACGCGCCAGACTTGCGAGATATATTGGAGGACAAAGCAAGGCAATCCAGATCCATCTACGGATCACGTGGGCGCCCCACGACCCATGACGAATACCGTCGCACCGGATATAATAACCCCGACCAGGCCGAACACGGCAGACAGCGCTCTCTCGAGCTGCGTCATGATATTGCTCAATACAGAGGCGCCGCACACCCGCTATGCTTCACTGACGAAGTAATGGATCATCAAATCCCTGAAGGGTTTAAACCCATAAACATTGAATCCTACGATGGCACAACAGACCCCGCGGTTTGGATCGAAGATTATCTTCTCCACATCCATATGGCCCGCGGCGACGATCTCCACGCCATCAAGTATCTCCCACTCAAGCTTAAAGGACCAGCTCGGCGTTGGCTTCACAGCTTGCCCGCAGAGTCAATTGGGTGTTGGGAAGACCTGGAAGCCGCATTCCTTGATAACTTCCAGGGCACGTATGTGCGACCACCAGACGCCGATGACCTAAGCCACATCATTCAGCAGCCAGACGAATCGGCCAGACAATTCTGACATGGTTCTTGATGAAGAAAAATCAAATCGTCGACTGTCCGGATGCAGAGGCCCTTGCAGCCTTCAAGCATAACATCCACGACGAATGGCTAGCCCGGCACCTGGGACAGGAAAAGCCGAAATCTATGGCAGCCCTCACATCATTAATGACCCGCTTCTGCGCGGGAGAGGATAGCTGGCTAGCTCGCAGCAACAATCTTCGTAAAAATTCTGGCAGTCCGGATACTAAGGACAACAACGGCAGGTCACGTCGAAACAAAAACAAACGCCGCATTAACGGCGACGACAAGGAGGATACGACAGTCAACGCCGGATTCCGAGGCTCTAAACCCGGTCAACGGAAGAAGCCATTCAAAAGAACCACTCCGGGTCCGTCCAATTTGGACCGAATACTCGACCGCTTATGCCAGATACATGTCACCCCTGAAAAACCAGCAAATCACACTAATAGAGATTGCTGGGTGTTCAAACAGGCAGGCAAGTTAATTGCCGAAAACAACGACAAGGGGCTAAACAACGACGACGAGGAGGAGACCCGACCGCCGAACAATAGAGGACAGAAGGGTTTTCCCCCACAAGTGTGGACGGTGAACATGATTTACGCGACCCATATACCCAAGAGGGAGAGGAAGCGCGCACTAAGGGACGTCTATGCGATGGAGCCAGTTGCCCCGAAGTTCAATCCATGGTCCTCTTGTCCGATCACTTTCGATCGAAAAGACCATCCGACCAGCATACGCCATGGCGGATTCGCCGCATTGGTTTTAGACCCAATCGTCGATGGATTTCACCTCACGAGAGTCCTGATGGACGGCGGTAGTAGCCTGAACCTGCTTTATCAGGATACAGTGCGCAAAATGGGCATAGAACCCTCAAGGATTAAACCTACAAAGGCAACCTTTAAAGGTGTCATACCAGGTGTGGAAGCCAACTGTACAGGCTCAGTAACACTGGAAGTGGTCTTCGGATCCCCGGACAATTTCCGGAGCGAGGAGTTAATCTTCGACATAGTCCCGTTTCGCAACGGCTATCACGCTCTGCTCGGACAAACCGCGTTTGCAAAATTCAACGCGGTGCCACATTATGCATACCTCAAGCTCAAGATGCCAGGCCCTCGTGGAGTCATCACGGTCAACGGGAATACGGAACGCTCCCTCCGAACGGAGGAACATACAGCAGCTCTCGCGGCAGAAGTATAGAGCAGCCTCTCAAGGCAATTCTCGAGTCCGGCTGGTAAACGGCCGGATACAGCAAAACGCGCCTGAAGCAATTCCAACCAAGACCACCTGGCGTGATCAGAGCACGCATAGCAATGCGGCCCCAACCCCCGCCCACGCATGATCGCAAGAATAACACTCCACGTACATCATTACGCTTTGGAGATACCATGGGCGCAGGGGAAGGGGCACGATCGCAATGGACCCAGAGTGCGGTTCGACCACACCAGGGGCTCGCAAGTGTGCCCCCCTTTTTTTATTTTTTATTTTCCTTCTTTGAGTACACAGGACTCCGGTAACCAGAGGCCCTGTCCGGCGGCGAACCTGCCGAACTCGTGATGCAACAGTCAGGGACGAAAGAAGGCTGCGACGAACACTCAGGTGGTCTCAATTACGAGCATTAAATTCGATTATATACACCAAGTCCGCGGCTCACCCCTGGAGGGGGACATGTTTACTTAGTCCAAATCTCTTGCTTACCGCACTGTTTGTATCAGTCCGCACTCATAGCAGACTTCCTTTAATAAATAATGCAGCACTTTTTCGACTGCAATTACGTTACCTTATATATATATATGTTCATTACAGGACATCTTGCACCCGTATATTTTGGTACAGCCGAATACACCAGGGGCTTGTGTTCCCCGCATTATGGTGTGATAAGTCCGAACACTTTCAAAAGTGCGGCACCCCGAACTTATAGCATTATATGAATCGGCTCCGAATCATGTCTTGGGTCAATAGTTGGGTTTGCCCGGCTCCCACGTTTTGGTGCCTTACGTTCCGTTCTGTCGGCTAAGGTGGCACTGGGAGAACCACTGCGATTGCGCCCCGGTTGAGTCGGGCGAGCGCCTTAGTGGAGAAAGCTGAAACTGACTGGCATGATAAGGCGAGAGACTGGTCGCTGTTCGAGAGGTTTTTTCGGGTCCTTAAAGACTCATGCCGCTTCGAGCGAAGTTCCGGACAATGTCCGACGAAGGCGTGGATAGCGCCCCAGATTCGGCCTTCCGAATACCAGGGGCTTCGCTGAAATTTAAAATTATAGAATTCTATGGCTAAGTGAGAGTGTTGAAGCATTATATGTCCGGTTGCCTTGTTCGCTGTGTTGAGCGCCTCCCTAGATGGACCCAAAAATGGTAACAAGAGCGCTCAAGGTTATCCCGAACACCCCAGCACTCGTGGCTTGGGGGCTGAAGCCAACGACTTGCCATCTCTCAGATTTTATACACGGCCACACAGAAGGTAATATTTTAAATTAAACAAGCGTTGCTTAATGCGCACATGAACAAAGTTTCAGCGCAAAGGATAATACATAACGAGTCTACTCAAAGATTACATTTCTGGGGCACTCATCCGCAATATCGCGAGCTCCCTTCAGGACAGTTTTATAATACATTTCAGGCGTGCGATACTCCTTGCCCGGTGGCGGTGGGTCCGTGAGAAGCTTCTCCGCATCCAACTTGCCCCAATGCACCTTTGTGCGGGCAAGGGCCCGACGAGCACCTTCAATACAGGCGGAGCGCTTGACGACCTCCACCCAGGAGCTTGCATCCACCAGCCGCCGCACGAGGCCAAAGTAGCTCCCAGGCATGGCCTGTCCAGGCCACAGCCGGACTATAAGGCCCTTCATGGCCTCCTCAGCTACCTTGTGGAGTTCGACCAGCTGCTTCAGCTGGTCGCTTGGGGGCACCGGGTGTCCGGCCTCAGCGTACTGAGACCAGAAGACTTTCTCTGTCAAGCTCCCCTCCTCGCCACGATAGAATGCGGCGGCATCGGACGCACTACGCGGCAGATCTACAAACGCCCCTGGAGAGCTCCGAATGCGGGTAAGTGTCAGGTATTTTACATTAACATGCTTGCTTTGCATGAAAAATGCCTTACCCGCCGCTATCTTCTTCACATCCTCAAGGGCCTTACGGGCCTCGGCCTTGGAGGACTTGGCACTTTCGAGAGCCAAGGCAAGCTCAGACTCTCGAGTCTTGGAGTCACGCTCCAAACTCTCATGCTCCTCCATGAGAGCCTGGAGCTCTTGCCGTACCTCCGCCACCCGTGCCTCCTGCTTCTCTCGCTCCTCCCGCTCCACGGCCGTACTGCGTTCGGCCGCGGACACAGACTCCTTCAGGGCTGCCACCTCATTTGTGGCCCCTGCAATACCCATATTATCCTTGTTAATTTTATTGCAACCAAAATCCTTTTCTGTAAGGTAACTATTCAAAGTGGTGTGACTCACCTTCTTTGTCCTCGAGCTGCTTCTTGGCATGGCCGAGCTCTTGCTCGGACCGCTCGAGATCCTTCTTCAACACATCGACCTCCGCCGATAGTGCGGCAGAGGTCAGCAGCGCAGCCTGCAAACCCATATTGACATATTTTAAGCAACCCTGCGTATATCTTGTTAGATCCTTAGTCCGGCTTTTCTTTCCGAACACCGAACTGAGCATCAGGGGCTACTGTCTATGCGGTATTACATTACATAATTTTAACTTCTTACCTCAAAGCCTGTTAGAAGGCTGCTGCAGGCTTCGGTCAGCCCGCTTTTGGCGAGCTGAACCTTTTGAATCACCGCACTCATGATAGTGCGGTGTTCTTCCTCGATGGAAGCGCCTTTAAGCGCCTCCAACAAGTTATCCGGCGCCTCCGGTTGGACGGAGGTCGCCGGTGTAACGGTCTTGCCCTTCTTTCGAAGGGGCCGCCCGCCAGACTCTGGAACCACTGCGGGTTCTGATGTAGAGTCCAGCACAAAGTCCGGGGGGCAGCCTGACGGCGCGTCCGGAGCCTCCTCCTGATGGGTCCTTCTCTGGGATCCCACCTCGGCGTCCTCGTTGGCGCGGGGGGTAAAGGCGGTCGGAAGTGAATCCACATCCGACGGGGCCAACGACCCGCTCGATGAAGCGGGGATATCATCATCGGCCGGGCTACGGACAGAACGCGGCATTAGAAGGACACTACGCGACACGAAAGAAATTGCACATCAAGGATCTGGATACTTACGATCTTGCCGGACGCCTGGCCCTTGGAGGCCACTCATCCTCGCCAACGGTGTTGTTGGCGAAACTGTCCGGGGGGATACTCCTCCCCCTCTTGGACCCTTCGGCCTCCCCTATTGGGGAAGCCTTCCTCTTCTTCTCTCCCTCCTCCGGGAGAGAGTACTCCTCCTCCTCCTCGTCTTCGGGGGAGGAGTACGCCTCGTCGTCGGACGCCTGATTACGGGAACTCTTTCGAGTCCCCGCGGCCACCTTCTTGGCCTTCTTCTCCGGCACCACGTGCGGTGCCGGAACTAGCAGCCCTGCTAAACGGGCGTTCTCTGGGTCTTCTGGCATGGGAGCCGGGCTGATGAGCTGCTTGGCCTTCTCCATCCATTCCAGTTAAAGGAAAAGAGAAATTGAAACCCTCTTATCATCGGTTTAATTACCACCAGTGTCCCGTAACGGGGTTGAATCACTTACCTCGTCAGCCGGATGCTGCGAGCGAAATCCGCGATCTTCCGTCGCAGATACGGGGGCCTCAGCGCCCTTGAACAGCACCCTCCAGGCGCCTTCGTATGTCGTATCAAAGAGCCCGCTCAGCGCCTGGTGCTGTTCCGGATTGAACTCCCACAGATTGAATGCCCGTTCTTGGCATGGGAGAATTCGGCGGATGAGCATGACTTGGACCACGTCGACGAGCCTGAGCTTATTGCTCACCAGCTTCTGGATGCAGGCTCGGAGTCCCGTCACCTCCTTCAGATTGCCCCACTGCAAGCCCTTCTCTTTCCAGGAGGTGAGCTGCGTGGGGACGCCAGATCTAAACTCGGGGGCCGCTGCCCATGTGGGCTTGCGCGGCTCGGTGATGTAGAACCACCCCGATTGCCACCCCTTGACGGAGTCCACGAAGGCCCCTTCGAGCCAAAGGACGTTGGGCAATTTACCCAACATGGCGCCTCCGCATTCCGCTTGCGTGCCCTTTACAACCTTCGGCTTGACGTTGAAGGTCTTGAGCCACAGGCTGAAGTGGGGCCGGATGCAGAGGAAGGCCTCGCACACGACGATAAACGCCGAGATGTTGAGGATGAAGTTCGGCGCCAGATCGTGGAAATCCAGGCCGTAGTAAAACATGATCCCCGGGACGAATGGGTGCAGTGTAAAGCCCAGTCCGCGGAGGAAGTGGGGAAGGAAGATGACCCTCTCATGGGGCCCAGGGGTAGGTATGAGCTGCCCCTCGTCGGGCAGCCGATGCGCGATATCACCGGAAAGGTATCCGGCGCTGCGCAGTTTGGTGATGTGCTCCTCCTTAACGGTGGAGGCCAGCCATTTGCCCCCCACTCCGGACATATTCGGAGAAGGTCGGGGCGAGATGCGCGAGCTTGGGCGTTGGAGCTTGAGTACGCGGAGATGGATAAGCAAAGGAGGAAGAAGGCGTAGGTGAGAAGGTAAATCCTTATCCCTTATATATAGGCGGACGAAAACTATGCGTCCCCACCGGCCTGATAAAACTCGCTTATCTCCCAAGCGCCACCATCAATGGCGCGGTTGGGTTACCCACGTCCATATTGATGGGAATCCCGGAATAAGGGGAACACGATCTCTGCTTCGACAAGACGTGCCAAGGAAACCGCTTCGCTAAACGTGCTGAGGTGGTATAGTAAAAAACGATTCAAACAAAGGCTTGGTAGCGGTGTGATGTCACGCCGCATAATACGTCAGTAGATTGGACTGGTGTACATTTTATTCTCTCTACGGTGGAATGTGGAATTTATTTTGCAGAGCCGGACACTATCCTGGTGTTCATGATCTTCTCCGGATTATTCGAGGGAGGAACCCGCCTTGCAATGCCGAACATTATGCGCGCCGGACTTATCGTCATTGAAGCCTGGTTCAGGGGCTACTGAGGGAGTCCTGGACTAGGGGGTGTCCGGACAGGCGGACTATCATTGTCCGCCAGACTCCAAGACTACGAAGATACAAGATTGAAGACTCCGTCCCGTGTCCGGATGGGACTTTCCTTGGCGTGGAAGGCAAGCTTGGCGATACGGATATGTAGATCTCCTACCATTGTAACCGACTCTGTGTAACCCTAGCCTCCTCCGGTGTCTATATAAACCGGAGGGCTTTAGTCTGTAGGACAACATACATTACAACAATCATACCATAGGCTAGCTTTAGGGTTTAGCCTCCTTGATCTCGTGGTAGATCCACTCTTGTACTAACCATATCATCAATATTAATCAAGCAGGACGTAGGGTTTTACCTCCATCGAGAGGGCCCGAACCTGGGTAAAACATCGTGTCCCTCGTCTCCTGTTACCATCCGCCTAGACGCACAGTTCGGGACCCCCTACCCGAGATCCGCCGGTTTTGACACCGACACTCTTCCTCTTGAAGATCCATTTATTTTCTATGGCTTGCCGATCATTGGGCAAGTCCACCAAAGTCCACACTTTGTTCTCATATATGGATCCCATCTCAGATTACATGGCATTCAAGCCATTTCGCGAAATTTGGGCTCATCATCGCTTCCTCATAGTTCGTAGGTTTATCATGGTCTCGTAACATGACTTCCGGAATAGGATTACCGTATCACTCTGGTGCGTACTGTTCTTTTGGAAGACCTACGAGGTTTTGTAGTAATTTAATCTGAAGTTTCATGATCATCATCATTAGCTTCTTCACTAATTGGTGTAGGAATCACTGGAACTGAATTCTGTGATGAACTACTTTCCAATTCGGGAGAAGGTACAAATTACCTTATCAAGCTCTACTTTCCTCCCACTCACTTCTTTCGAGAGAAACTCCTTCTCTAGAAAGGATCCATTCTTAGTAACGAATATTTTGCCTTTGGATCTGCGATTAGAAGGTGTACCCAACAATCTCCTTTGGGTATCCTATGAAGACGCATTTCTCTGATTTGGGTTCGGGCTTATCAGGTTGAAACTTTTTTCACATAAGCATCGCAACTCCAAACTTTAAGAAACGACAGCTTAGGTTTATTGCTAAACCATAGTTCATACAGTGTCGTCTCAACGGATTTAGATGGTGCCCTATTTAACGTGAATGCAATTGTCTCTAATGCATAACCCCAAAATGATAGTGGTAAACTGATAAGAGACATCATAGATCGTACCATATCCAATAAAGTGTGGTTACGACATGCAGACACACCATAACGCTGTGGTGTTCCAGGTGGCGTCAGCTGTGAAACTATTCCATATTGTTTTATATGAAGCTCAAACTCGTAACTCAAATATTCTCCTCCATGATCAGATCGTAGAAACTTTATTTTCTTGTTATGATGATTCTCCACTTCACTTTGAAAGTCTTTGAACTTTTCAAATGTTTCAGACTTGTGTTTCATTAAGTAGATATACTCATATCTGCTCAAATCATTTGTGAAGGTCAGAAAATAACGATACTCGCCACGAGCATCAACACTCATTGGACCGCATACATCGGTATGTATTATTTCCAACAAGTTAGTATCGCGTTCCATTGTTTCGGAGAACAGAGTTTTAGTCATCTTGCCCATAAGGCACGGTTCGCAAGCATCAACTGATTCATAATCAAGTGATTCCAAAAGTCCATCTTTATGGAGTTTCTTCATGCGCTTTACACCGATATGACCCAAACGGCAGTGCCACAAATAAGTTGCACTACCATTATTAACTTTGCATCTTTTGGCATCAATATTATGAATATTATGAATATGTGTATTACTATGATCGAGATCCAACAAACTATTTTCATTGGGTGTATGACCATTGAAGGTTTTATTCATGTAAACAGAACAACAATTATTCTCTGACTTTAAATGAATAACTGTATTGTAATAAACATGATCAAATCATATTCATGCTCAACGCAAACGCCAAATAACAGTTATTTAGGTTTGACACTAATCCCGAAAGTATAGGGAGTGTGCGATGATGATCATATCAATCTTGGAACTACTTCCAACACTCATCGTCACTTCCCCTTCAACTAGTCTCTGTTTATTCTGTAACTCATATTTTGAGTTACTAATCTTAGCAACCGAGCAAGTATCAAATACTCAGGGGCTACTATAAACACTAGTAAGGTACACATGAATAACCTGTATATCAAATATACCCTTGTTCACTTTGCCATCCTTCTTATCCACCAAATATTCAGGGTATTTCTGCTTCGAGTGACCATTTCCTTTGCAGTAGAAGCACTTAGTTTCAGGCTTTGGTCCAGCTTTGGGCTTCTTTACGGGACTGACAACTTGCTTGCCATTCTACATGAAGTTCCCTTTCTTTCCCTTTGCCCTTTTCTTGAAACTAGTGGTCTTGTCAATCATCAACACTTGATGTTTTTTTTCTGGATTTCTATTTTCGTTGATTTCAACATCACAAAGAGCTCGGGAATCATTTTCGTCATCCCTTGCATACTATAGTTCATCACAAAGTTCTAGTAACTTGGTGATGGTGACTTAGAGAACTCTGTCAATCACTATCTTATCTGGAAGATTAACTCCCACTTGATTCAAGCGATTGTAGTACCCAGACAATCTGAGCACATGCTCACTAGTTGAGCAATTATCCTCCATATTTTAGCTATAGAACTTGTTGGAGACTTCATATCACTCAACTCGGGTATTTGCTTGAAATATTAACTTCAACTCTTGGAACATCTCATATGGTCCATGACATTCAAAACGTCTTTGAAGTCCCAATTCTAAGCCGTTAAGCATGGTGCACTAAACTATCAATTAGTCATCATATTGAGCTAGCCAAACGTTCATAACGTCTGCATCTGCTCCTGCAATAGGTCTGTCACCTAGCGGTGCATCAAGGACATAATTCTTCTGTGCAGCAATGAGGATAAACCTCAGATCACGGACCTAGTTCGCATCATTGCTACTAACATCTTTCAACACAATTTTCTCTAGGAACATATCAAAATAAACATATGAAAGCAACAACGCGAGCTATTGATCTACAACATAATTTGCAAAATACTACCAGGACTAAGTTCATGATAAATTTAAGTTCAATTAATCATATTACTTAAGAACTCCCACTTAGATAGACATCCCTCTAATCATCTAAGTGATCACATGATCCAAATCAACTAAACCATGTCCGATCATCACGTGAGATGGAGTAGTTTTCAATCGTGAACATCACTATGTTGATCATATCTACTATATGATTCACACTCGACCTTTCGGTCTCAGTGTTCCGACGCAATATCTGTATATGCTAAGCTCGTCAAGTTTAACCTGAGTATTCCGCGTGTGCAACTATTTTGCACCCGTTGTATTTGAACGTAGAGCCTATCACACCCGATCATCTCGTGGTGTCTCAGCACGAAGAACTTTCGCAATGGTGCATACTCAGGGAGAACACTTATACCTTGAAATTTAGTGAGAGATCATCTTATAAAGCTACCGCCGAACTAAGCAAAATAAGATGTATAAAAGATAAACATCATATGCAATCAAAATATGTGACATGATATGGCCATGATCATCTTGCGCCTTTCATCTCCATCTCCAAAGTACTGTCATGATTTCTATCGTCACCGGCACGACACCATGATCTCCATCATCTTGATCTATATCAATGTGTCGTCACATGGTTGTCTCGCCAACTATTTCTCTTGCAACTATTGCTATCGCAAAGCGATAAAGTAAAGCAAATATTTGGCGCTTGCATCTTATGCAATAAAGAGACAACCATAAGGCTTCTGCCAGTTGCCGATAACTTCAACAAAACATGATCATCTCATACAACAACTTATATCTCATCACGTCTTGACCGTATCACATCACAACATGCCCTGCAAAAACAAGTTAGACGTCCTCTACTTTGTTGTTGCAAGTTTTACGTGGCTGCTACGGGCTGAGCAAGAACCATTCTTACCTACGCATCAAAACCACAACAATAGTTCATCAAGTTAGTGCTGTTTTAACCTTCTCAAGGACCGGGCGTAGCCATACTTGGTTCAACTAAAGTTAGAGAGACTGACACCCGCTAGTCACCTGTGTGCAAAGCACAGAGGTAAAACCAGTCTCGTGTAAGCGTACGCGTAATGTCTGTCTAGGCCGCTTCATCCAACAATACCGCTGAACCAAAGTATGACATGCTGGTAAGCAGTACGACTTGTATTTCCCATAACTCACTTGTGTTCTACTCGTGCATATAACATCTACGCATAAAACCTGGCTCTGTACCACTGTTAGAGAACGTAGTAATTTCAAAAAAATTCCTAAGCACACGCAAGATCATGGTGATGCATAGCAACGAGAGAGGAGAGTGTTGTCCACGTACCCTCATAGACCGAAAGCGGAAGCGTTAGCACAACGTGGTTGATGTAGTCGTACATCTTCATGATCCGACCAATCCAAGTACCGAACATACGACACCTCTGAGTTCAGCACACGTTCAGCTCGATGACGTCCCTCGAACTCCGATCCAGCCGAGCTTTGAGGGAGAGTTTCGTCAGCATGATGGCGTGGTGATGATGATCATGGTCTACCGACGCAGGCCTTCGCCTAAGCACCGCTACGATATTATCGAGGTGGATTATGGTGGAGGGGGCCACCACACACGGCTAAGAGATCCAAGGGATCAATTGTTGTCTCTTGGGGTGCCCCTGCCCCCGTATATAAAGGAGCAAGGGGGAGGAAACCAGCCAAGGAGGAGGGCGCGCCAAGGGGGGAGTCCTAGTAGGACTCCTACTTTCCTTGTTGGAGTAGGAGAGAAGGAAAGAGGAGGAGAGGGAGAAGGAAAGTGGGGCTGCACCCCTTGTCCAATTTGGACCAGAGGGGGGGCGCAGGCCTCCTTCCTTTTGGCCTCTCTCCTCTATTTCTGTATAGCCCAATAAGGCCCATTTACTTCCCGGTGAATTCCCGTAACTCTCTGGTACTCCGAAAAATACCCGAATCACTCGGAACCTTTCCGAAGTCCGAATATGGTCGTCCAATATATTGATCTTTACGTCTCGACCATTTCGAGACCTCTCGTCATGTCCCCGATCTCATCCGGGACTCCGAACTCCTTCGGTACATAAAAACACATAAACTCATAATATAACTGTCATCTAACTTTAAGAGTGCGAACCCTACGGGTTTGAGAACTATGTAGACATGACCAAGACATGTCTCCGGTCAATAACCAATAGCGGAACCTGGATGCTCATGTTGGCTCCTACATATTCTACGAAGATCTTTATCGGTCAAACCGCATAACAACATACGTTGTTCCCTTTGTCGTCGGTATGATACTTGCCCGAGATTCGATCGTCGGTATCTCAATACCTAGTTCAATCTCGTTACCGGCAAGTCTCTTTACTCGTTACGTAATGCATCATTCCATAAGTAACTCATTAGCTACATTGCTTGCAAGGCTTATAGTGATGTGCATTACCTAGAGGGCCCAGAGATACCTCTCCGACAATGGGAGTGACAAATCCTAATCTCGAAATACGCCAACCCAACATGTACCTTCGGAGACACCTGTAGAGCTCCTTTATAATCACCCAATTACGTTGACGTTTGGTAGCACACAAAGTGTTCCTCCGGTAAACGGGAGTTGCATAATCTCATAGTTATAGGAACGTGTATAAGTCATGAAGAAAGCAATAGCAACATACTAAACAATCAAGTGCTAAGCTAACGGAATGGGTTAAGTCAATCACATCATTCTCCTAATGATGTGATCCCGTTAATCAAATGACAACTCATGTCTATGGCTAGGAAACTTAACCATCTTTGATTCAACGAGCTAGTCAAGTAGAGGCATACTAGTGACACTATGTTTGTCTAGGTATTCACACATGTACTAAGTTTCCGGTTAATACAATTCTAGCATGAATAATAAACATTTATCATGAAATAAGGAAATAAATAATAACTTTATTATTGCCTCTAGGGCATATTTCCTTCACAACTCCTTATCATTTTCATGTGCAGGTATACCAAGATAATTAGTCACACGGGTCGCATAAATCCCTCCAAACAAGTCTCCAGCTAAACCATTATTATGCAACCTACATGCAACAATTCCCCCAAGTTGTATTGTTTATCACCTAACACAACACTCTTGAGAACACAAAGGTCAGGAACACACATGTGACATGCTTCATCATTACCGTTAATGCATCTACCAATGAAGAGAGCAAAATAGTGTATAGCAGGAAAGTGAATGCTCCCTATGGTAGCTTGTGTTATTTCTCTAGATTCTCCCACAGTGATACTAGCAAGAAAGTCTTTATATTCAGATTTACGAGGTTCATTAACACCTCCCCACTGCGGGAGTTTACAAGCAATAGTAAAATATTCTAGGTCCATGGTATATGATTTATCATAAATATCAAACAGGACATTTTGAGAATTGCGTGAAGATGTAAATTTAAACCTTCTCACGAATGAATCAGTCAAATGGTAGTATTGAGGACACTTATCTTGCTTGAAGTCCTCAAGATCGGCATTACGCACATATGCATCAAATTCATCCTTGATGCCTGCTTTGACCATAAACTCCTCTGACGGCCATTCACAAGGCCGCACATCAGCTTCCCTTGGTGGTTCGTCGTCTTGCTCACATATTGCAAGCCTGGGTCCTTTCTTCCTTGAAGAACCACCTTGGTACATTTTCCTCGACATATTTCTTCCTCTGAAAAATTTCTGAAATTTTTAGTAACTCAAAATAAAAGTGAATCAAACTCAACAAATTGATAGCAACTACTCCCACAAGTGCCTAGAGCCTATCTCATGCATTAAAATTACTTGGGACCTTATAAATTTGCCATGCAAGCTCAAGAACAGGGTCACCTAGGCAGCAAAAATTTGCAATGAACAAAGCACTAGAACAAAATCTAATTGGACCATTGGAGGAGTCACATACCAAATAACAATCCCCCAAAGCAGTTTTGTGAATGGAGCTTTGAGCAAGGAGATCGAAAATGGCAGCAAAGTGAGCTAGAACTCGTGCTTGAGCTGGATGGTTATTTTTTGGGGGGAAGATGAAGTGTGTGGGTGCAGGAATAAGTGGAGGGGGGCCACCATGGGCCCATGAGGCAGGGGGCGCGCCCTGTAGGTGTGGGCGCGCCCTGGACCCTCGTGGCCAAGTGCCAGCTCCCCTTGCTGTGTTCTCAGTGCCAGATATTCTCAAATATTCCAGAAAAAATCATATTAAATTTGCAGGGCATTTGGAGAACTTTTATTTTCAGGGTATTTTTTTATTGCATGGATAATTCAGAAACTAGACAGAAAATACTATTTTTACTTTATTTAATCTAAATAACAGAAAGTAAAATGAGGGTACAGAAGGTTGTGCCTTCTAACTTCATCCATCTCATGATCATCAAAAGGAATCCACTAACAAGGTTGATCAAGTCTTGTTAACAAACTCATTCCGAATCGCATGAAACCGGAGAAATTTCGAATAACACTAGATTACCTCAACGGGGATATGCACATCCCCAATAATAAGAATATCATATTTCTTCTTGATAGTAGGAAGAGGAAATTCAAAAACTCCAATAATGATAGTTGGAATTTTTCCAGTAGAATTGATACTGTGAACTTGAGGTTGTTTCCTCGGAAAGTGTACCGTATGCTCATTACCATTAACATGAAAAGTGATATTGCCTTTGTTGCAATCAATAACAGCCCTTGCAGTATTTAAAAAGGGTCTACCAAGGATAATCGACATACTATCATCCTCGGGAATATCAAGAATAACAAAGTCCGTTAAGATAGTAACATTTGCAACCACAACAGGCACATCCTCACAAATACCAACAGGTATAGCAGTTGATTTATTGGCCATTTGCAAAGATATTTCAGTAGGTGTCAACTTATTCAATTCAAGTCACGATATAAAGAGAGAGGCATAACCCTAACACCGGCTCCAAGATCACATAAAGCAGTTTTAACATAGTCTCTTTTAATGGAGCATGGTATAGTTGGTACTCCTAGATCTCCAAGTTTCTTAGGTATTCCACCCTTAAAAGTATAATTAGCAAGCATGGTGGAAATTTCAGCTTCCGGTATCTTTCTTTTATTTGTGATAATATCTTTCATGTACTTAGCATAAGGATTCACTTTAAGCATATAAGTCAAACGCATACGCAAAAAGATAGGTCTAATCATTTCAGCAAAGCGCTCAAAATCCTCATCATTCTTTTTCTTGGATGGTTTAGGAGGAAAAGACATGGGTTTCTGAACCCATGGTTCTGTTTCTTTACCGTGCTTCCTAGCAACAAAGTCTCTCTTATCATAACGTTGATTCTTTTATTGTGGGTTATCAAGATCAATAGTAGGTTCAATCTCTACATCATTATTATTGCTAGGTTGAGCATCAACATGAACATTATCATCAACATTATCACTAGGTTCATGTTCATCACCAGATTGTGTTTCAACATCAGAAATAGAAATATCATTGAGATTCTCGGTGTGTCTACAACAGGTTCACTAGAAGCATGCAAAGTCCTATCATTTTTCTTTTTCTTCTTTTTAGAAGGACTAGGTTCATCTAAATTATTTCTCCGAGAATCTTTCTCAATTCTCTTAGGGTGGCCTTCAGGATACAAAGGTTCCTGAGTCATTTTACCCGTTCTAGTAGCCACTCTAACAGCAAAATCATGTTTATTATTTAATTCATCGAGAAAATCACTTTGAGCTTTAAGTACTTGTTCTGCTTGAGTAGTAACCATAGAAGCATGTTTACTAATGAGTTTAAGTTCAACTTTAACTCTAGCCATATAATCACTCAAGCGTCCAATCATGTAAGAATTACTCTTTAATTCTCTACCAACATAAGCATTGAAGTTTTCTTGTCTAGCCATAAAGTCATCAAATTCATCCAAGCATTGGCTAGCAAACTTAGTAGATAGGATTTCAACTTTATCATATCTATAGAGAGAATTTACCTTTACTACATGTGTCGGGTTATCAAGACCATGTATTTCTTCAACAAGAGGTAAATTCTTAACATCTTCAGCTTTAATACCTGTTTCTTTCATAGATTTCTTTGCCTCTTGAATATCTTCAGGAGTTGGTTTAGGAGTTGGCTCAGGAGTTGGTTCAGGAGTTGGCTCAGGAAGAGTCCAATTATTTTCATTAGTCAACATATTATACAATAGCAATTTAGCTTGATTGACTGTTCTTTCCCTGAAAACACAACCAGCACAACTATCCAAGTGGTCCTTGGAAGCATCGGTTAGTCCATTATAAAAGATATCAAGTATTTCATTTTTCTTAAGAGGATGATCAGGCAAAGCTTATAAAATTAAGTAACCGGAGAAGCTTCCCCCAAGCTTGTGGGAGACTCTCTTCTTCAATTTGCACAAAATTATATATTTCCCTCAAGGCAGCTTGTTTCTTATGAGAAGGGAAATATTTAGCAGAGAAGTAATAAATCATATCCTGGGGACTACGCACACAACCAGGATCAATAGAATTAAACCAAGTTTTAGCATCACCCTTTAATGAGAACGGAAATATCTTAAGGATATAATAGTAGCGAGATTTCTCATCATTAGTGAACAGGGTGGCTATATCATTCAATTTAGTAAGATGTGCCACAACAGTTTCAGATTCATAACCATAAAAAGGATCAGATTCAACCAAAGTAATTATCTCAGGATCGACAGAGAATTCATAATCCTTATCAGTAACAAAGATAGGTGAAGTAGCAAAAGCAGGGTTATATTTCATTCTAGCATTCAGAGTTTTCTGTTTCAGTTTAGCTAATAACTTCTTAAGATCAGATCTATCATTGCAAGCAAGAAAATCTCCAGCAGTTTCTTCATCCATAAAATGACCCTCAGGAACAACAGGCAATTCATACTTAGGGGGAGAACCTTCATCATCACTAGCTTCAATAATTTCTTTTTCAAAGATTTCATTCTCTCTAACCCTAGCAAGTTGTTCATCAAGAAATTCACCTAATGGCACAGTAGTATCAAGCATAGAAGTAGTATCATCACAAGTATCATGCATAGTAGAAGTGGCATCATCAATAACATGAGACATATCAGAATTAATAGCAGAAGCAGGTTTAGGTGTCGCAAGCTTACTCATAACAGAAGTAGAATCTAGTGCAGAGCTAGATGGCAGTTCCTTACCCCCCCCTCGTAGTTGAGGGATAAATCTTAGTTCTTTCGTCTTTCAAGTTCCTCATAGTGACCAGCAGATATAAATCCCAAGTGACTCCAAGAATGGAGCTATGCTCCCTGGCAACGGCGCCAGAAAATAGTCTTGACAACCCAAAAGTATAAGGGATCGCAACAGTTTTCGAGGGTAAAGTATTCAACCCAAATTTATTGATTCGACACAAGGGGAGCCAAAGAATATTCTCAAGTATTAGCAGTTGAGTTGTCAATTCAACCACACCTGGATAACTTAGTATCTACAGCAAAGTATTTAGTAGCAAAGTAGTATGGAAGTAACGGTAAAAGTGGCAAAAGTAATAGTAGCAGTTTTGTAGTAATCATAACAGCAGCAACGGTAAAGTAAATAAGCAAAGAACAATATGTGAAAAGCTGGTAGGCATTGGATCAGTGATGGATAATTATGTCGGATGCGATTCCTCATGTAATAGTTATAACATAGGGTGACACGGAACTAGCTCCAATTCATCAATGTAATGTAGGCATGTATTCCGAATATAGTCATACATGCTTATGGAAAAGAACTTGCATGACATCTTTTGTCCTACCCTCCCGTGGCAGCGGGGTCCTAGTGGAAACTAAGGGATATTAAGGCCTACTTTTAATAGAGTACCAGACCAAAGCATTAACACATAGTGAATACATGAACTCCTCAAACTACGGTCATCACCGAGAAGTATCCTGATTATTGTCACTTCGGGGTTGTCTGATCATAACACATAATAGGTGACTATAGACTTGCAAGATAGGATCAAGAACTCACATATATTCATGAAAACATAATAGGTTCAGATCTGAAATCATGGCACTAGGGCCCTAGTGACAAGCATTAAGCATAGCAAAGTCATAGCAACATCAATCTCAGAACATAGTGGATACTAGGGATCAAACCCTAACAAAACTAACTTGATTACATGGTAAATCTCATCCAACCCATCACCGTCCAGCAAGCCTACGATGGAATTACTCACGCACGGCGGTGAGCATCATGAAATTGGTGATGGAGGATGGTTGATGATGACGATGACGACGAATCCCCCTCTCCAGAGCCCCGAACGGACTCCAGATCAGCCCTCCCGAGGGAGATTAGGGCTTGGCGGCGGCTCCGTATCGTAAAACATAATGAAACTTTCTCTCTGATTTTTTTCTCCACGAAAGCAAATATATGGAGTTGGAGTTGAGGTCGGTGGATGTCCAGGGGGCCCACGAGGCAGGGGTGCGCCCTAGGGGAGGGGGCGCGCCCCCCACCCTCATTGACAGGGTGTGGGCCCCCTGATGTTGATTCTTTCTCCAATATTTTTTATTAATTCTGAAAAGTTACTCCGTGGATTTTCATGTCATTCCGAGAACTTTTATTTCTACACAAAAATAACACCATGGCAGTTCTGCTGAAAACAACGTCAGTCCAGGTTAGTTCCAATCAAATCATGCAAGTTAGAGTCCAAAACAAGGGCAAAAGTGTTTGGAAAAGTAGATATGACGGAGATGTATCATTCAACCAAGTCATTTTGAAGATCCAAATGAGTGTGCCAATCATGCGGCTCACGATGGAACTAGACAAATTGTTCAAACATGGCCTGTTCTTGGTGCAGGGGCTCAACATTGTCACCTTGAAAATCAAATCCTTGGTCGAAAATACTATCATCACGCTAGTCCTCGACGATCATGTTGTGCATGATCACACAAGCAGTCATCACCTCCCAAAGCTTCCTTTCATCCCATGACAGTGCAGGGTGAAAGGATCGATATAGTTGACTAGAGGGGGGGGGGTGAATAGGCAACTAACAATTTTTAGCTTTTCTTTACCAAATTAAACTTTGCATCAAAGTAGGTTGTCTAAATATGCAACTAGGTGAGCAAACTATATGATGCAACAAGAACAAGTACACAAGCAAGCAAGGGATACAACACAAATAAGCTTGCACAAGTCAAGGCACGAAATAACCAAGAGTGGAGCCGGTGAAGATGAGTATGTGTTACCAAAGTTCCTTCCTTTTGAGGGGAAGTACGTCTCCGTTAGAGTAGTGTGGAGGCACAATTCTCCCCAAGAAGCCATAGGGCCACCGCATTCTCCTCACGCCCTCACACAATGCGAGATGCCGTGATTCCACTATTGGTGCCCTTGAAGGCGGCGACCGAGCCTTTACAAACAAGGTTGGGGCAATCTCCACAACTTAATTGGAGGCTCCCAACGACACCACGAAGCTTCACCACAATGGACTATGGCTCTGCAGTGACCTCAACCGTCTAGGGTGCTCAAACACCCAAGAGTAACAAGATCCGCTAGGGATTAGTGAGGGGCGATCAAATTTCTCTTGGTGGAAGTGTAGATCTGGGCCTTCTCAACCAATCCCGAGCAAATCAACAAGTTTGATTGGCTAGGGAGAGAGATCGGGCGAAAATGGAGCTTTTTTTTGACTGTACAAAGTAGGGCAATACCCCACTGCAATTTTTTATTATCATAATAAGCAAAGTACAAACAAACAAGGATTGAGAAAAGCCCTGAACAAAAGAAAAAACTTAAAAAAACTAGAAGAACTGAAGAAGAAAACAAAATAAAACTAACTAAAACTCCAAGAGCTACAGGACAAGTGTGTCCAACTAGGAACAGAAAGAATATGAAAACTTCTCCTTAATTCTGAATTTGAGCAGGTGCAGTTCTGTGAGGGAAATAAACTTCCATCTATCAATGCTGGTTGGAATGCTATTGAAAATCTTATCATTCCTGACTATCCAAATGGGCCAAGATGCAATGATAATGATCTCCATGGAAAAAGGTTGAGGTATGTTGTTCATTAAATCTGGAATGGCTTCCATGATAGTGAGGTTCCTTTGTCTGTTAGGGCAGAGAATATCCCAACAAGCAGAAGCAAAAGGGCAGGTCCAGAAGAGGTGCTGGAGAGTTTCTTCCTGCTGGCAATTGAGTGTAGCACAATTATAGTTGTCAAGATGAAAAGATTTCCTTCTTAGCAGATTCCTGGTGTTGAGCCTATCATGAAGAAGCCTCCAAAAGAAAACCTTGTGCTTTGGCTGGGCAGAACATTTCCAAATCCAATTGAACTGAGCTGGAACAATTTTAACACCTATCAAAATTTTGTAGGCTTTGGCCACTGAGAAGGTGCTATTTCCCCACATATAACTCCATGTATCCAAGTGCTCATTGGAAGCAGATCTTTTGAGGTTGTCACAAATTTCTTCCATTAGTTAAAATTCCAGAAAAGCCTCCTGGGTAAAAGGTAGGTGAAATAAATCTTCCAAGTATTCAAACATAAGCACAGATTGCACAGAGAGGTTATGATCTCTAACAAAGGAGTAAAGATGAGGGAATAATTGATTCAGACAAGAAGTGTGCCAGAGATCAGACCAAAACAGAGCAGATTTACCATCCCCTATTGTGCATCTTGCCATGGATTTGTAACTATCAATGAGCCTGAGGTTACATTTCCACCAGAAAGACCCTTCCCATTTTTGTCCTGGTAGGTTGTCATTGTCATAATAAGCTTCCCAGATGAGATTTACCCAAGGAATGTTTTCTCTATTGTAGAACTTGTGTAGGTTCTTGAGCAGTAGGGCTTGGTTTTGTACAAAGATGTTCATAACTCCAAGGCCTCCCTGATTTTTAGGCCTGCAAACAGTGGACCAAGCTACCAAAGCTGGTCTGTGATCCTCCAAATCTGGTCCCCTCCAAAGACAGTGTCTCAAATATTTGTTAACCTGGTTTTTGATAGTTATAGGAACATCAAGACAGCCCATGAAGTAAATAATAAGAGAACTTAGCACTGATTTGACCAGCAGTAACCTTCCAGCAAGAGTCATAAAAGAAGATAAGCCCACTAGTTTTTTTTTGCAATTCTTCTTACTAAAGGCAAACACTGCTCCACTGTTGGCTTTTGAAGTCCTAAAGGCATGCCCAGATAATTGATGGGGAATGATCCTTTCAAACAGTTCAAAGTACCGGTCAAAATTTCCATTTTTTCATCACTCACATTGATTGGTATCAGATTGGATTTGCTGTAGTTCACCTTTAACCCAGTAGCATCTGCAAATGTGTGAAGAAGGGCTTTAAGACAATGGAGTTGTGGGGCATCAGCTTGCATGAGAATCAGGGTATCATCTGCATATTGAACTATTGGGAAGTCTGGACATGACTGAACTTGCAAAGGAGGAATGAGAAGGCCCAAGTTCATTGCCCTGTTCATGATTGATTGAAGTAGATCAGCAGCCAACACAAAAAGAAGGGGGAGAGAGAGGATCCCCTTGTCTCACTCCTCTGAGGCAATAAAACTTTTTCCCAGAAATGCCATTAAGTAGCACTTGTGATGAAGCAGAGGTAAACAACATTTTAATCCATCCAATCCATCTTTCTCCAAAACCTTTGCTCTAAGGATATCAATAATTGTTGAATGCTCAATGAGGTCAAAAGCTTTTTCAAAATCTAGCTTTAGCACAACAATTTCCTCCTTAGAGTTGTGGCATTGATGTAGGTACTCATAAGCCCAACCAAGACAGTCATGAATAGCTCTTTCCTTAAGGAAACCATACTGATTTATATGCACCATTTTGAGGATTACTTTCTGTAACCTGTTGGCAAGCAATTTGGTAATGAGCTTAAGGCAGCAATTGAGCAGAGATATGGGTCTGAAATCATTAGCGGTACTGGGAGAAGGCCCCTTGGGAACTAGAGTTATGAAAGAGGAGTTGATGCTCTCAAGAGAAATTTGCCCAGCATAGAACTCATGTATCAGTCTAGTGACATCAGGCTTTATAATATCTCAGCAGCTCTTAATAAACTCATTGTTAAATCCATCTGGACTAGGAGACTTATTAGTGGGCAATTGTTTAACAACATCATTGATTTCTTCCTCAGTGAAAGGAATTTCCAGCTGTTCAAAGTCTGAAGGAGTGGCTTGATGTTGCAGAAGATTAGGCAAATGAAAGTGCATGGTGGTTTGCTCTGACCTTCCTAATCTGCTCTTGAAGGCATTCCACAGCAGGGCAGCTTTATCTGCATGGTCTGTGATTTCCACTTGATCCTCATTTTTAAGCATAGCAATGTAATTATGCCTATGATTTATAGAAGCCTTTGTATGAAAAAATTTGGTGTTTTCATCACTAAACTTAACACCTTTGATTTTACCTCTCTGTTTCCAATAGATTTTTTGGTTCTTCAGTAGCAATAGCAATTGTTCTTTTAGGACAACCCTGCAATTCCACTCAAAATCTCCCAAATCTCTGAATTCCTCAAACAAGTCAAACAAGAAGATAACCTCATTAATGGCAACAATTTTGGATTTTAAGAAAGGTTCTTGGCCCAAAGTTTTAGAGCCCTTCTAAGATTTTTGAACTTTGCATTTATGCTTTTTGCTGCATCAAGATTACCCACAGGAATATTCCAAGCTGCAGCAACAACCTCTTTAAAGTCAGAGTGCTTTAACCAGTAATTTTCAAATCTGAAGACCCTTGCCTTTGGGATTGAAGTCCCAATTTTGATAACACATGGAGGATGATTTGATATAGGTCTAGAAAGAGGCATTGCAACTGTATCAGGATAAGTGGTCATCCAAGAGGCAGAGGTGAAGAACCAATCCAACTTTTCCAACAAAGGACTCTGTTGCATGTCACTCCAGCTGTATTTTCTCCCATGAAGAGGGAGCTCAATTAAACCCAGATTGCTGATAGCCTCATTAAAAAGAAGCATTTCATTAACATCCCCACCAGGCCTATTCCTATCAGAAGGATCCCTAATAAAGTTGAAATCACCAACTAGAATCCAATTTGTGTCTATCGGCATATGAATGTTGGAAAACCAATTAATAAACTCCATTTTTTCTGCTTGCACACATGGCCCATAAATGTTGGTTAGGATCCAGGATTGATTGCACAAAAGACTAGTGAAACTAATTGAGAGGGAGAATCTATTCTGGAAGATGACCTCTCCCTCAAACAGAGAACCATTCCATGTGATTAGAAGGCCTCCAGAAGCTCCAATTGAAGGCAGGAAGGCAAATTTATTGAGCCTGTTGGGACAAAAGTTCTTAATGTAAGCAGCATCAAAATGCTCCCTCTTGGTTTCTTGGAGACACAAGATGGCACAATCACTTTCCTCAATTTTTTCCCTAGAGCAAGCCATTTCTCAGGTGAGTTAATTCCTCTAATGTTCCAGTTTAGTATATTCCAGCTTCTGTTTTGACTATTCATGGAAACAGTATATGAGAACATCCAGGGACCAAGCACCATCACTTGGCCAGAACCCAAGGAAATCAGTCCAACCAGACAACAGTGAAAGCAAATTGAGCAAGTACAGGAACCACATCATCCACAACACAGCAAGACATGAAACTACCCATATGGAGATAGAGAAGCAAAATGCACTGACAGAAGAACATGAGCTATTACAGTAAGTCCAGAGGGCCCATAGGGTGCAAGTACAACCAAAAGGAACATTCATACAGTTCAAAACATAAAACCCCTCCCTCTCCTTCACAAGATCATTTAATGTGGTCATCTAAACACTTTTGGGGTTGTCCTGCCTGTCCTCCTTGGGTGGGATCACCGCAGCCAAGTCCTCTCCCATCCTTCTCTTAGGTTTCTTGGAGAGCTTCCCTTCCAACTCCTGATCAGCAACCTTGCAAAATGAGGATGTGAGATTCTTAACCACTGATTTCTGAACAACTGGTGGAGCAGCATTACAAGGCAGACACTTATTATTAGAGCAAGAACCACTTTTAAACCTAGCATTGTCTTTTTTTATCCTATCACTCCTCCTTACCTCTGTTTCTACAAGAGGTGTCTTTCCTCCCCTTCTTTTCTTTGAATTTTCAGCCCCAAAAGGTTGAAGAAGGGCCAATGAATCCAAGTCCTACTGGTTGGAGGAATCTCCTTCATTTTCCTTGTTTGTATCCTGCTGATGAGATTGATCCATGAGCTGCTTGCAAGCAGGAGCCTTAGTAGCAGTGCATTTATTAGGAATGTGAAAGATATAAGAATTTTCAGTGCCCTCTACTTCAGCAAGTAATTCCCACAAAGGAGATTTAAGCATATTGAGTGTCCAATTAAACTTCTCTGGTGTCATTAGAAGATGCACAATAAAATTGAACCAACTTACTGGTACTTGAACAGAAAGAGAAGGCACACCCTCCAAAGGATTTTGAGAAAAATGCTCCTTCCAAATTACCAGGCCTTCCTCTGACAGAATAGTATCCTTATTAGCTAGAGCCTTTAACTGAATAGATTTCAAACCAAGTAATGAGGGTGCAAACTCAAAGTGCTCTTCAATTTGTGCAATCCAGTTACCTTTTTTGCTATCATTTTCATCCCCAGCAGGACCCAGAAGCAGTGGGTTCACTGAATGAGAGCTAGCTCCTGCTTCCCCAACCAAATCTACAGCTTTGAACTGAAAAGGATCCTTGCCATGGCCTACTGGCTCTTTATCAGCATGAGAGTCTCTGCTAGGGTCCATTAACAGATCCTGAGGGACAACAGGACTGTTACCAATAACAGGCTCAGAAGGTTGGATCACTTCCTCCAAGACTGGCTGAATCCGAGGGACCACCTCAGGAATTGCTGGCAGTAAAACTTCCTGAGGAACTGCCAAAGCAAGAGGAGCCTGAGGAGCATCCTGCTCCTCCTCTTGGTAGTCCTGCATCAAAAGCTCAAGGCCATTGCCCTGTATCTGCAACATAGGTGGTAGTTGATTTACTTCCTCACTTGCATGTGAAGACAAACCTTCAGACAAGGAGACAGTTGTAGTGATGCTGCTGTGGCCCTCCAAGGGTGGTGGGAGCTCTTCCCCATCAGCCCAAGCAATTTCTTCTTGATGAACACCTTCCAGGAAATCAAAATCATCTTGAGGTTCAACATTATTACCAACTGGAGGCTGCAGAGCCCAGTGACCATCCTCTGCATCCATGTCATCTTGCTGAATAGGCTGAGGATTAATATGAAAACCAGGGAAAGCATTGTTTTGTCCTGGTAGAGGGTGAGGGTCAATATTGCCAGGTGGAATTGGATCCTCATCGGCAGGTGCCCCACCCATCAACTGTTGCAGAAGAATTTCCACTGAAGAGGACCAAGCATCTTCATCTAGAACTTCACCTTCAGACCACCTGACACTTTTAGGGATGGATTCAAGATCTCTAACTTTAGCTTTTGCAATTACTCTACCCATATGAAGAGGGTCATTCTCCCAAGAAACAAGGCACCCAAAATGACTGATGGCCCTGGCAATATCTTCAGAATTGCGAAAATCAAACGGGACCGCAAGGAAGAGCAGCCAAACTGTTCTATTAAACTGGGTTCTTCGGCAGTTGCGACCATTATCATGGTTATGGAAAGTGATGAAAACATATCCAAACTAGTGAGGACTCTGGAGCACTAACCTATCTCTGTCTCTTGGATTGAAAAATCGCACATAAGCTTCCCCCAGTGGACAACGCTGCATTTCTGTTATTTGCACTTGCTGAACATCCGCAAAGAACTCATCAAGAACTTCTTGCACATTTGGAAAAAGTACCTCATCCGGAAGCGGCTCAATGGTGACGATGGCCCAGTCCTCGTGGCGCTTCTGACGGTGGGGGAGAACCACCCTGGCCACACCATTACAGTCTTCAACATTGAGAATATTGAAACCATGGGGAATAAAAGGCTGAGGATCAAACGGAATGTTGGCCATGGTTAGCTCTGCACCGGCAGCAGGCTCTGAAGACTGCAAGGGGGAAGAAAGACGAGCCCGAGGTTGAACAGTGGAAGGAAGGGGAGGAGACGAAGAGGCAAGAGGGAATCTTGGCTGAAAGTTCGGGAACATGCCTTCACAGAGCTGTTTAAAAGAGGAAGCTCGAATCACCGGCTGGGCTGGGCCAACGGCCAAAAACCAGTCATCCACCACCCCAGGGGCCCAGGCCTCAGATGGGGGGGGGGGGTGGGAAAAGAAGCCACCCTAAAAAACGGCCAGAGCCCGGTCAGACGCGGTTCAGGGCAGGCCCAAGCCATGTGGCCCAAATTGCCACAACCGTAACAAGTAATGGCCGAATTTGAAGATCCAGAATTCGCGCCCTCATCCCCCTGAACCACGCGATCATTGATCGGAGGTGTAATATTACACTCAATGCGCCCTTCATCAATAGTAGTGACCTGTAAATCCGGAGACGAGTCCGGCAACCCCGCCAGCCGTTGGAAAACTGAGACGCGGTGGTCGAACTCCCTCCGGCGATCGCCGGAGCTGCTTTGGGAGGAAGAACGTGGAGGCCCTCTGGTAACCAAAGACCATGAATTTTTCTCCTCTAGATAGAACAGACGCTCCTCACGACGCCAATTAGGACCACCTTCACCCCAGAGACTAAAAGCCAACACAAAATCCCTCTCAGAAATACGGCCACTATTGTAGAGTTCAAATCCCACAGATTTTGAGGCAACCGAAAACTGAAACGAACGGTCCCGGAGAAACTTAACCCTAAAGCCTTGAGGGTAACCACCAAAGCAAGAGTGAAGCACAATGCTCACAGTGTGACAATCCAGGCGAAAGCACGCTCGACCGAAAGAGACGACGAGCTTGAACTCACGTTGGTGAAAACCAGGAGAGAAAACCACCGGATGACCAAACTTTTGGCGCATGCCAAGCTGAAAAGCCTTACCTCTAGCAAAGTCAAGGTGAGGAGGCGCCATTGGGCGGCCAGGGTGGTGGACGCCGGGGCCGGAGTGGCCACCGGCGGTGGAGCCGCCTAGGAGTCGCCTAGGAGGCGAAAATGGAGCTTGGAGCAAAAATGGAGATTTTGGGGGAAGAGGTGAGTCAACTTTGGGTAAGAAGACTCCCTTATATAGTGGGGCGAACAATCCAACCGTTACCCCCCAAACTAGCCTCGCAGAGAGCGGTACTACCGCTGGGGTGGGCGGTACTACGGCTGTGGCCAGGGGTACTACCGTCCCACCTTGCGGTACTGCCGCGCAGAAGAGAGGATCGAGGAGCAAAGGGAGGATCTTGACCTAGAGTGGTACTACCGTGGTGGTAAGGGTGCTACTACCGCTTAGGAGCGGTACTACCGCCTCTACTGCCACAACTAGTGCCGCAAAACCCGACACGAGAAAAGAGCCCTCGAGTCGAGGCGGTAGGAGCACGGAGCCGGAGCGGTACTTCGGCGGAGGGCTCCAAGCGGTACTACCGCTGAGGCGCGGTACTGCCGCTTGTTGCACTCGGGAGGTACTACCGCTGTGGCCCGCGGTACTACCGCTGGGACTAAACGAAGCACATATGAAAGGGAATGAGCTCTCCATTGAAGCGGAAAGGCTCAGAGGGTGTGACAAGGATGTGTACGTGTTGATTCCACCCTAGCCTTACCAAAGCGGACCCCCTCTTGATAGTACGGTGACTCCTACGAAACTAGTCCACCAACATAGAAACGGAAGAGTTGCACCATCTTGAATAACACTCCGAGGGGAGGGAATCGTCTCGTGCCAAAGGATGAATCTCTGAAAAACTCAATGCACACGATTAGTGCGCAAAAGCATTGTCATCAATCCCCAAAACACCTTAGGGATAAATATGCCCTTACAATCTCCCCCTTTTTGGTGGATTGATGACAATACGGGATTTGAACAAACGGGAAAAAGACATAGGACATAAGCAAACCCCACAACTCTAAAATATAGACAGGCTCCCCCTAGATATGTGCTTTCTAGATATGTTCTTTGGACTGCACGGCACACATACTAGGATCAACACTCCCCCTATATTTTATTGACCAACAACCTAAGCAGGATATATGAGAGCAGGATATATAACTGGATAAGCGTGCAACTCATAAGATACCAAAGGACTAGATATACATAGATAATGAGAATATAAAGATAAGGTAGCATATGTCTCACACCATATGTCTGGAACTTAGGTCTCACTGGCACAAAACTAAACAAAGCAAACGGCGAGAAAACCACAATGACACCACAAAGAAACACTCGCAACTCAACAACAACACAAGTCCGACACAAATCCCTAAACTCTCTCCCCCTTTGGCATCGAGACACCAAAAAGGGCAAAGAGTGTTGCTACAGCTCTAGGTGATAGCAAGCTGAGGAACTCGAACATCATATCCCAGCTGGATCGTCTGCACCGCCATCATCGGTCGGAAACTACTCGGCGTCTGAATCTGTCCACGGGCAGTGCTGCTGAACCCACTCCTCCTGCTCAGTTATCTGGCCCTCAGATCCGCTGTTAACGGTCACACCCAACTGACGCATGAGCTCCTTGTGACGTCCCCTGTCCTTTTTCTCAGCCACATGAGACATGTACTGACCATGAGACTCCATGCAGAAAAGTTTCTTCATCTTGAGCTTGAGCTTCTTTGCCCAAGAGGGCTCTGCTCCAGAAGGCTCATAGTCAGTGTCATCATCAGCATCAGCCTCGTCCTCGGTCTCCATGGCAGCAGCAGTAGATGGACCCCTAGTTTTAGGGGCCGGGGTGCCCCAATTGTCCTTCTTCCTCAGACGCTTGATCTCATGAGAAATCAGTTCTCCAGTTTCCAGCATGACCCTGGGATAGGCATGTTCCCAGACCTTCTCAATGAGTAACATGATGAACGGTCCATAGATCGGGCACTTGCGCTCAGAGATAGCAGATAGAAGTTCAGACCACATAACACGAGAAATGTCCAGGGACTCGCTAGTGTCTGCTTCCTTCTCATGCTGGCAGAAGAGAAGCATGTCCACAAGATAGGTGTGGACCATATCCAGATTCCCGATACGAGGGAAGAGAGTCTCTCGGAAGACACGGTGAAGGATATCCAGAAAGGCAAGAAGCTCATAGGTTTCCTTCTTAGTCTCGGGGTGAATCTTCACAGAACAGTAGGGCCAGAGGGCTTGCTTGTGAGTGGAGGTTGCATTGTGGTGAGGGCGGAAGTCGACTGGAGTCTCAAGCCCGTGATCTTCCACCCCAAGTAACTCCATGAAGGCCTTCCAGTTGACAGAAAGCAACTTGCCATTTGTCATCCAAGTCAGAGTCCTTTCCTCATCAGTTCCTAGATGGACAGTGGCATAGAATTGAGCCACCAAATCTGCATCAAAGTCCTTGTTGAACTGCATGATGCTGAGAATGTTCAGCTGAGAGCACATCTGAAGGGCTTCACCAAAGTACTCAGGGTCCTTCTCCATAAAATTCGTGTTGATGGAGCGCACATCAACATGGAGATTCTTCTTGGCCTTGATCACTGAGGGAGTCCTGGATTAAGGGGTATCCGGACAGCTGGACTATGTACAACGTCTGGACTATTGAAGCGTGAAGATACAAGACTCAAGACTTTGGCCCGTGTCCAGATGGGACTTTCCTTGGCGTGGAAGGCAAGCTTGGCGATCCGGATATTATATTTCCTTCTTTATAACCGACTCCATGTAAACCCTAGCCCTCTCTGTTGTCTATATAAACCGGAGAGGTTGGTCCTTAGAAGGCCGATCACAATTACATTCATACCATCATAGGCTAGCTCCTAGGGTTAAGCCTCTACGATCTCGTGGTAGATCTACTCTTGTACTACCCATATCATCAATATTTAATCAAGCATGAAGTAGGGTTTTACCTCCATCAAGAGGGCCCGAACCTGGGTAAACATCCGTGTCCCTTACTTCTTGTTACCATCAGCCTTGACGCACAGATCGGGACCCCCTACCCGAGATGCGCCGGTTTTGACACCGACATTGGTGCTTTCATTGAGAGTTCCTCCGTGACGTCGCCGTCAGGCTCGATGGCTCCTTTAATCGTCATTAGCGATGTGGTCTAGGGTGAGACTTTCCTCCCCGGACAAATCTTCGTGTTCGGCGGCTTCGCGCTGTGGGCCAATTCGCTTGGCCACTTGGAGCAGATCGATGGCTATGCCCCCGGCCATCAAATAAGGTTCGGAAACCTGACCTACACGGCAGATATCCGCGGAGACTTGATCTTCGACGGATTCAGGCCAGCGCTAGAAGCGCCGAACAGTCGCGATGAGCACGTCTTAGACCTGCTGTCAGACGTCGCTCGGGTTATCGTCCTGGGAGAAGCCTCAGATATAAATCCGGGACAGGTTGCTTCGCCTAAGGACGGAGGTATGGACCCCACCCCACAGGCCGTACCTTCATCGGTGATGGAGCCGAACACATGTTTCACCTCTGAGGGAACCTGTGACTCCGGACCCCCGGATTCATATCCGGATGTAGGTTCCAGTCTGTGCGCCCCCGAGCCCGCTGATCCTGGTTGGCCTCCGATGATGGAGTTCACTGCGGCGACGTTTTTCAGCACTCGCCCTTTGGCGACATGCTGGACTTATTGAAGTCTCTCTCCTTGTCAGGATACTCCGGGCCAAACTATGTCCGGCTCGAGTGGGAAGCAGAGAACGACGGAATTCGTTGCCCACCCACCACCCACTTCATTGCCACGATCGATGATCTAACCGACGTGCTTGACTTCTACTCTGAAGACATCGACGGTATGGACGACTATGTAGGAGAATCACAGGAGCCATCGCTCACTGGGTGGTGGACGGCCACCTCCTCATATGATATATATATGGTGGACACCCCGAAGGAAACTAATGGCGACGAGGCAACGGAGGACAACCCCTCGGGAAGAAAATCAAAGAATGGGCGTCGTCGGCGCCGCTCCAAGCCCCGCCATAGCAACACCGGCCCCGGAGGCGAAAATAATCTGGATGGCGCCGAAGAAGAATACGACCCTGATCAGCCCGCCTTTGAGCAGGCCGAACAGAAAGACGAGCAGGTCATCCCAGAAGAACAGGCGACAGACGCATACCCGGAGGAGGACAACTACATGCCCCCCTCCGAAGACGAGATCAGCCTCGGCGACAACGAGTTCGGCGTACCTAAGGATCTCGTGGAGCAGGAGCGCTTCAAGCGTAGGCTTATAGCCACCACAAGGAGCCTGAAGAAGAAGAAGCAACAACTACAAGCTGATCAAGACCTGCTCACAGATAGATGGACTGAAGTCCTGGCAGCCGAGGAATATGGACTCGAACGCCAAACGGCTGACCGGCCACCTCGTGGCCGGGACAAAACGGGATACCAGCCCGCACCCCCACGCCGATACACTACGGCTTAGGACAACAGGAACGGCCTGCAAGATATTCTGGACAATAAAGCAGGATAGCCAAGATCGATCTACAGATCGAGGGGGCGTGCCCCAGCGTGCAACGACGACCGTCACGCCGGATACATCATCAACAAATCCAGCCGGGCCGAACATAGCAACCCAGACCAATCCGACCTGCGTAGCCACATAGCCCGGCACAGAGGAGCCGCACACCCCCTCTGCTTCACAGACGAAGTAATGGATCATGAATTCCCAGAAGGGTTCAAACCCGTAAACATCGAATCATACGATGGCACAACAGACCCCGCAGTATGGATCGAAGATTTCCTTCTCCACATTCACATGGCCCGCGGAGATGATCTACATGCCATCAAGTATCTCCCCCTTAAGCTCAAAGGACCAGCCCGACACTGGTTAAATAGCCTGCCAGCAAATTCTATTGGCAGTTGGGAAAACCTGGAAGATGCATTCCTTGACAACTTCCAGGGCACATATGTACGACCACCAGACGCTGATGACCTGAGCCACATTACTCAACAGCCCGGAGAGTCATCCCGGAAATTCTGGACTCGGTTCCTCACTAAAAAGAACCAAATAGTCGATTGTCCGAATGCCAAAGCCCTGGCGGCTTTTAAGCATAATATCCGCGATGAGTGGCTTGCTCGACACCTCGGCCAGGAAAAACCCAAGTCTATGGCAGCTCTCACAACCCTAATGACCCATTTTTGTGCGGGTGAGGATAGCTGGTTGGCTCGTAGCAGCACCCCGCCACATTCCGGCACTTCGGACGGCCACGATGCTAACGGCAAGCTATGGCGCAACATACATAAGAGACGGAGCAACGGCGACAGCACGGAAGACACGGCAGTCAACGCCGGATTTAGCGAACCTAAATCCGGACAGCGGAAAAAGCCGTTCAAAAGAAATAATCAGGGACCGTCTAGCCTGGACCACATACTAGAGCGCTCGTGCCAAATTCATGGCACAACGGACAAACCAGCCAACACACCAATAGAGACTGCTGGGTGTTCAAACAGGCCGGCAAGATAAACGCCGAAAACAAGGACAAGGGGCTGCACAACGACGATGACGATGAGCCCCGGCATCCGAATACGGGGGGTGGGGGGGGGGCAGAAGAAATCCCCCCCAGTGAAAATGGTCAATATGATCTACGCCGCCAACATCCCCAAGCGGGAACAGAAGCGGGCACTACGGGACATCTATGCGATGGAGCCAGTCGCCCCCAAGTTCAACCCATGGTCAGCTTGTCCAATCACCTTTGACCGTAGGGATCACCCTACCAGCATCTGTCATGGCGGCTCAGCCGCATTGGTCTTAGACCCAATCATCAACGGATTCCATGTCATGCGTGTCCTTATGTATGGCGGCAGTAGCCTGAACCTGCTTTATCAGGGCACAGTGCGCAAGATGGGCATTGAGCCTTCAAGGATCAAGCCTACCAAAACCACCTTTAAAGGTGTTATTCCTGGAGTAGAGGCCCGCTGCATGGGTTCTATAACATTGGAAGTGGTCTTCGGATCCCCAGACAACTTCAGGAGCGAAGAGCTGATCTTTGACATCGTCCCTTTCCGCAGTGGCTACCACGCACTGCTCGGGCGAACCGCATTCGCAAGATTCAATGCGGTGCCGCACTACGCATATGTCAAGCTCAAGATGCCGGGACCGCGCGGAGTCATCACTTTCAACGGAAATATGGACTGCTCCCTTCGAACAGGAGAGCATACGGCAGCCCTCGCAGCAGAAGTACAATGCGGCCTCCTCCGACAAACCAATCCGGCGACAACTTCGAGCACTGTCAAACGAGTCCGGAGCACCCCGCAACAGGATCAACACGAATGTCAAGATTGTGATTAGCAGTCCGGCCTCCGCTCAAGCCCCTCCAAAGTAGCATTGGTGCCACGCGTACACAATTACGCACTCAGATACCTTGGGCATAGGCGGAGGCGCATCAACGACTCAGTCAATAATGCGGGTAACCTCTAAATACCTTCATACTCTTTCCCTTTTTACCTTTCAGGACACCGCGTTAGTGCAGCATCCTCAGAGGAGCCGAATCGCCGGACTCATATGGAAGAGACATCCAAGGAGGCAACAGACGTTGTGCGCAGAAGGAAATACCCAGGTGGAATCTATTTACGATCATTATACCTGCTACATCTATCCGCACACAGCTCGCCCCTGGATAGGACATGTCAAATAGTCCTATTTTTATGTCTGCCTAATGCATCCATTGTAAACATATGCTTATACGTATTTTTCGTCAAATGGAGATTATATATAGCGTCAGCTTATTATCCTTATTTGAGTATTTTTCTCTTATAAATGTTTATTTGGTGTTGCATCCGTACACCTTGGTACAACCAGTTTGCCAGGGGCTTCTTACGACGCCCCGTAATATGGCAACTAAAAGTCCGAACACTTTCAATAGTGCGGCACCCCGAACTTATAGCATTATATGCATCAGCTCTGAATCATGTCTTGGGTCTACAGTTGGGATAGCCTGGCTCCCTTGTTTTGGTACCTTACGTTCCGTTATATCGGCTAAGGTAGCGCAGGGAGAACTACGACGATGTGTCCCGGTTCTTCCGGACGAGCACCTCAGTAGAGAAAGCCGAAAACTGACCGGCATGATGTGGCGAGAGCTGGTCGCTGTTCGAGAGGTACTAAAATCCTTAAAGATTTTCCGCTTTAGGCGATACATCGGCTTTGTCCAACCAAGGCGTATATAGCGCCCCAATTTGGCCTTCCGGATTCTTGGGGCTTCGCCGAAATTTAAAATTGTAGACTTCTATGGCTAAGTGAAAGTTATAAAGCCGCATAGTCCGATTGCCTCGTTCGCTGCGCTGGACACCTCCTTAAGGGACCAAACATTTGGATAAAGAGTGTCTGGGTTTTCCACGAACACCCCAGTGCTATACACGCGGGGGCGGAAGCCGACGATTGGCCTACTTTCAGGATTTTATAAACAGCCGCATAGAAGGTAATATTTTAAATAACAAAAGCGCTACATAGCGCAAGTAACTTCGTCTTTAAAATACAAACATGATAGAAGCGAATTCATTCAAAAATGGTGTCCTTGGTACATTCGTCAGCCACGAGACGAGCACCCTTCATAACGCCATCATAGTACAGCTCGGGATGGTGATGCGCCTTGCCCTCCGGCGGTCCCTCCTTGACCAGCTTCTCCGCATCCATCTTGCCCCAATGCACTTTGATGCGGGCAAGGGCCTGGCGGGCACCCTCGATGCACACGGATCGCTTGATCACCTCCAGCCGTGGACAGGCATCCACCATTCGCTTGATCAGGCTGAAGTAGCTATTGGGCACGAGCTCAGCAGGCCACATCCGGACTATGAACCCTTTCATAGCCAGTTCGGCCGCCCTGTGGAGTTCGACCAACTGCTTCAGTTGGTCACTCAGAGGCATCGGGTGTTCGGCCCCAGCATACTGGGACCAGAACAGCTTCTCCGTTGAGTTCCCCTCATGCGCACGGTAGAACTCCGCAGCGTCTGATATGCTGCATGGCAGATCTGCGAATGCCCCTGGAGAGCTCCGAATTCGAGTAAGTAATAGAAACGCCTCCTCCACATGTTTGCTTTGCATAAAGAACTTCTTACCCGCTGCTATCTTCTTGGCCTCCTAGATCTCCTGCTGTGCTTTCTCGGCCTCGGCCTTGGCGTCTTTTAAGCTCATAAGGGCCTTTGCAAGCTCGGCCTCTTTGGCCTTCAGATCATGCTCCACGGACTCGCACTTCTTGCCGAGGTCCTGGAGCTCCTGCTGTACCTCACCTACCCTAGCACTTTGCTTTTCGCGCTCCTTACATTCCGAGGCCGCCTTGTCTCCAGCCTCGAACAGCGCCTTCTTCAGGGCCGCCACTTCGGCGGGGGTCCCTGTTACACGGTCATGACACTTAGTTGTTAGACCCACCAATTCTGCCTACCCTTAAATACATAAGAACGGGAATTACTTACCCTTGTTCTCTTTGAGCTGCCTCTTCATGAGGTCGAGCTCTCCCTGCGCCTGCTCCTGGTCCCGCTTCAGATAGGAACCTCGGCAGTACGGGCAACAGCAGCAAGAAGCACAGCCTGCGGATTTTAATTGACCCTCTGCTTGGCTTTTCTTTCCGAACTCCAAACAGAGTATCAGGGGCTACTACCTATCGGGTGGTAATTTTGCACATATTTATTACTTACCTCGAAGCCTGTTCGGAGGCTGGTGCAAGCTTCGGTTAGTCCGCTCTTGGCGGACGGAACCTTCCGAATCACCGTACTCATAAGAGTATGGTGCCCTTCGTCCAGGGAAGCGCCACAAAGCGCTTCCAGCAGACCGTCCGGCGCTTCATGCGCAACGGAAGTCCGCGACACAGACGGCTCGCCCTCCTTAGCGAGGGGTCGCCTGCCTAAGTCCGGAACCATCGAAAGTTCTGGAATTGTGTTCGGCTCAGAGCCCGGCTGGCCGTGGCTCGCGTCGACACAATCCGTGGGGATCTTTAACCCCGTGTGTCCGACGTCTGGGACCCCTCCTTGGGGCGTCTCCAGAGTCACCTCCCCCTGCTCTGGGAGCCTTTGGGACAAAACCTCCGTGTCGTCCGCGGGTTGAGGAGTAGTGGCTGTCGGAAGCAAATTCATCTCCGAATTGCTTTGGGACCCGGAGGAGGATACCTCGGGGTGATCCCTGGCCGGACTGCACATATGTTCGGCATTATAAATACAGAAACTGTGAAGTGAAGTCATGATAGAATGCAAACACTTACAATCGCGCTAGTGGCTTTCCCCTGGGCAGCCACCCCTCCTCGCTAAGAGCGGCCGTGGAGGAGTAGTCCGGAAGGGGCCCCTTCCCCTTCTTGGATGCCCCAGCCTCCCCTCCTGGGGCGGCTTTTCTCTTCTTCTCCCCCTAGTGGGGGAAGGTAGGATCTCTTCCTGATTCCCCCCGCCTCCGAGGGAGGAATCCGACTTGTCGTCATCGGATGACAGGGGAATGACGGCCCTGTGTCGAGGACCTTTTCCGGCCCCCGGGTCCGCCTCCCCGGACCCCTCATCCTTTTCGGATGGGGCGTCTTCTTCTTCTTCCTCCTCACAGGCTTCTGGCACGACCTCACGCCGGAGACCCTTTCGGATCCCCGGGGCCTTCTTCTCGGCGTTCTTCTCCGGCACCTTGTACGGCGCCGGGACCAGCATCTCCGTCAGGAGAACATCTGCTGGGTCTTCTGGCAGCAGGGCCGGGCAGTAAACCTGCTCCGCCATCTCCACGTAATCCTGAAGTAAATATGCACAACTAGTTAAGGCACTCCTGTGAATGTATCGGGAAGAACTGGGTCCGATGTCTGTCTAAGAACTCACCGGCCTAGGAGCCCACGCGGCATGAAGCCCGCGGTCCTTGGATGTCGGAGGAAGCACTTCGGAGGCCTTGAACAACTCCTTCCATGCGCCTTTGTGCGTCATGTCGTAGAGCCTCTGGAGCGTCCGGTGCTCGGTGGGGATGAACTCCCACAGATTGATTGCCCGCCTCTGGCAGGGCAAGATTCGGCGAACGAGCATGACCTGGATCACGTTGACAAGCTTTATGTTCTTGTCCTTCATGCTTTTGACGCATGTTTGGAATCCGGCCAGCTCCGCAGAATCGCCCCAGGACAGGCCCTTCCTCTCCCAGGAGGTGAGACGCATGGGGGCTCCGGATCGGAACTCGGGGGCCGCTGCCCAGCTGGAGCCGCGCGGCTCGGTGATGTAGAACCACCACGATTGCCATCCTTTTACGGTATCCGCAAAGGAGCCGTCAAGCCATGTGACGTTGGGCATTCGGCCCACCATGGCCCCTCCGCACTCCGCCTGTTGGCCTCTTACCACCCTCGGCTTCACGTAGAAAGTTTACAGCCATAGGCCAAAGTGAGTCCGGATGCGGAGGAAGGCCTCGCACACGACGATGAACGCCGAGATGTTGAGGACGAAATTCAGGGCTAGATCATGGAAATCTAGCTCGTAGTAGAACATAAGCCCGCGGACGAAGGGATGGAGTGGGAATCCCAGTCCACGGAGGAAGTGGACGACGAATACGACCCTCTCGTGGGGTCCTGGGGTCGGAATGACCTGCCCGGCGTCTGGTAGACGATGCGCTATGTCCGCGGCCAAGTATCCGGCCGCCCGAAGATTGGTGATGTGCTTCTCCTTGACGGTGGAAGCCACCCACTTGCCTCCCGCTCTTGATATGTTTAGCTGTGCAGGGAAGACTTGGGCTTGGGCACTGGAGCTCGAGGGGGAAATAGTGGGCAAAGGAGGAAGAAGGCGTGGGTGAAAATGGGGGAATCTGTAGGACCTTGAAGTATATCTAGAGGGGGGGGGGGTGATTAGACTACTTGACCAATTAAAAACTTAACCTTTTCCCAATTTTAGAGTTTGACAGATTTTAGCTATCTTAGGACAAGTCAAGCAATCATCACACAAATCAAGCAAGCATGCAAAGAGTATATAGGCAGCGGAAATTAAAGCATGCAACTTGCAAGAAAGTAAAGGGAAGGGTTTGGAGGATTCAAACGCAATTGGAGACACGCATGTTTTTGGCGTGGTTCCGATAGGTGGTGCTATCGTACATCCACATTGATGGAGACTTCAACCCACGAAGGGTAACGGTTGCGCGAGTCCATGGAGGGCTCCACCCACGAATGGTCCATGAAGAAGCAACCTTGTCTATCCCACCATGCCCGTCGCCCACGAAGGACTTGCCTCACTAGCGATAGATCTTCACGAAGTAGGCAATCTCCTTGCCCTTACAAACTCCTTGGTTCAACTCCACAATCTTGTGGGAGGCTCCCAAGTGACACCTAGCCAATCTAGGAGAGACCACTCTCCAAGAAGTAACAAATGGTGCGTTGATGATGAACTCCTTGCTCTTGTGCTTCAAATGATAGTCTCCCAAACACTCAACTCTCTCTCATAGGTTTTGGATCTGGTGGAAAGAAGATTTGAGTGGAAAGCAACTTGGGGAAGGCTAGAGATCAAGATTCATATGGTAGGAATGGAATATGCTGGCCTCAACACATGAGTAGGTGGTTCTCTCTCAGAAATGGTAAGTTGGAAGTGTAGGTTTGTTCTGATGGATCTCTCCACGAATGAAGAGGAGGTGGAGGGGTATATATAGCCTCCACACAAAATCTAACCGTTACACACAATTTACCAAACTCGGTGGGACCGATTCAACAGACTCGGTCGGACCGATTTATTAAACCTAGTGACCGTTAGGATTTTCGGTGGGACCGACATGCAACTCGGTAAGACCGATTTGGTTAGGGTTAGGGCATAACATAATCTCGGTAAGACCGATCACACAAACTCGGTGAGACCAATTTTGGTAATAAGCTTTCCAGAGAGTTGGTCAGGTAAACTCGGTGGGACCGATTTGCTCTTTTCGGGGAGACCGAAATGTTACAAAAGGGAAACAGAGAGTTTACATTGCAATCTCGGTGGGACCGATCGCTCACTTCAGTTAGACCGAAACGTTACGAAGGGAAACAGAGAGATTACAATCCCATCCCGGTGAGACCGAGATTCCTATCAGTAGGACCGATTTGCCTAGGGTTTTTGGCAGTGGCTATGTCATTAGAACTCGGTGGCGCCGGACAGAAAGAATCGGTGTGACCGATTTTGGCTTTAGGTTTAGGTCATTTGTGGATGTGAGAAAGTAGTTGAGGGTTTTGGATCATATCACCAAGCACATGAAGCAAGAGGCTCATTAAGCAACACCTCATCCCTCCTTGATAGTATTGGCTTTTCCTATGGACTCAATGTGATCTTGGATCTCTAAAATGTAAAATGAAGAGTCTTGAGCTTTTGAGCTTGAGCCAATCCTTTGTCATTAGTATCTTGAGGGATCCACTTTCATCATCCATGCCATGCCATTCATTGAGCTTTCCAGAAATAATAGTCTTGAAATAGTCATTAGCTCAATCAGCTATATGTTGTTATGAATTACCAAAACCACCTAGGGATAGTTGCACTTTCAATCTCCCCCTTTTTGGTAACTGATGACAACATATAGATCAAAGCTTCGACAAATGATAATAAGATTGAAAAACATCATCGCTTTGAGAAGTATGTGATAAGCAAGAGCTCCCCCTAAATTTGTGCATAGTTTAGGATTTTCTTTGGACTGCAAATGCACAAGGAATTAGGCTCATGGGTTACTCTTCCATGTCACATACATCTTGGTGGAGCGCTCAAAATGATAAAGATTGAATACATGCACTCATCACCAAGCAAAGTGAATGATCACATATGGATAGGTAAGATAATGTCATCAAACATGCATAAGTGTAGCTTATGATCAAACACATGATCATCAATGTCTCACAAAAACAGCATAGTATCTCAAGCAATCAAAAGGAAACAAAGTTTAACCACCAAAGCAAGAGAGAACAAAAGCAACACTCTCTCTCTCTCGAAGCCTATGATCTATACATTTTTCTCCCCCTTTGGCAACAAGTTACCAAAAAGTTCATAGAAAATGCATAGTGCTAGATTGACTCTCAGGCTTGATCTTCAGGTGCTGGTGTAGAGATGGCTCCTTGGACGAAGGCTTCAGTTGAAGTGGATGGATCTGGAGGGTTGGTGCTGGAGCTGGTTGCACTGGAGCTGTAGGAGCTGTAGCTGGTGCAGATGATGTGGCTCTGGTGTCTGTGACAGGCACTGCAGCTGACCTCTGAGCTCTAGGCACTCTGGCAAATACATTAGTGGTAGTCTTGCCCTTCCTCTCCTGCATGTCATCCTGTAGCTGCTCCACAACTGACTGAATCTCAGTTACTTTGACATCTAGATCATAGAATTTTTGTTCCATGATTCTTTCCAAGCTCTCCTGATTTTGAGTGAGGGTGGCCAATCCCTTCTCAATCCTCAGTGTTGATGCTATCAAGTAACCAAGCTGCTCCTGCTTGTTATTCAAAAAGTACTCAGATGCCTCCTCTTGAGTTGGCATCTTGGCAACCTTCTCTTTCCTTGCCTTCTCCTTCTTCTCTTGTGCTTGCACTGATGATGGTTCATTCTCATTCATGACAACCTGATTGTCCTCAAAGTCTGGATAGAGAGCAAAATGTTCCTTATCCAATAGATATTTTCCTATGCCCATCTTTGAGTTAATCAACTCCTGGATCTGTGGGGCATATCCACAACTTCTCTTTTGGTCTGCTGCAGTCCTCTTAATGGTCCCAACCATAAGGCTCATGACCTTGAATTTCTGTGGCACATCAAACAAATGCAACATGTTGAATGCATGCCCTCTAATCATGTTATGGTCACCAGACTTAGGCAACAGAGTGTGCCTTATGATCCAGTTGATTGTTGGAAGCCCTGACAGAAGAAAGTGGACTGACCCAAACTTATGTGTCTCTATAGCTTTGTCTGGGATCTCCTTGTACATGTGTGCCATGGAATTGTGGTCCATCTTCTTCTTGGCATAGACATCCAAGTCATCTTCACTTTCCTTTGGGGCATTGATCAGTTTTGCCCATTCCTCAATGGTTGACTGGTACCTTGTACCTTCAGACATCCAAACTATCCTCCCATCTAGATAGAAGTGTGCTGTGGCGAATTGCATAATGAGTTCATCATTCCAGTTGGTGAGCTTTTGCCCAACAAAATCTGCAACTCCACAAGCAATAAAACTGTCTTGCACTCCAGGATAGTGTTCTTCATTTTCTTTCATGTAGGTCCAGTCGACCCACCTCATATCACACACTATGGGCCTCTTGTCCAACAAGATTGTCTCATAGAAATCCTGGTGTTCCTTTGTGTGGAACCTGTAGTCAACAACAGTCCTTCTCCTTGTGGCATATGGATCTGTCATCCTCCATAGCCTCAACCCTGAGTCTCTTCTGATATTCATGTCCTCAGCCACAGGATGGGCATCATTATGGTCTGATATCTTGGGCTTGAGCTTCCTCAGGACTTGTCCTTCTTCATCTTCCTCATCAGCAACTTCAGGCACTGGGGCCTCGTTCTTTTCAGCAGCTGGAATACTCCTGGTATTCCTCTTTGGTGCAAGCTTGGGCTTGGGGGCAGCTTTGGGTGCTTCCTTGGGCTTTGATGTTGCAACCCCTGACTTAATAGCATCACCCATAAGCTTTTGTGCCTTGGGTGCTGGTGCAGCAACCTCTTCTTCCTCTTCGGAGTCTCTCCTCATTGAGGGATTTCCAAGAACCTGGGCAGTAGTGGTTCTGGCTCTCTTCTTCTTCTTATCCTGAGCAGCAGCTTCATCTTCTGATTCAATGGTAAACTTCATAGTTTCTCCAGTGGGAACTTTCTTGGGTTTGGAAGTTGTGACTCTCTTTGCAGGTTCCTCTTTGGGTTCAGTCTTTTCAGGCACTTGAGTAGATCCTCTGACCTTCAGCATAGGTGTCCTCTTGGCAGGAACCTTCCTATTGAGTCCAGGTTTAGTGTTCTTTGCTGAGGCATACTCCTTTTTGAGCACTACCTTCTTGGAGGTAGCCTCATCCTCTTCTGCTCTATAATCCTCATCCTCAGAATCTGAGGTTCTCTTCTTCCTTGTCCTGGTGGCAGCTTTAGGCAGATTGCTTGGGGTGCTCCTGCTGCCTTCATCTGAAGTGCTAGAGGGACTAGTGCCCTCACTCATGTGATTGTGCTCTTCTGACCTGTTCTGACTATCACTTTGGTCTGACATGCTGCAAATCACTGACTGCTGACCCTGTGAAGAGTTATAGATGAGATAGAGTGGATGCACATCACAAAATGCAGAGATTTTTGCAAAAGAATGATTCAAAAATTCAGTTTTAGTTTTCCACAGAAAGCATTTCGGATCAACCGATTTTCAAAATCGGTGATACCGAAGCAGTTTTGGAAGCTAAACTAATGAACTCGGTTGGACCGAGTCACAGTTTGATGGCACCGAGACTGCTAGGGTTTCACAAAGTCCTAAAATTGGACTCACCGATTAGCAATTCTCGGTCAGACCGAGAGTCACTAGTGCAATGGCGTTAGCCAAATCGGTGGGACCGAGTTTTTCAACTCGGTGGGTCCGAGATGGTTTCGACGAAAACCTAACCCTAAATTTTCGAATCCCATCTAATCTAAGGATTGCATTGACTAGATAGGAGTGTCTCAATCGTGGCAAGAATCATTAAGAACACAATGTTCTAGGAATCGGACGAGGATAGGACAGTGATCGAGTCCATACCCTAGCTTGGCGATGAACTCACTACGGCAGCAACGGCGGGGGAGACCAGCGAAAGGAGGCGACTGGCGACGAGGAGACGATCCGGAGACCCTAATGGCAGAGCGAGCTATTGCGCGGGTGAAGTGGTTCGGAGAAATTTCCAAATTTTTGCCCGTGAGTATATATAGCCCGACCCTGTCGGTGTGACCAAGTGGAAAACTCGGTGGCACCGAGATGCATAACTGTGTACAGTTACAGCAACTCGGTGTGACCGAAAAGTTCAAATCGGTTGCACCGAGATTGAAAACCTAGATCGACTTAGTGAACTCGGTAGGACCGAAATGGAGGAATCGGCCAGACCGAGAATCACAAAGAAGTTTTGGAAGTTTAAGTTTATGACGAATCGGGAACTCCGAGTGCTCCTCACACAGAGTGGTTCGAATCTGACTTGATCGAATTTTGTGATGTAGCATGAATAGAGTTTGAGACGAGAAAAGCATAGATAGCTAGAGAAGTTCTTAGGCATTCTTGTCCATCCACTTGGCAAAAAGAAAAAGAAGCCAATCACTCAAAACAACAAGTGGATGTCCTTGAATGAGTAAAATATGCACCAACATGCTCACACAATAAGATGGCAAATGAAATATGTGGCAAAACATGCACAACCAATTCTAGCATCTATCAAACAATTGGCGATGACTAGGTCATCTATATATGAGTATATTGACTTAGGAGTCAAATGAAAACATTTGATCATAGGTCATACTCATCGTTTAAGATCAAGTGGGGATACCACTTTTACATAATGCATTGATGTGTTCACACCATTAGAGTTGCTTCGACTAAATTCTTAGAGTTAAGCTCCCCCTAGATGTGAGATCCCCTTTTAGAGGGATGAACTAACCTTGGGTTTTGTCGATGATGACTTCATGTAGGTGTTGAAGATGTGGATGCTCAATGTTGATGTAGATCATTTGGAGCAATCCTTTGGAGTGAGTTGCACTTTCAACTTACCTACATGGGTTAGTCCCACAAGGAACAAACAAGAATATCCATAGACATAGAGTGATGCACACACAAGATGATGTCCATGAAATCATTAGGTTACCTTGTCCCTTGCCTTACCAACATGAGGGTTTGTGACTCCTTGAACTAGTGCAATATGTGGAAGTTGATTGCACTTGTTCTTGCCATAATGATATGAGTGAAGAATGTTGGCGGAGTTCACCCTCAAGAACTCTCTAGTTCTTGTTCTTCGGGATCCACATCATCTTGATGGGAATCCTTGGAGTTGTAGTTGTACTTGATGAAGTAGAACTTGACGTAGTCTTGGGAACCCACTTGACCGAGGCCTTAGGTGCTTCTTCAAATGCATCAATCTCTTCTTGAAGCTTTTCCTTGCCTTTGTTCTTGTGGTCTTGTGGTGGAAGATCATCTTGTGCTTGTGTTCCTTTGAAGGAAGTAGGATCATACTTCTCTTGTTGAGGAACAAACTTCGTCTTGGGGTATTGATCTTCTTCCCACTCAACTCCATTGGCATTGAACTTTCGTTCAAAACCAACACCTTGATTCTTCCGGTGCCTTCCTTGCTTGCGTACAATTTCCTCGAATTGCTTACTCCCGGCAAGGCTCTCGTAAACACCTTTCTCTATAATTCCCTTCAATAAGCTATTTTCTTGCTCAAGTGTAACTTGGCTAAGAGAATCATTAGTGGAATCAAGAGAACTACTAGAAGCAACAATATTAGATTTGACATTATTATTGTTACTACTAGAGGAAGGATCTTTCTTGTACTTGTTACTAGACTTGACTTTAGGCATGTAAGTAGATAAGAGTAAACGCTTGGCAATGTAAGAAGAACTTTTCTTACGGAGATCATCATTGATTGCTTTTAAGAACTCATGCTCTTGCTCAAGATTGAGCTTTTCAAAGCGTAACTTCTCATGAGCCCTTAAAAGTTCTCGATGATCTTCGAAGATATTTCATGAGCTAACTTAAGAGTGTTTAGTTCTTTAGTTAGAAGCTCAATCTTCTCCTTATCATTGTCATTCGTTTTATCTTGATTAGCATGATTTATTGACGTTTCATCATAGTATTCATCACTAGAGTTGTCAACAAGTAAATCATCATCCACAAGTAATTCATCTTCATCACTATTGAAATCAACATACTCAGGATGTGTTACCTTTGGACCTTTGGCCATGAAGCATCTTCCAATTCCTTCATTTGGTGAATCAAATATGTCGTAGGAGTTGGTTGACACAAGTGCTAGACCGGCAACACCTTCATCTTGAGTATATTCGGAGTCGGAGTGATAGCTTCTCTCGGAGTGATTGTCGGAGTCGGAGCCGGATACCCATTCACCAACATGAGCTTGATGTCTTCGTTTTGTGTAGCTCCTTGATGACTTGTCCTTCCTTTCCGAATCCTTGCTTCTCCGTGAGGGTCTTCGTTCCTAACGATCATCTCTACTCCTCCTCTCTCTCGGTGGTGATTCTTCTCTTTTGCTTCTTCTTTTTGGAGAATCTTCTCTTCTTTTGTAGGGTGCCGTACACTCATTGGAATAGTGTCCGGGTCTCCCACAATTGTAGAAATTTCGCTCTCGACTAGAAGATCTTTTATCATTGTAAGACCTTGACTTGGAGCTTCTTTCCTTGCTTCTACTCTTGTAGAATTTGTTGAAGTTCTTCACCATTAAGCTCAATTCTTCATTGAAGGTTTGTTTCTCACTTGATGATGTGGGGGCTTCACTTGAGGCTTTGTAAGCACCACTTGACTTGTTGTGAAGTTCCTCCTTATCATTAAGTGACATCTGATGAGCAACAATTCTTCCAATGACTTCGGTTGGCTTGAGATCTTTGTAATTTGGCATCATTTGGATCAATGTGCACACGGTACCATACTTTCCATCCAATGCTCTTAGGATCTTCTTGATGATGAATCTGTCGGTCATCTCTTCACTCCCTAAGCCGGCAATCTCATTTGTTATAAGAGCAAGCCTAGAGTACATTTCAGCGACACCTTCACCATCCTTCATTTTGAACTTGTCAAGCTGACTTTGGAGCACATCCAACTTGGATTCCTTGACGGAGTCGGTACCTTCATGCATATCAATCAAAGTATCCCAAATTTCCTTTGCATTCTCAAGACGGCTGATTTTGTTGAATTCTTCGGGGCACAATCTGTTGAAGATGATATCACAAGCTTGAGCACTGTATTGCAACATCTTCAATTCTTCCGCATTAGCTTCATGGTTAGGCTCTCTCCCATCAAAGAATTCACCTTGCAAGCCAATACAAATAATTGCCCAAACGGCGGGGTTATGCCCGAGAATATGCATTTTCATCTTATGCTTCCAACTAGCAAAATTAGTACCATCAAAGTAAGGACCTCTACGGTGGTAATTTCCCTCACTAGACGCCATACTCTCCTAGGTTGTGAAACCAAGGCTATGACCACCAAAAGCTATGGAAATCAAAGCAACTTGAGACCAAAGCTCTGATACCACTTGTAGGACCTTGAAGTATGTCTAGAGGGGGGGTGATTAGACTACTTGACCAATTAAAAACTTAACCTTTTCCCAATTTTAGAGTTTGGCAGATTTTAGCTATCTTAGGACAAGTCAAGCAATCATCACACAAATCAAGCAAACATGCAAAGAGTATATAGGCAGCAGAAATTAAAGCATGCAACTTGCAAGAAAGTAAAGGGAAGGGTTTGGAGGATTCAAACGCAATTGGAGACATGGATGTTTTTGGCGTGGTTCAGATAGGTGGTGCTATCGGACATCCACGTTGATGGAGACTTCAACCCACGAAGGGTAGCGGTTGCGCGAGTCCACGGAGGGCTCCACCCATGAAGGGTCCACGAAGAAGCAACCTTGTCTATCCCACCATGGCCGTCGCCCACGAAGGACTTGCCTCACTAGCGGTAGATCTTCATGAAGCAGGCGATCTCCTTGCCCTCACAAACTCCTTGGTTCAACTCCACAATCTTGTCGGAGGCTCCCAAGTGACACCTAGCTAATCTAGGAGACACCACTCTCCAAGAAGTAACAAATGGTGCGTTGATGATGAACTCCTTGCTCTTGTGCTTCAAATGATAGTCTCCCCAACACTCAACTCTCTCTCATAGGTTTTGGATCTGGTGGAAAGAAGATTTGAGTGGAAAGCAACTTGGGGAAGGCTAGAGATCAAGATTCATATGGTAGGAATGGAATATCTTGGCCTCAACACATGAGTAGGTGGTTCTCTCTCAGAAATGGTAAGTTGGAAGTGTAGGTTTGTTCTGATGGCTCTCTCCACGAATGAAGAGGAGGTGGAGGGGTATATATAGCCTCCACACAAAATCTAACTGTTACACACAATTTACCAAACTCGGTGGGACCGATTCAACAGACTCGGTTGGACCGATTTAGTAAACCTAGTGACCATTAGGATTTTCGGTGGGACCGACATGCAACTCGGTAAGACCGATTTGGTTAGGGTTAGGGCATAACTAATCTCGGTAAGACCGATCACACAAACTCAGTGAGACCGATTTTGGTAATAAGCTTTCTAGAGAGTTCGTCAGGTAAACTCGGTGGGACCGATTTGCTCTTTTCGGTGAGACCAAAATGTTACAAAAGGGAAACAGAGAGTTTACATTGCAATCTCGGTGGGACCGATCACTCACTTCGGTTAGACCGAAACGTTACGATCGGAAACAGAGAGATTACAATCCCATCTCGGTGAGACCGAGATCCCTATCGGTAGGACCGATTTGCCTAGGGTTTGTGACAGTGGCTATGACATTAGAACTCGGTGGCGCCGGACAGAAAGAATCGGTGTGACCGATTTTGGCTTTAGGTTTAGGTCATTTGTGGATGTGAGAAAGTAGTTGAGGGTTTTGGAGCATATCACCAAGCACATGAAGCAAGAGGCTCATTAAGCAACACCTCATCCCTCCTTGATAGTATTGGCTTTTCCTATAGACTCAATGCGATCTTGGATCACTAAAATGTAAAATGAAGAGTCTTGAGCTTTTGAGCTTGAGCCAATCCTTTGTCATTAGTATCTTGAGGGATCCACTTTCATCATCCATGCCAGGCCATTCATTGAGCTTTCCTGAAATAATAGTCTTGAAATAGTCATTAGCTCAATGAGCTATATGTTGTTATGAATTACCAAAACCACCTAGGGATAGTTGCACTTTCAGAATCTTATCCCTTTATAGAGGCGCCGGAAGCGGTGTCCCTCCCCACTTGCCCGTTGGGAATCGCTTGTTTCCCAAGCGCCACGGTTAATGGCATGGTTAGATTACCATGCCCGTATTGATGAGAATCCCGTAATAAGGGGACATGATCTCTGCTTTGACAAGACGTGTCACAGAAACCATCTCGTGATATGCGTTGTAGCTGGTTGTGTGGAAACGGTTCGAATAATGGATCTGATCATAATAACGTGTCACGTCATCAGGAAAAGTTGTCAGCAGATTGCATGTGAAATATCCTCATCTCTACGGTGGTATGCGAAGATCATTTTTTCAGATTCGGACACGATTTGGGTGTTCGGTGATTACTTTGGAGTATTCGGTGGAGGAACCCGCCTTCCAATGCCGAAGACAATACTGCGCGCCGGACTCGTCATTGAAGCCTGGTTCAGGGGCTACTAAGGGAGTCCTGGATTAAGGGGTATCCGGACAACTGGACTTTGTACAACGTCTGGACTATTGAAGCGTGAAGATACAAGACTCAAGACTTTGGCCCGTGTCCGGATGGGACTTTCCTTGGCGTGGAAGGCAAGCTTGGCGATCCGGATATTATATTTCCTTCTTTACAACCGACTCCATGTAAACCCTAGCCCTCTCCGGTGTCTATATAAACCGGAGAGGCTGGTCCTTAGAAGGCCGATCACAATTACATTCATACCCTCATAGGCTAGCTCCTAGGGTTTAGCCTCTACAATCTCGTGGTAGATCTACTCTTGTACTACCCATATCATCAATATTAATCAAGAAGGAAGTAGGGTTTTACCTCCATTGAGAGGGCCCGAACCTGGGTAAACATCTGTGTCCCTTGATTCTTGTTACCATCAGCCTTGACGCACAGATCGGGACCCCCTACCCGAGATCCGCCGGTTTTGACACCGACAATCACATCAAAGAAGATGGCAAACTGAAAGCGGTTCCAGAACGGACGGTTGACCAAAGTGGGTTCTTGGTCTTCCACATAGGGGTTGCGGCGACGCCTTGCCCAGAACTCCTTGGCATTCATTTCAGGCACAGTTTTGCCCCTCGGCTTCGGCTTGACGACAGACTTTTTCTTGAGTTGAGGCGGAGGTGGAGCACTTGAGGAAGCACCCGCTGGCGGCGGTGGACCACTAGAGGAACCACCTGCTGACTCAGATGTATGGTAGCGCTTTGACGTTGCACGACCGGGGTTGACACGGCGGGCTTGCTGCTCAGGATGTTCTTCACCTGGAACCAAACACACGAAACAACCAGAAAGAACGAGCATAAGTCAACAAACACAACAACGAGATCAGGAAATGGCAGGAACAAGATGGAACTGGGCAAACAGCAGTAGTAACGCGACCCAGAAGCGGCAGTACCTCCCGAGTTGTAGTACGACGTCACTTGGAGCGGTAGTACCGCTCAAGACGGGGAAACAACGGTTCCCTACTGCCCTGGTCAAATCCGGCACTACCGGTCTGCCAAATTCAAAAATACCCCTACCAATCATGAATCCAAATAGTCTAGTTGCCTTGTCCAACCTACTCAAGCCTAGATTTAGCCAAAAATCGAGAGATGCAACCACTATTGCCCCTAGGACACTAGATCAGAAATCTAGACAAAAAGAGAGGAGGAACAGGGGCAATACCGGCATCCATGGCAAGAGGACGAGGTGGGGATTGACTCCACCGAAGGAAATGGAGAGGGACGGCCCGGAGACGATGGCCCGCCGGAGCCCTCCCGCGGCGAGTCGATGCTGGAGAGACGAAGAGGAACGAGGGGGCAGAGCGAATGGGTATGGGGGATAAGGAACCTCCCCCTGCCTCGACATAACCCCCTGGTACAGCCCCTCAACGGTAGTACCGCGCGGGTGGGCGGTAGTACCGCTTGTCAACATAAGCAGTAGTACCGCGCACCACCAGCGGTAGTACCGCCCAGCAAGACTCAACACTAGACACCAAACGAGTCGGCTCAAAAAGAATGGAAAACAAACGACAAGAAGAGGGAAAAAGGACTCGGCAACGAGAACACTAGCAAGAGGACAGGAACCACACCTCTTCAAGAGAGGGAGGTGGCCGAGGCAACCTATGTTTGAGTCAAGAGGTATGGCACCGCGAAGATTTTAACCTTGGGCCCATGACCAAAACTCGTCCTTGAAGCCCAAGTACCATAAACAATGGTTAATGTGAAAGACATGATCAATTTATGCATAATGGGGGGGAGGGAGAGTTCATTGAGAGAACAACACTCCCCCTATGTCCATGCCTACACCTAAACTAGACAACAAGTTGAATGTGGTGGGGTGTGCATGGGTTCAAGACACATTGCTCGAATCAATGATATTTAGCTCATGCCTTAACTCGCAAAATCTTGCTTCATCCAAGGGGGCTTCATGAAAATATCTAGAAGTTTATCATGAGTGTTGACATACTTGAGCTCGTTTTCCCCTCGCCTAATGTGATCCCGGATCAAGTGATACCGAATCTCAATATGCTTCGTCTTGAAATGTTGCACCGGGTTGAGAGAAATCTTGATGGCACTTTCATTGTCACACCAAAGAGGCACTTTGTCACAAATGACACCGTACTCCTTTAAAGTTTGCCTCATCCATAAGAGTTGTGCACGACAACTACTGTCCGCCACATACTCCGCTTCGGTGGACGAGAGAGACACACAACTTTGCTTCTTGGATGACCAACTCACCAAAGAGCAACCAAGAAATTGGCACCCTCCGGAAGTGGACTTCCTATCCACTTTGTCTCCCGCCCAATCGGAATCCGTATATCCTTCAAGCTTGAAGTTTGGTCCTCTTGGGTACCATAAGCCAAAGTTTGGGGTATGAGCCAAATATCAAAAGATTCGCTTGACCGCCACAAAGTGGCTTTCCTTCGGTGCGGCTTGAAACCGTGCATACATTCCCACACTCAACATGATATCCGGTCTAGATGCACAAAGGTAAATCAAGGAGCCAATCATGGAGCGATATACCTTTTGATCCACCGCTTTACCATTGGGATCAATGTCAAGTTGGCACTTGGTGGGCATTGGAGTAGAAGCCGGCTTGACATCACTTAGCTTGAATCCTTTTTGCATGTCTTGAGTGTATTTGGCTTGGTTGATGAAGGTACCTTCTCTTCTTTGCTTGATATCAAAACCAAGGAAGAACTTCAACTCTCCCATCAAAGATATCTTGAACTTAGAGGTCATGAGAGCGGCAAATTCCTCATTGAAAGCTTTGTTAGGGGAACCAAAGATAATATCATCAACATATAGTTGGCACACAAACAACTCCCCTTTGACCTTCTTAGTAAAAAGAGTGGGATCGATTTGCCCAACCTCAAATCCACGATCTTGCAACAACTCGGTAAGGTGGTCATACCACACACGTGGGGCTTGCTTAAGGCCATAGAGTGCCTTATCGAGTTGATACACATGATCAGGAAAGTAGGGATCCTCGAACCCAGGGGGTTGCTTGACATAAACCAACTCATTGATAGGACCATTAAGAAAAGCACTCTTTACATCCATTTGTTGTAACTTAAAGTTGTGATGGGAAGCGTAAGCAATCAACAAACGAATGGACTCAAGGCGAGCAACGGGAGCAAAGGTTTCACCGTAGTCGATACCCTCGACTTGGGAGTAGCCTTGTGCTACCAATCTTGCCTTGTTGCGAACGATGGTCCCATGAGCATCTTTCTTGTTCTTGAATATCCACTTGGTTCCAGTGACATTGTGGTTCCCCGATGGCCTTGGCACCAATCTCCACACCTTGTTGTACTCGAAGTTGTTAAGTTCTTCATGCATGGCATTGAGCCAATCCGGATCTTCGAGCGCCTCATAGACCTTTTGGGGTTCAACACAAGAGACAAACGCTTGATGTTCACAATAGTTTGCTAATTGTCTACGAGTGCTTACCCCCTTTCTTAGGCTTCCAACCACATTCTCCATGGGATGACCTTTGGTGGTGAGCTTGGAAGCAATCTTTGCAGCACGACGCTCTAATTCCTCCTCGGATGTGGAAGGAGGAGGGTTAACTTGATTATCTTGAGCGCCGTCTTGAGCTTGTTCTAGATCTTGAGCTTGCTCTTGATCTTGAACTTGCTCGAGGGGGAGAACTTGACCTTGGGCATCATTTGGTGGTTCACCACCATCTTGAGGTTGATCTTGCCCTTGGTCTTGTTCATGAGGTTGAGGGCCTTCACTTTGTTATTCGGAAGCGTGTGTGTCTTGGGTTGATGATGGCTCCACTTGAGTGGAGCATTTTCCTTCTCCTTTGGCCACAAGGGATTCCTCAGTGGGTAGGATATGACCCACACCCGTTCTTCTTATGGATTGGGGAGGAATTTCATCACCTACATCACAAGTATCACTTTGCTCCACTTGGGAGCCGTTATTTTCGTTAAACTCCACGTTACACGTCTCCTCAATGAGTCCGGTGGACTTATTGAGGACACGGTAAGCATGAGAGTTTGTAGCATAACCAACAAATATGCCCTCATAAGCTCTAGCCTCAAATTTAGACAAGCGAACACCTTTCTTAAGAATGAAACACTTACACCCAAACACCCGGAAGTACTTGAGGTTGGGCTTGTTACCGGTAAGTATTTCATAAGGAGTCTTGTTCAAGCCTTTGCGGAGATAGAGTCGATTGGATGCATGACATGGTGTGTCGATGGCTTCAGCCCTTTGTATGGAGACTTTAACTCCGCCATCATGGTCCGTGCCGCATCCTTCAACGTCCGGTTCTTCCTCTCCGCGACACCATTTTGTTGAGGGGTATATGGAGCAGCATATTGATGCTTAATCCCCTCATCACTAAGAAACTCATCCAAGGTGTAGTTCTTGAACTCGGTGCCGTTGTCACTTCTGATTGTCAAGATCTTTGCATCATGTTGACATTGAGCTTCATTTGCAAACTCGATGACGGTTTGTTGAGTCTCACTCTTCCTCTTGAAGAAAAATACCCAAGTGTACCTTGAATAATCATCCACAATCACCATGCAATACTTTCTACCTCCAAGAATATCAAAGGATGGAGGCCCAAAGAGATCCATGTGAAGGAGCTCTAAGGGTCTCTTCGAGTAGATAATAGTCGTGGGAGGGTGAGCCTTTTCATGGAGCTTTCCTTCGATACAAGCACTACAAGCACGATCTTTGGCAAAACTAACATTTGTTAGTCCACGGACATGGTCCCCCTTGAGAAGACTTTTGCAAAGATTTCATATTGACGTGGGCTAAACGGCGATGCCAAAGCCATCCCATATCAACTTTAGCCATTAGGCATGTCGCGGTCTTAGTGGGTCGCTCCGAAATGTTAATCACATAGAGACCGTTCTCGACATGCCCAACAAAGTCTACTTTAAGAGTCTTGCTCCACAAGAGGTCCACGGTATCAATATCAAAGAAAGTGGCAAAGCCCATGAGTGCAAGTTGACGAACGGAAAGTAGATTGTATGCAAGGGACTCAACAAGCATGACTTTCTCAATCGTTAGATCATGAGAAATGACAACCTTGCCAAGACCCAATACCTTAGAAGATGAGGCATCACCCCACTCGACATTGGCGGGCATAGATGGGATCTTGTGCACGTCCACCACCAAGTCCTTGCTCCCGGTCATATGATTTGTTGCTCCACTATCGAGCAACCATGATCCCCCACCGGAAGCAAACACCTACAAGAGATCAATGCTTGGTTTTAGGTACCCATTTAGTAATGGGTCCTTTAATATTAGTAACAAGGGTCTTAGGAACCCAAATATACCATTCAATGTACTCATAAGGTGAACCAACAAATTTAGCATAAACATGCCCATCACTAGCGCGACACAACACATAAGAAGGGTTAAAGTCGTCGGCTTTGTTGGAAGAGGTGGGTTTGCCCTTTTTGACATCACCACCCTTCACATTGTTCTTCTTCTCCTTAGGAGCACTGAGGGAGTCCTGGACTAGGGGGTGTCCGGACAGCCGGACTATCATCGTCCGCCGGACTCCAAGACTACGAAGATGCAAGATTGAAGACTCCGTCCCGTGTCCGGATGGGACTTTCCTTGGCATGGAAGGCAAGCTTGGCGATACGGATATGTAGATCTCCTACCATTGTAACCGACTCTGTGTAACCCTACCCTCTCCAGTGCCTATATAAACCGGAGGGCTTTAGTCCGTAGGACACAACATACATTACAGCAATCATACCATAGGCTAGCTTCTAGGGTTTAGCCTCTTTGATTCGTGGTAGATCCACTCTTGTACTACCCATATCATCAATATTAATCAAGCAGGACGTAGGGTTTTACCTCCATCAAGAGGGCCCGAACCTGGGTAAAACGTCACGTCCCTTGTATCCTGTTACCATCCGCCTAGACGCACAGTTCGGGACCCCCTACCCGAGATCCGCCGGTTTTGACACCGACATTGGTACTTTCATTGAGAGTTCCTCTGTGTCGTCACCGATAGGCTCGATGGCTTCTTCAATCGACAATGCTGTCCAGGGTGAGAGTTTTCTCCCCGGACAGATCTTCGTATTCGGCGGCTTCGCACTGCGGGCTAATTCACTTGGCCATCTGGAGCACATCGAAAGTTACGCCCCTGGCCGTCAGGTCAGGTTCGGGAGCCTAAACTTCACGGCCAACATCCGCGGGGACTTGATCTTCGACGGGCTCGAGCCATAGCCAAGCGTACCGCACTGTCACGATGGGCATGATCTAGCTCTGCCGCCGAACAGTGCCTTGGTGGCCGCACAAGAATCCGCTCCGGCCCTTAGTCCGGAGCCGAACGCCCAGATCGAGGACCGGTGGTTGGACACCGCCTCGGGGGCTGCAACTTCCACGGCGATGGAGCCGAACACTAACCTTGTCCCTTGCGAAGCTCATGACTCCGAGGTGCCGGACTCCCCGCCGGACTCCGGACCTCCCACGCCCCTGCCAATCGAATCTGATTGGACGCCGGTTATGGAATTCACCGCCGCTTACATCTTCCAACACCCGCCCTTTGGCGACATCCTAAATTCGCTAAAACATCTCTCGCTATCCGGAGAGACCTGGCCGGACTATGGCCAGGACGGTTGGGATACGGACAACAAAGAAATTCAAAGCCCACCCACCACCCACTTTGTAGCCACTGTCGATGATCTAACCGACATGCCAGACTAAGACTCCGAAGACATCGACGGTATGGACAACGATGCCGGAGATGAACAAGAACCAGCGCCTCCAGGGCACTGGCAGACCACCTCGTCATACGACGTATACATGGTGGATACCCCAAAAGGAAGCGATAACGAGGACCAACGGGGCACGGCAGAAGATAATCCCGCCGACAAACCAAAACGGCGACGCAGACGCCGCCCTAAGTCCCGCCTCGACAACAACAGCGCTCCTAATGACCCAGCAATATAGCAGGGCAAACCAGTGGACGACGAACACGCAGACAAGCAACCATCCGAACAGGATGAGTCAGATAATCAGTCCAGGCCCGGCGAAAACAACAGTCCAGACGACCTCACGCCGGACACACCACCGGAGAATAAAAACCTTCGGAAAAGACTCGTCGCCACCGCAAGAAGTTTTAAGAAGGAAAAACGGAAGCTCAAAACAGCGGAAGATACACTCAGAAGGAGGTGGAGCAAAGTGCTCAAAACCGCAGACAAATACGGCAATGGCCATCAATCAAAGAGCTACCCGAAGCGCAAGCTGCTGCCAGAATTTGACGAGGAGGCCATAGAGCCCCCATAGTCAAAAAACAAAGAGGCCGCCTAGTCGGATAGACGGCCAGATGATAGGCCAAAATCTAAAAGCGGCACCGCACATAAGCCGACTAATGACCCTGGAAAAACAGATGGCCCAGCCAGGTCCATTTACGGGCCAAAGAAGAGGGGCCCGGGAAGCAACGCAACACGCCAAGTGTCCGAAGACAGCGGTACACCCAAATACAGGGGCGCCGCACACCCACTATGTTTCACCAACGAGGTGCTGGATCATGAATTCCCAGCAGGATTTAAACCCATAAACATAGAGGCCTACGACGGAACAACAGACCCTGGAGTCTGGATAGAGGATTATATACTACACATACACATGGCTAGAGGAGATGATCTCCACGCCATAAAATACTTACCCCTCAAGCTCAAAGGGCCAGCCCGTCATTGGCTCAAAAGCCTCCCAGAAAACACTATTGGAAGTTGGGAAGAGCTCGAGGACGCGTTTAGAGCAAATTTTCAAGGAACTTATGTCCGCCCTCCGGATGTAGATGATCTAAGTCATATAACTCAACAGCCCGGAGAGCCAGCGAGCAAATTCTGGAACAGGTTCCTCACCAAAAAGAACCAAATAGTCGACTGTCCGGACGCTGAAGCCTCAGCAGCTTTTAAACACAACGTCCGAGACGAATGGCTCGCCAGACACCTCAGCCAAGAGAAGCCGAGGACAATGTCCGCGCTAACAAGCCTCATGACCCGCTTTTGCGCGGGAGAGGATAGCTGGCTAGCAAGATGCAGCACCAGCGACCCAAGTACATCCGAGATCAGAGATGGAAACGGAAAATCACGGCGCAGAAAAGATCAGCGCCGGAATAAAGAGAAAAGCCCAAAGAACACGGCGGTCAACGCAGGATTCAAAAGCTCGCGGCCAAACAACAAAACACCGCCTCTTAAGGATAACAGCGATGAGCTATCCAACTTAAACAAAATTTTGGGTCGGATATGTCAAATCCACAGTACCCTCGGAAGGCCTGCAAACCACACCCACCGAGATTGTTGGGTTTTCAAACAGTCCGGCCGATGAAACGCCGAACACAAGGGGCTCGACTCATCAAGCGATGATGATAAACCCCACCAGCAGAGCACCGGAAAACAAAAGACTTTCCCACAAGAGGTCAAAGCAGTAAATTCACTTCATGTGATAATACGGAAAAACAATACGGCACCCGCTAAAATGGGTCTCGCACGGTCCAACCCAGTGGAACATAGAGATTGGATATCAAAACCAATCACTTTCGACCACCTGGATTATTCCAGAAGCGTTCGAAATGCAGGATGGACGGAGGCAGTGACTTAAACCTGCTGTATCCAAACACAATCCGCAAGTTGGGGATAGACCTTACTAAAATTCGACACAACCGCACTTCCTTTAAAGGAGTGACGTCAGGCCCTTACGCCAAGTGCACAGGCTCCTTATTACTAGAAGTTGTGTTCGGGTCACCGAACAACTTTCGACACGAAAAACTAATCTTTCATGTCGCCCCATTTAAAAGTAGCTATCAAGCAATCTTGGGACGAGAAGCTTTTGTCTGCTTCAACGCCATACCAAATTACGCGTCTCTTACACTTAAGATGCCCGGTCCACGTGGCATCATTTCAGTGCGAGGGGCATTTAAAGACCCCGGACACGGCTAGACGAGTCCGGCATAAATAAGCTAGGGGCTCCCTAGCCGCACAGCCCTTCACAAGGGGCTGCGCGCATAAGCAACAGCGAGCTCATATAGACTCCGCTTTACTTATTTATTTATATTTTTTCCTTCGTATATATTTTTCACACGATTTCCTTCCAAACTAAGTTCCTCTCTTTTTATAGATGAACAACGTGCACACCCGTCCAGGATAACGGCACAACGCAGACACAGGCGCATACGTGCAGTAGGGACCCATCGCAAGGATTCTTTTCAGATTAAGACCCTGCGTAAACCTTTTTTACTGTCTCTTGTTGTTATAATCCCCTGGTTTCTCATTATAACTAAAGTGGAGCCTGACGTTTTGGCATCGACCGCGTCAGAGGACCTTGCCCGTACCTGGACACTTGGGGCTTAGGGCATTGTTCTGCCCATTATTATAAAGACCGAACACCTTAGGGAGTGTTCGGCATCTCGAGTTAGGCCTTATATGCATCAGCTCCGAATCATGTCTTTGGTCAAATGTTGGGTTTGCCCGGCTCCTGTGTTTTGCTGCCTTACGTTCCGTATCATCGGCTAACGCGGCACCAGGAGAACTACTGCGATTGTGCCCCAGTTCGGCTGGGCGAGCACCTCAGTAGAGAAAGCCGAAAACTGACTACCATGATACAACGAGAGACTGGTCAACCAATCGATCGACTACCGGAATGTTTAGAATTCCCCGCTTTGACGAAGGACCGCTTCCCGGTCAGGCACACACGCACCCCGAATCCGGAGAAGCGCGGTGCCCCTAGGGGCTATATCGTAGCCCCACCCTCGAACTCCAATGGCTAAGTGAAAGTGATAAAGCATCATAGTCCGGATTGCCTCGTTTGCTACGCTACCACCTCCTTAACAGGACCGAGACGTCGGATTAAGTGTGAAAACGCGCTATTTTTTGCGAACACCCCCGTACCTTGTGCGAGGGGGCTGAAGCCGAAGACTGCCATCTTTCAGGTTATACAAACGTATACATAAACGGCCGCATAGGAGATATTTCAATACTTGGAACGCACAAGTATAAAAAGCGGTTACATCATAATCATTGTTTTAAAAGATAAAACATTCATTTGAACATGACATTTTTCGAGCACTGCGACTCTATTACACGAGCACCATGCATAACTTCCCCAAAATAGTGCTCGGCGGGTAACCGGCTTTCGTCCGAACCCTGGGTTGCAATAGCAGTGGCATCCATCTCTGTCCAATGTGTCTTCACACGGGCAAGGGCCATCCGCGCAACTTCTATGCAGGCCGACCGCTTCATCTCCTTGATATGCGGCACCGCTCCAAGAAATTGCTGCAATAAGCCAAAATAGCTCGTCGCCTTGGGCCTCTCTGGCCAGACATGATCCACGATATCAGTCATGGCAAGTCCAGACAACTGTTCAGCTCAGCCCATTCGGCCAACCGATCGGTCAGCGGAAGTGAACGATCCGGACTATGGAATTGAGACCAAAACAGCTCTTCCGTCTTGTGATCCTTCTGACTCCGGAAGTGCACAACGTCATCCACCGCACTTGCCGCTAAGTCCATATATGGATCCTCCGGACCCCACAGCTGGCCAAGCTGGGCATAATTCGGATCCGTAAACCGGCGACGCAGCAGAAAAGGCTTGCCAGCCACAATGTCTCCGGCCTGGCGCATCTCCTCCTTCATAGCCCGCATTGCAGAACGGGCATGCTTGGCCTCGGCGGTGGCCTTCCCCAGGTCTTCTCGCTCCGATAGGCACTCCTTTTCAAGAGCCTCATTGCGGTCGGTAGCATCCTTCAATTTCACGGCCAATCCGGCCATCTCTTCCCTGCTTAGGCAGTGTGCAGCCCTTTCGGCTTTTAACTCCTCGGCCTCCCTCGAGGCAGCCGCATCACTCCTTCTGGCTTGCTCCTTGGCTTGAGCAAGCTCGGCCCGAAGGCTCTCCACAGCAGCAGCACCATCTGCATCACAGCATAAATATTGTAAGAGGCGGGCTTTGGCTCCCTTAAATAAGTGACTGCGGAGAATTCATTTACCTTGCAACTCGTCAAGTCGCCGGTTGACAAGCGCGATGTCCGCATCCGCTACATCAAGTTGCCGCATTAACTCGACAAATCCACCAGTCCGGCTAGCCCCCGGACTATTCGCCACCTGCATAGGAAAGGCGACACTCAATACCTGCGATTTTGATCCTCGGCACGCTGTCGTTTTCGACAACCTACCGAGTTTCAGGGGCTACTATCTATACAGGGCGCACTTCTATGTGCAAAACTGTCAAAAAGGTCCGTCGTTCTTACGTACCTCAAATCCCGCCAGCAAACTCCTGACGGCATTATGCAATCCGCTTTCGGCGGACGAAATCCTTCCAATCACCATGCTCATCAATGCACGGTGATCTTCTGAGATGGACGCCCTCTCAAGCAGATCCTTCAGCTCCCCCGGCCGAACACTAGTCGGCGCCGAACTCTCCGGCTCCACCGGGCTCGGGGATACCCTCCGTGACGATACTTCAGGCTCGTCTGCCCTGTTCGATGGCGCAGCAGAGGAGGCGTCTCGCTCTCCATCATCTCCGGACGAAGATCCCCCGAAGACGAACTCATCTGAGAAGGCCGCAGATCCGAACTGTAAGGTAAAAATTTCGGTTATCCTCAGAAGCACAAATAGGGATATTTTCTTATTAATGAACTCCCCTTTTCCTACTCACGGCTCGCTGGAGGGCTGATCCTTTAAAGACGATTGTACGCCCGGGGTCTCCCCGGACGTAGGACCCTCCGGTGAAGATTTCTTCCCCCTCTTAGGGGCTTTGGCCTCCGGGTCTTCGGAGGCGGTCCTCTTCTCCCCCTGGAAGGAGGGATTCTCGATCCCCCCCTCTTCAAGCGCCCCCTTGGGCGAGGTGATAGCTCCTCTATTTTCCCCATCGCGTTCTTCTACGGGCGCGACCTCCAACATTCTGACCAGCACGGGCTCCGGTGCGGTCTCTGGGAGGGGGCCGGACACCTTATCAGCTTCGCTCGCGCTACCCACTCCTGATGAAGGATAATGGGTTAGAAGGCGAATTATAGAAAAGCAAACAAACGGAACGTCCGGACTCTGAGCTACTTACCTGAGTATCCGGGCGATTGCAGCTTAGGCCTGCGTCCTCGGTCAATTCCGAACACGCCACCTGCGGTCCGAAGAACAACTTGTACATCTCCACGGGTGTCATACCCATGAAGTGTTCGAGAATTCGTGGTCCCTCCGGATTAAACTCCCATAACCGGAGAGGACGGCGTTTGCAGGGCAGAAGACGCCTGATTAGCATGACCTGCATCACCACAACCAGATTGATCTCCCTCGCTTGGAGGTCTCGAATCCGGCCCTGCAATAGGGGCACGTCTTCTGACGGCCCCCAATTGAGTCCTTGGTTGACCCACGACATCAACCATCGTGGAGGTCCCGGGCGGAATGAAGGCGGCGGCTTTTGCCTGCTGCCCTTCGGAGCGGTGATATAGAACCACTCCTGCTGCCACAAGCCGAGCTCCTCTTGGAAGGAGCCCTCGGGCCACGGGGCATCGATCCTCCTGCATATGGACGCCCCGCCGCACTCTGCTTGACGCCCCCCGATCATCTTCGGCTCCAGATTGAAGGTCTTCAGCCACAGGCCGAAGTGAGGGGTGACGTGGAGGAAGGCTTCGCAGACGATAATGAATGTGGAAATATGGAGGATGGACTCCGGAGCCAAGTCGTGAAAATCCAGCCCGTAGTAGAACATGAGCCCTCTAACGAAGGGGTCCGTCGAGAAGCCTAAACCCTGACGGAGGTGGGATACGAAGACGACATACTCACCGGGCTCGGGAGTGTGTACGGCCTGCCCTTGGGCGGGCAACCTGTGCCAAATCTCACAAGACAGGTACTTGGCCTCACGCAGCTTTAGCACGTCCTCCTCCGTGACGGAGGAGGGCATCCACCGACCCTGAAGGTCGGAGCCGGACATTGTTGAAGGTCCGAAGCGCTCGAATCTGGGGCTCTGGGTGTTGGAACTTGGAGCAAGGAGAAGATTCGATGGAAGATTGAAGAAAAGAAACGAGCCTTGGTCCTCTTATAAAGAGGGAAAATACCAAGAGCCGTCTCCATGACCGTTCAGGATTCACCTTTGATAGAGGAGGCGTGGCGATGGGCACGGTTGGGTTACCCACGCCCGTATTGATGAGAATCCCGGAATAAGGGGAACACGATCTCTGCTTCGACAAGACGTGCCAAGGAAACCGCTTCGCTAAACGTGCTGAGGTGGTATAATAAAAAACGATTCAAGTAAAGGCTTGGTAGTGGTGTGACGTCATGCCGCAAAATACGTCAGCAGATTGAACTTGTGTACATTTTATTCTCTCTACGGTGGAATGTGGAATTTATTTTGCAGAGCCGGACACTATCCTGGTGTTCATGATCTTCTCCGGATTATTCAAAGGAGGAACCCGCCTTGCAATGCCGAACATTGTGCGCGCCGGACTTATCATCATTGAAGCCTGGTTCAGGGGCTACTGAGGGAGTCTTGGACTAGGGGGTGTCCGGAAAGCCGGACTATCATCGTCCGCCGGACTCCAAGACTACGAATATGCAAGATTGAAGACTCTGTCCCGTGTACGGATGGGACTTTCCTTGGCGTGGAAGGCAAGCTTGGCGTTACGGATATGTAGATCTCCTACCGTTGTAACCGACTCTGTGTAACCCTAGCCCTCTCCGGTGCCTATATAAACCGGAGGGCTTTAGTCCATAGGACACAACATACATTATAGCAATCATACCATAGGCTAGCTTCTAGGGTTTAGCCTCCTTGATCTCGTGGTAGATCCACTCTTGTACTACCCATATCATCAATATTAATCAAGCAGGACGTAGGGTTTTACCTCCATCAAGAGGGCCCGAACCTGGGTAAAACGTCGTGTCCCTTGTATCCTGTTACCATCCGCCTAGACGCACAGTTCGGGACCCCCTACCCGAGATCCGCCGGTTTTGACACCGACAAGCACCATCTCCCTCTTTCACAAAAGTTTGCTTGAGAGGAGGAGGTCATTTGGTCTTGTCGTTCTTCTTCTTGTTCTTGGACTTGGGTGCGAACCCAACTCCCTCCTTGGCAACAACTTCCTTTTGATTACTCAAAAGGTCGTTGAGGTTATTCTCACCTTTTATGCATGTCACAAGGCCTTTCTCAAGTTGCTCCTTCAAGTTGGCATTCTCCTCCACAAGATGCACATGCTCACAACACGGGTTAGTGGCATTTGCATTATCAATTAATACCATATGAGGAAAGGTGGCCTTTTCTTTGGTTAGCTTAACTTGGAGTTGAGCATGGGACTCCTTGAGGCTAGCATGAGCACCCTTCAAGGCCTTGTGGGCCTTGTCAAGTAAATCAAACTCCTCCTTGGGTCTAGCATGGTCGAAGTTAGAACACGAAACACAACAAGAGCATGATCAAGATCTTTATTTAACTTAGCATGGTCATCGTTGTGTGACTCCTCAAGAGCCAAACGATGCCCACGCTCTTCCTCAAGAGCATTAGAGAGATCCGATATCTCTTCGGCATAGTCACGACTATGACCTTCCATCTTAGAGATGGTTTCTTCATGATCCTCGATCATGTCATTGGCTTCACCAAGTTGTTCCAAGAGAGCAACAAAGTGCTTCTTGGATTTTCCCTTGAGCTTACTCATAAAAGACTCAAATTCATTCACTTCCTCATTAGACCCCTCACTTTCATCAATGCCACCGTCAAGGAGGGATTAGTAATGATGGTGGTTTTGATGTTGGGGGTTACCTTCTTGGTGGCTTTAGCCATGAGACACTTGGCGGTGATGTTCTCATTGGGTGAGTCGAAAAGGGACAACCATGGAGTTGTGGCAATGGCAACGGAGGCCATGGCCATGGCTTCACTATCTTCATCATCATCATCATCCTCATGGTATTCTTCTTGAACCACCAACCCTCGAGTAGGAGTCTTTTTGGTGAAGTTGTTCTTGTTGGGGAAGGACTTGGCTTTGTCCTTTCGGATGAGCTTTCCACCATTGTCTTCCCGCTTCTCATAAGGGCAATCCACAACAAAACGGCTCACATTGCCATAGTTGTAACATGTTCTCACACGTTGCTTGCCCTTGAAACCACTTGAGTTGTTCTTGTTGAAGTTGGGCCTTGTGTTCTTGCTCCAAAATTGCCTTGAAGCAAGAGACATGTCCTCATGATAATCATATTTTGTATCTTCAGGGTTGCTCTCCTCATCTTCCTATTCTTCCTCTTCTTCCACAATAACCCTGGCCTTCAAGGCAAGGCTGGGCTTCTTTGTCCTTTGAGAACGCAACACCGCGTTGTCGGCGGTCTTGTACAAGATCCTCATTGCCACAAACTCATCCAACACTTCATTTGATGTCAAGGAGTGGAAGTCCGGTCTTTGACGGATGACGGAGGACAAGGCCTTGTGGTAAGGCATCATTGCTTTAAGAAACTTGCACTTGATCCAATTGTCATACGTGTCCTTGCTCCCATGATCTCGGAGTGAGACCACAAGTTTGGTAACTCTCCAAAAGAGCTCACGAGGTTCTTCATCTTCTTTCATTGCAAACTCATCGGCTTCATCTTGCACCACTTCATAGTTGAAGCATTGAATGCTTGCACTTCCCTTATAGAGGGAAACAACACAATGCCATGCATTTTTGACGATGGCGAAGGGTCGAAGATGAGGAAGATCTTCGGGTAGAACTGCATCTTGAATGATGAAGATAGCATTCTCATTGAATTTATGGTCCACGGCTTCTCTAGGGGTGAAGTTGCTTCGGTCATGTGGATGGAAACCTTCTTCAATGATTCTCGAAAGGTTAGTATTCACATGATTTAAATGACGCTTGAAGCGATATACCCAAGAATCAAAGTCCTCATTTTTCACAATCTTAGGAGGAGGGCCGGCATGATTTAAATGAGTAGAAGGAATCGGTCCTCCATAAATTGGAGGTGCCACATGGGCAAAGATGCCAGTGCCATTTCTACCACTAGTAGAAGGATCCTTTTCACTAGTAGCTTCCCCCTTGTCGAAGTTAGCATCCGTCACCTTGTCAGTGGGATCACCCACTTTCAATGGCGAGGTAGATAGTTTAATTCCTTCTAAGAATTTATTAAACATGCTTTCAACCTCGGTGGTCATGGAGGTTTTCAATGTGTCCAAAGCCACATTTAATTCCTCACGAGACATCGCGGTTCCCCCATCACCCGTAGGCGAGTTCGGATTCTCACCGGAGTGCTCCTCCCTACCGTCTATGGTGTCAACCATACTCTTCAGACGGCAAAGTCCTTAATAAAGAGACGAGGATCTGATACCAATTGAAAGGATCGATATAGTTGACTAGAGGGGGGGGTGAATAGGCAACTAACAATTTTGAGCTTTTCTTTACCAAATTAAACTTTGCATCAAAGTAGGTTGTCTAAATATGCAACTAGGTGAGCAACCTATATGATGCAACAACAACAAGTACACAAGCAAGCAAGGGATACAACACAAATAAGCTTGCACAAGTCAAGGCACGAGATAACCAAGAGTGGAGCCGGTGAAGACGAGGATGTGTGACCGAAGTTCCTCCCTTTTGAGGGGAAGTACGTCTCTGTTAGAGCGGTGTGGAGGCACAATGCTCCCCAAGAAGCCACTAGGGCCACTGTATTCTCCTCACGCCCTCACACAATGCGAGATGCCGTGATTCCACTATTGGTGCCCTTGAAGGCGGCGATCGAACCTTTAGAAACAAGGTTGGGCCAATCTCGACAACTTAATTGGAGGCTCCCAACGACACCACGAAGCTTCACCACAATGGACTATGGCTCCGCGGTGACCTCAACCGTCTAGGGTGCTCAAATTTCTCTTGGTGGAAGTGTAGATCGGGGCCTTCTCAACCAATCCCGAGCAAATCAACAAGTTTGATTGGCTAGGGAGAGAGATCGGGCAAAAATGGAGCTTGGAGCAACAATGTATCTTTTGGGGGAAGAGGTGAGTCAACTTTGGGAAGAAGACTCGCTTATATAGTGGGGGGAACAATCCAACCGTTACCCCTCAAAGCCGCCCCGCAGAGAGCGATACTACCGCTGTGGTGGGCGCTACTACCACTGTGGCCAGTGGTACTACCGTCCCACCTCGCGGTACTGCCGCACAGAAGAGAGGAGCGAGGAGCAAAGGGAGGATCTGGACCCAGAGCGGTACTACTGTGGTGGTAAGGGCGGTACTACCGCTTAGGAGCGGTACTACCGCCTCTACTGCCGCAACTAGTGCCGCAAAACCCGACATGAGAAAAGAGCCCTCGAGTCGAGGCGGTAGGACCATGGAGCCGCAGCGGTACTAAGGCGGGGGGCTCCAAGCGGTACTACCGCTGAGGAGCGATACTGTCGCTTGTTGCTCTTGGGCAGTACTACCGCTGTGGCCCGCGGTACTACCGCTGGGACCAAACGAAGCACATATGAAAGGGAATGAGCTCTCCATTGAAGCGGAAAGGCTTAGAGGGTGTGACAAGGATGTGTACGTGTTGATTCCACCCTAGTCTTACCAAAGAGGACCCCCTCTGGATAGTACGGTGACTCCTACGAAACTAGTCCACCAACATAGAAACGAAAGAGCTGCACCGTCTTGAATAACACTCCGAGGGGAGGGAATCGTCTCGTGCCAAAGGATGAATCTCTGAAAAACTCAACGCACATGATTAGTCTGCAAAAGCATTGTCATCAATCACCAAAACACCTTAGGGATAAATATGCCCTTACACAGGGTATCGAACGATACCCCATCGGGATTGAAGCACACCAAAAGCACGTTCAGCATCCTTTCTAGCACTCTCTTGCATTTAGGCAAATCTCTTTCTCTTCTCACCTTGGGGCTTCGAGATTGTCTTGACAAAAGTTGACCATTGAGGATATATACCATCAACTAGATAGTATCCCTTGTTGTACTGGTGGCCGTTGATCTCAAAGTTGACAGGTGGGGAGTGGCCTTCTGCAAGCCTTGCAAAGACTAGAGAACACTGCAGCACATTGATATCATTGTGAGAACCTACCATGCCGAAGAAAGAATGCCATATCCAAAGATCCTGCGAAGCCACCGCTTCTAATATGACAGTGCAAGCTTTGACATGCCCCTTGTACTGGCCTTGTCAAGCAAATGGACAGTTCTTCCACTCCCAGTGCATACAATCTATGCTGCCAAGCATGCCTGGAAAGCCTCTAGCTGCATTGGTCGCCAACAATCTCTTTGTATCAGCGGCAGTTGGCTGCCTCAAGTACTCAGGGACAAACACCTCGATCACAGACTGGCAGAACTTGTACATTGACATCGGACATGTTGTCTCACTCATACGCACATACTCATCCACCATATCGCCTGGAATTCCATATGCAAGCATGCGGATGTCCGCGGTGCATTTATGGTAAGAGGAGAATCCAAGCTTGCCAAGGGCATCCGTCTTGCACTCGAAGTATGGGTCATGACCAACCAATCCCTCTCGGATACGATTGAAAACATGCCTTGCCATATGAAAATGGCAACGGAATTTATCCGGCTTGAAGAGCGGGGTGTTCGCAAAGTAATCGACATAGAGTAGGGCGTGGCCTCTCTCCTTGTTGCGGTTCAGGTTGGGAGCACGACCAGGGACTGACCCCCTGTACCGAGGAAGCTGCCACTGAATGTGGTCATGAACCACCAGTGCAGTCACCACAAGATCTTCATCATCTGACAACGAATCGTCCGATGAACAAATGGAGTGGTGGAAGAAAAACTCATCACCACTGTCCATACCTTTGTGGGCAAAGTGTCGAACACCTTGCGGTCGTGGTGGCAAAGAGGTCGTGATGATCACCTCGATGTAGGGGTGGTTGGCCGCCGGCTACTGGCCGCTCTGGAGAACTCGCGGGAAGCTGCCGTGGCCACCGTGGTACGTCACCTCCGGTCGTATCCGCTCTGCCGCCAGCTATGACGGCGACGGCCAAACCTCCTCCGATCGACGGCCTAAACTACAGCGAAAGCGCGGGCGTGGTGGCGGCCATGTCGAGACATGGTTTGCTATGGACGGCCGGGGGCTGCATGGAGGAGGCGGCCAGAGAATAGCAGCGGCGCCGTCAGCGGGGCGGGGCGGGAGAGGGGGTGGAGGCGTTGGAATCGAATGGGACTACTTGTGTCCCCGACACGCAGGCCACGGGGGACAAGGGCGTGCGGCGAGCCCGGCCGCATGATGTTCGTTTCATCCCAAACTCAGCGCAAGTTTGGGCTTGGGATGGGTCGAAAACGGACAAAATCCGGACATTTTTCCATTTGGGGCCGCGCGTTGGGCCGCGCTATTCGTCTATTCTTCCCCAAACAGACACACTAGGACAAGATGGGGTCGCGCGGTGGAGATGGCCTAACAACTGAAGCTTCGTCATTTATGTTGTTAATGTTAACTATTCTGTGGGAGGTAGATGGGTCTTTCTCTACAACAATAATTGAATCTACATAAAGTGTGTGTGATCTTTTCTATTTTTAACGAATTTACTGTTCACTGGGAGTAGATGAGCATGCATTAGGGGCATAAATATTGTTAAAAAGGAGACATGGAAGTGGGTGTGTTATAACTAAAGCTTAGTATTAGCTTGGGATGCTATTGTGGAAAATGGTAGGTAGATCTTTTTCTGCTATAATAGTCAAATCTACACGAAGTGTATACGATCCTGGTATTTATTTTTCCGATGTAAACATGTGCATATATGAGCCTAAACACTAAAAAATAGACATGATAGTGGGTGGATTATAACTAAAACTTAGTATTAGCATGGTATCTTGATTTTTGCTTCTATAAATTATGTGGTGTTATGAATTTCCTAGCAAGAAAATCAAGAATTTCATGGATTTGGTGTTTTTGCAAAAGTTTCACACAAGGTATGAGACGTGGTATGTTTCTGCAACTTCCCCTCACATATTGTGATTGCTCCTATGAAGGAGATGGGTTTCTTGTAGGGAACTTTTCATAACGACATGATGTCATTGCAAACAAAAACAAAATGTATAATACTATTGATGTTAGTCCTTTTGTTACTGTAATGGATGCCAACACTTGTGAAGGAAATATGCCCTAGAGGCAATAATAAAGTTATTATTTATTTCCTTATTTCATGATAAATGTTTATTATTCATGCTAGAATTGTATTAACCGAAAACATAATACATGTGTGAATACATAGACAAACATAGTGTCACTAGTATGCCTCTACTTGACTAGCTCGTGAATCAAAGATGGTTAAATTTCCTAGCCATAGACATGAGTTGTCATTTGATTAACGGGATCACATCATTAGGAGAATGATGTGATTGACTTGACCCATTCCGTTAGCTTAGCAATTGATCGTTTAGTATGTTGCTATTGCTTTCTTCATGACTTATATATGTTCCTGTAACTATGAGATTATGCAACTCCCGTTTATCGGAGGAACACTTTGGGTGCTACCAAACGTCACAACTTAACTAGGTGATTATAAAGGAGTACTACAGGTGTCTCCAAAGGTACATGTTGGGTTGGCGTATTTCGAGATTAGGTTTTGTCACTCTGATTGTCGGAGAGGTATCTCTGGGCCCTCTCGGTAATGCACATCACTATAAGCCTTGCAAGCAATGTAGCTAATGAGTTAGTTACGGAATGATGCATTACGGAACGAGTAAAGAGACTTGCCGGTAACGAGATTGAACTAGGTATTGGATACCGACGATCGAATCTCGGGCAAGTAACATACCGATGACAAAGGGAACAACGTATGTTGTTATGCGGTTTGACCGATAAAGATCTTCGTAGAATATGTAGGAGCCAATATGGGCATCCAGGTTCCGCTATTGTTTATTGACCGAGAATAGTTCTAGGTCATGTCTACATAGTTCTCGAACCCGTAGGGTCCGCACGCTTAACATTACGATGACAGTTTTATTATGAGTTTATGAGTTTTGATGTACCGAAGGAGTTCGGAGTCCCGGATGAGATCAGGGACATGATGAGGAGTCTCGAAATGGTCGAGACATAAAGATCGATATATTGGACGACTATATTCGGAGTTCGGAAAGGTTTCGAGTGATTCGGGTATTTTTCGGAGTACCGGAGAGTTACGGGAATTCGTATTGGGCCTCATTGGGCCATACGGGAAAGGAGAGAAAGGGCCAAAAGGGTGGCCGGACCCCTCCCCTTGGACTAGTCCGAATTGGACTAGGGAGGGGGCGCCCCCTTCCTTCCTTCTCTCCTACTCCTACTACATGGAAGGGTTCCTAGTTCTACTAGGAAAGGGGGAATCCTACTCCCGGTGGGAGTAGGACTCCCCTAGGGCGCGTCATAGAGAGGGCCGGCCCTCCCCCTCCTCCACTCCTTTATATACGGGGCAGGGGGCACCCCATAGACACACAAGTTGATCTACGGATCGTTCCTTAGCCATGTGCGGTGCCCCCCTCCACCATATTCCACCTCGGTCATATCGTCGCGGAGTTTAGGCGAAGCCCTGCGCCGGTAGAACATCATCATCGTCACCACGCCGTCGTGCTGACGGAACTCATCCCCGATGCTTCGCTGGATTGGAGCCGGGGGGACGTCATCGAGCTGGACGTGGGCTGAACACGGAGGTGCCGTACGTTCGGTGCTTGGATCGGCAGAATCGTGAAGACGTACGACTACATCAACCGCGTTGTCATAACGTTTCCGCTTAACGGTCTACGAGGGTACTTAGACAACACTCTCCCCTCTCGTTGCTATGCCATCACCATGATCTTGCATGTGCGTAGGAAAATTTTGAAATTACTACGTGACCCAACAGTGGCATCCGAGCCAGGTTTTATGCGTTGATGTTATATGCACGAGTAGAACACAAGTGAGTTGTGGGCGATACAAGTCATACTGCCTACCAGCATGTCATACTTTGGTTCGGCGGTTGTCGGTGTCAAAACCAGCGGATCTCGGGTAGGGGGTCCCGAACTGTGCGTCTAGGCGGATGGTAACAGTATACAAGGGACACGATGTTTTACCCAGCTTCGGGCCCTCTTGATGGAGGTAAAACCCTACGTCCTGCTTGATTAATATTGATGATATGGGTAGTACGAGAGTGGATCTACCACGAGATCAAGGAGGCTAAACCCTAGAAGCTAGCCTATGGTATGATTGTTGTAATGTATGTTGTGTCCTACGGACTAAGCCCTCCGGTTTATATAGACACCGGAGAGGGCTAGGGTTACACAGAGTCGGTTACCATGGTAGGAGATCTACATATCCGTATCACCAAGCTTGCCTTCCACGCCAAGGAAAGTCCCATCCGGACACGGGACGGAGTCTTCAATCTTGTATCTTCGTAGTCTTGGAGTCCGGCGGACGAAGATAGTCCGGCTGTCCGGACACCCCCTAGTCCAGGACTCCCTCAGTAGCCCCCGAACCAGGCTTCAATGAAGATAAGTCCGGCGCGTATATAGTCTTCGGCGTTGCAAGGCGGGTTCTCCTTTTAAGTTCCATGTACCTGCCGAACAGTGTCCGGCTTTCTTATCAATGTTGCGCTTCTTGGCTTCCACGCCCAATAATGGCCTTCTTCCACGCGTCGGACGAATGCGAAAAGCCAGGGTATCTTTTATGTTTTACCCCCTAGCTATGCAAATAATCTGCCTATAAGAGAGGCAAGAATCCATATCCAAATCGCACCATCTTCCTTCCGCGAATACTCATCGGAGCGCTTTCGACCCAGAATCCATTCCATCATGGACCGTCGACGCGGCTCCTCTTCTCGCGCTCCCAGCCCTCTGCCAGGAGATTGGAGGAGATGCTCTGTTCTGCACAACGAGCTGGTGAAGCTCCAAGCGGAGGAATATCTCCCTCCGGCCTTTATGGTTCCGGTTCGAGCCGGGCTGGCCACCTACCAAGGTGGGAAGCAAGCGGAGGCTACCCCAAGTCCCAACAAAGGGGAGAGGGTATGCTTCGTCCCCTATCTGATAAGGGGACTCGGATTTCCTATACATCCGTTCCTCCGCGGGCTCCTGGAGTTCTACGGACTCCAGCTCCATCACCTTACACCCGCCTCTATCCTGCATATCGCGGGATACGTAGCTCTTTGCGAGCTATTTCTGGGCATCGAGCCCCATTTTGCACTGTGGAAGAGGTTGTTCTGCCTCGTACCCCGTTCTCACTAGGGGTCCATATATCAAGTGGGCGGCGCCGAAATATGGCGCATTGCCGGGACCGGATATCCATCCGGAACCCCTAAGAAGGCGTCCGAAGACTGGCCTTCGGAATGGTTTTACATAGAAGACGCTCCGCTGCCGGACCCTGTTTGGATCGGCCTCCCGGAGTTCAGCACTGCTCCTCTGAAGAAACGCCTTTGTTGGCGCCCGCAGAGCCCCCAACTGGAGGAAGACAAGAGCGTCCATTATCTGATGGGCCGAATAAGATTACTGGCCCATTCTGGGTTGACCATTGTCGGTGTCAAAACCGGCGGATCTCGGGTAGGGGGTCCCGAACTGTGCGTCTAGGTGGATGGTAACAGGAGACGAGGGACACGATGTTTTACCCAGGTTCGGGCCCTCTCGATGGAGGTAAAACCCTACGTCCTGCTTGATTAATATTGATGATATGGGTAGTACAAGAGTGGATCTACCATGAGATCAAGGAGGCTAAACCCTAAAGCTAGCCTATGGAATGATTGTTGTAATGTATGTTGTCCTACGGACTAAAGCCCTCCGGTTTATATAGACACCGGGGGAGGCTAGGGTTACACAGAGTCGGTTACAATGGTAGGAGATCTACATATCCGTATCGCCAAGCTTGCCTTCCACGCCAAGGAAAGTCCCATCCGGACACGGGACGGAGTCTTCAATCTTGTATTTTCGTAGTCTTGGAGTCCGGCGGACGATGATAGTCCGGCTGTCCGGACACCCCCTAGTCCAGGACTCCCTCAGTAGCCCCCGAACCAGGCTTCAATGACGATAAGTCCAGCGCGTATATAGTCTTCGGCATTGCAAGGCGGGTTCTCCCTTCAAGTTCCATGTACCTGCCGAACAGTGTCTGGCTTCATCATAAATACTGTGTTTCTCGGCTTCTACGCCCAATAATGGTCTTTTTCCACGCGTCGCACGAATGCGAAAAGCCAGGGTGTCTTTTACGTTTCACCCCCCAGTCGTGCGAGTCATCCGCCTACAAAAGAGGCAAAAATCCAGATCCAAACCACACCATCTTCCTCCCGCGAATACTTCATCGGAGCGCCTTTGACCTAAAAATCCATTCCATCATGGACCGTCGACGCGGCTCTTCTTCACGCGCTCCCAGCCCACCACCGGGGGATTGGAGGAGGTGCTCTGTTCCGCACAACGAGCTAGTGAAGCTCCAAGCGGGGGGATATCTCCCTCCGGCCTTCATGGTCCCGGTTCGAGCCGGGCTGGTCACTTATCAAGGTGGGAGGCAAGTGAAGGCGACCCCAAGCCCCAATAAAGGGGAGCGAGTATGCTTCGTCCCTTATTAGATAAGGGGACTCGGATTCCCGATACATCCGTTCCTCCGCGGGCTCCTGGAGTTCTACGGACTCCAGCTCCACCACCTCACGCCCGCCTCTGTCCTGCATATCGCGGGCTACGTAGCTCTTTGCGAGCTATTCCTGGGCATTGAGCCCCATTATGCATTGTGGAAGAGGCTGTTCTGCCTCGTACCCCGTTCTCACGAGGGGTCCATATATCAAGTGGGCGGTGCCGAAATATGGCGCATCGCTGGGACCGGATACCCATCCGGTACTCCCAAGAAGGCGTCCGAAGACTGGCCTTCAGAGTGGTTTTACATAGGAGACGCTCCGCTGCCGGACCCAGTCCGGATTGGCCTCCCGGAGTTTAGTGCTGCTCCCCTGAAGAAACGCCTCAGCTGGCGCCCACAGAGCCCCCGATTGGAGGAAGACAAGAGCGTCCATTACTTGATGGACCGAATAAGATTACTGACCCATTCCGGGTTGACCATGATTGGAGTCATGACGACATGCATCATGCGGGGGGTATAGCCACTGCAATACAGAGGCCACCCCATGTGGGATTTCAACAGGGAGTACGATGCCACCCGTCATGGCCGCAAAGGGCCGGATTCGACCGAGGATCTAGTGGAGATCCTTTCCAGCCTGTACAAGGGGGAAAAGGAGGACTTCCTTCGAACGAACCCTTTGAATGGGTTTTCCATGATCAACCCTAGAGGATGGGTAAGCGAAGACCTTTAAAGGCTCAACCCATGCTCTCGAAGTTTAAGCTTCTTGACATTATGTTTTCGGCGCAGGATCTACGCTGGACTGTGGAGGACATGGCAAGTCCTGCTCCGCAACCCGAGGATCCAGAAAGATCCCTGGATCCGGCCTCCAAAGAGGATCCGGACATCAAGGTGGAGCTGATCGACAGGGTATTTCACCAGCTTAGCATGGATAATGCTTTGGTCGCCATTACAGCGGACTACCCCGGACTGTATCCGGCTTCCCAGGTGACTGCGATCGAGGTCCGGACACCATTATCTCTTCCTTGCCCATTTCTAACCTTCGCGAACGATGGTATTTTACAGGAAGCGCCTTCACGGCAGGAAGCCGAGCCCGCGGCGGCTGACCAATAGCGGTCAGTCCGGACCAGCAGGCGGAAAAGGAGCGCGGTGCGGACGGAAACGTCGCCGCAAAGGTATAGCTCGTATTTGAATTTTTAGAGCAACGTTCCTAGGAAGCGTCTGAGTGCTCATGATCTTTATAGGAGAAAAAGCGCTCACCGGACTGCGGGCGCGGAAGTTGCCGATCCAACCTATACCGGCCAGGCTCCAGCGCCCGGCATGGAGGAGGAGGCAAGCGCAAGACGCGGGCCGGATCCTTCTCCAACGGAGGAGACCGACAGACTGTCCGCCACCAAATCTGAGGTGGAGAGCGCCATGAACCATAGGCGCCGCCGGACAGTGTTTCTTGAAGCGTGCTTCTCCCCTGAGGCATTGGACGCCTTTAATGCAGGGGACGCGCACCTCCGTGCTGCTCAAGATGGGTTTACCAGAGCCACGGAGCAGTATGTGAAAGACATACGGGTAAGGGAATTTTGATGGTTATATATACCAGTAGCCCCCGAGACTTGAAGCAGTTATGTTAACGGATTTAAGGATCAATTAAAACGCAGGCTCTTACCGAGAAGAATGCCGAGTTGTCTCAGGAGCTGCAAGAATGCAAGGCCCAACTTGAGGCCGCACTTGCTGCCGTAGGAGGAGACTCAGAGACCCCTCCTGGTAACACATTTTTATTAATAAATATAAGCGCTGTGCGGCGTGCGCGCAAGTCTAATAATGACTGTGTAGGTACCGCCGGACAAGATCCGGACAGGCAAGGATTACTACGCTAGCTGAAGGCCGGCGAGAGTGTGCTGAATAGGGTGCAGCAAGAAAGGAATAAACTCCAGGATGTCAATGCCAAGCTCGGAGAAGAGCTGAAAGGCGCTCGCGCCGGGCTGTCCGGCTCCGTTAAGGAGAATGAGCGGCTTCGTCGCGGCATTTATAGTAGGTGCTTGAGCGGACTCCTTTGAAAAGAAGAGTTCGGCGAGGAAGTATATTGACATGATATGTCTTGTAGGTATACTCACAGGTCGTCCTGCAGAGGAGATGCCCATATCAACGGGTGATCAACTTCCCGAACTGTTGCAAATGCTCGAACGAGTTCGGCAGGCAATGAGCAGCGTCGTCCAGGCTTTATGGCCAGCCCTCTCCCTACCCGAGGGCCTTGGGGAGCTTGCGGAGAAGCTTCAGGGAGTGCGGCAGCGCTTCCGTTTGTGGAAGATTTCGGCTTGCCGTCAAGGTGCCAGGGAGGCTTGGGCCATGGTGAAGACGCGTTATAAGAAGGCGGATCCCAACCATATGGCCGAAGTTGGACCGGTGGGGCCCGATGGGAAGGAGATCCCTGTGAGTTTAGTATACAGCCAAGTAGAGTTGGCTGCTAAGTTTTCCCAACGGGACTGTAAGTTAGACAGCCTGTTAGACGGGATTGAGGAGGAATACAATCAGTAAATTTGACAATGTATGTTTTCCTTTGAAGTGACATGTGAAATGCCTTCTAGCCGGATTGTAGATCGTTTGTCTTTGCCGACCTTTTCGCTTCGACCTCGGGACCCTAGAGTCCGGAGTGTGTCCGAATACCTTTTCGGTTAAGAGACAACCGGGGTATGCATGGAGACCAGGCGTAGGGGTCATTAGTGCTTTATCAGACAACTGCCCAACTAGTTATGTTATATTACATGGTTAGTAAGAAACATCTTCCAGGGAGAATAGTTCCGTTAAGGGTTCCTTTCCCTGGGAGGCATGCCCTAAAGTGCATGTCCGGACTGCAAAGAAAGCAGAAAAAGATCTGGGGGCAGATAAATAGATAGGTAAAAAAGTCATCTTTTAAGTCACCGACCGAATATTCCCTTAAGAACGCTAGCTTTCGGCTTCACCCAGTCTGAGGTACACATTCGGCTGACCCGGCAGTAACAATCGTAGAGGTGCTGCCTTTACCTCCTAGCCGAACAATCGGGAACGTAGGGGTAAGCAGAGGAGCCAGGCAACCTAGCTTGGCCAAAACTTAAGTCATATCGATGCATATAATGGTGAGTAAAAGGTACATGTGGAAGCTTAACACATATGCTGGGTATGAAACCCTTATAATTAAGCTTCTGTAAGAGAAGCCCCCAGGAATAATGAGTGCGGATGGCACATCATATGTATGCAAAAAATGCGAAAGTAGGCCCTTAAGGGATTTTGAATAAAAAGGTTATGAAAAGAGAAACAAAAGACAGCCGAAATGTAAAAGTTTGGACGGGGGAAGGGGACGAACTCTTAATCTGGCGCTAGGCATAAAATCTTAGTAGGCGGGCTGCGTTCCATGGGTTCGGCTCGAGTCGGTTGTCCGACGCATTTCCTAGATGGTATGCTCCGCCGGTCAGGACTTGATCGATAATGAAGGGGCCCTCCCATTTGGGCTTGAGCTTGTCCTTTTTCTTGTCCAGCAGGCGTAGAACTAGTTCACCAACATTATAAGTCTTGGCCCGTACTTCTCTGCTTTGATATCTTCGAGCCTGCTGCTGATAGAATGCGGAACGAGCCTTGGCGACGTCGCGTTCTTCCTCCAATGTGTCCAAGCTGTCCTGCCGATCCAACTCGGCCTCTCTTTCTTCATACATGCGCACTCGAGGTGAGTCATGAATAATGTCGCAGGGCAGGACTGCCTCTGCGCCGTAGACCATAAAAAATGGTGTGAATCCGGTAGTATGGTTAGGCGTTGTCCGCAGCCCCCAGAGTACGGAGTCGAGCTCTTCGACCCATTGCATGTCGGATTTAGTAAGTGACCGCACTAGTCTGGGTTTGATGCCGCTCATTATTAGACCATTTGCTCGTTCTACTTGACCATTGGTTTGAGGGTGATAAACTGAAGCGTAGTCGAGCTTGATGCCCATATTTTTGCACCATGACTTAACCTCGTCGGGTGTGAAGTTCGTGCCGTTGTCGGTGATGATGCTGTGGGGGACTCTGTAACGGAGTACTACCCCGGATATAAAGTCTATCACTGGTCCGGACTCTGCCGTTTTGACCGGTTTGGCCTCTATCCATTTGGTGAATTTATCCACCATGACCAATAGGTACCTTTGCTTGTGGGTTCCCCCTTTAAGGGGTCCAACCATATCAAGCCCCCAGACCGCGAACGGCCAGGTAATGGGTATAGTTTTGAGGGCGATGGGTGGCATATGGCTCTGATTAGCAAAGAGCGGACAACCAACGCCTCTCTGGACTAAGTCCTGGGCATCTGCCTGGGCCGTCGGCCAATAAAATCCTGTACGGAATGCCTTCCCTACAAGGGCCCGGGCTACTGCGTGGTGTTCGCCTAGTCCGGCATGAATTTCAGCCAGGAGGTTGCGCCCTTCCTCTTTGGAGATACACCTTTGAAGGACTCTGGTTGTGCTTTTCTTATAAAGTTCTCACTCATGGACCTTGTAGGCTTTCGATCGCCGGACTATGCAGCGGGCCTTGTTTTGGTCTTCGGGAAGTTCCTGCCTAAGCAAGTAGGCTAGGAATGGTTCTGTCCACGGTGCGATTACTGCCATTATGTCGTGGGCTGACGGTGTTATGTCATCGGCTGAATCGCCGATTGGCGCGGTTTTTCCGGTTTGTGACTTCCGGGCTCCTCTTCCCATAGTACGGATGGCTTGAAGAGCCGTTCCAGGAAGATATTTGGAGGGATAGCATCACGTTTCGCACCGATGCGTGCCAGTACGTCGGCCGCTTGGTTATTATCTCGGGCTATGTGATGGAATTCGAGTCCTTCAAACCGAGCTGACATTTTTAGGACAGCGTTGCGATATGCTGCCATTTTCGGATCCTTGGCGTCAAAGTCTCCATTTATTTGGGATATTGCATGGTTTGAATCCCCGCGCACCTCTAGGCGTTGAATACCCATGGAGACTGCCATCCGGAGACCATGTAACAGGGCCTCGTATTCGGCTGTGTTGTTGGAGTCCGTGTACATTATTTGAAGTACGTACTGGACTGTGTCCCCGGTTGGGGACGTCAATAAGACGCCAGCCCCCAGTCCGGCCAACATTTTAGAGCCGTCAAAATGCATAAACCAATTGGAGTATGCGTCGTACTCTTTAGGGAGTTCGGCTTCGGTCCATTCAGCGACGAAGTCAGCCAAAACTTGTGACTTTATGGCTCGCCGAGGTTTGTAAGTTATATCGAATGGTAAGAGCTCAATGGCCCATTTTGCAATCCTGCCCATTGCGTCGCGGTTATTTATAATGTCATTGAGTGGTACTTCAGAGGCCACTATTATCGAACACTGTTGAAAGTAGTGCCGGAGCTTCCGGGATGCCATGAACACCGCATATGCTATCTTCTGATAGTGCGGGTAACGGGACTTGCAGGGGGTTAACACAGTGGATACATAATACACTGGTTTTTGAAGAGGGAATTTGTGCCCTTCTGTCTCTCGTTCGACGACGAGTACCGCGCTTACGACTTGATGCGTTGCTGTGATGTATAACAACATTGGTTCGCCTAGATTGGGCGCGGCCAGGACCGGATTTGTTGCCAATATGGCTTTATTTCTTCGAGTCTGGCAGTGGCGGCATCCGTCCACTCGAAGTGTTCGGTGCGTCTGAGGAGGCGATAGAGGGGCAGTGCCTTTTCTCCTAGACGGGAGATAAAGCGGCTTAAAGCTGCCACGCATCCTGTTAATTTTTGTATCTGTCTGAGGTCTTTTGGAATATCCAACTGTGACAGAGCTCGGATTTTAGCCGGGTTTGCTTCAATTCCTCTACCGGATACAATGAAGCCCAGCAGCTTTCCGGCTGGTACGCCGAAAACGCATTTTTCCAGATTCAGCTTGATGTCATATGCTCTGAGGTTGTCGAATGTGAGCCTCAAATCGTCTACTATAGTTTCGACGTGTTTTGTTTTGACGACTACGTCGTCTACGTATGCCTCGACTGTTTTGCCGATCTGGGTGGCCAGACATGTTTGAATCATGCGCTGATATATTGCGCCGGCATTTTTAAGTCCGAAGGGCATCGTGTTGAAGCAGAATGGTCCGTATGGAGTGATGAATGCCGTTGCGGCTTGGTCTGCTTCTGCCATCTTGATTTGATGATAGCCAGAGTATGTGTCGAGGAAGCACAACGAATCGTGCCCTGTAGTAGCATCGATAATTTGGTCGATGCGGGGGAGAGGGAAGGGATCCTTTGGGCAAGCCTTATTGAGGTCTTTAAAATCGACACAGAGGCGCCAGGATTTGTCCTTCTTTGGTACCATTACCAGATTTGCTAGCCAGTCCGGATGTTTGATATCTCTGATGAATCCGGCTTCCAATAGTTTGGCTAGCTCTTCTCCCATTGCCTGTCTTTTGGGTTCAGAAAATCATCGAAGAGCCTGTTTGACTGGCTTAAATCCTTTTAGGATGTTTAGGCTGTGTTCTGCCAAGCCGCGTGGGATTCCGGGCATATCCGAAGGATGCCAGGCGAAGATGTCCCAATTTTCCCGAAGGAATTCACGCAGTGTGGCGTCTACTTCGGGGTTCAATTGTGCCCCAATGGAGGCCGTCTTTGTTGGGTCCGTTGGATGGACCTGGAATTTTATTATTTCATCTGCTAGTTTGAAGGAGGTGGACTTGGATCTTTTATCGAGTATCACATCGTCCCTGTTCACCGTAGAGTGCAGCGCGGTGAGTTCTTCTGCTGCTAAGGCTTCGGATAGTGCCTCCAGGGCTAGTGCATCTGTCTTGTTTTCGGTGCGGAGTGCTATGTCCGGATCACTAGCGAGGGTGATTATTCCGCCGGGCCTAGGCATTTTGAGCTTCATGTACCCGTAATGAGGTACTGCTTGAAAAATTGTGAATGCCTCTCGTCCTAATATAGCGTGATATCCGCTGTTGAACGGGGCCACTAGGAACGTGACTTCTTCGGACCTATAATTGTCCGGCGAGCCGAACACCACATCAAGTGTGATTTTTCCGGTGCAGCGTGCTTCCCGGCTAGGGATTATTCCTCTGAAGGTTGTGCTGCTTCGCTCAATACGGCTCCAGTCTATTTCCATTTTTTGAAGAGTTTCCTCATATATGAGGTTTAGTCCGCTGCCGCCATCCATGAGGACCTTTGTAAGTCGAAAGCCGTCCACTATGGGACTAAGCACCAGTGCGGCTGGTGCTCGAGCTGTTCGGAATTTAGGTTCGTCGCTAGCGTTGAAGGTGATGGCTGTGTCACTCCATGGATTTGCTGTTGCTAGTTGGTAGACTTCGGCGAGTCCGCGGATTGTTCGTTTTCGCATATTGTTTGATGCGAAGGTCTCGAAGACTATTGATACCGTACCGGTATTGTTGGAGTGGTTTTCCGTGGCTAGAAACTCCTCGCCACTTTTGGCCACCTGTCGTAGTATCCAACATGCTCGAAGGCTATGTGTTGGGACGGCTCCCTCTGTACTGTGAAGCTTACAGGGTCCATTGAGCCATCCCTCCAGTACGGTTCCGCGCCCTTTATGGGGTTTTTGCTTTTTCGCTTTTGCATCTGGGGCCTGAGTGAGAGGCACCCTTTTGTTGCGGACTGGGGTTGGGGCCAGATTGTCCCAAAATTGGTTTTCGGTTTTCCGGGTACTCTCCATCGCACAGTACTTTCGTACTATGGACGCCAGATCGGCGAAGCGTGTAATTTTACGACGACCGATGGCGTTCAATATTCCCTTGTCCGTGCCATTATTGCAAAAGATTGAGATTGCGTTTTCCTCTCGGCAGTCCTTTATCCTGTCCATAACCAGGAGGTATCTGGCCCAGTAGTGATGTACTGTTTCAGTGGGCTCTTGCCGTATTAGAGATAGGTCGCATATGTCTGTGCGGGTGGGTGGACTAAAATTCGGATCCCTGCCCATCTTGGGGCTTAAAGGCCGAGGAGTTTCCGAATTCGGAAGCTTGGGTTGCTGGACACGATCCAGCGAGTCCGGGGCGAAGCATGGTTTTAAGTTCAATGCTCGATCGAAGCCCGTCCCTCCGCGGAAATCCGGCATGGAGGGTTCAGGAATTCGGACGTGACTAGTTTTCAATATAGGCGAAGAGTCGCCGCATTGCTCCTCTACCACTGCGACGTGGTGGGTGGCCTAGGGAGAGTTAATCTCTCTCAGATCGGTTTTAAGCCCAATCTGATCGTAGTCTGTAGCGACTCCCAAGGCGGCGATGCGATCCAAGAGCTCGTTAACAGACGAGAGCTCTATTGGATGCAACTGCTCGGCGGATTCCGAGCTGACGCAAAGATTGCTTTTGACGACTTGAGAAGTCATTGTCGAAGCAGTGGCCGGACAGGCGGTCATAAGAAAACCACCTAGCCGGATAGTTTGGCCGACGGCCATGGCCCCTTCGGCGAAAATCCCGTCTTTGAAGACGGGTGGAGGCATCCTTCCTATCGGTGACGACACAGAGGAACTCTCAATGAAAGCACCAATGTCGGTGTCAAAACCGGCGGATCTCGGGTAGGGGGTACCGAACTGTGCGTCTAGGCGGATGGTAACAGGAGACGAGGGACACGATGTTTTACCAAGGTTCGGGCCCTCTCGATGGAGGTAAAACCCTACGTCCTGCTTGATTAAAATTGATGATATGGGTAGTACAAGAGTGGATCTACCACGAGATCAAGGAGGCTAAACCCTAAAGCTAGCCTATGGTATGATTGTTGTAATGTATGTTGTCCTACGGACTAAAGCCCTCCGGTTTATATAGACACCGGGGGAGGCTAGGGTTACACAGAGTCGGTTACAATGGTAGGAGATCTACATATCCGTATCGCCAAGCTTGCCTTCCACGACAAGGAAAGTCCCATCCGGACACGGGACGGAGTCTTCAATCTTGTATCTTCGTAGTCTTGGAGTCCGGCGGACGATGATAGTCCGGCTGTCCGGACACCCCCTAGTCCAGGACTACCTCAACCATGATTGGAGTCATGGCAACATGCATTACGCAGGGGGTGCAGCCACTGCAATACAAGGGCCACCCCATGTGGGATTTCAACGGGGAAGACGATGCCACCCGCCATGGCCGCAAAGGACCGGATTCGGTCGAGGATCTGGTGCAGATCCTGTCCGGCCTGTACAAGGGGGAGAAGGAGGACTTCCTTCAGACGAACCCCTTGAATGGGTTCTCCATGAATAACCCTCGGCGTTGGGTAAGCGAACACTTTAAGGGCCTGACCCATGCTTTCAAAGTTTAAGCTTCTCATACTATGTCTTCGGCGCAGGAACTGCGTAGGATTGTGGAGGACATGATAAGTCCAGCTCCGCAACCCGAGGATCCAAAGAGATCCCAGGATCCGGCCTCCGAAGAGGATCCGGACATTCAGGTGGAGCTAATCGACGGGGTGTTCCACCAGCTCAGCATGGATAATGCTTTAGTCGCTAAGGGAGTCCTGGACCAGGGGGTGTCCGGACAGCCGGACTATCATCGTCCGCTGGACTCCAAGACTACGAAGATACAAGATTGAAGACTCCGTCCCGTGTCCGGATGGGACTTTCCTTGGCGTGGAAGGCAAGCTTGGTGATACGGATATGTAGATCTCCTACCATTGTAACTGACTCTGTGTAACCCTAGCCCTCTCCAGTGTCTATATAAACCGGAGGGCTTTAGTCCGTAGGACATAACCTCCATTACAACAATCATACCATAGGCTAGCTTCTAGGGTTTAGCCTCCTTGATCTCGTGGTAGATCCACTCTTGTAATACACATCATCAATATTAATCGAGCAGGACGTAGGGTTTTACCTCCATCAAGAGGGCCCGAACCTGGGTAAAACATCGTGTCCCTCATCTCCTGTTACCATCCGCCTAGACGCACAGTTCGGGACCCCCTACCCGAGATCCGCCGGTTTTGACACCGACATTGGTGCTTTCATTGAGAGTTCCTCTGTGCCGTCGCCGATAGGAAGGATGCCTCCACCCGTCTTCAAGGACGGTATTTTCGCCAAAGGGGCCTTGGCCGCTGGCCAAACTATCCGGCTCGATGGTTTTCTTATGACCGCCTGTCCGGCCACTGCTTCGACAATGACTTCTCAAGTCGTCAAAAGCAATCTTCACATCAGCTTGGAACTTGCCGAGCAGCTGGATCCAATAGAGCTCTCGTCTGTCAACGAGCTCTTGGATCGCATCGCCGCCCTGGGAGTCGCTATGGACTACAATCAGATTGGGCTTAAAACTGATCTGAGAGAGATTAACTCTCCCCAGGTCACCCACCACGTCGCAGTGGTAGAGGAACAATGCGGCGACTCTTCTCCTGTATTGAAAACTAGTCATGTCCGGGCTCCCGAACCCTCCATACCGGATTTCCGCGGAGGGACGGACTTCGATCAAGCACTGAACTTAAAGTCAGGCATCGGACCGGACTCGTTGGACAACGTCCAGCAATCCAAGCTTCCAAATTTGGAAACTTCACGGCCTTCAAGCCTTGAGATGGGTAGGGTTCCGGACTTTATTCCACCCACCCGCCCAGACATATGCGATCTATCTCTAATACGGCAAGAGCCCGCTGAAACAGTACATCACTACTGGGCCAGATTCCTCCTGGTTATGGACAGGATAAAGGACTGCCGAGAGGAAAACGCAATCTCAATCTTTTGCAATAATTGCACGGATAAGGGAATATTGAACGCCATCAGCCGTCGTAAAATTACACGCTTCTCCGATCTGGCGTCCATAGTACGAAATACTGTGCGATGGAGATTTTCCGGAAAACCGAAAACCAGTTTTGGGACAATCCGGCCCCGAATACAACCCTAGTCCGCAAGAAAAGGGTGCATCACACTCAGGCCCCAGATACAAAAACCAAAAAGCAAAGACCCCATAGAGGGCACGGAACTGCAGTGGAGGGATGGCTCAGCGGACCCTGTAAACTTCACAGTACGGAGGGTGTCGTCCCAACACATAGCCTTCGAGCATGTTGGATATTACGGCAGGTGGCCAAAAGTGGCGAGGAGCTTCTAGCCCCGGAAAACCACTCCAACAATACCGGTACGGTATCAACAGTCTTCGAGACCTTTGCATCAAATAATATGCGAAAACGAACAATCCGCGGCCTCGCCGAAGTCTACCAAGTAGCAACAACAAATCCATGGAGCGACACAGCCATCACCTTCAATGCCAGCGATGAACCTAAATTCCGAACAGCCCGAGCACCAGCCGCACTGGTGCTTAGTCCTATAGTTGACGGCTTTCGGCTTACAAAGGTCCTCATGGATGGCGGCAGCGGACTAAACCTCATTTACGAGGAAACTCTTCAAAAAATGGAAATAGACTAGAGCCGCATTGAGCGAAGCAGCACAACCTTCAGAGGAATAATCCCTAGCCGGGAAGCACGCTGCACCGGAAAAATCACACTCGATGTGGTGTTCGGCTCGCCGGATAATTACAGATCCGAAGAAGTCACGTTCCAAGTGGCCTCGTTCAACAGCGGATATCATGCTATATTAGGACGAGAGGCATTCACGATTTTTCAAGCCGTACCCCATTACGGGTACATGAAGCTCAAAATGCCTGGGCCCGGCGGAATAATCGCTCTAGTTAGTGATCCGGACATAGCACTCCGCACCGAAAACAAGACAGCCGCATTAGCCCTGGAGGCACTATCCGAAGCCCTAGCGGCAGAAGAACTCACCGCGCTGCGCTCTACTATAAATAGGGACGACGTGATACTCGATAAGAGATCCAAGTCCACCTCCTTCAAACCAGCGAACGAAATAGTAAAATTCCAGGTCCATCCAACAGACCCAACAAAGACAGCCTCCATCGGGGCACAATTGAACCCTGATGTAGACGCCGCACTGCGAGAATTCCTTCGGGAAAATTGGGACATTTTCACCTGGCACCACTCGGATTTGCCCGGAATCCCACGCAGATTGGTAGAACACAGCCTAAACATCCTAAAAGGATTCAAGCCAGTCAAACAGGCTCTACAACGATTTTCCGAACCCAAAAGACAGGCAATGGGAGAAGAGCTAGCCAAACTATTGGAAGCCGGATTCATCAGAGATATCAAACATCCGGATTGGCTAGCAAACCTGGTAATGGTACCAAAGAAGGACAAATCCTGGCGCCTATGCGTCGATTTTAAAGACCTCAATAAGGCCTGCCCAAAGGATCCCTTCCCCCTCCCCCGCATCGACCAGATAATCGATGCTATTGCAGGGCACGATTCATTGTGCTTCCTTGACGCATACTCCGTCTATCATCAAATCAAGATGGCGGAAGCGGACCAAGCCGCAACGGCATTCATCACTCCATATGGACCATTCTGCTTCAACACGATGCCCTTCGGACTTAAAAACACCGGCGCAACATATCAACGCATGATTCAAACATGTCTGGCCACCCAGATCGGCAAAACAGTAGAGGCATACGTAGACGACGTAGTCGTAAAAACCAAACACGTCGAAACTATAGTAGACGACTTGAGGCTCACATTCGACAACCTAAGAGCATATGACATCAAGCTGAATCTGGAGAAATGCGTTTTCGGCGTACCTGCCGGAAAGCTCCTGGGCTTCATTGTATCCGGTAGAGGAATTGAAGCAAACCCAGCCAATATCCGAGCTCTGTCACAACTAGATATTCCAAAAGACCTCAAGAAATACAAAAATTGACCGGATGCGTGGCGGCTCTAAGCCGCTTTATCTCCCGTCTAGGAGAAAAGGCATTACCCCTCTATCACCTCCTTAGGCGCACCGAACACTTCGAGTGGACGGATGCTGCCACTGCCGGACTCGAAGAAATAAAGGCCATATTGGCAACAAATCCGGTCCTGGCTGCGCCCAACCTGGGCGAACCAATGCTGTTATACATCGCGGCAACACATCAAGTTGTAAGCGCGGTACTCGTCGTCGAACGAGAGACAGAAGGGCATAAATTCCCTCTTCAAAAACCAGTGTACTACGTCTCCACTGTGTTAACCCCCTGCAAGTCCCGTTACCCGCACTATCAAAAGATAGCGTATGCGGTGTTCATGGCATCCCGGAAGCTCCAACACTACTTTCAAGAGTGTTCGATAACGGTGGCCTCCGAAGTACCACTCAACGACATTATAAACAACCGCGACGCGACGGGCAGGATTGCAAAATGGGCCATTGAGCTCTTACCATTCGATATAACTTACAAACCTCGGCGAGCTATAAAGTCACAAGTCTTGGCTGACTTTGTCGCTGAATGGACTGAAGCCGAACTCCCTAAAAAGTACGGCGCATACTCCAATTTGATTATGCACTTCGACGGCTCTAAAATGTTGGCCGGACTGGGGGCTGGCGTTGTATTGACGTCCCCAACCGGGGACACAGTCCAATACGTACTTCAAATAATGTATACAGACTCCAACAACGCAGCCGAATACGAGGACCTTTTACATGGTCTCCGGATGGCAATCTCCATGGGCATTCAATGCCTAGAGGTGTGCGGGGATTCAAACCTTGCAATATCCAAAATAAATGGAGACTTTGACGCCAAGGATCCGAAAATGGCAGCATATCGCAACACTGTCCTAAAAATGTCAGCTCGGTTTGAAGGACTTGAATTCCATCACGTAGCCCGAGATAATAACCAAGCAGCCGACGTACTGGCACGCATCGATGCAAAACATGACGCTGTCCCTCCAAACATCTTCCTGGAACGGCTCTTCAAGCCATCCGTACTATGGGAAGAGGAGTCCGTAAACGACAAACCAGAAAAAACCGCACCAACCGGCGATTCAGCCGATGACACAACACCTTCAGCCCACGACATAATGGCAGTAATCGCCCCGTGGACAGAGCCATTCCTAGCCTACTTGCTTAGGCAGGAACTTCCCGAAGACCAAAATGAGGCCCGCTGCATAGTTCGGCGATCTAAAGCCTACAAGGTTCATGAGGGAGAACTTTATAAGAAAAGTACAACCGGAGTCCTTCAAAGGTGTATCTCCAAAGAGGAAGGGTGAAACCTCGTGGCTGAAATTCATGCCGGACTAGGCGGACACCACGCAGCAGCTCGGGCCCTTGTAGGAAAGGCATTCCATACAGGATTTTATTGGCCGATGGCCCGGGCAGATGCTCAGGACTTAGTCCAAAGATGCGCCGGTCGTCAGCTCTTTGCTAATCATAGCCATATGCCACCCACCGCCCTCAAAATTATACCCATTACCTGGCCGTTCGCGGTCTGGGGGCTTGACATGGTTGGACCCCTTAAAGGGGGAACCCACAAGCAAAGGTACCTATTGGTCATGGTGGACAAATTCACCAAATGGATAGAGGCCAAACCAGTCAAAACGGCAGAGTCCGGACCAGTGATAGACTTTGTATCCGGGGTAGTACACTGTTATGGTGTCCCCCACAGCATCATCACCGATAACGGCATGAACTTCACGGCCGACGAGGTTAAGTCATGGTGCAAAAACATGGGCATTAAGCTCGATTACGCTTCAGTCTATCATCCTCAAACTAACGGTCAAGTGGAACGAGCAAATGGTCTAATAATGAGCGGCATTAAACCCAGACTAGTGCGGTCACTTACGAAATCTGACACGCACTGGGTAGAGGAGCTCGACTCCGTGCTCTGGGGGCTGCGGACAACGCCCAACCATACTACCGGATTCACACCATTGTTTATGGTATACATCGCAGAGGTAGTTCTGCCCTGCGACATTATTCATGACTCGCCTCGGTACGCATGTATGAAGAAAGAGAAGCCGAGTTGGATTGGCAGGACAGTTTGGATGCATTGGAGGAAGAACTCGACGTTGCCAGGGCTCGTTCCGCATTCTATCAGCAGCAGGCTCGAAGATATCAAAGCAGAGAAGTACGGGCCAAGACTTACAACGTTGGCGAACTAGTTCTACGCCTGCTGGACAAGAAAAAGGACAAGCTAAAGCCCAAATGAGAGGGCCCCTTCATCATCGATCAAGTCCTGACCGGTGGAGCGTACCGTCTACGAAATGCATCGGACAACCGACTCGAGCCGAACCTATGGAACGCAGCCCAACTCCGAAGATTCTATGCCTAGCGCTGGACTAAGAGTTCGACCCCTTCCCCCGTCCAAATTTTTACACTTCAGCTATCTTTTGTTTCTCTTTCTTCCCTTAACCTTTTCCCTAAAAAGCCCTTAAGGGCCTACTTGCGCATCGTTCGCACATACTTGATGTGCCATCCACACTCATTATACCTGGGGGCTTCCTTTCCAGAAGCTCAATTATAAGGGCTTCATGCCCAGCACATGTGTCAAGCTTCCACATGTACCTTTTACTCACCATTATATGCATCGATATGACTTAAGTTTTGGCCAAGCTGGGTTGCATGGCTCCTGTGCTTGCCCCTACGTTCCCGATTATTCGGCTAGGAGGTAAAGGGAGCACCTCTGCGATTGTTACTGCTGGGTCAGCCGGATGTGTACCTCAGACTGGGTGAAGCCGAAAGCTAGCGTTCTTAAGGGAATATTCGGTCGGTGACTTGAAAGATGATATTTACCTACTTATTTAACTGCCCCCAGATGTTTTTCTGCTTTTTTCGCAGTCCGGACATGCACTTTAGGGCATGCCTCCCAGGGAAAGGAACCCTTAACGGAACTATTCTCCCTGGAAGATATTTCTTACTAACCATGTAATATAACACAACTAGTTGGGCACTTGTCTGATAAAGCACTAATGACCCCTACGCCTGGTCTCCATGCATACCCTGGTTGTTTCTTAACCGAGAAGGTATTCAGACACACTGCGGACTCTAGGGTCCCGAGGTTGAAGAGAAAAGGTCGGCAAAGACAAACGATCTACAATCCGGCTAGAAGGCATTTCACATGTCATTTTAAAATACATTGTCAAATCTAATGACTGTATTCCTCCACAATCCCGTCTAATAGGATGTCTAATTTACAGTCCCGATGGGAAAATTTTGCGGCCAACTCTACTTGGCCATATACTAAACTCACAGGGATCTCCTTCCCATCGGGCCCCACAGGTCCGACCTCGGCCATGTGGTTGGGATCCGCCTTCTTGTACCGCGTCTTCACCATGGCCCAAGCCTCCCTGGCACCTTGGCGGCAGGCCGAAATCTTCCACAAACGGAAGCGCTGCCGCACTCCCTGAAGCTTCTCCGCAAGCTCCCCAAGGCCTTCGGGTAGGGAGAGGGCTGGCCATAAAGCCTGGACGACGCCGCTCATTGCCTGCCGAACTCGTTCGAGCAGCTGCAACAGTTCGGGAAGTTGATCACCCGTCGATACGGGCATCTCCTCCGCAGGGCGACCTGTGAGTATACCTACAAGACATATTTTGTCAATTGACTTCCTCGCCGAACTCTTCTTTTCAAAGGAGTTCGCTTAAGCACTTACTATAGATGCCGCGACGAAGCCGCTGATTCTCCTTAACGGAGCAAGACAGCTCGGCCCGAACACCTTTCAGCTCTTCCCCGAGCTGGGCGTGGGCATCCTGGAGCTTGTTCCTTTCTTGCTGCACTCTATTCAGCAACCTCTCGCCGGCCTTCAGCTGGCGCAGTAATTCTTGCCTATCCAGATCTTGTCCGGCAGCACTTGCAATGTCATTATTAGACTTGCGCGCACGCCGCACAGCGCTTATATTTTTCCAAAAAAAATGTGTTACCAGGAGGGGTCTTTGTGTTTCCTCCTGCGGCAGCAAGTGCGGCCTCAAGCTGGGTCTTGCACTCTTGCAGCTCCTGAGACAGTTGGGTATTCTTCTCAGTAAGATCCTGCGTTTCAAATGATCCTTAAACCAGTTAACGTAACTACTTTAAGGAATGAGGGCTACTGGCATATATAACTATCAAATTCTCTTACCCGTATGTCTTTTACATATTGCTCCGTGGCTCTGGTAAAACCATCTTGAGCAGCACAGAGGTGCGCGTCCCCCGCGTTAAAGGCATTCAACACCTCAGGGGAGAAGCACGTGTCACGAAATGCTGTCCGGCGGCGCCTATGGTTCATGGTGCTCTCCACCTCAGACTTGGTGGCGGACAGTCTGTCGGCATCTTCCATTGGAGGAGTGTCCGGCTCGCGCCTTGTGCTTGCCTCCCCCTCCAGACCAGGTGCTGGAGCCCGGCTGGTAGAGGTTGGATTGGCAACCTCCACGCCCGCAGTTCGGCGGGCGCTTTTTCTCCTACAAAAGTCATGAGCAGTCAAACGCTTCCTAGGGACGTTGCTCCGAATAATGAACTGTGTCGTGGGGAATGAGGGCACGAGCACCTATGGGGCAGGGGGCCCCTTCTAGTTCGGCAAGGGAGCGGAGGGCGCACATAGAGCGGATCAAGGCGAGAGCACGTGGGAGATTTTACCCAGCTTCGGAGCTCTCCGGAGAGATAAAACTCCTACTGCTGCTTTGTGTTTGTATTCTGTTCTTGCTTGGGAGTGTAGGTGTGCTGTGGTCTCATATGAGTCGAGCCCCAGTGTGGAAAAATTCCGAACCCCTTCTACGTGCGCATGGGCCTCCCTTTTATAGTCTAAGGGGGTCACCGACAGGTGGCAGTGTAGAGAGAGGGGTAGAAAGGTAAAAACGCGGGTTGGTACAACTGCTACCAACAGTGTCCCCTACCTAACTCTGATGGCAGGGGACAAGGGCATTTAATGCCCATCCGGTCGCCCCAACAGTGCAAGGAAACGACCGTTAGAGGCGCCACCTATCGCCACGATGGCCTCCTTGTCAGCTCCTCTTGCCACCTCGCACCGCATGGCTGCACAGCGCCTTGCCACGTGCTCCTGGGATAGTCCTGGAGTGACACGTTGTTGGATGCGCTGGAGCTCGGGTGCAGAGTGGCAGCCTTGCCGCAGCAAGCGCCTTGCCGCGGCCCTCATCTTGTCGTACCAGCAAGCTTGCCGCTTGCTGGGCCTTGCCGGGACGCGCGGGGCGTTGCGGTAAGTTTCTTGAAGTGCCTTAGCTGGCCTTCCTGGCAAGCTCCTCTTGCCGGGGCCTTTGTCTTTCCCGGTAAGCTCCTCTTGCCGGGGCCCTGTCCTTCCCGGCAAGCTCCTCTTGCCGGGGCCTTGTCTTCTTAGTTAACACTTTGTTCTTGAATGGCGGTAAAATAGAAGCAGTGGAGGATCTTGGCGAACGCCCGGCAAGCCTTGCCGTGGGGCACTGCGACTGCCCGTGCCCAAGTTCGGGGTACTAAGGTACCCCTACTTTAGTACACCGACAGGAGCCCCCAGGCCTGGGCCATACACGTTGCCAAGCGCTGTTGGGCCAGGCCCAAAAACAGGGCACGGGCACACGCGGCCTGGGTCCACATTAGATCTGACTCCGCACCCGCCGTGCTCCCTTGTAACGGCACGCGTCAATCACGGCGTCGTGGGAGACGTGGGTGGCGTGCGCAATTTTCGAGGCGTCCACCCCCCGCCCATGACCACGGGGAGGGGCGAGGTCACCTCATCTGTTGCCTTGGCTCTGCATCCCCGCCACGCGGCTCCCATGCACTCGGGGTCGTGGGCGGCGGAAGTGGAAAGCCGAGCCGTCACGGGCGGAGGCAGCGGGTCGGCTCCGATTCCCTGCTCCTCCCGTGCCTTGATTCGCGGAGTGGGGCGGTTGAGCCCCCACCCCGCCCCTTTAAGAAGGGCGGGAGGGGGGCGCAGAAGCCCGCACTCTCCCATCTTCTCCTTTCTTCAGCTTCTGTTCCCCTTTCTCTCATCCGCCATGGAGGGAGGGAACCCTGGCCCTTCATCCGTGGCAGCGCGGGTCGCTGCTAGGCAGCGCATCGCTCCCTATTCCGCACCTGTGGTGGCAGAGCCAACCACAAGGGGAAGAGGGAGGGGCCGAGGTCGTGGACGAGGCCGAGGACAAGGCCGAGGAGCTCGAGGAAGAGGCGGGCGAGGCGGCGCAGCATCTCCGCCTCCGCCGGCGGTTCCTCCCCTCGCGGCGGTCCATACGGGGGACGACCCTTGCGAGTTCTTCGTCCGGCTGCGCCGGGCGCCTCGTCGTCGCCTCCGGCTTCTAGCTCCATTTGCGAGCGCGATGGAGCCAGAGCCGCCCGATACGCTGAGATTGCACATGAGGGGCTGTGGGATCAGCGGTACGCGAGTCTATGTTGTATCCCCAGCCCCTAATGTGATGTATCTTGATCGAGGGTGGAAGACGTTCGCCCGCATCCACAGCTTGACGGCGGGGTTTACCCTCCATTTTAAGTTAATGGAAGGCGACCTCCTCTCCGTCAAGGTCTTCGGGGACTCCGGGATCCGGGCGAGGTGCTGCGTGGACAGCTCCTCCGATAGCGAAGACTCCCCCTCGAGCGAGAGTGACGAGGAGGAGAGCGACAGCAACGACGAGGGCGGCGGGCCCGACTAGGCATCGGGTGTCACCTCATGCGTCACCGGCGACCCCATCATCCGGGTCGCCGGCCTCCTGAACTCCCCGGGCTCGTCTCCTTGGGCGGCTGGCGTAGGGAGGCTGCGGAAGAGGAAGAGGGTTGGCGGCAAGGCCGTCAAGTCAGAGTACGAGGGCGTGGTGCCCTCGACAGCGTGCTGACGTCCTGCCGCCCCGTCTTCGAGCTCTGCTTCCGGCACCGCCATCACCGTCCAGCCCCCAGACGGTCCCCGGGATGTTCTCTTGGTGTCTTCTAGCACCCGTAGTTCGCCTAGGCGCCCCTTTTGCCCTTCTCGCCTCCTTGACCTACCTCCTGAAAAGAGGGGCAGAAAAAGGATTACGGGCATCTTATCTTTTTGATTTGTAAGCCTTCGGGCCTTAGCTGCATTTAAAACTTGTAATCCTCTCTTTCATGTTTTTCATCCTCTATGGACTGTACCCGAGTGGGATGTTTTTTTAATGAAAAAGGGGAAACTTGCTAAGTTACATCCTTTACTTGATTCTGTGCCTTGTATGTTTTTACCCTACGCTTTGAGGGAACTTGCCGGTGCAAACACACTTGCTGAGTGCGGAACGTCAGCAGCCCGCTGGCGGTGTTGCCTCCGGCAAGAAACCTTGTCGGGGCTAGTTGCAGCTCACTTGTATCGTTGAGCGGATTCGAAACGAATCAAGGGCGCAACTTAGCCACGAGTCGATTCCTCCGCGCACAGGCTTTCCATACAAGGCACGGTCATTCAAGGACGCGGCTTTGCGTTCCCCAGTCCATAAGAGGATGCATGATGAGGGATGGAAAACTTATCTGATACCGCAGCCCCCGGCAACTCTGGCTTGCCGGGGATGAGTCCTGGTACTCGCAGCCCCCAACAACACTGGCTTGCCGGGACCCAGGTACTGGCGCACCTTTCTTTCCTTTTCTTGTTCTTGCCGCTGCTAGACGTGTCATAGGAACAATCTCTTAGAGCGCGGCAAGTTATTTAATGTAATGTGTGTAACTTTATTCTGGGCAAAGCTTGCTGTGTTATATCCTTTACTCTGTTGCATCCCTTGTATGTTTTCGCCCTACGCTTCGAGGGAACTTGCGGGCGCGAACACACTTGCTGAGTGCGGAACATCAGCAGCCCGCTGGCGGTGTTGTCTCCGGCAAGAAATCTTGTCAGGGCTAGTTGCATCGCACTTGTATTGTTGAGCGGACTCGAAAACAAATCAAGGGCGCAACTTAGCCACGAGTCGATTCCTCCGCGCACAGGTTTCTCATACAAGGCACGGACATTCAAGGAAATAACCGTTATACCCTTTACTCAATTCCACCCCTTGTATGTTTTTACCCTACGCTTTTAGGGAACTTGCCGGGAGGAACACTCTTGCCGAGTGCGGAACATCAGCAGCCTGCTGGCGGTGTAGCTTCCGGCAAGAAACCTTGTCGGGGCTAGTTGCAGCTCACTTGTATCGTTGAGCGGACTCGAAACAGATTAAGGGCGCAACTTAGCCACGAGTCGATTCCTTCGCGCATAGGTTTTCCATACAAGGCACGGTCTTTCAAGGAATATAACTCAAAAAAAAACTTAAAAACTTGATCATGCTCAAACTTTGGCAACTTAGCTTTTCTGTCGTCCGTGTCCCGGCAAGGCTGTTCTCTGCTTTTTCTTGCGCTTCGGGACGTTCTCCTGTCTAAAGGAAACAGATGATCTGCTGCGCCCATGCCGGAGCTTGTGGCTTGACGACAAGGTTTAAAGACGCAGATGTTGCTGCGGGAACACATGCTGACACGGCATGAATCTGGGATCTTGCCGAAGCATGATGTTCCCCGGCAAGCGTGTCGGGACACAGCTTGTCGGGAGCATCTGCTTCAACGAAGCAAGCCCTAGGGCTTGTCGGAGCAGACTGCTCCTCAGCGCTCTTTTGCGTTGGTCTTGGGGACCTTCTCGACGGCGGCTCCGGGGAGCTCTACTGGAAAGTAGTCGCCCGTAACCAATTTCCTTTTAATCCAGCCCCCTGCAAAAAAGGGATTTGTCAAAGTAAACTGGGCGCTGCACCATCTTCTTCTGTTTCTCTTCTTGTGGCTGCGCAGATCCATCCTTGCCGGAGCCTGAACTTGTCGGATCAGGGCTTGTCGGGCCAGAGCTTGTCGGGGAAGCCCCCTGCTTGTCACTGGACTCACTTGTCGCGGCCGCTGGCTCATCATCTGCCTCCCTCTCCGCTACTAACGCAGCACTAACCACTTGATCGGTTGCCGCCAGATATAGCAGCAACTTCTCTTGTGGCCTAGGTGCGACAAGCGTTGGAGTGGAGGACAAATATTTCTTCAAGTCTTGCAGCGCAGCCTCCGCTTCCGGAGTCCATTTCATTGGACCCGCCTTTTTCAAGATTTTGAAAAACGGCAGGGCGCGTTCAGCAGACTTGGAAATGAACCTGCTGAGAGCAGCAACACAGCCGGCAAGCCTTCGCACATCCTTGACGTGCTTCGGTGCTTCGATTTGCTCGATGGCCTTGATCTTGTCGGGATTGGCTTCAATCCCTCTCTGTGACACAAAGAATCCGAGAAGCTTGCCGGAAGGAACTCCAAACACACACTTCTCAGGATTCAATTTGAGATTGATCTTGCGCAGATTTGTGAAGGTTGCGTCCAGATCTTGGATCAAAGTCTCTTTGTCCCTGCTCTTGACCACTATGTCATCCATGTAAGCTTCTACATTTCTGTGCAGCTGTGGCTCAAAAGCATGACTGACTACTCTTGCAAATGTTGAACCAACATTCTTTAGTCCGAAAGGCATCCGTACGAAGCAGTACGTGCCACATGGAGTAATGAATGCGGTTTTCTCTTCATCCTCTTCAGCCATGAAGATCTGATGATATCCTGAGTACGCATCAAGGAATGAAAGCAGAACACATCCTGCCGTGGAGTCGACAATCTGGTCAATGCGCGACAAGGGAAATGGATCCTTGGGACAAGCTTTATTAACATCAGTGAAGTCAATACAAAGCCTCCACTTCCCGTTTGCTTTGCGCACGACCACTGGATTGGCTAACCACGTGGGATGGAGTACTCCACGGACCAGGCCTGCTGCTTCCAACTTCTTGATCTCTTCTGCAATGAACTCTTGACGCTCCACTGCTTGTTTTCTGACTCTCTGCTTGATGGGCTGCGCGTGAGGACAGACGGCAAGGTGGTGCTCAATTACTTCCCTGGGAACACCGGGGATGTCAGATGGTTGCCATGCAAACACATCGACATTCGCCCGCAGGAAAGCAACGAGCGCACTTGCCTATTTAGGATCAAGCGTGGCACTGATGGTGAAGGTACCGCCAGTGCCGTCCTCCTTGGCGGCCACTTTCTTGGTCTCTGGTGAAGCTGTCTTTGCCTTCTTGCACTTGCCGGTGGAGCTCGATGGTGCGTCCTCGATGGTACCGCAGCACTCCGAAGAATTGCGCTTGCCGGAGTGGGCATCAGAGCTACTCTTGCCGGACTTGGTCTTCTTCTTCCCTCTGGGAGCTTCAGCGGCAAGTGGTTTGCGTTCTGCTACGGCTGCTCCTTCCCGGTAGATCTTGTCGGTACAGATGAGTGCATCCTTCTTGTCACCTTGGACAGAAATGACACTTATCGGACCAGGCATCTTGAGCACATTGTAGGCGTAGTGAGAGGCTGCCATGAACTTGGCGAGTGCTGGACGGCCAAGTATCCCATTGTAGGGCAATGGGAAATCAGCAACGTCGAATGTGACTCTCTCTGTGCTAAAATTCAGCTCGCTGCCAAATGTCACTGGCAGCATGATCTTCCCCTTCGGCTTGCTCCTTCTCGGGTTGATTCCTTGAAAGGTACCAGTCTCTTCGAGCTCGCTGTCGGGGATCTGGAGCTTCTTGAGCACTGCGGAGGAGATCAGGTTCAGGCCGGCCCCGCCGTCAACCAGCATCTTCGTGACCTTGAGGTTGCGGATCATTGGCGAGACCAACATCGGCAAGCACCCGACCGCAGTGATGCGATCAAGGTGATCCTCAATGTCGAAGATGATGGGCGTGCTGGACCACTTCAGGGGCTTGCGCGACTCAACGGACGGTTCTGCTGCGTTCACTTCCCGCACCCATTGTTTGAGTTGGCGGTGCGAGGTGTGCAGAGAAGCACCGTCGTCAATGCACAACACCTCTGTTGCCTTCTGAAACTCTTGCTCGTCAGTCTCATCTTCCTCCATTTCATCATCTTCATCTTCGTCTTCGTCCTTGTCGCGTCCACGGGGAGGCCTATCTCCTTGCCGCGGCTTGGCCTTGCCGCGGCGCCCTCCCCGGGCGGGGTACTTCTTGCCGGATCCTCCGCCACCTTCCCGGGCCTTCTCCTTGTCGCGGCGCTCGTATTCAGCTTTCTGTAGCTCCGCCATCTGCTCAACTTTTTTGCAGGCTTGGAGGTCATAACCCTTGGTGCGGTGGATCTTGCAGTACTGCTTGCCAGAGCCATCCTGCTTGTCGGCGGCCACCACAGCCTCGCCGGAGTCACCAACTCTGGCCTTGTCGGAACCGCCTCCGCTGCCGGACTGCTCAACAACTAGCACATCCTTAGCCTTTCTCTTTCTGTTATTCCGCCTCCGGTTCTTCCTTGCCGGAGGGGCGTCCTCACTGTCAGATCCTTCTGCTCCTGTGTTCTCTCCGGGGAGTCTCCTCCCCTCTTCAGCCCGTGCACACTTGTCGGCCAGAGCATATAGCTCGCTGACATCTTTGATCTTGCACATCGCCATCTCCTCCCTCATCCTGCGGTTACGCACGTTCTGATGGAACGCGCTGATAACCGCGGCGGGGTGGACATCTGGAATGTTGCGCTGCACCTGGCTGAATCTCTGTATATACTTGCGCAGAGGTTCTCCTTCCTTCTAAGCGAGCAGATGAAGGTCGCTTTCCTGGCCATGGGGCTTGTGGCCGCCTGTGAAGGCGCCGACAAACTGATGGCACAAGTCCGCCCACGAAGAAATGGAGTTGTCCGGCAAGTGCATGAGCCAAGATCTGATGTTGGGCTTGAGCACCAGTGGGAAGTAGTTGGCGAGGATCTTCTCGTCGCGCCCTCCGGCAGCCTGCACCGCGATGGTGTAGACGCTGAGGAACTCCGACGGATGTATCCTGCCATCGTACTTCTCGGGCACGTCTGGCTTGAAGTTCTTGGTATTGGGCCACTGGACTTGCCGCAGCTCACGGGTGAACGCAGGGCAACCTACCGCGTACGGCAAGTCGCCCGGTTCCCCTGGCGCATGCATATCGACAGTGGGCCCAGTGCGCTGGTCAGATTGACGCCGCGCTTCTCTTCGACGCTCGATGCGGGTGCGAGCGTCTTCGTGTCGTCGTTCTTGGAGAACGTGGCGTTGATCGCGGCGAGCTCGCGGGTCCGACGACGTGGTGGAGTCGGTGTCGAGGTTGGCCCGGCGAGTCGGCGATCTTGGCCTTCGGGGCGGGGAGTGCGCGGTGGTGGCACCCCCAGCGGTCTTGTCGGCGTCGGCTTGCGCCTGGGCGTCTTGCCGGGGCTTCGATGTGCTCGGTTGCCGGGGCTTGTCGCCGTTGGCGAAGCCGATGAGGCTGTAAATGGCGGCCCTCCAGTCGTCGATCTTGTCTGGCGCTGGAGGGTAATCCAGAAGCAGCTGGGCTCGGGCCAGCGCTTCCTCTGGAGTCTTGGGTGGCGGCGGTGAGCGACGCGAGGTACGAGACATGCTCAAACTCCTAACAGTGTTAGAAGGAGCAGCATCCCGTACAGGCGACCGCACTGCGCTCGTGCCAGCACGTTGACGTGCATGTTGGCCTTGAGCGTCCCGCGACCCACCAGCTTGGCCTTGTTCCAACGCGAGCACGGTGCTAGGAGCACCGTGGCATTGCCGATCCTGCACCTCCTGGGAGGGGTGCGGTGGATGTGCAGAAGCTGAACCTTGCAGGGCCTTGTCCTTGGACCGGGTGACGATGTGAGTCCCTCCGGCGGCGCCCGCTCCTCCGCCGGCGTCCACCCCACCGCCCGTTTGCTCCGGTGGTGGTATGGAAGTCGCAGACGGAGCGGCCACCATCGAAGTTTTCTTCTTCGGTGGCATGTTGATGAAGATGCTGATGTAGCGCGCGCAGACGCCGGATCAGATACGCACGACCTCGACGCCCCCTACCTGGCGCGCCAGAGATGTCGTGGGGAATGAGGGCACGAGCACCTATGGGGCAGGGGGCCCCTTCTAGTCCGGCAAGGGAGCGGAGGGCGCACACAGAGCGGATCGAGGCGAGAGCACGCGGGGGATTTTACCCAGCTTCGGAGCTCTCCGGAGAGATAAAACTCCTACTGCTGCTTTGTGTTTGTATTTTGTTCTTGCTTGGGAGTGTAGGTGTGCTGTGGTCTCGTATGAGTCGAGCCCCAGTGTGGAAAAATTCCGAACCCCTTCTATGTGCGCATGGGCCTCCCTTTTATAGTCTAAGGGGGTCACCGACAGGTGGCAGTGTAGAGAGAGGGGTAGAAAGGTAAAAACGCGGGTTGGTACAACTGCTACCAACAGTGTCCCCTACCTAACTCTAACGGCAGGGGACAAGGGCATTTAATGCCCGTCCGGTCGCCCCAACAGTGCAAGGAAACGACCGTTAGAGGCGCCACCTATCGCCACGATGGCCTCCTTGTCAGCTCCTCTTGCCACCTCGCACCGCATGGCTGCACAGCGCCTTGCCACGTGCTCCTGGGATAGTCCTGGAGTGACACGTTGTTGGATGCGCTGGAGCTCGGGTGCAGAGTGGCAGCCTTGCAGTGGCAAGCGCCTTGCCGCGGCCCTCATCTTGTCATACCAGCAAGCTTGCCGCTCGCTGGGCCTTGCCGGGACGCGCGGGGCATTGCAGTAAGTTTCTTGAAGTGCCTTAGCTGGCCTTCCCGGCAAGCTCCTCTTGCCGGGGCCTTTGTCTTTCCCGGCAAGCTCCTCTTGCCGGGGCCCTGTCCTTCCCGGCAAGCTCCTCTTGCCGGGGCCTTGTCTTCTTAGTTAACACTTTGTTCTTGAATGGCGGTTAAATAGAAGCAGCGGAGGATCTTGGCGGACGCCCGGCAAGCCTTGCCGCGGGGCGCTGCGACTGCCCGTGCCCAAGTTCGGGGTACTAAGGTACCCCTACTTTAGTACACCGACAAACTGCGAGCTATACCTTTGCGGCGACATTTCAGTCCGTGCCGCGCTCCTTTTCCGCCTGCTAGTCCGGACTGGCCTTTGTTGGTCAGCCGCGGCGGGCTCGGCTTCCCGCCCCGGAGGCGCTTCCTGCAAAACACCATCGTGTGCGAAGGTCAGAGATAAGCGAGGAAGAAACAATGGTGTCGGATCTTTGGTCACAATCACCTGGGAAGCCGTATATAATCCGGGGTAGTCAGCCGTAATGGCGACTAAAGCATTATCCATGCTGAGCTGGTGGAACACCCCGTCGATTAGCTCCACCTTTATGTCCGGATCCTCTTCGGAGGCCGGATCCTGGGTTCTCTCTGGATCCTCGGGTTGCGGAGCTGGACTTACCATGTCTTCCACGATCCGGCGCAGTTCCTGCGTCGAAGACATAATATAAGAAGCTTAAACTTTGAAAACATGGGTCGAGCCCTTAAAGTGTTTGCTTACCCAACGCCGAGGGTTATTCATGGAGAACCCGTTCAATGGGTTCGTTTGGAGAAAGTCCTCCTTCTCCCCCTTGTACATGCCGGATAGGATCGTCACCAGATCCTCGGCCGAATCCGGTCCTTTGCAGCCATGACGGGTGGCGTCGTCTTCCCCGTTGAAATCCCACATGGGGTGGCCCCTGTATTGCAGTGGATGCACCCCCCGCGTAATGCATGTTGCCATGACTCCGACCATGGTCAACCCAGAATGGGCCAGTAATCTTATTCTGCTCATCAGATAATGGACGCTCTTGTCTTCCTCCAGTTGTGGGCTCCGCGGGCGCCAACTAAGGCGTTTCTTCAGGGGAGCAGTGCTGAACTCCGGGAGGCCGATCCGAACAGGGTCCGGCAGCGGAGCGTCTTCTATGTAAAACCATTCCGAAGGCCAGTCTTTGGACGCCTTCTTAGGGGTTTCGGGTGGATATCCGGTCCCGGCAATACGCCATATTTCGGCGCCGCCCACTTGATATATGGACCCCTCGTGAGAACGAGGTACGAGGCAGAACAACCTCTTCCACAATGCAAAATGGGGCTCGATGCCCAGAAATAGCTCGCAAAGAGCTACGTAACCCGCGATATGCAGGATAGAGGCGGGTGTAAGGTGATGGAGCTGGAGTCCATAGAACTCCAGGAGCCCGCGGAGGAACGAATGTATAGGAAATCCGAGTCCCCTTATCAGATAGGGGACGAAGCATACCCGCTCCCCTTTGTTGGGACTTGGGGTAGCCTCCACTTGCTTCCCACCTTGGTAGGTGGCCAGCCCGGCTCGAACCGGAACCATAAGGCCGGTGGGAGATATCCCCCCGCTTGGAGCTTCACCAGCTCGTTGTGCGGAACAAAGCATCTCCTCCAATCTCCTGGCAGAGGGCTGGGAGCGCGAGAAGAGGAGCCGCGTCGACGGTCCATGATGGAATGGATTCTGGGTCAAAGGTGCTCCGATGAGTATTCGCGGAAGGAAGACGGTGTGATTTGGATCTGGATTTTTGCCTCTCTTATAGGCAGATTATTTGCACGGCTGGGGGGTTAAACATAAAGGATACCCTGGCTTTTCGCATTCGTGCGACGCATGGAAGAAGGCCATTATTGGGCGTGGAAGCCAAGAAGCACAACATTGATGAGGAAGTCGAACACTGTTCGGCAGGTACATGGAACATAGAAGGAGAACCCGCCTTGCAACGCCGAAGACTATATACGCGCTGGACTTATCGTCATTGAAGCCTGGTTCGGGGGCTACTGAGGGAGTCCTGGACTAGGGGGTGTCCGGACAGCTGGACTATCATCGTCCGCCGGACTCCAAGACTACGAAGATACAAGATTGAAGACTCCGTCCCGTGTCCGGATGGGACTTTCCTTGGCGTGGAAGGCAAGCTTGGCGATACGGATATGTAGATCTCCTACCATTGTAACCGACTCTGTGTAACCCTAGCCCTCTCCGGTGTCTATATAAACCGGAGGGCTTTAGTCTGTAGGACATAACCTCCATTACAACAATCATACCATAGGCTAGCTTCTTGGGTTTAGCCTCCTTGATCTCGTGGTAGATCCACTCTTGTAATACACATCATCAATATTAATCGAGCAGGACGTAGGGTTTTACCTCCATCAAGAGGGCCCGAACCTGGGTAAAACATCGTGTCCCTCGTCTCCTGTTACCATCCGCCTAGACGCACAGTTCGGGACCCCCTACCCGAGATCCGCCGGTTTTGACACCGACAGTCTCCATTACGACTGACTACCCCGGACTATATCCGGCTTCCCAGGTGATTGTGACGGAAGTCCTGACACCATTATCTCTTCCTTGCTCATTTCTGACCTTCGTGTACGATGGTGTTTTGCAGGAAGCGCCTTCAAGGCGGGAAGCCGAGCCCGCGGCGGCTGACCAACAAAGGCCAGTCCGGACCAGTAGGCGCAAGAGGAGCGTAGCGCGGACTGAAACGTCACCGCAAAGGTATAGCTCGCAGTTAAATATTCGGAGCAACGTTCCTAGGAAGAGTTTAAGTGCTCATGATCTTTGTAGGAGAAAAAGCGCCCGCCGGACTGCGGGCATGGAGGTTGCCAATCCAATCTCTACCAGCCAGGCTCCAGCACCCGGTCTGGAGGGGGAGGCGAGCGCAAGGCGCGAGCCGGACACTCCTCCAACGGAGGATGCCGACAGGTTGTCCGCCACCAAGTCTGAGGTGGGGAGCGCCATGAACCATAGGCGCCACCGGACAGTATTTCGTGACGCGTGCTTCTCCCCTGAGGCATTAAATGCCTTTAACGCGGGGGACGCACACCTCCGTGCTGCTCAAGATGGTTTTACCAGAGCCACGGAGCAGTATGTGAAAGACATACGGGTAAAAGAATTTAGCAGTAATATATGCCAGTAGCCCCCGAGATTTAAAGTAGTTATGTTAACTGATTTAAGGATCATTTGAAATGCGGGATCTTACCGAGAAGAATACCCAACTATCTCAGTAGCTGCAAGAGTGCAAGGCCCAACTTGAGGCCGCACTTGCTGCCGCAGGAGGAAACAAAGAGGGCCCTCCTGGTAACACATTTTTTTTAAAAAAAATATAAGCATTGTGCGGCGTGCGCGCACGTCTAATGATGACATTGCAGGTGCTGCCGGACAAGATCCGGATAGGCAGGAACTACTGCGCCAGCTAAAGGCCGGCGAGAGGGTGCTGAATAGAGTGCAGCAGGAAAGGAACAAGCTCCAGGATGCCTAGGCCCAGCTCGGAGAAGAGCTGAAATGTGTTCGGGTCGAGCTGTCTGGCTCCGTTAAGGAGAATCAGCGGCTTCGTCGTGGCACCTATAGTAAGTGCTTAAGCGAACTCCTTTGAAAAGAAGAGTTCGGCGAGGAAGTCAATTGAAAAAATATGTCTGTAGGTATACTCACAGGTCGCCCTGCAGAGGAGATGCCCGTATCGACGGGTGATCAACTTCCCGAACTGTTGCAGCAGCTCGAACGAGTTCGGCAGGCGATGAGCGGCGCCGTTCAGGCTTTATGGCCGGCCCTTTCCCTGCCCGAAGGCCTTGGGGAGCTTACTGAGAAGCTTCAGGGAATGCGGCAGCGCTTCCGTTTGTGGAAGATTTTGGCCTGCCGCCAAGGTGCCAGGGAGGCTTGGGCCATGGTGAAGACGCGGTACAAGAAGGCGGATCCGAACCACATGGCCGAGGTCGGACCTGTGGGGCCCGATGGGAAGGAGATCCCTGTGAGTTTAGTATACGACCAAGTAGAGTTGGCCGCTAAATTTTCCCAACGGGACTGTAAATTAGACAGCCTGTTAGACGGGATTGAGGAAGAATACAGTCAGTAGTTTTGACAATGTATTTTTAAAATGACATGTGAAATGCCTTCTAGCCGGATTGTAGATCGTTTGTCTTTGCCTACCTTTTCGCTTCAACCTCGGGACCCTAGAGTCCGAAGTGTGTCCGAATACCTTTTCGGTTAAGAGACAACCGGGGTATGCATGGAGACCAGGCGTAGGGGTCATTAGTGCTTTATCAGACAACTGCCCAACTAGTTATTTTATATTACATGGTTAGTAAGAAACATCTTCCAGGGAGAATAGTTCCGTTAAGGGTTCCTTTCCCTGGGAGGCATGCCCTAAAGTGCATGTCCGGACTGCGAAAAAAGCGGAAAAACATCCGGGGGCAGATAAATAAGTAGGTAAAAAATCATCTTTCAAGTCACCGACCGAATATTCCCTTAAGAATGCTAGCTTTCGGCTTCACCCAGTCCGAGGTACACATCCGGCTGACCCGGCAGTAACAATCGCAGAGGTGCTCCCTTTACCTCCTAGCTGAACAATCGGGAACGTAGGGGCAAGCACAGGAGCCAGGCAACCCAGCTTGGCCAAAACTTAAGTCATATCGATGCATATAATGGTGAGTAAAAGGTACATGTGGAAGCTTGACACATGTGCTGGGCATGAAGCCCTTATAATTGAGCTTCTGGAAAAGAAGCCCCCAGGTATAATGAGTGCGGATGGCACATCAAGTATGTGCGAACAATGCGCAAGTAGGCCCTCAAGGGCTTTTCAGGAAAAGGGTTAAGAGAAGAAAGAGAAACAAAAGGCAGCTGAAGTGTAAAAATTTGGACGGGGGAAGGGGATGAACTCTTAGTCCAGCGCTAGGCATAGAATCTTCGGAGGCGGGCTGCGTTCCATGGGTTCGGCTTGAGTCGGTTGTCTGATGCATTTCATAGACGGTACGCTCCGCCGGTCGGGACTTGATCGATAATGAAGGGGCCCTCCCATTTGGGCTTGAGCTTGTCCTTTTTCTTGTCCGGCAGGCGTAGAACTAGTTCGCCAACGTTGTAGGTCTTGGCCCGTACTTCTCTGCTTTGATATCTTCGAGCCTGCTGCTGATAGAATGCGGAATGAGCCTTGGCGACGTCGCGTTCTTCCTCCAATGCGTCCAAGCTGTCCTGCCGATCCAGCTCGGCTTCTCTTTCTTCATACATGCGCACTCGAGGTGAGTCATGAATGATGTCGCAGGGCAAAACTGCCTCTGCGCCGTATACCATAAAAAATGGTGTGAATCCGGTAGTACGGTTGGGCGTTGTCCGCAGCCCCCAGAGTACGGAGTCGAGCTCCTCTACCCAGTGCGTGTTAGATTTTGTAAGTGACCGCACTAGTCTGGGTTTAATGCCACTCATTATTAGACCATTTGCTCGTTCCACTTGACCGTTGGTTTGAGGATGATAGACTGAAGCGTAATCGATCTTAATGCCCATGTTTTTGCACCATGACTTAACCTCGTCGGCTGTGAAGTTCGTGTCGTTATCGGTGATGATGCTGTGGGGGACACCATAACGGTGTACTACCCCGGATACAAAGTCTATCATTGGTCCGGACTCTGCCGTTTTGACTGGTTTGGCCTCTATCCATTTGGTGAATTTGTCCACCATGACCAATAGGTACCTTTGCTTGTGGGTTCCCCCTTTAAGGGGTCCGACCGTGTCAAGCCCCCAGACCGCGAACGGCCAGGTAATGGGTATAGTTTTGAGGGCGGTGGGTGGCATATGGCTCTAATTAGCAAAGAGCTGACAACCGACGCATCTTTGGACTAAGTCCTGAGCATCTGCCTGGGCCGTCGGCCAATAAAATCCTGTACGGAATGCCTTTCCTACAAGGGCCCGAGCTGCTGCGTCGTGTCCGCCTAGTCCGGCATGAATTTCAGCCAGAAGGTTTCGCCCTTCCTCTTCGGAGATACACCTTTGAAGGACTCCGGTTGTGCTTTTCTTATAAAGTTCTCCCTCATGGACCTTGTAGGCTTTGGATCGCCGGACTATGCAGCGGGCCTCATTTTGGTCTTCGGGAAGTTCCTGCCTAAGCAAGTAGGCTAGGAATGGTTCTGTCCACGAGGCGATTACTGCCATTATGTCGTGGGCTGAGGGTGTTATGTCATCGGCTGAATCGCCGGTTGGCGCGGTTTTTTCCGGTTTGTCGTGTCCGGCCTCCTCTTCCCATATTACAGATGGCTTCAAGAGCCGTTCCAGGAAGATGTTTGGAGGGACAACGTCACGTTTTGCGCCGATGCGTGCCAGTACGTCGGCTGCTTGGTTATTATCTCGGGCTATGTGATGGAATTCAAGTCCTTCAAACCGAGATGACATTTTTAGGACAGCGTTGCGATATGCTGCCATTTTCGGATCCTTGGCGTCAAAGTCTCCATTTATCTGGGATATCGCAAGGTTTGAATCCCCGCGCACCTCTAGGCGTTGAATGCCCATGGAGATTGCCATCCGGAGGCCATGTAAAAGGGCCTCGTATTCGGCTGCGTTGTTGGAGTCCGTGTACATTATCTGAAGTACGTATTGGACTGTTTCCCCAGTTAGGGACGTCAATACGATGCCAACCCCCAATCCGGCCAACATTTTAGAGCCGTCGAAGTGCATAATCCAATTGGAGTATGCGCCGTACTCTTTAGGGAGTTCGGCTTCGGTCCATTCAGCGACAAAGTCAGCCAAAACTTGTGACTTTATAGCTCGCCGAGGTTTGTAAGTTATATCGAATGGTAAGAGCTCAATGGCCCATTTTGCAATCCTGCCCGTCGTGTCGCGGTTGTTTATAATGTCGTTGAGTGGTACTTCGGAGGCCACCGTTATCGAACACTCTTGAAAGTAGTGTCGGAGCTTTCGGGATGCCATGAACACCGCATACACTATCTTTTGATAGTGCGGGTAACGGGACTTGCAGGGGGTTAACACAGTGGAGACATAGTACACTGGTTTTTGAAGAGGGAATTTATGCCCTTCTGTCTCTCGTTCGACGACGAGTACTGCACTTACAACTAGATGTGTTGCCGCGATGTATAACAACATTGGTTCGCCCAGGTTGGGCGCAGCCAGGACCGGATTTGTTGCCAATATGGCCTTTATTTCTTCGAGTCCGGCAGTGGCAGCATCCGTCCACTCGAAGTGTTCGGTGCGCCAAAGGAGGCGATAGAGGGGCAATGCCTTTTCTCCCAAGCGGGAGATAAAGCGGCTTAAAGCCGCCATGCATCCAGTCAAGTTTTGTATCTGTTTGAGGTCTTTTGGAATATCCAGCTGTGACAGAGCTCGGATCTTGGCCGTGTTTGCTTCAATTCCTCTACCAGATACAATGAAGCCCAGCAGCTTTCCGGCTGGTACGCCGAAAACGCATTTTTCCGGATTCAGCTTGATGTCATATGCTCTGAGGTTGTCGACTGTGAGCCTCAAATAGTCTACTAGGGTTTTGACGTGTTTGGTTTTGACGACTACGTCGTCTACGTATGCCTCTACTGTTTTGCCGATCTGGGTTGCCAGACATGTTTGAATCATGCGCTGATATGTTGCACCGGCGTTTTTATGTCCGAAGGGCATAGTGTTGAAGCAGAATGGTCCATATGGAGTGATGAATGCCGTTGTGGCTTGGTCTGCTTCCGCCATCTTAATTTGATGGTAGCCGGAGTATGCGTCGAGGAAGCACAGTGAATCGTGTCCTGCGGTAGCGTTGATTATCTGGTCGATGCGGGGGAGGGGGAAGGGATCCTTTGGGCAGGCCTTGTTGAGGTCTTTAAAATCGACACATAGGCGCCAGGATTTGTCCTTCTTTGGTACCATTACCAGGTTTGATATCTCTGATGAATCTGGCTTCCAGTAGTTTGGCTAGCTCTTCTCCCATTGCCTGTCTTTTAGGTTCGGAAAATCGTCGAAGAGCCTGTTTGACTGGCTTGAATCCTTTTAGGATGTTTAGGTTGTGTTCTGCCAATCTGCGTGGGATTCCGGGCATATCCGAAGGGTGCCAGGCGAAAATGTCCCAATTTTCCTGAAGGAATTCTCGCAGTGCGGCGTCTACATCAGGGTTCAACTGTGCCCTGATGGAAGCCGTCTTTGTTGGTCCGTTGGATGGTCCTAGAATTTTATTATTTCATCTGCTGGTTTAAAGGAGGTGGACTTGGATCTCTTATCAAGTATCACATCGTCCCTATTCACCGTAGAGCGCAGCGCGGTGAGTTCTTCCGCCGCTAGGGCTTCGGATAGTGCCTCCAGGGCTAATGCGGCTGTCTTGTTTTCGGCGCGGATTGCTATGTCCGGACCACTAACGAGAGTGATTATTCCGCCGGGCCCAGGCATTTTGAGCTTCATGTACCCGTAATGGGGTACGGCTTGAAAAATTGTGAATGCCTCTCGTCCTAATATAGCGTGATATCCGATGTTGAACGGGGCCACTTGGAACGTGATTTCTTCGGATCTGTAATTATCCGGCGAGCCGAACACCACATCGAGTGTGATTTTTCCAGTGCAGCGTGCTTCCCAGCTAGGGATTATTCCTCTGAAGGTTGTGCTGCTTCGCTCAATGCGGCTCCAGTCTATTTCCATTTTTTGAAGAGTTTCCTCGTAAATGAGGTTTAGTCCGCTGCCGCCATCCATGAGGACCTTTGTAAGTCGAGAGCCGTCCATTATTGGACTAAGCACCAGTGCGGCTGGTGCTCGGGCTGTTCGGAATTTAGGTTAGTCGCTGGCGTTGAAGGTGATGGCTGTGTCGCTCCATGGATTTGTTGTTGCTACTTGGTAGACTTCGGCGAGGCCGCGGATTGTTCGTTTCCGCATATTATTTGATGCGAAGGTCTCGAAGACTGTTGATACCGTACCGGTATTGTTGGAGTGGTTTTCCGGGGCTAGAAGCTCCTCGCCACTTTTGGCCACCTGCCGTAATATCCAACATGCTCGAAGGCTATGTGTTGGGACGGCGCCCTCTGTACTGTGAAGTTTACAGGGTCCGCTGAGCCATCCCTCCAGTACGGTTCCGTGCCCTCTATGGGGTTTTTGCTTTTTGGTTTTTGTATCTGGGGCCTGAGTGTAATGCGCCCTTTTGTTGCGGACTAGGGTTGTATTCGGGGCCGGATTGTCCCAAAACAGGTTTTCGATTTTCCGGAAACTCTCCATCGCATAGTACTTTTGTACTATGGACGCCAGGTCGGCAAAGCGTGTAATTTCACGACGGCTGATGGCGTTCAATATTCCCTTGTCCGTGCAATTATTGCGAAAAATTGAGATTGCGTTTTCCTCTCGGCAGTCCTTTATCCTGTCCATAACCAGGAGGAATTTGGCCCAGTAGTGATGTACTGTTTCAGCGGGCTCTTGCCGTATTAGAGATAGATCGCATATATCTGGGCGGGTGGGTGGAATAAAGTCTGAAACCCTACCCATCTCAAGGCTTGAAGGCTGCGAGGTTTCCAAATTTGGAAGCTTGGATTGCTGGACGTTGTCCAACGAGTCCGGTCCAATGCCTGACTTTAAGTTCAGTGCTTGATTGAAGTCCGTCCCTCCACGGGAATCTGGCATGGAGGGTTCGGGAGCCCGGACATGACTAGTTTTCAATACAGGAGAAGAGTCGCCGCATTGTTCCTCTGCCACTGCGACGTGGTGGGTGACCTGGGGAGAGTTAATCTCTCTCAGATTGGTTTTAAGCCCAATTTGATTGTAGTCTGTAGCGACTCCCAGGGCGGCGATGCGATCCAAGAGCTCGTTGACAGACGAAAGCTCTATCGGATCCAGCCGCTCGGCGAATTCCGAGCTGACGTGAAGATTGCTTTTGATGACTTGAGAAGTCATTGTCGAAGCGGTGGCCGGACAGGCGGTCATAAGAAAACCACCTAGCCGGATAGTTTGGCCAGAGGCTAAGGCCCCTTTGGCGAAAATACCGTCCTTGAAGACGGGTGGAGGCATCCTTCCTGTCGGCGACGGCACAGAGGAACTCTCAATGAAAGCACCAATGTCGGTGTCAAAATTGGCGGATCTCAGGTAGGGGGTCCCGAACTGTGCGTCTAGGCAGATGGTAACAGGAGACAAGGGACATGATGTTTTACCCAGGTTCAGGCCCTCTTGATGGAGGTAAAACCCTACGTCCTGCTTGATTAATATTGATGATATGGGTAGTACAAGAGTGGATCTACCACGAGATCAAGGAGGCTAAACCCTAGAAGCTAGCCTATGGTATGATTGTTGTAATGTATGTTGTGACCTACGGACTAAGCCCTCCGGTTTATATAGACACCGGAGAGGGCTAGGGTTACACAGAGTCGGTTACAATGTAGGAGATCTACATATCCGTATCGCCAAGCTTGCCTTCCACGCCAAGGAAAGTCCCATCCGGACACGGGACGGAGTCTTCAATCTTGTATCTTCGTAGTCTTGGAGTCCGGCGGACGATGATAGTCCGGCTGTCCGGACACCCCCTAGTCCAGGACTCCCTCAGCGGTATTGTTGGATGATGCGGCCCGGACCGACATTACGCGCACGCTTACGCGAGACTGGTTCTACCGACGTGCTTTGCACACAGGTGGCTGGCGGGTGTCAGATTCTCCAACTTTAGTTGAGCCGAGTGTGGCTACGCCCGGTCCTTGCGAAGGTTAAAACAACACTAACTTGACGAACTATCGTTGTGGTTTTGATGCATAGGTAAGAACGGTTCTTGCTCAGCCCGTAGCAGCCACGTAAAATTTGCAACAACAAAGTAGAGGACGTCTAACTTGTTTTTGCAGGGCATGTTGTGATGTGGTATGGTCAAGACGTGATAAGATATAAGTTGTTGTATGAAATGATATGTTTTGTTGAAGTTATCGGCAACTGGCAGAAGCCCTATGGATGTCTTTTTGTTGCATAAGATGCAAGTGCCAAATAATTGCTTTACTTTATCGCTATACGATAGCAATAGTTACAAGAGCAATAGTTGGTGAGACAACCATGTGATGACACATTGATATAGATCAAGATGATGAAGATCATGGTGTCATGCCGGTGACGATAAAGATCATGACAGTACTTTGGAGATGGAGATCAAAGGCGCAAGATGATCATGGCCATATCATGTCACATATTTTGATTGCATATGATGTTTATCTATTATACATCTTATTCTTGCCTTGATTGACGGTAGCATTTTAAGATGATCTCTCACTAATTATCAAGAAGTGTTCTCCCTGAGTATGCACCGTTGCCAAAGTTCGTCTTGCCCAGACACCACGTGATGATCGGGTGTGATAAGCTCTACGTCCATCTACAACGGGTGCAAGCCAGTTTTGCACACGCGGAATACTCAGGTTAAACTTGACGAGCCTAGCATATGCAGATATGGCCTCGGAGCACAGAGACCGGAAGGTCGAGCGTGAATCATATAGTAGATATGATCAACATAGTGATGTTCACCATTGAAAACTACTCCATCTCACGTGATGATCGGTTATGGTTTAGTTGATTTGGATCACGTGATCACTTAGATGACTAGAGAGATGTCTGTCTAAGTGGGAGTTCTTAAGTAATATGATTAATTGAACTTAAATTTATCATGAACTTAGTCCTGGTAGTATTTTGCAAATTATGTTGTAAGATCAATAGCTTGCGTTGTTGCTTTCATATGTTTATTTTGATATGTTCCTGGAGAAAATTGTGTTGAAAAATGTTAGTAGCAATGATGCGGATTGGATCCGCGATCTGAGGTTTATCCTCATTGCTGCACAGAAGAATTATGTCCTTAATGCACCGCTAGGTGACAGACCTATTGCAGGAGCAGATTCAGACGTTATGAACGTTTGGCTAGCTCAATATGATGACTACTTGATAGTTTTGTGCACCATGCTTTATGGCTTAGAATCGGGACTTCAAAGATGTTTTGAACATCATGGACCATATGAGATGTTCCATGAATTGAAGTTAATATTTCAAGCAAATACCCGAGTTGAGAGATATGAAGTCTCCAACAAGTTCTATAGCTAAAAGATGGAGGAGAATCGCTCAACTAGTGAGCATGTGCTCAGATTGTCTGGATACTTCAATCGCTTGAATCAAGTGGGAGTTAATCTTCCAGATAAGATAGTGATTGACAGAATTCTCTAGTCACCATCACTAAGTTACTAGAACTTTGAGATGAACTATAGTATGCAAGGGATGACGAAAATGATTCCTGAGCTCTTCGTGATGTTGAAATCAACGAAGGTAGAAATCAAGAAAGAGCATCAAGTGTTGATGATTGACAAGACCACTAGTTTCAAGAAAAGGGCAAAGGGAAAGAAAGGGAAACTTCAAGTAGAATGGCAAACAAGTTGTCACTCCCGTGAAGAAGGCCAAAGCTGGACCAAAGCCTAAAACTAAGTGCTTACACTGCAAAGGAAATGGTCACTGGAAGCGGAAATGCCCTGAATATTTGGTAGATAAGAAGGGTGGCAATGTGAACAAGGGTATATTTGATATACAGATTATTGATGTGTACCTTACTAGTGTTTATAGTAGCCCCTGAGTATTTGATACTTGTTCGATTGCTAAGGTTAGTAACTCGAAACAGGAGTTACAGAATAAACAGAGACTAGTTGAAGGGGAAGTGACGATGAGTGTTGGAAGTAGTTCCAAGATTGATATGATCATCATCGCACACTCCCTATACTTTCGGGATTAGTGTTAAACCTAAATAAATGTTATTTGGTGTTTGCGTTGAGCATAAATATGATAAGATCATGTTTATTGCAATACGATTATTCATTTGAAGTTAAAGAATAATTGTTATTCTATTTACATGAATAAAACTTTCGACGGTTATACACCCAATGAAAATAGTTTGTTGGATCTCGATCGTAGTGATACACATATTCATAATATTGATGCCAAAAGATGCAAAGTTAATAATGATAGTGCAACTTATTTGTGGCACTGCTGTTTAGGTCATATTGGTGTAAAGCGCATGAAGAAACGCCATGCTGATGGGATTTTGGAATCACTTGATTATGAATCACTTGATACTTGCGAACCATGCCTCATGGGCAAGATGACCAAAACTCCGTTCTTCGGAAAAATGGAACGAGCAACAAACTTGTTGGAAATAATACATACTGATGTATGCAGACCAATGAGTATTAAGGCTCGTGGCGGGTATCATTATTTTCTGACCTTCACAGATGATTTGAGCAGATATGGGTATATCTACTTGATGAAACATAAGTCTGAAATAGTTGAAAGGTTCAAAGAATTTCAGAGTGAAGTGGAAAAATCATCGTAACAAGAAAATAAAGTTTCTGCAATCTGATCGCGGAGACGAATATTTGAGTTACGAGTTTGGCCTTCATATAAAACAATGTGGAATAGTTTGACAGCTCACGCCACCTGGAACACCACAACGTTATGGTGTGTCCGAACGTCGTAACCGCACTTTATTGGATATGGTGCAATCTATGATGTCTCTTACTGATTTACCACTATTGTTTTGGAGGTATGCATTAGAGACAGCTACATTCACATTACAAGGGCACCATCTAAATCCGTTGAGACGACACCATATGAAATGTGGTTTAGCAAGAAACCCAAGTTGTCATTTCTTAAAGTTTGGGGCTATGATGCTTATGTGAAAAAGTTTCATCCTGATAAGCTCAAACCCAAAACGGAGAAGTGCGTCTTCATAGAATACCCAAAGGAAACTGTTGGGTACACCTTCTATCACAGATCCGAAGGCAAGATATTCGTTGCTAAAAATGGATTCTTTCTAGAGAAGGAGTTTCTCTCGAAAGAAGTGAGTGGGAGGAAAGTAAGAGCTTGATAAGGTAATTTGTACCTTCTCCCGAATTGGAAAGTAGTTCATCATAGAAATCAGTTCCAGTGATTCCTACACCAATTAGTGAGGAAGCTAATGATGATGATCATGAAACTTCAGATCAAGTTACTACAGAAACCTCGTAGGTCTTCCAAAGTACAGTGCGCACCAGAGTGGTACGGTAATCCTATTCTGGAAGTCATGTTACTAGACCATGATGAACCTACAAACTATGAGGAAGAGATGATGAGCCCAGATTCCGCGAAATGGCTTGAGGCCATGAAATCTGAGATATGATCCATGTATGAGAACAAAGTGTAGACTTTGATTGACTTGCCCGATGATCGGTGAGTCATTAAGAATAAATGGATCTTGAAGAGGAAGACGGACGCTGATAGTATTGTTACTATCTACAAAGCTAGAATTGTCGCAAAAGGTTTTCGACAAGGTCAAAGTGTTGACTACGATGAGAGTTTCTCACTCGTATCTATGCTTATGTCTGTCTGAATCATGTTAGCAATTGCCGCATTTTATGAAATCCGGCAAATGGATAGACAAAACTGCATTCCTTAATGGATTTATTTAAGAAGAGTTGTATATGATGCAACCAAAAGGTTTTGTCAATCCTAAAGGTGTTAACAAAATGTGCAAGCTCCAGCGATCCATCTATGGACTGGTGCAAGCATCTCGGAGTTGGAATATACGCTTTGATGAGTTGCTCAAAGCATATAGTTTTGTACAGACTTACGGTGAAGCCTGTATTTACAAGAAAGTGAGTGGGAGCACTACAGCATTTCTGATAAGTATATGTGAATGACATATTTTTTATCGGAAATAATGTAGAATTATTCTGCAAAGCATAAAGGAGTGTTTGAAAGGAGTTCTTTAAAATAAAGACCTCAGTAAAGCTACTTACATATTGAGCATCAGGATCTATTGAGATAGATCAAGACGCTTGATAAGATTTTCAATGAGTACATACCTTAACAAGATTTTGAAGTAGTTCAAAATGGAATAGTCAAGGAAGGAGTTCTTGCCTGTGTTGCAAGGTGTGAAGTTGAGTAAGACTCAAGACCCGACCATAGCAGAAAATAGAAAGAGAATGAAAAGTCATTCCCTATGCCTCAGTCATAGGTTCTATAAAGTATGCTATGCTATGAACCAGACCTATTGTATACTCTGCCCTGGTTTAGCAAGGGAGTACAATAGTGATCTAGGAGTAGATCACTGGACATTGGTCAAAATTATCCTTAGTGGAATAAGGATATGTTTCTAAATTATGGAGGTGACAAAAGGTTCATCGTAAAAGGTTACGTCGATACTAGTTTTGGCACTGATCCAGATGACTCTAAGTCTTAATCTGGATACATATTGAAAGTGGGAGCAATTAGCTAGAGTAGCTCCGTGCAGAGTATTGTAGACATAGAATATTTGCAAAATACATACGGCTCTGAATGTGACAGACCCGTTGACTAAACTTCTCTCACGAGCAAAACATGATCATACCTTTGTACTCTTTGGGTGTTAATCACATAGCGATGTGAACTAGATTATTGACTCTAGTAAACCCTTTGGGTGTTGGTCACATGACGATATGAACTATGGGTGTTAATCATATACAGATATGATTATTGGTGTTAAATCACATGGCGATGTGAACTAGATTATTGACTCTAGTGCAAGTGGGAGACTGAAGGAAATATGCCCTAGAGGCAATAATAAAGTTATTATTTATTTCCTTATTTCATGATAAATGTTTATTATTCATGCTAGAATTGTATTAACCGGAAACATAATACATGTGTGAATACATAGACAAACATAGTGTCACTAGTATGCCTCTACTTGACTAGCTCGTGAATCAAAGATGGTTAAATTTCCTAGCCATAGACATGAGTTGTCATTTGATTAACGGGATCACATCATTAGGAGAATGATGTGATTGACTTGACCCATTCCGTTAGCTTAGCACTTGATCGTTTAGTATGTTGCTATTGCTTTCTTCATGACTTATATATGTTCCTGTAACTATGAGATTATGCAACTCCCGTTTATCGGAGGAACACTTTGGGTGCTACCAAACGCCACAACGTAACTGGGTGATTATAAAGGAGTACTACAGGTGTCTCCAAAGGTACAGTTGGGTTGGCGTATTTCGAGATTAGGTTTTGTCACTCCGATTGTCGGAGAGGTATCTCTGGGACCTCTCGGTAATGCACATCACTATAAGCCTTGCAAGAAATGTAGCTAATGAGTTAGTTACGGAATGATGCATTATGGAACGAGTAAAGAGACTTTCCGGTAACGAGATTGAACTTGGTACTGGATACCGACGATCGAATCTCGGGCAAGTAACATACCGATGACAAAGGGAACAACGTATGTTGTTATGCGGTTTGACCGATAAAGATCTTCGTAGAATATGTAGGAGCCAATATGGGCATCCAGGTTCCGCTATTGTTTATTGACCGAGAATAGTTCTAGGTCATGTCTACATAGTTCTCTAACCCGTAGGGTCCGCACGCTTAACGTTACGATGGCAGTTTTATTATGAGTTTATGAGTTTTGATGTACCGAAGGAGTTCGGAGTCCCGGATGAGATCAGGGACATGACGAGGAGTCTCGAAATGGTCGAGACGTAAAGATCGATATATTGGACGACTATATTCAGAGTTCGGAAAGGTTCCGAGTGATTCGGGTATTTTTCGGAGTACCGGAGAGTTACGGGAATTCGTATTGAGCCTCATTGGGCCATACGGGAAAGGAGAGAAAGGGCCAAAAGGGTGGCCGCACCCCTCCCCTTGGACTAGTCCGAATTGGACTAGGGAGGGGGGGCGCCCCCTTCCTTCCTTCTCCTTCTCTCTTCCCTTTCCTTCTCTCCTACTACTACATGGAAGGGTTCCTAGTTCTACTAGGAAAGGGGGAATCCTAATCCCGGTGGGAGTAGGACTCCCCTAGGGCGCGCCATAGAGAGGGCCGGCCCTCCCCCTCCTCCACTCCTTTATATACGGGGGCAGGGGGCACCCCATAGACACACAAGTTGATCTAAGGATCGTTCCTTAGCCGTGTGCGGTGCCCCCCTCCACCATATTCCACCTCGGTCATATCGTCGCGGAGTTTAGGCGAAGCCCTGCGCCGGTAGAACATTATCATCGTCACCACGCTGTCGTGCTGATGGAACTCATCCCCGACGCTTCGCTGGATTGCAGCCCGGGGGACGTCATCAAGCTGGACGTGTGCTGAACACGGAGGTGCCATACGTTCGGTGCTTGGATCGGTCGAATCGTGAAGACGTACGACTACATCAACCGCGTTGTCATAACGCTTCCGCTTAACGGTCTACAAGGGTACGTAGACAACACTCTTCCTTCTCGTCGCTATGCCATCACCATGATCTTGCGTGTGCGTAGGAAAATTTTGAAATTACTACGTGACCCAACAACTTGGTGGGGTGTTTTTCCAATAAAATAGAAATGCTTCGGACACTATTGTAAATAATACAAGTCAAATGCAGTTATGCATAATGGCAACTACATTAAAGGCGGGTGATGCTTGTTTATGGAAACAGTTCGATGACATGAGAGGTTGACCCATGATATAGATTGGATAGAGGGTCCAAGTGATAACAAAACTAATGGCCACGAAATTTTGCAAAACTTTTGCCGATTGTAGTGTCATTTGGGAGGTGAGTAATTTTTTAACTACTGCTAATTATCTCAACATGGGTGCTTCCACATCATCAAACTTGATGATGTTGTTAGATTTACTAGCTTAATCCACTAGCCTTTGTTTTATCTATGAATGAGAATACTCTACCATGCAACATGCATTAGTGCTTTATATGTGAGTTTCAAGTCACATTGCATTTAATTGTGGCATGCACAACTTTTCATGTTACGATTTTTTCCTTATGCAGAAAATTCTCACATAGTTTAATCGTAAAGACTCAATTAATATTAAACTACTACCTCCGTCCGGTTTTATTGGGCCCCTTTGTATTTTGGGCCAGATTTTGACTATCTATAGACTACTAAAATATAAAGTATATATTATAAAAAATTATACTGTTGGATTTGTATTTGAAAGAGCTTGCCGACAATATAATTTTTGTGACATATACATTACATTTTGTTAGCTAATAAACCCGAACGTAGGTAGTATATATCTAAATCTAGGACAACATGCGAGGTATCGTCTAGTATATAACTAGTGTACTAGTCAAGGATGTTAGATTGTAAATACGTAGACTCTGTATACACCTTGTATTGTACCCTTTAGTACTTTATATATGAGATAGCCACACCCCATTTAGGGTGTCGTGCAGTTTCCCAACAATACGTCTTACATGGTATCAGTTTAGGTTACGATGTCTTCCGCTGCTCCCACGTTGCCCTTCCTCTCCTCTCGGCCCCTCGCGGACTGGTGGCAAGCCCAGTCCCCCGGTGGAGTCCCTCCAGGCTCCCCGATCAGATCGGGCACCCAGGACGCCCTACCTCCACCGGCCAACACCCTCTCTTTCCTCATTTAACTATGTGCCACATCATCCAAAAGAGTCTAGTTGGCATGCATATGATGTCGCTTGATACTCCCATTATGACCAACCTTAGGGGTGGCCATAGTGGGGGTATCATAGCCGGTATCATGCACTTGAGAATAACAAATATGATGATGTGTGGCAAAGAAGCAGTAACATAGATAATGTAACATATATAATATAAATGTTATACTACTTTGTGTTCTGCACATGGCCATAAATATGGTCATCTATGATATATATATATATACTAGCTCTATGATACTATATATATGCACTATAAGAATGTACATACATAGTATCATACACTATATAGTATCATATGCATGATACTATAGTATATATAGAAATTAAATGAGATCACTTTTCTTTTTGCATATTGAAAGTGCTAGTATCGACTAGAGGGGGGGGGGGTGAATAGGCGATTTTTATGAAAGTCTTCAAAACTTAGACGTTTCAAAGACAAACAACAGAAATGACCTAATTAATATGCAGCGGAAGATAAACTACCCTAAGCAAGCCATAGTCAAGTATGCAATGATGTGAAAGTACATGACTAATAGCAGCTAGGTAGTAAGGATCAGGATGGAAGATAGTATGAAGCCAATCAACAGTAGTAGTCAAGCAATGAAGTCAAACAGATACACAGATAGGCAATGACTTCACGAAGGCAAACTTAAGTAAGGTTGAGAAGGGATAGAACCAATCGCTTGTTGAAGACACGGGATTTGTTAGACCAGTTCCAGTTGCTGTGACAACTGTACGTCTGGTTAGGGAGGCTGAGATTTAACTCAGAAGACCGTGTCTTCACCTTTTTCCCCTTGAGCTAAGGACACCCAGTCCTCGCTCAATCACTCTGGTAAGTCTTCAAGGGAGACTTCCAAACCTTCACAGACTTCGTTCACCGGCAATCCACAATGACTCTTGGATGCTCAGAACGCGACGCCTAACCGGCTGGAGGATTCATAGTCCTCAAGTGTAATAAGTCTTCAGGTCACACAGACAGAAAGACTTTAGTGATGCCTAACACTCTTTGGCTCTGGGTGTTTGGGCTTTGTCCTTGCAAGGATTTCTCTCTCTCAAATGCTTCGAGGTGGGTTGCTCTCAAACGACAAAAGCCGTGCACAAACTCTGAGCAGCCACCAATTTATGGTGTAGGGGGTGGGGTATTTATAGCCACTAGGCAACCCGACCTGATTTGTCCAAAATGACCCTGGGTCACTAAGGAACTGACACGTGTTCCAACGGTCAGATTTCAAACACTCGCGGCAGCTTTACTTGGGCTACAAGCAAAGCTGACTCATCCAGCTCTGGATAAGATTTGCTCTCATTGTCTTCGCTCGAAGACATAGGATTTGAGTTGAGCATCACTTCAGTCACTCTGACTTAGTTCGCTTGGACCCCACTTAACAGTACGGTGGTTCCTATGACTCAACAAAGAAGAAAAGGAAACAACGAAATCACACAGTCTTCGCACACCACAGTCTTCAATTAGTGTATTCTCATGTCATAGTCTTTGATATGAATATCTTCTCACACCACCATTGTCTTCAATGTCTTCATACATTTTTAGGGGTCATCTCCGGTAGGTAAACCGAAACAATGAGGGACACTACCTGCGTTATCCTGCAATTCTCACAAACGCATTAGTCCCTCAACCAACTTTGTCGTCAATACTGCAAAACCAACTAGGGGTGGCACTAGATGCACTTACAATCTCCCCCATTTTGGTGACTGATGAAAAATTGGTTGAAGTTTCAACGGGGATAAAATATGTGAAATTGTAAGGATAGGGAATTGGGAATTGTCTTCATAAGTAGCAAGGGCTCCCCCTGAAGATGTGCATATAAGTAATTTGCTTTTGGAATGCAAATGCACATGGCAGGTTGTACTTGTGGAGATCCACTTCAAGTTATGAAGATAGTTGATCATGCATGAAATGATATAGCAAGTAGAATGACATGCATAATGGAAAATGGACGTCTGCAGAATGATCTAAGTGCGGAAGTTATCATCGCACATGCGGAATTTATCATCGCATCACAGTGAAGCAAATAAGTAGCAGACGGCCATCAAGTTTAGGTGTTGCAACTCAGAGAACCAAATGTTTCAAAAGCAAGAGTTGTAAGCACGAAGCAAAATATAATGCAACCGCCCATGTGAACCCGCTTGAAGACTATCAACTCATACGCTTCTCCCCCTTTTGTCAGTAAGGACCAAAAAGGTTTGAAGACACAGAGCATCTACTCGTCCTCATGAGTAGGTGAAGCAGCATGGTTGTCATCGTTGGTTGGCGGTGCAGATGAACTTGATGCAGTGTTGATGCCCGTAGTAGTAGGAGGTGGTGAAGTAGCGTCATCTTCATCATCGATCACTCTGGCATTTACCGTTGCTGCGGAGGAAGAATATTCAGAGTCTTCAAGAGATGGAGTGCGACGTAGGACAGCAGTCCGTGGAGGAGTGGAGTCAAGCTGGAATCTTTCATTGAAGCCATCGTCTTGAAGATCTGCTTCAGCACTAAGCTGAGTCAAGCTCTTCCATGATCGCCGGCAAGTTTCATGAGCAACAAAGGCATTCTTGGTGGCAAGGTTGCGAATGCGATTGACATCCACCAAGAGGCTTTGCATCTGTCTCTTGAGCCAAAAATGATGCTAATCCTTTTTCTGATGAAGGGCCACAAGAAGTTCTCGGTCATTGAGAACGCGAGAACGCTTCCGAGGCCTTTGTGCAATGGTGCTTTCAGTGGCTTCAGTAGGTGCTCGATGAGGCAGACAAGTATTTCCAGCCAATGGATAGATTCGTGTTGCTGCTTGAACACCTTCAATGGGCTGAGTGAAGCTTTGCTGCTCGGCATTCTGAAGACAGAGAGGCCTCTTGGCAGGGTCAGAGTATATAGCTTCAACTGACATATCAACCTCTGGCAAAAAGATCATATGATTGCGAGTAGAGGGCTGATAGTTGACAGATGAGTGTCTCTTGATGAGGCGCATGACCCATGGAGCATAAAACTTCAGACCAAATAGGTCAGTGCCAGAAGCAGCAAGTTGCCTGATGAAGAATTCTTGAGTGTTGAAGCTGATGCCATTGAGAATATAGAAGACCAAAGTCTTCATAGCTCCTTCAAGCTTGGCCGCTGATGAATGTCCTTTGACAGGCCATAGAGTTCGCCTGATGATATGATATATGGTGCGAGGCAGATACTCAAGGTCTTCAACAAAGAACTCTGTTGGATATTCAGCGTCAGATGGCAAGGGCTTCATCATGCTCAACATCTGGCTCATATTGGGTTCTGGCTTATGGAAGATACTCTCCACTGCATTGCGGTGTAGCTGACAGTCAGGTTCATATAGTTCTCCAGGAGTGGCTAGCCCTGTGAGCTCGATGATATCCATAGCTTTCGCTTCATGATGAACATTTCCAGTCATCCACTCGAGAACCCATGTCTTGATGTCTCTGTAGTAGCCGCGAATGTGTAGAGTAGCATAGAATTGAAGCAATAGCTCTTCATTCCAATGTTCTTTGTCTGTCACAAAGTGGAGCAGACCAGCATCACGAAAGCAATCAAGTGCTTCTTCTAAGCACGGCAGTCCAGCAATGGCTTCAGTGTCAAGGCGCGTATGAGGGAAAATGCGCCCTTGATCATATAGAACGCAGGAGTAATAGCTTCTCTGCTGATAGCTCCAGAACCGATCTGATGATATTCTTGGCTTGGAGTAGGGGTTCTTGGCGCTGTCAAAGAAGGTATTGTGGCTTTTGAAGCCATTTGCATTGAAGGACCCCGGTGAGTTTGCAGTACCCGGAAACCTTGGCAGCCTAGGCTTTGGCTTCTGGACCTGAGGCCTATGCTCAACATGATAGTCAAATTGAGGTCCAGAGGCAGTAGGCGGAGGGACCAGAATGGGCCATCGGACAGTGGTTAGCTGACCATGACTGTATGCTTGCTCAATTGTATGGGGCCTTGGTGGCGGAACAGGAGCAGGGGCAACAGCTGAAGCGTGAGGCTGCACAATAGGTGCTTCGGGAGCAGTTGTCTCATTAGCTTCAGGTGCAGCAGCCTCATTGGTTTCAGGTTCAGTAGCCACATTTGCTTTAGGCACACTGGTTGGTGCAGGCTCCACATTAGCGTCAGCCATGACTACGTCGTTGGCTTCATTGGCGTTGGCGGTGGTAGCTTCAACATTTTCAACCTCTTCTTGACGAACAGGAGGGTCGGGCACAGGCACGTTCACATCAAGAACTGCTTCTTCAATTACTGGGGGAGTAGGGACACGTACTTCTTCTTGATTTTCCTCGGCTGATGCAGCCAAAATGTCTTCAGCAGCTTGTGCTTCAGACTCGGAGACATTCACAGTTGGAGTAGGTTCAGAAAAGACTTGACGAGCAACAGGTGAACGTTGCACTTCTCCTTCTGGAACGCTCGAAGAGGGACTTGAGACCTTTGTCCATTGTGAAGCCTGCGGAATGCTGGCAATGCCTTAGGAGATGGAGATGGCTGGGCCTCAAAGTCTTCATCCTCTTCTTGCACGGGGGGTGTAGCTTGTTGTTGTTGTTGGGGACTACTGGGGGAGTCTTGTAGTTGTGGGTGATCAGCCCACGATGCATCCTGAGCAATTGGCGTCAGAGGACGACCACTGCTGATGAGTTCGCTGTTCGTATGTGAGGGAGTCCTGGACTAGGGGGTGTCCGGACAGCTGGACTATCATCGTCCGCCGGACTCCAAGACTACGAAGATACAAGATTGAAGACTCCGTCCCGTGTCCGGATGGGACTTTCCTTGGCGTGGAAGGCAAGCTTGGCGATACGGATATGTAGATCTCCTACCATTGTAACCAACTTTGTGTAACTCTAGCCCTCTTCGGTGTCTATATAAACCGGAGGGCTTTAGTCCGTAGGACACAACATCCATTACAACAATCATACCATAGGCTAGCTTCTAGGGTTTAGCCTCCTTGATCTCGTGGTAGATCCACTCTTGTACTACCCATATCATCAATATTAATCAAGCAGGATGTAGGGTTTTACCTCCATCAAGAGGGCCCGAACCTGGGTAAAACATCGTGTCCCTTGTCTCCTGTTACCATCCGCCTAGACGCACAGTTCGGGACCCCCTACCCGAGATCCGCCGGTTTTGACACCGACATTGGTGCTTTCATTGAGAGTTCCTCTGTGTCGTCACCGATAGGCTCGATGGCTTCTTCAATCAACAACAACGCCGTCCAGGGTGAGACTTTTCTCCCCGGACAAATCTTCGTATTCGGCAGATTCGCACTGCGGGCTAATTCACTTGGCCATCTGGAGCAGATCGAAAGCTACGCCCCTGGCCGTCAGGTCAGGTTCGGAAGCCTAAACTTCACGGCCAACATCCGCGGGGACTTGATCTTCGACGGACTCGAGCCACAGCCAAGTGTGCCGCATTGTCACGATGGGCATGATTTAGCTCTGCCGCCGGACAGTGCCTTGGTGGCCGCACACGAATCCCCTCCGGCCCTCAGTCCGGAGCCGATCGCCCAGATCGAGGACCGGTGGCTAGACACCGCCTCGGGGGCTGCAACTTCCGCGGCGATGGAGCCGAACACTGACCTTGTCCCCTATAAAGCTCGTGACTCCAAGGTGCCGGACTCCCTGCCGGACTCCGAACCTCCTGCGCCCCTGCCAATCGCATCCGAATCGGCACCGATCATGGAGTTCACCACTGTGGACATCTTTCAGCACTCGCCCTTTGGCGACATCCTAAATTCGCTAAAGCATCTCTCTCTATCTGGAGAGCCCTGGCCGGATTATGGCCAGGATGGTTGGGATGCGGACGACGAAGAAATTCAAAGCCCACCCACCTCCCACTTTGTAGCCACTGTCGATGATCTAACCGACATGCTAGACTATGACTCCGAAGACATCGACGGTATGGACGATGATGCTCGAGACGAACAAGAACCAGCGCCTACAGGGCACTGGAAGACCACCTCGTCATATGACATATACATGGTGGACACCCCAAAAGATGGGGACGGCGAAGAAGCAGCGGAGGCAGATTCCTTAAAGAAACAGCCCAAGCGCCGACGTCAGCGGCGCCGCTCTAACTCTCGCCACAGCAAGAATGGAGATTCCTGCACGGGAGATCATAACACCCCAGACAGTGCCGAAGACAATTCCCTCCGGCAAGATTCAGCGCAGGAGGATGCAGAAGCAAGCCCTCGCGAGAGAGCGGCAGACGAAGAGGTCGAGGATGATAATTACATGCCTCCCTCCGGAGACGAGGCAAGCCTCGACGACGACGAATTCGTCGTGCCCGAGGATCCCATCGAACAAGAGCGTTTCAAACGTAGGCTAATGGCCACGGCAAATAGCCTAAAGAAAAAGCAGCAGCAGCTTCAAGCTGATCAAGACCTGCTGGCCGATCGATGGACCGAGGTCCTCGCGGCCGAAGAGTACGAACTCGAACGCCCCTCCAAAAGCTACCCAAAACACAAGTTGCTCCCCCGATTAGAGGAGGAAGCATACATACCCTCATCACCAGCGCACAATACGGCCGACCGGCCACCCCATGGTCGCGACAGAGAGGCATCCAGGCCTTCCATCAAGACCGTACCCCGGCATCGCTCGAAAAGTACGAAGCCACGAGAGAACGCGCCGGACTTGCGGGACACATTGGAGGATAAGGCAAGACAATCTAGATCTATCTATGGATCACATGGGCACCCCACGACCCACAACGAATACCGTCGAGCCGGATACAACAACTCCGGCCGGGCCGAACACAGCATACAACGCTCCCTTGAGCTACGTCGTGATATTGCTCAATACAGAGGCGCCGCACACCCGCTATGCTTCACTGACGAAGTAATGGATCATCAAATCCCTGAAGGGTTTAAACCCGTAAACATTGAATCCTACGATGGCACGACAGACCCCGCGGTTTGGGTCGAAGATTATGTCCTTCACATCCATACGGCCCACGGCGACGATCTCCACGCCATCAAATACCTCCCGCTCAAGCTTAAAGGACCAGCTCGGCATTGGCTTAACAGCCTGCCCACAGAGTCAATTGGGTGTTGGGAGGACCTGGAAGCCGCATTCCTCGACAACTTCTAGGGCACATATGTGCGGCCACCAGACGCTGATGACCTCAGCCACATAATCCAGCAGCCAGACGAATCGGCCAGACAATTCTGGACACGGTTCTTAACAAAGAAAAATCAAATCGTCGACTGTCCGGATGCAGAGGCCCTCGCAGCCTTCAAACATAACATCCGCGACGAGTGGCTAGCCAGGCACCTAGGACAGGAAAAGCTGAAATCCATGGCAGCCCTCACATCATTAATGACCCGCTTCTGTGCAGGAGAGGGTAGCTGGCTAGCTCGCAGCAACAACCTCAGCAAAAATGCTGGTAGTCCGGACACTAAGGACCACAATGGCAAGTCGCGTCAAAGCAAAAATAAAGGCAGCATTAACGGCGATGACAAGGAGGATACGGTAGTCAACGCCGGATTCCGAGGCTCTAAACCCGATCAGCGGAAGAAGCCATTCAAAAGAACCACTCCGGGTCCGTCCAATTTGGACTGAATACTCGACTGCTCATGCCAGATACATGGCACCCCCGAAAAGCCAGCTAATCACACCAACAGAGATTGTTGGGTATTCAAGCAGGCAGGCAAGTTAATTGCCGAAAACAATGACAAGGGGCTGCACAGCGACGGCGAGGAAGAGACCCGACCCGAACAGTAGAGAACAGAAGGGTTTCCCCCCACAAGTGCGGACGGTAAACATGATATACGCAACCCATATACCCAAGAGGGAGCGGAAGCGTGCACTAAGGGACGTATATGCGATGGAGCCAGTCGCCCCTAAGTTCAATCCATGGTCCTCTTGCCCGATCACTTTCGATCGAAGAGACCATCCGACCAGTATCCGCCATGGCGGATTCGCCGCATTGGTTTTAGACCCAATCGTTGATGGATTTCACCTCACAAGAGTCCTGATGGACGGCGGCAGTAGCCTGAACCTCCTTTATCAGGATACAGTGCGCAAGATGGGCATAGACCCCTCAAGGATTAAACCTACAAAGACGACCTTCAAAGGCGTCATACCAGGTGTCGAGGCCAATTGTATAGGCTCAGTCACACTAGAAGTGGTCTTCGGATCCCCGGATAATTTCCGGAGCGAGGAGTTAATCTTCGACATAGTCCTGTTCCGCAGCGGCTATCAAGCTCTGCTCAGACGAACCGCGTTCGCAAAGTTCAACGCGGTGCCGCATTACGCATACCTCAAGCTCAAGATGCCAGGCCCTCGTGGAGTCATCACGGTCAACGGAAATACGGAACGCTCCCACCGAACGGAGGAACACACAGCGGCTCTCGCGGCAGAAGTATAGAGCAGCCTTTTAAGGCAATTTTCGAGTCCGGCCGTTAAACGGTCGGATACAGCCAAACGCGCCCGAAGCAACATCAACCAAGACCACCTCGCACGATCCGAGCACGCGTAGCAATGCGGCCCCAACCCCAGCCCTTGCATAATTGCAAGACCAACCCTCCGCGTACATCATTACGCTTTGGAGATACCATGGGCCAGGGGGGGGGGGGCATGACCACAACAGACCCAGAGTGCGGCTCGACCACACCAGGGGCTCACAAGTGTGTCACTCTTTTTTATTATTATTTTCTTTCTTTGTATACACAAGACTCCGTTCACCAGAGGCCCTGTCCGGTGATGAACCCGCCGAACTCACGATGCAACAGCCAGGGAAGAAGGCTGCGATGAACACTCAGGTGGTCTCCATTACGAGCATTAAATTTGATTATATACACCAGTCCGCAGCCCACCCCTGGAGGGGGACATGTTTAATTAGTCCAATCCCTTGCTTACTGCACTATTTGTATCATTCCGCACTCATAGCAGAATTCCTTGAATAAATAATGCAGCATTTTTTGCCTTTTATCGCATTACTTTACATATATGTTCACTAATGACATCTTGCACCCGTATATTTTGGTACGGTCGAATACACCAGGGGCTTATGTTCCCCGCATTATGGTGTGATAAGTCCGAACACTTTCGCAAGTGCGGCACCCCGAACTTATAGCATTATATGAATTGGCTCCGAATCATGTCTTGGGTCAATAGTTGGGTTTCCCGGCTCCCACGTTTTGGTACCTTACGTTCCGTTCTATCGGCTAAGGTGGCACTGGGAGAACCACTGCGATTGCCCCCCGGTTGAGCTGGGCGAGCGCCTCAGTGGAGAAAGCTAAAACTGACTGTCATGATAAGGCAAGAGACTGGTCGCTGTTCGAGAGGTCTTTTCGAGTCCTTAAAGACTTATGCCGCGTCAAGCGAAGAACCGGATAATGTCCGGCCAAGGCGTGGATAGCGCACCCAACTAGGTCTTCCGAATAACAGGGGATTCGCCGAAATTTAAAATTATAGAATTCTATGCCTAAGTGAGAGTGTTCAAGCATTATAAGTCCGGTTGCCTTGTTCGTTGTGTTGAGCGCCTCCCTAGATGGACCCAAGAATGGGAACAAGAGTGCTCAAGTTTATCCCGAACACCCCAGCACTCGTGGCTTGGGGGCTGAAGCCGACGACTTGCCATCTCTCAGATTTTATAAACGGCCGCACAGAAGGTAATATTTTAAATCAAACAAGCGTTGCTTAGCGCATATGAACAAAATTTTCAGCGCACATGATAATACATAGCGAGTCTACTCAATAATTACATCTCTGGGGCACTCATCCGCAATCTTGAGGGCACCCTTCAGGACAGTCTTATAGTACATCTCGGGCGTACGATACTCCTTGCCCGCTGGCGGCGCGTCAGTGATAAGCTTCTCAGCATCCAGCTTGCCACAGTGCGGAGCACCTTCAATACAGGCGGAGCGCTTGACGACATCCAACAAGGGGCACGCATCCACCAGCCGCCGCACGAGGCTGAAATAGCTCCCAGGCATGGCCTCTCCAGGCCACAGCCGGACTATGAGGCCCTTCATGGCCTGCTCGGCTACCTTATGGAGCTCGACCAGCTGCTTCAGCTGGTCGCTAGGGGGCACCAGATGGCCGGCCTCAGCATACTGAGACCAGAAGACCTTCTCCGTTGAGCTCCCCTCCTCGCCATGGTAGAATGCGGCGGCATCAGATACACTGCGAGGCAGATCTGCAAACGCCCCTGGAGAGCTCCGAATTCGGGTAAGTGTTAGGTAGTTTACATTAACATGCTTGCTTTGCATGAAAAATGCCTTACCCGCCGCTATTTTATTCACATCCTCAACCTCCTGAAGGGCCTTATGGGCCTCGGCCTTGGCGGCTTTGGCACTTTCGAGAGCCGAGGCAAGCTCGGACTCTCGAGTCTTTGAGTCGCACTCCAAACTCTCATGCTTTTCCATGAGAGCCTGGAGCTCTTGCTGCACTTTCGCCACCCGCGCCTCCTGCTTCTCTCGCTCTGCCCGTTCCGCGGCCGCATTGCGTTCGGCCGCGGACATAGCCTCCTTCAGGGTTGCCACCTCGTTAGTGGCCCCTGCAGTGCCCACGTTATCCTTGTTATTTTTATTGCAACCAAAATCCTTTTCTGTAAGGTAAATTTTCAAAGTGGTGTTACTCACCTTCTTTGTCCTCGAGCTGCTTCTTGGCACGGCCGAGCTCTTGCTCGGACCGCTCGAGATCCTGCTTCAATGCACCGACCTCCGCAGTCAGTGCGGCAGAGGTCAGCAGCGCAGCCTGCAAACCCATATTGACATAATTTTTAGCAACCCTGCGTATATCTTCTTTAGATCCTCAGTCCGGCTTTTCTTTCCGAACACCGAACTGAGCATCAGGGGCTACTGTCTATCCGGTATTACATTACATAATTTTAACTTCTTACCTCAAAGCCTGTTAGAAGGTTGTTGCAGGCTTCGGTCAGCCCGCTCTTGGCGGGCTGAACCTTCTGAATCACCGCACTCATGATAGTGCGGTGTTCTTCCTCGATGGAAGCGCCTTTGAGCGCCTCCAACAAGTTGTCCGGCGCCTCCGGTTGGACGGGGGCCGCCGGTGTCACGGTCTTGCCCTTGTTGCGAAGGGGCCGCCTGCCGGACTCTGGAACCACTACAGGTTCCGGCGTAGAGTCCGGCGCAAAGTCCGGGAGGCTGCCTTGCGGCACCTCCGGAGCCTCCTCCTGATGGGTCCTGTCGGTTTCAAAACCGGCGGATCTCGGGTAGGGGGTCCCGAACTGTGCGTCTAGGCGGATGGTAACAGGAGACAAGGGACATAATGTTTTTACCCAGGTTCGGGCCCTCTCGATGGAGGTAAAACCCTACGTATCCGTATGTTGTCCTACGGACTAAAGCCCTCCGGTTTATATAGACACCGGAGAGGGCTAGGGTTACACAGAGCCGGTTACAATGGTAGGAGATCTACATATCCGTATTGCCAAGCTTGCCTTCCACGCCAAGGAAAGTACCATCCGGACACGAGCCGGAGTCTTCAATCTTGTATCTTCGTAGTCTTGGAGTCCGGCGGATATTGATAGTCCGGCTATCCGGACACCCCCTAGTCCAGGACTCCCTCAGTAACCCCTGAACCAGTCTTCAATGATGATAAGTTCGGCGTGCACAATGTTCGGCATTGCAAGGCGGGTTCCTTCCTTGAATAATCCAGAGAAGATCATGAACACCAGGATAGTGTCCGGCTCTGCAAAATAAATTCCACATTCCACCGTAGAGAGAATAAAATACACACTTAACTCAATCTGCTGACGTATTATGCGGCGCGACATCACATCGCAACCAAGCCTTTGTTTGAATCGTTTTTTACTATACCACCTCAGCACGTTTAGCGAAGCGGTTTCCTTGGCACGTCTTGTCGAAGGAGAGATCGTGTTCCCCTTATTCCGGGATTCTCATCAATGCGTGCGTGGGTAACCCAACCGCGCCATTGATGGTGGCGCTTGGGAGATAAGCGAGTTTTACCAGGCTGGTGGGGGACGCATAGTTTTGTCCGCCTATATATAAGGGATAAGGATTCACCTTCTCACCTACGCCTTCTTCCTCCTTTGCCTATCCATCCCGCGAACTCAAGCTCCAACGCCCGAGCTCGCGCATCTCGCCTCGACCTTCTCCGAATATGTCCGGAGCGGGAGGTAAATGGTTGGCCTCCACCGCGAAGGAGGAGGACATCACCAAGTTGCGCAGCGCCGGATATCTTTCCGGCGATATCGCGCATCGGCTGCCCGACGAGGGGCAGCTCATCCCTACCCCAGGGCCTCATGAGAGGATCGTCTTCCTCCCCCACTTCCTCCGCGGACTGGGCTTTCTGCTCCATCCATTTGTCCGGGGGCTCATGTTTTATTATGGCCTGGATTTCCACGATCTGGCACCGAACTTCATCCTCAACATCTCGGCGTTTATCGTCGTGTGTGAGGCCTTCCTCTGCATCCAGCCCCACTTCGGCCTGTGGCTCAAGACCTTCAACGTCAAGCCGAAGGTTGTGAATGGCACGCAAGTGGAATGCGGCGGCGCCATGTTGGGCAAATTTCCCAACGTCCCTTGGCTCGAAGGGACCTTCATGGATTCCGTCAAGGGGTGGCAATCGGGGTGGTTCTACATCACTGAGCCGCGCAAACCCACATGGGCGGCGGCCCCCGAGTTCAGATCTGGTATCCCCACGCAGCTCACCTCCTGGAAAGAGAAGGGCTTGCAGTGGGGCAATCCGGTGGAGGTGACGGGACTCCGAGCCTGCATCAAGAAGATGGTGAGCAATAGGCTCCAGCTTGTCGACGTGGTCCAAGTCATGCTCCTCCGGCGGATTCTCTCATGCCAAGAACGGGCATTCAATTTGTGGGAGTTCAATCCGGAACAACACCAGGCGCTAAACGGGCTCTTCGATACAACTTACGAAGGCGCCTGGAGGGTGCTGTTCAAGGGCGCCGAAGCCCCCGCATCCGCGACCGAAGACCGCGGATTCAGCTTGCAGTCTCCGACTGACGAGGTAAGTGATTCAACCCCATTACGGGACACTTGTGGTAATTAGATTGACTCTAGTGAGGTTTTAATCTGCCTCTTCCTTTGACAGGAATGGATGGAGAATGCCAAGCTGCTCATCAGCCCGGTCCCATGCCAGAAGACCCAGTGGACGCCCGCTTAGCAGGGCTGCTGGTTCCGGCACCGCACGTGGTGCCGGAGAAGAAGGCCAAGAAGGTGGCCGTGGGGACTCGAAAGAGTTCTCGCAATCAGGCGTCTGACGACGACGAGGACTCCTCCCCTGAAGACGAGGAGGAGGAGTATTCTCTCCCGGAGGAGGAAGATAAGAAGAGGAAGGCTTCCCCAATCGGGGAGGCCGAAGGGTCCAAGAGGGGGAGAACTATCCCCCCGGACAGTTTTGCCAACATCAGCGTTGGCGAGGATGAGTGGCCTCCAAGGACCAAGCGTCCGGCGAGATCGTAAGTATCCGGATCCTTGATGTGTAATTTCGTTTATGTCGCGTGGTATCCTTCTAACGCCGCATTATGTCTGTAGTCCGGCCAAGGATGATCTCCCCGACTCATCGAGCGGGTCACTGGCCTCGTCGGGTGTGAATTCCATCCCGACTGCCTCTACCCCACGCGCCGACGAGGACGCCGAGGTGGGATCCCAAAGAGGGACCCATCAGGAGGAGGCTCCGGAGGCGCTGTCAGGCGACCTCCCGGACTTCGTGCCGGACTCTACATCGGAACCCGCAGTGGTTCCAGAGTCCGGCAAGCGGCCCCTTCGAAAGAAGGGCAGGACCGTGACGCCGGAGGCCTCCGTCCAACCGGAGGCGCCGGATAACCTGTTGGAGGTGCTTAAAGGTGCTTCCATCGAGGAAGAACACTGCACTATCATGAGTGCGGTGATTGAGAAGGTTCAGCTCGCTAAGAGCAGGCTGACCGAAGCCTGCATCAGCCTTCTAACAGGCTTTGAGGTAAGAAGTTAAATTTATATAATGTAATACCGCATAGACAGTAGCCCCTGATGCTTAGTTCGGTGTTCGGCAAGAAAAGCCGGACTAAGGATCTAACAAGATGTACGCAGGGTTGCTAAAAATATGTCAATATGGGTTTGCAGGCTGCGCTGCTGACCTCTACCGCTTTGACGGCGGAGGTCGATGTGCTGAAGAAGGACCTCGAGCGGTCCGAGCACGAGCTCGGCCATGCAAAGAAGCAGCTCGAGGAGAAAGAAGGTGAGTAACACCTCTTTGAATAAGTACCTTACAGAAAAGGATTTTGGTTGCAAACAAAATGAACAAGGATAATATGTGTATTGCAGGGGCCACTAACGAGGTGGCAGCCCTGAAGGATGCCGTGTCCGCGGCCGAACGCAATGCGGCCACGGAGCGGGCTGAGCGAGAAAAGCAAGAGGCACTGGTGGCGGAAGTTCGGCAAGAGCTCCAGGCTCTCATGGAAAAGCATGAGAGTTTGGAGCGTGACTCCAAGACTCGAGAGTCCGAGCTTGCCTCGGCTCTCGAAAGTGCCAAGTCCGCCAAGGCCGAGGCCTGTAAGGCCCTTCGGGAAGTTGAGGACATAAAGAAGATAGCGGCGGGTAAGGCATTTTTCACACAAAGCAGGCATGTTAATGTGAACTACCTGACACTTACCCGAATTCAGAGCTCTCCAGGGGCGTTTGCAGATCTGCCGCGTAGTGCGTCTGATGCCGCCGCATTCTATCGTGGCGAGGAGGGGAGCTCGACGAAGAAGGTCTTCTGGTCTCAGTACGCTGAGGCCGGCCATCTAGTGCCCCCAAGCGACCAGCTGAAGCAGCTGGTCGAACTCCACAAGGTAGCTGAGGAGGCCATGAAGGGCCTCATAGTCCGGCTGTGGCCTGGACAGGGCATGCCTGGCAGCTACTTTGGCCTAGTGCGGCGGCTGGTGGATGCATGCCCCAGGCTGGATGTAGTCAAGCGCTCCGCCTGCATTGAAGGCGCTCGCCGTGCCCTTGCCCGCAAAAAGGTGCAATGGGGCAAATTGGATGCAGAGAAGCTTCTCACGGACCCACCGCCGCCGGGCAAGGAGTATCGCCCGCCGGAGAAGTACTATAAGATTGTCCTGAAGGGAGCCTGCGATATTGCAGATGAGTGCTCCCGAGATGTAATTTTTGAGTGAACTCGCTGTATATTTATCCTGTGCGCTGAAAACTTCGTTCATATGCGCCATGTGCAACACTTGTTTAATTTAAAATATTACCTTCTGTGCGGCCGTTTATAAAATCTGAGAGATGGCAAGTCGTTGGCTTCAGCCCCCAAGCCGCGAGTGCTGGGGTGTTCGGGATAAACATGAGCACTCTTGTTCCCATTATTGGGTCCATCGAGGGAGGCGCTCAACACAACGAACGAGGCAACCGGACTTATAATGCTTGAACACTCTCACTTAGCCATAGAATTCTATAATTTTAAATTTTGGCGAAGCCCCTGGTATTCGGAAGACCGAATCCGGGGCGCTATCCACGCCTTCTTCGGACATCGTCCGGAACTTCGCTCGAAGCGGCGTGAGTCTTTAAGGACTTGAAAAAACCTCTCGAACAGCGACCAGTCTCTTGCCTTATCATGCCAGTCAGTTTTAGCTTTCTCCACTGAGGCGTTAACCCGGCTCAACCGGGGCGCAATCGCAGTGGTTCTCCCAGTGCTACCTTAGCCGACGGAACGGAACGTAAGGCACCAAAACATGGGAGCCGGGCAAACCCAACTATTGACCCAAGACATGATTCGGAGCCGATTCATATAATGCTATAAGTTCGGGGTGCCGCACTTGTGAAAGTGTTCGGACTTAATCACACCATAATGTGGGGAACAGAAGCCCCTGGCGTATTCGGCCGTACCAAAATATACGGGTGCAAGATGTCATATAATGAACATATATAAAAGATAACGCAATTGCCATAAAAAGGTGCTGCATTATTTATAAAAGAAAGTCTGATAGTAGATCGGACTGATACAAATAGTGCGGTAAGCAAGGAATTTGGACTAAATAAACATGTCCCCCTCCAGGGATGAGCTGCAGACTTGGTGTATATAATCGAATTTAATGCTCGTAATTGAGACCACTTGAATGTTCGTCGCGGCCTTCTTTAGTCCCTGACTGTTGTATCATGAGTTCGGCAGGTTCTCCACCGGACAGGGCTTCTGGTTAACAGAGTCCTGTGTACATAAAAGAAGAGAAAAAAAAGAATAAAAAGGAAGGAGGCGCGCTTGTGAGCCCCTGGTGTGTTCGAGCCGCACTCTGGGTCCATTGTTATCGTGCCCCTTTCCCTACACCCATGGTATCTCCAAAGCGTAATGATGTACGCGGAGTGTTATTCTTGCGATTATGCGCGGGTGAGGGTTGGGGCCGCATTGCTACGCGCGCTCTGATCGCGCCAGGTGGTCTTGGTTGGTGTTGCTCCGGGCGCGCTTTGCTATATCCGGCTTTTTAACTGCCGGACTTGAGAATTGCCTGAGAAGGCTGCTCTGTACTTCTGCCGCAAGAGCTGCTGTATGTTCCTCCGTTCGGAGGGAGCGTTCCGTATTCCCATTGACCGTGATTACTCCACGAGGGCCTGGCATCTTGAGCTTTAGGTATATATAATGCGGCACCGCATTGAATTTTGCAAACGTGGTTCGTCCGAGCAGAGCGTGATAGCCGCTGCGAAACGGGACTATGTCGAAGATTAACTCCTCGCTTCAGAAATTATCCGGGGATCCGAAGACCACTTCCAGTGTGACTGAGCCTGTACAGTTGGCTTCCACTCCTGGGATGACACCTTTAAAGGTTGTCTTTGTAGGTTTAATCCTTGATGGATCTATCCCCATTTTGCGCACTGTATCCTGATAAAGCAGGTTCAGGCTACTACCGCCGTCCATCAGGACTCTCGTGAGGTGGAACCCATCGACGATTGGGTCTAAAACCAATGCGGCGAATCTGCCATGGCGTATGCTGGTCGGGTGGTCTCTTCGATCGAAAGTGATCGGGCAAGAGGACCATGGGTTGAATTTCGGGGCGACTGGCTCCATCGCATAGACGTCCCGTAGTGCGCGTTTCCTCTCCCTCTTGGGTATATGGGTCGCGTATATCATATTCACCGTCCGCACTTGTGGGGGAAAACCCTTCTGTCCTCTATTGTTCGGCGACCGGGTCTCCTCCTCGTCGTCGCTGTTTGGCCCCTTGTCATTGTTTTCAGCAATTAACTTGCCAGCCTGCTTGAACACCCAACAATCTCTATTGGTGTGGTTAGCTGGCTTTTCAGAGGTGCCATGTATCTGGCATAAGCGGTCGAGTATTCGGTCCAGATTGGACGGACCCGGAGTGGTTCTTTTAAATGGCTTCTTCCGCTGACCGGGTTTAGAGCCTCGGAATCCGGCATTGACTGCCGTATCCTCCTTATCGTCGCCGTTAATTCGGCGCTTGTTTTTGTTTCGACGTGACCTGCCGTTGTTGTCCTTAGTATCCGGACTTCCAGAATTTTTACGGAGATTGTTGCTGCGGGCTAGCCAGCTGTCCTCTCCCGCGCAAAAGCGGGTCATTAACGATGTGAGGGCTGCCATTGACTTCGGCTTTTCCTGCCCCAGGTGCCGGGCTAGCCATTCGTCCCGGATGTTATGTTTGAAGGCTGCAAGGGCCCCTGCATCCGGACAATCGACGATTTGATTTTTCTTCGTCAAGAATCGTGTCCAGAATTGTCTGGCCGATTCATCTGGCTGCTGAATGATGTGGCTTAGGTCATCGGCGTCTGGTGGCCGCACATATGTACCTTGGAAGTTGTCATGGAATGTGGCCTCCAGGTCTTCCCAACACCCAATTGACTCTGCGGGCAGGCTGTTAAGCCAATGCCGAGGTGGTCCTTTAAGCTTGAGTGGGAGGTATTTGATGGCGTGAAGATCGTCGCTACGGGCCATATGGATGTGGAGAAGATAGACTTCGATCCACACTGCGGGGTCTATTGTGCCATCGTAAGATTCGATGTTTACGGGTTTAAACCCTTCGGGGATCTGATGATCCATTACTTCGTCAGTGAAGCATAACGGGTGTGCGGCGCCCCTGTATTGAGCGATATCACGACGCAGCTCGAGAGAGCGCTGTCTGCTGTGTTCGGCTCGGCCGGGATTATTGTATCCGGCACGACGTTATTCATCGTGGGTCGTAGGGCGCCCATGTAATCCATAGATGGATCTGGATTGTCTTGCTTTGTCCTCCAATATGTCTCGCAAGTCCGGCGCGTTCCCTCTTGGCTTCGTACTTTTGGAGTGATGCCGGGTTATGGTCTTGGCTGGGGGCCTAGACGCCTCTCTGTCGCGACCACGGGGTGGTCGGTCAGCCATATCGTGCACTGGTGATGGAGGTATGTATGCTTCCTCCTCTAATCGGGGGAGCAGCTTGCGTCTTGGGTAACTTTTGGAGGGACGTTCGAGTTTATACTCTTCGGCCGCGAGGACCTCGGTCCATCGATCGGCGAGCAGGTCCTGATCAGCTTGAAGCTGCTGCTGCTTTTTCTTTAGGCTGTTTGCTGTGGCGATAAGCCTGCGCTTGAAGCGCTCTTGTTCGACGGGATCCTCAGGTACAACGAATTCGTCATCGTTGAGGCTTGCTTCGTCTTCGGAGGGAGGCATATAGTTATCATCCTCAACCCCTTCGTCTGCCGCCCTCTCGTGGGGGCTTGCTTCTGCGTCCTCCTGCGCTGAGTCTTGCTGGAGGGGATTGTCTTCGACACTTTCTGGAGTATTATTGTCTCCTGTGCCGGAATCTCCATTCTTGCTGTGACGGGATTTAGAGCGGCGCCGCTGACGTCGGCGTTTGGGCTGCTTTTTTAGAGAGTCTGCCTCCGCTGTTTCTTCGCCATCCCCTTCTTTTGGGGTGTCCACCATATATATGTCGTATGACGAGGTGGTCTTCCAGTGCCCTGTAGGCGCTGGCTCCTGTTCGTCTCCGGCATCGTCGTCCATAGCGTCGATGTCGTCGGAGTCGAAGTCTAGCATGTCGGTTAAATCCTCGACAGTGGCTACAAAGTGGGTGGTGGGTGGGATCTGAATTTCTTCGTCGTCCGTACTCCAACCATCCTGGCCATAGTCCGGCCAGGACTCTCCCGATAACGAGAGATGTTTTAATAAATTCAGGATATCGCCAAAAGGCGAGTGCTGGAATATGTCCGCGGCGGTGAATTCCATAACCGGCGCCCAATCCTGATCGATTGGTAGGGGCGCGGGAGGTTTGGAGTCCGACAAGGAGTCCGGCGCCTCGGAATCACGAGTTTCGTGGGGGACAAGATTGGTGTTCGGCTCCATCGTCGTGGATGTTGCAGCCCCCGGGGCGGCGTCTATCCGCCAGCCCTCGATCTGGGCGATCGGCTCCGGGCTAATGGCCGAAGCTGATCCATGTGCGGCCACCAAGGCACTGTTCGGCGGCAGAGCTAGATCATGCCCATCGTCAATGTCCGGCACGCTCGGCTGTGGCCCGAGTCCGTAGAAGATCAAGTCTCCGTGGACATCGGCCGTGAAGTTTAAGCTTCCAAATCTGACCTGACGGCCAGGGGCGTAGCTTTCGATCTGCTCTAGATGGCCAAGTGAATTGGCCCGCAGGGCGAAGCCGCCGAATACGAAGATCTGTCCGGGGAGAAAAGTCTCACCCTGGACAGCGTTGCTGGTTGAAGACGCCATCAAGCCTATCGGTGACGACACAGAGGAACTCTCAATGAAAGCACCAATGTCGGTGTCAAAACCGGCGGATCTCGGGTAGGGGGTCCCGAACTGTGCGTCTAGGCGGATGGTAACAGGAGACAAGGGACACAATGTTTTTACCCAGGTTCGGGCCCTCTCGATGGAGGTAAAACCCTACGTCCTGCTTGATTAATATTGATGATATGGGTAGTACAAGAGTAGATATACCATGAGATCAAGGAGGCTAAACCCTAGAAGCTAGCCTATGGTATGATTGTCGAGATCTATGTTGTCCTACGGACTAAAGCCCTCCGGTTTATATAGACACCGGAGAGGGCTAGGGTTACACAGAGTCGGTTACAATGGTAGGAGATCTACATATCCGTATTGCCAAGCTTGCCTTCCACGCCAAGGAAAGTACCATCCGGACACGAGCCGGAGTCTTCAATCTTGTATCTTCGTAGTCTTGGAGTCCGGCGGATATTGATAGTCCGGCTATCCGGACACCCCCTAGTCCAGGACTCCCTCAGGTCCCTTCCCAGGATCCACCTCGGCGTCCTCAGCGTCGCGATGGGTGGAGGCAGTCGGAATGGAATCCACATCCGACGCAGCCAACGACCCGCTCGACGAAGCAGGGAGATCATCGTCGGTCGGACTGCAGGCAGTATGCGGCATTAGAAGGACACTATGTGACACAATAGAAATTGTAGATCATTCAGGAATCCAGATACTTACGATCTCGCCTGAGGCCTGGCCCTTGAGGTCCACTCTTCATTGCCAACGTTGGTGTTGGCGGAGCTATCCGGGGGAATAGTTCTTCCCCTCTTGGACGCTTCGGCCTCCCCTGTTGGGGAGGCCTTCCTCTTTCTCTCTCCCTCCCATGGGAGAGAGTCTTCTTCCTCCTCCGCATCTTCGGGGGAGGAATCCGCCTCGGAGTCGTCGGACACCTGAAAACGGGAACTCTTTTGAGTACCCGTGGCCACCTTCTTGGCCTTCTTCTCCGGCACCACGTGCGGTGCCGGAACCAGCAGCCCCGCTAGACGGGCGTCCACTGGGTCTTCTGGCATGGGAGCCGGGCAGATGAGCTGCTCGGCCTTCTTCATCCATTCCAGTCAAAGGAAAAGGGAGATTAAAACCCGCTTAGGGTTGAACTATTAACAACAAGTGTCCCGTAAAGGGGTAGAATCACTTACCTCGTCAGCTGGACGCTGCGAGTGAAACCCGCGATCTTCCGTCGCGGATGCGGTGGCTTCGGCGCCCTTAAACAGCACCCACCAGGCACCTTCGTACATCGTGTCAAAGAGCCCGCTCAGCGCCTGGTGCTGTGCCGGATCAAACTCCCATAGGTTGAATGCCCGTTCTTGGCATGGGAGAATCCGGCGGACGAGCATGACTTGGACCACATTAACAAGCCTGAGCTTCTTGTTCACCAGCTTCTGGATACAGGCTTGGAGTCCCGTCAGCTCCTCCGAACTACCCCATAGCAAGCCCTTCTCTTTCCAGGAGGTGAGCTGCACAGGGATACCAGATCTGAACTTGGGGGCCGCCGCCCACTTAGGGTCGCGCGGCTCGGTGATGTAGAACCACCCCGATTGCCACCCCTTGACGGACTCCACGAAGGCCCCTTCGAACCAGAGGATGTTGGGCATCTTGCCCAACATGGCGCCTCCGTACTCCACCTGCGTGCCCTTCACTACCTTCGGCTTGACGTTGAAGGTCTTGAGCCACAAGCCGAAGTGGGGCTGGATGCAGAGGAAGGCCTCGCACATGACGATAAACGCCGAGATGTTGAGGATGAAGTTCGGCGCCAGATCATGGTAATCCAGGCCGTAGTAGAACATGAGCCCCGGACAAAGGGGTGAAGTGGAAAGCCCAGTCCGCGGAGGAAGTGGGGGAGAAATACGACCCTCTCATGGGGCCTGGGGGTGGGGATGAGCTGCCCCTTGTCGGGCAGCCGGTGCGCGATGTCGCCGGAAAGGTATCCGGTGCTGCGCAGTTTGCCGATGTGCTCCTCCTTAACGGTTGAGGCCAACCATTTACCTCCCGCTCCGGACATGGTCGGAGAAGGTTGAGATGAGATGCGCGAGCTTGGGCGCTGGAGCTCGAGTGCGCGGAGATGGATAAGCAAAGGAGGAAGAAGGCGTAGGTAAAAAGGCGGATCCTTATCCCCTTATATATAGGCGGACGAAGACTATACGTCCCCACCGGCCTGGTAGAACTCGCTTATCTCCCAAGCGCCACCATCAATGGCGCGGTTGGGTTACCCACGTCCGTATTGATGAGAAGCCCGGAATAAGGGGAACACGATCTCTGCTTCGACAAGACGTGCCAAGGAAACGCTTCGCTAAACGCGCTGAGGTGGTATAATAAAAAACGATTCAAGTAAAAGCTTGGTAGTGGTGTGACGTCATGCCGCAAAATACGTCAGCAGATTAAACTTGTGTATAGATTATTCTCTCTACGGTGGAACGTGGAATTTATTTTGCAGAGCCGGACACTATCCTGGTGTTCACAATCTTCTCTGGATTATTCAAAGGAGGAACCCGCCTTGCAATGCCGAACATTATGCGCGCCGGACTCATCGTCATTGAAGCCAGGTTCAGGGGCTACTGAGGGAGTCCTGGACTAGGGGGTGTCCGGACAGCCAGACTATCATCGTCCGCCGGACTCCAAGACTACGAAGATACAAGATTGAAGACTCCGTCCCGTGTCCGGATGGGACTTTCCTTGGCGTGGAAGGCAAGCTTGGCCATACGGATATGTAGATCTCGTACCATTGTAACCGACTCTGTGTAACCCTAGCCCTCTCCAGTGTCTATATAATCCGGAGGGCTTTAGTCCGTAGGACACAACATCCATTACAACAATCATACCATACGCTAGCTTCTAGGGTTTAGCCTCCTTGATCTTGTGGTAGATCCACTCTTGTACTACCCATATCATCAATAATAATCAAGCAGGACGTAGGGTTTTACCTCCATCAAGAGGGCCCGAACCTGGGTAAAACATCGTGTCCCTTGTCTCCTGTTACCATCCGCCTAGACGCATAGTTCGGGACCCCCTACCCGAGATCTGCCGGTTTTGACACCCACAGTATGAACAGGTGATGATACCACGTCATGTTCGATCTAAGGAAGAACTTCATCATCTGCTACATTGTCATCATGACCAATGTCTTCAGCAGCGGTGGGTTCAGCTGCTGGAATATCTTCAGCTTCATGAGCCTCTGTGGGAGCAGGCTCACGGACTATCATCCTTCGCTCTTGATGTTCTGACGCTGGGCGAACCACTGAAATGGGTTCAACAACTAAGGGCTCTGTGGAAGCAGCCCTAGTGTTCTTGGTCTTGCGCTTCTTCTTGGAGGGAGCGGCATCAGAGGCTTCAGTATTCTTTCTTTTTCTAGCTTCAGCCTCGGTAGCCCTCGTCTTCTTCTGTTCTGAAGCGGTTGTGGTGACCTTTGGCTTCGAGCCAGTCATGCTGCTTGGGAAGATAATGCGAGGGGCTTCTTGGCTTGAAGGTTCAGGCTGGTCAGTAGGAAGCTTCTTCTTTTTCTTTGCAGCCATCCTGGGGTCAATGCCAGGACGGCCAAGTGACTTGTGCTTCTCAGCCTCATTGTAGGCGAGCACACACTTATCGGCCAAACTCTTCATGCGCTCTCGAGAGCCCTGAGCTTCTTCACGCTTCTTGAAAAAAGCTTCTTTAAGCTCATGTAGCATGACTTTGAAGTTTCTAACATCTTGAATACTTAGCTTGGCCACCAGCTTCTTGAATTGAGCCTTCTCATAATCAATCTTGTTCTTGAGCTCAACGATGCGCTGAGCGAGAGCTAGCTCAGAAGCAATGGCGCCATTGAAGGCGACACTGAGGCCAATGGGAAGCTGCAAATATTCAAAGCTGAGATTGGGGGTGTCGAACCACTCATCAATGAAGTTGTGGATGATTGCCACATCAAAGAGAGGCAAGTTGTTGAAGATTTCTGCTTCTTCCTTGCTCTTTATCAGCTGCTCAAGGGCATCATCAGCAAGATCTTCATCACTTGACAGATCAATGGGTTCTTCGCACAGAATGGCGGCAGGAGTCAAGGCTTGATCAGTTGGTCTGACAAGTTGCTTTTTCTTATCCGTTCTCTTGGAGACACGGGATTGATCTTCAGACTGCGCACTGGCTTCAGGAGGTGCAGTGGCCAGTGGCTTCACACGAGAAGTCTTCGGAGGTGCAGCTGATCTTCAAGTCTTTGGATTCTTTTGCTTCTGCGGCTTTGGAGGAGGAGCTGTGTGGGGACCCCGACTCGCAAGTCGTGATCACCGAATGCACGTGTACAGTGATCCCAGAGATCAATGCTCACTGAACACACAGAAGCTGAATAACAAGAGTCTTACATCCATACATACCGTCTTACACAAATAGTGACCAACATGGTCAAGTCTTACATCGATAAAGCCTTAAGGGCTGAACATCAAATGAAACATAGCAGCGGAAAACGTCGTCGATAAGTAGAACCCATGCCATCTGCCTTAACCCTACAGGCATTCTGACTGGGAAAACGTCCTAGTTCGCATGATCGTCTCCAAAGAACTCTTCTCCGAACTCCGGTTCTTCCATGCCTGGTTAATTAAATAACCAGTGGCAAGCCAATGAGTACTTTGAATGTACTCGCAAGCAACCCATGATTTGGTTCAAGGTACAGTAATGCATAACATAGGTAAAGTTTTGCATAAGGCTAGTTTTGAGTGCAATGACATGTTCAACATCCTATAAAGCATGCATCAAGAGAATTCAAGTATCCATAAGAACTGGTCACAGATATCAACATAAATAGAAAGGGGCACCAACCCATTTATCATAAACAGAGAGGGCACCAACCCATCTCAATCGTGTCAAGTCCTCTGACTTGATCCAAGACAACACCATCATCTCACACATACCGGGTTTGAAAACAAGTGGACGTAGCCCAAGAGCGGTTACCCAACTGTCCTTGACCGTGGACACGGCTATTCGAATAGTTTTACACTCTGCAGAGGTTGCACACTTTACCCACTAGATCCGGGGAACTTCCGTGTCATCCACGACCCACGGTACCTCAAGTACCCGGGGTAAGCACCCGATCACTACCTTTCCCTAGACGACACTAACATGGAGTCCACTCGATTGGTAGTAACCCCCCGTGCCGAACATTTCACATCATAAAGTTGTGGAGCCTCGCTCCCATTTTCATCACATACCACAAGCACGGGGTACCAACGGTGTGTCCGGTGCCCTGTGAAAACAGTCATGGCCGCCCTACCTGGCACGACCCCGTCCCAAGAGAGAGCACCAACTCTCCCCCATCACTAGTAATGCGGGCTCCAAGCTAGTATCGGTCTAGGTACTCAATAATGCCCTTTCCCATATAAGGGTAGAGTGGTCGCGCATGTAAGGTTGGAATAACGGTCGCAACTCCGACCAATCCGTTTTGAAAACAACACACACCTTCCTTGGCACACCACTTCGTCATCAAGTGGTCACCCATCTCATCATCTCCCTCGGGCATAAGTGGCACCCGACGGGGTTTTTGAAAAGACTTTTGAAATCACATTGCCTCCTTCACCATGCACAAACCCACCCCATTTGCGTAGCATCTACATTTGCATCCTATCTACTCCCACCGGCATAACCCTCATAAAAAGGTAGGGCCATGCACACTGCAAGTATCAACGAGGAAGTAATCGTGGTAACCAACCCACGTGGTTCACCATCTCATCATGATTCCGATGCATCGATAATAAAGAGCTAAAAATGACATGCATATAAAGGGGTATCATAGTCATGGTCAAAGGGCTGCTTGCCTTGGTTGGCTTGATCTTCAAAGTCTTCAGGCCCTGCTCCTCCTTCTTCCTCAGCTACCTCGTCAAACACGGGATCTAATGTCGCAAGAAAACAACGGGAAAATAAGACAATAATAAAAACAGAAAAGTCAAAGTGCTCACAAAAATGTCAACTTATTTTTGTAAAATACTAAGAGGAAGGCTAGGAAGGGGACAACTTTTGGTTTTGGTTTTGGAGCAGCAAAATAGGAGTTATGGATTTTCAAAGGCCTATTTAAATGCTAAAAACCACATTTAAATATTTACAGAGAATAAAAGGTGGTTGGATTTGAATGAAAGTTGCACCATTAAATAGGTTGCAATATTCTAGGAATTTAGAAATTGGAATCAATGCATTTGGATTAATATTCTGTCCTGTGGAATTTTTGGAAATAATACAGAAAAGGAAAAAGAGAAACGACGCTGTGCCACTGGGCCAGAGAGGCCACAGCAGCAGCAGGCCCAGGGGGGGGGAAACCCAGCCCACGCGGCCGCCACGTCGAAGGCGTAAAGGCTGAATACGCCTTCAGCCGACGGCGGATCGGTGCGCGCGTGCGCGCACGTTTTAAACCTGACGGGTGGATCCCACCCGTCAGGGCATGTGGCTGACGGGCCGGCCCCACGGCGGCCGTCGTCTACCTCCGGCCAGAGGCGACGGCGAGCTCGCCGGCGGCGGTACAGGGCACGGGAAGGGATGCGGAGACTACCGTCGGACTCAGGGGCGAGTCGCGGTTCTGGTGGTGGTGGAGACGGTCGCCGGAGTGGCCTGCTTCGTCGGCGACGAGGTCCCGCGGCGGAGGCGCTTCGGCGTCGGTGGCTCCGGCCGGTTCCGGCTGCAAAACAAGGGGAAACGAGGGGGGAAAGAATCAGTGGCGCCTCGCGGTTCCAGATCGAGAGAGAGCTGGGGCGGAGAAGGCCTGTACCGCGCGGACGCCGACGAGCCGAGGCGGCGGAGCTCGAGCTCGATCTCGAGCTCGGGTGGTTCTGGAGAGGAAGGAGTGGTGCGGGAGGCCGATTGGGTGTGTGCAGGGGCGACAGGGAGGAAGAGAGAGGCTCGGGGGCACCTTATATAGGCTGGCCGCGGTTCACCGTAGGCGTGGCCTACGGGCGCCCGCGGGATCGGCTCTGGAGGCCGTGGGAGAGGAGTTGGAGCTGTCCACGGCGCTCGTGGGGATGGAGTAGGGCGCCAGGGAGAAGGAGAGAGAGCGGGGGAGGTTTCTGGCGCCCGCGCGTGTGAGGTCGGCCATTGGCCGAGCCGGGCGGCGTCGGGCACGCGCTGCAGGAGGGGGAGAGAGGGAGAGACAATGGGGACTGCACGGCGGCGTGTCGCAGACGTCGAGACACATCAACTGGCGCGATGGGAAGGCACGAGGCGGTCGGGAGGCGCGGTGTCAACGGTCGGCGCTCTGGCAGGCGCTCCAGAGCGCGACTTTGGCCGGCATCCGCGGGTTTTCCACGTCGCGCGCGCGTCCTTTTCTGTCTGGAGGCTACAGTGGAAGGGGGCAAAACCTGGAAAGAGCCTGGGATGCTCTGGGGTGCAGAGGGGAGAGAGAGAGGCTGTGAGAGAGAAGGGAAACTGTTGTCCAGAGAGGACAAACGTGATTCCCCCCTTCCTCCACATTGCTTCCTCGGGTAGAAAAGTGTCTAAGTGACAGAGGGGAGTGAGGAGGGGTTGTGGCAAAAAGATGAACTCAAGGAGATTAGTGAAAGTGGCAAAAATAGGCCTTTTAGTATTTTGCCAGAAGGTGTTTGATGGAGTTTTGGGTAAGCTAATGACTCCCACTGGCCAAGATACTCCAAGGGGTGAAATGTCACATATATTTAGGGCCTTCCACCCATTTTGAGCTTATATGGACAAAGTTGCCAATGCAACTCTTGCAAACCCTAGAAATGGGCAGAAATGGATTTGTGTAGATCCAGTGGAGTAAATCATTTCTCCTTGATGTACCACTTGGTGTGGTAGCCTCATTTGGTCATATGACCAGGCTCACCAAAGTTGGGGTCTTGGAGAAAAAGTTGGTAGTGCAAAGTGGTTCAAACTTGATTCTGGTCAGAGAGGGTTTTGAGGCACTTTGTCCAAGATTTCCTCTTCTCCAACCTGTGCCATTTGGTCCAGATGCATCATTAGACCAATGAAGCATGTCCACCAAGTTTGAGCACATTTGGACATACTTGGCAATGTAAAGTTGATCAAACTTCAGAATGGACAGAAATAGTTTTGAGGGGTTTTGATGGTGTTATCTTGTTCTCCAAGTCCTGAGGCTTGGCAAGATCATCTAATATGTCATATGTGACATGATAGAATTTTCCTGGAATTTTTGGAGAATATTTCCTTTGTAAATATTTCAAAAGCTTGAAATATCCAGGAAGGGTTTTAGAGGGATTTGACCAATATTTTGAACATGACCAGGTGTTGAAACTCTTATATATGGACAATATATGTCCTATGAGTTTCCATAAATTTTGTCAAATATTTTTAAAACAATAAAATAATTTTTCCCTATTAAAGACCATTTCTGGCCTTAAGAAAAAGCCTTTAAATAAAATAGTAAAACAATTTTTAAAATTATAGGTTTGTGGTTCCTGGGCATCCTATATCTAATAGGAGTCAAATATATTTTTGGAATGATTTTTACTGCCCTTAATCAAGTACTTGCAGTGCAAACCTCAATTCAGGGGTTTTTGGAAAACTAATTTTAGAAAATACTTTCTGGCCAAATTATTTTTGTAAGAAAATTCTATATAGCACTATTCACCTGGCATGGTCATTGGTCAGGAGCTTGGGGTAAGGAGATGGAATTTAGAGGGTAGAGTAGTTGACTTCAAGAAGCACTTGAAAAGAAACACAGAGAGAAAACCAAGTCCAAATAAAAGCCAAATGATGCAAAAAGTTTTTGTTGGTCCAAATTTTCATGCTTTAATAATGAAAATGAAATGTTACAAAATGCAGGGTGTGACAAGCTGGGGCTTCATCGGAGTCAGCATCATTTTCAGAATGATCTACTCTGGCACCTTGGACCATGATGTAGGTGATGAGGCCGTCAAGGTTGGAGAAGGGGCCGATAACATTGGGATCAGCATCACGGGAGCCGTCAGCACGGGGAGCAAAGGGACCTGGGTTGAAGTCCAATCCCAATGACTTCTTGTTCTTCTTAGCCGAAGCCACAGCAAACTGGAAGTTGCGCTTGAAGAGAGAGTCGTCACGACACCAGCGTAGTGAAGTGGGATCGGCGTTCTCAGGCTGTGGTCCATGGACCATGCAAGGATAGAAGCCTTGAGCAATGGCTTCAGCTCTGTTCTTGGGTTGAAGGCCTCGATAGAGGATATCACCCCAAGGTCTCTTGGTGGCATTCTTCTCTGCATATTCCTTCGTCACAAACTTGTACTTGAACCACTCCTCAGCCCAATAGCGTCGAATCCATTGGATTCATGTCTTTCTCTGATGATAATTCTCTTCGGGATCTGTCTTGTAGAGTTCTGCTAGGTCATCAGGCAGATCTTTGGATGTTCCTTCTCTGCGCTGTCTGCCACCCTTCCTTGCTGATTTTTCTGCAGCCATGAACTTCAAACTGAATGGCTTCAATACGTTCAAAGGCTTCAGAGACTTACACTTGCTGGTCAAGCAGGAACTGGCTTCGGGAGAATTGATATGATGCTGTAAGTATTCTGCAAACGAATAAAGACTATGAGAACCAAGGGATTCTCCCACGGACATGTACCTGTGACAGCATTAGAGATGCGAGGGAAGGGGAAGAGGTCATATGCATTCTCAGAAGATTTTGAAGATAAATCAGTTTGAAGACATTGACCTCATGATGCGAAGACATTCACTTATATAGGTGAGTTGGTTCCAGATTTGTACCAATCCGTGAATAAGTACAAGTGAGGAATCAAACTAGACAGGAAATCTAAGTGAATTGACTAGGCAGTATGAGATGCAGACAGAATAGATCTAACATTGAATAGGCAAAAACCACTTTCGGTAAACAGGATGAATCTTGAAGATCAAAAAGGTGGTAAAAATAGAGTTATAATTACCGCAAGAAGAACTGCTAGATGGGATGAATAGGAGACCGAGCAGTTCAGCCCACCGTGCCCTAACTTGGCGACGAAGGACACCTACGGCGACGGCAGAGAGGACGATGTCCGCGGCCGGCGTGAGGACGGCGTCGGAGAAGTCGCGGCAGCTAAGCGCTTCGTCGCCGGCGTCATCGAGAGCTAGCGGTGGCGCTAGGGTTTTGACGGAGGTGGAGAGGTGGAAGAAGGATTTCTTTACCGCAGGGGACAAGTATTTATAAGTAGGTGAGCGACACAGCGCAATTACGCTGGTGCCCCTGGCGGTTCACATCTGAGGGGCACGTGGCAAGCATGCAACATACTCAGAGTTGTCCCAAGTTCCCACGCCCGCCAGGCATGTCGGAGAGTTGTTCCGGCTTCTTCGGATTTCAATAATAAAGATAAGTCATTTAAAACAAATTTAATGTTTGTCTCTTTGCCTTCTGCTGACAAGGACGCAGAGAAGACATTCGACAGTTTCAATATAATGCATATGATTTGGACAGATGGAGTTTGAGATAGGAAGCATAGAGAGGTTAGGGTCCGATCACATTCACTTAGTTCAAAAGATCCAATCTTGAAGACATAGCTACAAGTGAATGTTGTAGAGGACAGAACACTAGTGTATATATATATATATATATATATATATATATATATATATATATATATATATATATATATATATATATATATATCAGAAAGCAATCAAATCATCATAGTGTAGAAAATCATGAAGATAAATTGAAACTGAAGATAAACCAAATGCGAAGTCATTGCAATATAACGCCATGAGTGAAACACTTGAAACAGAGAAATTTGGTGGTGGCATTACCCACCGTATAGGAAGTATTAGACCCAGACACGGCTCACAATTATCGTGGCGCTCCGAAGTCAAATTCCATGTTAATGTATTCACACTCAGAGTGTAAATTTTCATTAATTGAAGATATACATTACTTTGTGTGTTGCACATCTAAGTCATCAACATGCATAAGTGTTAGGATGTGTGCCTGATCACAGGACATTAGAGGATTCCAAGATATTCAGCTCACACCATAACTTGCAAAACCTTTTCTCATCCAAGGGCTTTGTGTAGATATCTGCCAGTTGCTCTTCAGTGTTGACGTGAATGATATCGATATCTTTCTTCATAACATGACCTCTGAGAAAGTGATGACGAATTTCAATGTGCTTTGTCTTTGAGTGCTGGACTGGATTGTTGGCTATCTTGATGGCACTTTCGTTGTCGCAGAAGAGAGGCACTTGTTTCAGGTTGATGCCATAATCCTTGAGAGTTTGCTTCATCCATTGAAGCTGAGCACAATAGGATCCAGCAGCAATGTATTCAGATTCAGCAGTTGAGAGTGATACACAGTTCTGCTTCTTTGAAGACCAACAGACAAGTGATCGACCAAGAAAATGACATGTGCCTGATGTAGACTTGTGATCCACCTTGTCACCAGCATAATCAGCATCCGAGAATCCAACCAAATCAAATTTTGAGCCCTTGGGATACCATAATCCGAGTGTTGGGGTGTAAGCCAAATATCGAAGAATTCACTTCACAGCTAAGTGATGCGATTCCTTTGGTGCCGCTTGGAATCGAGCACACATGCAGAAACTAAGCATAATATCTGGCCTAGATGCACATAGATAAAGCAAAGAACCAATCATGGAGCGGTATAACTTTTGATCAAACTCTTTACCATTGTCGTTGGGACCAAGATGGTGTTTGGCTGGCATTGGCGTCGTGTAGCCTTTGTAGTCTTCCATTCCAAACTTATTCAGACAATATTTGAGGTATTTTTCTTGAGATATGAAGATTCCATTTCTTTGCTGACGAATTTGAAGACCAAGGAAGAACTTCAGCTCACCCATCATGGACATCTGATATTGCTCTTGCATCATGTACCCAAACTCATCACTATACTTCTGGTTGGTGCAGCCGAAGATTATGTCATCCACATATATTTGGCACACAAACAGTTCGCCATCATATGTCTTCGTGAAGAGTGTGGGATCGAGGGATACAGGTTTGAAGCCTTTGCTCTTCAGGAAGTCTTTGATTGTATCATACCATGCACGAGGAGCTTGTTTGAGACCATACAGTGCTTTGTTTAGCTTGTACACCATATCAGGATGTTTTGGATCTTCAAAGCCAGGTGGTTGTGTGACATATACTTCTTCTTGAATCTTGCCATTGAGAAATTCACTCTTTACATCCATTTGATATAGCAAGATGTTGTGATGATTAGCGTAGGCTAGCAGTATGCGAATAGCTTCAAGCCTAGCAACAGGAGCAAATGTTTCATCAAAGTCAATTCCTTCAACTTGAGTATATCCTTGAGCCACAAGACGTGCTTTATTTCTGACGACTTGACCATGCTCATCTTGCTTGTTTCGATATATCCACTTTGTTCCAATAATGTTATGCTTGCGAGGGTCAGGTCGCTTGACAAGTTCCCAAACATTAGCTTGAACTGTTGAAGTTCTTCTTGCATGGCTTGGATCCATTCAGGTTCCATAAAAGCTTCAGCAACTTTCTTGGGTTCTGATATTGACACAAATGAAAAGTGCCCACAGAAGTTTGCTAGCTGTGTTGCTCTTGATCGAGTGAGTGGACCAGGCGCATTGATGCTGTCAATTATATTCTCTATTTGAACTTCATTTGCAACACGAGGATGAACTGGACGAAGATTTTGCTCTCGCTGATCATTGGGAGGATTGTCTTCGGTCTGAGCATTGTCTTCAGGTTCATTTGGTGCAGAGATGATAAGTTCCTCTTCAGGCTGTGCTTCAGAGGGCATGATTTCACCAGTTCCCATCAGCTTGATAGACTCGCTTGGAGGAGCTTCATCTAGTGTACTTGGCAGAATCTCTCTCTGTGAACCATTGGTTTCATCAAATTTCACATCTACAGTTTCAACGATTTTGTAGAGATAAAGGTTGAAGACTCTGTAGGAATGTGAATCCTTTCCATAGCCAAGCATGAAGCCTTCGTGATCCTTAGGTGCAAATTTTGACTTGTGATGGGGATCCTTGATCCAGCATCTAGCTCCAAATACTCTGAAGTAACTGACATTTGGCTTCTTGCCAGTAAGGAGCTCATACGATGTTTTGTTCAGAAGCTTATGGATGTACACACGGTTGATGATGTGACATGCTGTATCAATAGCTTCAGGCCAGAACTTTCTTGGTGTCTTGTACTCATCTAGCATTGTTCGAGCCATCTCAATGAGGGTTCTGTTTTTGCGCTCAACGATGCCATTTTGCTGAGGTGTGTATGGAGCAGAGAACTCATGAGTGATTCCCATTGTATCCAGATACAGATCAAGTCTAGTGTTCTTGAATTCAGTGCCATTGTCACTTCTTATGTGCTTGATCTTCATGCCATAATTGTTCATTGCTTGATTTGCGAAGCGCTTGAAGACATCTTGCACTTCAGTCTTGTATAGAATTATATGAACCCATGTGTATCTTGAGTAGTCATCAACAATGACAAAGCCATAGAGACAGGCAGTTGTTGTGAGGGTGGAGTAGTGAGTAGGTCCAAATAAGTCCATGTGTAACAGCTCGAAGGGTTGAGATGTTGTCATGATTGTCTTCGAGGGGTGCTTTGCCCTTGTCATCTTTCCAGCTTCATAGGCACCACACAGATGATCCTTCTTGAACTTGACATCCTCGATGCCAATGACATGCTTCTTCTTGACGAGTGAGTGTAAGTTCCTCATGCCAGCATGTCCTAGCCTTCGATGCCAGAGCCAGCATTCTGAAGCTTTTGTAAGAAGACATACGGCAAGCTGTGGACCTGCTGAGAAATCTACCATGTATAGATCATCTTTTCGATACCCTTCAAAGACTAGAGATTTGTCAGATTCCATTAGTACAAGGCAACAATATTTTCCAAATATCACAATCATGTTCAAGTCACAAAGCATTGAGACAGACATTAAGTTGAAACCAAGGGATTCAACAAGCATCACTTTATCCATGTGTTGATCCTTTGAGATTGCAACTCTACCTAGACCCAATACCTTGCTTTTACCAGTATCAGCAAATGTAATGTGACTCTTGTCGGATGGACGTAAGGTTGAGTCCATGAGAAGACTTCGATCACCAGTCATATGATTTGTGCATCCACTGTCCATAATCCATTCAGAAGCTTTTGGTGATGTACCCTACAGTGCAGTTAGGAGGATAGGCTTCACAAGAGTGTTGTGAAGCATAAGCATTTGACACATACAGGGACAGTCACAGCTTATATCAAGGTTAGGACATAATGTGACTGATAAGAGATTCAGATGTGAAGTATATAGAATGGCATTTTATCATGCGTTCTAAATGGGTTTTAGGTCCCCAGCAATAGTATCGGACGCCATTGATTGCTGGCTGGAGACCGTATTCTGCAAAAGAGAGTTAGTTCTTCTTTGCCACCCACATCTTTAGTGGTGGCTTAGAAGCAATGAGTCTAAGTGCAGCATCTGAGAATTTTGGCTTTGAAGCCCTAGCAAATAGCCTTGCAGGAGATGAATGATACTCATATGAATAAGCAGAAAAGTTCTTAGTCCTATGAACATAGCGGTTCGAAGATACACGCTCATATTCATAAGTCTGAGCATGATTTCCCTGCAAAACATTGGCGTTAGGGTGACTCATGTGAGTCATGTATCTGTATGAAGCCTTTGGGCCACATGAAGCTATAGGTCTGGGGTTTGTCTTCTTCCTTGGTGGTGTCATGACGACATTCACAGGAAGATTCTCAATGTACTGCTTAGGTACCCAGATCTTCTTCATAGGTGGTCCATTCCTGCAGTTAGTACCAATGTACCTGGCAAACACTTCACCATTCTGATTTTTGAACAGCTTATAGTTTGCATCAAAGGATTCATCAATGATAATAGGATTAGCACAGGTAAAGCCAGATAAAGTGGATGGATCTACTGAAGGTTCCTTTGCAGCAACCCATGTGGTTTTGGGGTACTGCTCAGGCTTCCAGTACGAGCCATCAACATTCATTTTCCTTTCGAACCCAACACCCTCCTTCCTAGGGTTTCGGTTCAGAATCTGCTTTTTGAGGACATCACAGAGAGTCTGATGTCCCTTCAAACTTTTGTACATTCCTGTTTCAAACAATGTCTTCAACATAGCATTTTCGTCAGCAACAGCAGTGGTATCCTCCGCAGAGGGGTTAGTAACCACATCAGTAGGTGAAGACAATGAAACAGTAGCAGCAGTGGAACATTCAGCAACAGATGTAGCGTTATCACGCTCAATGCCTTTTAGACATGGTGGTTCAAATCCATCCTGTGTAACGCTGATTTGTTGAGCAAGTAATGAATCTCACTCCTTCTGAAGATCTTCATAATCCACTCTTATCTTTTCAAGGTCTAGCTTTCTTTGAAGACATTCAGAAGAAAGCTTCTCATGATCAGACAAGAGAGCATTATGTTGATCTTGAAGGGCGTCAAACTTAGCATGAAGTCTCTGAAGACTATCAGCCAAAGCTTTTGACTGATCCATTTTTTCACACAACATATCATCGCTCTTACTAAGCATGTCTTGAACCTTTTCCAAGATTCTTTCTTGTTTAGTGGCAAGGGAAGCAAGCTTGTCATAACTGGGGCCAAATTCATCACCTGATTCATCATCGCTAGATTCAGAGAGATAGCATTCAGTTACCTTATCACCCCTTGCCATGTGGCACGATGAGGATGATGATGATTCCAGATTAGCTTCTCGTGATTGAGGTGCATAACATTCCTGAACTGATTTCGGGACAAATGAGAGCAGATGACATCCTTCGCTGTAAGGTTCAATTGAGTGTACTTGCGAATGTCATCAGCCTCTGCCATCTTGCATAGATCAGTGAGTCCAATCTCAGTGACGGTCCACAGTTCGCTATCCATGGACATGAGTCGCTTCTTCATCATGGCCTTCCATCGGGGATACTCATGGCCGTCAAAGGTGGGACAAGATATGTTCCTCAATCCTGCAGTCGACATAGCCGAAACTCCAGGTGGTTAAACCGAATCACACAGAACAAGGGAGTACCTTGCTCTGATACCAATTGAAAGTGCTAGTATCGACTAGAGGGGGGGTGAATAGGCGATTTTTATGAAAGTCTTCAATACTTAGACGTTTCAAAGACAAACAACAGAAATGACCTAATTAATATGCAGCGGAAGATAAACTACCCTAAGCAAGCCATAGTCAAGTATGCAATGATGTGAAAGTACAGGACTAATAGCAGCTCGGTAGTAGGGATTAGGATGGAAGATAGTATGAAGCAAATCAACAGTAGTAGTCAAGCAATGAAGTCAAACAGATACACAGATAGGCAATGACTTCACGAAGACAAACTTAAGTAAGGTTGAGAAGGGATAGAACCAGTCACTTGTTGAAGACACAGGATTTGTTAGACCAGTTCCAGTTGCTGTGACAGCTGCACGTCTGGTTAGGGAGGCTGAGATTTAACTCAGAAGACCGTGTCTTCACCTTATTCCCCTTGAGCTAAGGACACCCAGTCCTCGCTCAATCACTCTGGTAAGTCTTCAAGGGAGACTTCCAAACCTTCACAGACTTCGTTCACCGGCAATCCACAATGACTCTTGGATGCTCAGAACGCGACGCCTAACCGGCTGGAGGATTCACAGTCCTCAAGTGTAATAAGTCTTTAGGTCACACAGACAGAAAGACTTCAGTGATGCCTAACACTCTTTGGCTCTGGGTGTTTGGGCTTTGTCCTCGCAAGGATTTCTCTCTCTCTCTCAAATGCTTCGAGGTGGGTTGCTCTCAAACGACAAAAGCCGTGCACAAACTCTGAGCAGCCACCAATTTATGGTCTAGGGGGTGGGATATTTATAGCCACTAGGCAACCCGACTTGATTTGTCCAAAATGACCCTGGGTCACTAAGGAACTGACACGTGTTCCAACGGTCAGATTTCAAACACATGCGGCAGCTTTACTTGGGCTACAAGCAAAGCTGACTCATCCAGCTCTGGATAAGATTTGCTCTCATTGTCTTCGCTCGAAGACATAGGATTTGAGTTGAGCATCACTTCAGTCACTCTGACTTAGTTCACTTGGACCCCACTTAACAGTACGGTGGTTCCTATGACTCAACAAAGAAGAAAAGGAAACAACAAAATCACACAGTCTTCGCGCACCATAGTCTTCAATTAATGTCTTCTCATGTCATAGTCTTCGATATGAATATCTTCTCACACCACCATTGTCTTAAATGTCTTCATACATTTTTAGGGGACATCTCCGGTAGGTAAACCGAAACAATGAGGGACACTACCTGCGTTATCCTGCAATTCTCACAAACGCATTAGTCCCTCAACCAACTTTGTCGTCAATACTCCAAAACCAACTAGGGGTGGCACTAGATGCACTTACACATATATTCAAAGTTTGAGATTGCTAGCGAGGCCTGCCGCCTGGTAAAATGTACCAGAAAATCGAAACATAGGGTACAATCATGATTTCTTACCGTTGGAAAAAAATTTGGAGGCGAAACGATGAGCTCATGTTTTCATTCAAACAAAAAAATGTTGTTAGTTAATGTAAATGTTTTCAAATAGCACATGGTTCACTCACGAGAGCCGTGTGTCCACTAAACTGTGGCCGATGCCCCCCTGCACTACTAGGGGAAACCCTAGCAGTAGCGCATGTTTTGTGCCCACTAGTAGCGCGGGGGGCCGCGCTACTAATAAGGCGCTACAGCTATTGCTTAGCAGTAACGTGTGCCGGCACGTGCTACTGCTTGGACAAATAGCTGCAGCGCTTGTTCAGTACCACGCTACTGCTAAGGTATCTACTTGCAGCATGTTTTCTGTCCATCGCTACTAGTATTTTTTTAGTGTATTTATGCGCCATCATACAAATATTGGTACAATACCAGCTATTATGAGGTTTACATCATTATATCCATAACAGTGTATTAAATGAAGGTGGATTAGGTTCAAGTGGAGGCAATATGTGGTGCATGTCAAAAGTATACTACTAATCCAAACTTGATCTAGTTTGGACTAGTAGTACTTTCGATGTGCACCACATGTTGCCTCCACTTGAATCTAATCCGCCATCACAAGCTATTTAATCATCATCATAGTCGTTACCACCAACAGTATTTATTTAATCAGCACTAACACTAGCTAATAATAATCATCATAGTCATTACCACCAACACTAGCTATTTTATCATCATAGTAATAGTGTAGCACATCATCATCCTCAAACTCATTTCTAGCTAGCTAATCACTCCTGCTGCTCTCTCTTAGGTAAAATAACATAAAACATGTATAGCTCTCCTCCTCAATCAAACTGGAGCATGAAGATGAACCTGTCTCCTAATCGTGGGTAGCACATCTGTTTGCTGCCCCCTAGTACTTCTCTGTGCTCCCCCATCACATATTTGGTCCAGTCTTGTACTATTAAGCATCCGTCGCTAATCTTGAATGCACTAAAGTAATCTGTAGGATATCTTGGCCGTAAGCTGATAATACTCATGGTACCTTTTGCCTCGATCCCATAAGGCACAACATTCATCGGGAGTCCCTGTTGAAGAACATCGTACGGTAACATACTTAGCAATGAAGTTTAGCTTCAAAAATAATGTATGGAAAAGATGCACCGATGACAAATAGTAAAAATCTTACCATCCTTCCTACATAGATGTGACCGTAGTTCATTACGAACACTATTGGTCACCCATTTTCAGTACTAACATTTCTAAATGCAGGAAGAAAATTTGTCTTGACAGTATCAAGATCCTCAAGCCATGAAACATAATGACTAAGCTCCTCACAGTTGAGTTCAGCCCCAGGACAGTATACGGTCCTGTCTACCAAGCGCTGGACATGTTTGCTTGCACCGAAATAAGCTGACAATACAAATTAGTTGTCAACTATTTTTGAGTAAACAATATCAAAGACATACATATGGTTGAGAAACTTACATAATGGTATAACTGGAGGCATTTGCACATCGACCCAGATGTCGGTATTACCTTCAATATCATCTTCCGGACGAATATCAAAGCTGATAACCATATCAGGCTCAAATGCATAAGTCTTGCATAGTGCTCGTCATGTTTTGCATCCAAAATAGGTGTAGTCGTCTGAATTGAATAACTTTGCATGGAAAATATAACCATGCTCGATCTTCAAGTACTATGACCAAAACCTATCTTATCCAATACAAAAACTCTTGCATGGCAGGGGATACGCTAGTAGAATAGTAAAAAAAATATAAGTTGAAGCAAATGAAGCAGATGTCATGCTTAATTACGAAACAAGACGTGTCGTTGTGACTTACTGTAAATTTCGAAGTTCTCGTCCAGCTTGATGCCGAAGCGCCTATCATCATCTAGGAAGATTCCATCGCACAGGCCGCGCTCGTCTTCGCAGTATTTGCAAATACCGAAATCCTTCTCATCGCCAGACATTTCCTATGTTCATAGTTAAAACATTAATTGAAAATCGATCGAAGACAACTACCAAGATACTCAACACACAAATCCGGGGCACTCGATATTTCCTACATATTCTGGGACAAGTCATGCCAAAATTCACGGAAAAATCCAGCATGACCTTTGCTAAAATAGGACATATCGAGCGCCTGAAATTTGCTGGAACGGAAATGAATCAACACTCCGGCAAAACATAGGCCACTCAAAGGTGTAACATGCAAACATGACCGGCCACTTGGATATTGAGCAACACAAGATATACATTTCAAAATATCTTATAGGACTCAAATTAGCATGCATTCAATAAGCAAAAGTAAATCATCTCATGCGTCAGTACATCGTCGAATATTATCACTAATACATCATGAATAGTGTCATACATATAACATCACTAATACAACTAAAACTCTAGCACACAACGGGTATCGGCGCGGGCGGTGGACACCCACAGAGAAGGCACCATCACGGATCATAGCTCCAGTGAGATCCCCGGAGAACCTCCCAGGTATTGGAGAACGGCCTGTGCTCCAACGCAAACAAGTAGCGACGGACGTGCGCGTCCTCCTCACTGACACGGTGACGCACCACCTCCGCGGAGTCCTCGAGCCTCTAGATCGTCACAGGCCCACGCGACCGCCACCAAAGAAGGTTCGGGTCAACGACAGGCTGGCTCCTCACCAACCGGCGCCCCCCGGTAGGTAGCGCCTCCTAGTACCACCCCGGCGGAGCCCAGTCCCGGACATGGCCGATCTGGTCAAGCAGGTGTCGTCCTCCACCGACTCGACGACGAGGATGCGGGATAGGCATCGTCCACGTCGAGGCGGGAAAAATTGCTTTAACTAAAAAATCACCTAATTAGTACCTAGTTCTTACTAACTAGTTCTTACTAACTAAATAGAAGAAGGTCAAATTTTACTCGTTTTATTATGCATTACACTAGTGATTATTCATCATCTAAGAAAACATCACCTAAGAAAAAAATCCCAGCCGCATCTGTATCCAATTAATTTCCACCCATATATGAACCCTAACTATTTCATGCAACTAAAATTTGAAGAACCCTATCTAGGTAGAGGTAGGGGAGGGGGAGGAGCAGGCGTGCTCACCTCGATCGGGTGCCTGCGGCGAGAGAGGGGCAGGCGGCGTCGAGGTCGGGCTTGGGGCGGCGTCCGGGGCGGCGTTGAGGTCGGGGGCAGCGTCCGGGGCGGCGTTGAGGTCGGGGGCGGGAGCGGCATTGAATCCGGGGTCGGAGGCGGCGTAGAGGGTGTGCGGAGAGAGCGCGGCGACCGACGGGGGACGGCGGCGGCGAGAGCAGAGGAGTTCGATTTGGGGGAAGTGGCCGTGAGGAAGGACGAACACGGTGGTTAAGTCAGAAGTAGCAGTAGCGCGTTCCTGAAAGCGCGCTACTGCTACATTAGCTACATCGTGTTCTGGGATACGCGCTACTGCTACTGCTTTCTCCTTTTTCCCTTTTTCATTTTTTTCTACACATTTTATTTTTTTCCTTTCACCTTCTTCTATTTCTTTCATTTTCAATTACCTTTCTATTTGCTTTTCATTTAATTTTATATCCTTTAGTAGTAGCGAGTTTAGAGCAAAACGCGCTGCTACAAAGAAAGTAGCAGTAGCGCGGTTCCATATAGATCGCTACTACTATGTGTACCATATCGGCTAAGCCGTGAGAATTTTAGTAGTAACGTGTATGCAGCGAGATGCGCTACTGCTACGATGTTATCTGCAGCGCGGTTTCGGCAGGCGCGCTACTGCTATTTAGCACCAGCGTGCTTCTTTGACCCACACTACTGCTAAAGTTCTGTGTATAAGGTTTTCCCTAGTAGTGCTGCCACGCGCGCGATTTGTGTCGTGCATTCTGATTGGCCAGAATCCAAACCCACGGATCGTACGTCTGCACCGTTGGATGCTCCCAAATCGAACAATGATCCTCATCCCTTTCGACAGCAGATGCAGTTTTGGTTGTGATTTTTTTATGCGGTTCCTCCTCCGATGACGACTCCTTCACCACCCGGTTACGCTGTTAGTTATTGTAAATGTTTTCAAGTAGCACACGGTTCACTCACGAAAGCCGTGTGCCTACCAAACTGTGGCCGATGCCCCCCCCCCCCTTGCTGCACTCGCGATCTGAGTCGTGCGTTCAGATTGGCCAGAACCAAAACCCCACGGATCATATGTCTGCACCGTTGGATGCTCCCAGATCGAACGGCAATCCTCATCCCTTTTGACAGGTAATGCAGTCCGCCTAGGAATTGATTTATATGGCAAAATGCACGAAAAATGCCAAAAGATGTCTTACTATAGCACACGAGACCTGAAATGCGCCAAGAAATCAAACCCGTGGTATAATGGTGATTGCTTAACATGGGAAAAACTTAGATGCGAAACGATGAACTCACGTCTTCATTTTAAAATTAGTACGTCTTCATTTCAAACGAAATTTTTCTCTTTGTGCACACGAGCGATTAGAGGCAACCGTTTGCATAAGCCTTTCCGCGCGACGACCAGGGATATTTTCCACCCTTTTCACCTAGGCCGCCAACACCCCCCCATGGCCCGCCCGCATTTCACTCAACTAGTCCACTCAATCTCCATCGCCAGCTCCCCCTCCCCCAGATCCACATCAGAACCCTCTTCGACGCTGGCGTGCTCACCCCGGCCGTGTGCCTGCTCTTCGGCGTCAAGCCTACCTCCACTACTGTTCCCAACACACGGCTACCCGCGCCTCGCCGTCTTCGTTTGCTCGCCAGCCAACCTCGAGCATATCGATGCTGTAATCCTCGCCTCTCCTGTGGTCCGGCCGGGTTTGCATTAAGAAGCTTGTTAGTTACTGCTCTCCATCGCGGTAAGGCATATTTCCTCGTGATCCCTCTTCCTAGTTCGTTCCGTATGTTCCCAAATTGGCTATAAAATATCGGAGAGCGTATATACGTTAATTATCTACCTTCCTAACTAGTACATATAAGCTGTATTTGTTCCAATAAGTTACTGCCGATTTACAGATCGCGGGCTCCCGAGTCACACAAACTTAACAAATTAGCCGCACATTTTCTAAATTATTGCATGATATGTTTAGAAAGCTTGATACCAAGTTGTTAGTTTTATGCTTATCCTCCTTTCCTGAGTTTCGCCCAGAACCAAATTAACAGGAGGTTGTTCGAATCGGGGAGTAATATTATTTCTGACGAGATGGATGATGAAGAAGTAGAATTGGTGCTTGCTAAAAGTCAAGCAGACATACTTGAAGTACGCAATTACGTCCATGGCCATCCATTTCTTGTTGGCAAATACTTTGATGAGTGCGCCTCCAGTTACCGCAAGTTACATGAATATTGCATGGATCAAATGTCAAAAGGTCTTCATGGTTTGCTAGTCCACTTCAACAGAGATCATTTTCGACACGAAGCTGGTTCATTCAATGTGATTTTCAAGGACTTACATCTCTTCTTCAACTTCAACGAGCTTGATGCCACTCTTGTTAGATGCCTGATTTGTAAGTACTTAACAAACTCTGTTCAACTTCTCCATAAAAGGTTGTAAATGATAAATAGCTAACTGCATTTTATTCCTCTCAGGGGATTGAACGTGCAGAGAAGAAAAAGGGAGAGTGTGTATTTCATAGATCCTGCATTAGCAAATGGCACAACATTACATGGTAAGGACGATTGGGACTGGGCCGTTAACACGGTCGTCCGTATCTTTGAAAACATGTCCCATGCAGAATCATTTCTCTGGCCATATCATGAAAGGTGAGTCAAGTAAACAACCATGCATACACTGATTGTCTTTCAGATTTCAACATAATTCGTAAGTTCATGGCTTTCTTAATATGTAGCCGTCACTGGATATTGGTATTCATTGTTCCAAACAAGAACATAGTTTACTACATCGATTCTCTCAGCGAGTCAACAAATGCTCAGGATCTGATGCATCTTCAGCAATACATGGATAGGTATTGAATTCTATGATGTTGAAATTAATTTGCATTCATATCTGTTTCAAAAATTGATGTTGTCAAAATTCATCTTCATTTGCAGTGTGCTCGCATTGTGGAAAACTAAACCAGGGAACCTGTTCAAGAGGGAACTACCTCTGCAGCACGAGATTGTTTCTCTGGTAACACACCGAAATTTGTTATTTTCAGAAAATTTATCCAATAGTATGCAAATACCTTTTCTTATGCTAGTCAAATGTTCAAGCTTCTAATTAAACCTCTTTCTATTTTGTCCAAAGAAAAAATAATACATCTAACACCGGTTAGGTTGTTCCTAACAGGACAAATACATGACTAGTTCTGTACAAAAAATTTCAGTTTCCTCAGCAAGAAGTAGGGACCAGCCTTTGTGGATACTATGTTTGTAGACACATGATCTCCATCTGCAAATCTGCTGATAGTTGTGATGATCCTTGCGAATTAGTAATAGCAAGTCTATCTTAATTAATATCTTCTACTCCACTCATATGGCACATTCTGATTTTAAAAATACTACACCTCAACTTAGAACCGAGGACCTCTGAACCGCTCCCGGCTGGTGAACTGCTGATGGTTCGGAGATTTATCAGGAACTTCTTCTTGAATCACTACATCAATCCCACTGATGATAATGAAGGTTTCAGCATGCCTTTTCCTGAAACATTGAGTAAGAGTTAGCCGTTAAACATATACGCATGGATCCATTGTTTTCCATCTGATGAGGTCTTCGTATTTCGTACACTATGATTAATTATGTGATGCATATATGTGTGGACAAATCATTGGAATTTAGCTACCATATGTTCAATTGCAATTGTTGCGAAATGTGATGAATGTTCTTCCCGTGGACACTATTTGTTCAATTGAATATTGTGGTGAATTTTTTTTGCATGCCGATTCAAAATGGGATATTCTTGTTTATTTGTTCAATTGAATATTGTGGCCAATTTTCTTTAGGCCGATTCAAAATGGGATATTTTTGTTTATTTGTTCAATTGAATATTGTGGCGAATTTGCTTTTTGCATGCCGATTCAAAATGGGATATTTTTGTTTTAACCTGGCAATTGCTCCGCACACGGTTCAACTAAATGAGTGTGTGCGATCCACATCGGAAAGCATAAGTCAATCATAGCGGAACCGTCGATGATACACAACAGATCACAAATGATTTGCAGCGCTACTATGTGTGCGTAGGCTCTCCGGAACCGTTTGTGATATCAAGTTATCGCACACGGGAACTCGGAGTAAACCGTGCCGAATGTAAAATACAATCCCAGTCATAATTTTTTTAGAAACGTGTGGGATCCCAAACGAAAAGCACATGTCACTCTAGCCGCAACCGTCGGTGATACACAACAAATCACAAACGATCTACAACACTTGTATGTGTGCGAAGGGGCTCCTGAACCGTTTGTGATTGAACCTTATCGTAGACGGTAAATGTTGGGAGAATGTGTGCGATAGAGTCTTGGATGGCAGATGGGTTCCGCAGAAAACTCGTGTGTGTGATAGGGCACATATCGCACACAGTTCATATGATGGCCCGTGTGCCTTGCATACTGTTTCCCAAAACGGTTCATTGCGACACACCATTTGGTTTCACCACGTCATTAGAAATGTTTAATCACCGATCCTACACGTGCGAAAGAATTTAGTGTTTGCTGCATCGCACACGATTACATTTTCCAAGGCCTCTGGATCATGGCTCCATATCCCCGATGGTTTCTGGGTCGTGTGGGAGGGACCCCCTAATCGCCCACACTCACTAGGCAACGGTTCCAAATGTCGTCGCGGAAAGGGGTTTTAAACCGTTTGTATAGCACCGACGCGTACCAGTGTGTGTTCCCTTTCTCTGCACTTCCGAACAACTCTATCACTTCTACACCATCTGTGCACTCGAATATACCCTTGCCTGATCAATTTGTGGATGTTGCATATGCTCCTGTGCTGCTTCCTAATCATGCTGCAGGTATTGGACGTGGCGCTTGCCTTGAGCTCCTTGATGATCAGGCGATGGACGATGCTCACGTACGGGACGTCGGTCCCGTGCATGAGCGATGCATGGCGTATCCTGCCCGCCCGCCCGCTATCAAGGCACCCACGACAGCTGCACCAGCAGCTTCATCACAGGCATCTGCGTCGCCCAGCCCAGTGGCCGCCTCGCCTGGCCCGATGGCCATCTCGCCCGGCCCGATGGCCGCCTCACCTGGCCCGGCGGTCGCTTCGCCTGGCCCAGAGCCCGACTTGGCCGCTCTCGCCCCAGCTTCACCTGGCCTAACGCCTCCTAGCTCTCCATCGCCAGGGGCCTCTGCATCTGGCTCTGGATCGCCATCCTCCTTGTCAACTACACCAGGCTCGGCCACGTCCCTCTCACCTGAGTCGGTTCCGGTACTGCCAGCATCTCCTGCTGCGGTTGCTCTTCGCCCTCGCACACGCAGTCAGTCTGGGATTGTTTGCCCTAAGGAACGCAAGGATGGCACTGTTGCATCGATTGCTGCTTGTTTGGCTCATTCTGTTGCTGATCCGACAGCGGAGCCTCGCCACTTTGAAGCTGCTCTAGGTATTCCTCACTGGCACGTCGTGATGAAACAGGAGTTTCTGGCATTATTGAAGAATGATACTTGGCGATTGGTTCCTCCTGTTTTGGGTGTTAACATTATTGATTCCATGTGGGTCTCTAAGGTGAAGAAACATGCTGATGGTTCTGTTGAGCACTACAAAGCATGGTTAGTTGCCATGGGATTCAAACAAAGGTATGGTCTTGATTATGAAGACACGTTTAGTCCAGTTATCAAGCCTACTACCATTCATTTGCTGCTCTCTCTTGCTGTTACTCGAGGGTGGTTTCTTTGTTAACTTGATGTGCAGAATGCTTTCCTGCATGGATGTCTTGAAGGAGGAGGTTTATATGCGCCAGCCCCCGGGTTTCGTTGATCCTGCGCGTCCTCGGCATCTCTGTCGTCTGGTTAAGGCTCTATCCAGACTTAAACAAGCTCCTCATGCGTGGCATGCACGCCTTGGCTCTGTTCTCCGAGCTCTTGGGTTTATTCCCTCCACAGGTGACACATCCCTATTCCTTCTTTAGCGTCCCGAGGTTATGATCCATCTACTAGTTTATGTTGACGATATCATCCTCATTAGTTCCTTAGATGATGTTGTTGATCGTCTTGTGACTATGTTGAGTGATGAATTTGCTGTCAAGGACTTAGGTGCTCTGCACTACTTCCTTGGTATGGAGGTCTCATGGTCTTTTGCTGGGTTGACTCTTACTCAGAAGAAGTATTCTCTGGACTTATTGCGCCGTGCTGGCATGTTACAGTGCAAACATGCTATCACTCTGATGTCTGCAACTGATCGGTTGTCTGCTCTTGATGGAGATCCTCTTTCATCGGATAATGCTACTGAGTACCGCAGTCTCGTTGGTGGTCTACAATACCTCACCATCACCAGACCAGATGTCTCTTATGCAGTTAACCATGTGTGTCAGTTTCTTCATGCATCCAGGACGTCACATTGGCCAGTTGTGAAGTGTATTCTGCGCTATGTGTGTCTCACTGCCTCGTATGGTTTGCTTCTTCAGCCCGCGCCATCTTGTGAGCTCTCGGACTTCTCAGATCCAGATTGGGTTGGTAGTCCTAATGACAGGAGATCCACGGGGGGATATGATGTGTTCTTTGGTCCTAGCTTGATCATCTGGAATGCTCGGAAGCAAGCTACAGTATCTCGCAGCAGTACTGAAGGTCAGTACAAGGCAGTTGTTGATGCCACAACTGAGATTATATCGGTACAGTCCTTATTGCGAGAGTTGAGAGTCTCTCCCAGTCAGCCACCAGTCCTTTAGTGTGACAACATCGGTGCTACATACCTTTCATCTAATCCGGTATTCCATGCATGAACGAAACACATTGAGGTTGACTATCATTTTTTTCCGGGAATGCGCTGCACAGAAGCTACTTTGCTTCAAGTTTATATCCTCCAAAGATCAACTTGCTGACATCTTCACGAAGCCTATTCCACAGGCACAGTTTGTGGGTTGTAGGTGCAATCTTAACTTACTATGTACTTCAAGCCATAGTTAAGATTGAGGGAGGGTGTCAGACTATAAATACATAGACTCTGTATACACATTGTATTGTACCCTTTAGTACTTCTATATATATGAGATAGCCACACCCCGTTTAGGGTGTCATGCAGTTTCATAACAATACGACTTACAAAGGATGCCCTTGTAGTGCAATTTAGTTGGGCCATAACATTGAGTTGGAGCAAGGCGGCAGACAACGATGGCACAAAAGAGGATGTCGAAGGCGATGACGATGATAGGTGAGGTGGACCACACATTCTACTTGGCCTTTGTCGCGCCACCAACTCCATCTCCCGCTCTACTCCTAGGCCAAGGTGCAGTAGACGCACACGATCAGCACTAGCTAGCTCCACACCAATGTATGTGCCCCAACATTCCATTGTTGTTGGTGTTCTTCATTGCCAGTCCCACCCGTCGGTGTTTTTATAGATGATGGTCGGAGTTGAGGAAGATTGTGACCCCCTGATTGTAACATCCCAATTTTCGATTTGGATGTTATTTATAGATCATTCATATGCATCCATGATTTATGCATTTTGTTTCATTTGTTTTAGTTCGATTTTGATCCAAGAGACCTTAAGCAGCACAAGGACCAAATTGAGAGAGTTGGAGGTTTCCTAAAAGTCCATTTTTTATTTATCGAAAAATGGAAAATTGGATCAAATAGTTTTATTCAAAATTCTTTTCCAATTATGGCAAATAAATAAAATAAAGAGAAAAGATAAAAGGACTTCTTCAAAAACAGCAAAGAAATATTGGAAATTGAATTTTGAATTTTTTAATATTTTATTTGATTTTATTTGCAAGTTTATTTTTTTATTGCGGAGTAATTAGTACTAAAAAGTTTGTTTTTAGTTTAGACATTTAGGCCTAGAAAAATGTTCACTAGGTCATTAATAAGGCCATATTATTATGTGATTTTTTCTGTTATTTTTAGATATATATTTACATTAGTTTTCGTGTTTTTCTTATTTGGAAAAAATGTTCTTTTTTTAAAAAAAAGTTCCCAGCCGAACCGGGCCGGCCCAGCCAGCCCCACGACCGACTCCGACCGGAGTCCAGCCGCCGCACGCGTACCGCCGCCGTGTCCGCCTCGAGCACGACTCCGCCGCCGCCTTTGCCCCTCCTCCAAGCCGCCCCGCCCCCTGGCCTTTATAAGGCGAGGCCCCAGCCCCCTCTCCTCCCCAAGTCGCGCCGCCACCGCAAGCCGCCGCCGTCGCTGCCGCTGCCGACACCGCAAATCGCCGGCGCTGCTGCCGCCGCAAGCTGCCGCCGCTGCCGACGCCGACGCCGCAAGCCACAGCGCCGACCCCGCCATCGCCGCCGACCCCGATGCCGCCGCACCTCGCGATCGCCGCCGACCCCGACGCCACCGCCTGCTCCAGCCGACGCCGCCGCCACCATCCTCCTCGCCACCGTCGACGTCCATCGTCGCTGGTAGCTCCAACCCCTCTCGCTCGTCCGATCTTGATCCGAAGGCCCAGATCATTTTACTTTTTTTTATTTTGAAACGTTTTTATTTATTTAGTAAACATTCATTAGTTTAGCTTCTGTAGTGAATGGTCTCATCGCTTAAGCTTCTGCGGCGAACGTTCGTTCATTAGATTTTTCCTTTTTCTTTTCTTTCTCTGCTAGGGACCTATTCACTAGTTTTTATTTACAATTTAGCCCCTGCGTTTCAAACTAGCACAACTTTTTCCTCGTTTACCCGAATTTGATGAAACCAACGTTAAAATCTTCAGACCAATATCATCTATCCAATAAACCAACTTAAACATGTTTTTGCAAATTTAAAATTTGAATTTGTTCAGATTCGTATTTGAACTTCTTTTGATCGTATCTTGAGTTTTGTAGCTCCGTTTTAGTTGATTCTTTTTACAAATCAAAGCTCATCACATGTACCTTCTGTTAAGATCTAATCTACATAATTATAATACTGTAAATTGTTTTCTGTTAGATTAGTTGTTTGCTTGTTTTTTAGTTTTTCGAATCTTTTTCTTTGGATTCTCTTTGCATCTTTCGCTTGAGTGCTTATGTATGCTATTGTTTGTTTACGATAGATTTTCCGGAGTGCGAAGCTTGTTACTACGAATCTCTGGAGTTTTCCTATCGTTAGCAAGGCGAGTTACACTTTGATCATACTCCTTTATACCCAGTTTTTACTATGAATTAGTTTCACCCTCAAAGATTGCATGAGTAGGATTGGGAACATGTGGTTTGGTTATGTAGTTCATGAGGTAGGAACGTATTACCTTTGATCACGCGGGTTTTACATTATGGTCATAAATTGCTTAGCCATGCTCGTAGACGGGGATTGGTATGTGTGATTCATGAAAGTTGCGAGAGATAATATTTTTGGGACAACATAAGGTGGCAACTTTAATACACATCTGGCTGGATTGTTTGGGGCACCTGGAGAAACCAGTGCTTGCCCAAGAGAATCTCGGAGTACCCGTGTGATTAACCTAGGTCCGCCACCCAAGCTCAAAGGGATCATACGATATTTCATGCCTAGAAACTTCTATGTGCAGCCACAAGCCATTATGGGCTCTGGCATAGTTGAGTATGTTGTGTGACCTCTTTCCGTGGTAGACTAGCAGATGTAGTGGGAAAGTAGGTGTACCGGTCTACCCAGGGTTTAGAGGGAATACTTTAGAAAGACTATGTCTCAATCTTCCGATCATGGATGTGGTCATGTCTTGTGGGGAAAAGTGCGCAACCCTCTGCAGAGCGTACAAACTAATCATGATTAGCCGTGTCCCCGGTTATGGACAATTTGAGTATCTAGAAGTGAATTATTTGTTGATCTCATCACTCTTTTGTTGATCTCATCACTCTTTAATTAATGTATGGGGTTTACTATTTATACTTCGTAATTTTGGGATTGAGTTCGAGTAACCTTCACAATAATGGCACAAACTTGTTAGTAAATAAAATTTATTCATTTGTTGTAGGAAAAAATTAGCTTTATGCAAAAAATTAAACTTAGAGCCTCCACCAGCCAAATATGCATATAGATATAGTATTTTTCATTCATTGCTCTATAGTGTAACTTTGCCAGCATATTTCATGTGTTGACCTACACGGCTGCAACGTCTAATGTTGCAGAGTATTCCGACGAAGAATAAGGTGCGCTAGGTCGTTGTCATGCACTCAGCTATGCCGTGGAGTTGATGGACTCATTTACCTTTGAAGCTTCCGCAGTTATTTTATTTAGTTGGCCTTCAGCCATATTTTTGTAATAAATACTCTTTATGAGGACCTCGATGTAATAAGTATGTTATTGAACTCTGTTATAATTCCTCGAGTACTGTGTGTGTCAGCCTACCGATCCAGAGATGACACTTAAGCATAGAGACTTCGATCCATTGGGATTGGGTTGCTACACTGATTAATAAGATTGATAAACTACTCATATCAATAATCACCTTATGTTTTGGAAGCTCATGTCCAATGAACTTTCAGTCCAAGCGTGCTCGGTATGGGTAATTGAGGATGGGCGACTTACTGGGAGCTTTCCCTGGTGCGCATGAGTGAGAATAAAATGCTCAGGAAGGACCAGTGTTAGTTTGTAGGGCTAGTCTAGATCTCAAGCGGTAGGCAGGTGTAATGACCAAGAACCAATGACCGTGGACGAGGTGTTACAAAGATGTAGGCTCTGCACCACTAGGCAGCACCCCATCCAGATATTACTATTTCACGTCGACATACTAGTAGATGGTGGTCGAAGTCGAGGAAGACATGTCCTCCTCACCATTGGGAGGTTAATGCTCGGTTGTGGGCACGTGGCATGCATCTTCGACACGATGAGTTGTAAATTGGAACCAAATTGAAAGCAAAGATGGTAGCTCGAATCAAATAATTACTGATGTCTACTACACAACTTTATTCTTGTAGACACGTGTTGGGCCTCCAAGCGCGGAGTTTTGTAGGATAGTAGCAGTTTTCCCTCAAGTGGATGACCTTAGGTTTATCAATCCGTGAGAGGAGTAGGATGAAGATGGTCTCTCTCAAACGACCCTGCAACCAAATACAAGAAATCTCTTGTGTCCCCAACACACCCAATACAATGGAAAATTGTATAGGCGCTCCAGTTTGGCAAAGAGATGGTGATAAAAGTGTGATATGGATGGTACAAATATGTTTTTATAATCTGAATAAATAAAAACAGCAAGTTAGCAAATAGTAAACAGGAACAAAAACGGTGTTGCAATGCTTAAAAATGAGGCCTACGGTCCGTACTTTCGCTAGTGCAACCTCTCAACAATGCTAACATAGTTGGATCATATGATTATCCCTCAAAGTGCAATAAAGAATCAGTCCCGAGTTCCTATTAGCGGAGAACAAAAGATAGGAATTGTTTGTAGGTCACGAAACCACCTCAAAGTTATTCTTTCCATTCGATCTATTCAAGAGTTCGTACTAAAATAACACAAAGCTATTTTTTCCGTTCGATCTATCCTAGAGTTCGTACTAGAATAACACCAAAGCAAATTCATATTCATAATACTCAATCCACACAAAGAACTATAAAGAGACCCCAAAGTTTCCATCAGAGAAAAGATAATAAAAAATGTGCATCAACCCCTATGCATAGATTACCCCGATATCACCGCGGGAATCCACGAGTTGAATGCCATAACACATATCAAGTGAATCAATAGGATACCTCATTATCACCTCAAGTATTCATATTGCAAGACATATATCATGTGTTATATTCTCTGAATATTCAATCTGACAAGACAAAACTTTGAAGGGTAAAGATTCAAATCATCACAACAAGAGTATAGAGGGGAGAAACATCATATGATCTGACTATATTAACAAAGCCCATGATATAGATCACGAGAAAGAGAGAGAGAGAGAGAGAGAGAGAGAGAGAGAGATCAAACACATATCTACTGGTACAAACCCTCAACCCCGAGGGTGGACTACTCCCTCCTCATCGTGGTGGCCATCGGGATGATGAAGATGGCCACCGGAGATGATTCCTCCTCCGGCAGGGTGCCAGAACGGGGTATAGATTGGTTTTCGCGGATATAGAGAACTTGCGGCGGTGAAACTTCTGATCTACGGCTACCCCGAAGGGTTTGTGAATATTTGTGAATTTATAGGGTGAAGAGGGGGTGCGGGAGGCCACCAAGGTGGGCCCTGGTGGGTTGTGCCTCCCTCGGGGCACCCCCAAGGTGCTTCTCTGGCCCACTGGTGCTCTTCTGGTCCATAAAAAATGTCCAAAAAGTTACACGGTGTTTGGACTCCGTTTGATATTGATTTCCTGTGATGTAAAAAACAAGCAAAAAACAGCAACTGGCACTGGGCACTGGGTCAATAGGTTAGTCCCAAAAAATGCTATAAAGTTGCCATAAAATGATTGTAAAACATCCAAGAATTATAATATAATGGCATGATTACTTCATAAACTATAGATACGTTGGAGAGGTATCAGCATTCCCAAGCTTAATTCCTACTCGTCCTCGAGTAGGTAAATGATAAAAGAAATAATTTATGAAGTGTGAATGCTAGCAAAGTGCACAAGTTTGATCAATGAAAATTTCAATCACTTTTCCTAGCATCATAACAGCAATTCTTTCTTATAAAACTTCTCATATTATAGTAGCAAGCAACCAATTCACACATTAAGGTTTAAAAAATGAACTCTCTTGAAACTCAACAACCTATGTTCTCAGTCACCAAGCAATTGCAATTCAACTTATTCAACAGATTCTAAGTAAGAGCTCCACATAGTCAACCTCTTGTAGTCTTTTATGATTGCTAACACTCACCACATACACATGAGCAAAATGTTTCAACCGGACACATAGAAAGATAGGGGCTTATAATTTCGCCTCCCAACGTGTTCACCTTTGGGTGATGTCAACAATAATAACTCATGCTAGCCATATTCAACTGGACATATGTGCGTAGATATTTCCTCACCACATGATGCTTGCCAAAGGAGAAAAATAAAAAGGAATAGAGAGAAAAACTTCGACTCTTTGCATAAAAGTATATAGGCAAAAGTAAAGCATAGGCCCTTCGCAGAGGGAAGCAGAGGTTGCCATGTGCTTATTTGTTTGTATGCTCAACCCCTTAGTGCAAAAGAACGTCACGTTATATTGCCCCTTATGATAGCAACCTTTGTTATGCAGTCTGTCGCTTTTATTCTTTGCCATCACAAGTTCGTACAACACTCAACTCTCTCTTACACTAAATGATCTAACAATTTTAGAAGCAATTTTTATTGCCTTATTGCACTGATGACAACTTACTTGAAGGATCTTGCTCAATCCTTAGGTAGGTATGGTGGACTCTCAAAACAAGATTTGGGTTTAAGGGTTTTTGGATGCACAAGTAGTATCTCTACTTGGTTCGGAATTTTTGGCTAGAAAAGATAGTGGGTAAGCACCACATGTTGAAGGATCTATGACAATATAACTTCTATGTGAATATGAACAAACATAAATCATTACGATGTCTTCCTTGTCCAACGTCAACAATTTTGGCATATAATATTTTGATGGGGGCTCATAATCACAAAATATTTCCAAGATAGTATATTTGCATGTGAAAGTTCTCTTCCTTATACTAATTATTCATGAATTGCTTGTATGACCAATATTGTGATTGTCAAACTTCAAAAGCTTTCACTTCCTAAACCCAATGTGAAGCTACCACTAGGCATGATATGATTTCAACTTCATAACATTCAATTTATTCAACAATTTACTCATAGGATATAAGTGAAGCACTAGAGCAATTCCATAGAGAAGAGCTTCGTTGACGAGATGTGGATGCCGTGTACCTAGCCTCCTATTTGAACACACTATTTTATTTAAAAACTTTTAGGTCTAAGTATTTTATTAAAACAGCAAGAAAAATAAAAATAAATAGACATTCTTAGTATAGCACAACTCATGTGAAGAAGCAACAACTTAGGCTCAACCGATACTAACTGATAATTGTTGAAGAAGAAAGGTGGGATGCCTACTGGGGCATCCCCAAGCTTAGATGCTTGACACTTCTTTGAATATTAACTTGGGATGCCTTGGGAATCCCCAATCTTGAGCTTTTGTGTCTCCTTAGTTCCTCTCATATCATGGTTTCCCTAAATCTCAAAAACTTCATCCACACGAAACTCAACAAGAACTCGTGAGATAAGTTAGTATAAACCAATGCAAAACCTTATCATTATCTACTGTAGCAAATCACTAAAATTATTGTTCAACATTGCATACTAAATGCCTCTGCATATTTAATACTCCTATCCTCAAATAGAATCATTAAACATGCATACATATGCAAACAATGCAAACGTAACAGCAATCTTCCAAAACAATACAGTTTGTGAAGAATGCAAGATTCATCATACTTCCCTAACTCCACAAATTATGAGAAAAATACTAAACTGTAGAAAATTTATCAGAGCTTATTTTGCAAAAAGTTTCAACAATTTATCATATTCTTACTTTTCTAGGGAATTTTTGCAACATCGATAAACTTTCTGTTTTCAAACAGCAACAAGTATACTTGCAAAATAAGCATGGTGAAGGCAATCATTGCCACTTTTATTGAAATAAAAGATGCAAAAAATTATTATAAATAAAAGCAAGCAAATCCTAGAAAAATAAATTGACTCTCGAAGCAAAACACATATCATGTGAGAATGAAAACATAGCTCCAAGTGAGGTTACCGATAATGTTGGAGACGAAAGAGGGGATGCCATCCAGGGCATCCCCAAGATTAGTTGCTTGGATCTTCCTTGAATATTACCTTGGGGGTGCCTTGGGCATCTCCAAGCTTAGTTTCTTGTCAATCCTTATTCTCCTCATATCGGCATCTCACCCAAAACTTGAAAACTTCAATCACACAAAACTTAACGGAACCTTGTGAGATAGGTTAGTATGATAAAGAGCAAACCATTTCACTATTGGTACTGTCAAAGACAAGATTAATAATTGTTTCCACACAATGCCTACTGTAGCATATAATTTCCACAATTTATACTGAGAAATATAAGCCATAGAAACAAGGAAACAAGCAAACAGAATTTGTCAAAAACAGAACAGTCTGTAGTAATCTGTACTCAAACCATACTTCTGCTACTCCAAAAATTATGAAAAGAATTGTACCACGTGAGCAATTTGTATATTAATCTTCTTCAAAAAGAATCAACTCAAAAGCCCTCTTATGTTAAAAATGAGAGCTATTTTTGTGAGCGCAAAAGTTTCTGTTTTTCAGCAAGATCAAATCAACTAACACCCAACATGATCCCAAAGGCTTTACTTTGCACTTTATTGAAACAAAAACAATAAAACATGATTACTAAAGTAGCCTAATCATGTGAACACACAAATACAGTAGGTAAAAGTGTTGGGTTGCCTCCCAACAAGCGCTTCTCTTTAATGCCTTTTAGCTAGGCATGGTGATTTCAATGATGCTCGCATAAAAGATAAGAATTGAAACATGAAATAGAGCATCATGAATCACATGGCAATACATGTTGTCGGTGTCAAAACCGGCGGATCTCGGGTAGGGGGTCCCGAACTGTGCGTCTAGGCGGATGGTAACAGGAGACAAGGGATACGATGTTTTTACCCAGGTTCGGGCCCCTCTCGATGGAGGTAAAACCCTACTCCTGCTTGATTGATATTGATGATATGGGTAGTACAAGAGTGGATCTACCACGAGATCAAGGAGGCTAAACCCTAGAAGCTAGCCTATGGTATGATTGTTGTAATGGTTGTTTGTCCTACGGACTAAAACCCTCCGGTTTATATAGACACCGGAGAGGGCTAGGGTTACACAGAGTCGGTTACAATGGTAGGAGATCTACATATCCGTATTGCCAAGCTTGCCTTCCACGCCAAGGAAAGTCCCATCCGGACACGGGACGAAGTCTTCAATCTTGTATCTTCATATTCTTGGAGTCCGGCCGATGATGATAGTCCGGCTATCCGAACACCCCCTAGTCCAGGACTCCCTCAGTAGCTCCTGAACCAGGCTTCAATGACGATGAGTCTGGCGCGCATATTGTCTTCGGCATTGCAAGGCGGGTTCCTCCTCCAAATAATTCATAGAAGATTGTGAACACCAGCATAGTGTCCGGCTCTACAAAATAAATTCCACATACCACCGTAGAGAGAATAATATTTACACAAGTTCAATCTGCTGACATATTTGGTGGCGTGACGTCACACCACTACCAAGACTTTACTTGAATCGTTTTTATTATACCACCTCAGCGCGTTTAGCGAAGCAGTTTTCTTGGCACGTCTTGTCGAAGCAGAGATCGTGTTCCCCTTATTCCGGGATTCCCATCAATACGGACGTGGGTAACCCAACCGAGCCCGTTGCCACGCCTCCTCCATCGAAGGTGAGTTCCAAACGGTTACGGGGACGGCTCTTGGTATTCTTCCTCTTTATAATGAGAACAAGGCCCGTTTCTTTTCTTCAATCCTCAATCGAATCCGCCCCTCGCCCCGAGTTCCAACACCCAGAGCTCCAGGTTCGAGCGCCTCGGACCTTCAACAATGTCCGGCTCCGACATACAGGGCCGGTGGATGTCCTCCTCCATCACGGAAGAGGACGTGCTAAAGCTGAGAGAAGCCAGGTACCTGACCTATGAGATTTTGCACAGGTTACCTGCCAAAGGGCAAGTCATTTCTACTCCCAAGCCCGGCGAGAGCGTCGTGTTCGTGTCCCACCTCCGTCGGGGTTTGAGCTTCCCGATGGATCCTTTTGTCAGAGGGCTCATGTTTTACTACGGGCTGGAATTCCATGACCTGGCTCCGGAGTCCATCCTCCGTATCTCATCGTTTATTGTCGTTTGTGAGGCCTTCCTCCGCACTACCCCTCACTTCGGTTTGTGGCTCAAAACCATCAACGTGGAGCCGAAGATAATTGAAGGGCTTCAAGTAGAGTGCGGTGGGGCGGTCATAAGCAAGAGGGCTGATGCTCCATGGCCCGAGGGCTCTTTCCAGGAGGAGCTCGGTTGGTGGCAACAGGAGTGGTTCTATATTACCGCTCCTAGGGGCAGCAGGCAGAAGCCGCTGCCCGTCTTTCGCTCAGTCCCTCCACAACGGCTGATGTCATGGGTCAACAAAGGGCTTAACTGGGGGCCGTCAAAGGACGTACCCCTACTGCAGGGCCGGATTCGAGACCTCCAGGGGAGGGAGATCAATCTGGTCGTAGTGACGCAGGTTATGCTGATTAGGCGTCTTCTGCTGTGCAAACGTCGCCCTCTCCGCCTGTGGGAGTTCAATCCGGAGGGACCACGAGCTCTCCAACACTTCATGGGTACGACACCCATGGAGATGTACAAATTGTTCTTCGGATCACAAGAGGTGTGTCCGGCATTAACCGAGGACGCCGGCCTAAGCTGCAATCGCCCGGATACTGAAGTAAGTAGCTCAGTGTCCGGACACACCATTCGTTTGCATATCTTGGATTTGCCTTTTAACCAATCGTCCTTCAAACAGGAGTGGATATCATAAGCGAAACTGATACGGTGTCCGGCCCCCCTCCCGGAGGCCGCGCCGGATCCCGTGTTGGTTAAGATGCTGGAGGTTGTGCCTTCAGAGGAAGGCGAAGGGGAAAATAGAGAAACTACCGCCTCTACCAAGGAGGCTTTGAAGAAAGGGGGGATCGAGAATCCCTCCCTCCAGGGGGAGAAGAGGACCGCTTCCAAAGACCCAGAGGCCAAGGCCTCAAAGCGGGGGAAGAAATCTTCACCAGAGGGTCCTGCGCCTGGGGAGGCCCCGGCCGCACTATCTCCCCTAAGGAATCAGCCCTCCAGCGAGCCGTAAGTAGAAAAAGGGGAGTTTTATAATAAGGGACATCCCTATTTTGCTTCTAAGGATAACCAAAGTTTTTACCTTGTAGTTCGGATCTCCGCCCTTCTCAGCTGAGCTCGTCTTCGGGGGACCTTCGTCCGGAGATGATGGAGAGAGAAACGCCTCCATCTGCCGCACCGTCAGGCGGGGCGGATGACCCTGAGGTGTCGTCGTGGAGGGTATCCCCGAATCCGGCAGGGCCGGAGAGTTCGGCACCAACTGGTGTTCGGCCGGGGGAGCTGAAGGATCTGCTCGAGATGGCGTCTATCTCAGAAGGTCACCGTACATTGATGAGTACGATGATTAAAAGAATTTCATCCACCGAGGGCGGGTTGCATGATGCCGTCAGAAGTTTGCTGGCGGGGTTTGAGGTACATAAAAATGGCATACCTTTTGACAGTTTTACACATAAAGTGCACCCTGTATAGATAGTAGCCCCTGGGACTCGGTATGTTGTCAAAAGTGACAACGTGCCGAGGATCATAATCTCAGGTATTAATTCTCGCCTTTCCTATGCAGGTGGCGGATAGTCTAGTGGCCAGCCGGACTGATGGAGTTGCCGAACTAAAGCGGCAACTCGACGTTGCGGATGCGGACATCGCGCTGGTCAATAAATGACTTGACGAGTCACAAGGTAAGTTGTTTCTCCGTGGTCACCTAGTAAGGGAGCTGATGCCCACTCCTTACAACATGTATGCTTAATGCAGATGGTGTCGTTGTTGTGGAGGACCTTCGGGCAGAACTTGCTCGAGCCAAGGAGCAGGCCAGAAGGAGCGATGCGGCTGCCTCGAAGGCAGCCGAAGAGCTAGAAGCCGAAAGGGCTGCTCACTATCGAAGCAGGGAGGAGATGGCCGGAATGGCCGTGAAGCTGAAGGATGTTACCGACCGCTATGAGGTTCTTGAAAAAGAACGCCGAGCGGAGCGAGAAGACCTGAAGAAGGTCACCGCCGAAGCCAAGGATGCCCGTTCTGCAATGAGGGCTATGAAGGAGGAGCTGCGTCAGGCCGGAGACATTGCGGCTGGCAAGCCCTTTCTGCTGCGCAGGAAGTTCACGGATCAGAAGTATGCTTAGCTTGGCCAGTTGTGGGGTCCGGAGGATTCTTTTCTGGATTTGGCGGCGAGTGCGGCAGATGCTGTTGTGCACTTCCGAAGTCAAAAGGATCACGATACGGAAGAGCTTTTTTGGTCTCAATTCCACAGTCCGGAGCGCTCACTTCCGTTGAACGATCGGTTGGCTGAATGGGCTGAGCTGAACAGATTGTCCGGACTTGCCATGATGGATGTAGTGGCTCATTTGTGGCCGGATAGGCCCAAGCCGAAGAGTTATTTTGGCCTATTGCAGCAATTCCTTGGGGCGGTGCCGCATATTAAGGCGATAAAGCGGTCGGCATCCATAGAGGGTGCATGGATGGCCCTTGCCCATGTGAAGACATACTGGACGGAGATGGATGCCACCGATGTTGCAACCCGGGGTTCGGACGAGAGCCGGTTACCCGCCGAGCACTATTTTGGGGAAGTTCTGCGGGGTGCTCGTGTAATAGAGTCGCAGTGCTCAAAAAATGTCATATTCAAATGATCTTTATGATATGTGAAACTATATTCATAATATAAATGCTTTTTATACTTGTGCGTTCAAGTATTGAAATATCTCCTGTGCGGCCGTTAATGTATACTTGTGTATAACCTGAAAGATGGCAGTCTTTGGCTACAGCCCCCACGCACATGGTGCGGGAGTGTTTGCAAAATAGCGCATTTTCACACTTAATCCAACGTCTTGGTCCTATGAAGGAGGTGGTAGCATAGCAAATGAGGCAACTGGACTATAATGCTTTATCACTTTCACTTAGCCATAGGAGTTCGAAGGTGGGGCTACGATATAGCCCCTAGGGGCACCACGCTCTCCTGATTTGGGGCGCGTGTGTGCCTGACCGAGAAGTGGTCCTTCATCAAAGCGGAGGAATTCTAAACATTCCAGAGGTCGATCGAGTGGTTGACCAGTCTCTCGCTATATCGTGACAGTCAGTTTTCGGCTTTCTCTACTGAGGTGCTCGCCCGGCCGAACCGGGGCACAATCGCAGTAGTTCTCCTAGTGCCGCGTTAGTTGATGATACGGAACGTAAGGCAGCAAAACACAGGAGCCGGGCAAACCCAACATTTGACCAAAGACATGATTCGGAGCTAATGCATATAAGGCCTAACTCGAGACGCCGAACACTCCTTGAGGTGTTCGGTCTTTATGATGATGGGCAGATCAATGCCCTAAGCCCCTAGTGTCCAGGTACGCGTGAAATCCTCTGAAGCGGCCGATGCCAAAACGTCAGCCTCCTCTCTGCTTATGGTAAGAAACCAGGGGATGTATAGCAACAAGAGACAGTAAAAAAGGTTCACACAGGGTCTTAATCTGAAAAGAATCCTTGCTCCCTACTGCACGTCTGCGCCTGTGTCTTCGTTGTGCTGTATCCTGGACGGGTGTAGCACACTGTTCATCTATAAAAGAGAGGAACTTAGTTTGAAAAGAAATCGTGCGAAAAATGTATTGAAAACAGAGTATGAATAAATGAATAAAGTTGAGCTTTTATTGGCTCTTATTGTTCATACGCCCAGCCCCTTATGAAGGGGTGTGCGGCTAGAAAGCCCCTAGTTTATTTGTGCCGGACTCGCCTAGACGTGTCCGGGGTCTTGAGCGACCTTGTAAGGAGATGATGCCACGTGGACCGGGCCTTTTAAGTGTAAGAGACGCGTAGTGCGGTATTGCGTTAAAGCGGGCGAAAGCTTCACGTCCCAATAGTGCTTGATGGCTACTTTTAAATGGGGGGACATGGAAGATTAGCTTTTCGCAACGGAAGTTGTCGGGTGAACCGAACACAACTTCTAGTAATAAGGAGCCCGTGGACTTGGCGTAAGGGCCTGGCGTCTCTCCTTTGAAGGAAGTGCGGCTATGGCGGATTTTAGTAGGGTCTATCCCTAAATTGCGGATTGTGTCTGGATATAGCAGGTTTAAGTCGCTGCCGCCATCCATTAGGACTTGTGTAAATTGTAGTCCGTCGATTATGGGATCCAATATCAGAGCAGTCCATCCTGCGTTTCGAATACTTCTGGAATAATCCAGGTGGTCGAAAGTAATTGGTGTTGACATACAATCTCGGGGTTCCGCTGGGGTGGACCGTGCGACGCGTACTTTAGCGGGTGCCGCACTATTGTTCCGTATTATCACATGAAGTGAGTTTACTGTTTTGACTTCTTGTGGGACAGCCTTTTGTTTTCCGGCGCGCTGCTGGTGGGGTCCGTCATCGTCCTCGCTTGGCATGTCGACCCCTTGTGTTCGGCGTTGAGTCGGCCGGACTGCTTGAAGACCCAACAATCTCTGTGGGTGTGGTTTGCAGGCTTCCCGGGGGTACTGTGAATTTGGCATATCCTATCCAAGATTTTGTTTAGGTTGGATAGCTCGTCACTGTTGTCCTTAAGAGGCAGTGTTTTGCTGTTCGGCCGAGAGCTTTTGAATCCGGCGTTGACCGCCATGTTCTTTGCGCCATTTTCCTTATTTCGGCACTGATCTTTTCTGTGTCGTGATTTTCCATTTCCATCTCTGATCTCGGATGTACTCGGGTCGCTGGTGCTGCATCTTGCCAGCCAGCTATCTTCCCCTACGCAAAAGCGGGTCATGAGGCTTGTTAGCGCGGCCATTGTTCTTGGCTTTTCCTGGCCGAGGTGTCTGGCGAGCCATTCGTCTTGGACGTTATGTTTAAAAGCTGCTAAGGCTTCAGCGTCCGGACAGTCGACTATTTGGTTCTTTTTAGTGAGGAACCTGTTCCAGAATTTGCGCGCTGACTCTCCGGGCTGTTGAGTTATGTGACTTAAATCGTCTGCATCCGGAGGGCAGACATAGGTCCCCAGAAAATTTGCTCTAAATGCATCCTCGAGCTCTTCCCAACTTCCAATGGTATTTTCTGGGAGGCTTTTGAGCCAATGCTGAGCTGGCCCTTTGAGTTTGAGGGGTAGATATTTTATGGCGTGGAGATCGTCTCCTCTAGCCATATGTATGTGTAGGATGTAATCCTCAATCCAGACTCCGGGGTCTGTTGTTCCGTCGTATGCCTCTATGTTTACGGTCTTGAATCCCACTGGAAATTCATGGTCCAGCACCTCATCGGTGAAACATAGTGGGTGTGCGGCGCCCCTGTATTTAGGTGTGCCGTTATCTTCGATCACTCGGCGTGTTGTGTTGCTTCCTGGGGCCCTCTTTATTGGCCCATAAATGGACCTGACCGGGCCATCCTGTTTACGAGGATCTTTATGTGCGTCATGTGCCGGTTTGTGTGCGGCGCCGCTTGCCGTTCTTGGCCTATCGTATGGTCGTCTATCCAGCCAGGCAGCCTCTTTGTTTTTTGATTGTGGTGGCTCTACGGCCTCCTCGTCGAATTCGGGCAGCAGCTTGCGCTTCGGGTAGCTCTTTGCTTGGTAATTATTGCCGTATTTGTCTGCGGTTTTGAGTACTTTGCTCCACCTCATTCTGAGTACGTCTTCCGCTGTTTTGAGCTTCCGCTTCTGCTTCTTCAAACTTCTTGCAGTGGCGACGAGCCTTTTGTGAAGGTTTTTATGCTCCGGCGATATGTTCGCCGGGAGATCGTCTGGACTGTTGTTTTCGCCGGGGATGGGTTGCTTGTCCACTTCATCTTCTTCGGATGGTTGCTTCATTGCATGTTCGTCGTTCATTGGTTTGCACTGCTCTACGGCTGGGTCATTATTGGTGTTGTTGTTATCGAGGCGGGACTTCGGGCGGCGCTTGCATCGCCGCTTTGGTTGTTTTCCGGGGGAATTATCCTTCGCCGCGTCCCGTTGTTCCTCATTATCGCTTCCTTTTGGTGTGTCCACCATGTATACGTCATGAGTTGAGGTCGCTTTCCAATGCCCAGTAGGCGCTGGTTCTTGGTCATCTCCGGCGTCGTCGTCCATACCGTCGATGTCTTCGGAGTCGTAGTCTAGCATGTTGGTTAGATCGTCGACAGTGGCTACAAAGTGGGTGGTGGGTGGGCTTTGAATTTCTTCGTCGCTCGCATCCCAACCATCCTGACCGCAGTTCGGCCAGGCCTCTCCTAATAACGAGAGACATTTCAGTGAATTCAGAATATCGCCGAAAGGCGAGTACTGAAAGATGTCTGCGGCGGTGAACTCCATGATCGGCGCCCAATCGGATTCGATTGGTAGGGGCGCAGGAGGTTCGGAGTTCGGCGTGGAGTTCGGCACCTCGGAGTCACGGGTTTTACAAGGGACAAAGTCAGTATTCGACTCCATCGCCGTAGAGGTTGCAGCCCCCGAGGCGGTGTCTAGCCACCCGTCCTGGATCTGCGCGGTCGGCTCCGAATTAAGGATCGGAGCGGACTCATGTGCGGCCTCCAGGGCACTGTCCGGCAGCAGAGCTAAATCATGCCCATCGTGACAGTGCGGCGCGCTCGGCTGTGGCTCGAATCCGTCGAAGATCAAGTCTCCGCGGATGTCAGCCGTGAAGTTTAGGCTTCCAAATCTGACCTGATGGCCAGGGGCGTAGCTTTCGATCTGCTCCAGATGGCCAAGCGAATTGGCCCGCAGTGCAAAGCCGCCGAACACGAAGATCTGTCCGGGGAGAAAAGTCTCACCCTGGACTGCGTCATTGTGGATGATCGAAGGAGCCATCAAGCCTATCGGTGATGACACAGAGGAACTCTCAATGAAAGCACCAATGTCGGTGTAAAAACCGGCGGATCTCGGGTAGGGGGTCCCGCACTGTGCGTCTAGGCGGATGGTAACAGGAGACAAGGGACACGATGTTTTTACCCAGGTTCGGGCCCTCTTGATGGAGGTAAAACCCTACTCCTGCTTGATTGATATTGATGATATGGGTAGTACAAGAGTGGATCTACCACGAGATCAAGGAGGCTAAACCCTAGAAGCTAGCCTATGGTATGATTGTTGTTCGTCCTACGGACTAAAACCCTCCGGTTTATATAGACACCGGAGAGGGCTAGGGTTACACAGAGTCGGTTAAAATTGTAGGAGATCTACATATCCGTATTGCCAAGCTTGCCTTCCACGCCAAGGAAAGTCCCATCCGGACACGGGACAAAGTCTTCAATCTTGTATCTTCATAGTCTTGGAGTCCGGCCGATGATGATAGTCCGGCTATCCAGACACCCCCTAGTCCAGGACTCCCTCACATGTCATCACCATAATCATCATAGATAGCGACCTTGTTCTCATAGTTTATTGAAGCCTCATCCAAAATGGTGGATTCATCATTAAATAAAATCATGACCTCTCTGAATCCACTTTCATCATTATAATCATCATAAATATGAGGCATGCAATCATTATAACAAATTTGCACATCAAATCTTGGGGGACCAAAAACATCATCTTCATCAAACATAGCATCCCCAAGCTTGTGGCTTTGCATACCATTACATCATGGATATTCATAGAGTTCATGGCAACAACATTGCAATCATGCTCATCATTCAAAGATTCTATGCCAAACATTTTATAGCATTCTTTTTCTAACAATTAAGCACAACTTTTCGATCCATCATTGATACGTCTCCAATGTATCTATAATTTTTGATTGTTCCATGCTGTTATATTATCATTCTTGGATGTTTTACAATCATTTTATAGTCATTTTATATAATTTTTTGGTACTAACCTATTGACATAGTGCCAACTGCCAGTTGTTGTTTTCTGCATGTTTTTTACATCGTACGAAATCAATATCAGACGGAGTCCAAATGCCACGCAACTTTACGACGATTTTTTATGGACCAAAAGGAAGAAGTTCGGCCCTGGTTGCACCTGGGGGAGTCCCGAGGAGGGGACAACCCACCAGGGCGGGCCAGGAGGCCCAGGTGCGCCCTGGTGGGTTATGCCCACCTTGGGTGCCCCCGGACCGCCTCTTTGCTCTATAAATGCCCCAATATTCTAGAAACCCTAGGGGAGTCGTCGAAATATTCATCCAGCTGCCACAGAGTCCAAAACCTCCAGATCCAATCTAGACACCATCACGGAGGGGTTCACCACTTCCATTGGTGCCTCTCCGATGATGCGTGAGTAGTTCTTTGTAGACCTACGGGTCTGTCGTTAGTAGCTAGATGGCTTCTCTCTCTCTCTCTCTCTCTCTCTCTCTCTCTCTCTCTCTTATCAATACAATGGTCTCTTGGTGATCCATATGATGTAATTCTTTTGGCGGTGTGTTTGTTGGGATTCTATGAACTTTGAGTTTATGATCAGATCTATGTTTTTATCCATGAAAGTTATTTGAGTCTTCTTTGATCTCTTATATGCACGATTGCTTGTAGCCTCGTATTTCTTCTCTGATATTTGGGTTTTGTTTGGCCAACTTGATCTATTTATCTTGCAATGGGAAGAGGTGCTTTGTAGTGGGTTTGATCTTACGGTGCTTGATCCTAGTGACAGAAAGGGAACCGACACGTATGTATCATTGCTACTAAGTATAACAAGATGAGATCTATATCTGCCGCAATAGATAAACATATCTCGTCTACATCATGTCATCGATCTTATTGCATTACTCCCTTTTCTCATGAACGTAATACACTAGATGCATGCTGGATAGCGGTCGATGTGTGGAATAATAGTAGTAGATGCAGGCTGGAGTCGGTCTACTAATCTTGAACGTGATGCCTATATAATGATCATTTCCTGGATATCATCATAATTATTTGAAGTTCTATCAATTGCCCAACAGTATTGTCTTCCCACCGTTTGCTATCTTTTTTGAGAGAAGCCACTAGTGAAACCTACAGCCCCCGGGTCTCTTTTCATCATATTTGCCTTTGCGATCTATTTTCTCTTGCATTTATTTTCAGATCTATTAAACCAAAAATTCAAAAATACCTTGCTGCAATCTATTCTTATTTATTTTATTTGGCTTTCGATCTATCAATCTACTACAAATTTACCTCACGTCCTTTGCCTATCTTGAGGCGTCGTACCCCGAAAGGGATAGACAACCCCTTTAGAACGTCGGGGTGTGAGGTGTTGTTCTTTGTGTGCAGGGGCTGTTTACGTTGTGTTGCTTGGTTCTCCTGCTGGTTTGATAACCATGGTTTCATATCTAAGGGAAATACCTACCGCTGCTGGGCTGCATCATCCCTTCCTCTTTGGGGAAATACCAACGTAGCTTCAAGCGACATCAATCATTTTCAAGAAAGATATAAAGATGATCAATAATATGATGCAACCTCAATTCCATTTTTTTGTAGTTTTCTTTTTATAAACCAAACTAGTGATAAAACAAGAAACTAAAAGATTCAATTGCAAGATCTAAAGATATACCTTCATGCACTCACCTCCCCGGCAACGGCGCCAGAAAGGAGCTTGATGTCTACTATGCAACTTTATTCTTGTAGACACGTGTTGGGCCTCCAAGCGCAAAGTTTTGTAGGACAGTAGCAATTTTTTCCCTCAAGTAGATGATCTAAGGTTTATAAATATGTGAGAGGTGTAGGATGAAGATGGTCTCTCTCAAACGACCCTGCAACCAAATACAAGAAATATCTTGTGTCCCCAACACACCCAATACAATGGCAAATTCTATAGGTGCACTAGTTCGGCGAAGAGATGGTGATAAAAGTGTATTATGGATGGTAGAAATATATTTTATAATCTGAATAAATAAAAACAGCAAGGTAGCATATAGTAAACGGGCACAAAACCGTAGTTGCAATGCTTAAAAATGAGGCCTAGGGTCCGTACTTTCGCTAGTGCAACCTCTCAACAATGCTAACATAGTTGGATCATATGATTATCCCTCAAAGTGCAATAAAGGATCACTCACGAGTTCCTATTAGAGAAGAACAAAAGATAGGAATTGTTTGTAGGTCATGAAACCACCTCAAAGCTATTCTTTCCGTTCGATCTATTCAAGAGTTCGTATTAAAATAACACAAAGCTATTTTTCCCGTTCGATCTAACCTAGAGTTCGTACTAGAAAAACACCAAAGCAAATTCATATTCATAATACTCAATCCACACAAAGAACTATAAAGAGACCCCAAAGTTTCCGTCGGAGAAAAGATAATAAAAAACATGCATCAACCCCTATGCAGAGATTACTCCAATATCACCGCGGGAATCCGCGAGTTGAATGCCATAACACATATCAAGTGAATCAATAGGATACCTCACTGCCACCTCAAGTATTCATATTGCAAGACATATATCATGTGTTATATTCTCTAAATATTGAATCCGACAAGAGAAAACTTTGAAGGGTAAAGATTCAATTCATCATAACAAGAGTATAGAGGGGAGAAACATCATATGATCCGACTATATTAACAAGGCCCATGATATAGATAACGAGAGAGAGAGAGATCAAACACATAGCTACTGGTACAAGCCCTCAGCCCCGAGGGTGGACTACTCCCTCCGCATCATGGTGGCCGCCGGGATGATATAGATGGCCACCAAAGATGATTCCTCCCTCCGGCGGGGTGCCGGAACGGGGTCTAGATTGGTTTTCGCGGATACAGAGACCTTGCGGCGGAGGAACTTATGATCTAGGGCTACCCCGAAGGGTTTTGGAATATTTATGAATTTATAGGGTGAAGAGGGTGTGCGAGAGGCCACTGAGGTGGGCACAACTCACCTGGGCGCGCCTGGGCCCCCAGGCGCACCCTTGTGGGTTGTGCCCCCCTCGGGGCACCCCCTAGGTGCTTCTTTGGCCCACCGGTGCTCTTCTAGTCCATAAAAAATCTCCAAAAAGTTACGCGGTGTTTGGACTCCATTTGATATTGATTTCCTGCGATGTAAAAAACAAGCAAAAAACAGCAACTGGCACTTGGCACTGGGTCAATAGGTTAGTCCCAAAAAATGATATAAATTTGCTATAAAATGATTGTAAAACATCCAAGAATGATACTATAATGGCATGAATACTTCATAAATTACAGATACGTTGGAGAAGTATTATTACCTAGCGTGTCCTACACAAACTCCTTTCTTTTCCTATTAGATTAGCAGGAGGAGAGGGATCTTTTTTGCGAATAGGAGGAGGAGGATCTTCATGCAAGGAAAAACATTAACCTTTTGAAAGTTGTAAATATGAGCACCTAACCTCAACGGACACGAACAATCTCACTCGATATGAATCATGATCTCGCCGAACACAACCAAGCAGATTTTGCTTGGTGATATCGTTACTTGAGGTTGATCTGATTGTTGCACGTGCACATGTTAATCCAAATTTGTTGATAATGCTACTTCTCATGCTCTACCTGTAAATATCAGTAATAATAAATAATCTGGAGTTACATTTGTTCACGTGGATCAATTGATTAGGAAACGTATCCCATGTCCCCAACTAACGTCATGAAGAACTTTGTTGTTAATCGATCCATCATTTTGTCATCACCGACTCTTGTCCTGTGATCCTGACCCTTGACCTGACCAGTCATACTTCATGACAACTAGCATTGTTTGCTTTGTAGCGAAGCATGGACTTTATGCTAATAAAAACTGCAAGTGGACGGGGTTGCAAGACTAGGAATCATATATCACATGTCCCTAACTAACGTCCAGAAGAACTCTGCCCTAAATTGATCCATCATGGTTGCCATCACCAACCCTTGTCATGTGACCCTGATCCTCGACCTCACTTTTACTCCGTAGCGAAGCACATACTTTACAACTAGTAATAACTTCAATTTGACAGGGTACGAGATTGATCATTTTACCTTCTCTCTGGGGGTGTGTTTGGTTTGAGGATAAGGTGTCATCAAATGGGTTGATTCTGTCTTTGGCAGCCCGTCCTCGTGTTCACTTGGGTATGTAACTAGAACCGGATTGTCCACATGCAACAGATATTCCCCTGAGATGCTTCATGTAGCGATGCCTGCGATTTGGAAGAACCACCTCATTACTCATCTGTCAAACGCAAAAGAAAAAGAAAATAAGCCAAAGCCTCACTGCTCTCACCCCTCCCACTACGCCAGAACCCTATCCCTCTCCCTCTCATTTATTTCCCTCCCAGACACCACTCTCTACTTCCCCCTGTCTTGTTGGGGAACATAGCAATAATTCATTCCTATGGGTCACCAAGATCAGTCTAGGAGATGATAGCAATGAGAGAGAGAGAGAGGGAGTGCATCTTCAAACCTCTTGAAGATTGCTAAGCGGAAGTGTTACAAGAACGCGGATGATGGAGTCGTACTCAAGGTGATTCAAATCGCGAAATATCCGATCTAGCGACGAGCGGACGGCGCATCCGCGTTCAACACATGTACATCCCGGGGACGTATCCTCCTTCTTGATCCAGCAAGGGGAGAGGAGAAGTTGAGGGAGAGCTCCGGCAGCACGGCCGCGTGGTGGTGGAGCTTGTGGTATTTCTGCAGGGCTTCGCCAAGCTCTACGGAGCAGGAGGAGGTGTTGGAAGAGGGAGGGGCTGCGCCAGGGGAAGGGTGCGGCAACCCTCCCACCCCACTATTTATAGGGAAAGGGAGAGGGGCCCGGCCCCCTTAGATCCCATCTAGGGGGAGGGGGGCAGCGGCCAAGGGGGGGACTTGCCCCCCAAGTTTGGTCGGAGGCACCCCCACCCCCTAAGGTTTTCAACCCTAGGCGCCTTGGGCCCTTGGGGGGGCGCACCAGCCCACTAGGGGGCTGGTTCCCACCCTTATTCAGCCCATTAAGTCCCTCGGGGCAGGTGGCCCCACCCGGTGGACCCCCGGACACCTTTCAGTGGTCCCGGTACAATACCGGTAACCCCCGAAACCATTCCGATGACTGAAACTGGACTTCCCATATATAAATATTTACCTCCGGACCATTCCGGAACTCCTTGTGACGTCCGGGACTCCAAACAACCTTTGGTAACCACATACTATTTCCCATAACAACTCTAGAGTCACCGAAACTTAAGTGTGTAGACCCTATGGGTTCGGGAACCATGCAGACATGACCGAGACCTCTCTTCGGCCAATAACCAACAGCGGGATCTGGATACCCATGTTGGCTCCCACATGTTCCACGATGATCTCATCGGTTGAACCATAATGTCGGGGATTCAATCAATCTCGTATACAATTCCCTTTGTCCACCGGTATGTTACTTGCCCGAGATTCGATCGTCGGTATCCCCATACCTCGTTCAATCTCGTTACCGGCAAGTCTCTTTACTCGTTCCATAATGCATGAGCCCGTGACTAACTCCTTAGTTACATTGAGCTCATTATGATGACGGATTACCGAGTGGGCCCAGAGATACCTCTCCTCCATACGGAGTGACAAATCCCAGTCTTGATTCGTGCCAACCCAACAGACACTTTCGGAGATACCTGTAGTGCACCTTTATAGCCACCCAGTTATGTTGTGATGTTTGGTACACCCAAAGCATTCCTACGGTATCTGGGAGTTGCACAATCTCATGTTCTAAGGAAATGATACTTGACATTAGAAAAGCTCTTAGCAAACGAACTACACGATCTTGTGCTATGCTTAGGATTGGGTCTTGTCCATCACATCATTCTCCTAATGATGTGATCCCGTTATCAACGACATCCAATGTCCATGGTCAGGAAAACACAACCATCTATTGATCAACAAGCTAGTCAACTAGAGGCTTACTATGGACATATTACGGTCTATGTATTCACACATGTATTACGGTTTCCGGTTAATACAATTATAGCATGAACAACAGTTAATTATCATGAACAAGGAAATATAATAATAACCATTTTATTATTGCCTCTAGGGCATATTTCCAACAGTCTCCCACTTGCACTAGAGTCAATAATTGATATGTCTCCAACGTATCTATAATTTTTGATTGTTCCATGCTATTATATTACCCGTTTAGGATGTTTATGGGCTTTACTTTAAACATTTATATCATTTTTGGGACTAACCTACTAACCGGAGGCCCGGCCCGTATTGCTGTTTTTTTTCCTATTTCAATGTTTCGAAGAAAAGGAATATCGAACAAAGTCCAAACAGAATGAAACCTTCGGGAGCGTGATTTTGGAACGAACGTGATCCAGAGGACTTGGAGTGGAAGTCAAGCAACCACCAAGGCGGCCACGAGGGTGGAGCCCCCCCTACTGGGTGCGGCCCCCTATCTCGTGGGCCCCTCAGTTGTCCACCGACCTACTTCTTCCTCCTATATATACCCATGTACCCCGAAAACATCAGGGGAGCCAACGAAAACCTAATTCCACCACTGTAACCTTTTGTATCCGCGAGATCCCATCTTGGAGCCTTTGTTGGTGCTCCGCTGAAGGGGGAATCGATCATGGAGGGCCTCTACATCATCTCCAAGGCCTCTCTGATGAGTTGTGAGTAGTTTACTGATACGTCCATTTTGCGTCATGCTTTTATATCAATATTTATTGCATTATGGGATGTTATTACACATTATATCTGAATACTTATGGCTATTCTCCCTTATTTTACAAGGTTTACCATGAAGAGGGGGAATGCTGGCAGCTGGAATTCTGGCTGGAAAAGGAGCAAACGTTGGAAACCTATTCTACACAACTCCAAAAGACCTGAGACTCCACGAAACAAATTTTCAGATTTAATAAAAATTATTGGGCAAAAGAAATAGGTCAGGGGGCCCACACCCTCTCCAGGAGACAGGCCCCCCCTGTAGGACGCGCCCCCTATCTCCTAGGCCCCCTGGTGGGCTTCTGGCTGCCATCTTCTGCTATATGAAGGGTTTTCACCTGGAAAAAATCGTGGGCAAGCTTACGGGATGAAACTCCGCCGCCACGAGGCGGAACCTTGGAGGAATCAATCTAGGGCTCTGGCAGAGCTGTTCTGCCGGAGACACTCCCCTCCGGAAGGGGGAAATCATCACCAATGATCCTCTCATCGAGAGGGGGTCAATCTCTATCAACATCTTCACCAGCACCATCTCATCTCAAAACCCTAGTTCATCTCTTGTATCCAATCTTGTATCAAAACCACAAATTGGTACCTGTGGGTTGCTAGTAGTGTTGATTACTCCTTGTAGTTGATGCTATTTAGTTTACTTGGTGGAAGATCATATGTTCATATCCTTTATGCATATTATTACCCCTCTGATTATGAACATGAATATGCTTTGTGAGTAGTTACGTTTGTTCCTGAGGACATGGGTGAAGTCTTGCTATTAGTAGTCATGTGAATTTGGTATTCGTTCGATATTTTGATGAGATGTATGTTGTCTCTCCTCTAGTGGTGTTATGTGAACGTCGACTACATGACACTTCACCATTATTTGGGCCTAAAGGAAGGCATAGGGGAGTAATAAGTAGATGATGGGTTGCTAGAGTGACAGAAGCTTAAACCCTAGTTTATGCGTTGCTTCGTTAGGGGTTGATATGGACCCATATGTTTAATGCTGTGGTTAGGTTTACCTTAATACTCCTTTTTGTAGTTGTGAATGCTTGCAATAGGGGTTAATCATAAGTGGGATGCTTGTCCATGTTAGGACAGTACGCAAGTGCCGGTCCACCCATATATCAAATTATCAAAGTACCGAACGCGAATCTTATGAACGTGATGAAAACTAGCTTGACGATAATTCCCAATGTGTCCTCGGGAGCTCCTTCTTCATTATTAGAGTTTTTCCAGGCTTATCCTTTGGTACATAAAGGATAGGGCCATCTTGCTGCACTTTATTTACTTTATTTACTTTTGCTCGTTACTATTTATCTTATCACAAAACTATCTATCACCTACTATTTCAGTGCTTGCAGAGAAAACCTTACTGAAAACCGCTTATCATTTCCTTTTGCTCCTCGTTGGGTTCGACACTCTTACTTATCGAAAGGACTATGATAGATCCCCTATACTTGTGGGTCATCAAGACTCTTTTCTGGCGCCGTTGCCGGGGAGCTTAGCGCTCTTGGTGAGTGGAACTTGGTAAGGAAACATTTATATAGTGTGCTGAATTTTTTTGTTACTTATTACTATGGAAACTAATCCTTTGAGGGGCTTGTTTGGGGTATCTTCACCCCAACCAGAAGAGCAAAGAGATGCTCCTCAACCTACTGAACCTTATGAAAATATTCACTTTGAGATTCCTTTGGGTATGATAGAGAAACTGCTAGCTAATCCTTTTGCAGGAGACGGAACATTGCATCCCGGCTTACACCTCATCTTTGTGGATGAAGTTTGTGGATTATTTAAGCTTGCAGGTATTCCCGATGATGTTGTCAAAAGGAAGGTCTTCCCTTTATCTTTGAAGGGAGATGCATTGACATGGTATAGGCTATGTGATTATACGGGATCTTGGAATTATAAGCGATTGAAGTTGGAATTTCACCAGAAGTTCTATCCTATGCATCTTGTTCATCGTGATCGTAATTACATATATAATTTCTGGCCTCGCGAAGGAGAAAGCATCGCTCAAGCTTGGGGGAGGCTTAAGTCAATGTTGTATTCATGCCCCAATCATGAGCTCTCTCGGGAAATGATTATTCATAATTTCTATGCTTGGCTTTCTCTTGATAATCGCAACCTGCTTGATACTTCCTGTGCTGGTTCCTATATGCTGAAGACTATTGATTTCAAAAGGGACTTATTGGAAAGAGTTAAATGCAACTCTGAAGATTGGGGTTCCGATGATGGTAAGGAGTCAGGTATGACACCTAAGTTTGATTGTGTTAAGTCTTCTATGGATATCGATGCTTTCCGTGGACTTAGCTCTAAGTATGGACTTGACTCTGAGATAGTAGCTACTTTTTGTGAAACTTTTTCTACTCACGTTGATCTCCCTAAAGAGAAGTGGTTTAAATATAATCCTCCTATTGAAGTTAAAGTAGTTGCACCTATTACAGTCGAAGAGAAGACTATTGCATATAGTGATCCCATTATTCCTATTGCTTATGTTGAAAAACCTCCTTTTCCTATTAGGATAAAAGATCATGTCAAAGCTTCGACTGTTGTCCGTAAGAGTAATACTAGGACCTATACACCTCCTGAGCAAATTAACGTTGAACCTGGTATTACTATGATCAAAGATCTTTTGGATGAGGATTTAGATGGGCATGTTATTTCTTTTTGTGGTGAAACTGCTAATATTGCTAGACCCGATACTAAGACACGTAGACCTGTTGTAGGCACGCCTGTTATTTCTGTTAAAATAGGAGATCATTATTATCATGGTTTATGTGATATGGGTGCTAGTGCTAGTGTGATACCTTATGATCTTTATAAAGAAATTATGAACGATATTGCACCTGTTGAATTAGAAGACATTGATGTTAGTATTAAGCTTGCTAATAGGGACACCATTAAACCTATTGGGATTGTTAGAGATGTTGAAGTCTTGTGTGGGAAGAGTAAATACCCTGCTGATTTTCATGTTCTTGGTTCCCCACAAGATGATTTTTGTCCCATTATTCTTGGTAGACCCTTTTGAATACTGCTAGTGCTAAGATTGATTGTAAGAAGAAGGTTGTCACTGTTGGCATAGATGGTATGTCTCATGAGTTTAATTTTGCCAAGTTTAGTAGACAACCTCGTGAAATGGAACCACCTAGTAAGGATGAAATTATTGGTCTTGCTTCCATTGCTGTTCCTCCAACTGACCCGTTAGAACAATATTTGCTAGACCATGAAAATGATATGTTTATGAAGGAAAGGGAAGAAATAGATGAAGTGTTCCTTAAACAAGAACCCATGCTGAAACATAACCTTCCCATTGAAATTCTTGGGGATCCCCCTCCACCGAAGGGTGATCACGTGTTTGAACTCAAACCCTTACCAGATAATCTTAAGTATGCTTATCTTGATGAAAAAGAAATATATCCTGTTATTATTAGTGCTAACCTTTCAGAAAAAGACGAAGAAAGATTATTGAAAAGTCTGAAGAAGCACCGAGCTGCTATTGGATATACTCTGGATGAACTTAAGGGCATTAGTCCCACGTTATGTCAACACCAAATCTCAGTGGAGAAAGATGCCAAACCAGTTAGAGATCCTCAAAGACGATTAAATCCCAAAATGAAGGAAGTGGTAGGAAAGGAGATACTAAAAATCCTTGAGGCAGGTATTATTTATCCTGTTGCTGATAGTGAATGGGTAAGCCCTGTCCATTGTGTCCCCAAAAAGGGAGGTATTACCGTTGTTCCTAATGATAAAGATGAATTGATTCCGCAAAGAATTATTACAGGTTATAGGATGGTAATTAATTTCGGTAAGTTAAATAAAGCTACTAAGAAAGATCATTACCCCTTACCTTTTATTGATCAAATTTTAGAAAGGCTATCCAAACACACACATTTTTGTTTTCTAGATGGTTATTCTAGTTTCTCTCAGATACCTGTTTCAATGGGGGATCAATCTAAAACTACTTTTACTTGCCCTTTTGGTACTTTTGCTTATAGACGTATGCCTTTTGGTTTATGTAATGCACCTCCTACCTTTGAAAGATGCATGATGGCTATATTTTCTGATTTTTGTGAAAAGATTTGTGAGGTATTCATGGATGACTTCTCCGTCTATGGATCCTCTTTTGATGATTGTTTGAGCAACCTTGATCGAGTTTTGCAGAGATGCGAAGACACTAGTCTCGTCCTGAATTGGGAAAAGTGTCACTTTATGGTTAATGAAGGCATTGTCTTGGGGAACAAGATCTCCGAGAGAGGTATTGAAGTTGATAAAGCCAAAGTTGATGCTATTGAAAAGGTGCCATGTCCCAAGGACATAAAAGGTATAAGAAGTTTCCTTGGTCATGCCGGTTTTTATAGGAGGTTCATTAAGGACTTTTCTAAAATCTCTAGGGCTCTGACTAATTTATTGCAAAAAGATATTCCTTTTGTCTTTGATGATGATTGTGTAGAAGCATTTGAAACACTTAAGAAGGCTTTGATCACTGCACCTATTGTCCAGCCACCTGACTGGAACTTACCTTTTGAAATTATGTGTGATGCTAGTGATTATGCTGTAGGTGCTGTTTTAGGGCAAAGAGTCGATAAGAAATTGAATGTTATCCAGTATGCTAGTAAGACTCTTGATACTGCCCAGAGAAATTATGCTACCACTGAAAAAGAATTCTTAGCAGTTGTGTTTGCATGTGATAAGTTTAGACCTTATATTGTTGATTCCAAAGTTACTATTCACACTGATCATGCTGCTATTAAATATCTTATGGAAAAGAAAGATGCTAATCCTAGACTCATTAGACGGGTTCTCTTGCTCCAAGAATTTGACTTGCATATTATTGATAGAAAGGGAGCTGAGAACCCCGTTGCAGACAACTTGTCTAGGCTAGAGAATGTTCTTGATGACCCACTGCCTATTAATGATAGTTTTCCTGATGAACAATTAGCGGTCGTCAATGCTTCTCATACTGCTCCTTGGTATGCTGATTATGCTAATTACATTGTTGCTAAATATATACCTCCTAGTTTCACATACCAGCAAAAGAAAAAGCTCTTTTATGATTTAAGACATTACTTTTGGGATGATCCACACCTTTATAAAGAAGGAGTAGATGGTAATATTAGATGTTGTGTGCCTGAGCATGAACAGGAACAAATCCTACGCAAGTGTCACTCCGAATCGTATGGAGGACACCACGCTGGAGACAGAACTGCACACAAGGTACTACAATCTGGTTTTTATTGGCCTACTCTTTTCAAAGATGCTCGTAAGTTTGTCTTATCTTGTGATGAATGCCAAAGAATAGGTAACATCAGTAGACGTCAGGAAATGCCTATGAATTATTCTCTTGTTATTGAACTATTTGATGTTTGGGGCTTTGATTATATGGGACCCTTTCCTGCCTCCAATGGTTATACACATATTTTAGTTGCTGTTGATTACGTTACTAAGTGGGTAGAAGCTATTCCAACTAGTAGTACTGATCATAACACCTCTATTAAAATGCTTAAAGAAGTTATTTTTCCGAGGTTTGGAGTCCCTAGATATCTTATGACTGATGGTGGTTCACATTTTATTCATGGTGCTTTCCGTAAGATGCTTGCTAAGTATGATGTCAATCATAGAATCACATCTCCTTATCACCCGCAGTCTAGTGGTCAAGTAGAGTTGAGCAATAGAGAGCTCAAATTAATTTTGCAAAAGACTGTGAATAGATCTAGAAAGAATTGCTCCAAAAAACTTGATGATGCATTATGGGCCTATAGAACTGCATAAAAAAATCATATGGGTATGTCTCCATATAAGATGGTTTATGGAAAAGCATGTCATTTACCTCTTGAACTTGAACATAAAGCATATTGGGCTATTAAAGAGCTCAATTATGACTTCAAACTTGCCGGTGAGAAGAGGTTGTTTGATATTAGCTCACTTGATGAATGGAGAACCCAAATGTCGGTGTCAAAACCGGCGGATCTCGCGTAGGGGGTCCCAAACTGTGCATCTAGGCGGATGGTAACAGGAGACAAGGGACATGATGTTTTTACCCAGGTTCGGGCCCTCTCGATGGAGGTAAAACCCTAATCCTGCTTGATTGATATTGATGATATGGGTAGTACAAGAGTGGATCTACCACGAGATCAAGAAGGCTAAACCCTAGAAGCTAGCCTATGGTATGATTGTTGTAATGGTTGTTCGTCCTAGGGACTAAAACCCTCCGGTTTATATAGACACCGGAGAGGGCTAGGGTTACACAGAGTCGGTTACAATGGTAGGAGATCTACATATCCGTATTCCCAAGCTTGCCTTCCACGCCAAGGAAAGTCCCATCCGGACACGGGACAAAGTCTTCAATCTTGTATCTTCATAGTCTTGGAGTCCGGCCGATGATGATAGTCCGGCTATCCGGACACCCCCTAGTCTAGGACTCCCTCAGTAGCCCCCGAACCAGGCTTCAATGATGACGAGTCCGGCGCGTATATTGTCTTCGGCGTTGCAAGGCGGGTTCTCCTCCAAATTCCATGTACTTGCCGAATAGTGTCCGCCTTCCTTACCAATGTTGCGCTCCTTGGCTTCCACGCCCAATAATGGCCCTCTTCCACAGGTCGCACGAATGCGAAAGGCCAGGGTATTTTTATATTTTACCCCCTAGCTACGCAAGTAACTTGCCTATAAGAGAGGCAAGAATCCAGATCCAAATCACACCATCTTCCTTCCACGAGTACTCATCGGAGCGCTTCTGACCAAAAATCCATTCCATCATGGACCGTCGACGCGGCTCCTCCTCTCGCGTTCCTAGCCTTTAGCCAGGAGATTGGAGGAGATGTTCAGTTCCACACAACGAGCTGGTGGCGCTCCAAGCGGAGGGATACCTTCCTCCGGCCTTTATGGTCCCGGTTCGAGCCGGGATGGCCACCTACAAAGGTGGAAAGAAAGCGGAGGCCACCCCTAGTCCCTCCAAAGGAGAGCGGGTGTGCTTCGTCCCTTATCTAATAAGGGGGCTCGGGTTTCCCATACACCCGTTTCTCCGGGGGCTTCTGGAGTTCTACGGACTCCAGCTTCATCACCTCACGCCCGCCTCCATTCTGCACATTGCGGGTTTCGTAGCTCTCTGTGAGCTGTTTTTGGGCATCGAGCCCCATTTCACGCTGTGGAAGAGATCGTTTTGCCTCGTACCCCGTTATCACGAGGGGTCGGTATATCAAGTGGGCGGAGCCAAAATATGGCGCATCGCCGGGACCGGATATCCATCCGAAACCCCAAAGAAGGCGACCGAAGACTGGCCTTCGGAATGGTTTTATGTAGAAGATGCTCCACTGCCGGACCCAGTTCGGATCGGCCTCCCGGAGTTCAGCAAGGCTCCTCTGAAGAAATGCCTAAGTTGGCGCCCGCGGAGCCCTCAACAGGAGGAAGACAGGAGCGTCCATTATTTGATGGGCCGGATAAGGTTGTTGGCCCATTCCGGATTGAGCATGATTGGAGTCATGGCCACGTGCATTATGCGAGGGGTGCAGCCGCTCCAATATAGGGGCCACCCCATGTGGGATTTCAACAGAGAGAATGATGCCACCCGCCATGGCCGCAAGGGGCCGGGATCGGCCGCGGATTTGGTGAAGATTCTGTCTGGCCTGTACAAGGGGGAGAAGGAGGACTTCCTCCAGACGAGCCCATTGAATGGGTTCTCCATGAATAACCCTCGGAGCTGGGTAAGAGGACGTTGATTTGTCCGACCCGTGCTTTCAAAGTTAAGTATCTTACTTTATGATTTTGACGCAGGAACTGCGTCGGGATGTGGAGGGCATACATAGTCCGACTCCACAACCCGAGGATCCGGGAAGATCCCTTGATCCGGCCTTCGAAGAGGACCCGAACATAAAGGTGGAGCTAATTGATGTGGTGTTCCACCAACTCAGCATGGACAATGCTATAGTCGCCATTACGGCTGACTACCCCGGCTTATCTCCGGCTTCCCAGGTAATTATGACCGGAGTCCTGACACCATTACTTCGTCCTTGCGTATTCCTGACCACCGTATACAGCAGTGTCTTGCAGGAGGTGCCTTCAAGGCGGGAAGCCGAACCCGCGGCGGCTGACCAACAAGGGTCAGTCCGGCCCTACAGGCGGAAGAGGGGTGCGGTGCGAATTGAAACGTCACTGCAACGGTATAGCTCGCGACCGTTGTTTAGGAAAAAGATTCCTAGGAGGTGTATTAATGCTCATGACTTTTCCAGGAGAAAGAGTGCTCACCGGACTGTGCCCGGAGAGGTTGCCAACCAAGCCTCCATCAACCAGGCTCCAACACCTGGTCCGGAGGGGGAGGCGAGCGCAAGGCATGAGCCGGATACTCCTGCAACAGAGGATGCCGACAGGTTGTCTGCCACCAGGTCTGAGGTGGAGAGCGCCATGAATCATAGGCGCCGCCGGACAGTTCTTCGTGACGCGTGTTTCTCCCCAGAAGCGTTGAATGCCTTTAACGCGGGAGACGCGCTCCTTCGTGCCGCTCAAGATGGTTTAACCAGAGCCACAGAGCAGTATGTAAAAGACATACGGGTAAGAGATTTTAATAGTTGTATATGCCAGTAGCCCCCGAGACTTAAAGTAGTTAAAATAACTGATTTAAGGCTCATTTAATATGCAGGATCTTACGGAAAAGAATACCCAATTGTCCCAGGAGCTACAAGAGTGCAAAGCCCAACTTGAGGCCGCACTAGCTGCCGCAGGAGGAGACACAGAGACCCCCCCTGGTAACACATTATTTCAAAAAGATAAGCGGTGTGCGGCGTGCGTATAAGTCTGACAATAATATTGCGGATGTTGCTGGACTTGATCTGGACAAGCAACAGCTATTGCACCAGCTGAAGGCTGGCGAGAGGGTGCTTACGAAGGTGCAGCAGGAGAGGAACAAACTCCAGGATGCCCACACCCAGCTTGGAGAAGAGCTAAAAGGTGTTCGGGCCGAGCTGTCTGGCTCCGTGAAGGAGAATAAGCGGCTTCGTCGCGGCATCTATAGTAAGTGCTTGAGCAAACTCTTTTGAAAAGAAGAGTTCGGCGAGGAAGTCAATTGACAGAAATATGTCTGTAGGTGTGCTCACAGGTCGCCCTGCGGAGGAAATGTCGGTTTAACGGGTGATCAACTTCCCGAGCTGATGCAATTGCTCGAACGTGTTCGGCAGGCGATGAGTGGCGTCGTCCAGGCCTTATGGCCGTCCGTCTCCCTACCCGAGGGCCTTGGAGAGCTTGCGGAGAAGCTTCAGGGAGCACGGCGGCGCTTCCGTTTATGGAAGATATCGGCATGCCGTCAAGGTGCCAGGGAGGCCTGGGCCATGGTGAAGACGTGGTTCAAGAAGGCGGATCCAAACCACATGGCCGAGGTCGGACCTGTGGGGCCTGATGGGAAGGAGATCCCTGTGAGCTTAGTGTACGGCCAAGTAGAGTTGGCCGCTAAGTATTCCCAACGGGACTGTAAATTAGACAGCCTGTTAGATGGGATTGAGGAGGAGTACAGTCAATCGATTTGACGATGTATTTAAAATGACATGTAAAATGCCTTCTAGCCGGATTGTAGATCGTTTGTCTTTGCCGACCTTTTCGCTTCAACCTCGGGACCCTAGAGTCCGGAGTGTGTCCGAATACCTTCTCGGTTATGAAAGAACCGGGGCATGCATGGAGACCAGGCGTAGGGGTCATTAGTGCTTTATCAGACAAGTGCCCAACTAGTTATGTTATATTACATGGTTAGTAAGAAACATCTTCCAGGGAGAATAGTTCTGTTAGGGGTTCCTTTCCCTAGGAGGCATGCCCTAAAGTGCATGTCCGGACTGCGAAAAGAGCAGGAAAACATCTGGGGGCAGCTAAATAAATAGGTAAAAAATTGTCTTTCAAGTCACCGACCGAATATTCCCTTAAGAACGCTAGCTTTCGGCTTCACCCAGTCTGAGGTACACATCCGTCTGACCCGGCAGTAACAATCGCAGAGGTGCTCCCTCTACCTCCTAGCCGAACAATCGGGAACGTAGGGGTAAGCACAGGAGCCAAGCAACCCAGCTTGGCCAAAACTTAAGTCATATCGATGCATATAATGGTGAATAAAAGGTACATGCGGAAGTTTGGCACATGTGTTGGGCATAAAGCCTGTATAAGTAAGCTTCTTTTAAAGAAGCCCCCAGGTATAATGAGTGCGGGTAGCACATCAAGTGTGTGCGAACAATGCGCAAATCGGCCCTCAAGGGCTTTATGAAAACGGTGGGAGAAAAGAGAGAAACAAAAGACAGCTGAAGTGTAAAAATGTGGACGGAGGAAGGAGACGAACTCTGAGTCCGGCGCTAGGCGTAGAATCTTCGGAGGCGGGCTGCGTTCCACGGGTTCGGCTCGAGTCGGTTGTCTAATGCGTTTCACAGACGGTATGCTCCGCCGGTCAGAACTTGGTCGATGATGAAGGGGCCTTCCCATTTGGGCTTGAGTTTGTCCTTTTTCTTGTCCGGCAGGCGTAGAACTAGTTCGCCAACATTGTAAGTTTTAGCCCGTACTTCTCTGCTTTGATATTTCGAGCCTGCTGCTGATAGAATGCGGAACGAGCCTTTGCCACGTCACGCTCCTCCTCCAATGCGTCCAAGCTCTCCTGCCGATCCAACTCGGCTTCTCTTTCTTCGTACATGCGCACTCGAGGTGAGTCACGAATTATGTCGCAAGGCAGAACTGCCTCTACGCCGTATACCATAAAGAATGGTGTGAATCCGGTAGTACGCTTTGGCGTGGTCCGCAGCCCCCAGAGTACGGAGTCGAGCTCCTCTACCCAATGCGTGTTAGATTCCGTAAGGGACCGCACTAGTCTGGGTTTGATGCCACTCATTATTAGACCATTTGCTCGTTCAACTTGACCGTTGGTTTGAGGGTGATAGACTGAAGCGTAGTCGAGCTTAATGCCCATATTTTTGCACCAGAGTTTAACCTCGTCGGCCGTGAAGTTCGTGCCGTTATCGATGATGATGCTGTGGGGAACGCCATAACGGTGTGCTACCCCAGATATGAAGTCTATCACTCGTCCGGATTTGGCCGTTTTAACTGGCTTGGCCTCTATCCATTTGGTGAATTTGTCCACCATGACCAATAGGTACTTTTGCTTGTGGGTTCCCCCTTTAAGGGGTCCAACCATGTCAAGCCCCCAGACCGCAAACGGCCAGGTGATGGGTATAGTTTTGAGGGCGGTGGGTGGCATGTGGCTCTGATTAGCAAAGAGCTGACAACCGACGCATCGTTGGACTAAGTCCTGAGCATCTGCCTGGGCCGTCGGCCAATAAAATCCTGTACAGAAGGCCTTGCCTACAAGGGCCCGGGCTGCAGCGTGGTGTCCGCCTAGTCCGGCGTGAATTTCAGCCAGAAGGTTTCGCCCTTCCTCTTCGGAGATGCACCTTTGGAGGACTCCGGTTGTGCTTTTCTTATAAAGTTCTCCCTCATGGACCTTGTAGGCTTTAGATCGCCGAACTATGCAGCGGGCCTCATTTTGGTCTTTGGGAAGTTCCTGCCTAATTAAGTAGGCTAGGAATGGTTCCATCCACGGGGCGATTACCGCCATTATTTCGTGGGCAGAAGGTGTTATTTCATCGGCTGAGCCGCCGATTATGTCAGAATGTCCTGTGTTGGGTGCTGCGGTTGCCTCCGGGTTGTTATTTCCGGACTCCTCTTCCCATAGTACGGATGGCTTAAAGAGCCGCTCCAGGAAGATATTTGGAGGGACAGTGTCGCGTTTTGCGCCAATGCGTGCCAACACGTCGGCTGCCTGGTTATTATCCCGGGCTACGTGGTGGAATTTGAGTCCTTCGAACTGAGCTGACATTTTTAGGACAGCGTTACGATAGGCTGCCATTTTCGGATCCTTGGCGTCAAAGTCTCCATTTACTTGGGATATTGGAAGGTTTGAATCCCCGCGCACCTCTAGGCGTTGAATACCCATGGAGATTGCCGTCCGGAGGCCATGTAGGAGGGCCTCATATTCGGCCGCATTGTTGGAGTCCGTGTACATTATCTGAAGTATGTACTAGACTGTGTCTCCGGTTGGGGACGTCAATACAATGCCAGCCCCCAAGCCGGCCAACATTTTGGAGCCGTCGAAGTGCATAATCCAATTGGAGTATGCGCCGTACTCTTTAGGGAGTTCGGCTTCGGTCCATTCAGCGACGAAGTCAGCTAGGACTTGCGACTTTATAGCTCACCGTGGTTTGTAGGTTATGTCAAATGGTAAGAGCTCAATGGCCCATTTTGCAATCCTGCCCGTCGCGTCACGGTTGTTTATGATATCGTTGAGGGGTACTTCGGAGGCCACTGTTATCGAACACTCTTGAAAGTAGTGTCGCAGCTTCCGGGATGCCATGAACACCGTGTATGCTATCTTTTGATAATGCGGGTACCGGGACTTGCAGGGAGTTAAGACAGTGGATACGTAGTACACTGGTTTTTGAAGAGGGAATTTATGCCCTTCTGTTTCTCGCTCGACGACGAGCACCGCGCTTACAACTTGATGTGTTGCCGCGATATATAACAACATTGGTTCGCCTAGGTTAGGCGCAGCCAGGACCGGATTTGTTGCCAATATGGCCTTTATTTCTTCGAGTCCGGCAATGGCAGCATCCGTCCACTCGAAGTGTTCGGTGCGCCTGAGGAGGCGATAGAGGGGCAGTGCCTTTTCTCCCAAACTGGAGATGAAGCGGCTTAGAGCCGCCATGCATCCAGTCAATTTTGTATTTTTTTGAGGTCTTTTGGAATATCCAGTTGTGACAGAGCTCGGATCTTGGCTGGGTTTGCTTCAATTCCTCTACCGGATACAATGAAGCCCAAGAGTTTCCGGCTGGTACACCGAAAACGCATTTTTCCGGGTTGAGCTTAATGTCGTACGCTCAGAGGTTGTCGAATGTGAGCCTCAAGTCATCTACTAGAGTTTCGACATGTTTGGTCTTGACGACCACGTCGTCTATGTATGCCTCCACTGTTTTGCCGATCTGGGTTGCCAGACATGTCTGAATCATGCGCTCATATGTTGCGCCGACGTTTTTGAGTCCGAAGGGCATTGTGTTGAAGCAGAATGGTCCATATGGAGTGATGAATGCCGTTGTAGCCTGGTCTGTTTCTGCCATCTTGATTTGATGGTATCCGGAATATGCATCGAGGAAGCACAGTGAATCGTGCCCGCGGTAGCATCGATGATTTGGTCGATGCGGGGAAGTGGGAAAGGATCCTATGGGCAAGCCTTGTCAAGGTCTTTGAAATCGACACAAAGGCGCCAGGATTTGTCCTTTTTTGGTACCATTACAAGGTTTGCTAGCCAGTCCGGCTGTTTGATGTCTCTGATGAATCCGGCTTCTAATAGTTTGGCTAGCTCTTCTCCCATTGCCTGTCTTTTGGGTTCGGAAAATCGCCGAAGAGCCTGTTTGACTGGCTTGAATCCTTTTAGGATATTTAGGCTGTGTTCTGCCAGCCTGCGTGGGATTCCTGGCATATCTGAAGGGTGCCAGGCGAATATATTCCAATTTTCCCGAAGGAATTCTCGTAGTGCGGCATCTACGCCAGGGTTTAATTGTGCCCCGATGGAGGCCGTCTTTGTGGGATCCGTTGGATGGACCTGGGATTTGACTATTTCGTCCGCTGGTTTAAAAGAGGTGGACTTGGATCTCTTATCGAGTATCACATCGTCCCTGTTCACCGTAGAGCGCAGCGCAGTGAGTTCCTCCGCCGCTAGGGCTTCGGATAGTGCCTCGAGGGCTAATGCGGCTGTCTTGTTTTTGGCACGAAGTGCTATGTCCGGATCACTGGCAAGGGTGATGGTTCCATTGGGCCCGGGCATTTTAAGCTTCATGTACCCGTAATGGGGTATGGCTTGGAAAATTGTGAATGCCTCTCGTCCTAATAGAGCGTGATATCCGCTGCTGAACGGGGCCACTTGGAACGTGACCTCGGACCTGTAATTGTCCGCCGAGCCGAACACCACATCAAGTGTGATTTTACCTGTGCGGCGTGCTTCCCGACTAGGGATTATTCCTCTAAAGGTTGTGCTGCTTCGCTCAATGCGGCTCCAGTCTATTTCCATTTTTTGAAGGGTTTCCTCGTAGATGAGGTTTAATCCGCTGCCGCGATCCATGAGCACCTTGGTAAGGCGAAAGCCGTCCACTATTGGGCTGAGGACCAATGCGGCTGGTGCTCGGGCAGTTCGGAATTTAGGTTCGTTGCTGGTGTTGAAGGTGATAGCCGTGTCACTCCATGGATTTTTTGTTGCCACTTGGTAGACTTCGGCGAGGCTGCGGATTGTTCGTTTCCGCATATTATTTGACGCGAAAATCTCGAAGACTGTTGACACCGTACTGGTACTGTTGGAGTGGTTCTCTGGGGCTAGAAGCTCTTCACCACTTTTGGCCACCTGCCGTAGTATCCAACATGCTCGAAGGCTATGTGTTGGAGTGGCACCCTCTGTACTGTGAATTTTACAGGGTCCGCTGGGCCATCCCTCCAGTACGGTTCCGTGCCCTTTATGGGGTTTTTGCTTTTTGATTTTTGTACCGGGTGCCTGAGCATGATGCACCCTTTTGTTTCAGACTAGGGTTGTATTCGGAGCCGGATTGTCCCAAAAATTAGTTTTGGTTTTCCGGAAACTCTCCATCGCACAGTACTTTCGTACTATGGACGCCAAGTCAGCGAAACGTGTAATTTCACGACGACGTACGGCGTTCAAGATTCCCTTGTCCATGCAATTATTGCAGAAAATTGAAATTGTGTTTTCCTCACGGCAGTCTTTTATCCTGTCCATAACTAGGAGGAATCTGGCCCAGTAATGATGTACTGTTTCAGCGGGCTTTTGCCGGATTTGAGATAGATCGCATATGTTTGGGTGGGTGGGTGGAATTGAGTCCAGAACCCTGCCCATCTTGAGGCTCAAAGGCCGAAAAGTTTCCGAATTTGGAAGCTTGGATTGTTGGACGTTGTCCAACGGGTCTGGTCCGCTGCCTGACTTTAGGTTCAGTACTTGATCGACGTCCGTTCCTCCGCAAGAATCCGGCATGGAGGGTTCGGGAGTCCGGACATAACTAGTTTTTAATACAGAAGAAGAGTCGCCGCGTTGTTCTTCTACCACCGCAACGTGGTGGGTAACCCGGGGAGAGTTGATCTCTCTCAGATCGGTTTTAAGCCCAATCTGATTGTAGTATGTAGCGACTCCCAGGGCGGCGATGCGATCCACGAGCTCGTTTACGGAGGAGAGCTCCATTGGATCCGGCTGCTCGGCAAATTCCGAGTTGATGTGAAGATTTCTTTTGATGACCCGAGAGGTCATCGTCGAAGCGGTGGCCGAACAGGCGGTCATGAGGAAACCACCTAGCCAGATAGTTTGGCTGGCGGCCAAAGCTCCTTTGGCGATGGTACCTTCTTTAAAGACGGGAAGAGGCATCCTTCCTGATCGTGACGGCACAGAGGAACTCTCAATGAAAGCACCAATGTCGGTGTCAAAACCGGCGGATCTCGGGTAGGGGGTCCCGAACTGTGCGTCTAGGCAGATGGTAATAGGAGACAAGGGACACGATGTTTTTACCCAGGTTCGGGCCCTCTCGATGGAGGTAAAACCCTACTCCTGCTTGATTGATATTGATGATATGGGTAGTACAAGAGTGGATCTACCATGAGATCAAGGAGGCTAAACCCTAGAAGCTAGCCTATGGTATGATTGTTGTAATGGTTGTTCGTCCTACGGACTAAAACCCTCCAGTTTACATAGACACCGAAGAAGGCTAGGGTTACACAGAGTCGGTTACAATGGTAGGAGATCTACATATCCGTATTGCCAAGCTTGCCTTCCACGCCAAGGAAAGTCCCATCCGGACACGGGACGAAGTCTTCAATCTTGTATCTTCATAGTCTTGGAGTCCGGTCGATGATGGTAGTCCGGCTATCTGAACACCCCCTAGTCCAGGACTCCCTCACCAAGCATATGAGAATGCTAAGCTTTTCAAAGAAAAAGTCAGACACTGGCATGGTAAGAGGATACAGAAGCGTGAATTTAACGTAGGAGATTATGTGTTATTATTCAACTCTCGTTTAAGATTTTTTGCAGGAAAACTTCTCTCAAAATGGGAAGGTCCCTACGTTATCGAGGAGGTCTATCGTTCTGGTGCTATAAAAATCAAGAACTTTTAAGGCACAAATCCGAGGGTGGTAAATGGCCAAAGAATTAAACATTATATTTCAGGTAATCCTATCAATGTTGAAACTAATATTATTGAAACCATAACCCCTGAGGAATACATCAGAGACACTTTCCAGAACCTTCTAGACTCCAAAAAGGCATAGGTACGTGGAACGGTAAGTAAACCGACTCCAAAACAACTCTAATGGCAATTTTTATCAGTTTTGGATTATTTAAGGATTTTAGGAAGAGGCACGAGGCTCCCACGAGAGAGGAGGGCGCCCCCCCCCTATAGGACGCGCCCCCTGTCTCGTGGGCACCTCGTGTGCCTCCCGGACTCCGTTTTCTTGTATGTTACGTATTTTGGTCGGTAAAAATTCCTTATATATACTCTCGAAGGTTTTGACCACCGTATCACGCAAATATCCTCTGTTTTCGTTTCGAGCTGTTCCTGTTGAAGATTTGGAACAAGATGTCATCCCAAGATTCGGAGGGAGAGAGCTACATGGCTGACTATATTGCAAACCCAAAAGTATATGGGGATGTGGAACATTATGGCTGGACCACAGAGGAAGACAAAGACTATGATCCAAAGAGGAAGGAGGAGACAAGCTCTGATGAAGAGGACGATCCACTGCCTCAACCTGGTGATATGCATGTGGAGTTCAAGAAGTCAAGCCTCCCTAAGGTCCAATCTATCCCGCCACGTTTTTTGCTGGACAGCAAGGCAACACTATGCAAAAAGATAATGAAACTTGAGCTCGAGAATGAGGATCTGAGGGAGGAAATTTTTAGCCTCAGACGTAAGCTAGAGAAGAGAAGTGCAACAACTCCTACTTCACCACCTCCGAAGAAATAATCACATGGGTATGGGCACTCCCCTTGGCAACTGCCAAGCTTGGGGGAGGTGCCCCGGTATCGTATCACCATCACACTCCTATCTTTACCGCTTTATTTAGTTCGATCCTTTTAGTAGTTGATCTAGTAGTTGAAGTTTTGATATCAAGTAGTTTTGAGTTTTTCTTTGTGATCTCTTTTTGTAATCGAGTCTGTGTGCTATCTACAATAAAGATTAGTGTTGACACAAGGGCTTTGCTATGTTGCTATGATCTTGAAAAAGTAGAAAGAACAAAGGAGTTCATATTGATCTTATGGATAGTGATAACTTCACACATAGAAAGTATGAGGCATAAAAATTGTTGAGAGTTGATGAACGTAGCTTTGGTCATTGTTGCAATTAATAGGAAGTTATAAGGGAAGAGGGGTTCACATATAGATATATTATCTTGGTATCTTTTATGATTGTGAAGCACTCATTAAGTATGACATGCTAAAAGAGTTGACGTTGGACAAGGAAGACAACGTAATGGTTTATGTTTTCCGACATCTCAGTTAAATTATATTGTCATTGACCTTCCAAACATGTTGAGCTTGCCTTTCCCCCTCATGCTAGCCAAATTCTTTGCACCAAGTAGAGATACTACTTGTGCTTCCAAATATCCTTAAGCCCAGTTTTGCCATGAGAGTCCACCATGCCTACCTATGGATTGAGTAAGATCCTTTAAGTAAGTTGTCATCGGTGCAAGCAATAAAAATTGCTCTGTAAATATGTATGACTTATTAGTGCAGAGAAAATAAGCTTTGTACGAACTTATTGTGGAAGTAATAAAAGCGACAGATTGCATAATAAAGGTCCACATACAAGGGGCAATATAAAGTGACGTTCTTTTGCATTAAGATTTCACGCATCAACCCTAAACACGCATGATAACCTCTGCTTCCCTCTGCGAAGGGCCTATCTTTTACTTTATGTTTCACTTTTTTCTTGAGTCAAGGTGATCTTCACCTTTCCCTTTTTCATTTTATCCTTTGGCAAGCTCCTCGTGTTTGAAAGATCATGATATATATATCCAATTGGATGTAAGTTGGCATAGGCTATTATTGTTGACATCACCTAAAGGTGAATACGTTGGGAGGCAACACAATAAGCCCCTATCTTTCTCAGTGTCCGATTGAAACTCTATAACCACAATTATTGCGTGAGTGTTAACAATTATAGGCGACTACGAGATAGTTGAGTATGTGAGCTTGCTGAAAAGCTCTATCATTGACTCTTTCTGATGTTACGATAAATTGCAATTGCTTCAATGACTGAGATTATAGTTTGTTAGTTCCCAATGAAGTTTTTGAACCATACTTGACATTGTGAATTGCTTATTACTTGAACATAGGAAATCATAGGACAAAATCCATATTTGTTGCTGTTATTAGAATGATCATGATGCCCTCATGTCCGTATTTTATTTTTATCGACACCTCTATCTCTAAACATGTGGACATATTTTTCAATTTCGGCTTCCGCTTGAGGACAAGCGAGGTCTAAGCTTGGGGGAGTTGATACGTCCATTTTGCATCATGCTTTTATATTAATATTTATTGCATTATGGGCTGTTATTACACATTATATCTCAATACTTATGGCTATTCTCCCTTATTTTACAAGGTTTACCATGAAGAGGGGGAATGCCGGCAGCTGGAATTCTGGCTGGAAAAGGAGCAAATGTTGGAAACCTATTCTGCACAACTCCAAAAGACCTGAGACTCCACGAAACAACTTTTCAGATTTAATAATAATTATTGGGCAAAAGAAATAGGCCAGGGGGCCCACACCCAGTCCAGGAGACAGGGGGCGCGCCCCCTGTAGGGTGCACCCCCTATCTCCTGGGCCCCCTGGTGGGCTTCCGGCTGCCAGCTTCTGCTATATGAAGGGTTTTCACCTGGAAAAAATAGTGGGCAAGCTTACGGGACGAATCTCCGCCGCCACGAGGCGGAACCTTGGCAGAATCAATCTAGGGCTTTGGCGGAGCTGTTCTGCCGGGGACACTTCCCTACGGGAGGGGGAAATCATCACCAACGATCCTCTCATCAGGAGGGGGTCAATCTCCATCAACATGTTCACCAGCACCATCTCATCTCAAAACCCTAGTTCATCTCTTGTATCCAATCTTGTATCAAAACCACAAATTGGTACCTGTGGGTTGCTAGTAGTGTTGAGTACTCCTTGTAGTTGATGCTATTTAGTTTACTTGGTGGAAGATCATATGTTCAGATCCTTTATGCATATTATTACCCCTCTGCTTATGAACATGAATATGCTTTGTGAGTAGTTACGTTTGTTCCTGAGGACATGGGTGAAGTCTTGCTATTAGTAGTCATGTGAATTTGGTATTCGTTCGATATTTTGATGAGATGTATGTTGTCTCTCCTCTAGTGGTGTTATGTGAAAGTCGACTACATGACACTTCACCATTATTTGGGCCTAGAGGAAGGCATAGGGGAGTAATAAGTAGACGATGGGTTGCTAGAGTGACAGAAGCTTAAACCCTAGTTTATGCGTTGCTTGGTTAGGGGTTGATATGGACCCATATGTTTAATGTTGCGGTTAGGTTTACCTTAATACTCCTTTTTGTAGGTGCGGATGCTTGCAATTGGGGTTAATCATATGTGGGATGCTTTTCCATGTTAGGGCAGCACCCAAGTGCCAGTCCACCCACATATCAAATTATCAAAGTACCGAACGCGAATCTTATGAACGTGATGAAAACTAGCTTGACGATAATTCCCAATGTGTCCTCGGGAGCTCCTTCTTCATTATTAGAGTTTGTCCAGGCTTATCCTTTGCTACATAAAGGATTGGGCCATCTTGCTGCACTTTATTTACTTTATTTACTTTCGCTCGTTACTATTTATCTTATCACAAAACTATCTATCACCTACTATCTCAGTGCTTGCAGAGAAAACCTTACTGAAAACCGCTTATCATTTCCTTCTGCTCCTCGTTGGGTTCGACACTCTTACTTATTGAAAGGACTACGATAGATCCCCTATACTTGTGGGTCATCATTTACCACAGATCTTCGGGTCCATAGTTATTATCTAGATGGCTTCTTCTCTCTCTTTCGATCTCAATACAAAGTTCTCCTTGATCTTCTTGGAGATCTATTCGATGTAACTCTTTTTGCGGTGTGTTTGTCGAGATCCAATGAATTGTGGGTTTATGATCAAGTTTATCTATGAGAAATATTTGAATCTCCTCTTAATGCTTTTATGTGTGATTAGGTTATCTTTGCAAGTCTCTTCGAATTATCAGTTTGGTTTGGCCTACTAGATTGATATTTCTTGCAATGGGAGAAGTGCTTAGCTTTGGGTTAACTCTTGCGGTGTCCTTTACTAGTGACAGCAGGGGCAGCAAGGCACGTATTGTATTGTTGCCATCGAGGATAAAAAGATGGGGTTTATATCATATTGCATGAGTTTATCCCTCTACATCATGTCATCTTTCTTAACGTGTTACTCTGTTCTTTATGAACTTAATACTCTAGATGCTGTAGCGGTCGATGTGCGGAGTAATAGTAGTAGATGCATGCAGGAGTCGGTCTACTTGTCACGGACGTGATGCCTATATACATGATCATGCCAAGATAATCTCATAATTATTCGCTTTTCTATCAATTGCTCGACAGTAATTTGTTCACCCACCGTAATACTTATGCTATCTTGAGAGAAGCCACTAGAGAAACCTATGGCCCCCGGGTCTATCTCTTATCATATAAGCTTTCAATCTACTTTTATTTGCATCTTTACTTTTCCAATCTATACCATAAAATACCAAAAATATATTTATCTTATCATATTATCTCTATCATATCTCACTTTCACAAGTGACCGTGAAGGGATTGACAACCCTTTAATGCGTTGGTTGCGAGTTCTTGTTTGTTTGTGTAGGTGCGTGGGACTTTTGAGGAGCCTCCTACTGGATTGATACCTTGGTACTCAAAACTGAGGGAAATACTTACGCTACTATTGTTGCATCACCCTTTCCTTTTCAAGGAAAACCAACGCAAGCTCAAGACGTAGCAAGAAGGATTCCTGGCGTTGTTGCCGGGGAGGTCTTCGCTCAAGTCAAGACATACCAAGTACCCATCACAAACTCATTTGCCTCGCACTTACATTATTTGCCATTTGCCTCTCGTTTTCCTCTCCCCCACTTCGCCCTTGCCGTTTTATTCGCCCTCTCTTTCCCAATCTCCTCTTCTCTCTTTCGTTTGCCTTTTTGTTTGCTTGTGTGTTGGATTACTTGTCGCGATGGCGCAAGATAATACCAAATTGTGTGACTTTTCCACTACCAATAATAATGATTTCCTTAGTACTGCGATTGCTCCTCTTAATGATGTTGAGCCTTGTGAAATCAATGCTGCTTTGCTGAATCTTGTTATGAAAGATCAACTCTCCGGCCTTCCTAGTGAAGATGCCGCTACCCATCTAAACAACTTTGTTGATTTGTGTGATATGCAAGAGAAGAAAGATACGGATAATGATATTGTTAAATTGAAGTTATTTCTGTTTTCACTTAGAGATCATGCTAAAGTTTGGTTTTCGTCTTTGCCTAAGAATAATATTGATTCATGGAATAAGTGCAAACATGCTTTTATCTCTAAGTATTTTTCTCCCACTAAGATCATCTCTCTTAGGAACGATATTATGAATTTTAAACAACTTGATGATGAGCATGTTGCCCAATATTGGGAAAGAGTGAAATTGATGATTGGCAATTGCCCTACTCATGGTTTGAATTTATGGATGATTGTACAAAAATTTGATGCCGGCTTGAATTTTGCTTCTAGAAATCTTTTAGATTCGGCCGCGGGAGGCACGTTTATGGAAATCACCTTATGAGAAGCTACCAAACTCCTTGATAATATTATGGCTAATTATTCTCAATGGCACACCGAAAGATCTACTAGTAAAAAAGTGCATGCTATAGAAGAATTTAATGTTTTGAGTGGAAAGATGGATGAACTTATGAAATTGTTTTGCTAGTAAGAGTGCTTCTATTGATCCCAATTATATGCCTTTGTCTACTTTGATTGAGAATAATAATGAATCTATGGATGTGAATTTTGTTGGTAGGAATAATTTTGGTAACAATGCTTATAGAGGAAACTTTAATCCTAGACCGTTCCCTAGTAATTCCTCTAATAATTATGGAAATTCATACAATAATTCTTATGGTAATTTCAATAAGATTCCCTCTGATTTTGAGAATAGTGTGAAAGAATTTATGATCTCTCAAAAGAATTTTAATTCTTTGCTTGAAGAAAAATTGCTTAAAGTTGATGATTTGGCTAGGAACAATGATAGACTTTCGCTTGATGTTAATTCTTTGAAACTTAGATCTACTCCTCCTAAGCATGATATCAATGAGTCTCTCAAAGCTATGAGAATTTCCATTGATGAGTGCAAAGAAAGAACCGCTAGATTGCGTGATAAGAAAGATTGCTTTGTAAAAGCGTGTTCTTCTAGTTTCCATAAAAATAATGATGAAGATCTTAGAGTTATTGATGTGTCCCCTATTAGATCTTTGTTTTGCAACATGAATCTTAATAATGATGGCACTGGAGATGAGTCAACTTTAGTTAAAAGGCGTCCCAATGATTCGGAGTTCTTAGATCTTGATGCTAAATTTGGTAAAAGTGGGATTGGAGAGGTCAAGACTTTATATAGCATTGAACCCACTATCTTGGATTTCAAGGAATTTAATTATGATAAGTGTTATTTAGAAGGTTGTATTTCCTTGTTGCAATCCGTTGTGAATTCTCCTCATTCTTATAGTCAAAATAAAGCTTTTACCAAACATATTGTTGATGCCTTGATGCAATCTTATGATGAAAAACTTAATTTGGAAGTTTATATACCTATAAACTTTATGATGAGTGGGAACCTACTATAAAGATTAAAATTAAAGATCATGATTGTTATTCTTTATGTGATTTGGGTGCTAGTGTTTCCACGATTCTGAAAACTTTATGTGATATTCTAGGTTTCCATGATCTTGATGATTGCTCTTTAAATTTGCACCTTGCGGATTCCACCATTAAAAAGCCAATGGGAAGGATCAATGATGTTATAATTGTTGAAAATAGGAATTTGGTGCCCGTAGATTTTATCGTTCTTGATATAGATTGCAATCTTTCTTGTCCTATTATCTTGGTAGACCTTCCCTTAGAACGATTAGTGCGGTTATTGATATGAAGGAAGGGAATATTAGATTCCAATTTCCATTAAGAAAAGGCATGGAGCACTTTCCGGGAAAGAAAGTCAAATTACCTTATGAATCTATCATGCGAGCTACTTATGAATTGAGTGCCAAAGATGGCACTACTTAGATCTATCCTCGCTTTTATGCCTAGCTAGGGGCGTTAAACGATAGCGCTAGTTGGGAGGCAACCCAATTTTATTTGTGTTTTTTGTTTTTGCTTCTGTTTAGTAATAAATTTGCATCTACCTTCTGTTTAGATGTGTTTTTATGTTTTATTTAGTGTTTGTGCCAAGTAGAACCTATAGGATAACCTATGGTGATAGTTAATTTGATTCTGCTGAAAAACAGAAAGTTTGCACGCACGAAAATAATTTTAGTAATTCACATAAATATGATTTTGCGTTGATTCTTTTTGCTGTAGATCAATAGACAAATTGCCCAGGACTTCCTATTTTTGTAGGATATTTAGAGTTCCATAAGTATTCGAGAGTTACAGATTGCTACACTGTTCTGTTTTTGACAGATTCTGCTTTTCGTGTGTTGTTTGCTAATTTTGATGCATCTATGGATAGTATGTAAGGGTATGAAGCATAGAGAAGTTGGAATACAGTAGGTTTAGCACCAATATAAATAAAGAATGAGTTCATTACAGTACCTTATGTGGTGGTTTTGCTTTCTTTCACTAACGGAGCTTATGAGATTTCCTGTTGAGTTTTGTGTTGTGAAGTTTTCAAGTTTTGGGTAAAGATTTGATGGATTATGGAATAAGGAGTGGCAAGAGCCTGAGCTTGGGGATGCCCATGGCACCCCAAGATATTCACAAGTAGCCAAAAGCCTAAGCTTGGGGATGCCCCAGAAGGCATCCCCTCTTTCGTCTTCGTTCATCGATAACTTTACTTGGAGCTATATTTTTATTTGCCACATGATATGTGTTTTGCTTGGAGCGCACTACTAGGGAAACCTTATACACAGAATCTTAGCAGCAGCGCGGCTCAAAAAGGAGCGCCACTGCTAACTAGCAGTAGCGCGTGTGTGCAAAACTCGCTACTGACACGGCGTTAGCAGTAGCGCGCTTGGAGCAACCCGCGCTGCAACAAATATCGACCGACAGTGTCCATCAACCTACATTTAGCAGCAGCGCGTTGTCGCCACCCGCGCTACTGCTAAAGCTGTAGTAGCAGCGTGCTTTTTTTGAGGTCGCTGCTGCTAATTTTCAAATTGGGCACACTGTTGGTCCCAATTAGCAGTAGCGCTTGTGTGGAAAGCGCGCTGCTGCTACTTTCTTATCAGCAGCGTGTTTTACGTCATGCGCTACTGCTAAGCCGCACTAGCACACCACCTTTCCCCACCCGTCCTCCCCTCCCCCATCTCCTCTCTTCCCTTTCCCCTACTTCCCACATCCTCCCTCCCTCACTCTTCTTCTTCCTCAATACTTCTCCCCCATTACTCTCCCTCTCCTACCTACCTTTCTCTATCTTCATTACTCCTAGCTAACTACACCACCTCCATTAATGCATCTCCTTTCTCTTTTTCCTTCCTCCTCCACTAGTTGAAGTTGTCTCCTCCCAAATTAGCTAGCTAGGTAGATGTAGCATTTAGTTAAGTGACCTATTTGCCCCCTAACTAGATCTATCTTTGTCAAGAAGAGCTTTGTGCACTTTTGATCTCCCTACATCATCATCTCCACCGTGTGCTCGATCTCGAGATAGAGGTGATTAAAATTTCATGCTTTTGCAAAATGGGAGATATGATGGAAATTGTGTGTGTGGCATGAGTTGACGCCAAATTGTGCTTTTGAGTTGCCTATGTTTTGCTGAAATGTCGATTTATTTCCGTTTCGGCGAATTCCGGGCAAACTCTAGATCTATATATGTCCTATTTTTAGGGAAGGTCATGCCGAATTTTTGTACGACTTTGATGCATGCACGCATCTTTATAATGATTTTTTTTATTATCAAGAAGAATTCATGATGGTCAGTGGAACGATGGTGGACAGGTGGTTGCGGTCGGCGGTGCAGGACATGAAAGAAAATAACCAGACAGAGGTTTTATGTCCGTGTCAAAAATGCAAAGGAATAGTTTGGCTCGACCCCCATGATGATGGTCGTGTCGAAGTGCACCTGCTCATGACTGGTTTCATGGATGGCTATACTCGGTGGATAATTGAAGATGAGGATGACGATGCTGAGGACGCCGACGGGGCAGGCAATGATGACACAGGGCAAGACGAAGAGATGATCGATAATGGCGGCGGGGAAGAGGCCGAACATGGCGGCAGAGAAGGGACCGGACATGGCGGAGCAGAAGGGGCCAGACATGGCGGTGGAGAGAACGACATGCACTCCACGCAGCAGAGTTCGTCCGTACTAAGTTCAATCGTGCGTGACCCTCATGTTCAAGCATTGCTTCGCAATGAGACGAGTACTGAGAGAGCTGCTTCTAGAGAGGAGGCTAAGCTGGAGCAACTGGTGGTAGACTCGAACACTCCATTGTATGATGGTTGCGATCTTGAAGTGACCCGCTAGAGTTTCACGCTCCAACTCCTGAAGACGAAGGCTAAAAACAAATGGACCGACACTAGCCTCGATGAGCATCTCAAGTACCTAAAGGATGTTCTTCCCGCGGGAAATCTATGTCCTACTAGTGTTGATGAGGCCAAGAAGATCGTGTGCCCTCTTGATCTTCCACACGTTAGATACCATGCATGGATCAACAATTGCATAATTTATCGGAAGGAGCACGTGGAAAAAACAAGCTGTCCGGTGTGCAATGCTTCTTGATACAAGAAGGCCGGGAAGAAATGTCCCCAGAAAGTTGTATGGTACTTACCGATCACTCCCCGTCTCCAGCGATATTTTGTAGATCCCAAGGAAGCAAAGTGTGACGCCCGGATAATCAAGCTACAGTAAACCTCTGCTAACAGGGCCACGTCACCACGATTACTGTTGCTAATCTCACGATGATTCAAATCTCGTTCAAAGTCAAATTCAAAATCAAGTCAAACAATTAAAGTTTTCAAAAGCTAAAACTAAAATGTTCAAGATGGGTCAAATAAATCATGAGTAATTATGGTGGAGAAACCACATTTTGACAAAATAGTTAGATGCTCAAAAATAAACAAAAAAATAACAAAAACAAATAAATAAATGCCTTTTTCAATTAATAAAATACTAACTAAGTTATTTAATTTCCCAAAACTATTGGGGCAGTGGCATATTTATTAAAACTAAATTAGGTACAACTTTGGTATTTTACAAAACTATAATAAAATAAAAAACTAAAAGAAAACAGAAAAGAAATAAAAGGAAAATAGAAACCAAAGAAAAGAAAGGCAAAGCCTTCCCTGCCCCTGGGCCATTCGGCCCAACTGGGCATCCAGGCCACCAGGAGGCCCACCCCATGCCCCTTGTATAACCTCTCCCGGAACCCTAGCTACCCACCCGATCCCCCACTTCCCCCGCACGATCCCTTCTTCCCCACCCCACGACCCGATGTGGATCGGGGGCGCTCGCCCCCCGACCCTGGTGACTGCGCCGCCCCGCGCCCCGACACCGACGCCTTCCCGGGCGCCGCCCCACCACCGAGGCCTCGCCTCCTCGGGAGCCCCCTTCGTCGCGATGCCCTCCCGCCTCTGCACCAACCTCGGTGAACGCCGCCCCGTCGCCGTGACTCGGAACGCCCCTCGCCGGAAGCGTCCTCGTCGGATCTCCTCCTCGTCTCCGTCGGTCGTCCCCATCCTCCTCCACAACGGCTCCCTCGAGCCTTGCCGCCCCCTGGTCTCTACTCGAACGTGAGGCCCGCCTCCCCCTCTCTTCCCTCTCTGACCGGCGCCGCCTCCCGCTCGTCCCCGTGCACTAGCATGAGCCGCTCTGCCCCTGACCTTCCCCCCTCGTGGCCGTGCCGTGCGCGCGACGTGCCCGCGTGCCTGTCGCATCACCGACGTCTGGCCGCGCCTCGCTGCTCGTCGGAGGCAGCCAGCCCGCGCCTCCTGCCATCCGCGCCGCCCGTGTGTCTGCCTTCGCTCGCCGCGGCCGGCCGGCGCGCCTTGCCGAGGCCACGGCCTCGCCCCACCGCGCCCTGGTGACCTCCACCTGCGCCCCGGGTTCACCCACTTGGGTGCTCGCGCCCGTGCCCGGGGCCAGCCGCCCAAACGTCCGCGCCCGCACCTGCGGCGCCCGCAGCACCCGAACCCACTATGGCCCCTGGATCCTATGACAGCCGGGCCCCACGCCCCCTGAACGTTTAAAAAAACAATTAAAAATAAATAGATAAATAAGTAAATACAAATATTAATTAATTAATTAATTAATTAACTTAATGAAATCCGGATTAGTTAACTAGTTAAATTTACTTAACCTGATAATTAAACTAAGTAATTTTTAATTAGTTATCAATCTATGGCAGAACAGACCCACGTGTCAGTTTGACCAGTCAACGCCTCTGTTGACTGCTGACGTCATGATGACGTCAGCATACACTATTCTGGATAATGTTGATTTAAAATAATTAAGTAAATTCTAAAAATGATTTAAATCTTCTAAAATTAATATAAAATAAATCGTAGCTCGAATGGAAAAACTTTGTACATGAAAGTTGCTCAGAACAACAATATGAATCCAGATACGCAGCCCGTTTGTCCGCCACGCGTCCCTAACATAGTGAACCTGCAACATTTCACCTCCGGTTCATCTGACCGAAAACATGAAACACCGGGGATACTTTCCCGGATGTTTCCCCCTTTCGCCGGTATCACCTTCTACGGCGTTAGGGCACACCGGACACCGCGTATTGCCTTGTTACGCTTTGTGATGCTTTGATTGCTCTGTTATTTATTACGTTCCCCCTCCATTACTTCTTTCCGGTAGAAGCCGAGACTGTCGGCGCCCCCAGTTCGACTACGGAGTTGACGACCCCTCCTTGCCAGAGCAACCAGGCAAGCCCCCCCCCCCCCCTTGATCACGAGATATCGCCTATTCTTCTCTATACTGCTTGCATTAGAGTAGTGTAGCATGTTACTGTTCGGTTAATCCTATTCTGTTGCATGGCCTATCATTGTTGCTACAGTCGTTGATACCTTACCCGCAATCCTAAATGCTTAGTATAGGATGCTAGTTTATCATCATTGGCCCTAAATTCTTGTCAGTCTGCCTTGCTATACTATCGGGCCGTGATCACTTGGGAGGTGATCACGGGTATATACTATACATACATACATACTATACAGATGGTGACTAAAGTCGGGTCAGCTCGTTGAGTACCCGGAAGTGATTCCGATGTGGGGGTTGGAAGGACAGGTGGCTCCATCCCGGTAGAGGTGGGCCTGGGTTCCCGACGGCCCCCGACTGTTACTTTGTGGCGGAGCGACAGGGCAGGTTGAGACCACCTAGGAGAGAGGTGGGCCTGGCCCTGTTCGGTGTTTGTGGATACTTAACACGCTTAACGAGATCTTGGTATTTGATCTGAGTCTGGCTACTGGCCTATACGCACTAACCAACTACGCGGGAACAGTTATGGGCACTCGGCGTCGTGGTATCAGCCGAAGCCTTCATGACGTCAGCAACTGAGCGGCGCGCGCCGGATTGGAACATAAGCCTGCTCTTGTATTAAGGGGGCTAGTTTTGCTTCCGGCCGCGTACGCAACGTGCATGTGTGCAATGGGCGATGGGCCCAGACCCCTGCGTGCATAGGATTTAGACCGGCGTGCTGCCCTCTCTGTTGTGCCTAGGTGGGGCTGCGACGTGTTGATCTTCCGAGGCCAGGCATGACTCAGAAAAGTGTGTCCGGCCAAATGGGATCGAGCGTGTTGGGTTATGTGGTGCACCCCTGCAGGGAAGTTAATCTATTCGAATAGCCGTGATCTTCGGTAACAAGACGACTTGGAGTTGTACCTTGACCTTATGACAACTAGAACCGGATACTTAATAAAACACACCCTTCCAAGTGCCAGATACAACCCGGTGATCGCTCTCTAGCAGGGCGACGAGGAGAGGATCGCCGGGTAGGATTATGCTATGCGATGCCACTTGGAGGACTTCAATCTACTCTCTTCTACATGCTGCAAGACGGAGGCTGCCAGAAGCGTAGTCTTCGATAGGACTAGGTATCCCCCTCTTATTCTGGCATTCTGCAGTTCAGTCCACTGATATGGCCTCCTTACACATATACCCATGCATATGTAGTGTAGCTCCTTGCTTGCGAGTACTTTGGATGAGTACTCACGGTTGCTTTGTTCCCTCTTTTCTCCCCGTTTTCCTCTTCCTCCCGGATGCCGCAACCAGACTTTGGAGCCCAGGAGCCAGACGCCACCGTCGACGATGGCTACTACACTGGAGGTGCCTACTACTACGTGCAGGCTGCTGACGACGACTAGGAGTAGTTAGGAGGATCCCAGGCAGGAGGCCTGCACCTCTTTTGATCTGTATCCCAGTTTGTGCTAGCCTTCTTAAGGCAAACTTGTTTAACTTGTGTCTGTACTCAGATATTGTTGCTTCCGCTGACTCGTCTATGATCGAGCACTTGTATTTGAGCCCTCGAGGCCCCTGGCTTGTAATATGTTGCTTGTATGACTTATTTATGTTTTTAGAGTTGTGTTGTGATATCTTCCCGTGAGTCCCTGATCTTGATCGCACATGTTTGCGTGCATGATTAGTGTATGATTGAATCAGGGGCGTCACATGTTGGTATCAGAGCCGACTGCCTATAGGAATCCCCCATTCACACTCCTTGGCCGAAGTCGAGTCTAGACATTGCAAAACTTTTACTAACATGGCTGTGTGTCTTACGGGCACACGTTGCCATTGGGTGGTAGTAGGGTCTTTTATTCCTCATCCTATACTCTAGGACTCTGATCTCTCTTCTATTCGGGTTAAATGAATTTTACTAAATCTAACATTAGGATCTCGTTATCACTTTCACCCGGAGAGCCTCTTATTACTGATGATCGTCTGCTGGACGTGAAGACCCTGAAGATACTCTCCGCTGTTAACCCGAGAGAAGTTGTGTTCATCACGTTTGCAATTCCCTTCCACCGTTAACCCTTATGGATAACTACTTGCAGTTGTTATTCTTACATTCATCCCCAGTTTGTCTTGTTATTACAAGATACCCCGAAACACTCGTCGTTGTTTCGATAATCCTTTGAGCTTACTGCCTTGCTGTTCTTTGTCACCTGAATGCCCAAACGGATAATTCCTCGCACTTGCCGAGTATCCCCTCATCCCTAGCCGTTCATGTGTTTCACATAAGTCCTTGAAATACCATTCGATTTTCTGAAAATCCTCAGTAGCCCATTGCTCTTGATTTCCTTGCCTTCCGGCATTATGGTTAATTCCATACTTCTAGTAATCTCCGTTGACATCCTCTATCACTATCATTTTGAGTCACTTGATTCGATATGTTGTGAATGCTCGCAATCCTCAATCAGATCCTAGAATTCATCCTTCCGGCTCAGATGTCATTTTGAACATGAGCTGGTTCTCGGCCAATCAGTTTGTCGTTGATTGTACCCCTAAGTCTATTCAGCTTAGCCATCCTTAATCAGAGCATTTGCTTCTGATCCTTTGATTTGGTAATCATAATTCCTTTACATGTGAGCTTTGAATTAGTCAGTTGCTTCTATAATCCAATGCCTTCGCATTGTTTCTTCCTATGGTTGTGTGCCGATACTCACATCAGTTTCACTATGGACCGTCGGATCCTTTGTTGAAATATCATCCGACAGTGTCCTTCATATACAAAAATCTCGAGAAGTTCTTTCGAGGTACATAATGCCTTGGGTAAATTGTATCCTCTGTTTTTGTCAACCACGCTCTACTGTCGAGCTTGTGTTATTTACTATTGAAGCTTGTGGTTTATGCTTCCACGATACCCTGACGGGTTGAACCTATGCCTTCCTTAATATGTGTGAACTCGAAACTTTTCACGAGTCATACTCATCTGGTATTACACCAGGTAAAACTTTCAACACTAATGCCTTTATCAAAGCGAGAAGTGAATGGGACGTTATACATTGAAGAACTGGGAGTCGACCTTGAACCTTGCATTCATGCCCATGGACACGATGTATAACTTATCATGGAAGCTGCTCGTAAAAATAGTTACCCCCTTGTTATAAGTTCATCCTGTATCCGTGGTTCGATCATTTATGATCGAGGTTTCAGACCATGTTCTCCTTTAAATACCATTTCTCATGCAAGTTTAAGCACTTGTCTTCTGTATAGTAATACCCCAGTCCAACCTCTACTTTGAATTGTCCTCGAGTATTACCCCCCTGGTATCTCAAGATTATCACGGAATTGCATAACTTCTTATGAGTTCTTCATCAAGTGCTACATTCTCATTGATTCCAATTTTTCACGGGCTCTGAGTTATTTAACGCTCAAAGACACCGATAGCTGACCCAAGTCCACATCGCGATTAAGCAACTCTTGGTAACTATCATCACTTATGAGTTTGAACTCAATCACGTAATTCCTAGTCTGTTTGGCTATATCCTTGTCGTGCCGATTTTAACTGTGCTACCTGGTCCTCTTCCCAAAGCATAATTTTTGACGATGAGCTAAGCTTACGTCGATCTTTCCTCATCATATCATTTCGCTTTGGACAGCAAGCTTGCTTTGGAGTTTGTGTCCTAACCGTGGTTCCAATAACCTCTCGCTTCATCATTCGTTTGACTTGATGTCATCGTCGATCAATTACATCTTCGTGTAACCTCTCGACAAATGTGTCGTGATCATCATCAACCTTATGAGCTCTTCCAGGATATCAATTGGATTCATGATGAGAAATACCATCCTTGCCTCGATGATTTGTGTTATCATCAACCACTCTACTGCCTTCCCCCCAACACAAACTTGTCCGTGTTTTGTGTTGTACCTTGAGTTCCTTGATACCCAGCATTGTTCTTCTTTACCTTGGAATATTACCACCTTTTATGTCAAGAATGTCGTGGGAATTCCACCACCTCTTAAGAATTCTTGGTATGTTGATACTTCTCACCATCACCATTCTTTCTTGGGTCCTCGTGTTGATTCCAACCAGGGTACCAACAAGTGAGCAGTGCTGTTTGGATTCCGCCCTTCTAGCAACCCTATTGCTTTGAAGTTAATGGTCGGCCGTTCATTCTTAGACTATTGATTATTGAATCACCATTCCAATGTTGGCCGTGCAACCCACCTTTCAACCATTGTTAAATTGTGTATGTTTTCCTCAAGCATACATCAATATATCATTTTGATCTGGCAAATGTTATCTCCTTGTTCACATAATTGTGGAAATCCATCCTTTGGAAATTTTGATGAATTGTCGCTGAGTTCATCAGCCACCTCCTTGTCCTCTCCTTGGGTTAATGATGAACTGTTGTTAACGGAAATCACTTCATAGTTCATTTCCCGAGAATCTTACAGTGTCATCCCGTCAATTTGTGTTGCACCTTTCTTCTCAGGCATCCTGAGTCTGAGGTATCCTGACACCAATCAGATCTGAATCTCGGTCAGATATGATGGTTGGAGCATATTTCCAAGAGCTATAACATTGGTCTTTATATGACCCGGTAAGGTGATGTCATGCCTAGCACTCCTAACCGGAGGACCTATTGTTGTAGTTACCTTTTTAACTAGGTTAACCATTTTTCAATGTGGAAATTGAATGCCTTGTTTAATAAGTTATCCTAATGGATCCTTTGTATATCCAAAGTACAACCTTTGCTTGAAGACCATGTGAATGCTATCTCGAAGCTTGTCTATGGTACTCCAATTTTCAACAAGAACATTTGAAGCCCAATGCTAAATGTTTCCTGCTCAATTATCCAAACACCATTGTATGGGTAATGTCAGGAAATTTCTCTCCCCATACCTAAAGCGTTTTCTACATTATATCTTGTCATGGATATCATGCTCTGCTTATCCTTGGGAATGATATACCCCTGAAATATGTGTTTAAACACATTTTCCTTTCCATTAATTTGTTTAACCTTCCTTGTGATCCATATGATCTAAGCAGTAATGTTCTTCTGCATATGTAAACACCTTGGTGTACAATCGTGTCAGTAAAACCCTGTTGCATTTGTCGATGACATTCCGGTAACCACCGATGGATGAGAACTTGCCTATTGGTCCGCCTCGTTCAACGAGCGGGAAAATGGTTCTCTTCATCCCTCGCCCTTGGTACCAACGTAGTTGCCAACATAACTGACTGGCTATCCTCTGACATACCTTGCTATTTTAACCATGCAAGATGTCACCGCTCTTTCTACTTTTAAAACCACTTGGTGGGCCCATAACCCATAGTTCCACAGGATCGAAACCTGAATCTCCTGTACACCCCCTGTTTCCATAATTATTCATTGCGCATGGTAATTCACGAGCCACCTTCCGATGAGATCACCTATTCTGGAGTCAGACACAATACTTATTCCCGTTGCTTGAACCCCTTTCACACTTTGTTTCAGGCATCGAACGATTGCCTACTTGCTTGAAACTTCCCATAATACCTCCTTACTTTGCTCTCGATATTTTTGGAGGTTTCAATTCGAGAGTTACTTTCCGCCTCCCTCCCCGATGTTATCTACCAAATAGTCAACCTTGCCGAGGTCCGTTCTCCCGGAATGCTCCCCCTTTATTCTTTCGTAAGTACGATGCAGTTTCCGAAGAAAGGATGCTGACTTCATCTTAATGACCTGAAGCAGAAAGATAAAGACATCAATGTAATGGATCGACCACTTCGAGAAGAGCAACCAAGACCGAGAAGATTTGTTAGAATTTCGTAACCTGAACCTTCCCCCTTTACTTCCCTCTTAAATCTCGGAACGAGATTTCTTATAGTGGAGGAGAATTGTGACGCCCGGATAATCAAGCTACAGTAAACCTCTGCTAACGGGGCCACGTCACCACTATTACTGTTGCTAATCTCACGATGATTCAAATCTCGTTCAAAGTCAAATTCAAAATCAAGTCACACAAATAAAGTTTTCAAAAGCTAAAACTAAAATGTTCAAGATGGGACAAATAAATCATGAGTAATGATGGTGGAGAAACCACATTTTGATAAAATAGTTAGATGCTCAAAAATAAACAAAACAATAACAAAAACAAATAAATAAATGCCTTTTTCAATTAATAAAATATTAACTAAGTTATTTAATTTCCCAAAACTATTGGGGTAGTGGCATATTTATTAAAACTAAATTAGGTACAACTTTGGTATTTTACAAAACTATAATAAAATAAAAAAGTAAAAGAAAACAGAAAAGAAATAAAAGGAAAATAGAAACCAAAGAAAAGAAAGGCAAAGCCCCCCCTCCCCATGGGCCATTCGGCCCAACTGGGCATCCAGGCCACCAGGAGGCCCACCCCATGCCCCCTGTATAACCCCTCCCGGAACCCTAGCTACCCACCCGATCCCCCACTTCCCTCGCACGATCCCCTCTTCCCCACCCCACGACCCGATGTGGATCGGGGGCACTCGCCCCTCGCCCCTGGTGACTGCGCCGCCCCGCGCCCCGACACCGGCGCCTTCCCCGATGCCGCCCCACCACCGAGGCCTCGCCTCCTCCCGGAGCCCCCTTCGTCGCGACGCCCTCCCGCCTCTGCACCAACCTCGGTGAACGGCGCCCCGTCGCCCTCGGATCCCGTCGCCGTCGCTCGGAACGCCCCTCGCCGGAAGCGTCCTCGCCGGATCTCCTCCTCGTCTCCGTCGGTCGTCCCCGTCCTCCTCCACAACGGCTCCCTCGAGCCTCGCCGCCCCCTGGTCTCTACTTGAACGTGAGGCCCGCCTCCCCCTCTCTTCCCTCTCTGACCGGCGCCGCCTCCCGCTCGTCCCCGCGCACTAGCATGAGCCGCTCCGCCCCTGACATTCCCCCCTATGGTCGTGCCGTGCGCGCGAGGCACCCGCGTGCCTGTCGCATCACCAACATCTGGCCGCGCCTCGCTGCTCGTCGGAGGCCGCCAGCCCACGCCTCCTGCCATCTGCACCGCCCCTGTGTCTGCCTTCGCTCGCCGCGGCCGGCTGGCGAGCCTTGCCGAGGCCACGGCCTCACCCCGCCGCGCCCTGGTGACCTCCACCTGCGCCCCGGGTTCACCCACTCGGGTGCTCGCGCCCGTGCCCGGGGCCAGCCGCCCGAACGTTCGCGCCCGCACCTGCGGCGCCCGCAGCACCCGAACCCACTACGGCCCCTAGGGCCTATGACAGCCGGGCCCCACGCCCCCTGAACGTTTAAAAAAAGAATTAAAAATAAATAGATAAATAAGTAAATACAAATATTAATTAATTAATTAACTTAATGAAATCCGGATTAGTTAACTAGTTAAATTTACTTAACCTGATAATTAAACTAAGTAATTGTTAATTAGTTATCAACCTATGGCAGAACGGACCCACGCGTCAGTTTGACCAGTCAACGCCTCTATTGACTCATGAGGTCATGCTGACGTCATGATGACGTCAGCATACACTATTCTGGATAATGTTGATTTAAAATAATTAAGTAAATTCTAAAAATTAATTAAATCTTTTAAAATTAATATAAAATAAACCGTAGCTCGAATGGAAAAACTTTGTACATGAAAGTTGCTCAGAACGACGATACGAATCCAGATATGCAGCCTGTTTGTCTGCCACGCGTCCCTAACATAGTGAACCTGCAACATTTCACCTCCGGTTCATCTGACCGAAGACGTGAAACACCGGGGATACTTTCCCGGATGTTTCCCCCTTTCGCCGGTATCACCTTGTACGGCGTTAGGGCACACTGGACACCGCGTATTGCCTTGTTACGCTTTGTGATGCTTTGATTGCTCTGTTATTTATTATGTTCCCCCCTCCATTACTTCTTTCCGATAGAACCCGAGACTGTCGGCGCCCCCAGTTCGACTACGGAGTTGACGACCCCTCCTTCTTGCCAGAGCAACCAGGCAAGCCCCCCCCCCCCTTGATCACCAGATATCGCCTATCCTTCTCTATACTGCTTGCATTAGAGTAGTGTAGCATGTTACTGTTCGGTTACTCCTATTCTGTTGCATGGCCTGTCATTGTTGCTACAGTCGTTGATACCTTACCCGCAATCCTAAATGCTTAGTATAGGATGCTAGTTTATCATCATTGGCCCTACATTCTTGTCAGTCTGCCTTGTTATACTATCGGGTCGTGATCACTTGGGAGGTGATCACAGGTATATACTATACATACATACATACTATACAAATGGTGACTAAAGTCGGGTCAGCTCGTTGAGTACCCACAAGTGATTCTGATGTGGGGGCTGGAAGGACAGGTGGCTCTATCCCAGTAGAGGTGGGCCTGGGTTCTCGACGGCCCCCGACTGTTACTTTGTGGCGGAGCGACAGGGCAGGTTGAGACCGCCTAGGAGAGAGGTGGGCCTGGCCCTGTTCGGCCTTTGTGGATACTTAACATGCTTAACGAGATCTTGGTATTTGATCTGAGTCTGGCTACTGGCCTATACGCACTAACCAACTACGCAGGAACAGTTATGGGCACTCGGCGTCGTGGTATCAGCCGAAGCCTTCGTGACATCAGCAACTGAGCGGCGCGCGCCGGATTGGAACGTGAGCCTGCTCTTGTATTAAGGGGGCTAGTTCTGCTTCCAGCCGCATACGCAATGTGTAGGTGTGCAATGGGCGATGGGCCCCGACCCCTGCACGCATAGGATTTAGACCGGTGTGCTGACCTCTCTGTTGTGCCTAGGTGGGGCTGTGACGTGTTGATCTTCTGAGGCCGGGCATGACTCAGAAAAGTGTGTCCGACCAAATGGGATCGAGCGTGTTGGGTTATGTGATGCACCCCTGCAGGGAAGTTAATCTATTCAAATAGCTGTGATCTTCGGTAACAGGACGACTTGGAGTTGTACCTTGACCTTATGACAACTAGAACCGGATACTTAATAAAACACACACTTCCAAGTGCCAGATACAACCCGGTGATCGCTCTCTAGCAGGGCGACGAGGAGAGGATCGCCGGGTAGGATTATGCTATGCGATGCTACTTGGAGGACTTCAATCTACTCTCTTCTACATGCTGCAAGACGGAGGCTGCCAGAAGCGTAGTCTTTGATAGGACTAGCTATCCCCCTCTTATTCTGGCATTCTGCAGTTCAGTCCACTGATATGGCCTCCTTACACATATACCCATGCATATGTAGTATAGCTCCTTGCTTGCGAGTACTTTGGATGAGTACTCACGGTTTCTTTGCTCCCTCTTTTCTCCCCGTTTTCCTCTTCCTCCCGGATGCCGCAACCAGACTTTGGAGCCCAGGAGCCATACGCCACCGTCGACGACGACTAATACACTAGAGGTGCCTACTACTACGTGCAGGCTGCTGGCGACGACTAGGAGTAGTTAGGAGGATCCCAGGCAGGAGGCCTGCACCTCTTTCGATCTGTATCCCAGTTTGTGCTAGCCTTCTTAAGGCAAACTTGTTTAACTTGTGTCTGTACTCAGATATTGTTGCTTCTGCTGACTCGTCTATGATCGAGCACTTGTATTCGAGCCCTCGAGGCCCCTGGCTTGTAATATGTTGCTTGTATGACTTATTTATGTTTTTAGAGTTGTGTTGTGATATCTTCCCGTGAGTCCCTCATCTTGATCGTACATGTTTGCGTGCATGATTAGTGTACGATTGAATCGGGGGCGTCACACAAAGCTAATGCGCTGGCATGCGGAGAGGAAGAAGCCCGACGATGGAGATGATCCGAAGCTGAGACACATCAAGGATGGAAGCCAGTGGAGAGCGTTGAACAACTTCTATCGGTATTTTGAATGTGATGCAAGGAACATCATGCTCGGCGCGTGTACCGATGGCATGAATCCGTTTGGCAACCAGAACACCAACCATAGCTCATGGCCCGTGTTTGTATGGATGTACAACCTCCCCCCTGGTTGTGCATGAAGTCGAAGAACATTCACATGAGCATGCTTATTCAAAGGCCGAAACAACCAGGAAATAATATTAATTTGTATCTGGGGCTACTTCAAGAGGAGTTAGACACGTTATGGAAAACACCGACCAAGACATGGGACGCCAGCAAAGGCGAGTATTTCTACATGAGAGCCGCGCTGATCACGACGGTGCACGACTATTCGGTTACGGATATGTCGCAGGCTAGGTGTGCCATGGATATTGCGGATGCACGTGGTGCATGGATGATACGATATCTCAGTAGCTAACGTCAAGGAAAGATGGCGGTCTGGGAAAATCGCGTACATGGGGCATCGAAGATGGCTCGAACAGGACGACCCGTGGAGAAACCGTGCAGATCTATTCAATGGTCAAGCTAAGCATCGAGGACCTCCACGTAAGCGGAGCGGTGCCGAAATCGATGAGCTATTGAAAAACTGAAAGGAGTACCCCACGCCGGGAAAGACGATGAGAAAGGCAACGGAGCCGCTGCTGAAGGTATAAAAGACGAGGTCTGTGTTCTGGGACTTGGAGTACTGGCACAAACTCGATACACCTCATTGCCTTGATCAAATGCATATCTGTAAGAATGTCCTTGAGAGCTTGCTCGCAACACTGATGAACATGCCGGATAAAACCAAGGATGGGCCGAAGGCAAGAAAAGACTTGCAAGATTTGAAAATCAGGGAAGATCTGCACATGCCGCCCCGTAAAATGTCAGACGAGACAGAGACGGAGACAGAGGCACGGGAGAAGAAGGGCAAGAAAATAAAGAAAGAGGATTATTGCCCCTTCTTGCTTCACCTTAAGTTAGGCTGAGATCAATCAATTCTTTAAGTGTCGTACCGGAGTCAAAGTTAGTTCCGATTATTATGGCAAGATAAGCAGATATCTAGACACGGACAACACGACGATGTTCCGTGTCAGATGACTAAGAATGCCGAAAGAGAAAACTGGATTTTCACTACCATGACTATACCCGATGCCAAGAGCGCTACCGTGAATGCTATCGCAAAAAATGAGCCATGGGGACACGCTAAGCACATGACACAATTCTTCTTCATAACCAACCCGCACAATCCCAGCCGTGTTGCCGTGAGGAGAGGCAAAAGGAACATCATTGGAATGGATGGAGTCGCCAACGAGGAAGACTACGATCAGTATGGGAACCCAATGAGGGAAGATGAGGATGATGATGAAGTATATGTCAAAACAAGAATCAATACTACATTACCTAAGAAAAATCATACTCCATGGAAAAGGCAAAGTCACAATGAGGGGCTCAATTATTCTTCGACGAACAAGAAGGGAAAGAAGCTGACTCAAAAACGAAAACGTCAACACTGAGGAACCGTATGTTATCGGTCAAATGATGTAATATATATGTATATGTTCCTATTTTGTATACACACTTAGCCATTATTATGCATGGGTCCAATGATGTAATATATATGTTCCTATTTTGTATACATATTTAGCCGTCAAATGATGCAATATATATCGCCTTCCCTTCGTTCACTGCTCTCGTAAAAAAAGTGAGAGAAAATAAAGGAAAAGAAAAAGGGAAACTAGTTATAGTAGTAGCCGTTTACTGAAAAAGAACTACAACTAGTCAAGGTAGCAGTAGCGGTTTCCGTAAAAACCGCTATAGCTACCTGTATTAGTAGTAGCGCGTTTAGTCTAAACGCGCTACTGCTACGTCCACTTAACCCAAAATCCTCCCTCTCTCTGCTTCATCTCACCTCTCCCCCCCCCCAAATCCCCACTCTCTCTTCCCCCGTCGCACTGCCGCGCCCCGGCGCTCGCCCCCGACCCTGGTGCTCCCCACGACCCGGCCCTCGCCCCCGACCCCGGCGATCGCCCCTGACCCCGGAGCTCGCCCCCGACCCGGCGCTCGCCCCCGACCCCGGCGCTCGCCCCCGACCCCGACGCGCCACGCCTCCCTCCTCTGCTTCCTCCCCTCCCAACCTCGGCCGTCGTCGGGCCTGCCTCCTCGCCCCTGCACCCTCTGTAACCCCCCTCTCTGCTAGCTAGGGTTCTTCGGTTAATTTACTTAGGTTTTAGTTAGGGCAGTAGGTTAATTAGGTTATCTATTTAGTTATGAATTTAGCTAGGTTGAATTTATATGCAAATTTAGGTAGGCTGAATTTATATGCAAATTTGAACTGGACATGTGATATATGGACATGTCATGTTTTGGACATGTCATGTTTGGAATTTGGGCATGTCATTTGGACATGTGATGTTTTGGTTCAGTTTTGGTAAATGATCCGAGTGGCCTATGTTACGCCGGAATGTTGATTCATTTCTGTCCGGTGAATTTCAAGCGCTCGATATGTCCATTTTTTAGCAAAGGTCATGCCGAAATTTTCCGTGAATTTTGGCATGATTTGTGCTAGATAGTAGGCATATCGAGTGCTCGCACATTGATTTCTTTTTTATGTCATTTCTCATTTTTTTCATACTTTTAGAAATAAACGAGGAGACTTAATCATAGGAAACATGTCGAACAACGAAGAAACTGGGCCTTCTGACCAAGATGCAGACGAGATGGATTATGAGGGTGAACAGGAGTACCTCGACTATTTGACTGCTAAGCAAGGTTTGCAGGTCGGCCTCGATGATGGTACTGACGCCGACATCGACACCGACGGCGCCAGCACCGATGGGGGCGCCGAGACCGATGGGGAAGGTACCGGCGGGGAAGATACCGGCGGGGAAGGTACCGGCGCCGATGCCGCTACCAAAAAGAAGAAGCATAAGAAGCAGAGGATATGAAAACCTAACAAGCTAGGGATTGGATGACTATTGATCAAAAAGATGGCACCTGGCAAGTTTGAGCCATTAGAGCAGGAAGAACCTCGCAAGTGCTATGGGAACCAAGTAGGATGCATCCTACAGGAATGCGTGAGCATCAACGACGATGACTTAAGGAGTAAAGAACATTTGACGCAGTTGCTCCTAACGAAGTTGCACAAGAGATTCAAGTTCCCCGACCGGGATGATAACATAGAACAACCGTGGGATGATCCGAAGATGAAAAAGATCAACAATGACGCCATGGGCATGTTCGGCAATGATTTGGCCTCCTGGAAAGGGAGTGTGAAACGAGCTATTGAGGCTGAGGAACCCCTGTCCAAGATTCTGGAGGAAAATCCGACACATACGGAAGAGGATTTCAAAAAGTTCAAGGACACTTGCGCTACCGAGGCAGCCAAGGCTAAGTCTGCGAAATTCAAGAGCCTTCAGCAAAGGAACACGGGGAAGCATCGCCTCGAAAGCCGTGGCTACCTCGGTAAAAGGCCCATATGGGATAAGGAGGACGCAGAACGTGAAGCCGCGGGACTCCCAGACCCCTTTGCGAAGTTCACCAACCCCTTGGAGCGTGACTTCATCAGGGCCCGCTACAAGTGGGACAAGGAAAAAAAGGTTTTTTACACAGACCAGATCACGAGGAAATTGATTAGACTACTGGTAATTATTCTTTTAGCACCTTAAATTTAGCTCCATATCTAGTCGACTACACATTCCTAAACGGTTCACCCTCCTTCTGCAGGAGAAGCAACACCAACTTGCAGCCGAAAGCCCTACTTCTCCGATGAGGCCCAAGTGGGACACCCCTCTCAACCGGGCCTTGAACGAACTTAAGGGACTCCCTTTGGGCCAGTGGACGCAATATGGTCGTGTGCACGGTGCTGGAGACGGCGCCACGTGGAAGGTGTTTTACAACGAGGGCCCGGAGGTCAAGAAGCAGAAAAAGAAGTTTAGTCAGGCGGACATCAACGCGAAGGCGAAGCTTGTGGTCGAGAAAAAAGCAGCTGAGGACGCAGAAAAAACAGCCGAGGAGAAAAATGAGTTGCTACAGCAGGCAGTCAATGCAGCTGTAACTGCCTACAGAAATGATTTCGCTACTAACTTGGTTCCAGCTATCATCAACTAGACGAAGGAAAATCCAGACAAGACGGTACATGATTTCCCGATGCCCAGTTTCGTCGGGAGCAACTCCATGAACAACAACAACACCGCACCATCACTTGCTCACGCAACCGGGCCTCCTCTCACAGTCGCTCCTGCTCATAGCAACCCGTCCTCAGTCTCTGGCACGCTAGGTGGGCCTTCATCTTTGGCTGAGCTCAACACCGTCACAGTAATTACAATCGCACCAACACATATATATAGAATATTCCATCTTCGTTGCCTTTCGGATGTTTTACGCCACATACATATGTGTTTGCAGGGCGAAGAAACCCCGTGCACCATACTCTACTTGATCAATGGCCAGAATGTGGACGTGGGAAAGGGGATGATATTGAACCCCTTGAAACCAATGTTCCACAACCAGCTGATCCCCGCTGGGCACTTCAGGTTTAGCTTGTCCAGTGTGAACTTGCGGCACGAGGCTTTGCCTCCTCCAGTACAACATGTGGGAGAGGACGACGAGACCCCCCCACGGATTGGAAGCTGCAAGGGTTGGGTGCTGCTATGGCCGTAGAATCTTATTCGTCTGGAGTCGACCAAGAGCACACCAATAACCACACATCAACAAGCATGTGCGGAGACCACCACCCCGCCTACGCAATTACCAGCTCCTGTAGTGCCGGATGAGAGCGGCTGACGACGTGATGAAGGGGGTGCAATAGTATTGACTGATGTAATCGGTCCTGTAGAACAGAGACTGGATGATGAGACGGAGGTCGACCCTATGGGTTTCCTCAATACAAACGTGTATGACTGTGACATAGATATGATGATTCAACCATATGACGAATCGGGCTATCTTCATGCTAATGAGGATATGGATGATATGCCCGGGTAGGAAGGTCATTGGAAGGATTGCAAAAAGTCTCTCTTCATGAATTCCTCACAGGACACGCCTGAAGATGCTGCCTCAACACAGGCTCAACTAGCTAGGGGTCATACAGTGCTTAGCCCGGGAACCCTGGGGCAGGGGTTAAGGAAGGGTCTGAAAGGTGTGCCCAAAAAAAAGGAGACGAAGAGATCGGGGAAGATAATTGCCTCCAAACAAGCCAGAGCACATAGCAGCCAGACGATGGATTCTGAGGAGCATGTACCCGTGAAAGGTGCGGCCCTGTTCCATCTCACGGGCGAGCCGATGCTACCGCCGAAACCGCTGGAGGCACTATCAGGGGAACTCAGGAGACTGCACGACCATGTGCTGTCGACTGAGAAAATCCTACTAGCCTCAAGGGATCCAGGATATCCGACATACGCGGCTCGTGTGCCTGAGGGGAAGTGCTACGTCGACACACGGCCCGCGAAGGTGTTCTTGCTGCGGTTTGACCATATCTTTGAGATGTTTCTGACAAGGCGGCTCGATTTTACAATCGCCCGCCTTTTTGCGCTACATATGAGCTCCGTCATGAAGAGTGAAGAAGTCTCGCAAATCTGTGTGGCGGATCCGTACTACATGCACGAATCTTTCTTGAGTCTCGGCGACTTTGAGCATGAAACTGCTAGGGACTACCTCCAAAACTTCATGGTACAGAATAAGGACCACAAAATTGTCCTCGTGCCTTATCATCCAAAGTAAGTCAGTTCCGGACAACCCTTTCGTGCATTTCAATCATTCCTTCTCGCTCATATGGAGAATAATTTGAGGTGTCTTTTCCCCGCAGCAGCGGGCACGCCATCCTTATTGTACTTTACCCGCAAGTCTCCCACGCCGTGTATTTTGACCCTTCCAGAGACTATGAGAAAAAGGACTACACCCACATAATGAATATTCTAGATGATGCTCTCCAAGGCTTCAGCATTAGAGGTGGCCACATGCAGATCAGGAAACAAAGGAACAAGAAGATGGGTTTCGCGCATAAAACTAACTTATCCTGCATCCATGTCCCAAAACCAAGCAAGAACGATGGATTCTACATCGTCCATCTCATGATTCAGTTCAACACGGATCACCAAAAGCTTCGCATGACAAGGAGAAATGATGATCATATCCACAAGTGGCTAGAATCTCATGGAGAAGCGAATTATAAACTTAGAGATGACTTATTTCGCATCCAAAAGGACATTGCGACGATCATCATGAAAGAAGTCGTCGATGAGAAGGGGACGTTCCACCACGGCCCTATATCGCGAGCTGACGTCCAAACTCGCATAGGCATGCAACGTCTAGACCTCACGCCGTTCAAGAAGCTAGGGTCCATCCTCGATGATATGGAAGGATGGAACTTCTAGTGATTTATGATGCCGATGATGATGATATGTGTCGGTTGAACTTGTATACTTTTTGTAGTGATGAAACTTTGTAATGTCCACGGTCCCTGCCGAACTTGCGTAACGCTACTTTGTTAGTTTGTGTACGATGACCTGCGTACCTCTAGTTAATTAGTTTGCGTATTGTATGTTGCATCTAGTTGCTAACCCTTTCTTTTTCGTGTTGCTCTAGTATATTTTGTTGCATATGCTTGTACATCCTCTTCATGAAAATGCATCTCTAACAGGTACCTAGTTTCTTTATGGCGAGATGGCAGTGCTATATCGTGTACAAAGCGAAGGTTCCGGGGGTGTACAACGAGTGGCATGAGTGTCAGGCGCAAGTGAATGGGTTCTCGGGTGCCAGCCATAAAGGCTTCAAAAGCAGACAAGAAGGAGAAGCTAGTTACTTGAGGTTCACGCTAGCGCGAGAGAGGACTCATAACCGCCACCTCATGTACTGCATAGTTCCGCTCTCACTCATAGTGATAGCTCTTCTCGCGTATACCTTTGTTTAGATGGATGACGTTGTAGTTGCAAGTATTCGAGACTTGCATGTATCGCTATTTTCGAGATGATGACAAGATACCACTTTGTGTTGGATGATGATTATGATGAGACTATTTGTATGTATATGCTATGATTACATTTGTGGTCTCGCAGGCATTTGTATGTGTATCATGATGACATTTGTATGTGCTAAATATTCTTCTATAAAGCCTGTTCAAATACAAAACAAATATGCAGAAAAAAGACTACTAAAATTAGAAGTAGCGAGTGGAGAAAAGTTAGCAGCGGTGCGATAGTAGCAGTAGCGCGCACAGGAGAAGCGCGCCATAGCTATTAGCAGTAGCATGCTCCCGGGAAGAACGCTGCTGCTACACTTGTATCAGTAGCGCAGGCGCGCACGCGCTGCTGCTACGGGTTAGCTGTAGCGCCTTATTAGTAGCGCCGCCTCCCGCGCTACTGATATACCTAGAACCCGCGCTGCTACTGGGCTTTTCCCTAGTAGTGGCGTCTTGTATGATATTAGTCTTTGCTTTTTAGTTTACCACAATCATCCTTGCTGTACACGCCTTTTGGGAGAAACCCACTTGATAGGAATTTATTAGAATACTCTATGTGCTTCACTTATATCCTTTGAGCTTGATAGTTTTTGCTCTAGTGCTTCACTTATATCTTTTAGAGCACGGCTGTGGCTTAATTTTGAAGAAATTGTTGATCTCTCATGCTTCACTTATATTATTTTGAGAGTCTCTTAGAAAGGCAGGGTATTTGCTATGGTTATAAAATTGGTCCTAGAATGATGGGCATCCAAGTTGGGTATAATAAAAACTATCATAAAAAGTGAATTGGATGCTATGATCAATTTGATGCTTAATAATTGGTTTGAGATATAGAAGTGGTGATATTAGAGTCATGCTAGTTGGGTGATTATGAATTTAAAGAATTCTTGTGTTGAAGTTTGTGATTCCCGTAGCATGCACGTATGGTGAACCGCTTTGTGATGAAGTTGGAGCACAATTTTATTTATTGATTGTCTTCCTTATGAGTGGCGGTCGGGGACGAGCGATAGTCTTTTCCTACCAATCTATCCCCCTAGGAGCATGCGCGTAGTACTTTGTTTTTGATGACTTGTAGATTTTTGCAATAAGTACATGAGTTCTTTATGACTAACGTTGAGTCCATGGATTATACGCACTCTCACCCTTCCACCATTGCTAGCCTCTCTTGTGCCATGTAACTTTCGCTGGTACCATACACCCACCATATACCATCCTCAAAACAGCCACCATACTTACCTATTATGGCATTTCCATAGCCATTCCGAGATATATTGACATGCAACTTTCCACCATTCCATTTATATGACACACATCATCATTGTCATATTGCTCTTTGCATGATCATGTAGTTGAAATCGTATTTGTGGCAATGCCACCTTCATAATTTTCATACATGTCACTCTTGATTCATTGCATATCCCGGTACACCGCCGGAGGCATTCATATAGAGTCATATCTTGTTCTAAATATTGAGTTGTAAGTAAATAAAAGTGTGATGATCTTCATTATTAGAGCATTGTCTCAGTGAGGAAAGGATGATGGAGACTATGATTCCCCCACAAGTCGGGATGACACTTCGGACTTTGAAAAAATAGAGAGAGAAAGGCCAAATAAAAGAAAGAGAAAGGCCAAACAAAAAAGAGAGAGAAAGAGAGAAGGGACAATGCTACTATCCTTTTTACCACACTTGTGCTTCAAAGTAGCACCATGATCTTCATGATAGAGAGTCTCCTATGTTGTCACTTTCACATACTAGTGGGAATTTTCATTATAGAACTTGGCTAGTATATTCCAATGATGGGCTTCCTCAAAATGCCCTAGGTCTTTGTGAGCAAGCGAGTTGGACGCACACCCACTTAGTTTCTTTTGTTGAGCTTTCATACATTATAGCTCTAGTGCATCCGTTGCATGGCAATCCCTACTCACTCACATTGATATCTATTAATAGGCATCTCCATAGCCCGTTGATACGCCTAGTTGATGTGAGACTATCTTCCTCCTTTGTTGTCTTCTCCACAACCACCATTCTATTCCACATATAGTGCTATGTCAATGGCTCACACTCATGTATTGCGTGAAAGTTGAAAAAGTTTGAGATTACTAAAGTATGAAACAATTGCTTGGCTTGTCATTGGGGTTGTGCATGACTAAATACTTTGTGTGATGAAGATAGAGCAACAGCCAGACTATATGATTTTGTAGGGATAACTTTCTTTAGCCATGCTATTTTGAGAAGACATGATTGCTTGATTAGTATGCTTGAAGTATTATTATTTCTTATGTCAATATGAACTTTTATTTTGAATCATTTGGATCTGAACATTCATGCCACAATAAAGAAAATTACATTGAGAATTATGCTAGGTAGCATTCCACATTAAAAAAATATGTTTTTATCATTTACCTACTCGAGGACGAGCAGGAATTAAGCTTGGGGATGCTTGATACGTCTCCAACATATCTATAATTTTTGATTGTTCCATGCTATTATATTACCCATTTTGGATGTTTATGGGCTATACTTTACACATTTATATCATTTTTGGGACTAACCTACTAACCGGAGGCCCAGCCCGTATTGCTGGGTTTTTTTTGCCTAATTCAGTGTTTCAAAGAAAAGGAATATCAAACGGAGTCCAAACGGAATGAAACCTTCGGGAGCGTGATTTTTGGAACGAACGTGATCCAGAGGACTTGGAGTGGAAGTCAAGCAACCACCGAGGTGGCCACGAGGGTGGAGGGCGCCCCCCCCCCCCCCCTACTGGGCGCGCCCCCCTATCTCGTGGGCCCCTCGGGCGTCCACCGACCTACTTCTTCCTCCTATATATACCCATGTACCCCGAAAACATCAGGGGAGCCAATGAAAACCTAATTCCACCGTCGTAACCTTCTGCATCCGCGAGATCCCATCTTGGAGCCTTCGCCGGTGCTCTGCCGGAGGGAGATTGATCACGGAGGGCCTTTACATCATCTCCAAGGCCTCTCCAATGAGTTGTGAGTAGTTTACCATAGACCTTCGGGTCCATAGTTATTAGCTAGATGTCTTCTTCTATCTCTTTGGATCTCAATACAAAGTTCTCCTTGATCTTCTTGGAGATCTATTCGATGTAACTCTTTTTGTGGTGTGTTTGTCGAGATCCGATGAATTGTGGGTTTATGATAAAGTTTATCTATGAGAAATATTTGAATCACCTCTGAATTCTTTTATGTGTGATTAAGTTATCTTTGCAAGTCTCTTCGAATTATCAGTTTGGTTTGGCCTACTAGATTGATCTTTTTGCAATGGGAGAAGTGCTTAGCTTTGGGTTCAATCTTGCGGTGTCCTTTCCCAGTGACAGCAGGGGCAGCAAGGCACGTATTGTATTGTTGCCATCGAGGATTAAAAGACGGGGCTTATACCATATTGCTTGAGTTTATCCCTCTACATCATGTCATCTTTCTTAATGCGTTACTCTGTTCTTTATGAACTTAATACTCTAGATGCATGCTGGATAGCAGTTGATGTGTGGAGTAATAGTAGTAGATGCAGGAAGGAGTCGGTCTACTTGTCACGGACGTGATGCCTATATACATGATCATGCCTAGATAATCTCATAATTATTCGCTTTTCTATCAATTGCTCGACAATAATTTGTTCGCCCATCGTAATACTTATGTTATCTTGAGAGAAGCCGCTCGTGAAACCTATGGCCCTCGGGTCTATCTCTTATCATATAAGCTTTCAATCTACTTTTATTTGCATCTTTACTTTTCCAATCTATATCATAAAATACCAAAAATATATTTATCTTATCATATTATCTCTATCAGATCTCACTTTCGCAAGTGGTCGTGAAGGGATTGACAATCCCTTTATTGCGTTGGTTGCGAGTTCTTGTTTGTTTGTGTAGGTGTGTGGGACTTTTGAGGAGCCTTCTACTGGATTGATACCTTGGTTCTCAAAAACTGAGGGAAATACTTACGCTACTATTGCTGCATCACCCTTTCCTCTTCAAGGAAAACCAACGCAAGCTCAAGACGTAGCAATGATCTAGTTACATTGTGATGAATCAAACACCCATAGAGTTCTGGTGTTGATCATGTTTTGCTCATGGAAGAGGTTTAGTTAACGGATCTGCAACATTCAGATCCGTATGCACTTTACAAATATCTATGTCTCCATCTTGAACATTTTCACGAATGGAGTTGAACCGACGCTTGATATGTCTGGTCTTCTTGTGAAATCTGTGCTCCTTGGCAAGGGAAATAGCTCGAGTGTTGTCAATAAGAGAGTCATCACGCCCGACTTATTGGGAATAACTCCTAGGTCGGTGATGAACTCCTTCATCCAGATTGCTAATGTGTTGCCTCCAAGGCTTCCATGTACTCCGCTTCACATGTAGATCCCGCCACGATGCTTTGCTTGCAACTGCACCAGCTAACTACCCCGCCATTCAAAATGTACACGTATCCGGTTTGTGACTTGGAGTCATCCAGATCTGTGTCGAAGCTAGCATCGACGTAACCCTTTACGACGAGCTCTTCGTCACCTCCATAAACAAGAAACATATCCTTAGTCCTTTTCAGGTACTTTAGGATATTCTTGACCGTTGTCCAATGTTCCATGCCGGGATTACTTTGGTACCTCCCTACCAAATTTATGACAAGGTTCACATCAGGTCTAGTACATAGCATGGCATACATAATAGACCCTATGGCTGAGGCATAGGGGATGACACTCATCTTTTCTCTATCTTCTGCCGAGGTCGGGCATTGAGTCGTGCTCAATCTCACACCTTGCAATACAGGCAAGAACCCCTTCTTGGACTGATCCATATTGAACTTCATCTATATCTTGTCAAGGTATGTGCTTTGTGAAAGACCAATGGGGCGTCTCGATCTATCTCTATAGATCTTGATGCCCAATATGTAAGCAGCTTCTCCAAGGTCCTTCATTGAAAAACACTTATTCAAGTAGGCCTCTACGCTTTCCAAAAGTTCTATATCAATTTCCCATCAATAGTATGTCATCTACATATAATATGAGAAATGCTACAAAGCTCCCACTCACTTTCTTGTAAACACAGGCTTCTCCATAAGTCTGCATAAACCGAAACGCTTTGATCATTTCATTAAAGCGAATGTTCCAACTCCAAGATGCTTGCACCAGCCCATAGATGGAGCGCTGGAGCTTGCACACCTTGTTAGCCTTCTTAGGATTGACAAAACCTTCCGGCTGCATCATATACAATTCTTCCTTAAGGAAACCATTAAGGAATGCCGTTTTGACGTCCATTTGCCATATGTCATAATCATATAATGCGGCAACTGCTAACATGATTCGGACAGACTTCAGCTTCGCTACGGGTGAGATGGTCTCATCGTAGTCAACCCCTTGAACTTGTCGATAACCCTTAGCGACAAGCCGAGCCTTATAGACGGTCACATTACCATCCGCGCCAGTTTTCTTCTTAAAGATCCACTTATTTTCTATGGCTTGCCGATCATCGGGCAAGTCTGTCAAAGTCCATACACTACAAAAAAAAGACACATCCGTGACATTTTGGGCCGAACGAATTTTTTTCTGTCATACATATGACACTTCTATGACGATAATTGTGACAAAACCTAGTATCATCATAGATGTGGTGGGCTCCTACTTCTATGACAAAAAATCATGACAAAAAATGGGCTTTTCATCCTGGGCGGGCCGGAGACGCAGCTGCATGACATTCTTTGGGTCATCCATGACGGAAAAAACTGTGGTAGAAGCGAGGGCGAGGAAAATTTTGGGGAGTTCCCGGTTATGGTGGGAGGTCGGGGGCCGAGCGATGCGCGTTTCTCTCGTACACGTACGTGTGTGTGTGCGAGGCGTTGGCTCTAACTGAACCCGAGCGAGGCGTTCGGCTCTAACTGAACCCGAGCGATTGCACTTCAGGCTACGCGTTACTGAACCCGAGCGATCGATCGATGGCTGTTAACTGAACCTGATCGAGCGATTCCTTCGCTACTGCTGCTAACTGAAGTCGATGGATGCTGCCTCTCCGGATGAACAGTGAGTGTTGTGGGGGGGTTGGATGAACAGTGAGCGGTGGCGTTGCCTCTGGATGAACAGGATCCCGTGGTGTGGAGGGCTGGATGAACAGGACGACCCCGTGGAGGGCTGGATGAACAGTAGATGGTGGAGGGGTGCCCGTGGAGGGGTGGTTGAACAGTAGCCAGTGGAGTAGCTCGCGGTGGAGGCTGGATGAACAGGAGCCCGTGGAGGCTGGAGGAGGTCGACGGTAGCCCATGGATGCTGGAGGAGGTTGACGGTGGAGATGAACAGTATCCCGTGGAGTCCCGTTTTGCGGTACGCCACACCACTCCTGATGAACAGGACCCCCGTTTCGACCATAGCGCTCCAACACAAGTCCGTTTCGTCCGTTTTGCGGTATGCCACACCCCTCCCGATCAACAGGACCCCCGTTTCGACCGTAGCGCTCCAACACAAGTCCGTTTCGTCTGTTTTGCGGTACGCCACACCCATCCCGATCAACAGGACCCCCGTTTCGACCATAGGAGGTCCGTTTCCTCCGTTTTGCGGTACGCTAGACCCCTCCCAATGAACGGGATCCCGTTTCGAACGTGGCCGGTCGAACACAAGGCCGTTTCCTCTGTTCTGCGGTACGTCAGGCCTTGTTTCCATCGCCTGTTCCGTCCAAGCCCTCCCGATGAACACGACCATGCACTTTGTTCCAACCCAGCCGGTTGGCTCCCATGCGTTTCGTTGCCTCCCGATGAACACGACGCATTCCGTTGCCTCCCCATAAACACGACGCATTCCGTTGCCTCCCCATGAACACGACGCATTCCGTTGCCTCCCCATGAACATGATGACGACGCTGTTTCTCCGTTCCGACCCAGCCATTTACACGAGCCCTGGTCGTATGTATGCGCGAGTAGGCGTTCGAGACCCCGCCCGTATGTACACATATGTGGCCGTATTTTCTTTCTTGCACACTGGCCGCTATACGTACATGTACATGCTACGTGTGCGCCTCTACTACGACACGTGTGCGCCTCTACATCGACCAGTATATATGTGCATACATGTTCGCGACCAGAATGACAACGCTATGTATGCTTCGACCAGGTGGGTCCCGACTGTCAGGCACTTTCTTGCGTGCGAAGATGTAGCTGGTGGGTCCTAGCAGTCAGGGGAACGAATCATTTTTTTCGGACGCACTTCCTTGCGTGCGAAGATGTAGCTGGTGGGTCCCAGCAGTCAGGGGGGCGAATCGTTTTTTCGGACGCACTTCCTTGCGTGCGAAGATGTAGATGGTGGGTCCCGGCAGTCAGGGGGGAAACGTTTCACGAAATACGATGGCCTGTCCAGTGGGTCCCCGCTGTCAGGTGGAGGAATAATTATTTTGCGCGTAATAAGGATGCACTTCCTTGCTGCGGCCGTGGACCCAGCTGTCAGCCTCTCCACGTACAGTCCACGTCCGATGGAAGCCGTTCCTTGACCATGTTGACCATGCCGCGTCGAGAGCACCAGGGCGGTGGATGACGGCAAGGCCTAGGAAGGGGACGATGCAGAGCCGGGGAAAACGCTGTAGTGGATGCCCACATGTAGAGGAGTACGAGGGTTCACTGGTTCGCTGCGGTGTGAGGCTGCCGTCGCCGCAGAATAACAGGGGGTGTGGGTGAGTAGAGGGATGGCCTAGACAGCGGTGGGAGTAGTAGGGGCGGTGAGGCCTCCGCCGCATCGCAGCCGGCCACGGGAGGGAGGAGCACGAGGCACGACCGGCGCTGGTTTGGGCGGCTGGAGCAAGAAGACTAGAGGTTGAAGAAGCACTACAGCCGTTGGATGGACATCGTATGGTCACTGGAGCTAGAATCGTGCATATTGACTAAGTTGACAAAACCCTCCATCCCCGTCGACTTAGTAGGCCCACAAGTCAGCCTGCCACTATACTGGGTCCCAGCTAACAGGGGGATTATTCATTTTTTTTGTGTAATAAGGAGGCACTTCCTTGCGTGCGAAGATATAGCTGGTGGGTCCGAGCTGTCAGCGGCGGTAACATTTTTTTCGTGAAATACAGAGGCCCTTTCGTTGGGTCCCTGATGTCAGGTGGAGGAATCATTATTTTGCGCGTAATAAGGAGGCATTTCCTTGCGCACGGCCGTGGACCCAGCTCTCAGCCTCTCCACGTACAGTCCACTTTAGATGCATGTCGGTCGTTGACCACGTTGACCAGGCCGCGCCGAGAGCACCAGGGCGGTGGACGACAGCGAGGCCTAGGAAGGGAATGACACAGAGGCGGGGAAGACTCGGCAGTTGTTTTCCACACGGAGGGGAGTACGACTATACGAGGGTTTACTGGTTCGTCTGCCGTCGCGGGAGAATAACAGCAGGTGTGGGTGAGTAGAGGGATGGCTAGGCCAGCGATGGGAGTATGATGGGGCGGTGAGGCCTGCGCGGCAGCACAGCCGGCCGCAGGGAGGAGGGAGTAGGCAGTCCCGCCGACGCTTGTTTGAGCGGCTGGAGCAGGAAGAGCAGAGATTGAAGAAGCACGACGGCCGTTGGATGGACATTGTACGGTTACTGGATCTAGAATCGTTCATATTGACTAAGTTGACAAAGCCCTCCGTCCCCGTCAACTTAGTAGACCCACAAGTCAGACTACCACCATGGTGGGTCCCAGTTAGCAGGGGGAGTATTCTTTTTTTTTTGTGCGTAATAAGGAGGCACTTCCGGTGGGTCCGAGCTGACAGCGGGGGGAACATTTTTTCGCAAAATACGGTGGTCCGTCCGGTGGGTCCCAACAGTCAGGGGGAAATGTTTTTTTTTCAAAATATGGTGCCCCGTCCGATGGGTCCCAGCAGTCAGGGGGAAACGTTTTTTTCACGAAATACTGGTGGCCCGTCCGGTGGGTCCCTGCTGTCAGGTGGAGGAATAATTATTTTACGCGTAATAAGGAGGCACTTCCTTGCGGCTGCCGTGGACCCAGCTGTCAGCCTCTCCACGTACAGTACTCTTCCGATGGAAGCTGGTCGTTGACCACATTGACCACGCCCTGCCGAGAGCACCACGGCGGTGCACGACGGCGAGGCCTAGGAAGGGGACGACGCGGAGCCGGGGAAGACGCGGCAGTGGATGCCCACGCGGAGAGGAGTACGAGGGTTCACTGGTTTGGATGCAGTGTGAGGCTACCATCGTCGTAGAATAACAGGGGGAGTGGGTGAGTGGAGGGATGGCCTGGCTAGCGGTGGAGTAGTATGGGGGCGATGAGGCCTCCACAGCAGCACAACCGGCCACGGGAGGCAGGAGCATGCAGCACGATCGGCGCTGCTTTGGGCGGTTGGAGCAAGAAGACCAGAGGTTGAAGAAGCACTACGGCCGTTGGATGGACATCGTTGACCACACCGCGCCGAGAGCACCAGGGCGGTGGACGATGGCGAGGCCTACGAAGGGAATGACACGGAGCCAGGGAAGACACCTCAATGGTTGCCCACGCGGTGGAGAGTACGGGGGTTGACTGGTTCAGCTGCCATCGCCGGAAAATAACAGGAGGTGTGGGTGAGTAGAGGGATAGACAGGCCAGGGATGCGAGTATGATGGGGCCGTGAGGCCTGCCCGGCAGCACAGCCGGCCATGGGAGGCGGGAGCAGGCGGTTCCGACAGTGCTGGTTTGGGCGGCTGGGGCAGGAAGATCAGAGACTGAAGAAGCACGACTGTTATTAGATTGACATCTAACGGTCCGACGCTGGTACAGTCGATTGTTGACTAAGTTTCTTTTTTGAGAAACCTTGTGTACACATGAACTTAGTAGGCCCACAAGTCAGCCTCCAAATATGTGGTAGACAACATAAAGCCCATTTGCTATTTTTTATAATTTGCAGCCCATTTGCTAATTCTTACGTAATTTATTATAGCCCATTTTCTGCCCAGGACCACGGTCAAAAAGTTCAACCTTATTTTGCATATTTCGGTGGAGTCCAAACTGTTGTAATCCCGAAATGATAAACATTTTTTAAGAACTTATTGATTTGCCAAAAAAAATCGTTTTGTTTTTGTAAGCAAATAAGACGTGGGACAATTGAGTTGGTTTAAGGGAAAACCAGTGGTAAAAAAATTAGCGCTGGGTGGGAAAAAACAACAAAAATAAGGATGTAAATATGAAAAGGGAATTTTATGTGTTTTCAGTATAATGATACGTGTATATGAACTAGTAAAACTATAGGTAGAGATTAGAAAACGGATGTAGGACATGTGTTTCAAGAGGAAAATAGAACTGGGTTGTGTGTTTGATTCAGTAAAAAACTGCCTGCGGATGTTGCAAGACAAAATATAACTAACGCTAGTGAGCCAGAGGCCAGTAGATACCTGCTGGATCTTTGTGCCCCGCTGTCGTCATGGGCTGGGCCTGTTAAAAACAAAACCAACCCTGGGCAGTCTACATCCCAGTTGAAACTTGCTCGACCTGAAAAAACAATATACTTGCTCAATATACGAGAGAATTTTGCAAGTACAGGTTGATAACTGGGATGCAGCAGGGATATTGTTTTTTCATCGTGATAATAAGTGCATGCACTTGTTTCGAAAAAAATGGAGAACTGGGAATTCGAACGGCAGGTGCTTATGCTACCCATCAAATAAAAATTAGGTGACTGAAAATTCATTTCGAAACAAATGATTCAGCTTTATATCCACATCGACCCTCGGCATGATGGTTGGAAGCAAATGCAAGTTCATACCAAAAGATCGTTAACAACAATACCAACTTGCGGACAACAAGGTAGTACAAGTACCAATACCAAACTAACTTATAATCTTTTTACTCCTGGCCCTAGTGTTTGTCTGGTAGAAAATCATGCAGAGGACCAGCTCCTGCTCCTTCTCTTGCTCCAAGTGCCCGAGGTGGTACTGGTGCATCACCCAGTTGGTCCTCCGCTGGTTGAAGTTCTTGTTGGTGTGCAGCACCAGAACCTTTTTCGCTGCCCGTCTGCCAGCCGTTGACCATCACCGGCAAGGTATTGCCGGTCTTGTGCCACATCGCGTGCATGCCGCACTCCGACTGTATCTTGCGATGCGTCCACATGCCCCTTTTGAACGCCCTGGAATTGCGCTGGAAGAAATGCTTCCTTAGGACACTCAGTGTGACACCTGCAGTATTGTGGAATACAGGTTTTAGTGTACGTAGTTGGCATTTTCATAACATCTTTGGCATGTTGCAGTCACTTTTTTCACTTTTTATTAACTGTCAAATTGTAATTGCTTCACCAGGTCTGCGTCTAAAAAGAAAAATAGAGCTATAAACAAAGGAATATGTTTGTGCAAGTAGACGGCTGATCGGTGTCTTACCTGGAAGTTTCTCAGGTTGGGTGTAGCATATGCCGTGCTCGCTATCGATGGTTGGTATGAACAAATCGATGAGAGACTGAAATCTCGCGCTGTCAGCACTCACTTTGGCCTCAAGGTGCTCGATCAGCTCCTGATCCATGGGATCCAACTTGACGCCAGCCGGCAGCACCGGTCAATCCTTCTTCGACTTGCATTGGTAATTCCAGTTATATGGTACTCAATGTATGATCAATCAACTGTTTTAAGTGAATGATGAAAGATTTCGATAGATAAGTGGTACTCCAAATCTGAAGTCTAGAATACTCGAACACGCCGCCGGGATTCTTGTGTCACCTCACGTGCAGCTTGTTGTCACATCAATTCAATGTGTAGACATGATGAATAATTTGACCGACGTATACTAGTACTGCTACTGTACTACTTACTAGTCGTATTTAGTGTCACAATTTATACATAGGTTTAACTAACAAGTACACACTTGAAGCCTAACTGAATATTATATATATATATATATATGGCTTCTGCACAGCATCTCCATCATCATTATCAGTACATCCTACGCAGGTGAGTTAGGATGCACTTGATCCCAGGAAGGTATCTATCCTTCAAACCAGAGGAGTGCTTCAAACTAATAACAGTACATAATATCCAACAAAAGAGGGTCGTGCTACAGCAGCAGAATACATGGCTCAGTGTAGATATCAGCACGAATCAAGTTGTGCATATTTGCTGTTGGCATGAACCACATCGCCGCATGTCGGGTTTGCAAAAGCCATCCATCGCATGGAAGCTTGATGCCTTTCACACACTGAAGATTATCTGGCAACAAGCTGTGTCGACGAATCTCTGGATATGGTGATTCAACCATAAACACAGTCCCCCCTCGCGAATGGAAGTTGCATAGCACGATAATCATCGCCGGTGATATGATCGATGATTGGTTGGATGATCGAATAATTGAGCCCGAGGAACAAGGAGTGGTTGCCGAGGCTGTAAACCCGCCTCCAGTTGAATACGCCTGGCCCAACAGATCTGGGATCTTTCTCGAACACGAAGCAGCCATAGCCATCAATTGCACGAATGCCCCACGCATTGTACTACATGTGGTTTGATGTAATGGTTTGGTCAATTTGGTACGTGCGCATGAGCATCAAATGACCGCCGTCAGCTGAACGAGCGATAAACCACCACCCATCGGCTGGTATGATTCCAGGTCCTGGAATCATGAAGGCCAGCGCATTTGCGTCTGCTGCAACAATTCAAATTGGAGACCAAAAGGACAAAAATAAACAATCATGTTCAGAGTATGTGTGGAATTAAGATTATTATAACAGTGACACATATCATAGACAGAGAATTGCAATGCCATGGTCATAATCATACCCCAAGTTAAAAAAATAAGCCAATGGCTTTCGTATTCTAGCAATATGTCATGGTTCAAACATCATGTAACAATGAGAGGAAAACAGCTATGACATTGCCTACTCATATTCTACCATAGCACTTACTACTACTATTCTCATATCAACTCTAAGCAATAACATGCGTTGTTATAAAAATCTTGTAAACGAGAGTAACATATAGCAATCATGATGTTATGCTCATAATATGTATTCTAACAATCATTAGATGCCAATTGTTCTCATATCAACTCTAACAATAGCATGTGTGGTCATAAAAATCTAGAAAATGAGAGGGACATATAGCAATGATGTGGTTATAGACATTGTCGATGTCAAAACCGGCGGATCTCGGGTAGGGGGTCCCAAACTGTGCGTCTAGGTGGATGGTAATAGGAGACAAGGGACACGATGTTTTTACCCAGGTTCGGGCCCTCTCGGTGGAGGTAAAACCCTACTCCTGCTTGATTAATATTGATGATATGGGTAGTACAAGAGTAGATCTACCATGAGATCAAGGAGGCTAAACCCTAGAAGCTAGCCTATGGTATGATTGTTGTTCGTCCTACGGACTAAAACCCTCCGGTTTATATAGACACCGGAGAGGGCTAGGGTTACACAGAGTCGGTTACAATGGTAGGAGATCTACATATCCGTATCGCCAAGCTTGCCTTCCACGCCAAGGAAAGTCCCATACGAACACGGGACGAAGTCTTCAATCTTGTATCTTCATAGTCTTGGAGTCCGGCCAATGATGATAGTTCGGCTATCCGGACACCCCCTAGTCCAGGACTCCCTCAGTAGCCCCTGAACCAGGCTTCAATGACGACGAGTCCGGCGCGCATATTGTCTTCGGCATTGCAAGGCGGGTTCCTCCTCCAAATAATTCATAGAAGATTTTGAACACCAGGATAGTGTCCGGCTCTGCAAGATAAATTCCACATACCACCGTAGAGAGAATAATATTTATGCAAGTTCAATCTGCTGATGTATTTCGTGGCATGATGTCACACCACGGCCAAGACTTTACTCGAATTGTTTTTATTGTTCCACCTCAGCATGTTTAGCGAAGCGGTTTCCTTGGCACGTCTTGTCAAAGCAGAGATCGTGTCCCCTTATTCCGGGATTCTCATCAATACGGACGTGGGTAACCCAACCACACCATTGATTGCGGCGCTTGGGAGATAAGCGAGTTTCACCGGGCTGGTGGGGACGCATAGTTTCGTCCGCCCATATATAAGGGGATAAGGATCCACCTTTTTACCTACGCCTTCTTCCTCCTTTGCTTATCCATCTCTGCGCACTCGAGCTCCAGCGCCCAAGTCCGCACATCTCACCTCAACCTTCTCCAACCATGTCCGGAGCGGGAGGCAAGTGGATGGCCTCCTTCATCACGGAGGGGCACATCAAAAAGCTGCGCAAGGCCGGATATTTGTCCAGCGATATCGCACACCGGCTCCCCAACAAGGGGCAGCTCATCCCCACCCCAGGCCCCATGAGAGGGTGGTGTTCCTTCCCCATTTCCTCCGTGGACTGGGCTTCCCACTTCACCCATTTGTCCGGGGGCTCATGTTCTACTATGGCCTGGATTTCCATGATCTGGCCCCAAATTTTATCCTCAACATCTCGGTGTTTATCGTCGTGTGCGAGGCCTTCCTCTGCATCCAACCCCACTTCGGCTTATGGCTAAAGACTTTTAATGTCAAGCCGAAGGTAGTGGGTGGTTGCCAAGCGGAGTGCGGAGGCGCCATGGTGGGCAAAATGCCCAACATCACTTGGCTCGAGGGCGCCTTCGTGGAGACCATCAAAGGGTGGCAATCGGGGTGGTTCTACATCACCGAGCCGTGTGACCCTAAATGGGCAGCGGCCCCCGAATTCAGATCTGGCATCACCACACGGCTCACCTCCTAGAAAGAGAAGGGCCTGTCGTGGGACGATTCGAAGGAGCTGACCGGACTCCAATCCTGTCTCCAAACCCTGGTGAACAGGAAGCTCAAGCTTGTCAACGTAGTCCAGGTCATGCTCGTCCGCCGGATCCTCCCGTGCCAACAGCGGGATTTCAACTTGTGGGAGTTCGATCCGGCACAGCACCAGACCTTGAGCAGGCTCTTCGACACTACGTACAAAGAGGCCTGGAGCGTGCTGTTCAAGGGCGCCGAGGCCCCCGCATCCGCTACCGAAGATCGCGGATTCAGCTCGCAGCGTCAGGCTAGCAAGGTAAGCTATATTACCCTTTACGGGACACATGTTTTCCATAGTTTGACTTCTATGCGGGATCTAAACTCCCATTACCTTTAACAGGCCTGGCAGAAGACATCCGGGCAGTTTAACTGTCCGGCTCCCCTTCTAGAAGACCCAGTGGACGCCCGTTTGACAGGGCTGCTGGTCCCGGCGCCCTACGTGGTGCCAGAGAAGAAGGCCAAGAAGAAGGCCACGGGAACCCGAAGGAGTTCCCGGCGCCAGGTGTTATCGGACTCATCTTCCGATGACTCCAAGGCGGACTCCTCCCACGAAGACGAGGAGGAGAAGAAAGAGGCCTCTCCCCCAGCGGGGGCAGAGAAGAAGAGGAAGGCTTCCCCAACGAGGGAGGCCGAAGGGTCCAAGAAGGGAAGGACCCTTCCTCCAGACTGTTCCACCAACGCCGACGACAGCGAAGAGGAGTGGCCCTTGAGGGCCAAGCCCCTGGCGAAATCATAAGTGTCCGGATTCCAGAATAACTCATTATTTTTCTCTCATCGCATAGTGTCTTCTAACGCTGAATACAATCATGTAGTCCGCCCAAGGACGATCTCCCCGCTTCGTCGAGCGGGTCCCTGGGTGCGTCGGATGTGAATAGCGCTTCACTTCCGACCGCCTCCTCCCCCCGTGACGCAGACGACACCGAGGTGGGGTCCCAGAAGGGGACCAGCCAGGAGAAGGAGGCCCCGGAGGTGCCGCAGGGCAACCTCCCGGAATTTGGACCGCACTCCGCACCGGAACCCTTGGTGGTTCCGGAGTCCGGCGGGCGGCCCCTTTGTGAGAAGGGCGAGACAACGACGCCGGTGGCCTCCGTCCAACCGAAGGCGCCGAATAACTTGTTGGAGGCGCTCAACGGTGCTTCCATCGACGAGGAGCACCTCACTATCATGAGTGTGGTGATTCAGAAGGTTCAGTCCGCCAAGAGCGGGCTGACCAAAGCCTGCACCAGCCTTCTAATAGGCTTTGAGGTATGTGATTAAGATATGTAAAAATAGTACAGCATAGACAGTAGCCCCTGATGCTCGGTTCGACGTTCGGAAAGAAAAGCCGAACTGAGGATCTAAAAAGATATACGCAGGAGTCGAACACAAATATGTCAATATGGGAATGCAGGCTGCGCTGCTGACCTCTGCCGTACTGACTGCAGAGGTCAATGCCTTGAAGCAGAGCCTCGAGCGGTCCGAGATCGAGCTCGGCCGTGCCAAGAAGCAGCTCGAGGACAAGGAAGGTAAGTAACACCTTATTAAAGTTGTACCTTATAGAAAACGATTTTGGTTTCAAAAAAATGACCGAAATAACGTGGGTACTCCAGGGGCCACGAACGAGGTGGCGACCCTGAAGGAGGCGGTGTCCGCGGCCGAACGCAATGCGGCCGCGGAACGCACCGAGCGAGAGAAACAGGAGGCGCGGGTGGTGGAGGTACGGCAAGAGCTCCAGGCTCTCGTGGAGAAACACGAAAGTTTGGAGCGTGACTCGAAGACTCGAGAGTCCGAGCTCGCGTCGGGTCTTGAGAGTGCCAAGGCCGCTAAGGCCGAAGCCCAAAAGGCCCTCCAGGAAATCGAGGCAGTAAAGAAGATAGCGGCGGGTAAGGCATTCTTCATGCAAAGCAAGCATGTAAAAGTGAATTACTTGTTACTTACCCGGATTCGGAGCTCTCCAGGAGCGTTCGCAGATCTGCCCCGTAGCGTATCCGATGCTGCCGCGTTCTATAGAGCCGAGGAGGGGAGCTCGATGAAAAAGGTGTTCTGGTCTCAGTATGCTGAGGTCAGACATCCGGTGCCCCTAAGCGACCAGCTGAAGCATCTGGTCGAGCTCCACAAGGTGGCCGAACAGGCCATGAAGGGCCTCATAGTTCGGCTGTGGCCCAAAGAAGCCATGCCTCGGAGCTACTTTGGTCTGGTGCGGCGGCTGGTGGACGCCTGTCCGTGGGTTGACGTCATCAAGCATTCCGCATGCATTGAAGGTGCCCGTCGGGCCCTTGCCCGTGCTAAGGTGCACTGGGGCAAGATGGATGCCGAGAAGCTTGTGACGGATGCGCCACCGCCGGGCAAGGAGTATCGCACGCCCGAGATGTATTATAAGGGTGTCCTGAAGGGTGCCCGCATTATTGCGGGTGAGTGCTCCAAAGATGTAATTTTCGAGTAGACTCGCATTTTGTTATCCTGTGCGCTGAAAATTTTGTTCATATGCACTAAGCAAGGCTTGTTAATTTAAAATAATACCTTCTGTGCGGTCGTTTATCAAATCTGAGAGATGGCAAGTCGTTGGCTTCGGCCCCCATGCCACGAGTGCTGGGGTGTTCGGGATAAACTTGAGCGCTCTTGTTCCCATTTTTGGGTCCTTCTAGGGAGGCGCTCAACACAACGAACGAGGCAACCGGACTTATAATGCTTGAACACTCACTTAGCCATAGAATTCTATAATTTTAAATTTCGGCGAAGCCCCTAGTGTTCGGAAGGCCGAATTCGGGGCGCTATCCACGCCTGGGCCGGACAAAGCCGGTTCCTCACTCTAAGCGGCATAAGTCTTTAGGGACTCGAAAAAACCTCTCGAACAGCGACCAGCTCTCGCCCCATCATGACAGTCAGTTTTAGCTTTCTCCACTGAGGTGCTCAACCCAACTCAACTGGGGCACAATCGCAGTGGTTCTCCCAGTGCTACCTTAGCCGATATAACGGAACGTAAGGTACCAAAACATGGGAGCCGGGCAAACCCAACTATTGACCCAAGACAAGATTCGGAGCCGATGCATATAATCCTATAAGTTCGGGGTGCCGCACTTGTGAAAGTGTTCGGACTTATCACACCATAATTTGGGCAACTTAAGCCCCTGGTGTATTTGGCCGTACCAAAGCGTACGGGTGCAACATGTCATAAGTGAACATATATAAAAGGGAATGCAATGATAGGCAAAAAGCGATGCATTGTTTATTCGAGAAATACTGCAATTAAGGCAGAACGATACAAGTAGTGCGATAAGCAAGGGGTGTGACTATTTAACATGTCCCCTCCAGGGGTAGGCTGCGGAATGATGTATAAAACAGGTATAATGCTCGTAATGGAGACCACCTGGATACTCGTCGTAGCTTTTCTGCTTCCCTGGCTGTTGCATCGTGAGTTCCGCACGTCTACTGCCGGACAGGGCTTCTGGAAAGCGAAGTCCTGGGGAATGAAAAAAGGAAGAAAAAAAGTAAAAAAAGAGATGACACATTTGGGAGCCCCTGGTGTGGTTGAGCCGCACTCTGGGCATGCCGTGGTCGTGCCCCTCCCCCTATGCCCATGGTATCTCCAGAGCGTAGTGATGTACGCGTGGTACTAGTCTCGCAATTTTGCGAGGGCTGGGGTTGGGGCCGCATTGCTACGCGTGCTCGGATCGTGCCAGTTGGTCTTGTTGTAGGTTACTCCGGGTGCGCTTGATGGTGTCCGGTCGCTTAACAGCCGGACACGAGAATTGCCTCAAGAGGCTACTCTGTACTTCCGCCGCGAGAGCCGCTGTATGCTCCTCCGTTCGGAGAGAGCATTCGGTATTTCCGTTGACCGTGATGACTCCTCGAGGGCCTGGCATCTTGAGCTTGAGGTATGCGTAGTGCGGCACCGCATTGAACTTTGCAAATGCGGTTCGTCCGAGCAGTGCATGATAAGCCGCTGCGGAACGGGACTATGTCGAAGATTAACTCCTCGCTTCGGAAGTTATCCGGGGATCCGAAGACCACTTCAAGTGTAACTGAGCCTGTACAATTGGCCTCTACACCTGGTATGACGCCTTTGAAGGTCATCTTTGTGGGTTTAATCCTTGAGGGGTCTATGCCCATCTTGCGCACTATATCCTGATAAAGCAGGTTCAGGCAGCTGCCGCCGTCCATCAGGACTCTAGTGAGGTGAAATCCGTCGACGATTGGATCTAAAACCAATGCGGCGAATCCTCCATGGCGGATGCTAGTGGGGTGGTCCCTTCGATCAAAAGTGATCGGGCAGGAGGACCATGGGTTGAACTTTGGGGCGACTGGCTCCATCGCGTATACGTCCCTGAGCGCACGCTTCCGCTCCCTTTTGGGTATGTGGGTTGCGTATGTCATGTTCACCGTCCGTACTTGTGGGGGGAAACCCTTCTGTCCTCTATTGTTACGCGGCCAGGTCTCTTCCTCGTCATTGCTATGCAGCCCCTTGTCATTGTTTTCCGCAATTAACTTGCCTGCCTGCTTGAACACCCAACAATCCCTGTTGGTGTGATTAGCTGGCTTTTCGAGGGTGCCGTGTATCTGGCACGAGCGATCGAGTATCCGGTCCAAATTGGACGGGCCCAGAGTAGTTCTTTTGAATGGCTTTTTCCGCTGACCGGGTTTAGAGCCTCTGAATCTGGCGTTGACTGCCGTATCTTCAGCATTATCGCCGTTAATGCGGCGCTTGTGCTTATTGCGACGCGACCTGCCATTGCTGTCCTTGGTATCCGAACTACCAGAATTTTTGGTGAGGTTGTTACTGCGGGCTAGCCAGCTGTCCTCTCCCGCATAGAAGTGGGTCATGAGTGATGTGAGGGCTGCCATGGATTTCGGCTTTTCCTGTCCTAGGTGCCGGGCAAGCCACTCGTCGCGGATGTTATGTTTGAAGGCTACAAGAGCCTCTGCATCCAGACAGTCGACGATTTGATTTTTCTTGGTTAAGAACCATGTCCAGAATTGTATGGCCGATTCGTCTGGCTGCTGAATTATGTGGCTTAGGTCATCGACGTCTGGTGGTCGCACATATGTGCCCTGGAAGTTATCAAGGAATGCGGCTTCCAGGTCCTCCCAACACCCAATTGATTCTGCTGGAAAGTTGTTGAGCCAATGCCGAGCTGGTCCTTTAAGCTTGAGTGGGAGATATTTGATGGCGTGAAGATCATCACCGCGGGCCATGTGGATATGAAGGAGATAGTCTTCGATCCAAACCGCAGGATCTGTTGTGCTGTCGTAGGATTCAATGTTTACGGGTTTGAAACCTTCGGGGATTTTATGATCCATTACTTCATCTGTGAAGCATAGTGGGTGTGCGGCGCCTCTGTATTGGGCTATATCACGACGCAGCTCAAACGAGCTTTGTCTACTATGTTCGGCCCGGCCGGCATTGCTATATCCGGCGTGACGGTTATCGTCACGTATGGTGGGGTGCCCACGCAATCCGTAGATCGATCTTGTTTGTCTTGCCTTATCCTCCAATATGTCCCGTAAGTCCGGCGCATTCCCCCGTGGCTTTGTACTTTTCTAGCGACGCCGGGGTGCGACTTTAGTGGAGGGCCTAGAGGCCTCTCTGTCGCGGCCACGAGGTGGCCAGTCGGCTGTATTGTGCGCTGGTGACATGGGTTTATGTGTGGGTAGCTTTTGGAGGGGCGTTCGAGTTCGTACTCTTCGGCCGTCAGGACTTCAGTCCATCTGTCCGTGTCGGGGGCCGCTCCTTTCCCGCGGCCGCCGAGCACCTATGGGGCACGGGGGGCCCCTTCTGGTCCGGCAAGGGGGGCGGAGGCCGCGCGCAGAGCGGATCGAGGTCGGGCGCGCGCTGGGAGACGGGCGATTTTTACCCAGCTTCGGAGCTCTCCGGAGAGATAAAACTCCTACTGCTGCTTTGTGTTTGTATTTGATCTTGCTCGAGAGCGACCGCCTGGTGGTACTGCGTGTGTCGAATGGACCGAACCCTCAAGCTGCGGAACCTAAATTCCCCAACCTCCTCTACGTGCCCATGGGCCTCCCTTTTATAGTCTGAAGGGGGCACCAACAGGTGGCAGCGTAGAAAGATGGGTAGAAAGGTAATAACACGGGTTGGTACAACTGCTACCAACAGTGTCCCCTACCTAACTCTGACAGCAGGGGACAAGGGCATTTAATGCCCGTCCGTTCGCCCCAACAGTGTAAGGAAACAATCGTTAGAGGTGCCACCGATTGCCACGATGGCGTATCCGTCAGCTCCGTTTGCCACCTCGCTCTGCATGGCTACGCAACGCCCCGCCACGTGCCCCTGGGGCGGCCCTGGGGTGACACGTCGCTGGAGGCGCTGGATTCTGGGTGGCCGCCTTGCCACGGCCCTTCTCTTGTCGTGCCGGCAAGCTTGCCGGCCGTCGGGCCTTGCCGGGACGCGCGGGGCGCCACAGCAAGTCTTCTGGAGATGCCTTGGTCGGCCTTCCCGGCAAGCTCCTCTTGCCGGGGCCTCTGTTTTCTTCCCGGCCAGCTTCTCTTGCCGGGACCTTGTATTCTTCCCGGCCAGCTTCTCTTGCCGGGGCCTTGGTCTGAGTACTTCGATCTTGAATGGCGTCAAAGTAGTCGTGGAGGATCTTGGCGGACGCCCGGCAAGCCCTGCCGCGGGTCGCTGCGACTGCCCGTGCACAAGTTCGGGATACTAAGGTACCCCCCTACTTTAGTACACCGACAGGAGCCCCCGAGCCTGGGCCATACACGGTGCCGAGCGTTGTTGGGCCAGGCCCAAAACAGTGCATGGGCACGCGTGGCCTAGGTCACATCGCATATCTCTCTGCTTCCACCGCGCACGCCCAGAGTGGCACGCGTCAAACGCGGCGTCGTGGGCGACGTGGGCGGCGCGTGCGGGGCTGAGTCTCGCGAGCATGCATCAAGCCATGATGAAGGGGATGGCTCACGCCCTCCTACCTAAACGGAGGTAGGCGTGGGGGCGTGGTGCATTTACTGGACGGGGCCAGTGCGCGGCTCTTAAGGCGTCCACTCCCATGCTCACGGGGTGGGGAGAGATCGCCTCACCGTCCACTCGGCGCTGCATCCCTGCCACGCGGCTCCCATGCGCTTGGGGTCACGGACGGTGAGATTGGGAATCCGGGCCGGCGTGGGCAGAGGCAGCGGGTCGGTCCCGATTCCCTGCTCTCCTGTGCCTTGATTCGCAGAGCGGGGCGGCCGGGCTCCCACCCTGCTCCTTTATAAAGAGCAGGAGGGGGGCATGGAAGCCCGCACTCCCTCATCTCCTTCTTTCTTTTAACTTCTGCTCCCCTTTCTCCCATTCGCCATGGAGAAAGGGAACCCTGGCCCTTCATCGGTGGCGGCGAGGGTTGCCGCCAGACAGAGCACCTCTCCCTCTCTCGCCCCTGCGGTGGCGGAGCCGGCCACGAGGGGAAGAGGGAGGGGGCGAGGCCGTGGACGAGGTCAAGGGCGTGGCCGAGGCGCTCGCGGAAGAGGCGGCCGGGGTGGTGCGCCACCCCCGTCTCCGCCGGCGGCTCCTCTCCTCGAGGCGGTCCACATCGGGGACGACCCCTGGGAGTTCTTCGTCAAGCTGCGTCGGGCACCTCGTCGACGCCTCCGGCTTCCGGCTCCGTTTGCGAGCGCGATGGAACCGGACCCGCCCGAGATGCTGGAGTTGCGCATGAGGGGCTGCGGGATTAGCGGCACTCGAGTTAGTGTCGTATCCCCAGCCCCCGGCGTGATGTACTTCGATCGAGGGTGGAAGACGTTCGCCTGCATCCACGGCTTGACGGCGGGATTTACCCTCCATTTTAAGTTAATGGAGGGCAACCTTCTCGCCATCAAGGTCTTCGGGGACTCCGGCATCCGGGCGAGATGCTGCGTGGACAGCTCCTCCGATAGCAAAGGTCCCTCCTCGAGCGAGAGTGACCAGGAGGGGAGCGACAGCGACGACGAGGACGGCGGGTCCGACTAGGCACCGGATGCCGCCTCACGCGCCACCGGCGACCCCATCATCCGGGTCGCCGGCCTTCTGAACTCCTCGGGGCCGTCTCCTTGGGCGGCTGGCGTAGGGAGGCTGCGGAAGAGGATGAGGGGTGGCGGCAAGGCCGTCAAGTCGGAGTACGAGGGCGAGGTGCCCTCGACAGCGTGCTGACGTCCTGCCGCCCCGTCTTCGAGCTCTGCCTCCGGCGCCTCCGTCTCCGCCAAGCTCCTGGCCGGCCCCAGGGGAGTTCTCTTGGTGTCTTCTGGCACCCGTAGTTCGCCTAGGCGCTCCTTTTGCCCTCCCCGGCAAGCTTCTCTTGTCGGGGCCTCCTTGACTTACCTCCTGAAGAGAGAAACAGGAGAGGGATTACGGGCATCTTATTTTTTAATTTGTAAGCCTTCGGGCCTTAGCTGCATTTTAAAATTTGTAATCCTCTCTATCATGTTTTTCATCCTCTATGGACTTGTACTAAATTGGGATGTTTTTTTAATGAAAAGAGGGGAATGCTTGCCGGATTATGCCCTTTACTTGAGTTTGTGCCTTGTAAGTTTTTACCCTACGCTTTTAGGGAACTTGCCGGCGCGGGCACCTTGCCGTGAGCGCCGAGTGCGGAACGTCGGCAACGGAACTGCAACCGACAGGAAACCTTGTCGTGGAGCTAGTCGCGGCTTACTTAAGTCGTTGAGCAGACTCGAAACGATAGTAAGGCAACTAACTACGAGTTGGTTCTCTGCCGGCAGTGCCGCGACCGACAAGAAACCTTGTCGTTGAGCTAGCCGCAGTTCACCTAAGTTGTCGAGCGGACTCGAAACAACAGTCGGTGCGCGACTAGCTACGAGCCGGTTCCTCCGTGCACAGGTTTTTTTTTATACAAGGCATGATCGTTCAAGGACGCGGCCTCGCTTTCCCCAGCCCATAAGAGGATGCATGACGAGGGATGAAAAACTTATCTGATACCGCAGCCCCCGGCGACTCTAGCTTCCCGGGGATGAATCTTGGTGTTTGCAGCCCCCGGCAACTCTGGCTCCGCCGAGACCTAGGTGCCGGTGCGCCTTTCCTTGCCCTTGTCGCTGATGCTGCGGCCTCCGGGGATCCTGGCCTGCCACGAAGGAACTTCGGTACCTGCAACCCCCAGCGACATCGGCTTGCCGGGGCCCCTGCGCCAGGGCGCCCTTCTGGTTCTTCCTTGTCGCTATTATTATAGACACGAAAACAACTAAGACAACGCCATAATAAGTTGCTTCGTGGAGGGACTATTTAGGTTGGGCAGCACAATGCCATGCTTCCCCCTTCGTATGTTTACACTCTACGCTTCTAGGGAACTTGCCGGCGCTAACACACTTGCTGAGTGCGGAACATCAGCAGCCCGCTGGCGGTGTTGTCCCCGGCAAGAAACCTTCTCGGGCCAGTTGCAGCGCACTTGTATTGTTGAGCGGACTCGAAAACAAAGCAAGGACGCAACTTAACCATGAGTTAGCTCCTCGGCGCACAAGTTTTACATACGAAGGACGTCCCACGGCAAGGCTTGCTATGTTACGTCCTCTACTTCATTACATCCCTTGTACGTTTTTACCCTACACTTCTCGGGAACTTGCCGGTGCTAACACACTTGCTGAGTGCGGAACATCAGCAGCCCGCTGGCGGTGTTGTACCCGGCAAGAAACCTTCTCGGGCCAATTGCAGCGCACTTGTATTGTTGAGCAGACTCGGAAACAAAGCAAGGGCGCAACTTAACCACGAGTTGGTTCCTCCGCGCACAGGTTTTTCGTACAAGGGACGAACGTTCGAGGAATATAACATAAGAGCTTAGAATTAAAAAGTGCTCTGTACTCAAGCTCGGGCGACTTAGCTTTTCCATCCACCGCGATCCGGCGAAGCTGCACTTCTCCCTTGACTCCCTCCCTTGTACGCTTTCACCCCCATGCTTTCAGGGAACCCGCCGGCGCAAACACACTTGCTGAGTGCGGGACATCAGCAGCCCGCTGGCGGTGTTGCTTCTGGCAGGAAGAACTCGTCGGGCTAGTCGCGGCGCGCTTGTATCGTCGAGCGGACTCGAAACAGATCAAGGGCGCAACCTAGCCACGATTTGACCCTTCTGCGCACAGGTTCTTCATACAAGGTACGGAGTCTCAGGGAATTCAAAAGCTCGAAGCTGGACGCTTCCTGCACCCTACTGGCTGGTGGAGCTCGATGGCGCATCCTCGACGGCAGCGCGGCACTCCGGAGAGGCGTGCTTGCCGGAGCAGGCACCAGAGCTGTTCTTGCCGGGCTTAGTCTTTGGTGGATCTGCCTTTGCTTTCTTGCACTTGCCGGTGGAGCTCGATGGTGCGTCCTTGACGGCAGCGCAGCACTCCGAGGAGGTGCGCTTGCCGGAGTGGGCATCAGAGCTGCTCTTGCCGGACTTGACTTTCTTCTTCCCCCGGGGAGCTTCAGCGGCAAGTGGCTTGCACTCTACTGCGGCTGCTGCTTCCCGGTAGATCTTGTCGGTGCAGATAAGTGCATCCTTCTTGTCGCCTTGGACAGAGATGACACTTATCGGACCAGGCATCTTGAGCACGTTGTATGCGTAGTGAGAGGCTGCCATGAACTTGGCAAGCGCTGGTCGGCCGAGTATCCCGTTGTAGGGTAATGGGATATCAACAACATCGAAGGTGACCCTCTCTGTCCTGAAGTTCAGCTCGCTGCCAAACGTCACCGGCAGCATGATCTTCCCCTTGGGCTTGCTCCTTCCCGGATTTATCCCTTGAAAGGTACCAGTTTCTTCGAGCTCGCTGTCGGGGATCTGGAGCTTCTTGAGCACTGCGGAGGAAATCAGGTTCAGGCCGGCCCCGCCGTCAACCAACATCTTCGTGACCTTGAGGTTGCGGATTGTTGGTGAGACCAACATCGGCAAGCACCCGACCGCAGTGATGCGATCAGGGTGGTCTTCAACATCGAAGATGATGGGCATGCCGGACCATTTCAGAGGCTTGCGCGCCTCGACGGACGGCTCCGCTGCATTCACCTCTCGCACCTACTGCTTGAGTTGGCGGTGCGAGGCGTGCAGAGAGGCGCCGCCGTCGATGCACAACACCTCTGTTGCCTTCTGAAACTCTTGGTCATCGGTCTCATCCTCCTCCATCTCATCATCCTCATCCTCATCTTCATCCTTGTCGCGGCCGCGGGGAGGCCTATCTCCTTGCCGCGGCTTGGCCTTGCCGCGGTGTCCTCCCCAGGCGGGAAGCTTCTTGCCGGATCCTCCGCCACCTCCCTGGGCTCTCTCCTTATCGCGGCGCTCGTATTCGGCTTTCTGTAGTTCCGCCATCTGCTCTACTTTCTTGCAAGTTTGGAGATCATGGCCCTTGGTGCGGTGGATCTTGCAGTACCGCTTGCCGGAGCCATCCTGCTTGTCGGCGGCCACCACAGCCTCGCCGGAGTCGTCGCCTTTGGCCTTGTCGGAGCCGCCTCCGTTGTCGGAATGCTCAGCATCTAGCACATCCTTAGCCTTTCTCTTCCTGTTGTTCCGCCTCCGGTTCTTCCTTGCCGGGGCGGCATCCTCACTGTCAGATCCTTCTGCTCCTGCAACCTCTCTGGGGATTTTCCTCGCCTCCTCAGCCCGTGCACACTTGTCGGCCAGAGCATAGAGCTCGCTGACGTCTCTGATCTTGCACATCGCCATCTCCTCCCTCATCCTATGGTTACGCACGTTCTGATGAAACGCGCTGATAACTGCGGCGGGGTGGACGTCTGGGATGTTGCGCTGCACTTGGCTGAATCTCTGTATGTACTTGCGCAGGGGTTCTCCCTCCTTCTGGACGAGAAAGTGGAGGTCACTCTCCTGGCCATGAGGCTTGTGGCCACCTGTGAAGGCGCCGACAAACTGATGACACAGGTCCGCCCATGAAGAGATGGAACCGTCCGGCAAGTGCATGAGCCAAGATCTGACGTTGGGCTTGAGCACCAGCGGGAAGTAGTTGGCAAGGATCTTCTCATCGCGCCCTCCGGCAGCCTGCACCGCGATGGTGTAGATGCTGAGGAACTCCGATGGATGTATCCTGCCATCGTACTTCTCGGGCACGTCTGGCTTGAAGTTCTTGGTTCTGGGCCACTGGACTTGCCGCAGCTCGCGGGTGAACGCAGGGCAACCTGCCGCGTACGGCAAGTCGCTTGGTTCCCCGGGTGCGTGCATATCGACAGTGGGCCCAGCGCGCTGGTCGGATTGACGTCGCGCTTCTCTTCTGCGCTCGATGCGAGTGCGAGCGTCTTTGTGTCGCCGTTCTTGGAGAACGTGGTGTTGATCGCGTCGGGTTCGCGGGTCCGACGACGCGGTGGAGTCACCGCCGGGGTTGGCCCGACGAGCCGGCGATCTTGGCCTTCGGGGCTGGGAGTGCACGGAGGTGGCACACCCAGCAGTCTTGTCGGCGTCGGCTTGTGCCCGGGTGCCTTGCTGTGGCCTCGATGCGCTCGGTTGCCGGGGCTTGTCGCCGTTGGCGAAGCTGATGAGACTGTATATGGTCATCCTCCAGTCGTCGATCTTGTGTGGCGCCGGAGGGTAGTCTAGAAGCAGCTGGGCTCGGGCCAGCGCTTCCTCTGCTGTCTTGGGTGGTGGTGGCGACGAGCGGCGCGAGGAGCGGGATGTGCTCGGACTCCCAACTAGATTGGGAGGTGCAACACCCCGCCCGGGCGACCGTACCTCGCTCGCGCCAGCATGCGGGCGTGCATGCTGACCTCGAGCGTCTCGCGACCCACCAGCTTGGCCTTGCTCCAAAGCGAGCACGGTGCTAGGAGCACCGGGGCATTGTCGACCTTGCACTTCCTGGGAAGGGCGCGGTGTCTGCACGGTCGCCGACGCTTGCGGAGCCTTGTTTTTGGATCTGGTGACGACGTGAGTCCCACTGTCGGCGCCCACTCCCCCGCCGGCGTCCACTCCACCGCCCGTTTGCTCCGGCGGTGGTGGCGGAATCGATGTAGACGGAGCGGCCACCTCCGAAGGCTTCTTCTTCGGTGGCATGTTGATGAAGGCGTTGATGCAGCGCGCGCGGAGACCGGATCAGATGCTCACGACCTCGACGCGCCCCCTACCTGGCGCGCCAAAGATGTCGGGGGCCGCTCCTTTCCCGCGGCCGCCGAGCACCTATGGGGCACGGGGGGCCCCTTCTGGTCCGGCAAGGGGGGCGGAGGCCGCACGCAGAGCGGATCGAGGTCGGCCGCGCGCTGGGAGACGGGCGATTTTTACCCAGCTTCGGAGCTCTCCGGAGAGATAAAACTCCTACTGCTGCTTTGTGTTTGTATTTGATCTTGCTCGAGAGCGAGCGCCTGGTGGTACTGCGTGTGTCGAATGGACCGAACCCTCAAGCTGCGGAACCTAAATTCCCCAACCTCCTCTACGTGCCCATGGGCCTCCCTTTTATAGTCTGAAGGGGGCACCAACAGGTGGCAGCGTAGAAAGATGGGTAGAAAGGTAAAAACGCGGGTTGGTACAACTGCTACCAACAGTGTCCCCTACCTAACTCTGACAGCAGGGGACAAGGGCATTTAATGCCCGTCCGTTCGCCCCAACAGTGTAAGGAAACGATCGTTAGAGGTGCCACCGATTGCCACGATGGCGTCTCCGTCAGCTCCGTTTGCCACCTCGCTCTGCATGGCTGCGCAACAACCCGCCACGTGCCCCTGGGGCGGCCCTGGGGTGACACGTCGCTGGAGGCGCTGGATTCTGGGTGGCCGCCTTGCCGCGGCAAGTGCCTTGCCACGGCCCTTCTCTTGTCGTGCCGGCAAGCTTGCCGGCCGTCGGGCCTTGCCGGGACGCGCGGGGCGCCACGGCAAGTCTTCTGGAGATGCCTTGGTCGGCCTTCCCGGCAAGCTCCTCTTGCCGGGGCCTTTGTTTTCTTCCCGGCCAGCTTCTCTTGCCGGGACCTTGTATTCTTCCCGGCCAGCTTCTCTTGCCGGGGCCTTGGTCTGAGTACTTCGATCTTGAATGGCGTCAAAGTAGCCGTGGAGGATCTTGGCGGACGCCCGGCAAGCCCTGCCGCGGGTCGCTGCGACTGCCCATGCACAAGTTCGGGATACTAAGGTACCCCCCTACTTTACTACACCGACAGTCCGCTAGCAAGTCTTGGTCAGCTCTAAGCTGTTGCTGCTTTTTCTTGAGGCTGTTTGCTGTAGCCATAAGCATGCGTTTGAAACGCTCTTGATCGACGGGATCCTCAGGCACGACAAATTCGTCGTCTTAGAGGCTTGCCTCATCTTTGGAGGGAGGCATACAATGATTGTCCTCTACCTCTTTGTCTGCCGCTCTCTCATGAGGGCTGGTTTCTCCATCCTCCTGTGCGGAATCTTGCTGGAGGGGTTGTCTTCAGCGCTATCTGGGGTGTTATTGTCTCCGGTGCCGGAATCTCCATTCTTGCTGTGGTGGGATTTAGAGCGGCGCCACTGACGCCGGCGCATAGGCTGTTTCTTGGAGGGATCATCCTTCGTTGTTCCATCGCCATTCCCATCCTTTGGGATGTCCACCATGTATATGTCATATGATGAGGTGGCTTTCCAGTGCCCTCTGGGCGCTGGTTCTTGGTCGTCTCCGGCATCGTCGTCCATACCATCGATGTCTTCGGAGTCGAAGTCTAGCATGTCGGTTAAGTCATCGACAGTGGCTACGAAGTGGGTGGTGGGTGGGCTTCGAATTTCTTTGTCGTCCGCATCCCAACCGTCCTGGCCATAATGCGGCCAGGGCTCCCCAGATAACGAGAGACATTTTTGCGAATTCAGGATGTTGCCAAAAGGCGAGTGCTGAAAGATGTCTGCAGCAGTGAACTCCATGATCGGCGCCCAATCGGACTTGATTGGCAGGGGCGCGGGAGGTTCGGAGTCCGGCGTGGAGTCCGGCACCTCGGAATCATGGGCTTTGCGAAAGGCAGGGTCGGTATTCGACTCTATCGCCGCAGAGGTAGCAGCCTGCGAGGCAGTGTCCAGCCACCCATCCTCGATCGGCGCAGTCAGCTCCGAGCTAAAGGTCGGAGTAGACTCTTGTGCAGCCTTCAGGGCACTGTCCGGCAGCAGAGCTAAATCATGCCCATCGTGATAGCGCGGCGAGCTCGGCTGTGGATCGAATCCATTGAAGATCAAGTCTCCGCGGATGTCGGCCGTATAGTTCAAACTTCCAAATCTGACCTGGTGTCCAGGGGCGTAGCTTTCGATCTGCTCCAGATCGCCAAGTGAATTGGCCCGCAGTGCGAAGCCACCGAATACGAAGATCTGTCCGGGGAGAAAAATCTCGCTCCAGACCGCGTCGTTGTTGATGATCGAATGAGCCATCGGGCCTATGGGTGACGACACAGAGGAACTCTCAATGAAAGCACCAATGTCGGTGTCAAAACCGGCGGATCTCGGGTAGGGGGTCCCAAACTGTGCGTCTAGGCGGATGGTAACAGGAGACAAGGGACACGATGTTTTTACCCAGGTTCGGGCCCTCTCGGTGGAGGTAAAACCCTACTCCTGCTTGATTAATATTGATGATATGGGTAGTACAAGAGTAGATCTACCACGAGATCAAGGAGGCTAAACCCTAGAAGTTGGCCTATGGTATGATTGTTGTTCGTCCTACGGACTAAAACCCTCCGGTTTATATAGACACCGGAGAGGGCTAGGGTTACACAGAGTCGGTTACAATGGTAGGAGATCTACATATCCGTATCGCCAAGCTTGCCTTCCACGCCAAGGAAAGTCCCATCCGGACACGGGACGAAGTCTTCAATCTTGTATCTTCATAGTCTTGGAGTCCGGCCAATGATGATAGTTTGGCTATCCGGACACCCCCTAGTCCAGGACTCCCTTGGACATGCTATGTATTATAAATTTGTAACAAATGAACAGGCAGTCGTATTCATAAGGTAAAGATGAGATGAGATAGAACAATTACATGACGATAGATTCCACCAGTATAGGCAGCCAATCTGTGCGTCGACCGCGTAAATGATGCCATCGTGCACTATAGCATCAGTAAGAAATGTTACCTCAACGGGATTGATGATGAGCCATGACCATGTATGGTGGCCGGATTCCAGATAGACTAATCCCATGTTGAACAAGGCAATGAGCTTGAAATCCATGTAGTCTTCTGATGGTGTGGGCTCTTCACAGATTACAACTTTCTGCAAACAGAGGTCGAGCCAAAAGCTTGACGCGTCTCATGCGTAGTAGGCAAGAGTGTCCGGCGGGCCGCGAGGCTCGATGGCGGCGGTATCCAACGATGGAAGGGTGATCTCTCGCTGGGTGTAGATATCCATGAGATGCCACGGACTACCCGAGTGGTGGATGAGGATGATCCAGTTGGCCTTCATGCCCGCCCAGTAGTGGCCGCGCATGAAGGACAGGTGGACGGATAGTGGTAGCATGTCGAGGGGCACCACGGCAACCTCCGTAGGATTGTCAAGTCGGTGTCTGGGCCACCTGCGAGGACCAGGAATCAGCAAGCAAGGTTTCTTGAAAAGAGCCGGCCGGATGCAGATGAGTAGACGGTACAAAGACACCGAGCATGTGGCCAGACGGACGGTGCTGAGTAGGTCCATACGACTACAGATCTGCTCCAAGAGAACATCGGGGAGGGAATTCCAATCGCGGCTCTGCGTGTTAGTCGTTTCTGCCATTGGGGTTTTCGGTGCCTGCGAGCCAGCGGGGAAGAGGATTCGGGCGGGCAAGCGAAGAAGCTTCTCCTCGTGTGGCCGAGCAGTGAGCGGGGGGGTATGGTACGCGCGAGCTACCAAGGAAGATGGCGCGGCGGGCGAGCAGTGAGCGGGGGTAAATGGTGTGCGGCCGACGATGGGGAAGAGAGGAGGAAGAAGAAGAAGAGAGGAGGAAGAAGAGTGGAAGACGGGGAAGAAAGTGCATTAAATCTCAATTCTACCAATACTACTAGATATACCGTCCTTCGGAGTGTAAATAGGTACACCGATGACATGTGGGTCTACCACAAGAGGGCCCATATGTCAGTTAATGGAGGACAGAGGTGCGTAGGCGTATTTGCGGAAGCGTGCTCTACTGGCAAACATGATGGCAGTACTGGGTAAGGCTGATTTAGTAACACCAACACGCTGGTTCAGCTTATTAATTACGTGTCCCATCGGTTGCAACGTGTATTGTCACTTCACTGCGAAGACTAGTTGAATAGTTCTCTCTGGCCGAGATGGGGAATAATGGATCGTGAGGACTTCCTTTCTACAGTATCCCTATGCCTCTACGCTCACTTCACTCATTTTGCTCCATACCTAGTCACTTGTTGAAATCTGTAGAAAGACAAATACTCCGTATTTGGGAACAGACGGAGGCTTTTACTCCGTATTTGGGAATAGAGGGAGTATCACCATATGGAGGGAACAGAGGAAGCTTGAAATATGAACATGTCAATGGGAGGGAGTAAGCCACATGCATGCATGCAACATGCAACACTCACACGTACACATGGACGCACGCAACACTCACGCACCCATGCGGCACACAACACACGACACAACACACACGCTCACGCTCAAGTGCTCAACCTACTCCCTACGTCCATGAAAGACTGTACATTTAGCGATTTACACATTGACCAGGTCATAATTAACGCCCAAAAGTAGCAGACTTATGTGTGCATGCGACCATTGAGAGAAGAAGATTAAATGAAGGCCGTTGCATGCTATAATTAAGGATAGACATGTAGCCTATACCTACAGCACAAGTTGGTGCATTAGTCAATCAATATCGATTTAGATTAAAGGCTAAATGCATTAGAAGTGTAGATGTACATCATGTACTACACTCTTTGTTTTATAGCTGATGTACACTCTTTGTTAGAAGACCGAGGGAGTACACGTGCATGCACTCACATACACAGCCAGGGTGGTTCGCGCGCAAGGGTTGGACTCGTGTCGCGCCTGCGTAAAGTTTTGTTTAACTGATTTCTTTGCTCTGCCAACTGATAGGTGGGGCCCAGAAACCAGGTGACAATTTAACCAGTCAACAAAGTGCCACGTCAACTATGTGGCCGGTCAGTAGGGTGCAATACGGTGCTCTACGATGAGCTAGTGATCGTATAATCACCGCAAAACTATATATAGTGACCGTAAAGAGCATATTGTTACATACATTGACCGCCAGTGTATTTTTCTTGTTTCAAATTAAGCCATAGTAATCGGAAAGGACGCAGTATGGACAACTAGTACTAGTACTGCTTTGATGTGTCCCGTCAACTCGCCGAACGAGGAGAAGCTTGCTTACTACGCCTCTCCCTCGCCCTAGCGCGGTGGTTCGCAGGACGAGGAGCGGGTTTTGACTACAGCGCCCTCTCCCTCTCCCTCTCCCTCGCCCTCGCCCTCGCCCTTGCGGTGGACGTGCAGCAGTTCAATCAGTGTCAGATTGCCAGAAGCATATTGTACTGTAGTATCATCATTGTTGGACCTTCCAAAGAGGCGAAGAGCCAAGTGCAAGGTTCACACGAGTACGAACTGTTGAACCTCCCGAAGAGGCAAAGAGCCAAGCGCAAGGTTTTATAGGAGTTGTCGTCCTAGTAGGAGTGTACTACAACTACAGCGAACGATGCTACTGTATGATGCCGCCACATCACGTATATCCAAAGCTGTGCCACCTTTTTTCTCAAAGAGCATGTTGGAGTCCGTGCAACAACCACACAAGTTGCACGTACACATAACACATTTACTACTAATAAATTCTAAAGAACAAATGTCAGTATGCCACACAAGTTCATCTCCAATTCATGTGATAAGTTTGTGCACGACTAGTCTACATATATTCACAGCGCTACCGTTCATAATTACCGTACTCCACTTACACGTTATAGATGGGCTACATGTCCTCCTCCAGGTTCTAGTCCCAGGTGTTCTTCATGGATGGCACGATCCATAGCGGTGGGAAATGGGAATCATCGTCGCAACTTTCTAGTCCGGTTCCACATGATGGAGACTCATCCAAGCTGAAGCGGCATAAATCAGGGATAGCGTGTCCCAGCATGTCGTTCATCTGGCGGTGTGCACTGAAGACACAACCATGCTTCATGAATGGTAGGCCTTCCGTGTCATGCACGGAAGGTGGCATCCGCTTCACAATGGGGTAGCTGTCCCCGATGAAAAGTGAGTACTCTCCAAGAGTGTTCCTCGGCACCCATGTAGCATCACGGGGGTCAAACTCGGCGTCGTTCATCTGGTACACGCGGCATCCCAGATCTAGACACATGGTGATGTACATAGTCAAGGTCCATGCATAATAATGTTGTGCTCAAATATGGCGGTCAGTAATTCTGTGCAGCAAATAGTACTACTCCGGTATAGAGGAAGTAAAATAACCGGCTTATTATATATAGCCACTCAGGATGAGATAGTAAGACATGGAAAAACAAAAATGGTGGCAGCTAGTGGGTTCAAGTGCTCAAGGGCCTAGCTAGCTATATGCGTCCTCCAAGGTAAAAAGTACTCCTACTAGTACTACTACTAAGTATACTACTAGTACAACAATGAAAGAGAAGGCGAGAGGGTTAAAAAATGGAATACCTAGGTAGATGGTGATGGTCCGATCGTGGTAGATTGTGTGACCATGTTGCACATCAGTGGTACCATGGGTAACAACTGCTAAGATAGTTGATCCCAATATGCCACAGCTACAAGGTTCCAGGTTAGACTGAATCGCGGATGCAAATGCACATCCACGATCGGCGATCTTATTTTGATCGGGGGATGACTGGTCCCTGCAAAATAATGGAGTACCGTTAGGGATGAAAATGATGGTTTGTGCATTCCATTTGTAATCTCCCGTACCGTAGGATGGCGACCAGATGAAATAAGTCCCCTAGCTTGTCACCGCAAAGATGCGGCCTAGATGGCGCATGGCGTCTTCGAACGTGTAGGGGTACAAATCTGCCGCCGCCAACATGCGCCAGCCTCTGCCGTTACTGCCTCTTGCATTGATGGCAATCCTTATGTCGACACCGCGATGAGATAGTAATCGTCATAGCCACGTCGCTTTGTCAGCGGGTCCGCAATTGCTATCTTCTTCAATCTCATGTAGGCATCATCATACATATTCAAGCCCAGCCAGTCCGGAAGGCCGATCCCAATGGTGGAGAAGGGGTCTACCGGAACGGCTGCACTGCTGTGGATGTTGTGCAAAATTATGGTGGTATCCGGCCGGAGGTATGCAAGCCAATCTTTGTTGTCACCGACCCAGACCTATATATAAGACGGTGGGTAGCGGAGAAATTACGGGATGGAAATGGAATAAGTAAGTACTACATGATCAAACTCCATTACTGACCTGCTCATCGGACAAAATCTGACTACCTCTCAACATCGGCAACTCTAGCAGAGTCAACGTGCAACCATGGCCAGGGAGCGGTGGACTGTTTGAAGGATTGTCCCATAGAAGAACCTTCTTCTCGAGGACGCATGGAAGACCAACAAGCATGGCCTTTTCCCAAGCCTGTTTAAGCAGCGTCTTGAAAAAGTTGGTGCAGGAAGCACCGAGTCTTGCAGCTATGAGGACGTCGGAGTGGCGTGCAATTTCTCCCAGAGGATCGTCGTCCAAGGTCTCCCAGCCTCGACGAGGAGGAGAACCTCCTGGCGAATCCATGGGAGCAGCGACGAACTGCCTTCTCTTCGGGGGAGGGGAACTGGTGAGGAGGAGATAAGAGCGTAGTAGCCGCAAGGCCTTGTCCCTTTCAACTGTAGATCGTTCCTCAGCGAAGGGGTGAGGCTATTATTTACTACTAGTACTAGCATTATGGAACGTTATGGGATTGCATTATACTGTAAATAATAGCACTAGTAAGAAATTTTTGGCACTAGGTAGTAGTTTTTGGCGTAGATTAAGAAATTTTGGGTATGTTTTTGCCATTTTTGTACAAGACAACTAGTGTCAAAAAACGTTTTACATTACGTGACGGAGGAGTACGTACTCGTACTGTAGCAGTACTAGTACTACTTTTTCTTAACTAGTAGTGCGATGTACTGTACTTCTAGTCTAGTCTAGTCTAGTGCACCAGTTTTGAACTCTTGAATCTCAGGGCCAAGGAGCTACAGTTGGAAGTGGAGGGTACTACTGTTCTCTAGAACCATCGATGTACTATCAATGCAGGGAAACTACACCTGCTAGTGGCCTAGTGGGTACTCTCGGTGCTCTACTCAACCGCTCCTCTCACGTAGCCGGCCTACTCAGCCGCTCCTCTCACGCACACACTAGCAGCCTATTTATCAGCGACGGCTACTGCGGGGGCAGAACATTTGAGTTATTTGATACAGCGAGACTAGGATTTTCGCTTCCATTTGTGGAGGTGTAATGGATCTCGTCGAACTTTGTTAGTAGTTCCTTCTTTATGAATGAGATGAAGCAAAGCTTTTGCCTCCGTTTCAAAAGAAAACACGTCAAGAGGAATTTCTTTTATAGTAGAGCCAATAATGCAGTGAAGTCCATGCGTACAACACCACAATCTAGAGAGTAGTAGTAGAGCACTTTATGTACAGAGCCATATTGCATAGTTCCCAATGCCCCGCCAGGCTTTTCCGGCTCCTCGGGCTTAATTGGGAGGCGCTAGTTTAAATATGCTACTAGTTGATGAGGAAGCTGCAAGCGAGGTGCGGCTAGGGCGAGCACGCGAGCCACGGGATGCTGGGAAGGAAAACAGGTTCACGTGGCTAGGCTATCCCGTGCACCCAGATTGTGGGGCCGCACGTCCGTTTGACTTCAAAACTCAAACTACCCGTGTAAAATATTGGCTCGCAGCGAAGTGTAGTAGTACTATTTAAAAAAAGGCCGCCGTGCGTCCGGCCGGGATCGAACCCACAAAACGAGGTATACACTCCCGCGACCACTAGCAGTACTCGTTGGAGTACAACGCAACCTAGAATCGCCGTTTGTCGCTAGTAGTACGTTGTTCCTTACAAGAAACCCCTAATAATGCAAGAAACCACTAAAATGCGAAGAAACTACTACCACTTGCATATGTGGAAGACTTAAGGTAAGACTACCTTATCAACCATTGTACATGCTCTTACCAACCAGCCCTACCAAGAAATGGATACTCTACAAAGTGTTGTTATAGGCACGTTTCAACCCATGGCCCTATTTGGATACATTTGTTGTCAATCTAACCCTGTCACCCAAACACCACTTTGGTTAGAGTTAGTTCAGGGTTATAATCTAACTCGAACCTCTGACAGGGCCCATGTCTCCCATTAAGTCAACGCCTTCTATTCGACCGGGCGTTATGACTTGTGGGACCTACATGTCAGTCTGCACAAAAATCCCCGAGTGACCTCCTACCTCCGGCCCGTCCACCTAGTCATCCTCGGCCATGGGACACAGCTACCGCCGTCGGCAGAAGGCGAGGTCAAAACCGTCGGTGGTGCGGAGCCCATGTTGCGGGAGCCCGGATGCCAGCTCCGTCCGGCGCTCACGGCCGCTAGCTAGCCAAGATAGCTCTGTCCATCCGCTTTTCTACAAGGTTTGCTAGCTATATTGGCACGGCAGCGTGGCGGCTTGCTCGCGTGCGCCGCGCTAAGGCCAGCCATCTGGCTCGAGCGAAGGCCAGTGCGGCAGCTTGCTCGCTCGTGAGTCACGCTCGGGCCAGCCTGCCAACCCGTGCGGAGGCCAGCGCGGCGTCCGGCCCGTCTGGCGGAGCGGCGGCCAACTTGCTCATCACCGGCGCCACCGACGAACACGCATCAGTACTGTTTGAAGTAATGTTCAGGAAAAATAATGATTTGAGGGGGAATAACAGGATAGAAGGTCGGATGTGGGTCCGTCGTGTCAACGGTCAAACAAAATGTGTTGGTTTAAGCTGCCTCGTCAGCAAGGACGTGTGGGCCAACCCTCTCATAAATGGGTTTAAACGAACCTAATCGATAGTAGTACTAGGTAGTAGTTTTTGGCATGGATGAAGAAATTTTGGGTATGTTTTTGCTATTTTTTGTACATAGATTCTTCCTAGGGCTGGTTGAAAGTGGTAGTTTTTTGTTAAATACTCTACAAATTGTAAGTAGGAGTGAAAGTTAAGCTTTGGAAGCCAATAAGCAAGGCTAGTTACATAGTGAATATGTGTACATGATTGAAAGTAAATATCAACCATGAGTGACTAATATCTTGATGGAAAACTCGAAACTATGGAATACTAGAAAAAATGCATGGTTGGAAATACTAGCAATGTTCATGTGCGTTGCAACAAATCATAATTAGAATAATACTTATTCACAAACTTGATACAAAACACTCTAATTTTGATATACATATGTCACTAGAGATATATTATGTTTCAATTAGAATATATTCCTTGGGCTGTTTTGGTGAGGTCAGGGAGGGATGTGGTTGGTTTTAAGATACTAATTATGGATTTTTCTGCAAATTGGTAGACAAGTGGGATGTTGGTGAGAAAAGGCAACAACTTACCTCACAGTCTTTAGATGTTGATCTAATGGTCAGAAACGACGGATGGCAGACACACCATCATCACCAACTTAGTCTTGTATAGGAGTACTAGTAAGATTCATGCATTGCATGGAACATCAAGATGCATTTTTTTATAAAACACTTGTTGTGATTAACCCTTGCGGGAGTAATCCCATGTGTAAAAACTAATGATATCTCGAGAAATATGAGATAAGGTGAAGAGGAGTGGAGTGTGGTGGTGATTGGTGGTCGGACTGAGCGGAGGCATGGGGATTGACGACGCCAGCAGCGGCCACCAGGCCAGTTTGTTCCAGAGGCTTCCTTTCTTAATTGCTCAACAATGAGGTTTGTTGGAGATAAGGATGAACGAGGGAAGGCCTTGTCTGCAAATGTGGAGAGGGGTGCAGGTATCTTTTAGTTTAATTTCCATTCGTCAGATATAGATTAGACGGTCTATATTGCAAGATGGCACACGTACCATCATCACCAACTTGGTTTTTTATAAGAGAAGAAATATAAGTATGGAGATACAAACGTATTATCGATACTTGCTTTCGTAAACTAGCATCTACATTCTATTCAACGCCTCGGCATGTGGGGCCTTAGCACAATGACTTCTCGACTGTGTAAAACAAAGATTTTCCCGTCGCCGATAAGGAGGGGGTGACAGCGGCGCGCTTTTTGGCTTGCTCTAGTCCTAGTAGTCATACTAGGTGGTCTAAGCATGTGTAGATCTATTCTTTTTCACGTCTCGTGTTCGCCGTACTGCCACGACTGTTGATGAATAGACGGTTAGTTATTCACGGGGAAATCCTTGTTGAGCATGTTTGCGAGAGAGAGAAAGAGAGAGAGAGAGAGATACAGTGTGCGTGTGTGATATGTTAGAGACTGAGGCAATGATAACAGATTCTTTGTGTCTATTTGTGTGGAGGATAGAGAGAGACATGTACATGGGGCTTTGTGTTGTGTAACGTGGAGACACATATACATTATTAGAGAGTGAGTGTGTGAGATACACATGCGGACATGGGGAGAGATGAGGATCCAGATAAATGGGTGTCTGTGCGTGTCTGGGTGTGTTTGTGCACGTGTTTTGTGTGTGAGAGGGAGTGTGTGTATGTGGAGTAGAGATACCACTAATGATGTAAACCTAGTATAAGGGAAGGGGGAATGGTGTGACATGTGTAGTAGCGGGATAGCACGGGTGCGGGTGGGGGGAGCAGACTATTTGGAAGAGACATTGAGTGTGTGGGGGGGGAGGGGTGTGTGAGAGAGAGAGAGAGAGAGAGAGAGCTAGCGATGGAGAGAGAGAGGGAGAGAGAGAGAGAGACAGAGACAGAGACAGAGACAGAGACAGAGACAGACAGAGAGAGACGAAGAGAGGGGGCGAGAGGGGGCGTTTGTGTCCATAAATGGCGTATAGATAGGGAGACAATGTTGATGTTGTCCGAAATTGGCCTATGTACGGAGACGCAAGGGAGGCGAGTCATCGTGTGTGTGATAGGGACTTCACGAGAGATCTAGAATAGATGGTGTAGAGAACAATGTGCGAAATCGAGAACGATGATACATTAGGGAGCTATGGAAAGAGTCACGACATATATGTATACAGGGAAGGAGCTGGGGCGGGTCCGCATGTGGGAGAGATAGAAAGAGGAGAGTGGTGCACAAGGAGACAAACTGTGCTTGTTTGCAGTGGGGGTGGTGTGTGAGGTGAGTGCGTGAGAACAACATAACTAGGGAGATAGACGTTTGGGGGCGACTTTTTGTGTGTATGGGAAATATACACTCTACATAGTGCGTGTGCTTGGGTAAGAGAGATAGCGGGAGACCTAGAGAGTGAGGGAAGAGATGTGTGCATGCCCGAGAGACAAAGTGATAGAGACCTATATTGGGTTCCAGACTTTACAAGAGAGAGGGGTGTTAATGTGCTCATGTGTTGGTGTTTGGGGGAGAGAACGACTTCTCTCTCTCTCTATGTGTGTGTGTGGTGGTGGTGGTGGGGGAGAGGGGGGGTTGGCTTCAGGTAAAGAGTGAGGTGTCTATATTTGAGGGACTTTAGCGTAATTGAGATATTGTGTACTCATGGTTGATCAATTTGTTTCATAGTTTGGACTATGAGATAACGATACTTTTGAACATGCGTGATATACCTTGATGTACCAGAATTACAAACCTAAGATTGGAATTTTGGAATTCGACTCCATCATTAGCTTTTGTAATCCATTTAAACGGATGTACATTTTTTAAGCCGGGACTTCGTGATTTCAAATTCATATATCAAACCTAAAGATATACACATACGGGCATGTTCAAACTTTATAATCATCCACTTTATTCATACACATACACATTTTTGCTTTTGTCATCATATTTAGGATAAACACATTTGGAATTTCATTTGAATTGGACCGTATGATGGTATTTGCTTGTAGTAGCTCAATGATCCATATTTGAATTGAATGGACAATCTAAGTTTCGAGTTGGAGACATTGATTTTGAAAACTTGCACATTTTTTTGCGTGAAAAACAAACAAATTGTCAGCCATGATATCATAGTCAGCCGTACGACAGCAGAATACTTATAATTTTAGGCGCCAAAAGCTTTCAAACTTCCCGCTCACATCGAAATATCACGCGCCCGAAAGTTTAGCCCTGCGATATTCCTGTTTTACCCCTGCCACATGAACGGAAAAGGGATGCTTTGGTAACTCCATTGTGTTCCCCTCTTTGCCCCAAACATTCTTCCCCAGAGCCCCTACCCTTCCCCTCCCCGACCCCCCCCCCCAACCATGGCAAGCTGCCGAATCTAGTCCTCCGCCGCAGCGGTGGACGTCACACCCCGCCGGATCTACCTTCCGCACCTTGGAACCCCCAACTGCCAACTCACCACTTCACCGGAGCCACTTCAGCGACTAGCTTGTCCACCGCTCCAGATCTCCTTGACCGCCATCATGGTCCACTGCACCGGATCTGCTTAACCGGCGCCCTCGTCCACCACAGTGTCGGCCCTTCACTGACTCCCTCGTCCGCCCCTTCTTTGGCCCTTCATACAAGCCATCGTCCGCCACAACAAATCCGCCTCACCGAAAGCACTGTACAACGTGCCCGCTGAAGCCTTCGTCCACTGCACCGGACCCGCTCCACGGATGCCATATTCAACTCCACCGGCCCTGCTTTACCGACGCCGCAGCCTCATCAGGTTATTTCGATTTGTACTCCTTCGGTTTTTCTCTTTATCGTGCAACTGTTCACTTACCACAGATGAGCTTTCTTGTATGTCGACAGGCGCCGCAACCGTAGCACCAGAGCCGCTTCAGTGATGGCGACAGCCGGCCCAAACTCAACCGCAACACTAGCACCATCGATGATCCTTAGCTATCTAGTATGACAACGATACCCATACGCCACCGAGAATCAGGTACTATTATCCAACGACCAGCACCTACGTTCACTTTCCTAGCATAAGCACCACACCTTTGAATTTCTTCAGGGCATCATTCAGTTTTTCATGAGACGCGTTATTCTGCTTGCACCTGTAGGGCCATACTTCTGGCAATGAACATGTTACATGTGCTAAATTACATACCAGTGCACATATAGTTAATATGCTTTAGTTTTGTCCTAAGTACTCCCTCCGTTCCAAAATAGATGACCCAACTTTGTACTAACTTTGTACTGAAGTTAGTACAAAGTTGAGTCATCTATTTTGGAACGGAGGGAGTATTACTGTACTTCCTAGATATCACTACCTACTATTTTACTTCTTGAATGCTATATTTATGATAATGGTGTTGTTCTGATGCCACCTGTTGGTTCCATCAGACTACTTAATGTTCTCTATGCTTAATTACACATCAGCAAACTAGCATGTGGTTCTGCTGATTTTTGTTCGTTTTACCCTACATTTTCTGATGCTAGCTATTACATCACTACTCCGAGCCTCTGTTCATTACTTGTTTGTGTGTTCTTGATCTTCCCAAGTTGCATGACTAATTTGATGCTTCTATTAATTATGGAGCTTCCAACCCCATCAAGCAAAATATTTGTTCTTTTGGGGCTGGCACCTCGAAGAAGCATAAAAATAGAGGGAAGCAGATATATTGTCGTGTATGCACACACCCTTCTTTCATTAGTTTAGATGAACCATTGATGATCAATTCGGACCAGTGCATGCGATTAAAATTAATTTTACCTAAATAGAGGGTGCAGAATAAACTACAACAACTAGATTTGCAACCACGGGATGCTGACGATATCTTCAAAGAACATTGCAACAGCAGCGAGGCTTCACAGCAACATATGGTAAGCCAGTGTGTTTTAGTACATGTGAAATGTAATGCGAGTGGGCTGCTTTCTTGGCTTGTGCCCTCAACCTGTAATCCTACCGAATTACAAATAGTTTAGTTGTCTGCTTTGCTGTATTGCTTGATTCGAATGCTTGTTTGTTGTTACGCTATACCTGAGTTGGCCAATATGTCAGCAATGCTTGCTGTACTATCGTAAAGAAATGCATGCCTATTTCATTTGAGTCCTTAACTTCTCCTCTCAACTTCATCACAAGAATGTCTTCGTAGTTTATATGAGGCCACACTATTAAGTGCTTTCTCAGATTATTTCAACTGCTTAGATGCCTTGGCAACTTAAATATAGCGGTGGTACACTCCCTTTCAACTAGGGATGTCAACTGGGTCCCGTTTAATCCGATTAAAGTCCACTAGTGGTATGATAGTTCAAAAGAGTTTTTGTTTTTTGAGGAAAATGAACTAGAGAGGTAGCAAAAACTAACTAGATGGGACTGGCGGATGTCGTTTATTTGCCACTTACATCCTTAGTTTCATCTTACCATTTTAATTTCTTTTCGGCTGATGCTGCTTTGAACCATTTAAATATAGTTTGTCATGCTCAGCAATAATTCGTCCGTCGTTTACCATGTAAGCTTACTGCCTGGATCATACGATAACTATCTCTTACTTATGTCCAGCGGAGACCTTTCAGGATGCCGTTCACACTAGGACACAATGTACAACCCCAGAATCTATTTGTGGAAGCAGTACACCATCCATGTTAGTAGATGGTAGCAGTTCAGAGGCAACACCGCCGGAGAGCAGTCTGAGCACAGATATTATAGTGCTTGAGGCTCTACTAGAGGCAGAAAGAGATGGTGTGGCTGCCATGAATGAGGTAATCTTTATCTTGAGGCTGGAAATTACGGAATTAGCGACACGCATTATGCAAGCAACCCAAGAATTGGAGGAAGTAAGAATGTTGCATTTGAAGACGGAGGAGGTCCTGCTGTTTCTGCTATCTGAAGCCCAAGGTAATCCCGGTTCTTCTTTAGATACCAGTTGAAATTGTCATTAGATTATTGTACTTGCATGTTGTGTCATGTCTCTGAATGGATTATGTTGCAAGACCCCCTATGTTGTCCATGTGTTGTAATGATCCAAATTTTTAGGCAAGGTAATCCTCAGTACTTGTATGATTGACATAAGGTGAACTGTTTTTCGTGTGAGCATATTGTATTAGATGAAATAACTGTTTGACTCAGAGTGTATCCAACGTACTGAATTCGAAGATCACGACATTTCTAAATCATAATCATATATAAAGGTGGAATAAATCTTTGTTGTGGCTTTGAAGAAATAAATAACAAAACGTAGAATTATCTGTGGATATTCGTAATCGAATACAAATTGGATTTGAATTTAGTTTGCCAGGGCCCAGGGCAAACGTGAATGCTAATTCTCCCAAGTTTTGAACGAAGCGGCTAAACACTCACTATAATTTGTGGGCTGCCCGAAGCAAGTCTTTGCGAGATGGAAATTACTGTCTACCCCTGACACTTGACATCCTTCTCGACCGAATTTACACTGTTGTCGATAGGGGTAGACTAGTAACTTCAATCAGACGTGACACGATGGCCTCTGAGCCCATTCAGACACGGTGGGCACCAAACGTGGGCGGCAAAACAGATTTGATTCAAGCTCGTCCGAAAGACATGTGTATCTTCCTCCATTTCCCCATTCATACACGGTGGCGGCAAAACAAACTCTCCTTGTCCGAAATCGATGTAGGCTAATATTTTAAATAGGGGCAGATGTGTAACTTCCCTCAGACGTGACACAACCGCCCTACCTGTCAGTCTTGTTCATACACCATGGGCGCCAACCGTGGGCGGCAAAACACCCTCTCCTCGCCTGAAATAGTTACCGGCAAATATTTGGGAGATGCGAGATTACCGTGCTATCCCCAACCGACGCGATGTCCAAAATTTTAAACGGGGGATAAGTTCGTAACCTTCCCACATTTCAGAGAAGCGCGTCCCAAAGTTTGAGATCCCCCATCCCCTCCATTTCCCCATTCATACACCGTCTGCGGCACAACAACCTCCGCACTGCGGCCAGCCTCCTCCGTTTGCCACCCCATCCTCCACCTTGCCGGAGCCGCTACCCCTACCCCGTCGTCCACTACAAGAGATGGACGTCTCTCATCCACGGCGCTGGACCAGGATCCTTTCATGCCTCCTCTCGCTTCATCGGCGCTGTCGTCCACCTTGCCGTTGCCGCTCCTACGACCGCCTCGTCCACGGCAACATGATATATCCCCCGACCCGGCCGTCTGCCATCTAAAGTCTTCTTCGCCACCGCCGACAGCCATTGCACCTGCAGCACCCTCAACGTATCAGAATAGGCCTACACGGCGTCGCAAGAGAGGTGGTACTCTTCCATATGTGCTTAAGTTATTGATCTCACCCGGAAAATAGATAGTAATTTGTTTACTATACTTTTCTTGTCCGTACCAAATCGTAGTGGCTAGTTGAAAGCAAACATTGGTTGCGAAGTAGCTTTGTCCGGTTTGCACCTTCAGATACGCCATGGCACGGGCACTATACTCGTAAAGCTTATGGTTTCCCCCCTTTATATTCACTACCATCATCGTAGGTGCTTTGTGTCGTGCTAGCACTGCTCCTCAAGACCTCAACCCAAAGCTTACATGTTGAAATACGAATCAGATATGATGCTCATATCACTAAAACAGAGAACGTTTAATTGGTCACCTAATGTTCCTATATTTGTTTCGAAAAGCATGTGCGCCGCCCACTGGTCCAGCTAGTTCCACTTTCCTGATTTTTCTCTTGATGCTTAGGGTTTTCCCCTTTTATCTACTCTACTATGATCTGCGTAGGTGCTTTCTGTCGTACTAGCATTACTCCACCCTTCAAGCTAAACAACACAACACTCAGAATTCAAAAGCTTAGTTGTTCAAATATGATTGTGATATGATACTGATATTAGTTAACCGACATATTTAATTGGTTAGCTAAAGGTCCCACTTGAGTTTCCAAATGCATGTCACGACATATAGAGAGACAGCATAATTGCATTTCTTTGTCACTTGTTGACCGTACTTTCTTGTCCATACCAAATCTTAGTTGTTATTTCAAAGCAAACATCGGTTTCTAACTACCCTTTGCGCGGTTTGCAGCTTCAGATCTGCCATCCCACTGCCACGGTCAACATTGTACTCATCATGCTTATGGTTTCCCCATTTTATGATGACCACAATCAGCCTACGTGGTTCGTGTCGTAATAGCACTGCTCCATCCATTAAGCTAAACAAGCTTAGTTGTACAAATTCATATCTGATACTATTGCTGATATTAGTAAAACTGAGGGATGTTTAATTAGTTAGCTAAATGTTCCTACTTTAGTTTTGAAATGCATGTGAGCCACATATGGAGAGACCGGAAAGAATAGTATTTCTCTGTGCGTTCTGGTTCATCATGGGTGGCCAACCGACATTGTATTTAAAGACTTGTAATATCTTCAATCTGCTTGCTCTTCTGCTCTTCTGTAAGATGATACTCTTCTCTTGCGGTCGACTGGTCAGGTCGAGTTGTTCTCCCTTAGTATATTTTGAATCTGCCAGGTCAGGTCGACTTGTTCTTCTTTACTATATGTTGAAGTTGTCATCTGCAAAGCGTCATCACTTCTGGAGCTCTCATATTTTGAGTAGTAGGCCACATTATATTAATGCACACAACAAATTATAGCATGCATGGCATCTCTTAAAAGAATTGCAGAGATAGCACAAAGGGGTTTATAGGGAGGCAGTATTGGATTAGAATCACTTCTGCATTACAAAGAAAATCTCACTTGTTTTTATGTTTTCATGCATGTCAGATATTGAACATTATCAAAATGAATATGAGAATGGGCGCACGAGAGGAATATTGTGGAATAATCCACTGGCTAACAAACTTGGCATGGTGGAGGATGGCCTATCTTATTCACCCATCAAGGTGATTGCTCTAACTTTGCAAAGTTGTATTGGTCGCACATATTTTGCATCTGACCTCTTGCATTACTTCTACTTTGTTACACCATCTTCTTAGTTTAAGCATCATATATGAGTATATGCCATACCTATCCATTTTCTGTACCTATTCCATGTGTCGTCACACTATGTTTTTCCAGTCAAATGTTGTTCTTTCGTAATAGATGTCCAAAAGGAAGAGGGTGAGTGCAGATCCTCAAGGAGTACAAAGTAGGTATTTGGAAAAGGTAGTGATACCTGTTAAATCAGATAGATCAGCAGCCACAAAACACACAGGCCCAACTGTACCACACTTTACCCCTACTCCAGTGGCCAAACCCCTATTAGAACTGCTGGGAGCCCAGCGTCAGGTACTGTCTATGATATCAATTCAAAATTTGAACTCCTAAATTTCTGCTTGTGCCTTACCTTCTCTCTTATATGAAAACTAATTTCAGATGAATCTCCTTGCTCAAAGGATCATAGGAGCTCAAAACAATATTGGGCTCTGCATTGCTCTTGTCAGTACCTCTCTCCCTTTTGCCTTGTAACGTTGTACTTAATTAATTGCTATTTGATTATGTATCATCAGTCTGCACCTGATCTTCATTATCCTCTGTTTCTTCCAATATTATTTGATCTATATTTACTCTTTGCAAAATGTAGAATAATGGCAACGCTTATAAAGAATTTTCTTTGGGGAATTTATTGAATTATCCTTCCATCAACATGGAGAAGGGCTTTGTCCAGCCCGTGTTAACATGTAATGTAAGTTCATCCTTCTCAAGCCTTCAAACTTTGTTCTAGTATAGATTTGGATAGGCATCATTTCCTCCACTGTTGTTTGCTTTGCTGTTTACATCTGATTGGATGTTTGCAACAACTACCAGTTTCAAATTGTAGTTGTAGAAACATGTTCCTTATGCAGAACAGGTCCATTCATTTCCTTATATAATTGTGAGACCTGTTACGTGTCTCCTTGTTACTCTTTCAGAGTCGTATCTCTTACGCCAGGCAGAACTTTAGGGAAGATAGTGAGCCAAACCATCTTGAGGACAGCGAGATGACCCCAAGGTCCTATCTTGATGAAGACAGTGAGTTGAAGCTACTCACCAGCAGGTGTGAGACAACCTCTGTGCAGTCGCTGCCTCAATCAGTTCGACTTCTTCAGTCTCAACTTAAAGCGGAAAGGCTTGCTTCAGCTCAGCTCCGACTTGAAGTCAAAGATGCAATGAAGATGTCACAGGACTGTCGTGCGCACCATCATGCCATAAATCTAGTGTTGATGCATCTATCATTGACACAACTGAGGTCTACTCAGCTTCTTCGGTTGTTTGGGGGGCCCGATCTGGTCAGGCCTAGTGCCTTCTGAAGTGCTCTCAGTTTTGTATATTCTTTTGTCGGCGCGTTTATTTGCACTGGTGGCGAACTTTGATGCCCAGTGGACGTAATATGTGTGATAGCCGTGATAGCCTAGCATAAGTTGCTTGCTTATTTATTTCCTTGTTGTCTTGTTTATTTGTTTGCTTGTAGTCATTGCAGTTCTTTTCCCGCGGTTTGCTAGTGGCTGCAATAACCTATTTTTTAAAACTAGGCCACAATAACCATGGGCTAATATTTACTGTAGTGACACTGGTCCTCCTACAGGCCGTAGAAACAGTGGGCCTTCTACGGGCCGTAGAAACAGTGGGCCTTCTACGGGCCGTAGAAACAATGGGCCTTCTACGGGCTGTATCATCAATGGGCCTTGTACGGGTCGTATGATCGATTGGCCAAACATGGGCCAATAACAGGCCGCATTATGGTCGTAAACGGGCTAGAGTTGGAATCGTCCGTTCATGGGCTGACCATAACGGGCCATCGTTAATAGGCCGTATTTGATGACGCTGTGAAAACGGCCCAACGTATTAACGGACCACAAACGGGCCGACTGTAACCACGGGCTGAATTTGGCCCACAAGCATAAAATGACAGTAACGGGTCGTAAGTAAACGAATGCTGGAAATGATCCCAAGAATAAATGGGCTCTTAGAAGGCCAAAAGATAACATGGGCTGGAAACGGCCCAACGGAATAACGGGCCGTTAATGGGTATAAAGTGATACACTATTCATTACGGGCCAGTTTCACCACGGGCCATTAATGGGTGTAAAGTGATACACTGTTCCTTACGGGCCAGTTTCACCGCGGGCCGTTAATGGGCCAAGAGTTACAAAGGGCCTCATATGGGCCGAAAGACATCATGGGCCATACATGGGCCAGAAGTGAAAATGGGCTGGAATCATATTGGATGGCCCAGATGATGCTACTGGGCCTAATTCGGATAGGGCGTAACGGGCGTTGGGTTAGCGGGCTGTAAATGGGCAATATGCGAACAAGCCGTTAACAGGCTTTCCATGGGCCGGCCCGCCACCTTTTGACCAAGTCAAACCGGCCGACCTTTTCATAGGAATGGGCCTCTGTTGGGCCGTGCCACATGCCGACGTATCATAGGTGCCTTCTGTCCAATGAGTGGATGACATCTATCCCAACGATGAGCTGACACGTGTTTCCTCCAGCCAATGATGATTTTACACGTGGAAAATCCACATTGGTCGGGGCTGTTAACGGGTTATCGGATCCAAAACCCGACCCGATAGCTTAACTGCGTTCCGTTACGGTGGATGCCACGTGTCGGTCACCCTTGACGAAAGCACTTTTGTGACGCGCGATTTATCGTCATGGAAGTGGACACTTCCGTGATGATAATTTTGGTAATGTCATGGAACACTTCTACGACCGCAAAGGTATGACTATCTTGATTCTGTCATAAAATCGTCATGGATGTACATGCATGACAAAAAACGCAACCTACTGTGACAAACATGTATCATCACGGAAGTGTATTTTCTTTGTAGTGATACTTTGTTTTCATACATGGATCCTATCTCATATTTCATGGCTTCAAGCCATTTGTTGGAATCCGGGCCCGCCATCGCTTCTTCATAGTTCGAAGGTTCACCGTTGTCTAACAACATGATTTCTAGGACAGGGTTGTCATACCACTCTGGTGTGGAACGTGCCCTTGTGGACCTACGAAGTTCAGTAGCAACTTGATCCGAAGTTTCATGACCATCATCATTAACTTCCTCTCCAGTCGGCGCAGGCACCACAGAAACATCATCCTGAGCTGCGCTACTCTCCGGTTCAAGAGGGAGTACTTCATTAAGTTCTACTTTCCTCCCACTTACTTCTTTCGAGAGAAACTCTTTCTCCAGAAAGGATCCGTTCTTGGCAACAAAGATCTTGCCTTCGGATCTGAGGTAGAAGGTATACCCAATGGTTTCCTTAGGGTATCTTATGAAGACGCATTTTTCTGACTTGGATTCGAGCTTTTCAGGTTGAAGTTTCTTGACATAAGCATCGCATCCCCAAACTTTCAGAAACGACAGCTTAGGTTTCTTCCCAAACCATAATTCATACGGTGTCATCTCAACGGATTTAGACGGTACCCTATTTAAAGTGAATGCAGCTGTCTCTAAAGCATAACCCAAAATGATAGCGGTAAATCGGTAAGAGACATCATAGATCGCACCATATCCAATAGAGTGCGATTACGACGTTCGGACACACCATTACTCTGAGGTGTTCCAGGCGGCGTGAGTTGTGAAACAATTCCACATTTCCTTAAGTGCGTACCAAACTCGTGACTCAAATATTCTCCTCCACGATCTGATCGTAAGAACTTTATTTTCCTGTCACGTTGACTCTCTACCTCACTCTGAAATTCCTTGAACTTTTGAAAGGTCTCAGACTTGTGTTTCATTAAGTAGACATACCCATATCTACTTAAGTCATCAGTGAGGGTGAGAACATAACGATAGCCACCGCAAGACTCAACTCTCATTGGACCACACACATTAGTATGTATTATTTCCAACAAGTTGGTTGCTCGCTCCATTGTTCCGGGGAACGGATTCTTTGGTCATTTTGCCCATGAGGCATGGTTTGCACGTGTCAAATGATTCATAATCAAGAGACTCCAAAAGTCCATCTGCATGGAGTTTCTTCATGCGTTTGACACCAATGTGACCAAGGCGGCAGTGCCACAAGTATGTGGGACTATCATTATCAACCTTACATCTTTTGGTATTCACACTATGAATATGTGTAACATCACGTTCGAGATTCAATAAAAATAAACCATTGACCAGCGGAGCATGACCATAAAACATACCTCTCATATAAATAGAACAACCATTATTCTTGGATTTAAATGAGTAGCCATCTCGCATTAAACGAGATCCAGATACAATGTTCATGCTCAAAGCTGGCACTAAATAACAATTATTGAGGTTTAAAACTAATCTCGTAGGTAAATGTAGAGGTAGCATGCCGATGGCGATCACATCGACCTTGGAACCATTCCCGATGCTCATCATCACCGTCCTTCGCCAGTCTTCGCTTATTCCATAGTTCCTGTTTTGAGTTACAAATATGAGCAACCGCACCGGTATCAAATACCCATGAGCTACTACGAGCGCTGGTAAGGTACACATCAATAACATGTATATCACATACACCTTTGGTGTTGCCGACCTTCTTATCCGCTAAGTACTTGGGGCAGTTCCGCTTCCAGTGACCATTTCCCTTGCAATAAAAGCACCGAGTCTCGGGCTTGGGTCCATTGTTTGGCTTCTTCCCGACAACTGATTTACCGGGTGCGGCAACTCCCTTGCCTTCCTTCTTGAAGTTCTTTTTACCCTTGCCTTCTTGAAACTAGTGGTCTTATTCACCATCAACACTTGATGTTCCTTTTTTATTTCCACCTCCGCTGATTTCAGCATTGAATATAACTCAAGAATGGACTTCTCCGTCCCTTGCATATTGTAGTTCATCACAAAGCTCTTGTAGCTAGGTGCGAGCGACTTGAGGATCATGTCAATGACCGAGTCATCTGGAAGATTAACTCCCAGCTGAGACAAATGGTTGTGCAACCCAGACATTTTCAGTATATGCTCGGTGACAGAACTGTTTTCCTCCATCTTACAACTGTAGAACTTGTCGGAGACTTCATATCACTCAACCCGGGCATGAGATTGGAAAACCATTTTTAGCTCTTGGAACATCTCATATGCTCCGTGCTGCTCAAAATGCTTTTGGAGCCCCGGTTCTAAGCTATAAAGCATGCAGCACTGAACCAGGGACTAATCATCACTACGCGACTGTGAGGCGTTCATAACGTCTTGAGTTGCTGGGAAAATGGGTGCGTCACCTAGCGGTGCTTCAAGGACATATGCTTTCTTGGCAGCTATGAGGATGATCCTCAAGTTTCGAACCTAGTCCGTATAGTTGCTACCATCGTCTTTCAGCTTGGTTTTCTCTAGGAACGTGTTGAAGTTGAGGGCAACATTAGCGTGGTCCATTTGATCTACAAGACATATTGTAAAGATATTTTAGACTATGTTCATGATAATTAAGTTCATCTAATCAAATTATTTAATGAACTCCCACTCAGATAGACATCCCTCTAGTCATCTAAGTGATACATGATCCGAGTCAACTAGGCCGTGTCTGATCATCACGTGAGACGGACTAGTCATCATCGGTGAACATCTCCATGTTGATTGTATCTACTATATGACTCATGTTCGACCTTTCGGTCTCTTGTGTTCCGAGGCCATGTCTGTACATGCTAGGCTCATCAAGTCAACCTAAATGTTTTGCATGTGTAAATCTGGCTTACACCCGTTGTATGCGAACGTTAGAATCTATCACACCCGATCATCACGTGGTGCTTCGAAACAACCAACCTTCGCAACGGTGCACAGTTAGGGGGAACACTTTCTTGAAATTTTAGTGAGGGATCATCTTATTTATGCTACCATCGTTCTAAGCAAATAAGATGTAAAAATGACAAACATCACATGCAAATCATAAAGTGACATGATATGGCCAATATCATCTTGCGCCTTTGATCTCCATCTTTAAGGCGCGGCATGATCACCTTCGTCACCGGCATGACACCATGATCTCCATCATCGTGTCGTCATGAAGTTGTCTCGCCAACAATTACTTCTACTACTATGGCTAACGGTTAGCATAAAGTGAAGTAATTACATGGCGTTCTTATTGACACGCAGGTCATACAATAAATTAAGACAACTCCTGTGGCTCCTGCCGGTTGTCGTACTCATCGACATGCAAGTCGTGATTTCTATTACAAGAACATGATCAATCTCATACATCACATATATCATTCATCACATCCTTTTGGCCATATCACATCCATAGCATACCCTGCAAAAACAAGTTAGACGTCCTCTAATTGTTGTTGCATGTTTTATGTGACTGCTATGGGTTTCTAGCAAGAACATTGCTTACCTATGCAAAAGCCACAACGATGATATGCCAATTACTATTTACCCTTCATAAGGACCCCTTTCATCGAATCTGATTTGACTAAAGTGGGAGAGACAGACACCCGCTAGCCACCTTATGCAACAAGTTCATGTCAGTCGGTGGAACCTATCTCACGTAAGCGTACGTGTAAGGTCGGTCTGGGCCGCTTCATACCACAATGCCGCCGAACCAAGATAGGACTAGTAACGGTAAGCAAATTGAACAAACCATCGCCCACAACTACTTGTGTTCTACTCGTGCATAGAATCTACGCATAGACCTAGCTCATGATGCCACTGTTGGGGAATGTAGCAATAATTCAAAAAAATTCCTACGTGTCACCAAGATCAATCTAGGAGATGCTATCAACGAGAGAGAGAGAGAGAGAGAGAGCGAGAGAGGAGTGCATATTCATACCTCTTGAAGATTGCTAAGCGGAAGCATTACAAGAACGCGGATGATGGAGTCGTACTCGCGATGATTCAAATCGCAGAAGATCCGATCTAGCGCCGAACGAGTGGCGCCTCCACGTTCAACACACGTACAGCCCGGGGACGTCTCCTCCTTTTTGATCCAGCAAGGGGAGAGGAGAAGTTGAGGGAGAGCTCTGGCAGCACGACGGCGTGGTGGTGGAGCTTGTGGTATTTCTGCAGGGCTTCGCCAAGCTCTACGGAGGAGGAGGAGGTGTTGGAGGAGGGAGCGGCTGCGCCAGGGGAACGGTGTGGCAGCCCTCCCACCCCCCACTATTTATAGGGGAAGGGGAGAGGGGGCCAGCCCCCTTAGATCCCATCTAGGGGGGCAAGGGAGGACTTGCCCCCCAAGTTTGGTGGGAGGCGCCCCCACCCCCTAGGGTTTTCAACCCTAGGCGCCTTGGGCCCTTGGGGGGTGGTGCACCAGCCCACTAGGGGGCTGGTTCCCACCCTTGTTCATCCCATTAAGTCCCCTGGAGCAGGTGGCCCCACCCGGTGGACCCCCGGACACCTTTCGGTGGTCCCGGTACAATACCGATAACCCCCGAAACCATTCTGGTGACTGAAACTGGACTTCCCATATATAAATCTTTACCTCCAGACCATTCCGGAACTCCTTGTGACGTCCAGGGTCTCATCCGGGACTCCGAACAACCTTTGGTAACCACATACTATTTCCCATAACAACTCTAGCCTCACCGAACCTTAAGTGTGTAGACCCTACGAGTTCGGGAACCATGCAGACATGACAGAGACCTCTCTCCGCCATTAACCAACAGCGGGATCTGGATACCCATGTTGGCTCCCACATGTTCCACGATGATCTCATTGGATGAACCACGATGTCGGGGATTCAATCAATCCCGTATACAATTCCCTTTGTCCACCGGTATGTTACTTGCCCGAGATTCGATCATCGGTATCCCCATACCTCGTTCAATCTCGTTACCAGCAAGTCTCTTTACTCGTTTTGTAATGCATGATCCCGTGACTAACTCCTTAGTCACATTGGGCTCATTATGATGATGCATTACCGAGTGGGCCCAGAGATACCTCTCCGTCATACGGAGTGACAAATCCCAATCTCGATTCGTGTCAACCCAACAGACACTTTTGGAGATACCTGTAGTGCACCTTTATAGCCACCCAGTTACGTTGTGACGTTTGGTACACCCAAAGCATTCCTATCCGGGAGTTGCACAATCTCATGGTCTAAGGAAATGATACTTGACATTAGAAAATCTCTTAGCAAACAAACTACACGATCTTGTGCTATGCTTAGGATTGGGTCTTGTCCATCACATCACTCTCCTAATGATGTGATCCCGTTATCAACGACATCCAATGTCCATGGTCAGGAAAACAGAACCATCTATTGATCAACGAGCTAGTCAACTAGAGGCTTACTAGGGACACATTACGGTCTATGTATTCACACATGTATTACGGTTTCCGGTTAATACAACTATAGCATGAACAATAGACAATTATCATGAACAAGGAAATATAATAATAACCATTTTATTATTGCCTCTAGGGCATATTTCCAACATGTCTCGCATCTGCTTTGTTGGTGATGCAAGGGAGACGACGACCGACGACGGGGAATGGATCGGAGGAATCTCGGCTGACCTGCAGCGCCTCCTCCTCCCGTCCTAACCTGCAACGCCTCCTTCTCTACGCCAATCTGTCGTGCCCCTTTCTATATGTTGAAACTTAATACTTGTGATGATCTAGTCCATTCTTTGTTTATTCTTTTATGACTGAACAAAATGTTACTTTCTATATGTCGAAACTTCATTTTTTTAATGATTTATTCAATTTTTAATAACTTTCATGGTTGGTGGCAGGAGGACTTCAACTGGTTTCAAGATGACGCATCACAACCAATATGATGTAGCTTTGAATGTACACTTCAAGCTAGCTACCACCGGCAGTCAGGTTTACAACCATCTTAAGAAGTGGAGGAAGATTTGGGGCAGGCTAGTCACATTGAAGAATTTAAGTTGAGATCTATGGGATGCGTATACTTGCATGATGCACTTGTCGTATGGACTTGTGGAGATGATGGACTTTGCATTATGAACTTATATTGGACTTCAATTAGGAGATAGTATGTGAACCATATGTATGGATTGTAATGGATAGTGTTTCTTTTTGATGATCAACTTGTGATGTTGTTGCATCTTATGATATTTGTATTGAAAATCTGATATATGTGATGTTATATTATTTTTTAACTTCTGATCATATATTGTTAAATTGCTTGTTCTTGAAAATACAAAGGAAATGTTGCCAAAATTTTCAATTATATATTGTCCAAATGCAACAAGAATGGCGTTTTGGAGGCCGAGCTCCATGGAGGCCTTTATTTTTGAAAATTTCAAATTCAAACTTTTATGTTTCAAAAAATTCTGAAAAAATATGCGTGTATGTAAGTGTGTAACCCACATGTGTGTAAAATTTCATGATGAAATGCGACTTGTGCAAAAAAATACAAATTCATGGCCTGGAAGGATGAATAGTATCATGTGTTAAATAGCCCCAGATTTGTCTTTTTTGCACAGCCCTCATTTCAACGTATTTTGCCCTAAAAATTTACACAAATGTGTGTTATGCCTTCATGCATATCTGTACTTTTTTTAGAATTTTTTGAAATGTAAAAATATTAATTTCAATGAAATTTGAATCTTGAATCTGGAGGCCTCCAGTGAGCTCGGTCACCAAAGGCAGTTTCCGAAATGCAACAAGCTATATATGTTCATATGAAAGAGGCGAGTGAAATCAGATTTTTCTCATTCCACCTCTCAAACCAAACACATGGATGAAACCCATCCATGTCATTTTTTATCTCCAACTCAACGCTAGAACGAAACCAACCCATACATCCGGAATGGAACCACGACATTCCATGCCTTTTGATCCGCAAACCGAACACCCTATCCTGCCTCTCTGCCTCAGCCTCAGCAGTCAACCGTAGGGTACACAGCCACGGAAGAGCGAGGGCGCGAGCCCACAGTGCGCTCTTGGCGGTGGGTCCGCGGCACGTACGCTGCAGGAGAGGGGAGTTCGGGTCCCGTCGTTGTCCATGCGAGGGGGTGACCGGGATAGCACGGCACCGAACCCATGTGCGGCGCAGGCGGGCCACGCCACGGCCGCCGCGCCCAGGTGGGGGAAACGTCGGCGTCAGGTCCTTCACCTCTGCGAGTGGCCCCCCGGCTCCGTGCCAGCAGCAGCAGTACACTGGTGCTACTGCATTTACGCTCCTGCGCGAGCGAGCAAGCACTGAGCAGATGGAATTGGAACGGCATGCGCGTTGATGACGAAGCGCTGGCAAATTGACGACGGGATTTTGGTTAGGTGATTAGACACAGCCTAGCACCTACTACCTTGATCATCCCTCGGCCAGCCACAGCCAGGCTAATTGTCCCGGATCAACAGTCAAATCTGCCAGTCTATGGGTGCCGCATGCATGCGCGTGGACAGTTCAAGCTCTATGCCACTTGAAGCCACTGCGCATACGTACATAGAGCGGTAGAAGAAGAAAGCATTCAAAGGGAGAGAATCATTGTACTGTTTCGGCATCGTTAAGAGGAAATCCATGTACTGTTCTGCACCGTTAGGTAGCGTCGCGCGCGTCGCGTTGGATCATGCTCATGCATGGTGCATGCCATTCAAGGCGGAGCAGGAGCGTAGCGTCCTCCGGAGCACGGCGCGGCGGACGAGCGGGGCGGGGGCGGGGGCGGGGGCAGGGGCGCGGGAAAGGGTCAACAGTGACGCGCAACCTAACGATCGATGGAAACTCTCTGGAACGTACGTACGTGCTACGTGCATGGTGGTGCCCGGGTGTTCGGTCGACGACACGTACGAACATGGCGTTCGGTGCGGCGGCGATCATCGTAGGTTGATGGACAGCGGTGTGTTTTAGCGCGTATACGTACGTATGCGTGTTCAGTTCGGTCTATCGGTGATCGGTCACGGCAGCGACTGGAGGACATACATACAATCCGGGGAAAAGGAAAGGCAACTCGAAATTTTCTGCCCGAGGCCGATCATCTGCTGAAATGCGCATTTGGTGTGTGTGTGTGTTTTCAACATGGCGCATTTGGTGCAGTTTAGGGCGTCTTCAACGCTCACCAACAAACACCGTATACGGTCCATCGATCAGAGACCAGTCCACGGACATGAATATAAAAACTTGTTATTCAGCGCTATTTATATACATTTCAAACACTGTTTCAATAAACCGGACAAAATTCATGAAAATCAGATGATATTCGTACAAACAATATGAAAACATTTACATTTCGACTTATTTTAACTAAAAACTATAACTAACTAGGGTAAAACTAGTCTACGGCCGGCCGCCGCAAATCTCTCCTCGCAAAACATGTCTTCCTATGTCTGGCAGCCCGCTCATCGGACCGTCATGAGCCTCAGATGGATATGCTTCAGCGTAAAGGACAAGAGAAGCCTTCGCTCCCTCACCCCCTGGTATCTTCCCTATGTTCGGCTGCGCCGCTCATGTGAGTGGCACCAGAGCGATATGGTTCAGCCGGAGGAGAAGAGTGGCCTCCGCTTCCGTGATGCACGGATCATAGTTGTTTTTTAGGGCGGGGAACAACGGTGGCTGCGAAGCGGGCAAGACACCGGTTGTGCACATTGGAGACGCGGGGGCAACAACGGCCTTTGAAAGCACAAGTGCTCCCTGAGTGGTTTTGGTAATTAATGTCAACATATCTCTTGTTGGACTAACTCTTTCATCTAGTATATTTCAGATAAATCCAACAGTGGAGTGGCATGGACAAGAGGATGTGGAACCCTTTCAAGAGACTAAAGACAAAGGATTAGCTCAAGCTCAAAGCTCAGGACTCTACATTTTCTATTTTCAGTGATCCAAGATCACATTGAGTCCATAGAAAAGGCAATACTATTAAAAAGGGATGAGGTGTTGCTAAATGACTTGCTTGCTCAAAGTGCTCAGTGATATGCTCCAAAGCCCTCAACCACTTTCTCATATCCACATATGTCCCAAACCAAAAGTCAAACTCGGCCCCACCGATTTGATCCATCCGGCGCCACTGAGTTCATTTGACATAGCCACTGCCAGAAACCATAATCACTTCGGTCTCACCGATGGGATCTCGGTCTCACCGAGATGGGCTTGCAAACTCTCTATTGTCTATTGCAGTATTTTTGGTCCCACCGAGAAGATGTAATCGGTCACACCGAGTTTGCCTGACCAACTCTCTGTTCTGCTTATTACCAAATCGGTCCCACTAAGTTGTGTAATCGGTCGAACCGAGATGAGGTTTTACCCTAACCCTTGCACGTCGGTCCCACCGAGTTGATCATATCAGTCCCACCGAAATTGCCTAACGGTCACATTATGTACTGAATTGGTCCGACCGAGTTTTGTGATTCGGTCCCACTGAGTTTGGTATATTGTGTATAACGGTTAAATTTTGTGTGGATGCTATATATACCCCTCCACTCTCTCCTCATTCATGGGGGAAGCCATCAGAATGTGCCTACACTTTCAGCATTCATTTTCTGAGAGAGAGCCACCTACTCATGTATTGAGACCAAGATATTCCATTCCTACCATATGAATCTTGATCTCTAGCCTTCCCCAAGTTGCTTTCCACTCAAATCAGCTTTCCACCAAATCCAATCCTATGAGAGTGAGTTGAGTGTTGGGGAGACTATCATTTGAAGCACAAGAGCAAGGAGTTCATCATCAACACACCATATATTACCTTTTGGAGAGTGGTGTCTCCTAGATTGGTTAGGTGTCACTTGGGAGCCTCCGACAAGATTGTGGAGTTGAACCAAGGAGTTTGTAAGGGCAAGGAAATCGCCTACTTCGTGAAGATCTACCCCAGTGAGGCAAGTCCTTCGTGGGCGATGGCCATGGTGGGATAGAGAAGGTTGCTTCTTCGTGGACCCGTCGTGGGTGGAGCCCTCCGTGGACTCGCGCAACCGTTACCCTTCGTGGGTTGAAGTCTCCATCAACGTTGATGTACGATAGCACCACCTAGCAAACCACGCCAAAGACATCTGTGTCTCAAATTGCATTTGCACACTCCAATCCAATCCCATTACTTTCTTGCAAGTTGCATGCTTTACTTTTCGCTGCTCATATGCTCTTTGCATGCTTGCTTGATATGAATTATGATTGGTTAAACTTGTGCTTAAACTCCATCTGAACTTGAAAATCCTAAAAACTGCCAACTTTGTGTGTTAAGAGTCTATTCACCCCCCCCCCCTCTAGACACCTCTTCTCGATCCTTTCAATTGATATCAGAGCTTTGGTCTCCATTGCTTTGGTTTAAACATCATTGGAGGAAGATGGATGAGTCTACTTTGGGGAGTCTTAGACATAGAGTACCTATACTTGATGGAGAGTACTTTCATGAGTGGAAAAATGAGATGCTTGTGATCATTAATGAATATCATTTGAAAAAGTACATTACTAGTCCTTGTGCACCTCCTGTTGATCCTATGCATCCTATCCTTGATGAGTCAATTGACATGATTTGCAATCTTAGAACTGTTAATATTATCATTAGAGGTTTGCCTAGAAACTTGATTGGTTGCTTTCCTACTCTTAAGTGTGCCTACACCATATGGAGATTTCTTGAGGAATGATTTCCAAATTATTCCTTGCAAAATCTAGATGAAATTATCCATAAGTCTATTGCCTTGAGTAAGATGAATTCCAATGATCCTAAGTGTGGTGACTGTCTATTTGAGCTCACAAATCTTATGCGTGCCAAAGGAAATGTTGGAATCATTAGCGATATTATTTCCGAAGCTATTAGAATTCATAAAGATGATTATTGTCAAAATCAGTTATCTAATGAATCACCCTCTCTAGGAATTGATCCACCACATGATGATGTTGAACATGGATACTATGATGAGGATGATGGTAGTGACTATGATCTTGATGATGCAATGAGACACATTGGTGTTATGGCAAATCTTCGGGGATATATGGTAGGAGGAAAGGAATGGGTCCTTGATAGTGGATGTATCGATCACATGACCGGAGATAAAGATATGTTTCGTGAGCTTGCTGAAAACGACGACCCTCGAAAGTATGTCAATTTTGGTGATAACTCAAAGGGTAAGGTGGTTGGCCTCGGTAAGGTGGCCATCTCACATGATAGATCCATACAAAATGTCATGCTCATTGAATCTCTTGGCTATAATCAGCTTTCTGTTTCTAGACTAGCTGACTTTGGCTTCAATGTCCTATTTACCAAAGTAGATTGCCAAGTGTTTCGTAGAGATAATCATAAAATGGTCTTTACCGGCATACAAAAAGGTTTTTTTTTACCGTAGACAGTAGGGGAACCCCCCACTGTGAAAGAATCAATTAAATGAAGATGATAAAGTTACATGGTTAATTACAAATCCATTTCCCTTTGGGAAAGGACAAGAAGGCTACTTTATTGGAGTGAGGACAGAAGCAAAGGAATAAAGTTTTTGTGCTTCTCCTTAACTCTATAAGTTAGGAGGGAAAAATCAACCTTGAATCTACTAAGCCAAGCAGCACGGGTCAGTGCAATCCCCCTAAAGTGTTTGTTGTTTCTTTCTTTCCATACATTGTTGACTTCACTTAAAAGGCTCAACCTAGAACTTGCTTAATTGCTAAATCTTCTAAAGGCTGGTTGTGGCATAGATGGTTAGGTCATGTGGGCATGCGAAACCTTGACAAGCTTATTAAAGGTGATCATATCCTTGCTGTTAAAGATGTCATATTTGATAAGGATAGACTTTGCAGTGCTTGCCAAGCAGGAAAACAGGTTGGAGGAAGCCACCCTATGAAGAACATCATGACCACAAGGAGACCGCTCGAGCTACTTCACATGGATCTTTTCGGTCCCAACGCTTACAAAAGTCTCGGTGGAAACTCATTTGGTCTAGTTATAGTTGATGATTTTTCAAGCTTTACGTGGGTGTTCTTTCTCGATGATAAATCGCAGGTCCAGAAGATCTTCAAAAACTTCGCTAGGAAGGCCCAAAATCAATTTGAAGTGAAGATCAAGAAGGTTCGCAGTGACAACGGAACGGACTTCAAGAACGCCAACGTGGACACCTTTCTTGAAGAAGAAGGGATTTCACATGAGTTCTCGGCTATGTACACACCTCAACAAAATGGAGTTGTTGAGAGAAAGAACCAGACGCTCATCGAAATGGCGAGAATGATGCTTGATGAATACAAGACGCCAAATCACTTTTGGGTGGAAGCGGTTGAGACGGCTTGTCATGCGACAAATCGCTTATATCTTCACAAGCTAATCGTTAAGATGGCATACGAGCTCCTCACCAAAGATAAAGATCCTTCAGAAGCAATCCAAGACTTGTCTATTGGCAAGGTTCGTCCATCAGAGGTGAAGGAGAGTAACTCGTCCATCCAAGTGGAAGCTTCTACCTCACGACAAGGTGAACCAAGAGTTGATATGGAAGCATCCACAAGTGGGACACACCAAGATGAAGAAAACGAGGGAGTTCACCAAGATGAACCTCATCAACCTCCTTCTCCACCACGACGAAAGAACGACAACACTAACAATGATGAAGACCACGAAGAATAACGAGATGATGAAGAAGATGTTCCACTCTGATCAAAGCAAAAGCTCTCACGAGTTCGAGCAAGAGTTGCTAGAGACCATCCCGTCGAGCAAATCTACAATGATATCAAAACTGGGAGAATCACTCGCTCTAAATCTCGTTTGGCTAATTTCTGTGAACATTATTCATTCATCTCTAGCATCGAACCTATGAAGGTTGAAGAAGCATTGGAAGATCCGGATTGGATAAACGCCATGCACGAAGAACTACACAACTTTGAGAGAAACCAAGTGTGGACATTGGTCGAGAAGCCCGACAACAACCACAACATCATCAGTACCAAATGGGTGTTTCGCAACAAGCAGGATGAAGATGGACAAGTAGTTCGCAACAAAGCACGTCTCGTCGCCCAAGGCTACACTCAAGTCGAAGGTATGGACTATGGTGAGACATATGCCCCCGTTGCTAGACTTGAGTCCATTCACATCTTACTTGCCTATGCTAATCACCATGATACCACTTTATACCAAATGGACATTAAAAGTGCTTTTCTAAATGGTGAAATTGAGGAGGAAGTTTATGTTAAGCAACCTCCCGGCTTTGTTAATCCTAAGAAACCTAATCATGTTTACAAACTTCACAAAGCTCTTTATGGTCTTAAACAAGCTCCTAGAGCATGGTATAAATGCTTGACCAAGTTCCTTATTGAAAAAGGCTTTGAGATTGGAAAAATTGATTCTACTTTTTTCACTAAAAGGGTTAATGGAGAATTATTTGTGTGCCAAATTTATGTTGATGACATTATATTTGGATCATCTAACCATCATTTTAGTGAGAAGTTTGGGAAGCTAATGTCGGAGAAGTTTGAGATGTCTATGATGAGTGAATTCAAGTTCTTTCTTGGTTTGCAAATCAAGAAAACTAAGGAAGGTACCTTTGTCTCTCAAACAAAGTATACCAAGGACTTGTTCAAGAAGTTCAATATGTGTAACGCCCCGAGACCGACGCTCCAGAAGACTTCCAGCTATTCCGAGTTTCACCGTGCGATGTATTTGTTTGTTGCATTGCATCATGTCATCATGCAACCCTTTTTAAAACTCAACTAAATAAACCGTATGGATCTTCGGTCCATTTAAATCGAAGGAAATTCACATGGTGAAATTCTCTTTAAAACATATCAAAGTCTCCCAATATTATTAAGGAGCTATAATAAAATGTTCCATTGATTTGGAATCACCAAAGACAAACTTGCATTTTAATCTCTCACGTTTCCAACTATCCTAATCCCTGATCCTTCTCCTTTTATTCAAAATCAAGTGGTGGCGCTTTGAAATTATGTCAAGTAGCCACATTCCAAGTTTGAACTTGACTCGAATTTATTTGATCCTTCAAATAAATTCTAACCCTTTTCCTTTTTTTCTCCCGGTCCAACCAACTCTCCTCTTTCATTTCTTTTCTTTGTTTGCCATTAGCCCACAAACCAGGCCGGCCCATTCGCGCAGCTAGGCCCAGCTGCCCCCACCAGTCCCTCCTAACCCTAACCCTCTCCCGATCGACCCCATCTCTCCCTTTGGCCGCCGCCTCCTGCTCGATCCCCTCTCCCTTCCCCCGATCCAATCTCTCCCTCTCGTTTTCCCCTCAGCGCCGTCACCTACCCTCGCTTCCGTGACCACTCCCCTCGATCCCCTCCTTCCTCCTGACGCCGCCATAGAGAGAGGGCAGCGCCGCGCCCTCGTCCCTACCTCCCAGAGCCGTCGCCCCGTTCAGCCCCGCCGTCGCTTCGCATCCGCGTGCCCCCTCGAGTCGCTCCCTCCTCCGCCATCGTACGACCATCTTCTGCCACTGCTCTACCTCCTGCTTGAGCTCCGAAGCCCGCCGTCCACCTTCCTCGTGGCTGAGATGTTCCCCTGCTGCGCCACGCACGCCGACCTCTGCTTCCTCGCAACCCCGCCACCCCGTTCCTCCGCCTCGTCTTGCCGTCGTCCGTGCCAAGTCCTGCCGGCGCCATGCCCAACCTTCTCCTGTGCTTCGTCCCGGGAGAAGAGGGACGCACCTCGTCCCGCTCCTGCGCTTTGACCGCCAGGGTCGCTCGCATGGGCTATGCCCAGACCCCCGGCTCCTCGCTGTCCTTCCGCCTCGTCAGCTTCCAGCCGGAGGAGCTCCGCTCTTTCCTTTGCCCTGCCTTGGAGCTACCGCTGCTCTGCCCGCTAGGACCCCATCTCAAGGGCAGGGACGCCCTGCCTGCTGCGCACCATGGCTCCTGGAGCTCCACCCGTGACGAGCATCTTCTCCATCGTATCCTCCTTGGACGTATACACCAAGTACCCTGGACCGCCAAGTTCGTCTACTGCCGTCAAGTGAACGACTACCATCACTGTTGACCCGAGCCCCTTTTGTCTCACTTTGTTTGGATCGGCAAGAACGAGATGCGCCAAGTACCTCAACCCGAATGTCTACGACCCCTGTACACATCTACGTAACGTGTACAACTACCGTCTCCGAGACCGCAAGTACCACGACAACCCCGAAGGGATTCGAATCCGTCAAGTTCATCTACGGAACGAGTACCACTACTTCCCTCGACGACTCGAACCGCTCCGAAGATGCACGCTTCGAAGGTATAACACCAAGACGATGTCCGTGGACCGAATGCATTTGTTGTATGAGATGCCCGTGTTTGCACTGTGTCCGATTTGTCACTCTTTTGCCATGCCACCGACACGTGGGAACCCGGTATCTGGGATCACCTCACCATCTTTTGCATGTTCTGCACATCCACAATTTCGTTCGCACCGACATCTTGATGAGTTGTCGGATCATCGGAATGTTGCCGTGGCACCATTTCCGTTTCGCCGCCGTGGCACCCGTTTTGTTCCGCCATAGTGACCAAATGCTTCATAACATACTTATGTCAACATTTTCATAAAAATTGCATAAAACTTGCATATGTCATCCGCATCATGATAACAACAATTAAAATGTTTAAAATTGTTGCTTGCTTTAAATTGCTAAATAACATGGGGATTTTCCGGAAGTGTTGTTTGTGTTTCCGGCCTCATTTAAACTTGCCTAAATATGTAGTTTAATTATGCTTCACCTCTTGCCATGTTAACCAACATTTAATCTTGTCTTATTCATAACCGAGAGAGAAACTAAATAATTGATGTGGTGTTCCATCAATATGCAACTCGTTGCATATTGAGCTCCACTTAATTTGTAGTATTGTTTGTGCACTTTGCCATGCCATGCCTCATTAAACCGGACATGCATCATACTTGTTTGTGCATCATGACATGTTTATGCTTGTGTGTTTACCATGTTGTTTGTTTCTTTCCGGTTTGCTCCTCTCGTTAGCTTCGGTTTCGTTCCGGAGTTGTGAGGATTCGTTCGTCTACGACCGTTTGTCTTCTTCTTGGACTCGTTCTTCTTCCTTGCGGGATCTCAGGCAAGATGATCATACCCTCGAAATCACTACTATCTTTGCTATGCTAGTTTGCTCGCTCTTTTGCTATGCCAATGCTACGATGCCTATCATTTGCTTGTCAGCCTCCCAAATTGCCATGTCAAACCTCTAACCCACCATGTCCTAGCAAACCGTTGATTGGCTATGTTACCGCTTTGCTCAGCCCCTCTTATAGCGTTGTTAGTTGCAGGTGAAGATTGAAGTTTGTTCCTTGTTGGAACATGGAGATGTTGTTCCTTGTTGGAACATGTTTACTTGTTGGGATATCACAATATATCTTATTTAATTAATGCATCTATATACTTGGTAAAATGTGGAAGGCTCGGCCTTATGCCTGGTGTTTTGTTCCACTCTTGCCGCCCTAGTTTCCGTCATATCGGTGTTATGTTCCCGGATTTTTCGTTCCTTACGCGGTTGGGCTATAATGGGAACCCCTTGACAGTTCGCCTTAAGTAAAGCTCCTCCAGTAATGCCCAACATTGGTTTTACCATTTGCACTAACAACCTACCACCTTCCCTTGGGTTCTGCAGACTCAAGGGTCATCTTTATTCTAACCCCCCCGGGCCAGTGCTCCTCTGAGTGTTGGTCCGAACTGAGCTGCCTGCGGGGCCACCTCGGGGAAACTCGAAGTCTGGTTTTACTCGTAGCTAGACTCATCTGAGTGTGCCCTGAGAAAGAGATATGTGCAGCTCCTATCGGGATTTGTCGGCACATTCGGGCGGTGTTGCTGGTTTAGTTTTACCCTGTCGAAATGTCTTGATGTACCGGGATACCAAGTCTGATCGGAGTGTCTCGGGTGGAGGTATATTCCTCCGTTGACCGTGAGAGCTTGTCATGGGCTAAGTTGGGACACCCCTGCAGGGATTTGAACTTTCGAGAGCCGTGTCTGCGGTTATGTGGCAGATGGGAATTTGTTAACGTCCGGTTGTAGAAAACCCGAAGTTGACCTTAATTAAAATACATCAACCGCGTGTGTAACCGTGATGGTCTCGTCTCGGCGGAGTCCGGGAAGTGAACACGGTGTTGGAGTTATGCTTGACGTAGGTTGCTATAGGATCACTTCTTGATCATACTTTTATCGACCGTGCATTGCTTCTCTTCTCGCTCTCTTTTGCGAATGTAGCCACCCCATATGCTAGTCGCTTGCTGCAGCTCCACCTCACCACTCTGTCCTACCTATAAGCTTAAATAGTCTTGATCTCGTGGGTGCGAGATTGCTGAGTCCCCGTGGCTCACAGATACTTCCAAAACCAGTTTGCAGGTGCCTATGTTACCGAGCAGGTGACGCAACCAAGCTCAAGGAGGAGCTCGATGAAGATCTTGCCCTTTGTGTTGTTTCGTTCTAGTTGATCAGTAGTGGAGCCCAGTTGGGGTCGATCGGGGACCTTTGTCGCATTTGGGGTTCTTCTTTTATTTTGGTTCCGTAGTCGGACCTTGATTGTATCTGGATGATGTAATGCTTTATTCATGTAATTGTGTGAAGTGGCGATTGTAAGCCAACTATGTATCTCTTCCCTTATGTATTACATGGGTTGTGTGAAGATTACCTCACTTGCGACATTGCTTTCAATGCGGTTATGCCTCTAAGTCGTGCTTCGACACGTGGGAGATATAGCCGCATCGAGGGCGTTACAAGTTGGTAATCAGAGCCTTCCCCGACCTTAGGAGCCCCACTGCTTGATCGTTTTTAGCGGCCGAGTTGTGTCTAGAAAAATGTTTTGAGTCATTTAGGATTATATATATCGGAGAGTTAGGAATTCTTTTTACTCCCCAATCTCTTCATCGCTCTGGTAAGGCATCCTGACGTAGAGTTTTGACTCTTCTCTTCTCAAATTTCACTAAATTTTTTTTAGGATCACGCAGGTATCTTGGAATCGTTCCGATGGTTTTATGATGAGAACATTGTCTTGGTGCCTCCTGTCAGGGGTTTAGTGTAAGTGTCCCGGGGAGTTGAGCTCTGAGGTGTTGTCGTCATAATTTTATCATTTCAGTTCTGGAATACCTGAGTTTAGTACGCCGACATCAAAAATCTTTTTTATGCAGTTGTTGGTGAGATAACCCCGATAACCCAGTACTGAGGTGAGTACGGGAGTATCGCCATAACTTGTATAACGGATGCTTTTCGAAGGTTGAGGTAGACGATTTCCGAAGGTTTCTTGGTTATGTGTTGAAGGATGGATACAGCTGGATGTAGGGATTGTTAGTTTGGGAGAGATATATGTTGGGGAACGTAGTAATTTCAAAAAAATTCCTACGCACACGCAAGATCATGGTGATGATATAGCAACGAGAGGGGAGAGTGTATGTCCACGTACCCTCGTAGACCGTAAGCGGAAGCGTTAGCACAACGCGGTTGATGTAGTCGTACGTCTTCACGATCCGACCGATCCAAGCACCGAACGTACGGAGCCTCCGAGTTCAGCACACGTTCAGCTCGATGACGTCTCTCGAACTCCGATCCAGCCGAGTGTCGAGGGAGAGTTCCGTCAGCACGACGGCGTGGTGACGATCTTGATGTTCTACCGGCGCAGGGCTTCGCCTAAGCTTCGCGACGATATGACCGAGGTGGAATATGGTGGAAGGGGGCACCGCACACGGCTAAGGAACGATCCGTAGATCAACTTGTGTGTCCATGGGGTGCCCCCTGCCCCCGTATATAAAGGAGGGAGGGAGGAGGAGGCCGGCCCTCTACTATGGCGCGCCATGGGGAGTCCTACTCCCACGGGGAGTAGGATTCCCCCTTTCCTAGTCCAACTAGGAGTCCTTCCATGTATTAGGAGTAGGAGACAAGGAAGGGGAAGAGAGAAGGGAAGGAAGGAGGGCGTGCGGCCCCTCCCCCTAGTCCAATTCGGACTAGGCCATGGGGGGGCGCGCAGCCTGCCCTAGGCAGCCCCTCTCTCTTTCCCGCAGGGCCCAATAAGGCCCAATACTTCTCCCCGGCGAATTCCCGTAACTCTCCGGTACTCCGAAAAATACCCGAATCACTCGGAACCTTTCCGAATTCCGAATATAGTCGTCCAATATATCGATCTTTATGTCTCGACCATTTGGAGACTCCTCGTCATGTCCCCGATCTCATCCGGGACTCCGAACTCCTTTGGTACATCAAAACTCATAAACTCATAATATAACTGTCATCGAAACCTTAAGCGTGCAGACCCTACGGGTTCGAGAACTATGTAGACATGACCTAGGACTATTCTCGGTCAATAACCAATAGCGGGACCTAGATGCCCATATTGGCTCCTACATATTCTACGAAGATCTTTATCGGTCAAACCGCATAACAACATACGTTGTTCCCTTTGTCATCGGTATGTTACTTTCTCGAGATTCGATCGTCGGTATCCAATACCTAGTTCAATCTCATCACCGGCAAGTCTCTTTACTCGTTCTGTAATGCATCATCTCGTAACCAACTCATTGGTCACATTGCTTGCAAGGCTTATAATGATGTGCATTACCGAGAGGGCCCAGAGATACCTAGTCGACAATCGGAGTGACAAAACCTAATCTCGAAATACACCAACTCAACATGTACCTTCGGAGACACCTGTAGTACTCCTTTATAATCACCCAGTTATGTTGTGACGTTTGGTAGTACCCAAAGTGTTTCTCCGGTAAATGGGAGTTGCATAATCTCATAGTTATAGGAACATGTATAAGTCATGAAGAAAGCAATAGCAACATACTAAACGATCAAGTGCTAAGCTAACGGAATGGTTCAAGTCAATCACATCATTCTCCTAATGATGTGATCCCGTTAATCAAATGACAACTCTTTTGTCCATGGCTAGGAAACATAACCATCTCTGATAAACGAGCTAGTCAAGTAGAGGCATACTAGTGACACTATGTTTGTCTATATATTCACACATGTATTATGTTACCGGTTAATACAATTCTAGCATGAATAATAAACATTTATCATGAAATAAGGAAATAAATAATAACTTTATTATTGCCTCTAGGGCATATTTCCTTCAGTCTCCCACTTGCACTAGAGTCAATAATCTAGTTCACATCGCCATGTGATTTAACACCAATATTCCTATCTGTATATGATTAACACCCATAGTTCACATCATCATGTGACCAACACCCAAAGGGTTTACTAGAGTCAATAATCTAGTTCACATCGCTATGTGATTAACACCCAAAGAGTACTAAGGTGTGATCATGTTTTGCTCGTGAGAGAAGCTTAGTCAACGGGTCTGCCACATTCAGAGCCGTATGTATTTTGCAAATATTCTATGTCTACAATGCTCTGCACAGAGCTACTCTAGCTAATTGCTCCCACTTTCAATATGTATCCAGATTGAGACTTAGAGTCATCTGGATCGGTGTGAAAACTTGCACCGAGGTAACTTTTACAACGGGCTCTTTTATCACCTCCATAATCGAGAAATATTTCCTTAGTCCTCACTAAGGATATTCTTGACCAATGTCCAGTGATCTACTCCTAGATCACTATTGTACTCCCTTGTCAAATATAGAGCAAGGTATACAATAGGTCTGGTACATAGCATAGCATACTTTATAGAACCTATGACTGAGGCATAGTGAATGACTTTTCATTCTCTTTCTATTTTCTGCTGTGGTCGGGATTTGAGTCTTACTCAATTTCATACCTTTGCAACACAGGCAAGAACTCTTTCTTTGACTGTTCCATTTTGAACTACTTCAAAATCTTGTCAAGGTATGTACTCATTGAAAATCTTATCAAGCGTCTTGATCTATCTCAATAGATCTTGATGCTCAATATATAAGTAGCTTTACTGAAGTCTTTCTTTCAAAGAACTTTTTTTTAAACTCTCCTTTATGCTTTGCAGAATAATTCTACATTATTTCCGATCAACAATATGTCATTCACATATACTTATCAGAAATGCTGTAGTGCTCCCACTCACTTTCTTGTAAATACAGGCTTCTCCAAAAGTCTGTATAAAAACATATGCTTTGATCAACTCATCAAAGCGTATATTCCAACTCCGAGATGCTTGCACCAGTCCATAGATGGATCGTTGGAGCTTGCACACTTTGTTAGTACCTTTAGGATTGACAAAACCTTTTGGTTGCATCATATACAACTCTTCGTTAAGAAAATCATTAGGGAATACAGTTTTGACATCCATTTGCCAGATTTCATAAAATGTGGCAATTACTAACATGATTCAGACAGACTTAAGCATCGCTACAGTTGAGAAAATCTCATTGTAGTCAACACCTTGAACTTGTCAAAAAAACCTTTTTGCGACAAGTCGAGCTTTGTAGATAGTAACACTACTATCAACGTCCGTCTTCCTCTTGAAGATCCATTTATTTAACATGGCTTGCTGATCATCGAGCAAGTCAATCAAAGTCCATACTTTGTTCTCATACATGGATCATATCTCAGATTTTATGGTCTCAAGCCATTTCGCGGAATCTGGGCTCATCATCGCTTCCTCATAGTTCGTAGGTTCATCATGGTCTAGTAACATGACTTCTAGAACAGTATTACCGTACTACTCTAGTGCGGACTGTACTTTGGAAGACCTACGAGGTTTTGTAGTAACTCGATCTGAAGTTTCATGATCATCATCATTAGCTTCCTCACTAATTGGTGTAGGAATCACTGGAACTGATTTCCGTGATGAACTACTTTCCAATTCGGGAGAAGGTACTATTACCTCATCAAGTTCTACTTTCCTCCCACTCACTTCTTTCGAGAGAAACTCCTTCTCTAGAAAGGATCCATTCTTAGCAACGAATGTTTTGCCTTCGGATCTGTGATAGAAGGAGTACCCAACAGTTTCCTTTGGGTATTCTATGAAGACGCACTTCTCCGATTTGGGTTTGAGCTTATCAGGTTGAAAACCATTTTCATATAAGCATCGCAACTCCAAACTTTAAGAAACGACAGCTTAGGTTTACTACTAAACCATAGTTCATACAGTGTCGTCTCAACGGATTTAGATGGTGCCCTATTAATGTGAATGCAGCTGTCTCTAATGCATAACCCCAAAACAATATTGGTAAATCAGTAAGAGACATCATAGATCGCACCATATCCAATAAAGTGCGGTTACGATGTTCGGACACACCATAACATTGTGGTGTTCCAGGTGGCGTGAGCTATGAAACTATTCCACATTGTTTTAATTGAAGACCAAACTCGTAACTCAAATATTCGTCTCCACGATCAGATCGCAGAAACTTTATTTTCTTGTTACGATGATTTTCCTCTTCACTCTGAAATTCTTTGAACCTTTCAACTATTTCATACTTATGTTTCATCAAGTAGATATACCCATATCTGCTCAAATCATCTTGTGAAGGTCAGAAAATAATGATACTTGCCACGAGCCTTCATACTCACTGGTCTGCATACATCAGTATGTATTATTTCCAATAAGTCGGTAGCTCGTTCCATTGTTCCGAAGAACGGAGTTTTAGTCATCTTGCCCAAAAGGCACGGTTCGTAAGCATCAAATGATTCATAACCAAGTGATTCCAAAAATCCATCTTTATGGAGTTTCTTCATGCGCTTTACACCGATATGACCCAAACGGCAGTGCCACAAATAAGTTGCACTATCATTATTAACTTTGCATCTTTTGGCCTCAATATTATGAATATGTGTATCACTATGATCGAGATCCAACAAACTATTTTCATTGGGTGTATGACCATTGAAGGTTTTATTCATGTAAACAGAACAACAATTATTCTCTGATTTTAAATGAATAGCCGTATTGCAATAAACACGATCAAATCATATTCATGCTCAACGCAAAAGCCAAATAACATTTATTTAGGTTTAGCACTAATCCCGAAAGTATAGGGAGTGTGCGATGATGATCATATCAATCTTGGAACTACTTCCAACACTCATCGTCACTTTCCCCTTAACTAGTCTCTGTTTATTCTGCAACTCCCGTTTCGAATTACTAATCTTAGCAACCGAACAAGTATCAAATACTCAGGGGTTACTATAAACACTAGTAAGGCACACATCAATAACCTGTATATCAAATATACACTTGTTCACTTTGCCATCCTTCTTACCCACCAAATATTCAGGGCATTTCCGCTTCCAGTGACCATTTCCTTTGCAGTGTAAGCACTCAGTTTCAGGCTTTGGTCCAGCTTTGGTCTTCTTCACGGGAGTGACAACTTGCTTGTCATTCTACTTGAAGTTCCCTTTCTTTCCCTTTGCCCTTTTCTTGAAACTAGTGATCTTGTTAACCATCAACACTTGATGCTCTTTCTTGATTTCTACCTTCGTTGATTTCAGCATCACGAAGAGCTTGGGAATCGTTTTCGTCATCCCTTGCATACTATAGTTCATCACGAAGTTCTAGTAACTTAGTGATGGTGACTAGAGAATTCTGTCAATCACTATCTTATCTGGAAGATTAACTCCCACTTGATTCAAGCGATTGAAGTACCCAGACAATCTGAGCACATGCTCACTAGTTGAGCGATTCTCCTCCATCTTTTAGCTATAGAACTTGTTGGAGACTTCATATCTCTCAACTCGGGTATTTGCTTGAAATATTAACTTCAATTCCTGGAACATCTCATATGGTCCATGACGTTCAAAACGTCTTTGAAGTCCCGATTCTAAGCTGTTAAGCATGGTGCACTAAACTATCAAGTAGTCATCATATTGAGCTAGCCAAACGTTCATAACGTCTACATCTGCTCTTGCAATAGGTCTGTCACCTAGCGGTGCATCAAGGACATAATTCTTCTGTGCAGCAATGAGGATTAACCTCAGATCACGGATCAAATCCGCAACATTGCTACTAACATTTTTCAACACAGTTTTCTCTAGGAACATATCAAAATAAACATATGAAAGCAACAACGCGAGCTATTAATCTACAACATAATTTGCAAAATACCACCAGGACTAAGTTCATGATAAATTTAAGTTCAATTAATCATATTACTTAAGAACTCCCACTTAGACAGACATCTCTCTAGTCATCTAAGTGATCACGTGATCCAAATCAACTAAACCATAACCGATCATCACGTGAGATGGAGTAGTTTTCAATGGTGAACATCTCATGTTGATCATATCCACTATATGATTGACGCTCGACCTTTCGGTCTCCGTGCTCCGAGGCCATATCTGCATATGCTAGGCTCGTCAAGTTTAACCTGAGTATTCCGCGTGTGCAAAACTGGCTTGCACCCATTGTAGATGGACATAGAGCTTATCACACCCGATCATCACGTGGTGTCTGGGCACGACGAACTTTGGCAACGGTGCATACTCAGGGAGAACACTTCTTGATAATTTAGTGAGAGATCATCTTAAAATGCTACCGTCAATCAAAGCAAGAATAAGATGTATAATAGATAAACATCATATGCAATCAAAATATGTGACATGATATGGCCATGATCATCTTGCGCCTTTGATCTCCATCTCCAAAGTACTGTCATGATCTCTATCATCACCGGCACGACACCATGATCTTCATCATCTTGATCTATATCAATGTGTCATCACATGGTTGTCTCACCAACTATTGCTCTTGCAACTATTGCTATCGTATAGCGATAAAGTAAAGCAATTATTTGGCACTTGCATCTTATGCAACAAAGAGACATCCATAGGGCTTCTGCCAGTTGCCGATAACTTCAACAAAACATGATCATCTCATACAACAACTTATATCTTATCACGTCTTGACCATATCACATCACAACATGCCCTGCAAAAACAAGTTAGACGTCCTCTACTTTGTTGTTGCAAATTTTACGTGGCTGCTACGGGCTTAGCAAGAACCGTTCTCACCTACGCATCAAAACCACAACGATAGTTTGTCAAATAGACTCCATTTTAACCTTCGCAAGGACCGGGCGTAGCCACACTCGGTTCAACTAAAGTTGGAGAAACTGACACCCGCCAGCCACCTGTGTGCAAAGCACGTCGGTAGAACCAGTCTCGCGTAAGCGTACGTGTAATGTCGGTCCGGGCCGCTTCATCCAACAATACCGCTGATCCAAAGTATGACATGCTGGTAGGCAGTATGACTTATATCGTCCACAACTCACTTGTGTTCTACTCATGCATATAACATCAACGCATAAAACCTAGGCTCGGATGCCACTGTTGGGGAACGTAGTAATTTCAAAAAAAAATTCTACGCACACGCAAGATCATGGTGATGATATAGCAATGAGAGGGGAGAGTGTATGTCCACGTACCCTCGTAGACCGTAAGCGGAAGCGTTAGCACAACGCGGTTGATGTAGTCGTACGTCTTCACGATCCGACCGATCCAAGCACCGAACGTACGGAGCCTCCGAGTTCAGCACACGTTCAGCTCGATGACGTCTCTCGAACTCTGATCCAGCCGAGTGTCGAGGGAGAGTTCCGTCAGCACGACGGCGTGGTGACGATCTTGATGTTCTACCGGCGCAGGGCTTCACCTAAGCTTCGCGACGATATGACCGAGGTGGAATATGGTGGAAGGGGGCACCGCACACGGCTAAGGAACGATCCGTAGATCAACTTGTGTGTCCATGGTGTGCCCCCTGCCCCCGTATATAAAGGAGGGAGGGAGGAGGAGGCCGGCCCTCTACTATGCCGCGCCATGGGGAGTCCTACTCCCACCGGGAGTAGGATTCCCCCTTTCCTAGTCCAACTAGGAGTCCTTCCATGTATTAGGAGTAGGAGACAAGGAAGGGGAAGAGAGAAGGGAAGGAAGGAGGGCGTGCGGCCCCTCCCCCTAGTCCAATTCGGACTAGGCCATGGGGGGGCGCGCAGCCTGCCCTAGGCAGCCCCTCTCTCTTTCCCGCAGGGCCCAATAAGGCCCAATACTTCTCCCCGGCGAATTCCCATAACTCTCCGGTACTCCGAAAAATACCCGAATCACTCGGAACCTTTCCAAACTCCGAATATAGTCGTCCAATATATCGATTTTTACGTCTCGACCATTTCGAGACTCCTCGTCATGTCCCCGATCTCATCCGGGACTCCGAACTCCTTCGGTACATCAAAACTCATAAACTCATAATATAACTGTCATCGAAACCTTAAGCGTGCGGACCCTACGGGTTCGAGAACTATGTAGACATGACCTAGAACTATTCTCGGTCAATAACCAATAGCGGGACCTGGATGCCCATATTGGCTCCTACATATTCTACGAAGATCTTTATCGGTCAAACCGCATAACAACATACGTTGTTCCCTTTGTCATCGGTATGTTACTTGCTCGAGATTCGATCGTCGGTATCCAATACCTAGTTCAATCTCATCACCGGCAAGTCTCTTTACTCGTTCTGTAATGCATCATCTCGTAACCAACTCATTGGTCACATTGCTTGCAAGGCTTATAATGATGTGCATTACCTAGAGGGCCCAGAGATACCTCTCCGACAATCGGAGTGACAAAACCTAATCTCGAAATACGCCAACTCAACATGTACCTTCGGAGACACCTGTAGTACTCCTTTATAATCACCGAGTTACGTTGTGACGTTTGGTAGTACCCAAAGTGTTCCTCCGGTAAACGGGAGTTGCATAATCTCATAGTTATAGGAACATGTATAAGTCATGAAGAAAGCAATAGCAACATACTAAACGATCAAGTGCTAAGCTAACGGAATGGGTCAAGTCAATCACATCATTCTCCTAATGATGTGATCCCGTTAATCAAATGACAACTCCTTTGTCCACGGCTAGGAAACATAACCATCTCTGATAAACGAGCTAGTCAAGTAGAGGCATACTAGTGACACTATGTTTGTCTATGTATTCACACATGTATTATGTTACCGGTTAATACAATTCTAGCATGAATAATAAACATTTATCATGAAATAAGGAAATAAATAATAACTTTATTATTGCCTCTAGGGCATATTTCCTTCAATATATTGCTTCCCCTGTATCCCCAACACCTGATTGCATAACCAGAAAGTTTCGGGAGTTCATAGGTGGGAATTCAAGTAGCTCTTAGGATATCTTTCCGACGGATGTATGATATGAAATTGGGGTTCGACGTCTAGTGGTCCGTCTATTCACGGTTGGTTTTACAGTGGTCTCGTTGTGTCTTAAAGAGTCCTTGGCTATGCCGACTCGGGGACGCTTCGTATGCCATGTGCACTGCCTTGTACATGATGGTGCTGTACGATCGAGCCCGTGTAGGCCCCACCATGAAAACTTCAGACGAAATCTCTATCATATGTTTGTTCCGGCTTATTCTGCAAGCCAAATCCTTTGTTTTGTTTTATTTGTGGTATTCGAGTTGCTTTAAAGTCAAATGTTGAATCCATACCTTTTCTAAACGGTGTTCTCATATTTCTTGACCATCGAGGTCGTCATGTTAATTCTTTTTCAACCGGCGTGTTTCTCTTCAAGTGGATCCGATCACTTCAACATCAGCAAGACCAATTATCATTTCTTCTAAACGGTGTTTGTTTCATCCGTCTCCAAGTTGCCTTTGTTTTTTCCCGCCCACCCACCCTTTTTCCTCAAGGACTAAGATTTCTTTACCAAGTATCCTTTTATTTTTGTGAAGTTTCTCCATTCTTTTCCGCCAATGTTCTTACCCAGTGGTTCTCAAGAAGATGTTCTACTAGTTCGTCATTCCTCATTCCTTTCTCTTCTCCGGTGGATTCAAGTCAAGTTTTATTGATCATACCTTTTTCCTCATTTCAATGTCTTCTCATACCGTTGCACCTCATTATCATTCTACTTCTCGCTATTTGTTATTCTGGAGTGCTCAAGGTATCTCGAAGATTCGTGTTTCCACTCTACATTCGTTCAAGCTCTTTCGAGATTGGTATCTCATTCAAGTCATTTAATTCAATCGGTGCAACATCTCTTTTAAATCTTTTCAACGGTGTTCTTTTGAGTGGGCCCTAACCCACAGGTCTTTTCCCAGGATCTTACCTGACTCTTCTATTTTCCCAGAGCTATCCTAAATTCTTCTCCAAGTTTGACGTAAGAATGAGTTATCATCAGTCAAATGCTTTTCTCCAAGATCTTTCAAATTCTTTTCATAGTTGGCTCAACCTCTTTGCTTTTGATTCTTCCGGTGTGCCTCAATAATTCTTGGTGGTGTTTCTCGTTGTAATTCTCATCATTTGAAGACCGAAGAAGAGTTTCTCTTTAATCTTGCTCTGTTCTCTTCAAGATTCACGGTGCTAGCTTGTTGCCATCCTCTCATAATTGTTTTCGATTGTGAGAATATTTTTCACCCATCCGGAGCATTTTAGGAGTCTTTTCAGTTCCATTCTTTGAAGCCCATCATCTCAGTATTATTCATTCAAGCTTTCAGCTCTCGTTCTCCAAATCATACCGGTGCATCATTCAAGTATTCTCTAATCAGCTCGTGATCTATTCGTTCATTTGTATCTAAATACCCTAAAGTATCTTCATTCATTTTGCAATTCTTCCCGGTGATTTGTGCATTTGCTACGTTCAATTTCAATTCTTACGGTGGTTCTTTCAACATTCCTCTTCTGTTGTTATCATATCAATTAATTCGTTCTTTCTGAATCCTACCGGTGGTTTGTTCAAGTTTTCCCAAGTTTATGCTATATCCCTTTTAGTCCTTTCTACGAGAATAAGTAGTATGCCAAATCCGTTGATTGTCATCAATTTAATTGGTGAAGGATAAACATAACATAATTCTTATTCTTGTTCATCCAAGTGATTAATTCTTTATTTCGGAGGCCCTTAAAATTCTCGGTTTCATTTGTTTCATCTTCTCTTTTTCCCGGAGTTCCAAGCTCTAATTATTAGGGAGATCCATCTAAATCATTGCAAGGATTCACCTTGTGTTTTCAATTTCTCTTTCTTTTCATTCCTTTTGTTTACCGGAGTTCTTCATGGAGGTTCTACATGATGGTTCATCAAGGATTTAATTCCCTTCTCAAAGTTTTCATCGAGATTCTTTCCTAAGGAGCTCAAGCTCTCTTCATATGGTAATCCGGAGTGCAATTCTTTCTACCATATTTTGGAGGTGGTATTATGTCATTCTTGATAATTTGAGTTCATGTTCCATGATTCACATGTTGTCAAGATTGAGGTATTTTAAATCCATCAATCTCCTTGTTGAAGTTATCTTGTGTCATATTTCACCTAAAGCCTTCCCTAAGGAATGTTGCTATTGTGGTGCTTATCAATGATCCAAGTTATCTCTTTTTTTTCAATCTTGGTGGAACAAGCTTTCATCTCTTCGTTAATCTCAAGCACGCAATTGTTTTCGTTAGTGGAAGAATTTCACCTCAAGTTTTGAGATGTCTCCATAAGGCCATATCCTTTCGTTGTTGGTTTTCCAACAACTCCGCTCTAACCTTCTTGGAAGGGTGCTTGGCATTTTCTTCTCCATTCTGTTATTCCAATGATCTATCTTCTATTCTTTCTTCCGGAGGCATTGTGATGTTGCTCTTTTCACTCATCATCTCGAATTGTGAGGACCATGTTCTTTTCGTGCTTATCCATTTAACCGGAGTGTTGTGTCATCTCTTCAAGTTCTTTTTCATCTTATCAAGTCTTGCATCTCTTTTCAACCGGAGTGCTGTCCGATTTTGATCTTCCTTGTTCCTTGTTTATCTCGTTTCAACTAGAGTGATTTCAATTCCTTCTTGTCCATTGTACTCGTCATTCATAGCTTTGCAACCTTCAAGTCCTCGTAATGTTCCTTGTTCCTCTTTTCTAACGGATTGTTTGCAATCTCGTTCATCTCTGTTGTACTCTTTCTTTTAAATTGCTCAACCTCTCAAGGTTCATGGTTTCACTCGTTGGTCAAAGAAGCAACTTAGTTTTACCTTTCTTTTTTTTTCTCTTCCGTTTTCCCTCCGGTGCCATTCTAGATCTCGGGACGAGATCCTCTCGTAGAGGTGGAGTGTTGTAACGCCCCGAGACCGACGCTCCAGAAGACTTCCAGCTATTCCGAGTTTCGCCGTGCGATGTATTTGTTTGTTGCATTGCATCATGTCATCATGCAACCCTTTTTAAAACTCAACTAAATAAACCGTATGGATCTTCGGTCCATTTAAATCGAAGGAAATTCACATGGTGAAATTCTCTTTAAAACATATCAAAGTCTCCCAATATTTTTAATGAGCTATAATAAAATGTTCCATTGATTTGGAATCACCAAAGACAAACTTGCATTTTAATCTCTCGTGTTTCCAACTATCCTAATCCCTGATCCTTCTCCTTTTATTTCAAATCAAGTGGTGGCGCCTTGAAATTATGTCAAGTAGCCACATTCCAAGTTTGAACTTGACTCGAATTTATTTGATCCTTCAAATAAATTCTAACCCTTTTCCTATTTTTCTCCCGGTCCAACCAACTCTCCTCTTTCATTTCTTTTCTTTGTTTGCCATTAGCCCACAAACCAGGCCGGCCCATTCGCGCAGCTAGGCCCAGCCGCCCCCACCAGTCCCTCCTAACCCTAACCCTCTCCCGATCGACCCCATCTCTCCCTTTGGCCGCCGCCTCCTGCTCGATCCCCTCTCCCTTCCCCCGATCCAATCTCTCCCTCTCGTTTTCCCCTCAGCGCCGTCACCTACCCTCGCTTCCGCGACCATTCCCCTCGATCCCCTCCTTCCTCCTGACGCCGCCATAGAGAGAGGGCAGCACCGCGCCCTCGTCCCTACCTCCCAGAGCCGTCGCCCCGTTCAGCCCCGCCGTCGCTTCGCATCCGCGTGCCCCCTCGAGTTGCTCCCTCCTCCGCCATCGTACGACCATCTTCTGCCGCTGCTCTACCTCCTGCTTGAGCTCCGAAGCCCGCCGTCCACCTTCCTCGTGGCTGAGATGTTCCCCTGCTGCGCCGCGCACGCCGACCTCTGCTTCCTCGCAACCCCGCCACCCCGTTCCTCTGCCTCGTCTTGCCGTCGTCCATGCCAAGTCCTGCCGGCACCATGCACAACCTTCTCCTCTGCTTCGTCCCGGGAGAAGAGGGACGCGCCTCGTCCCGCTCCTGCGCTTTGACCGCCAGGGTCGCTCGCATGGGCTATGCCCAGACCCCCGGCTCCTTGCTGTCCTTCCGCCTCGTCAGCTTCCAGCCGGAGGAGCTCCGCTCTTTCCTTTGCCCTGCCTTGGAGCTGCCGCTGCTCTGCCCGCTAGGACCCCATCTCAAGGGCAGGGACGCCCTGCCTGCTGCACACCATGGCTCCTGGAGCTCCACCCGTGACGAGCATCTTCTCCATCGTATCCTCCTTGGACGTATACACCAAGTACCCTGGACCGCCAAGTTCGTCTACTGCCGTCAAGTGAACGACTACCATCACTGTTGACCCGAGCCCCTTTTGTCTCACTTTGTTTGGATCGGCAAGAACGAGATGCGCCAAGTACCTCAACCCGAACGTCTATGACCCCTGTACACATCTACATAACGTGTACAACTACCGTCGCCGAGACCGCAAGTACCACGACAACCCCGAAGGGATTCGAATCCGTCAAGTTCATCTACGGAACGAGTACCACTACTTCCCTCGACGACTCGAACCGCTCCGAAGATGCACGCTTCGAAGGTATAACACCGAGACGATGTCCGTGGACCGAATGCATTTGTTGTATGAGATGCCCGTGTTTGCACCGTGTCCGATTTGTCACTCTTTTGCCATGCCACCGACACGTGGGAACCCGGTATCTGGGATCACCTCACCATCTTTTGCATGTTCTGCACATCCACACTTTCGTTCGCACCGACATCTTGATGAGTTGTTGGATCATCGGAATGTTGCTGTGGCACCATTTCCGTTTCGCCGTCGTGGCACCCGTTTTGTTCCGCCATAGTGACCAAATGCTTCATAACATACTTATGTCAACATTTTCATAAAAATTGCATAAAACTTGCATATGTCATCCGCATCATGATAACAACAATTGAAATGTTTAAAATTGTTGCTTGCTTTAAATTGCTAAATAACATGGGGATTTTCCGGAAGTGTTGTTTGTGTTTCCGGCCTCATTTAAACTTGCCTAAATATGTAGTTTAATTATGCTTCACCTCTTGCCATGTTAACCAACATTTAATCTTGTCTTATTCATAATCGAGAGAGAAACTAAATAATTGATGTGGTGTTCCGTCAATATGCAACTCGTTGCATATTGAGCTCCACTTAATTTGTAGTATTGTTTGTGCACTTTGCCATGCCATGCCTCATTAAACCGGACATGCATCATACTTGTTTGTGCATCATGACATGTTTATGCTTGTGTGTTTACCATGTTGTTTGTTTCTTTCCGGTTTGCTCCTCTCGTTAGCTTCGGTTTCGTTCCGGAGTTGTGAGGATTCGTTCGTCTACGACCGTTTGCCTTCTTCTTGGACTCGTTCTTCTTCCTTGCGGGATCTCAGGCAAGATGATCATACCCTCGAAATCACTACTATCTTTGCTATGCTAGTTTGCTCGCTCTTTTGCTATGCCAATGCTACGATGCCTATCATTTGCTTGTCAGCCTCCCAAATTGCCATGTCAAACCTCTAACCCACCATGTCCTAGCAAACCATTGATTGGCTATGTTACCGCTTTGCTCAGCCCCTCTTATAGCGTTGTTAGTTGCAGGTGAAGATTGAAGTTTGTTCCTTGTTGGAACATGGAGATGTTGTTCCTTGTTGGAACATGTTTACTTGTTGGGATATCACAATATATCTTATTTAATTAATGCATCTATATACTTGGTAAAGGGTGGAAGGCTCGGCCTTATGCCTGGTGTTTTGTTCCACTCTTGCCGCCCTAGTTTCCATCATATCGGTGTTATGTTCCTGGATTTTGCGTTCCTTACGCGGTTGGGCTATAATGGGAACCCCTTGACAGTTCGCCTTAAGTAAAGCCCCTCCAGCAATGCCCAAAATTGGTTTTACCATTTGCACTAACAACCTACCACCTTCCCTTGGGTTCTGCAGACTCAAGGGTCATCTTTATTCTAACCCCCCCCCCCCCCCCCGGGCCAGTGCTCCTCTGAGTGTTGGTCCGAACTGAGCTGCCTGCGGGGCCACCTCGGGGAAACTCGAAGTCTGGTTTTACTCGTAGCTAGACTCATCTGAGTGTGCCTTGAGAAAGAGATATGTGCAGCTCCTATCGGGATTTGTCGGCACATTCGGGCGGTGTTGCTGGTTTAGTTTTACCCTGTCGAAATGTCTTGATGTACCGGGATACCGAGTCTGATCGGAGTATCTCGGGTGGAGGTATATTCCTCCGTTGATCGTGAGAGCTTGTCATGGGCTAAGTTGGGACACCCCTGCAGGGATTTGAACTTTCGAGAGCCGTGCCCGCGGTTATGTGGCAGATGGGAATTTGTTAACGTCCGGTTGTAGAAAACCCGAAGTTGACCTTAATTAAAATAAATCAACCGCGTGTGTAACTGTGATGGTCTCTTCTCGGCGGAGTCCGGGAAGTGAACACGGTGTTGGAGTTATGCTTGACGTAGGTTGCTATAGGATCACTTCTTGATCATACTTTTATCGACCGTGCATTGCTTCTCTTCTCGCTCTCTTTTGCGAATGTAGCCACCCCATATGCTAGTCGCTTGCTGCAGCTCCACCTCACCACTCTGTCCTACCTATAAGCTTAAATAGTCTTGATCTCGCGGGTGCGAGATTGCTGAGTCCCCGTGGCTCACAGATACTTCCAAAACTAGTTTGCAGGTGCCTATGTTACCGAGCAGGTGACGCAACCAAGCTCAAGGAGGAGTTCGATGAAGATCTTGCCCTTTGTGTTGTTTTGTTCTAGTTGATCAGTAGTGGAGCCCAGTTGGGGTCGATCGGGGACCTTTGTCGCATTTGGGGTTCTTCTTTTATTTTGGTTCCGTAGTCGTACCTTGATTGTATCTGGATGATGTAATGCTTTATTCATGTAATTGTGTGAAGTGGCAATTGTAAGCCAACTATGTATCTCTTCCCTTATGTATTACATGGGTTGTGTGAAGATTACCTCACTTGCGACATTGCTTTCAATGCGGTTATGCCTCTAAGTCGTGCTTCGACACGTGGGAGATATAGCCGCATCGAGGGCGTTACAATATGCAAGAATGCAAAGGTATGAGTACACCCATGCCTACTAGTGGACATCTTGACTTGACCAAAGATGGTGAACCCGTTGATCAAAATGTTTACTGTTCTATGATTGGTTCATTATTATATCTATGTGCCTCTCATCCCAATATTATGCTAAGTGTGTGCATGTGTGCACGATATCAAGCGGCCCCTAAAGAATGTCATCTTAAGGCCGTGAAAAGGATACTGAGATACTTAATCCATACACCAAACTTTGGCATTTGGTATCCAAAGAGGGCCTCTTTTAATCTTGTTGGCTACTCCGACTCGGACTATGCCGGAGACAAGGTTGATAGAAAGTCCACTTCGGGTACTTGTCAATTTCTTGGTAGATCTCTTGTGTCTTGGTCCTCCAAGAAACAAAACTCGGTATCCTTATCCACCGCCGAAGCGGAATACATTGCCGCCGGTTCATGTTGTGCTCAGTTACTTTGGATGACCCAAACTCTTAAAGATTATGGGATATATGTGAAACATGTTCCTTTGCTTTGTGACAATGAAAGTGCTATTAAGATTGCTCACAATCCCGTGCAACATTCTCGAACTAAGCACATTGAAGTCCGTCATCATTTCATTCAAGATCATGTCGCTAAGGGTGATATTAACCTTAAGCATGTTCACGCCGACAAGCAATTGGCAGATATATTCACTAAACCACTTGATGAGAAAGTGTTTTGCAGGTTGAGAGGTGAATTGAACATCATTGATGCTTCAAACTTGGAGTAGGAACTCCATTTGGATACATGCAAGACATGAGCCTATGACTAATCCTTGATATTTCTCTTATGATGATAATCACATATCTTGGATATATTTGCACCCTTGCATGTTATCTAACCCATGTAGGTACTTGGATAGCTCTAAATCTATGATATTGCAACTCACTCATATCTTGAGCAATCTCTACTTCGCCAAGTCTCTACTTTACGGTGGTTGAAGGCAAGGAAGCATGAAACCCTTCAAATATATCATTTGACAAATTCCTAAGTAAAATTTCATGATTTTAATTTTGGATACACAAGTGCTATTCCTTGCAAGGCTAACTCATGTAGGTAGATGAACTCCAATTACAAGTGGTGCTCCCAATGAACTACATCAACATTGAGCATCCCACACAAGTTCAACTACATGATCAAGATCAACACCACCAACCAAGGTATGTTATTCCATCTTAGAGAAGCTTTACCCCAAGACATGGGTTAAAGCAACTCAACAAGATGTGAATACATCAAGATGCTTAAATGAAAAATGGCAACCCCATTTTGAGCTTAAACGATGAGTATGACCTATGATCAAGTGTCCTCACTTGACTCTTAAGTCAATATACTCTAACATAGGTGACCTTGTCGCCGACCAATTCTAGATGAATTTCTCTAGTGTCTTTCCTTGTTCTTGCATTTTGTCGCATGCATATTTGTTCCCCTTTAAAAAAACTTCATCTAGATTTCTTCTCTTTTATTTCTGTTCTGCATTTCTCTGCACCAAATTCCTTGTAAATCCTTCAGTTTAATTCGTTGCAAATCCTTGTGAGATCTTACTCGCTTAGTGAGCTGAGGTGACTAGTGTATTTTCTCTGTGATGAACTCGGACAAACCGGATTTCTTCTTTCGCTCAAACCAAAAAAATTCGGTGCCACCGAAGTAATCAACTCGGTGTAGCCGATTTCAATGCTGTGAAGTCACTCTGTCACTTGCACTCTGCACATTTTGTTCCAGCTCCACTCGATGATTCTTATCCTCTATCAGCATCATATTCTATGTGCTGCTTTGCTCTATGACTCAAGGACCAAACCTATTTTGACTCACACTCCAGAAGACCCTTCTTGGAAATTGATGTCAAAGGGGGAGAGAGAGTTCACATCAAAGCTTAGTTACTCCAACAGGGAGAGAGAGCAACAAGGGGAGAGAGACATTCTTTTCAAAAGAGAGACTCCAGTTGCCTGGCATTCAAAGAGGAGAGAAGTTGCATGTCTTTAGAAGGGAAATACATGTTCATGTTGTTTCTATGTGTACTTTGTTTTGCTCTGATTTTTCTTCTCCCAATATCCATTATAAGATTCAGGGGGAGCAAGACATCTAAGGGAAGAAAGTCTTCAATTTCAGTGCATAACTTTACCTTTGGGGACATGTCTACACTCAAATAGAGTACCTAGTACTCACTCTATACATGCCATCCCAAATCTTGGTATTCTTGTGGTTTACTGCTTCTGCTCTGCTCAGTAGATGTTTCTGTGTTTTCTAACCTTGTTTACTCAGGTTCATCTCTTTCAAAGCTAGTTCAAGACCACAAGGTAAGTATATGCATCACACTCATGTGCATGAAGATATCTTGTTGATGTACATATTGTTTGCAAGAAGGACTCATGAGCATGAAGGTACATTTCCCATATTCACATCATTTGATCTCATGCATATAGCCAAGATACATGTAACTCATTGCTTGCTCTGTCATGTTTATGCACTCACATGATCTTATGTTTCATATTTACATGATTGCATACATGTAGGGGGAGCCTATGCATGTTACATGTCTTTCCAAAGCTTTACCTGTCTTTCTCTATATCTTTATTTAAAGCTTTGATGTATGTTGTCATCAATTACCAAAAAGGGGGAGATTGAAAGCACAAGTGCTCCCTGGGTGGTTTTGGTAATTAATGTCAACATATCTCTTGTTGGACTAACTCTTTCATCTAGTATATTTCAGATAAGTCCAACAGTGGAGTGGCATGGACAAGAGGATGTGGAACCCCTTCAAGAGACTAAAGACAAAGGATTGGATCAAGCTCAAAGATCAGGACTCTACATTTTCTATTTTCAGTGATCCAAGATCACATTGATTCCATAGGAAATCCAATACTATTAAAAGGGGATGAGGTGTTGCTTAATGGCTTGCTTGCTCAAAGTGCTTAGTGATATGCTCCAAAGCCCTCAACCACTTTCTCATATCCACATATGTCCCAAACCAAAAGTTAAACTCGGCCCCACCGATTTGATCCATCCGGCGCCACCGAGTTCATTTGACATAGCCACTGCCAGAAACCCTAATCACTTCGGTCTCACCAATGGGATCTCGGTCTCACCGAGATGGGCTTGCAAACTCTCTATTGTCTATTGCAGTATTTTTGGTCCCACCGAGAAGATGTAATCGGTCACACCGAGTTTGCCTGACCAACTCTCTGTTTTGCTTATTACCAAATCGGTCCCATCGAGTTGTGTAATCAGTCGAACTGAGATGAGGTTTTACCCTAACCCTTGCACATCGGTCCCACCGAGTTGATCATATCAGCCCCACCGAATTTGCCTAACGGTGACATCATGTACTGAATCGGTCTGACCAAGTTTTCTGATTCGGTCCAACCGAGTCTGGTATATTGTGTGTAACAGTTAGATTTTGTGTGGAGGCTATATATACCCCTCCACCCTCTCCTCATTCGTGGGGGAAGCCATCAGAACGTGCCTACACTTTCAGCATTCATTTTCTGAGAGAGAGCCACCTACTCATGTGTTGAGACCAAGATATTCCATTCCTACCATATGAATCTTGATCTCTAGCCTTCCTCAAGTTGCTTTCCACTCAAATCAGCTTTCCACCAAATCCAATCCTATGAAAGTGAGTTGAGTGTTGGGGAGACTATCATTTGAAGCACAAGAGCAAGGAGTTCATCATCAACACACCATCTATTACCTTTTGGAGAGTGGTGTCTCCTAGATTGGTTAGGTGTCACTTGGGAGCCTCCAACGAGATTGTGGAGTTGAACCAAGGAGTTTGTAAGGGCAAGGAGATGGCCTACTTCGTGAAGATCTACCCTAGTGAGGCAAGTCCTTCGCGGGCGATGGCCATGGTGGGATAGACAAGGTTGCTTCTTCGTGGACCCTTCGTGGGTGGAGCCCTCCGTGGACTCGTGCAACCGTTACCCTTCGTGGGTTGAAGTCTCCATCAACGTGGATGTACGATAGCACCACCTATCGGAACCACGCCAAAAACATCCGTGTCTCCAATTGCGTTTGCATACTCCAATCCCATCCATTTACTTTCTTGCAAGTTGCATGCTTTACTTTCCGCTGCTCATATACTCTTTGCATGCTTGCTTGATATGAATTGTGATTGGTTAAACTTGTGCTTAAACTCCACCTAAACTTGAAAATCCTAAAAACTGCCAACTCTGTGTGTTAAGGGTCTATTCACCCCCCTCTAGACACTGCACCTCGATCCTTTCAACCTTTCATTGGACCCAGGTGGCGGTAGCCTCCCATGATCTACTTTTCCTCATTGTCGGCGGCGGCCATGGACGTGCTAGCCGATGACAGATGGCGCGGAAGGAGCGGTATGACATTGCCTCGTCCACGGCAGTCACGATGCCTGTGCCGCCGTTCTCCCTCACGTGTCGGCCTAGAGCAACTCACCACTCCTTCGCGAGCTAGCTTGAAGCAGCGAGTTGCTGAACCACGCGTCGGCTTGGCCATTTGCTCCTCCACGTGCTAGCTGGTACTGACAGCCTGGAGCGGTGAGGGTGGTGGAGCAGTGAGTTGCCTAGCTCGTACCTGGCGGGCCAACCAGCGAGGCCGATCATCTGCTCAAAATGCGCATTTGGTGTTGTGGCATGCACATTTGATTAACATTTTTTAAACACATGATCATTTTTTCCATATACATTTGTATTTTTCTGTATACATGATTTTATCTATATGTATTTAATATGTTTTAAATGCTTTTCTAACAATTTTTCAAATTTATTTTACGCAAAGTGTTTTCTGTAATATATTTATTTAGAATATTTTAAAGTATAAACAAAAGTAAAAGAAAGCGAAATCACTAGTTAAGGAGTACTCCTTGCGGAGATTACTCCAACTTTCCCATGTTGCAACAAGTGGCACGCTGCATGTGCGCCACTTGTCGCAACCTGGGAGTTTTCCCTTTTTTCGTAGATCTGTTCATTCAAAACGTTTTATCTCTTAAACCGTCCGTCTAAATCTCGAACCGCTTTCGCTGTTGGATTCCCCGCGTTGATAGGTTTTGACGAACTTTTTTTCACGAAAAAAAAGGACGAAAAAACCGAACCGGGAGCACGGGTTTTTCCCTTTCCGAAAGAGGCACGCCCGTGCCTCTGACGAAATCACAACTGTGCCTCTCGCGGAAGCAAAATCGTGCCTCTCGCAAAAAAAATAGAAAACACGTTTTTTTCGTTTCCGAGGGAGGCACGGCCGTGACTCTCGCGAAAGCACAACCGTGCCTCTCACGGAAAAAAAACTAAAAACGTATTTTTTTTCATTTCCAAGAGGCACGGCCGTGACTCTCGCGAAAGCACAACCATGCCTCCCGCAGAAGCAAAACTGTGCCTCTCGCGAAAAAAAAAACAGAAAACGCGTTTTTTTTCGTTTCCAAGACGCACGGCCGTGCCTCTCGCAAAAGCACAACCGTGCCTCTCGAGAAAACAAAACCGTGACTCTCGCAAAAAAGTAGTTTTTTTGTGCAAAAACATTTTTTTTCGAATTTTATTTTTGTCGAAAAGCTAGGGAAGACCGGCGGAAAAACCAAACGTCAAAAAAACCCGTTTAAAATGCCGAAAACGCGTGCGGAAAAATAAAAAAATAAAATCCGGAGGGAGCGTCCAGAGCGTGACACGTGGCGAATGGCTGAGAGCGCGCCAAGTAGCGCTGATCGTTGCGAGGCTCCCGAAGGAGTGCTCGTTAATTAGTTGCTCGCTCTCGTAAGAAAGAAAGAAAAAACGTGAAAAAACGAAAAAAAAAGACAATGTTGTGGCCTCGCGCGCACCTGAGCCGGCCCATCGCGCCTCCTTCAAGCGAGGCTTCCCCTGGTCTTGTTTGAAGCGAGGTATAGCCACACCCACCAAACACACCCATAAGGGTATAAGTGCTCGCTCGAGGGATTGATCCTGCAATGTCCTAGTTGACCAGCGGTATCGCTAACCACTGCGCTACACTCGGGTCAACGTACAATATGCAAGGCATGACTTATTAGAAGGGAAAGAGTCGGCTTTTACATATTTTCCTTTTTTTTTCTTTCTTGGTTTTCAACTTTTTTTCGTTTTCTTTTTCTTTCATTTTTTTCATTTTGTTCTTTTGTTTTTATTTTATTCTTTCTTCACCATTTTTTATTTGGGTTTCTTTTTTCTTCTCCATTTTTGTTTCCTTTTTTGGTTTTTCTTTGTTTCTTTTAGTTTTTCATTCCACATTCTTATATACATGATCAATATTTTTCAAATACTTGTTCAACACTTTTCAAATACTGGTTCAATATTTTTCAAACATTTATTCAACATTACATTATCAATATTTTTTTCAAATACTTGTTCAACATTTTTTTGAATGCTTGTTTAACATTTTTTTAAATCCTTGTTCAGCATTTTTCAAATACAATTTAGAAAAAAATTCAAACGCTTGATTAACATTTTTCAAATACTTGTTCAACATTTTTTGATTGCTTGATCAACATTTTTCAAATAGTTGTTCTACATTTCTCTGAATGCTACATTACCATTTTTTAAATACTTGTTCAACATTTATTTTCAAATACTTATTCAACATTTTCCAAATGTTTTTTGTAATATATATGTATATATAAATATATTTTAAATTATAAACAAAAGTACAAAATAAAACAAAAATGGAACCAGAAAACGTAAAAAAAAAAACAGGTTGTGGCCTCGCTCCCGCGTGGGCTGGCCCATCTGGGCTCCTCCCGACGCGAGAAATAGGGGTGCCCCTCGCGGTCAGCGGCGGCTCCGATGCAATTTCAGGGATCTCCTGCCGCTTTATGCGGCAGACTGGTGGGGCTTAGCACAGGCGCCGAACTAATCGGGCCGGCCCAAGTAGTGAACCCCGCAATGCGGGAAAAAATCAGCAAAAAAAGAATGCGCGATACGTTGGGTTCGAACTCGGTCCGGGTGACTCTCATTTCGTCGACCAAGCAACTTGACCTAGACACCTTTTCTGAACAATATGCAGCGCGATTGTTTAAGTAGTCAAAGTCGCATAAATTTCCTAAAAAAGATGGATACACAATGATTCAAACTACGCACTCCTGGTAGTATGCAGCGGTACATAACCAGTGGAATACATTATCTTAGTGTCTAGAAACTGCAGCGTGGCTTATAAGAACGTGAGCGGCGACAAATGTAAATATTATTTGGAATTTTGAACGCATTTTTATTTAGGAAAGTGAATATTTGTTGAAACAAAAACCTTTCAATTTTCTGAACAAATTCTACAAATTGTTAAATTATTTGAAAATACAAACATTGTATGGAAAAGTCAAACATTTTTCAATCTTGAACAAATTTTAGAAAAAAGGGACATTCTTGAAATATATTAAAAACGTTAATTTTTAAAAAACCAAACATTTTTTGGGAAAAAAGAAACATTTATTGAAAATCTGAAGAAATTTTTAAAACACGAACATTTTTTTGGGAAAATGAAACATTTATTGAAACTCTGAAGAAAATTTTAAAACGCGAACAATTTTTAAAACTGTGAACAAAATTTGGAAAAGGTGAACATTTTTTAATATAAAGAACATTTTTCTAATTGGTAATCAAATATTGAAAAACCAGGAACATTTCTGAAATTCTGAACAACTTTTTAAACCCTGAACAAAACATAGAAAAACGAGTATTGTTTTTCAAATTGTGAACTTTTTTTGAAAATTACAAACATTTTCTGAATTGATGAACAAAACTGTAAAGACAAGAACATCCTTTGAACTTCTGAAGAAATTATTGAAACCCTCGAACTAAATTTGGAAAAGGCAAACATTTTTTATTATGTGAACAATTTTTTAAATCAAGAATATGTGGGAAATATGTGAACAAAAATTGAAAAGGGACATTTTTTGAACTTTTGAACAATTGTTTGAAAGCGTGCACATTTTTTTAAGTTAGAAACAAAATTGGAAAACGAGAACATTTTGAGAAGTTTTGAACAATTTATGAGTAACACAAGTATTTTTTTTTAAAGAAAAAAGAAAATGACCTTGAAAACAGAAAAATGAAAAAGAAACAGAAAGAAAAAACAGAAAAACGAAAAAAACGATAAAAAGAAAAAGACGAACGGCTCAGGAACCTCCTAGAAGGTCCCAAAACCGGAGAAAACCGGCTGGGAACCAGCTAGAAAGTTCCCAAAACCGGTACCGCTCAAACATCCGGCCGGCCCATCCCGAGCGCATGTTCATATTCCCTGTGCGTCCCTCCGGCAATTTGCCGCAGCGAGCGGCAAATAGGAAAATCCTCGATTTCATCCCCCGCCCCTCGTTCAGATTGCTGCAGGTAAACAGAGCGAGTTTACCGAGAGGCAGAAAGCTTGTCTGGATTTCGTCATCCCGAGTCTCCACCTCAATCATCATTGACATATCGAGTCATGGGACTGCTGGCGCTCCAGCGGCTCATGTCGATGCAGCGGGATCGGCATCACCACCAGATCCAACCCCACCGCGGTAAGCTTCTCCTCTGTTTACGTCGCGTGTATCTGCGTAAAGGAATCGATCTTCACTGAGTTAAGAGTAGGGAATCAAGAGTAACTTGGAAGCAAAAGGAAAAATAGCATCAGTAATAAGATGATACACAGATAGCCATAGATCTAGGTAGAATTAAGAGTCATCTTAGCCATCCAATCCTCTTCCATGTACTCCCTCTAGTACCTGACACAAGAGCTCCTTTATTTGTTGAGCTCCATCTTAGACTCTATTTCTACTTGGTCGGGGAAATAAAAGGAAATTGCACAAAACACCAACCTTTGGTTTACTTGATTTGATGCGTAGAACCACGAGTCTCTTTTTCCTTGGCACAAAACCACAATATCTGCTCTGCACTTATGTCTTGCCACACTGACATTGGCCAAGAAGTCAGGTCCGGTGCAGTGCAAATTATTAGTTCTGAGATGGTGGATTTGCATGGAGGAAGAAAAAACTGTGGTTCTGTGCAAGAACTGACCAAAGATTAGTGTTTTGTCCGATCGGGAATAAGTGGGAGTAATGTTTTGTGGCTATGGGAGGGAGCAGAATGATGAAGCGGAGTTTAGGTGATGTTTTGCAGATATACCTACGTCTTATGGTTATGAAGTTTTATTTCCTTGTGCACAAGTTGGATAATAGAAACAATTTGGTTGTGACTGTGTTTGTTGTTTTCTTATATTGACATCTTTTTAACCATGCACGATGTGTTGCAGATGGATTGATTGCTTCATTGGCCAAAAGGAAAGAGTTGACCTGCCTACTAGAAGACAAACCTCTGGGCGGTAAAAAAAATGAGACGTTTAGGCCTTGTTTGGTAGGGGTGGATTTGAGAGGTTTGGGGAGGAGGGGATTTTAGGGGATTTGGTGAATCCCCCTCTTCCACCCAATCCCCTCAGATCCCCTTCAAACCTCAAATCCCTCTCCACCCACAATCCCCTCCATATAAAGCACTGTTTGGTAGGCAGGGATTGCCCTATTAAGTTAAAATGGTATAAAACAGTTAAAAATCCAATCTTTATAGGTTAAATAGCATCATAGCAAGACAAACTTGCTATAAAATTGTGAATGACACCTAAGTGTCAGTCTAACATTGAACAAATCCCATCCAGCACTAACACTACTACTACTTAGCGATAACCAGAGTGAACAACCAAATTTGCAACTAGATACATGCGGTGCAGTCTAAGAGGAGGTGAACTTGGTGACGGCCTTTGACCCTTGGAGACGGCGTTCTTCAATATCTTATCACAAGAACAACTTTGAAGGACTTGAAACTACAAACAGAATTTCCTTGCTTGGTTGTTTATCAAATTTTCACACTGTATTATATAATTTGAGAGTGGAGAATTAAATAATGAATGCATGGAAGATGGTACTAGCAGACTAGGCTAGATGGCCACATATACTCTGATATTGCAGAATCAATGTTGCTCACCCGGATTATGCACCAAGAAAAGAAAAGAAAAAGTTCATGTGTACAGATGGATAAACAGGACAAAGATATAGTAGCAACTAGATTAGCTAGCTTCATGATCAGGGCCGTATCCGAGAAAACGGAGGCCCGGTGTAGATTAAAAAATGAGGCCCTCGGCCTAACAAACAGTAGAAACTATTTTAGAGAATTTTATTTAGAGAAAACTAATAGTAGCAACTAGATACAAAGGCTTTGTTATATGTATCATCATTCTGCCTTTATTTTAGGATTAAGTTACTAATAAAGTAACCAAGTTACAAGTGTACATGAGTGCTGCATCAGTTGCAAATTTATGGATGGGGACCAAAATGAAGCATACTGAAGAAGGAACCAACAATCAATATCCATTGTTGGATTGCTATGAATCTAGAAGAATGGAACGTCCAATTTGCAAGTGCATCTGTCATCTCTCTCTCTCTCTCGTCGCTTCAAGAAAAAGGTGTGATGCCACGAAAGAAAATCAACTAAGATTCAGTTACAGATATTACACTGTTGTATTTGATAGAAAAGAATAGCAAACAGATATTGTTAATGCATACAAATGAACATAAGATCAATAAAAATGTGGGGATACAGAGGTTATCATTGTTTGTTGTTCTTGTCCAAAAATACATCAATCTGCGTGAGAATACAACAGCCTGTGGGAGGCCATAAATTAAACTAGAACCAAATAACACCCCTAGCCCATGACACTAGGGAAAAATAACAACAATCAGTGCTCCAGATTGATGGATTCAATCAGATAAATACCACAGTCTCAGCTTGCTTCTAGTAGACCAGGCCAAAAGGCTACTGAAGCTAACTGCCGTGTTCTGCAAATGAGAAGAGACAGACAGACTCATCGATGGACGCATCAAACTGCTGCCATATAGGACATGAGAAGGATGGCCATGGAGGCACCCTTTCTCATCGATGGACGCATCGAACTGCTGCAGAACGGCCGGAGCCATGGCTGCAGGGTGTCGGACGAGGAGCAAAAAGGCCGCCGGTCGTGACCCTAGGGTTTGCAGGGGAGGGGATAGAGAAGTGGAGGAGAGGGGGAGGAATTACCTAGAGAAGTACCGGTGGAGGAGGACGGCGGTGGCGGGGCGACGCTCTGTCTCGGTGCGTCCCGTTCCGCGCGGGTGCCCTCGAGGCTGGCCAGCCGCGTGGATAGGAGGGGATCGAAAGGACTCGGCTATGCGAACCCCGCGAAACAAATGGGTGGACGAGGATTAGCGAGGTTTCTGGGCCTCGCGGGGTTAATCCTCTAGAAACCCTGTCGATCCGCTCGTACCAAATGAGGCCTTAGGGCCAAGCCTTCCAGAGGTTCCTCATAAATTGTTGATATTTAACGATTGCTCTAGCTTCACATTGGCGGGTCTATGCTATGTAAATGCAAATATTACTTGATAAGGAGCAGACTTCCTATGGCTACACATTTATACCATATTCTCCTGTTGTGATTATATTCATTATCTTTGTTGTTTATACTTAGCAGAACCTTCGATCTGTAACTTGTCCTTGGTATTTTTCTCATTTAGATCTGGCACATGCCATCCTTGCCCGGCTGATAATCTCATAAAACACACTATTTCCTATGAAAGGTGCTTCTAGATATTTGGTAGTTCAATAAGCGTTCCATTATGTGTCCACTATCACTTCCATCCAGAATCTGGGTTTCTATATCACCACTAGTTTGGATGTTCATCTTGTTTGAGAGTACTAGTTTGAATGTTGATGTTGTTTGAGTGTCTATATCTAACCACTAGTTTGAAGTTTAAACGTATCATAAGTGATACTCTCTCCGTTCAGAATTACTTGTCGCGGAAATGGATGTATCTAGACGTATTTTTAGTTCTAGATACATCCATTTCCGAGACAAGTAATTCCGAACGGAGGGAGTACATTTCTACACTATTGAATGATTGCCCCATGATCTAGAGTATGCTTGGTTTAATGCTCAGTTTTGTTTTACCAAAATTAGTGCAAAAATTGGGGCAGGACAAATGTGAGTTCAAATATGGGTAGTAGCAAACTTTAGAGAGACCAACTGAGGGCCATTTCTTGCCCCAAGGTGCCTAGATTCCACAAGGAAAGATAGAAGTTACTCCCTCTGTCCCATAATATAAGAACGTTTTTGACACTACACTAGTGTAAAAAACATTCTTACATTATGGAACGGAGGGAGTATTTAAGTGCTGCTCTGGAAGCTTTCACTGGCTTTATGGTTTGGACTAAGGTGTTGATTTCATAACAGTGCTTCCTAATTCTAGTAAAAAATTAAAGATTAAACTGCATATTCTAGTAATTGTAGAATGACATTCTATCTGGTCTGTGTAATTTGTTATCCTCTCACCTTAGTTACCAATGCTCATGTCATGTATCTTCACTGTAGCTGCTAGCGCTATTGCATTCCATTACACGGGCTTCTAGATATATTTATAAATATTCAGATACAATTATAATACTACTATTTAGTATTTTTAACCTAGCTGAAGTTACATGTTCAGTTATGCCTTTTGTTGTTGCAAAACTGACTTGTTTATCACGATTGTGCAACATACCACATCCAGTGCATCTTGTTTGACTAAAATGCACTGAACTAGCATTGTTGAATGTTGGTTACTTGATGCACATTTCGTGGATGGATTGCACATTACTTGATACATATAAGTCACTAACAGCACTTCTTTGGAAAGCCACTAATAATAGTGTTCCGGGAAGGATAATGCACTTTACTTAGCGGAAGCACGTAGTTCCGAATGGTACTCACTACGGCCTTATTTTTCCTTTTCCAAATTGAAGCAACCGGTCGCCTCTACAAGTCCAATGTTGAACTTTTCTCTAACACATGTGCGTGCAGGAAATCTGGGCTCATATACATTCTCTGTTGTCCCTGTGAGATGCTGCACTGTTGGGGAACGTAGTAATTTCAAAAAAAAATCCTACGCACACGCAAGATCATGGTGATGCATAGCAATGAGAGGGGAGACTGTTGTCCACGTACCCTCGTAGACCGAAAGCGAAAGCGTTAGAACAACGCGGTTGATGTAGTCGTACGTCTTCACGGCCCGACCGATCAAGCACCGAAACTACGGCACCTCCGAGTTCTAGCACACGTTCAGCTCGATGACGATCCTCGGACTCCGATCCAGCAGAATGTCGGGGAAGAGTTCCGTCAGCAAGATGGTGTGGTGACGATCTTGATGTTCTACCGCCGCAGGGCTTCGCCTAAGCACCGCTACAATATTATCGAGGACTATGGTGGAGGGGGGCACCGCACACGACTAAGAGATCAAGAGACCAATTGTTGTGTCTAGAGGTGCCCCTGCCCCCGTATATAAAGGAGCAAGGGGGTGCGGCCGGCCAAAGGGGAGAGGCGCACCGGAGGAGTCCTACTCCGACCGGGAGTAGGACTCTCCCCCCCCCCCCTTTCCATGTTGGACTAGGAGAGAGAGGGGAAAGAGGTGGAGGGGAGGAAGGAAAGGGGGGGCGCCGCCCCCCTCTCCTTGTCCTATTCGGACTGGGGGGGAGGGGCGCGCGGCCCAGCCCTAGCCTCCTCTCCTCTCTTCCACCTAGGCCCACTAAGGCCCATTAAGCTCCCGAGGGGTTCCGGTAACCTCCCGGTACTCCGGTAAAATCCCGATTTCACCCGGAACACTTCCAATATCCAAACATAGGTTTCCAATATATCAATCTTTATGTATCGACCATTTAGAGGCTCCTCGTCATGTCCGTAATCTCATCCGGGACTCTGAACAAACTTCGGTACATCAAAACTCATAAACTCATAATATAACTGTCATCGAAACCTTAAGCATGCGGACCCTACGGGTTCGAGAACTATGTAGACATGACCTAGAACTGTTTCCGGTCAATAACCAATAGTGGAACCTGGATGCTCATATTGGCTCATACATATTCTACGAAGATCTTTATTGGTCAAACCGCATAACAACATACGTTGTTTCCTTTGTCATCGGTATGTTACTTGCCCGAGATTCGATCGTCGGTATCCAATACCTAGTTCAATCTCGTTACCGGCAAGTCTCTTTAATCGTTACGTAATGCATCATTCCGTAACTAACTCATTAGCTACATTGCTTGCAAGGCTTATATTAATGTGCATTACCGAGAGGGCCCAGAGATACCTCTCCGACAATCGGAGTGACAAAACCTAATCTTGAAATACGCCAACTCAACATGTACCTTTGGAGACACCTGTAGAGATCCTTTATAATCACCCAGTTACGTTGTGACGTTTGGTAGCACACAAAGTGTTCCTCCGGTAAACGGGAGTTGCATAATCTCATAGTTATAGGAACTTGTATAAGTCATGAAGAAAGCAATAGCAACATACTAAACGATCAAGTGCTAAGCTAACGGAATGGGTCAAGTCAATCACATCATTCTCCTAATGATGTGATCTCGTTAATCAAATGACAACACATGTCTATGGTTAGGAAACATAACCATCTTTGATTAATGAGCTAGTCAAGTAGAGGCATACTAGTGACATTAAGTTTGTCTATGTATTCACACATGTATCATGTTTCCGGTTAATACAATTATAGCATGAATAATAAACATTTATCATGATATGAGGAAATAAATAATAACTTTATTATTGCCTCTAGGGCATATTTCCTTCATGCACGTGCTGCCTGCGTGTCACACTTGTTTCAACGTTCTTGGAAATGCCATCCCGATCTCACCTTCAGTAAGGAAACAATCTTCGATGAAAACATCTACAGAAAGAATAAAACATCAGATGAAAAAAGAGCAATCTTGTCAGGATAATTTACCACATTCTGTGAAACCACTCAGGTAATGGTCTGAAGGCACTCAGGCTCGAAATAGATGATGTTGCCAATATCAGCGCATGTTATCTTAATGATTGGCTTCATCTGGCTGTTAAGCCGGGGTTTGAAGAACTTGCCCTTTTACTGCATGATGACTTGGATTACAACTTTCCATGCTCAATTTTACTTAATGGGAGTGCAAACACAATTCGGGATCTTCGTCTCAGCAGTTGTGTCTTCCGTCCCATGGCTGGATTTAGTTGCCTAAGAAGCCTGACTAGTCTAGAATTGTCTGAAGTGTATATTACAGGGGACGAGTTAGGGAGCCTTCTTTCCTCTTCTTTTGCTTTGGAGGAATTGGTACTCACGTATTGCAAAGAGATAACTTGCCTCAAGATACCTTGCGTGCTCCAACGGCTCAGCCAGTTGGTGGTCACTGACTGTGAAAACCTTGAAGTTATAAAGAGCAAAGCTCCTAATCTCACCGTTTTTGAATACACTGGTGGCGTAGTAGAAGTGTCAATTGGAGATGCGGTGCTAGACATTATGATTTCAGCTTCTGGTTGGAACGTTGTTCATTATGCTCGCGCCAAGCTTCCACAGATGGTCCCAAATCTTGAAACTCTTGACATAACCTCATCTTTGGCGGTAATACTCTAAAACTCTGGGTTATTACTGGCGATTTCCTTGGTATATTATTAATCTGAGGTGTTCTTTTTTTATACAGACAAACATGCCGTTTTTACCTGGTAAATTCCTTCACCTCAAGCACTTGTATATTTCTTTCATGCTATCAGCAGGGGCTTTTTGCCCAGACTATGATTACTTTTCTCTGGTTTCTTTTCTTGATGCTTGTCCTTCCTTGGAGACCTTGATGTTGTCTGTAAGTCATGTTCATCTTCCCAAGGATATCTAGTGTCTATTGAAACAGTTAATTCAAAGCGCATATCTTGTTTCTTCTCTGTTATGAGTGACATTAATTTCTATCATGGGCAGGTAACACAACAGAGTGTAGAGCATGATTCAGCTTTAGGTGATTCCTCACATCTAAGGCAGATGCCAGAACACTGCCATGGCAGCATCAAGGATATGAAGATCATCGGTTTCTGCTCTGTGAAAAGCATGGTTGAGCTAAAAGTCCATATTCTTGAGAACGCGGTTTCACTGGAGCGCCTTACACTGGACATTGTCTGTTACGATCTTAGGTGTTCGGATGGTGCTAGTAAATGCTCAGTTGGGAATATAAATATGATCATGGAAGCCCATAAAGCGCTTGTGGTTGTGAGAAGTTACATCTTAGAGAAAGTTCCCTCTACAGTTGAGTTAAACGTTGTGGAGCCTTGCAGCCAGTGCCATGCTGTTGAAAATTAATTGTCAAATTATCATGTTTTTTTTTAATGTTTAGTCATGTATTTTTACATGCTCGTTTCATTAAGTTATCTCACCCGTTGTGCAAGTCTTTTTTTCTTTATATGTTTTGTGCTTCGTTTCACCATTGTTTAAAACAAGCACAAGGCTTGAGTATTGACCATGTAACTCACCTACGTTCTAAGACTACTAGTAATCGTGCTTACAAATCACGCACATTCCAATAATAAAAATATTAAAGATAAAAGTAAAACTTACATATAATCTCACTCGTGAGTTGTAATGCATGCAAGGCTAATACTCCCTCCGTTCCTAAATATAAGTCTTTGTAGAGATTTCACTATGAACCACATACACATGTATGTAAATACATTTTAGAGTGTAGATTCACTCATTTTGCTCCGTATGTAGTCCACAGTGAAATCTCTACAAAGACTTATATTTAGGAACGGAGGGAGTACAAACAAAATCAAATATTCCAATCATAAGAAATTTGAAAGGCATGGTTATTTTTGCACAATTCCATCCAAGGTTAGTAAACCAAGCTTAAAGTTTTCAATGCCAGCATGTGCATAAGTTTTTTAATCAACAGTGCACAATTTGAACTACCAATACTTAATTCAATCCAAAGTTATCAGGTGGCAAAACCATTTTTGCCTGCCGCATGTATGATTCTACCATTTTGTGATTTCAAAAAGCAAAGCCTGTTGATTTTCGGGCGCTATTCCATATATTTTGAAAAGGAGGTCCCTGTCTTTCAAGGTAGGTGCCTCCACCCCTTCCAAAAGCCAGTTCACAAGCTGCGGATCCAACTCTGGATGGAAAAAATCAAAAATAAAAGAATACGTGAGGGACGCTTTGTACTGTTTGTGTTATTAAATCGAAATTGTTCATCTCCAGGTAACTCCATCTTTTTCAGCTCTGCTCGCTCACTTTTGAAAGGAAAGGAGACTGATCTTGACGTCGGCGTTGGTTTTTCCAACGAAACGAATCAGTTTTGGATTGAGATTTCACATAAGCATTGCACAATGATCCGCATTAGGTGGGGAGCAGCAATGATACCGCTTCCCGGGAATAAGTACCTATCCCTTACGGGAATCGAACCCGTGTCTTCGACATGAAAAGACGATGTCCTAACCTCTGGACGAAAGGGACCAAAAAGCTATTTTTCATATACTTAAGAGAAGAGAAGTGGTTCCTTTTCTTTCTATACGAAATACTTGATGCACTTATTGAATGGAAACTTGAATTGAGAGAAAAGGTGTGCTACGCTTCTTCATTCTCGTAACTCAATCAATATCAAGAACATAAAGAGTTTGTATAGAGATGGATTTCTCTTCAGTTCCAAGACTTTTTTTTTTGAATGGCTCGTGTTGCGCTAGTGACACAAGGGTAAAACGCTCGAGTTGGCTTGCTGACTCGAGGAGGGAAAGGCTACATTTGCTTTAGTGAATGGAGGAAGAAACAACCATAGTAACTATCTATGAAATTGATTGATGGATATGAGAGTGGTGCAAGACCGGGACAGAGGAACCATAGGAATGTTATGTCATGTTCCTTTCTCACTTCTCAAGCCCAATATCATTCCTCCAACTCGGACTTTCATGCTAAAATTAAGGACCCCCCTAAACAATGACAGTGATACCGAGCGGGCCCTACGTCTATCGGGGAGCTCAAATCCTCACTAGAGTGAGGCACGTCTCGATCAATACATCTTGAATCTAAAGAGAGAATGTTATTGTTATGCTGTCCCCACTCTGGAGTATGATTGACCATATCATCCAGCGAGTGGTCTTAAGCGCTCAGTGCATCCATACTGAACTCGAATGTGCGCACTTCGGAAGAGAAAGTAATGCGAACTACTAACTGTTATGTCGGCTTGGCCCGATCAAGACTTCTATCCCTTAGAAACTGTCTCGTGTCTTATCCGTGTGCGCGGTTGAGGAAATTGGACTTCGTATTCTTTCTGGGTCTGGCTCGGATGGAATCTACAATCTACACCTCTCCAAACACGATATCTTGAGTACCCGGAGAAGTTCTCTTTGTCTTCGAGCTTTTATTCCTCAATCCACTTATTCGTTCCCTTCTTTCATATACCTCCCCACCAATAGATAGAGACAAATGGGAATAACCGAACCACGTCTACAAAATGCCAGTACCATGCAGCTGCTTCAAAGCCAACGTGATGCTTCTTGGTCAGATGACCAAGATATTGGCGAATACCACATACGATCAAGAAAAGAGTACCTATAATCACATGAAAACCATGAAAGCCAGTTGCTAAGAAAAAGGTAGAACCATAAATACTATCCGAAATAGTGGAGGGTGCTTGGTAATATTCCATTCCTTGAAAGCCAGTGGATACTAGAGCCAGTGAAACGGTTGCTACTAAAGCATAAACTGCTCGTTTTTCCTTCCCCGCGAGTATAGCATGATGAGCCAAGTTACGGCAGCTCCGGATGAAGGGAGAATAGGGGTATTAAGAAGAGGGATTTCCCAAGGATCTAAAACCCCAATCCCTTTTGGGGGCCAAATACCTCCGATCTCTACCGTAAGTGCCAAAGAAGAATGAGAAGAAGCCCAAAAAAAGCAAAAAGGAACACAACCTCTGAGACTATGAAGAGAATAGAACCATATCGAGGTCCTAATTGTACAGCTTTTGTATGATGCCCTTCCAACGTGGATTCACGTAGAACATCCCGCCACCATACGAACATGGTATAAAGGATAAATATTAGGCCCAAACTGAGAAGTGTTGCACCCCCTTGAAATGAGTGCATGTACATCACACCTCCTACGGTGGTTGCCAAAGCTCCGAGTGAACCCGAAATAGGCGATGGACTTGGATCTACCAAATGATAAGAATGCCTCTGAGATTCAATCATAAACCACTTTGCCCCGGTTGTATGTAAACCCCCTTCACCCCCATCCCCTAAAGTGGTAAAGAAGGAGGCTCTTTTTTGTCTCATTAGGACAAACAAATAGGAAGGGATAGTTCTTTCATTGCATTGATAGAAGTGAGACTATCAAAAGATCTCTCTATTACTTAGAGAAAAGAGTTGGCGTGGGTTCTACCAATGAAACGAAGAAGTTTTTGATTGGTCTTTATCATTCGGAACCCTCTCCGTATTAGTAAGAAAAACACACCCAGACTCTGACTTCAATGGTGGGAACAACCTCAGCACTCCGGCGTGAACATGAACAATCATTCTATGCAAAATTTCATGTATGATAGTGGTCGATCCCTCGGGAGTGACATTCGTTACTTTGGATTTTGTTCACGCGGTGATCTTCTCTCTTTCCAAGAGTACTACCCTTTACGTAGTCTATGTCTGGGGAGACAGGTGCGGTAGAGAGGTCCCCCACTTCGATTCCTATCCCGTTAGCATCTCCGATCCGAGAGTTGGGAAGACTCCGTTAGTTTCGGTCGGGAGCCGGACGGTAATGGACCTACAACCCTTGCTTGTGGACTAGCTGCAGAGCTAACCTTTGTTCTATTGGTTTGGTGGTTGCTACCAAGACGATTTCTTTATGCCCATCAAAGAACCTCGAGATGCTAATCCACGAAAAACGATACGAGAAATGTGAAAGAACTCAACTGCGGAACGAGGGCGACCCGTGAAAATACCTCGGTTTCTTACTCGTGCCATTGAACTCTTTCTTGGCAACTTGGACAACTTATAACGATGTTTGTCCCGCATATCAGATGGAAGATCGGGTTACAAAATTCGAAAGCTTTCATCTCAATTCATATTTAGCCGCGAGCAATCTACGTTTGTGATCTCATATATTTCGTCGCTTCTCCGGCATCTTACTTAGTTTCCCCCTCATCTTTTAGCAAAAAGCCACTCCACAGTAGTAAAGTCTCATCTTTTGTATTGGCCGAAGTGACAATAGTCACATTGAACCCTCGAATATGCTCGAAGATCTCGAAATGATCTTCTAGTTCCGGGGAGAATTCGCAAAACTCCGTTTCCATAAAGAATTTGATGGAGTTTTCCCGTATTTCGACCGGAGAATCCAACATAGACATTACTGTAAAGATTCTGACCAAAAAATGGTACATTCCATGCCCTCGAAGAACGTTTTGTCGTGCAAAGTCACTGACATATCCAGTGTCTTTTTTGGACCCCAAGAATGGATTGGATCGAAACGACTTTCCTTCTTGAAAATAGGGGCCCCTTTGTGTCTGTATGAATCTCTGACCGCACAAAATCTCCATAGCCAATTTTCCAAATTGGATTATGAAATCAGAGGCAGCTTTTGGTACTAATCTTATTTCAAACAATCCAGGAACTTCCATAACATTGGCGTGATTCAGTTTGAGCAGCAGATCCAGACGTAATACATCTTCGTAATGAAAATGGAGTGGAAACATCATGGCTTTTCCGCTTTTTTTGAGAATGAGCACTGTGAACTATCCGCTTCAAAAAGGATAGTTGATCGAACCGAAACCAACGTCAAGTACGAGTTATTAAGCGCCGAATCAAAAAAAGTGTACTTCCTTTACGCTTGATGTAGGATTTACCTATTAATATGAAGTTCACTCTTCTGCTGACTTGAGTCCAGAAGGGAAGCGACTGATTTCCAATTCTTCTTTGCTAGCGCTTGACTCCTGTGGAATTCCATTAACAAGCTTAAAAGAAAGCCTTTTATTTGGTTTTTGAGATACTAGTTATTTATAGGTTAAGTTCGATATTTCACTCCGTGGGCCGGCTAATTAATTCAAGTAATTCCTGGAGGGGAATCAATCGAAGAGATTGCCTGCCCATGCTACAATTCCTTACTCAAAAGGACTAGAGTGCTAAGCTGCCTTCCCGGCACCACCACTATAATGAATGGCTCAAACAAATAGGAGATGAGAATCTAATTGATCCTTTCTAGAATAGAATATAAAGAGAAGCTTGTTCTACCCATCTATCTAGAGAATGAAAAGGAACTAATGCCACTGATAGGAAATACTTAGACCGTACGCCCACTTACCACTCTACCACTTCAATTCAATGACGGACTTCACCGATACCGATACCAAACCTAGCTTGAGAGAGATTGATCACAGGCATGTGGTGAACGATACCGAGAGAAAGAGCACTGAAATGAACCATATCGAGCACAGGTCTCACTCTACAAGTCAAGTTCGATGAGCTCTTAGCGGACCTGTGCCTACTATCTACTAAGTGTGTGCTAGGGAAAGAAAGCAAGCTGAGCAGTTCTCACTCTGTCCGGTGACCAAGAAAGCTTAAAGAATACCGTAAAGTGATCACTGAAACCTCATACCGATTCGCCACGTGAAAGCGGGGTTAAGGTAAGGCAGGAAAGACTGGCGCCGAAAGATATATATGTTTTGAAGAGAGAGATCCGCAGGCAAAAATCTTGAAGGAAGGACTGACTGAAGGAAAGACCGTAGCGAAAGCCGAAGAAGATGTGAATCAGGAAAAGGGAGACGAGTTCCAGTTGTTAGAAAGACCAGTGCCCGGAAAAGCAAGTCGGAAGGGGATCCGGATGTTCAGTGCTTAAAGAAAAAAGATAGGTGTTGCTCTGTTGTTTGCTTTGAGGTTTCCCCTAGTTGGGGAGACCGAGAAGAAAACCAGTAGGAAGGCGATCCGAAGTCTAGTGTGAAAAGAGATAGTTGCCCGCCTCTTGATGTAGAATTGAAAACATCCCAACGTATCTTTCACTAATTAAGTAGTAGTGAGGCGTCGGTACGTCAGCTGGAGAAGAATGCTTGCTTTTCGTATCACTGGTGTAGTGATTGACACGATCTTCGCATATTGAACAACCTAAGAGTGGAAACACCTTAATCGCTTCTCCAAGCTTATCTATATATATATTTCTCGATGGAAGCAGAAGGAAAGGCTTAAAGAAGGTGACAAGAAGAGAAACTTATTAGTTCGTCGTAGCCAACTTATCATTCCAATGAGAGGTCGAAGTACGATAGAAGTTATTGATACCGATTTAGGCGAGCAGCATAGCCTGGCAGAGCCAGAGGAAGAAGTCCCTCTTGTTAGCGAGTTAGCGAGTAGTTTCCTTTAGACGATTTTCGCGAGCATACTAGCTTTTCACGAACACAGAGGAGAAAGGAAACCAACAACCAATATGGTGAGGCAACTAACTACCAATCCTTTTATTGAATAGCCGCGGCGTGGGTAAACATAAAGAAGCCACGGAAGAAATCAAGCCAAAGGCTTCTCACTTTCTAAAGTAGTAAAAAGTGGATCCCCGCTTCGAGGCGCTTGGCGTAGATCTTTGAAAATCGTCAATCGGGTGAGCCAGCTATTATTGAGGGAGGCCAGGTCTACATACGTAATATCAAGTTGCTCTAGTTGCGTGTCTTTCGTACGGAAAGATGGGTGTTTTTATCCAAGCAAGGGAATAGAATAGGTAACAACCCCCCCCCCCCTCACATCAAGCTTGTACGCTAGCTACCAACATATACTATGGAGTCCATGGCTACCTCCGCGGATGGAAGACCGTAGATTTTTCACTTTCGCTGAAGAGTTGAACTCTGACTGAAAGGACTTGACACATTGCCAAGGCGATTTTATTAGCCAGTTGTGGGATAGAGATCTGCGGTAAACGAGCGATAGCCTCTAAAGAGTGCCGAAATAGGATTGGTTCCTTTTTCTAAAGATCCGAGACTGGTGAACGTATTGCATAATTTAAAGAAGCCCATTTCATTAGAGGGAGGGAGCCCTTCCTACCTTTCTTTATTTAAGTGCTAGTGTCAAATGAGACAGTTGCCCGCCTTGGAGGGGTTGTAGCGAAAGCTCCGAAGTCCACTTCTTTACCAACTTGAATTCATAAGGACACCGAACTCTATTCATGCTCAAGTGAACCACGGGTGATGATATTCCGCTGTTCTGAAATCAAATAGGAAACGGATGGCGCTTGAGTTTTTGATCTCGGCATGAGAAACTATTCCTCCTCCTTTTGCTTACAATCACCTCACTTCCCTTATAAGAAGATAATAGTGCTTGTATCCTGGGTCATGAGGTTCCCCTCTTCAGTCTGATAAGAAGAAGTCAAGGTCTTGGTTCCGTATTAAGTAAAGATAAGGAACCCGCCCAGAGGATTTCTTCGGTTTCGGTAAGGAAGCCACTGGTTCGTATCACGCTATGGTTGAGGGACCTTCTCGGTTCAAAGCTAACAAATAGGTCTCATGTTGGCACTCAATTGCCAAGAGCAGCCAACAACTTAACTTGCAGGCTTTCAAACCTGCTCATACGGTAATGGCGAGGGTTTTGCGGATCCCTTTCTCTATGAGTTTCGGTTGATAATGACTTAAGGTAAGCAACGAACCTCCAATCACTTTTTCAGGAAAACACAGAGAGAACCATCCGGCTGCACTCAACTGCAAACTAAAGGAACTCCTAACAAGCAGGGGAATTTCTCCTTTGTTACTGGTTGGGACGACCTAAATCCTGTGGTCAGTTCGGACAGGGGCATTACAAACGAGCTATGCTCTATGATTTCGCTTTGTTTACACGGGTGAGTGACCTACACCTTCCAATCTATGGTTTCACCCGCGAGGTAGAGCTTTCTCTAAAGCTTCTTCGCTCCGTAATACACTTGCGCCTTCCTTTATAACCATGCACTCCCACTACTTCTTTAGGACATGGCTGACTTGCTTATCACAAGTCGTCTCCCGAAAAGGCAAATATCGAGACTGAGATGCTGCTTGGAGTCTTCATTCTCTGGGGCAGAGCTCACTACCACTCATTATCGGAGGGAGACGTAATAATACTGAGCTATTCTTTGATTTCCTTGCTTGCGAGATCAAAAACTGGGTATCGAACAAAGAAATCTGCTCACGGTACCTCTTACCTCAAAACTTCTATTGGATCTGGGAGAAGAAGAATTCCAATTTGAATGTGCTCATATCCAACTACCCGAAGGGACGATATCAGGAAAAGCAAAAGGTGCATGGGCGGTTTCAAGTTGTTTTGGTTGCGCAACTTTCGATCACTGTGTCAGCCGAGCTCTAACGCTTCTATAAAGTGAGAAATCATGGTACCTTCACGTCTACCTTTCCCAAGGGCTAGTTCAATTCCAGAGAAATGCAAGCAATCGTACTGGACTCCCGCCGCCTGCTAGGCTCACTATACCAAGTTAAGTTCCTCCAAAGTATTTTCATCATCGGTATCAGCAGAGTCACAAGATAAGGGATAAAGATAGTAGCCCATAGCTCCTTTATCAATTTCCTTCTGAAACTTAGCAGGGTCTAACAATGTTGGAGAAGTAGTATCGCTGCTGTCAGAAAGAATAATGGTTTCTTGCCCATTGTGACAAATACTCATTGTTCTGGCCTTCCAATCTAAATTGATTGGACTGTGACGATATAGCCAATCATAACCCAGTATAACATCATTGCTTTCCAATTTCAGTAGCTTGAAGGTGTCTTGAAATGTGTGCCCTTTAATAAGTAGTATCTGCAGTGTAAGCTCCAGTAGTTAATTGACCTCCTCCAGCCACTTTGACAGTAAACAAATGTTTCTGACTCTCATAAACCAAGCTTAAAAGTTTTCAACCAACATGTGCATAATGTTTTCGATCAATAGTGCACAATTTGAACTACCAATAGTTCACCTGTAGTTGTGTACGTGCAAATCACATATGGACAATGAATAAAAGTTTATAATACATATGAAATACAAACAAATTTATTTTGTTTTTGCGAAAAGATCAGGTCTATTATAAAGATTTACCGGAAGTACAAAACACCTCAAACATAATAAAAGTTACATCGAGGTCCATGGACCACCGAACGACCATTGCCACCACCAAGACGAGCCGCCAACGCGCCGCTGTTGCCACTCCCATACTGGAGCCGGCCTGACATTGTCGATGACAGCTGGAAAGTCTTCGTGCACGTGCCCCTAAGGACCAGCGTTCCGGAGCCGCAGTCGTTGCGGTTGAATCCTTGAATCGATTTATGTAAATACAAACATTTAATACTCAAATTTATCTTGTTAATGAGTAGTCAATTCATTGTGCGTGAGAAGAATGCCGTTTAATCAAAGCTAGTCAGAGGGCTGGGAACCTCTATAAACAAAGTGCAAGCTAGATTATGTAGATGTAGGAGATTACGCAGTGGGGTGATTAAGCAGGATCATGTGGGTTAACCGAAAACATGTGATGCACAAACTATAGGCAGTGTTACTGCATTTGAAAATAAGCAAATGCTGCTAGATTAACAGTGAATAGCAGAAAATTGATTCTAGCAAGTACTAGATAAAACAAGCAGATAACGCACAATTCAGTGTAACTACAGATAAAAGAATTCTCCATCATGTCGACAGTTCAAAAAATTAACCTCTACACATGTAAACCCTCAAATTCCCAAAACTCGCAGCACGTGAATTACAGGGAAGGAACTGGATGTCTCAAACGTCACAAGTAAACTAAATAGCACTGAAATGACTGCCGACGCTACAGGATGGTAGTATGAAAAATAAAGTTATAACTGACGACTAAATAAAATGAAAGGAAGATGGCACTTCTCTATGGGACTACCAGACAGATTCATCGCGACGCACCACCTTTTCCTCTCCTAGCCTTTACTCTGACAGTATATGGAGTCTCAGCAGCAATTTCGCCGGTCTTCTGAGTACCATCATTCACAGACTGCTCGTTCGGGTTCTGACTGGTCTCTGCGGGAACACTTGTTCTGGGAACATTGCTGGTCTCTGTGGGCGAACTTGCTCTGGGAGCAGTGCTGGTTTCTGTCGATGCACTTGCTCTGGGAACATATCTTGTTTTCTGGGATTTGCTTGCACTAATCTGCCTCCTTAGGCGCAACATCTCACCCTTCGCTAAGGCCAGTTCCTCTTCGAGGTGCCTAGACCTCATTTCAAAAGTCTCCCGTTCTGTCTGAAGCCTTGTGATAAGATTCTGAGCATCCTCGCAGTTCTCTTGAGCCTCGGTTGTCAGTTTTGTTTGTTCATCGAGAGCTTTTGATAGCATTTCTTTCTCTGCTTCAAGAGTGGCATTCTTGGAATGAGTGCTCTCTAGCGCCTCAGAGAGTGACACTGCGCTCGTGTTCATCTCGTTTAGTGATTTGGTTGCTTCATCCAGGTCTGCTTCGAGTACTTTTCGTGCTTGAGAATCTGCATTCAATTGTTTGGCCAAAGCCTCAAGCTCCCTATTCAAAGTAGTCACAATTCTCCTTTCATCAACAAGCTCCTGTGTGGTGGACTCGAACTTCTTGTACACATCCAGCAATTCTTTCTTCAGGTTATCACGAGCTTCCACGGCAGAAGCAAGCTCATTAGAGGTAGCTCCAAGTTCTTCCTGACCCTTTTGAATCATCTCTTTAGCTGAGACCAGTTCATCTGATAGAGCTTTAGATACTGATTCAGCCTCTCCAAGCTTGTAAGTCAGACCTTCTCGCATTTCATTGAACTCGCTTTGGAGATTTGAAATCTGCAATACCAGGTCCTTATTTGTTCTTTTTGCTTCATCAAGGTCCTCGCAAAGTTTGGAAACCTCAGTTCGGGAATCACTTAGGGTCTCTTCAGTGGATTTAAGTAAATCTCTAAGGCTTTTCAGTGCCGCAACTTCATCATCTAGCATTGCTTTGGTGGCAACCAATTCCTTGTTCAATCCGGCAATGACTTCATGGTCTTTGCTAGAGGCACTTAATGCAACAGAGAGCTTTTCTTCCAGCTGTTTGATCAGATCATCTTTCTCAGACAGTAGTTCGGAATCATGGTTCGCTCTTATCTCAGAAGAAGCCTTTAAGTCTGTACACTCTTTAATTAGCTCATTTATTTTTTCCTCGGCTTCCTTCTTTGCAGAGTTTAATACTTGAAGTTTCTCACTCAGTGAATCAATTGACGATATCTTAGAAGCAAGATCATTTTTAGTTGTGTGAATCTCTTCCTCCAGTTGTTGTATTTTAGCATTTGCGAGTTCAAGACTCTCTTTCGTTTGATGAGAGAAACGGCGCAGGTTCTGGTACTCTGCTTCCTTTGACGAAAGTGATGAGTTGAGTTCCTCGATCCGTTTCTCCTTGCTATCATTCTGTTGGCTGAGTAGACTTAATTTTTCCTGCAAATCATTCATTTCACCAACCTTTTCTGTCAGTTTGGCTTCAAGCACATCTTTGTCATCCCCAGCTTTATCAATACTACTCTCTAATCTCCGTATTTCATCCTTGAGATCCTCAGCCCGTGCCTTCTCCCTTCTGAATTCTTCACTTAGTGATGTTACAGTCTTTTTTGTTGAAGCCAATTGATCTAGTAATGAAGCTTCCTGCTCCTGGAACTTCATAGATTGCTTCTTCTGTGCTGCTTGTTGCTCTAATAACCTTTTTTCATAGGTCTCCCTCATCAATGAGATAGCTGCCTCATTTTCAGCCAATTTGACCTCCAACTGAACAAAGTAGCAATTTAGACATGTCAGACAAATGTCTTCATGGATCAATTTGAACATATAAAAATGTCAAGGTATTAAAGTACTTGTAATATTTTTTAATCTCATTGCATTCATATGCAAGTTACACTCTCTAAGTGAGGCAACTTAAGACATGTTTCCCTGAGAACATCATGGTGAGACATAAGGGTATTCAAGCTCGCAAGGTTCCAGTGAGTCCTATACTTTCAAGCCTAACGAAAAATAGTTTTAATCAGTCCAATATATGTGAGTTCCCACACACCCTAATTTGAGAGTGTTCATTTTTCTATAAAACACATGTTCATGCCCAGTAATCAAAGCACACACACACGCACACCGACATGCACACCAACACGTGTGTTTGTCTATGGGTATGCACATTGCTATTTGTGTCCATTTCTCTTTTTCCTTCCTTAGGATCTTGGCCAAGACTACACAAGAATATCAGCAAGTATTATGAAATATGTCAAAGTGAGTGAGGTTTGCAGATGATTTACAGATGAGACGACAGATTGCAGGGCCTTCTTTTCCTGTTGAGATGTACCATACAATCCAGCAAGAACTCCCGAGGCAATAACCGCAATTGCATTCAGAAGTCCGGCAAGTGGATTCCCTGGAGATTGTTTTTGCACCAGTGGTAAGGATGATTCGGGTTGAGGGGCTTCAAGTAGAGGAGTTTCTGACTGAGTCCCGCCAGTCTGAGGTTCATCAACCAAAGTCCCGCCATTCTGAGGTTCATCCACCTTTGGGACATCTTTTGTCTCTACAGAGGAAAAGCAACGTCAACTATTTATCTATTTTTCCAAGCCACCATAAATGTGGAAAACAAATGAACTAGTAATCTAGTATCAGTATGTTTATGTTTACAAAATGTTCCCAAGTTAGTAGTATTCGTATCGTATGCAAGCACTAAATAGCACTCTAGTGTGATGACAATGAGGCAGCACAAGGACAAGGGAATTCAAAATAACCTTATATTGGAGTAGAGTTTCCAGGCACACTAGAAAATATTTATAGCAGGCAGCAAAAGCAAAGGAATGCATCATAGTAGACCCCGACAAGGTTACTACAAAAGTCATAAATGGTACTGTAAATCCCATCTTCAATATGCCTATTTAAATGAGGGCGGGAATTCTGACCATCAAGCATGGCATCGTTAGGTTTACAGATGACTTTATTACGTCCAATCTTGAAAGTTTTGTAGCAATTCTGAGAATGACGATCTATCCTCGGGCCAAGGATCCCCTTTCTTCTAATAAACCCTTGGGGTAATGACATGCCATAAACTGCGGGAAAATTTAAAAAGTGACATCTGATCAAAATTTACTTGAGATAAGTCGTGAATAATGAGAGCATATCTGTGTAAGTCCAATTTCAAATCTATTCCACCAGAATATCAGGTTTAAGCATTCTCATGACAATTGACTGCACTAAAGTACAGGATTTATGCCATGTCCGAACTGACTGATGCTTCAGGTATGAATCTTTCACAAAACCTAGACATAAACCTTTGAGGCGTGGCACATTTCAAGGGTAAGATATGGTTTGAGGAGTTATCTATAGTCAACACCGCCTTTTTTGTAAAAGTGCGATGATATGCAAAAAAAATCCATCCCAAATTCAAATTTGTAGTTTTAAGCAATAATTCACAAAGTAATGGATCTCGTGGGATGTTTCTAATGAAAAGTTGAAAACGCAACAACAAAGATCCACAATTAAAAATTTTGCATTTCGGCAGAAATAGTCTTGAGATTTGACATAAAACATCTCGTGCATCTCTATAACAAAACACATGCATCTCTATATGGAGTACTAGGTGTGCAACTGCACTCTTTTATTCGGCTGTTGTGACATTCTTTGAAATGTCAGGTCATAAGGTCAGGTGGAAATTTCATTCTGATATGTTTAGGTGCGAGTCTAAGATGGTAGGTTGACATTCAATCTCTTTGTTTCAGCAGTTTTGGTAGGTTTTTGTTTACAGTCTTTGACTCTTTGGACTGCAAACATTGGTGACAGTAACGAAATTGGGGGTAAAACTTTTTTTTTCGTCAAACAGTATTACAGACAGACCTTTACATGACATGAATACAAACACAAACAGAATTAACATGAACAAACAGATCCCGGGTGGGAGAAGCGCACTAACCAGTCACGAGACCCGTGCTGCTGGGCGCGGCCGCCTTGGCGGCGGTGTCGCGGAGGAGCGGCAGCGCCGAGACCCCGAGGAGCACGGCCCGCCGCGCCAGCGCGTACCGGGCCGCCTGAGACGAAGACGGCCCGCCATCGCACGACGCGACGACGGCCGCGCCCCTCCGCGCGCGGTGGCGGCTGGCGCCGGCGGCGGGGCAGCGGTGCCGGGACGCGAGCGGCGGCGACGGCGAGGGCGAGAGGAGGAGGTACCCCATCGCGCCACCCCCAGAGGCAGAGGCAGAGGCAGAGGCCGAAGTGGAAATGGCGGTGGCGGTGGTGGTGGTGGAGGTGTGGATTAGGAGCTGGCCATCTCGGAGGCGGAGGAGAGAGAGTGGGTGGGTCTCAACTGGGACAAAGGCAATCCCCTTTGGGTGATGGGGGTAATTACGGGAATGCCCCTGAGGTTTCCAACGCGCACGAATCTTGGCGAGGTTTTCTGCGGGGTGGTATGGGTGTTCACGACTTCACGCTGGTGGGGAGCCCACCGGCTGGCCGTGCGCCAAAGGTTGTCGGTTCGGTGGAGTGACGGATGCACCCTCCGGCTGTGTGCTTTGCGCGGGTCCTGTTGGTGCTGTTTGGAAGGGTACCTCGGGGTTTTTGTGTGGTCGGAAGGATGGGGGGTTTTCCAAGCTCTTTTGCGCAGCTGGTGACATGGCCCAGCCCATTTAAGCATTTAAGCTATTATTATTATAGGTCTACAGATCCTGGTTTTCTTTTCCTGTGCCTTACCGGTTTTCGAAACCCTCAGGTTCCGGTATGGATTTTCTAATTTTTTCTATTTTCAATTTACTGTTTTTCCTTTTTTATATAAGTTCTATATTTTGAAAAAAAATGTTCATATCCAGGAAATGTACATGCTTTTTACATGTTCATGTTTTTCAATACATGTTTGAAATTTCTAGCAATGTTCATGTTTTCAAAAAAAATTGGAAATTCATAAAATATTTCTGTTTTCAAAAATAAAAATTGTTCACAATTTTAAATAAGTTCATGATTTCCAATATTCACATATTCAAAAATCCACAATCTATTTTTTGTGCCTTTTAAAATAAATATTAATGTTTTAAGAATAATAAACCGTGTGCTACAGTGTCCATCCCGCTTCAGTGCTTTGAGTAGCTACAATTCGTACAAAATGGACAAGTCAGAAAATAACACAAAACAGGAACCGAACGTGCGTGAACGTAGCTTAATGGGTCGGCTTGACCGCGCGTGCCTGTGCGATGGGAGGCAATGCACAAAATGTGTCTTATATGACCTCTGGCGTGGGCTCAAGCCGGCAAAGGCCTGGGGCTGGGCTGGTTTTCTGATGTCTGCTGAATTGTGGGCGCTGGAGTGCGCTATATCCCCCGCCAAGGCTATTTCTCGCCTATTGCGAGAGGTCCTTTAGTCTTGACTCTTGCACTGCAGTAAACGGGCCAACTAAAAGTTGTACTCCCTTCGTTCCTAATATAAGTCTTTTTTACAGATTTCAATATGTACTAATGTATATAGAGATAGTTTAAAATGTAGATTCACTCATTTTTCTTTGTATGTAACCCATATACGATTTTATCTAGAAATACTTGTATTAAGGAACGAAGAGAGTAGATGTTGTAGCAGTTTTAGAAAGATTCTATGGACCGGTTTTAGAACTTTTCATGTGGTTTTTTCGTCTTCTTTCATTTCTATGTGTTTTCTATCTAATTTTTCACTAGTTTTCATTTGTTTTCTCTCTCTCTTTCTTTCAATATATGTCTACCTTTTTCAACACATGTTCCACATTTTTGTTCTTGTAAATCTGAAATATTTTTTATACACATTCAACATTTTTCAAATAAATGATTATTGTTTTTCAAATAGATGCTTTGAATTGGATGTATCTAGTACTGAAATACATCTAGATACGTCAATTTTAACATCAAGTAATATGAAACACAGGGAGTATATGTTAGACATTTTTTTAATACACGTTGAAACATTTTTTGAACCACACGTATACTTGGCGCTGAATTGGACGTATCTAGTACTGAAATACGTCTAGATATGTCCATCTCAGCATCAAGTAATTGAAGTAAATATGCCCTAGAGGCAATAATAAAGTTATTATTCATTTCCTCATTTCATGATAAATGTTTATTATTCATGCTAGAATTGTATTAATCGGAAACTTGATACATGTGTGAGTACATAGACAAACAGAGTGTCACTAGTATGCCTCTACTTGACTAGCTCATTGAATGAAAGATGGTTAAGTTTCCTAGCCATGGACATGAGTTGTCATTTGATTAACGGGATCACATCATTAGAGAATGATGTGATTGACTTGACCCATTCTGTTAGCTTAGCACTTAATCGTTTAGTATGTTGCTATTGCTTTCTTCATGACTTATACATGTTCCTATGACTATGAGATTATGCAACTCCCAAATACCGGAGAAACACTTTGTGTGCTACCAAATATCACAACGCAACTGGGTGATTATAAAGGTGCTCTACAGGTGTCTCCGATGGTGTTTGTTGAGTTGGCATATATCGAGATTAGGATTTGTCACTCCGATTGTCGGATATCTCTAGGCCCACTCGGTAATGCACATCACTATAAGCCTTGCAAGCAATGTGACTAATGAGTTAGTTGCAGGATGATGCATTACGGAACGAGTAAAGAGACTTGCCGGTAATGAGATTGAACTAGGTATTGCATACCGACGATCGAATCTCGGGCAAGTAACATACGATGACAAAGGGAACAACATATGTTGTTATGCGGTTTGACCGATAAAGATCTTCGTAGAATATGTGGGAGCCAATATGAGCATCCAGGTTCCGCTATTGGTTATTGACCGGAGACGTGCCTCGGTCATGTCTACATAGTTCTCGAACCCGTAGGGTCCGCACGCTTAACCTTCAGTGACGATTTATATTGTGAGTTATGTGTTTTGATGTACCGAAGGTAGTTCGGAGTCCCGGATGAGATCGGGGACATGATGAGGAGTCTCAAAATGGCCGAGACGTAAATATCGATATATTGGACGACTATATTCGGACATCGGAAAGGTTCCGAGTGATTCGGGTATTTATCGGAGTACCGGAGAGTTACGGGAATTCACTGGGGAGTATATGGGCCTTATTGAGCTTTAAGGGAGAGAGAGAGAGGCAGACCGAGCGCCCCCTGATGAGGATACAGACCTGGGGTAGGGTCATAGGCCTGACCTATACGTCCTACCCAAGGTCACTACCCCTAGAAGATAAGAAGACCAAGAATCCACTCGACGGTATAGTCACTCGACCGTCATTCACTTTCATTCGACCGTATGGGGAATGACTCGACCATATCGAAGACCAGGAGTCGGAAGAGCGCGCAACGGCCGGGCATTCACTCCTTAGTCTTCATGAGCATTAAGAGTATTTAAGACTGTCGTTACCAATAACGCCCTTACTTTATGTACATTAAGCTCCTTGTAATGGAGGTGAGCTGGGGTCCTGGCGCACTCTATATAAGCCACCCCCTCCTCTGGGACAAGGGTTTGCACCCCCTGTAACACAACACACATAAACCAATCGACCGCCTCCGGGCACCGAGACGTAGGGCTGTTACTTCCTCTGAGAAGGGCCTGAACTCGTAAACCTCGTGTGTACATCTTCGCCATAGCTAAGATCTTGCCTCTCCATACCTACCCCCCTTTCTACTGTCAGACTTAGAACCACGACAGTTGGCGCCCACCGTGGGGCAGGTGTCTTAGCGACCATGTTGGTGAAGTTGCAAGTTTGTTTTCCGATCATCATCATGGTTTCCGGCGACGAGATGGTTGAGGGCCGCGAGATCCGTCTCGGCGCGCTCGTTTTCGTCGCCGACGACTCGGCGTGGCTCCAGGAAGCTTCACTCGATGTCGAGGCGCTCCCCGTCCGAGGGGCGATGCACTTTCGCGCGTGCGTTCGTGGCGTCCTTCTTCGGCAGCCGTCGAACCAGTATCAGTCGGCTCCGGTGGTATCTCCCCTCCCCGCTGTTCGTCGCCGCAAGCGATCCGGTCAGTCTCAACTGGGGACAAAGGCAATCTCCTTTGGGTGAATGGGGTAATTACGGGTATGCCCCTGCGGTTTCCAACGCGCACGAATCTTGGCGAGGTTTTCTGCAGGGTGGTATGGGTGTTCACGCTAGTGGGAAGCCCACCGGCTGGCCGTGCACCAAAGGTTGTCCGTTCGGTGGAGTGACGGATTTACCCTCCAGCTGTGTGCTTTGCGCGAGTTCTGTTGTGTTGTTTGGAAGGGTGCCTCAGGGTTTTTGTGTGGTCGGCAGGATGAGGGGTGTTTCCAATTTAAGCCACTCTGCGTCTGACTCTTTCGCGGAGCCGAGGGGAGGGCAGGTGAGATGGCCCCGCCCATTTAAGCATTTAAGCTACTACTTAGCACATATGCCCGTGCGTTGCAACGGAAAAAAATTATATTTTGTGCAAGCATAATGTCTCGTAGCACCGGATTCACTACAAAGAACATGTCGCAATGCAGCATCCTTTTACAAAATGAACATAAAAAATAGGATGCAATTTATCCGCGTCCATATTTTCTTTGCGGGCATAATCTCCCACTAATTTCATTTAAGTATAATCCTTCCTTTAGTTACAACGACGTTCTCATCCGTTTTAGTTGGGAATCAAATCCTTCCTTTTCTAATTTAGTAGCCCCACCACAATGAAACCTATGGGTCCTTCCTTTTAATTATCCTAGCTTTTTACCTCAAATCCTTCATTTAATTAGGCTCATCTATTTAAATATTCTATTTATTGAGGTCACAGTCGTTCTTTATTATTCCACCATTTTACCCACAATTCTTTCATTAATTAGCCACACCCATTTAAATATCCTATTTAAGCCCATAATCCTTCTCGAGACCGTTTATTTAACGCTCTTTGTTGATTCCTAAGGCCGCTTGTATATTTACTGGTGGGAGCCATTGTAAAAGAGCGAGGCGTGATTAGTATACGTGAAAGATGCATAGCTTGTTGGTTGTTAGATCAAAGAGCCAGACAAGAGATATTGTGTTCAATTCCCACGATGTTGACTTATTTTGGTTCAATTATTTTTTTCGCGGTCTCTACGAAAGCCCATAGAAGGCCCATCAACGTACGAGTACCTGGCTCAGATGGCTTACCGTGTGTACGAGCGAACCGTACGAAACTTTAGCATGCGCTCAAACCAAACAAAAATCAATGAAAAGGACCAAACCAAACCAAGAATACCTATTCCCTTTAATAACAGGTATAGATATAGATATAGATATATGTCTACAGATCTCGGTTTTCTTGTCCGGTGTTTTACCGGCTTTGGAAATCCAGGTTCCAGTCTGGGGTTTTTGTTTTTTCTATTTTTCACTTTACCGGTTTTCCCCTTTTTTCTACATTTTGAAAAAATCAAAAAGATTTTTGTGTTCAGAAAATGTTCACATTTATATAAAATGTTCATATTTCTCAAAACATGTTCCAAATTTCAAAAATGTTCGTGTTTAAAAATATTTGGTATTTAAAATATATATTTTCAAAATAAATCACAATTTTAAAATTGTTCATGCTTTTCAAAAAATGTTCTGAGTTTAAAAATATTGGTATATTCAAAAAATCCCGATTTCAGAATGTATGCCTTTTAAAAATATTCACATTTTAAAAAAATAAACTATGTGCAACAGTGTTCGTCTCCCTTCAATGCTTCGAGTAGCTACAATACGTAGAAAATGGACAAACCGGAAAAATAACACAAAACAGGCATCGAACGCACATGAACGTTGCTTAATGAGCCCTCTCAACCCCACGCGCCTGTGCAATTGGGAGGCAATTCAACGCAAAATGTGTCTTATAGGACCTCCCCAATATAAAGGTGGTGCGTCCGAGGTGTAAAGCTCATCCGAATTTTGTGGAACATGTGGTGGCGTGGCTTAAGTCGGCAAGGGCTAGCAGGTGGGCTTGTTTTCTGATGTTGGGCGTGGGCTGTTAATAGGCCATCTATCTAATTGTGAGCGTCGGAGTGCTGGTGCAATATATGGGAGCTCCTACCTGGAAAATCCTATACGCCGCTCGTTGCTTCAAACTGCCGGCGCTTTGCACAGGCGAGCGACCGAGCAGCGACGCAACGGGCCGGCCCGTTTAACCGTTCCAGCGCTCCCGGTTTTGGGAACCTTCTAGAGGTTCCCAGCTGGGTTTTTTCCGGTTTTGGGAACCTTCTAGAAGGTTCCTGAACCGGTTTTTTATTTTCCTTTCTTTTTCTATTTCTGTTTCTTTTACTTTTCTTTTTTTCTTTTTTCTTTTTCAAGTTTATGTTTTCTCTTTCAAAAAAATGTTCGCGCTTTTACAAAAATGTTCAAAATTTTAAAAATGTTCGTGAACAAGTTTGTTAAAAAATGTTCCTTTCATTCATAAATTTGTTCTCAAGATTCAAAAAATGTTCATGCATTAAGAAATTGTCCAAATTTGTTCTTCGCTTCAAAATTTGTTCTCAAGATTCAAAAAATGTTCGTACTTTTAGAAAATATTTATGTTCAAATTTTGTTCTCAATTTAAAATTTTTGTTCTCTAAATTCAAAAAATGTTCGGGATTTTAATTTTTTGTGCAAAAATGTTCTTTTCATTCATAACTTTGTTCTCAAGATTCAAAAAATGTTCATGCTTTAAGAAATTGTCCAAATTTGTTCTTTGTTTCAAAATTGGTTCTCAAGATTCAAAAAATGTTCGTACTTTTAGAAAATATTTATGTTCAAATTTTGTTCTCAATTTGAAAATTTTGTTCTCTAAATTCAAAAAATGTTCGGGATTTTAAATTTTTGTTCAAAATTTAAAAAAATTCAGAAAATTTTCAAACTTTGGTCGTTTTTGTTCGTAGTTTCTTTATTTGGTCCATAATTGAAAAACGTGTTCGAAAGGAATTTTTTTCGTGATTTCTTAACCAAAGTTCAGGTTTCGCTACTGCTTTTAGTTCTTTAAATCCGGCACTACAAGTTTGTCAACAGCTATCATTGGTCGCACTGGCAAAGGTTGTTGCCTGCGTAGCAGGAGATCAACAGATCGACTCCCAGTTCTTGCATCTGCTTGATTTTTTTGCGCATTTCTCTGCCCGATAGCTCGCTTCAGTTCAGCCGCAATGGGCCGGGCCAGTTCAGTCGCACCCTGTGCGAAGCGACCGCAATTTGCCGTAGAACGCGGCGAATAGGAGCTCCCCTCCTACCTGCCGCTCTCTGCGGCAGGGCGTGGGTACACGCACAGGGGTTCGCCCCGATTGGGCCGGCCCAATTGTTTTTCTTGTCTAAAAAACAGATAGTATCCTTTTTCTCTTTTTTTAATTTTCTGCTTATTTCCTTTTTTTCTCATTCGAAAATCAAAACGAAAAAACGTTGAATTTCTCAATGATTTTCAAAAAACATGAACTTTTTTTTAAAACAAAGAACAAATATGAAAACATGAACAATTTTTTAAAGCACGAACATTTTCTGAATTTTGAGAACAAATTTTAAAACAAAGAATAATTTTGAAAAATTCTGAACAAATCTGGGACCACGAACAAATTTTTAAGGCACGAAATTTTTTCGAATCTTAAGAAGGAAATTTTGAAAATGAGAACCATTTAAAAAAACTGAACAAATTTGGAAGCGTGAACAATTCTTTAAAAGCACGAATATTTTTTGAATCTTGAGAACAAACTTTGATAATGAGAACCTTTTAAAAAATCCTAAAGAAATTCATAAACGTGAACAATTTTTGAAAATACGAATATTGTATGAATTTTGAGAACAAATTTCAAAAAACAAGAACATTTTTTGAAAATCCAGCAATTTTTAAAACCCAGAACATTTTTTTTGCAAACCCACAAAATTTTGCTAAAAAACAAAAACATTTTTCGAATTTGATTAACAAATTTTGAAAATACCTAACGTTTTTTAAAAATCCAGAACATTTTTATGAAAAGAACAGAAACATTTTCCTAGTTTGAATAACATTTTTTGAAATTTCAGAACATTTTCTGGAAATCAAGAACATTTTTCTAAAAAGCAAAAACTTTTTCCAAATATCAAAAACATTTTTTGAAAATCCTCAATTTTTTTGAGAATTCAAAACATTTTTTAAACAAAACAGAAAAATAAAGAAACAGAAAATAATAAAGAGAAAAGAAACGAAAAAAAAAGGAGAAGAAAAACGGTTCAGGGAACCTTCTAGAAGGTTCCCAAAACCGTAAAAAACCGGCTGGGAAAGTCTAGAAACCGGGACCTGTGAAACATGTTAAACAAACCGGCCCATTTAAATCGCAGCCTCTGGTTGCCTGTGCGTTTGCCTCACATTTAGACGCAACGAGCGTTAAATAGGATATTCCGCAATATATCCCCCGCGAGGGCTATTTCTCGCGTACTGCAAGAGATCCTTCGGTGTCGCCTAAACGGGTCAGCTCAACGTTGTAGATGTTGTAGCAGATTTAGAAAGGTTCTATGGACCTGTTTTACAACCTTCCATGTGTTTTTTCTTCTTATTTCATTTATATGTGTTTTATTACATGTTTTTCATCAATTTTTTTGTTTTTATTTTCTTTCTTTCTTTCAATATATTTCTACCTTTTTCAACACACGTTCTACATTTTTCTCTTGTACATCTGAATCATTACACATTGAACATTTTCAAAAACAAAAATTAATTTTTTCAAATATATGCTTTGAATATTTTTTGAATGCATGTTAAATATTTTTATAATACATCCTAAAACATTTTCTAACTACACAAACATTTGTTTATATTGTATAAATACTTTCTTAAATGTCATGAACATATTTGGAAACGTGTGAACTTTAAAAAAATGTAACGTTCATTTTAGTTATTCTAAGAACATTTTTCTAATTAAATCAAATTTTTGCATAGTATTAACTTTTTGAAAGACAATTATATATTCTTGAAATGCGTGAACATTTTAAAATGTCACAATTATTTTGCATTGCTATCCATATTAATTGAAATATACTGACAATTATTTTGCACTACGTTAACATTTTCATATTTTTGGTTTCATTTTAAATACATTTAAGTTTTAGATTAAATATAACTGAAATATTTTAGAAATATGAACTAAGGAAAAAAAAGAATGGATGAAAAGAAAGAAGAAAAACGAAATAACATGTACGGAGCTACTTGGGCCCACCCAATAGTAGCGACGGGGAGGGCGCCTTAAGGAGAGACATCTTTCGGTATCTAGAAGCAAGGTATGTCACCTCACTATATCCCTTCTTGCAAGGCGTTTATAGTGAAATCACTAATTAAGGGGCACCCTTTGTAAAGGTCACTTCCACCTCCACAGGTTACGACATGGGTGTCATTTGTCGCAACCCGGGAGTTTTCTCTTTTTTCGTACAGTCGTTTATTCAAAACGTTTTATCTCTTTGGCCGTGCGTCCAAATCTCGCACCGTTTTTACCATTGGATTTCTCGCTTGAGATTTTCAAAACTAGACTCCATGTTGATAGATTTGGACGAACTTTTTTCTCAAAAAAACAGGACAAAAAACCGAACCGAGGGCACACTTTTTTTCCTTTCCGAAAGAGGCACGATCGTGCTTCTCGCGGAAGCAAACCCATGCCTCTGGCGGAAGAAAAAAAACGTATTTTTTTCATTTCTGAGAGGCCATGCCTCTCGCAGAAGGAAAAAACACGTTTTTTCCGTTTCCGAGAGGCATGACTGTACCTCTCGCGGAAGGAACAAAAAGAAAATGCCTTTTTTTTGTTCCGGAGAGGCACGACCTTGACTCTTGTGGAAGCAAACCCGTGCCTCTAGTGGAAGCAAAAAGTTGCGTGTTTTCTCATAAAAAATTGTCCAATAGTTAAGAAAGACCGTTGAAAAACCAAAAAGCCGGAAAAAACAATAAAACTTATAAAAAGCCAAAAACACGAGCGAAAAAATAAAAAATAAAATCCAAATGAAGCGCCCAGAGCGCGCCAAGGGACGTGCTCTCAGCCCACCTCAAGTGACCCTTGGGGAGGCTAGGAGCGCTCCTTAGTTAGTTGCTCCCCGTTCTTAGCGCCCGCCTCTGGTGTTTCGAAGCAGGCCATGGCCCATTTATATAGTGCTCGCCAATTTCCTGCTAGTTTTGGGAACTTTATGTTGCCTTGTTTCAGGAAGGTTTGATTTGCTTTTTCTTTCTTCTTCTTATCTTTGTTTTTTTTGTTTTCTTTTATTTCCCCCCTTTCATTTCCCTTCTATTTTTCTATTTTTAATAGATGTTGACACTTTCCAAAATACATGATGAACTTTTAGTACACATTAATCATTTTTATGACAAAAACTAAACATTTTAGGTATACATGTTAGAACATTTTAAATACACGGTGAATGAATTTAAATACATGATAAATATTATTCGTATGTCATAAATAATTTTTCAAAATTGCACGAAGAAATGTTTACATTTCATGACAATTTTTTAAAATTGTTATGGCCAATTTTTTAAAACATGTGGATAACTTTTAAATGTCATTAACATTTTGTTGGAATGGTATTTACATTTTTATATACAATGATATTTTTTAAAACACATGATGAAGATTGTTGAGCGCTCCTTCCTACTCACTAAAAGCGAGACATAGTCGCGCGTTGGGGTGGTGAAGGAGTGCGGCCTAGTTGCTAGGCCTTATTGGACTTGACCTGCCCAGTTTGGTAGGCTTTGTTGGGCCAATATAAGCTACTCCCTCCGTAAACAAATATAAGAGCATTTAGATCATTAAAGTAGTGACCTAAATGCTCTTATATTTATTTACAGAGGGAGTACATCCTAACTTTTCAGTCAACATGCTCGTTTTGCCATGTGAGCGATGATGACTGGAGCCACTCCTTGGTTGATTGTACAATCGTTCTATGTATGTGGGCACTAAAATGGACGAGTTAGCGCACATGTAAGTGATAGTAGGTTTCTATAAGTTAAGCCGTGGTTGTTTCATTTCATGGAAAAACATCACGACTTTGTTAAGATTCTAGTCACACTATGGCTTATTTGGAAACCACCATGACTTTGTTTTATTTTATGCACACAGTTTCGATGGTGCAAATCAACATGCAACATGGAAGCTGATGCTCATACAACTCAATCCCGTAAGAAATCAAAATATGAAGGGATGATTTTCAAAACGTTTCCTTTGTCCATGACATTAGAAGTTATAATTGTGAAGAACACAACCTAGCTAGGAGTTCTCTCTATATCTAATGGACGGCATGTATGGCTGCTTGATTCTCCTGATTCTTTGACTTTACCAATGTTTCTCTCTATAGCTAATGGACAACATGTGTGGCTGCTTGATTCTCTTAATGTTCTTCATGGAGCCGCAACGAATTCACCTCTTCTCCATGGAGCCGCAAAGCTATCGATGTTTGGGTTCAACAATTGGATCTCTAGGTGGGGTCATGTTTTAGGTGGTTTTGCCCATTGCCAACCATGAAACTTTTATTTCATACGGAACCGCCTTTACCATCAAGATGTTGTCGTCATAGATATGGTAAACTAACATAAAAACTTAAACCATACTCCTACCTTAATTAGTGATTTCCCAGACTCTTTATAGAGAAGAGGCGAATTGGTGGAAACAACGGAAGTGATGTTAGAAATTTAAAGTTTGTGCTCTACCCCATATTCATGTGCACTTTTCCGTGATGTGTGTTAATATGATTGTAGATTCCCTGAGTAAGCCTATTAGTTATGAGGTAGCTGGTAAGCATGTTAAACCACATGAATATTTAAATGATCATTTTGGACAAGTTGCAGATGTTGAAATTAAGTGTCCTGCAACTATATCCAAATCACCTTCTTATCGTGGTAGGGCCTCTTAATAAAACAATATAAGAAAGTTGATATCCAATAGACTCAGATATGTAAACTGTGAGCGGCACCACAAAAAGGCATAGAGCAAAATATAGTAGACCACAAACCTTGACAAATTTCTTGCAAATGGGAAGAGTTTTCCTCTGGCAGCTACCCTAAACCACAAACCCGCATATGGATATTACTAGAGCCAAGAGAAATCAATGGAAGTTGAACGCGACTTTTCTGCACCCGGGCTCATCTAGCGTGAATAGCAAAATCATTAAAAATAGCAGAAAATAAAAAAAATCAATTTTTTCTGTGGTGTAAAATGGTCGAATGCGTCATGCCCGTGCCAAATTTGATGGAGTTTTGGGCATCCAAGGAGCTCGTGGCAAAAATGACAAATTTCGAACCTGTGGTAAGTTTGAAAAAAATCACTGCTCATAGCTGATTTTGTCTTTTTTGGTGTGAGCGTCGTTTGCCCATGAATTTTTTGCATGCACCTGGCACACTCAAGCATCTTGCATGATTTTTTTTATTTATTCTAATTTTACTGTTCACCAGATGTATATGGGCCCGGGCTCTGAACTGGATTATCGCGAAAAAACAGAGTTTGATTGCATTCACGAAACTCTAGTAGTAGGATAGAAACAACTATATAGGCCAGATTAGGCCCGCATACGGCTCAGTAGGCTCAGTGAACCCCGACGATCTAGGCCCAGAGCTTCGGCTGTCTCAGGATCCTTTTCTCCTTCTGTTTTCTTCGATCAATTATTCTGTGCAAGCAAAGCAATCATGGAGTGGAGCCATGCATAATGTAGCATCGTATGATAGGGTCGGGGATGAATAATTAGAGTAACTGGAGTGACCTTGATCCCACAAACTAAAGGCAAACACACGGCCACTAAAGGCTAGCTGCTAATTGGTCATGCAAATGCATTTTGACCAGGCGAGCCCCACATGCATGCAGACTTGGCCATGAAAATCGCCACGAACATGATCGCTTCAATTGCAGTATGTCTATTTGTCCTCCTATTTTTCCATTATCGGATTGGACGGCTCGTAAAATCGCCAACCACCGTAAACTTGTAAGTACTAGAACTTGCAAAGAGTAGTAAACATGTTATATTTTACTGATTGGTAGCAGGAACTAGAGCTTTGCCAAGTCTTAATTTTGTCTCTATTATTGTACACAAGCGAGAAATGCAACCTATCTAGATTTTTGCCAAGTTAATCCAGTAAAAATGTTTCTTCAATGGTAGCAATATTTCCGCAAACCAAACTCTTCCATCTGAGTTTTAATCGTCCTACAGAAGAAATGCTGAATTAAATAGATTCAGATCTAGCACCGATGAAACTTAAAGCTACGTACACAGCAAGGAAAAATATATACTACTACAGTACATTGATGGAAGGAGGAAGCAGCTACATTGTCTTCACCCAACAATATTTGTTATTTAGGTCCCGGGCCTAGCAATTATTCGGATCCTAACACTGGGCCACGCTATGAGTGCGGCATGGGCCACACGGCTTTAGCGCCCCAGTACAAACAAACAAATCAAACAGGGCTTTGGCTACATTGTCTTCACCCTTTCGACAGTACTGCAAATCATGGACCATCTCCCTCCCATGCTCGCTCCCATCCGTCTCAAACAAAGGCCGGAGTAGGTTCACTGCTGCCACTTTATGATGATCAGATTAAAGCCTAGCTGGTTTATCAACTCTCTCATCAGCATGGAAACCCTACTTGATTAATCAGGGTGGGGGCTGCAGGTTTATTTGTTTTTGTTGAAGAGAACAAATCAGGAAACATGCATGACTAACCACCATTCCCGAATGATTATGTTCCTCCAAACAAAATATCATTTTTTTATGTAAGAGAAGGGAATAACTGAAACTAGCAGTGCAGAGGGAGAATATACCCGTGGCAAAATCTTCCAAAGGGAGAGCAGAAAAGTGCCACACCTACTGAAGCATAGAATACACATTCAGTGTAGAGAACCAAGACTCGCAACAATATATTTAGCCAACTACCCCTACGTAGTTAAATCCACACGACTTCCTAATGCAATCGAATCATCAAGGTTTTGTTAATTCCACTTCAGTTTGTCTACTAACTGACGGGAGCGAGCCAGCGGTGGTTGGGAGCCACGAATTATGCAGAAGAAACAAACGAGGCTGCTTATTTTCAAGGACGGGAGATGAATGCGGTGGCACCGAGGATCGGAAGGGCTAGCTCTAGCTAACGTCGCGTCGCCACCCGCAGACACATCGCCATTGTTCGCTTGGAACCTTGTACAGTAGGCACGTCGTGTGGTTGTACCGGCGGCAGCATTTGCATCGGCCGAGCGAGTGACGCGAGGAGGAGAGCGACATCGGCGGGCTTGTTTGTTTCCCGGGATGAAAGTATAAAACGAATGCGGGTTTTCTCTGAAAAACATGCCGCTGGTGTTGCTGCAGATGTCTGAATTTATTTATGGCCGCTGGAATCGATCAGTGGGCGAGTGTTATGTCTGCGCCCCTGCGCGCATGAGCACGAGCATGACCACCGCCATGAAGTCGCAATAAACCTTCGCAGGGCGTGGTGGTGAGGTAGAGGATGCATGGTCCACGATCGGTCTGCCCCGGAGGAATTTCTAGTTTCTCGTGAAGTGCGGCGGCGCCCTGCTCCTGTCAATTTATTTATTTACCCCGGAATGAAACCAGAGGGCAGGGCGTCATTGCGCCAAGCATATTTCACACAGATCCTAAAAAAAAGAGAGAGCATATTTCACACAAAAAAGTCACTGTGGCAGGCGGGTTTCACACTGGGCGGAAGAGCGAGCAAGAGGGGTTTCAAGGGAACCTGTCGGTCAGACCTGCTGTGTATGTTAGTTCGAGTTAGCGTGTTAGTTTATGCAAAGATTCTTGGACGGTTTATGTTGCTTGCGTGCGTACGTACGCTGCGTGACCAAGTAGATCGATGGATGGATGGGTGTATTGATCTTTAGGCCACGTGAAAGATCTTTGATGTGGCTACCGAAAGCGGGGTGGTTTCCTCTTTCATGTGGGCTTGGCTCTGAAGTCTGAACAACCTGACGGCAAAAGAATGTAACATGGTTGATCTAGCACACGTACCTGTTACCTCTGTCACCGCAGCAGCACCCAAAAAAAGCGTAATAATGGAGACCAAAGGAAACAAATAAGCCATGGGCGTCTTTTCACGAACGTTTTACGTTTTTAAGCATGTCTGTAGAGCATAGAAAATACAGGAGTGGTACCGGCGGCAGCGGTACGTACTGCGACGTACATTGCGCGCCACGCGCCGGCCAGGGAGGGCACGTGCGCCGAGCCCCTCCTCCGCGGCCATATGCCTCGGGCCGTACGATCGCAGGCGGATCTTCCTGCTGCGCCGTCAGATGCGCCTCGAGATGCGCGCGCGTGCCCCGTCCGCAAGGCGACAGAGGAGGCCTGTGTCTGTCTGCCGCTCACTCCGATGAGAAAGAGAGAGGCGAAGAGCGCGCACGTCTCAGCTTTTTTTCCCTCTCTCTCTTGCTCTTGCTCTGTTTTGTGCTTTTCTGATTTGATTTGCTTGAAATTTCTCGAAAGCTGTACTACCCCTGCGAAGTGCTAATCGTACGACAAATCCCCCAGAATCTAGCAAATGATCAGTTAAAAAAGTTGTTTAATTTGTAAAAGTCAGAACTAAAGCCCGGTTTCAAACGGCATTACGTGTTCCCTGAATTCAAGCTAATTTTGGACTCTTCGTTTATCGTGAAAATCTTTTTTTCGTTTATCGTGAAAATCTGTGCAAACTACTGTATACACACAAATTGACAACGGAAATGTAATTTTGTTGACACCCGTCCGGCTGCTGTGAAATGAGTAACCATTTTTCAGGTTCATTTTCTCACTCTCTTTAAAACTGGAGAAGAAAAGTTGGTGCCCACAAAGAAAAGGAGAACGGAATCCCAGGCAGGCCCAGCGGGCCACGCAGTCGCAGTCAGCTTTGTCAATGCCGGGCCATCGCTGTCCCCGTAAAGCGGTGTGACCAATGGCTACTTGTCCGTGCGCCCTCGCGCTCCCTGTCCGGCGGGCCCAGCGGGTCCAGGGATTTTCTGCGCTCAAGCAGCAGCGGTTGCGTCGGTCGCAGGGAGCGGAGTGGGCCGCAGAGGATCCGGCGTGCTTACGACTGCCAGTAGTACAACGGAGTTAACCGTCCAGGCGTGGGTTACCGAGCGGGAGGGCGTGCATGCGTCCGTGCGTGCGCAGGCGCAGGGCTCTGCACCGTCTGGGATTCCGTGGAGAATCCAAATATTTGTGTGACGCGTCGGGCCTCCCATCCTCTGTCCACCTGGTACGAGCAGCGGCCAGAGTATAATTATTTCGCAGTTCCTCCGACCGACGATCGATGTCACTCATCCGGTCATCCCTGTCCAAACCATAGCCAAACCAAAACAGGGCAGTACGAGTTCTATTTCATATTGAGCCAGCCGAGATTTTTAAGTAAATTTTAGAGAGTCATGATTCTCTGAACAATACTTGGAATACATTTTTGTTACTTGGGTTTTATGAGAGAGTTTTAACTACTGCCCTGTTTGCAGTATTCAAGATGCTGTGAAATTTGAACTAAAAATACTCCATTCGTTTCTAAATATAAGTCTTTTTAGAGATTTCACAATAAACTACTACATACGGAGCAAAATGAGTGAATCTGCACTTTAAAAATGTCTATATACATCCGTATGTAGTTTGTAGTAGAAACTCTAAAAAGACTTATATTTAGAAACGGAGGGAGTAGATGATATGGAATTTTAGTTATGTTGGGTTATTTTTTATAGCTCACCACATATGCCATGCGGTGAGATTTGTAATTATGCATTATTTTAATATCTTGTGAACCAAAGAGACATTGCACCCAAACCTTGACCGATTCCTTCAAGTGCAAACCATGTTTCTGCATAACTACTTTGAACTCCTGCGATTCTAGAGGGAGGGCAATTAGGGCATCTCCAACGCTAACCCGTAAATTTGCTTTTGCATCTGTCCGCAGACAGGGAGACCAACCACGGACACTGATGTCGGAGCCGGCCATCCAACGCTTTTCGTATACATTTCAACAACCTTTTGAACTAATCGGACAAAATTCATGCAAAATGACCGGATTTTCATATAAACCTAAGGACATCCATGCAAATACGATGGATTTTCATCAAAGTTTGGATAGAAAATAATACAAATCATCCATACATAGCATGCAAATAAGTCTAGTACAACAATGTCTCAAATTTGACGAGACGACGTCCAACAAGTTCTTCATCAACGGATCATGTCGTCCTACACATACTACCCCTTCAGCTTCATCAACAGTATATGTGCGTAAATGGCCATCCATCTGTCCTGTGGTACATCATGGCAGCGCCTGCGGGTTACATAATGTGTACACCAACATTGAGTGAATGAATGATTTAAACAAGTTGAACAAAAAGAAGCAAAACTTACGATCTCCTCCTCTGCCGCGTGTAATGGCCACCTTGCCTCCAGCTGATCAACCATGTGACAAAACTCGGTGACGCTTGTCTGGACAGCGTACCAGCGATGCGATAACGACTTTGCATTGATATCATGGATGGTGTGCATGTTATAGCGCACAATGTGCTTTCATGCGTGAAACGATTCATGCACTTGCTACCAGAAGGTCCCCCTCTGCTCTTGCCTACGAAATCTACTGATATGGCCAACCACATATCGCACAACAGCTCATCCTCCATGGTTGAATAGCCCACCATCCTTCGTACTTAGAAAGAACGACATGGCATCTGAAATTAAGCTAAATGGCATTTGACCAAACAGCTACGGGGCGTGGTGTCCGCCATGGAGGTCGTCCACATGGGGCAGAGTGTACCTGGGTACAGGGTGGACATCGTCGTCGTAAAGGTGAGTGGGCGCATTGGTGATGGTTGCGAACATCCGGCTATGCCTCTGTGGCGGCTGGAGAGGTACATCGGCGGCAGCAGACATGGAGGGTGCGGATGCAAAGTAAGGGGGAAGGGGCGGAGTGGAAGAAAATGGGAATGGGAGGGGGGATTTAGTGGGCCTCGAGCGTCGGGGTCCTACGTGGCTACTGTTTGGACTCCCGCAACCCCCCCCCCCCCCACTTTGTCTCCACTTTGCGGAAGAAAGTGCGTCCGGACCGCTCGGCGGACCGATACATGCCCGAATTGGATGGCACAGCATGTCCGGGCCGCGAGGTCCAGATGGTTATGGATGGTTTAAGAGTCGGCGTTGGAGATGCCCGTACTTTCTAAGAAAACACCATACAAACATACATGCATACAAAGAAGTACATACACTCACATCTATTAACGTATACACGCACATCCATTTCTATGAGAACCCTTCCGCAGACCGAGCCATCAAATCTTGAGATTGAAAGTGTCACCTCGAATTTCTTGTAGTTGACGGAAATGTTGCCTCCCACCGAGCGAACAATGTCGGGAAGCATGAAATAAATCTAGAAAAATGCAAACACGTGTGTAAATTTCAAAACTTGAACATGAGTGGGTTGATTCCACCAGAAGGAAATCTAACCATTTGAGCTACCCTCAGTTCGTGGAGTGGAGTCATTAAAGATTAATTTTTTGAAGAAACAACGAAGAGAATCCTTACAATGTAATATAGATATATCCCTTTCTACGAATGGCAGTATATAGATATCCAAAATCATTAAAGAAAAAATTTAGGCAAAGACCGACGTAAAAAACTAAGGATTCAATATATAAATACTCAAATTGAATCTATAAAACCTTAAGCTCAGTTGGCCGGGTTAAATTCTGCCTGGATAACCTGCATTCATTATTTTCTCATGGGACTACGAATTAAATAGAAATTCAAATTTATGTCCATGAATACTTGAACATAGCAAGAAAGGCAAGTTACTAGAAGTTAGGGGACGACTTGTTTTCATAAACTCTGTACCCACCAACATAGTTCTCCATATGCTCATATATTTTCAAGTGGCAAAGGGTGTTTTGCATAGGTCAGATTACTATAGGTACAGATTATTCTGGCAATGTGACAAAAAATATAGCTAGATAAATGGGGCGTGGTTTGTGGACCAAAAGACCAATGACGATTTGCCATACATGACCTCCAGTTAAAATTGTTAGGATTTAATTAATTAGTTTAATTAAGGAAATCTATGTTTGTGGAACCGACATGCGGTATTCCTCCCGAACAGTCGTGATCCTAATCTAACATACGCATTCCATCGCTCCTGTGCGATGCGCCTCTTCAGGAGGTATAAATATGTACAACATCATTATCAATGAATAGCGATCATTATTGTTCATCGCACTATTTCTTTACATGTTATCACGTATGTTTCTCCATCGAGGGCACTATAGGCCACGAAACTCACCGGAGAAAGTCGGAACGGTGAGGATGACAAACCTTGTCTCTCTTCTTCTTTGTCTTCTCAGGCCAGATGGTGATATCTCACAAGTATAGGTGATCGCCATAGTCTTCGAGGGTAGTATTTCACCCAAAAATTATTAATTCAATACAAGGGGAGCCAAAGAATATTTATAAGCCTTAGTAGTTGAGTTGTCAATTTAACCACACATGAGAAGTCACTTCCTTGCAGCAATTTATTAGTATCAGAGTAATATGATAGCAGTGGAAATAATAGTAGCAATAGTAAGAGTAACAATAGCAGTTTTGTAGCAAGTGTAGAGGCAGTTGTAGCAACTTGAGCAAAGACAATATTATATAAGTGTAGGCATGGAGTAGCGATGGATATTTGGATGAAATTCATTATGTAACACTCACAACCTAGAGCGGTACCCAATAGCTCCACTTCAACAGTCATATGTGGGCATGTATTCTGTATATTGTCATACGTGCTTGCGGTAAAAACTTGCATGGTGTCTTTTCTTTTGTCCTACCCTCCCATGGCAGCGTGGTCCTAATGGAAACCAAGAGTAATTAAGGCACACCTTCTAATAGAGAACCGGAACAAAGCATTAGCAAATAATGAATACATGAACTCTTCAAATTGCAGGCATCCCCGAAGAGTATCCCAATTATTACCACTTTAGGGTCTACAGATCATAACAATTATAAGTGCATATAACTTGCAGATAGGATCAAGAACTCAATGTGTGTGTGTCTCTGTGTGTGTGTGTGTACAATGAGAACATAATAGGTTCAGATCTGAAATCATGGCACTAGGGACGTAGCGACAAACATTAAGCATAGCAAAGTCATAGCAACATTAATTTCAGAAGATAGTGCATATTAGGGATCAAGCTCCAACAAATTGACTCGATTACATTACGAATCTCATCCATATGCACCTACCTCTAGTATGCATACAATAAAATTACTCACTCCTGGCGATGAACATCATGAGGTTGTTGATGATGATGGCAACGAATTCCCCTCTCCGGAGCCTCGAACAGACTCCAGATCAGGCCTCCTGAATCCTGATGAAGAAGAAGAGCTGGCGGAGGCTCTGTATCATGATGAAACTTTCTCTCTGATTATTTTCTCGGGATAATGGTATATTTAGGTTTGGTATTAGATCAAACGGAGGATCATGGGGCCCACAAGCTCACATGGCGTGCCCCGGGGTGCACGACCCCTCGGCATGTGGCTTCCTGGTGGCCCCTCCGATTGTTCTTTGAGCCAATATTTTTTAAATATTCCAGAAAAATTCTCCATAAAGTTTTGTTCAATTTTGAGAACTTTTTATTTCTGCACAAAAATAACATCAAAGTCGTTTTGTTGAAAATATAGCGTCAGAGTGTGTTAGTTTCACTCAAATCACGCAATTTAGAGTCCAAAATAAGAGCAAAAGTGTTTAGAAAAGTAGATACGTTAGAGACATATAAACTCCCCCAACTTAATTCATGGCTTGTCCTCTAGCAATTCAATTGGCAAACTGGAACAAACTCATTTGCTTTTGTTGTTGTATATAAGCTTAACCTACAATAAAGTTTTCAGCAAAGATCATGAACTAATCACATATATGATAACAATTGGAATCCATATTTATTCATGTCAATGGCATAATAAACTAGCGTGCGATAATGCTATATCTTGAATACCAACACTTTACCAAAACAACCATGATACACTATGATTATCTTGCTAACTCATTTTGAGACCGCAAAACATAAATGCAGAGCACCTCTGAAGTTCAGGCAGCGACGAAACATTGTAATTCAGGGTAGAAGGCATCCATTCATGCTCATCCCCAGCATTAATTAGGCCAAATGCATGTTAAACTAAGAATGACAATATCGCTCTTGGGATTGGTGCTTGAATTACAATAGGTGATGACTCAACAATAATAGTAAATAGATAGGCCCTTTGCATAAGGGGTCAGGGATTTGCTTGATGTGCAGACCTCATTGTTTTGAAATAGAGATAAATTGCATTCTGTGTGGTGTACTTTTTGTTGGGGAACGTTGCATGGAAAACTAAAAAAAATTCTACGCACACACAAGATCTATCCATGGAGATCCATAGCTATGAGAGGAGAGAGTGTGTCTACGTATCCTCGTAGACCATTAAGCAGAAGCGTTTATCACGCGGTTGATGTAGTCATACTCTTCGTGATCCGATCACGATCCAACCGATCTAGTGCCGAACAGACGACACCTCCGAGTTTAGCACACGTGCTGCTCGATGATGTCTCCTCCATGATCTAGCAAGCAGGGAAGGAGAAGTAGATGTGATCACAACCAACACGACGACATGGTGGTGATACTGGTGCAGAGACCTGCTATACAAATGATTTTTAACCCCTTTCCGCGACGGTGTTTGAAACCGTCGCCAAGTGAGTGTGGGCGATAGGGGGGGTCCTTCCCACACGACCTAGAAATCGACGGGGATAGGCCCTCCTGGCACACAGGATAGGGCAAAATGGGCTCGTGTGTGATCTGGTGAGGCATCAAAACCCAATCATTTCCATTCATATGTACATCCCACACGGTGAATTCCAGAAAAACATTTACGTTCATATGTATATCACACACGGTTTTTTGTGTGGAAACGTTTGTGCAAGGTGGGCTAACGCAAACAGTTCTCTGTCGGAAGCCGTGTGTGATTGTTAGTTGATCAAACACGCCTACTTTCTAGAAACCATGTGGGTTGTTTGAGTTTATCGCCCACGGTGCTATCTGAGTAACCGTCTGCAATAGAAAACCCCAATAAGCAGAGTAATTAGCCTACTATTGATAATCCATGTACTCATCAAATTGATATTTCTTATAAAACACACTAGATATTTCATATCCGTACAACGGCAACCAGGATTTCTTAATCGAATTACATCAGATAGTTTTGGCACTCAGTTACGCCATTACACAACAACACCAAGTTTCACATGCAACATCGAAAATCTTTGGAAAGTAGCATCACACGGTAAATAGACAGATGAATCTCATCTGGGAAAATGCAGAAGCGGAAGGTAAATATCGAGCCTTTAGTGATGTTGAATGTCCTTGCAACTTTAGGCCAGTGGCTATGGATAATTGCCCGCCCAACCTTTGTCCTCTTCAGGAAGACGTCAATATTGTACCGTGGGTGTTGAATGAATACCTTCCTCGCCTCTTGACCATGCAGGTGGTTTGAGAGGTAATCATCGGTGAACTGCTTTGAAAAGTACTGAAAACAAAGATATGCATAAATCGCTGTTATAAATTTTGAAATGGCGCAAGGGGTAAAAATAAGGTAAAAGAGTTAGTACTATCCTATAGTTGATTGATGTCTTCTTCATTGTGCAAACAAAGATCTTGCTGTTATTTGTCGCAAGTTTCTTCATCCTAACAATCTTTCCGAGTTTCTTGACTTGACTGATATTCATGGGCATCTCATTTCCCCATATGCAAAATGGGTCGAATAGTGGGTCTAAGCCTCTAACAGCAGGACCTACATGTGCAAGAACAAATTGTAAGAAACCTAAATATTAGAATGATTCATGCAACTGCACAATAATGTGCTATTAGCGAAAGGACCATGCATGAGCAAACCTCGATGGTAAACCTGTTGGGGAATGTAGTAATTTCAAAATTTTCCTACGCACACGCAAGATCATGGTGATGCATAGCAACAAGAGGGGAGAGTGTGTCCACGTACCCTCGTAGACCGAAAGCGGAAGCGTTAGAACAACGCGGTTGATGTAGTCGTACGTCTTCACGGCCCGACCAATCAAGCACCGAAACTACAACACCTCCTAGTTCTAGCACACGTTCAGCTTGATGACGTCCCTCGAACTCCGATCCAGCCGAGTGTCGAGGGAGAGTTCCGTCAGCACGACGGCGTGGTGACGATCTTGATGTTCTACCGTCGCAGGGCTTCGCCTAAGCATCGCTACAATATTATAGAGGAGGACTATGGTGGAGGGGGGCACCGCACACGGCTAAGAGATCAAGAGATCAATTGTTGTGTCTATGGGGTGCCCCCCTACCCCGTATATAGAGCAGTAGAGGAGGGGGCGGCCAATGGGGGTGGCGCGCCCTAGGGGAGAGTCCAACTCTCACCGGGAGTAGGACTCCCCCTTTCCTATTAGGAGAGGGAGAGGGAAGGAAGAGGAAGGAGGGAGGAAGGAAAGGGGGGCCCGACCCCCCTCCCAATTCGGATTGGGCTTGGGGGGGGGGGGCTCCCTTGCTCCTTTCCCCTCCTTTCCACTAAGGCCCAATAAGGCCCATATACCTCCCGGGGGGTTCCAATATCGATCTTTATGTCTCGACCATTTCGAGACTCCTCGTCATGCCCGTAATCACATTCGGGACTCTGAACAACCTTCGGTACATCAAAACTCATAAACTCATAATAAAACTATCAACGAAACCTTAAGCGTGTGGACCCTATGGGTTCAAGAACTATGTAGACATGACCGAGACTCGTTTCCGGTCAATAACCAATAGCGGAACCTGGATGCTCATATTGGCTCCTACATATTCTACGAAGATCTTTATCGGTCAAACCGCATAACAACATACGTAGTTCCCTTTGTCATCGGTATGTTACTTGCCCGAGATTCGATCGTCGGTATCCAATACCTAGTTCAATCTCGTTACCGGCAAGTCTCTTTACTCGTTATGTAATGCATCATTCCGTAACTAACTCATTAGGTACATTGCTTGCAAGGCTTATAGTGATGTGCATTACCGAGAGGGCCCAGAGATACCTCTCCGACAATCAGAGTGACAAAACCTAATCTCGAAATACGCCAACTCAACATGTACCTTTTGAGACACCTGTAGAGCTCCTTTATAATCACCCAGTTACGTTGTGACGTTTGGTAGCACACAAAGTGTTCCTCCGGTAAATGGGAGTTGCATAATCTCATAGTTGTAGGAACATGTATAAGTCATGAAGAAAGCAATAGCAACATACTAAACGATCAAGTGCTAAGCTAACGGAATGGGTCATGTCAATCACATCATTCTCCTAATGATGTGATCCCGTTAATCAAATGACAACTCATGTCTATGGTTAGGAAACATAATCATCTTTGATTAATGAGCTAGTCAAGTAGAGGCATACTAGTGACATTAAGTTTGTCTATGTATTCACACATGTATTATGTTTCTGGTTAATACAATTCTAGCATGAATAATAAACATTTATCATGATATAAGGAAATAAATAATAACTTTATTATTGCCTCTAGGGCATATTTCCTTCAGTCTCCCACTTGCACTAGAGTCAATAATCTAGATTACACAGTAATGATTCTAACACCCATGGAGTCTTGGTGCTGATCATGTTTTGCTTGTGGAAGAGGCTTAGTCAATGGGTCTGCAACATTCAGATCCGTATGTATCTTGCAAATCTCTATGTCTCCCACCTGGACTTGGTCCCGGATGGAATTGAAGCGTCTCTTGATGTGCCTGGTCCTCTTGTGAAATCTGGATTCCTTTGCCTAGGCAATTGCACCAGTATTGTCACAGAAGATCTTCATTGGTCCCGATGCACTAGTTATGACACCTAGATCGGAAATGAACTCCTTCATCCAGACTCCTTCATTTGCTGCTTCCGAAGCAGCTATGTACTCCGCTTCGCATGTAGATCCCGCCACGACGCTTTGTTTAGAACTGCACCAACTGACAGCTCCACCGTTCAATATAAACACGTATCCGGTTTGCGATTTAGCATCATCTGGATCAGTGTCAAAGCTTGCATCGAAGTAACCATTTACGACTAGCTCTTTGTCACCTCCATAAACGAGAAACATATCCTTAGTCCTTTTCAGGTATTTCAGGATATTCTTGACCACTGTCCAGTGATCCACTCCTGGATCACTTTGGTACCTCCCTGCTAAACTTATTGCTAAGCATACATCATGTCTGGTACACAACATTGCATACATGATAGAGCCTATGGCTGAAGCATAGGGAACATCTTTCATTTTCTCTCTATCTTCTGCTGTGGTCGGGCATTGAGTCTGACTCAACTTCACACCTTGTAATACAGGCAAGAACCCTTTCTTTTCCTGATCCATTTTGAACTTTTTCAAAACTTTATCAAGGTATGTGCTTTGTGAAAGTCCAATTAAGCGCCTTGATCTTTCTCTATAGATCTTGATGCCCAATATGTAAGTAGCTTCACCGAGGTCTTTCATCGAAAAAGTTTTATTCAAGTATCCCTTTATGCTATCCAGAAATTCCATATCATTTCCAATTAACAATATGTCATCTACATATAATATCAGAAATTCTACAGAGCTCCCACTCACTTTCTTGTAAATACAGGCTTCTCCAAAAGTCTGTATAAAACCATATGCTTTGATCACACTATCAAAGCGTTTATTCCAACTCCGAGAGGCTTGCACCAGTCCATAAATGGATCGTTGGCGCTTGCACACTTTGTTAGCACCTTTTGGATCGACAAAACCTTCTAGTTGCATCATATACAACTCTTCTTCCAGAAATCCATTCAGGAATGCAGTTTTGACATCCATTTGCCATATTTCATAATCATAAAATGTAGCAATTGCTAACATGATTCGGACAGACTTAAGCATCGCTACGGGTGAGAAAGTCTCATCGTAGTCAACCCCTTGAACTTGTCGAAAACCTTTCACAACAAGTCGAGCTTTGTAGATAGTTAAATTACCATCAGCGTCAGTCTTCTTCTTGAAGATCCATTTATTCTCGATGGCTTGCCGATCATCGGGCAAGTCAACCAAAGTCCATACTTTGTTCTCATACATGGATCCCATCTCAGATTTCATGGCCTCAAGCCATTTCACGGAATCTTGGCTCATCATCGCTTCCTCGTAGTTCGTAGGTTCGCCATGGTCAACTAACATGACTTCCAGAATAGGATTACCGTACCACTCTAGTGCGGATCTTACTCTGGATGACCTACGAGGTTCTGTAGTAACTTGATCTGAAGTTTCATGATCAATATCATTAGCTTCCTCACTGATTGGTGTAGTCGTCACAGGAACCGGTTTCTGTGATGAACTACTTTCCAATAAGGGAGCAGGTATAGTTACCTCATCAAGTTCTACTTTCCTCCCACTCACTTCTTTCGAGAGAAACTCTTTTTCTAGAAAGGATCCAAATTTAGCAACAAAAGTCTTGCCTTCAGATCTGTGATAGAAGGTGTGCCCAATAGTCTCTTTTGGGTATCCTATGAAGACACATTTCTCCGATTTGGGTTCGAGCTTATCTGGTTGAAGTTTCTTCACATAAGCATGGCAGCCCCAAACTTTAAGAAATGACAACTTTGGTTTCTTGCCAAACCACAGTTCATAAGACGTCGTCTCAATGAATTTTGATGGTGCCCTATTTAATGTGAATGCGGCTGTCTCTAAAGCATAACCCCAAAACAATAACGGTAAATCAGTAAGAGACATCATAGATCGCACCATATCTAGTAAAGTATAATTACGACGTTCGGACACACCATTTCGTTGTGGTGTTCCATGTGGCGTGAGTTGGGAAACTATTCTGCATTGTTTCAAATGTAAACCAAACTCGTAACTCAAATATTCTCCTCCACGATCAGATCGTAGAAACTTTATTTTCTTGTTACGATGATTTTCCACTTCACTTTGGAATTCTTTGAACTTTTCAAATGTTTCAGACTTGTGTTTCATTAAGTAGATATACCCATATCTGCTCAAATCATCTGTGAAGGTGAGAAAATAACGATATCCGCCACAAGCCTCAACATTCATTGGACCACATACATCACTATGTATGATTTCCAACAAGTCTGTTGCTTGCTCCATAGTTCCGGAGAACGGTGTTTTAGTCATCTTGCCCATGAGGCACGGTTCGCAAGTACCAAGTGATTCATAATCAAGTGATTCCAGAAGTCCATCAGTATGGAGTTTCTTCATGCACTTTACACCAATATGACCCAAACGGCAGTGCCACAAATAAGTTGCAATATCATTATCAACTCTGCATCTTTTGGCTTCAACATTATGAATATGTGTATCACTACTATCGAGATTTAATAAAAATAGACCACTCTTCAAGAGTGCATGACTATAAAAGATATTACTCATATAATAGAACAACCATTATTCTCTGATTTAAATGAATAACCGTCTCACATCAAACAAGATCCAGATATAATGTTCATGCTCAACGCTGGCACCAAATAACAATTATTCAGGTCTAAAACTAATCCCGAAGGTAGATGTAGAGGTAGCGTGCCGACCGCGATCACATCGACTTTGGAACCATTTCCCACGCGCATGGTCACCTCGTCCTTAGCCAATCTTCGCTTAATCCGTAGTCCCTGCTTCGAGTTGCAAATATTAGCAATAGAACCATATCAAATACCCAGGTGCTACTACGAGCATTAGTAAGTTACACATCAATAACATGTATATCACATATACCTTTGTTCACCTTGCCATCCTTCTTATCCGCCAAATACTTGGGGCAGTTCCGCTTTCAGTGTCCAGTCTGTTTGCAGTAGAAGCACTCAGTCTCCGGCTTAGGTCTAGATTTGGGTTTCTTCTCTTGAGTAGCAACTTGTTTGCTGTTCTTCTTGAAGTTCCCCTTCTTCTTCCCTTTACCCTTTTTCTTGAAACTGGTGGTCTTATTGACCATCAACACTTGATGCTCCTTCTTGATTTCTACCTCCGCAGCCTTTAGCATTGCGAAGAGCTCGGGAATAGTCTTGTCCATCCCTTGCATATTATAGTTCATCACGAAGCTCTTGTAGCTTGGTGGCAGTGATTGAAGAATTCTGTCAATGACACTATCATCAGAAAGATTAACTCCCAGTTGAATCAAGTGATTATTACACCCAGACATTTTGAGTATATGTTCACTGACAGAACTATTCTCCTCCATCTTGCAGCTATAGAACTTATTGGAGACTTCATATCTCTCAATCCGGGCATTTGCTTGAAATATTAACTTCAACTCCTGGAACATCTCATATGCTCCATGAAGTTCAAAACGCGTTGAAGTCCCAGTTCTAAGACGTAAAGCATGGCACACTGAACTATCAAGTAGTCATCAGCTTTGCTTTGCCAGACGTTCTTAACGTCGTCAGTTGCATCTGCAGCAGGCCTGGCACCCAGCGGTGCTTCCAGGACATAATTCTTTTGTGCAGCAATGAGGATAATCCTCAAGTTACGGACCCAGTCCATGTAATTGCTACCATCATCTTTCAACTTAGCTTTCTCAAGGAACGCATTAAAATTCAATGGAACAATAGCACGAGCCATCTATCTACAACAAACATAGACAAGCAAAATACTATCAGGTACTAAGTTCATGATAAATTTAAGTTCAATTAATCATATTACTAAAGAACTCCCACTTAGACAGACATCTCTCTAGTCATCTAAGTGATCACGTGATCCAAATCAACTAAACCATGTCCGATCATCATGTGAGATGGAGTAGTTTTCAATGGTGAACATCACTATGTTGATCATATCTACTGTATGATTCACGTTCGACCTTTCGGTCTCTATGTTCTGAGGCCATATCTGTATATGCTAGGCTCTTCAAGTTTAACCTGAATATTCCGCATGTGCAACTGTTTTGCACCCGTTGTATTTGAACGTAGAGCCTATCACACCCGATCATCACGTGGTGTCTCAACTCGAAGAACTTTCGCAATGGTGCGTACTCAGGGAGAACACTTCTTGATAATTAGTGAGAGATCATCTTAAAATGCTACCGTCAATCAAAGCAAGATAAGATGCATAAAGGATAAACATCACATGCAATCAATATAAGTGATATGATATGGCCATCATCATCTTGTGCTTGTGATCTCCATCTTCGAAGCACCGTCGTGATCACCATCATCGCCGGCGCGACACCTTGATCTCCATCGTAGCATCATTGTCGTTACGCCATCTATTGCTTCTACGACTATCGCTACCGCTTAGTGATAAAGTAAAGCAATTACAGGGCATTTGCATTTCATACAATAAAGCAACAACCATATGGCTCCTGCCAGTTGCCGATAACTCAGTTACAAAACATGATAATCTCATACAATAAAATATAGCATCACATCTTGACCATATCACATCACAACATGCCCTGCAAAAACAAGTTAGACGTCCTCTACTTTGTTGTTTCAAATTTTACGTGGCTGCTATGGGCTGAGCAAGAACCATTCTTACCTAAGCATCAAAACCACAACGATAGTTTGTCAAGTTAGTGTTGTTTTAACCTTCGCAAGGACTAGGCGTAGCCACACTCGGTTCAACTAAAATTGGAGAAACTGACACCCGCCAGCCACCTGTGTGCAAAGAACGTCGGTAGAACTAGTCTTGCGTAAGCGTACGCGTAATGTCGGTCCGGGCCGCTTCATCCAATAATACCGCCGAACCAAAGTATGACATGCTAGTAAGCAGTATGACTTGTATCGCCCACAACTCACTTGTGTTCTACTCGTACATATAACATCTATGCATAAAACCTGGCTCGGATACCACTGTTGGGGAACATAGTAATTTCAAAATTTTCCTACGCACACGCAAGATCATGGTGATGCATAGCAACAAGAGGGGAGAGTGTGTCACATACCCTCATAGACTGAAAGCGGAAGCGTTAGAACAACGCGGTTGATGTAGTCATACGTCTTTACGGCCCGACCGATCAAGCACCGAAACTATGGCACCTCCGAGTTCTAGCACACGTTCAACTCGATGACGTCCCTCGAACTCCGATCCAGCCGAGTGTCGAGGGAGAGTTCCGTCAGCACGACGGCGTGGTGACGATCTTGATGTTCTACCGTCACAGGGCTTCACCTAAGCACCACTACAGTATTATCGAGCAGGACTATGGTGGAGGGGGGCATCGCACATGGCTAAGAGATCAAGAGATCAATTGTTGTGTCTATGGGGTGCCCCCCTCCCCCGTTTATAAAGGAGTGGAGGAGGGGGCCGGCCAAGGGGGGTGGCGCGCCCTAGGGGGGGAGTCCAACTCTCACCGGGAGTAGGACTCCCCCCTTTCCTATTAGGAGAGGGAGAGGGAAGGAAGAGGAAGGAGGGAGGAAGGAAAGGGGGGGGGGGGGGGGCGGCCCCCCTCCCAATTCGGATTGGGCTTGGGGGGGGGGCGCCCCCTCCCTTGCTCCTTTCCCCTCCTTTCCACTAAGGCCCAATAAGGCCCATATACCTCCCGGGGGGTTCCGATAACCTCCCGGAGCTCCGGTATTGTCCCAATCTCACCCGAAACTTTTCTGGTGTCCAAATATAGTCGTCCAATATATCGATCTTTATGTCTCGACCATTTCGAGACTCCTCGTCATGCCCGTAATCACATTCGGGACTCTGAACAACCTTCGGTACATCAAAACTCATAAACTCATAATAAAACTATCAACGAAACCTTAAGCGTGCGGACCCTACGGGTTCGAGAACTATGTAGACATGACCGAGACTCGTTTACGGTCAATAACCAATAGCGGAACCTGGATGCTCATATTGGCTCCTACATATTCTACAAAGATCTTTATCGGTCAAACCGCATAATAACATACGTAGTTCCCTTTGTCATCGGTATGTTACTTGCCCGAGATTCGATCATCGGTATCCAATACCTAGTTCAATCTTGTTACCGGCAAGTCTCTTTACTCGTTATGTAATGCATCATTCCATAACTAATTCATTAGGTACATTGCTTGCAAGTCTTATAGTGATGTGCATTACCGAGAGGGCCCAGAGATACCTCTCTGACAATCGGAGTGACAAAACCTAATCTCGAAATACGCCAACTCAACATGTACCTTTGGAGACACCTGTAGAGCTCCTTTATAATCACCCAGTTACGTTGTGACGTTTGGTAGCACACAAAGTGTTCCTTCGGTAAATGGGAGTTGCATAATCTCATATTTGTAGGAACATGTATAAGTCATGAAGAAAGCAATAGCAACATACTAAACAATCAAGTGCTAAGCTAATGGAATGGGTCATGTCAATCACATCATTCTCCTAATGATGTGATTCCGTTAATCAAATGACAACTCATGTCTATGGTTAGGAAACATAACCATCTTTGATTAATGAGCTAGTCAAGTAGAGGCATACTAGTGACATTAAGTTTGTCTATGTATTCACACCTGTATTATGTTTCCGGTTAATACAATTCTAGCATGAATAATAAACATTTATCATGATATAAGGAAATAAATAATAACTTTATTATTGCCTCTAGGGCATATTTCCTCCAGTCTCCCACTTGCACTAGAGTCAATAATCTAGATTACACAGTAATGATTCTAACACCCATGGAGTCTTGGTGCTGATCATGTTTTGCTCGTGGAAGAGGCTTAGTTAATGGGTCTGCAACATTCAGATCCGTATGTATCTTGCAAATCTCTATGTCTCCCACCTGGACTTAGTCCCTGATGGAATTGAAGCGTCTCTTGATGTGCTTGGTCCTTGTCGGTGTCAAAACCGGCGGATCTCGGGTAGGGGGTCCCGAACTGTGCGTCTAGGCGGATGGGAACAGGAGACAAGGGACACGACGTTTTTACCCAGGTTCGGGCCCTCTCGATGGAGGTAAAACCCTACTCCTGCTTGATTGATATTGATGATATGGGTAGTACAAGAGTGGATCTACCACGAGATCAAGGAGGCTAAACCCTAGAAGCTAGCCTATGGTATGATTGTTGTTGTGTCCTATGGACTAAAACCCTCCGGTTTATATAGACACCGGAGAGGGCTAGGGTTACACAGAGTCGGTTACAATGGTAGGAGATCTACATATCCGTATCACCAAGCTTGCCTTCCACGCCAAGGAAAGTCCCATCCGGACACGGGACGAAGTCTTCAATCTTGTATCTTCATAGTCTTGGAGTCCGGCTGATGATGATAGTTCGGCTATCCGGACACCCCCTAGTCCAGGACTCCCTCAGTAGCCCCTGAACGAGGCTTCAATGACGATGAGTCCGGCGCGCATATTGTCTTCGGCATTGCAAGGCGGGTTCCTCCTCCAAATAATTTATAGAAGATTGTGAAAACCAGGATAGTGTCCGGCTCTGTAAAATAAATTCCACGTACCACCGTAGAGAGAATAAAATTCACACAAGTTCAATCTGCTGACGTGCTTTGTGGCGTGACGTCACACCACAACCAAGCCTTTACTTGAATCGTTTTTATTATACCACCTCAGCGCGTTTAGCGAAGCGGTTTCCTTGGTACGTCTTGTCGAAGCAGAGATCGTGTTCCCCTTATTCAGGGATTCGCATCAATACGGACATGGGTAACCCAACCGCGCCATTGATTGCGGCGCTTGGGAGATAAGTGAGTTTACCAGGCCGGTGGGGACGCATAGTTTCGTCCGCCCATATATAAGGGGATAAGGATCCACCTTTTTACCTACGCCTTCTTCCTCCTTTGCTTATCTATCTCCGCGCACTCGAGCTCCAGCGCCCAAGTCCGCACATCTCACCTCGACCTTCTCCAGCCATGTCCGGAGTGGGAGGCAAGTAGATGGCCTCCTCCGTTACGGAGGGGCACATCAAGAAGCTGCGTAGCGCCGGATATCTGTCCAGCGACATCGCGCACCGGCTCCTCGACGAGGGGCAGCTCATCCCCACCCCCGGGCCCCATGAGAGGGTGGTATTCCTTCCCCATTTCCTCCGCGGACTGGGCTTCCCACTCCACCCCTTTGTCCGGGGGCTCATGTTCTACTACGGCCTGGATTTCCACGATCTGGCCCCGAATTTTATCCTCAACATCTCGGTGTTTATCGTCATGTGCGAGGCCTTCCTCTGCATCCAGCCCCACTTCGGCTTGTGGCTAAAGACCTTCAATGTCAAGCCGAAGGTTGTGAAGGGCAACCAAGCGGAGTGCGGAGGCGCCATGGTGGGCAAGATGCCCAACGTCACTTGGCTCGAGGGCACCTTTGTGGAAACCATCAAAGGGTAGCAGTCGGGGTGGTTCTACATCACCGAGCCGCGTGACCCTGAATGGGCAGCGGCTCCTGAATTCAGATCTGGCATTCCCATGCAGCTCACTTCCTGGAAAGAGAAGGGCCTGCAGTGGGGTGATTCGGAAGAGCTGACCGGACTCCAATTCTGTCTCCAAACCCTGGTGAACAAGAAGCTCAAGCTTGTCAACATAATCCAGGTCATGCTCATCCGCCGGATTCTCCCCTGCCAATAGCGGGACTTCAATTTGTGGGAGTTCGATCCGGCACAGCACCAAACCCTGAGCGGCCTCTTCGATACTACATACGAAGATGCCTGGAGGGTGCTGTTCAAGGGCGGCGAGGCCCCCGCATCCGCTACTGAAGATCACGGATTCAGCTCGCAGCGTCCAGCTGGCGAGGTAAGCCATGTTATCCTTTATGGGACACTTGCTTTTCATGTTTTGACTTTATGCGGGATCTAAACTCCCAATTCCTTTAACAGGCCTGACAGAAGACGTCCGGACAGGTTAACTGTCCGGCTCCTCTTCCAAAAGACCCAGCGGATGCCCGTTTGACAGGGCTGCTGGTCCTGGCACTTTACGTAGTGCCGGAGAAGAAGGCCAAGAAGAAGGCCACGGGAACTCGAAGGAGTTCCCGGCGTCAGGTGGTATCGGACTCATCGTCCGATGACTCCGAGGCGGACTCCTCCCACGAGGACGAGGAGGAGAAGAAAGAGGCCTCTCCCCCAGCGGGGGAGAGAAGAAGAGGAAGGCCTCCCCAGCAAGGGAGGCCGAAGGGTCCAAGAAGGGAAGGACCCTTCCCCCGGACTGTTCTGCCAACGTCGGCGATGGCGACGAGGAGTGGCCCTCAAGGGCCAAGCCCCTGGCAGGGTCGTAAGTATCCGGACTCCTAAATGATTTATAATATTTCTTTTTGTTGCATGGTATCTTTCTAATGCCGCATACAACCCTGTAGTCCGCCCAAGGGCGATCTTCCCGCTTCGTCGAGCGGGTCTTTGGGAACGTCGGATATGGATTCTCTTCCGACCGCCTCCACCCGCCGCGATGCTAATGACGCCGAGGTGGGATCCCAGGAAGGGACCCACCAGGAGGAGGAGGCCCCGGAGGTGCCGCAGGGCAACCTCCCGGACTTTGTGCCGGACTCCGCACCGGAACCTGCAGTGGTTCCGGAGTCCGGCGGGCGACCCCTTCGTAAGAAGGGCAAGACCGCGACGCCAGCAGCCTCCGTCCAGCCGGAGGCGCCGGATACTTTGCTGGAGGCGCTCAACGGCGCTTCTATCGAGGAGGAACACCACACTGTCATGAGTGCGGTGATCCAGAAGGTCCAGCTCGCCAAAAGCGGGCTGACCGAAGCCTGCAGCAGCCTTCTGACAGGCTTTGAGGTAAGAGTTTTAATATATGTAAAATAGTACCGCATAGATAGTAGCCCCTGATGCTCGGTTCGGTGTTCGGAAAGAAAAGCCGGACTGAGGATCTAAAAAGATATACATAGGAGTCTTAAAGAATACGTCAATATGGGATTGCAGGCTGCGCTGCTGACCTCTGCCGCACTGACTGCGGAGGTCAATGCTTTGAAGCAAAGCCTCGAGCGGTCCGAGAGCGAGCTCGGCCGTGCCAAGAAGTAGCTCGAGGACAAGGAAGGTGAGTAACACCTTATTAAAGTTGTACCTTACAGAAAAGGATTTGGTTGCAAGGGAAATGACAAGGATAACGTGGGTACTCCAGGGGCCACGAACGAGGTGGCGACCCTGAAGGAGGCGGTGTCCGCGGCCGAACGTAATGCGGCCGTGGAGCGTGCTGGGCGAGAGAAGCAGGAGGCGCGGGTGGCGGAGGTACAGCAAGAGCTCCAGGCTCTCATGGAAAAACATGGGAGTTTGGAGCGCGACTGGAAGACTCTAGAGTCCGAGCTTGCATCGGCTCTTGAGAGTGCCAAAGCCGCTAAGGCCGAAGCCCACAAGGCCCTCCAGGAAATCGAGGCGTTGAAGAAAATAGCGGCGGGTAAGGCATTTTTCATGCAAAGCAAGCATGTGAATATGAATTACCTGTTACTTACCCGAATTCGGAGCTCTCCAGGAGCGTTCGCAGATCTGCCCTGCAGCGTGTCCGATGCTGCCGCTTTCTACAGGGCCGAGGAGGGGAGCTTGACGGAGAAGGTCTTCTGGTCTCAGTATGCTGAGGCCGAACATCCGGTGCCCCTTAGCGACCAGCTGAAGCAGCTGGTCAAGCTCCACAAGGTGGCCGAATAGGCCATGAAGGGCCTCATAGTTCGGCTATGGCCCAAGGAGGCCATGCCTGGGAGCTACTTCGGCCTGGTGCGGTGGCTGGTGGATGCTTGTCCATGGGTTGAAGTCATCAAGCACTCCGCCTGCATTGAAGGTGCCCGTCGGGCCCTTGCCCATGCAAAGGTGCACTAGGGCAGGATGGACGCTGAGAAGCTTGTGACGGACGCGCCACCGGCGGGCAAGGAGTATCGCATGCCCGAGATGTATTATAAGGGTGTCCTGAAGGGTGCCCGCATGATTGTGGGTGAGTGCTCCAAAGATGTAATATTTGAGTAGACTCGCATTTTGTTATCCTGTGCGCTGAAAACTTTGTTCATGTGCGCTAAGAAACGCTTGTTAATTTAAAATATTACCTTCTGTGCGGCCGTTTATCAAATCTGAGAGATGGCAAGTCGTCGGCTTCAGCCCCCATGCCATGAGTGCTGGGGTGTTCGGGATAAACTTGAGCACTCTTGTTCCCATTTTTGGGTCCATCCAGGGAGGCGCTCAACACAACGAACGAGGCAACCGGACTTATAATGCTTGAACACTCTCACTTAGCCATAGAATTCTATAATTTTAAATTTCGGTGAAGCCCCTAGTGTTCGGAAGGCCGAATTCGGGGCGCTATCCACGCCTGGGCCGGACGAAGCCGGTTCCTCGCTCTAAGCAGCATAAGTCTTTAGGGACTCGAAAAAACCTCTCGAACAGCGACCAACTCTCGCCTTATCATGACGGTCAGTTTTAGCTTTCTCCACTGAGGCGCTCGCCCAGCTCAACTGGGGCGCAATCGCAGTGGTTCTCCCAGCGCTACCTTAGCCGATATAACGGAACGTAAGGTACCAAAACATGGGAGCCGGGCAAATCCAACTATTGACCCAAGACATGATTCAGAGCCGATGCATATAATGCTATAAGTTCGGGGTGCCGCACTTGTGAAAGTGTTCGGACTTATCACACCATAATGTGGGGAACTTAAGCCCCTGGTGTATTTAGCCGTACCAAAGTGTACGGATGCAACATGTCATAAATGAACATATGTATAAGAAAGGAATGCAATTATAAGCAAAAAGCGATGCATTGTTTATTCAAGAAGTACTGCCATGAATGCAGATCGATACAGATAGTGCGGTAAGCAAGGGATGGGACTATTAAACATGTCCCCCTCCAGGGGTAGGCTGCGGAATGGTGTATAAAACAGGTATAATGCTCATAATGGAGACCACCTGGATACTCGTCGTAGCTTTTCTCCTTCCCTGGCTGTTGCATCGTGAGTTCAGCAGGTCTGCTGCCGGACAGGGCCTCTGGTAAATGGAGTCATGTGGATAAGAAGAAAAAGGAAAAAAAAGATGACACACTTGGGAGCCCCTGGTGTGGTTGAGCCGCACTCTGGGCCTGTTGTGGTCGTGCCCCTCCCCCTATGCCCATGGTATCTCTAGAGCGTAATGATGTACGCGAAGTATCGGTCTTGCAATTTTGCAAGGGCTGGGGTTGGGGCCGCATTGCTACGCGTGCTCGGATAGTGCTAGGTGGTCTTGTTGTAGGTTACTCCGGGCGCGTTTAGCCGTGTCCGATCGCTTAACGGCCGGACTCGAGAATTGCCTTAAGAGGTTGCTCTGTACTTCTGCCGCGAGAGCCGCTGTGTGTTCCTCCGTTCGGAGGGAGCGTTCAGTGTTTCCGTTGACCGTGATGACTCCTCGAGGGCCTGGCATTTTGAGCTTGAGGTATGCGTAGTGCGGCACCGCGTTGAACTTTGCAAACGCGGTCCATCCGAGCAGAGCATGATAGCCGCTGCGGAACGGAACTATGTCGAAGATTAACTCCTCGCTTCGGAAGTTATCCGGGGATCCGAAGACCACTTCGAGTGTAACTGAGCCTGTACAATTGGCCTCTACACCTGGTATGACGCCTTTGAAGGTCGTCTTTGTGGGTTTAATCCTTGAGGGGTCTATGCCCATCTTGCGCACTGTATCCTGATAAAGCAGGTTCAGGCTGCTGCCGCCGTCCATTAGGACTCTGGTGAGGTGAAATCCATCGACGATTGGGTCTAAAACCAATGCGGCGAATCCGCCGTGGCGGATGCTGGTGGGGTGGTCCCTTCGATCAAAAGTGATCGGGCAGGAGGACCATGGGTTGAACTTCGGGGCGACTGGCTCCATCGCGTATACGTCCCTGAGTGCACGCTTCCGCTCTCTCTTGGGTATGTGGGTTGCGTATATCATGTTTACCATCCGCACTTGTGGGGGGAAACCCTTCTGTCCTGTATTGTTCGGCGGCCGGGTCTCTTCCTCGTCGTCGCTATGCAGCCCCTTGTCATTGTTTTCGGCAATTAACTTGCCTGCCTGCTTGAATACCCAACAATCCGTGTTGGTGTGATTAGCTGGCTTTTCAGGGGTGCCGTGTATCTGGCAAGAGCGGTTGAGTATTCGGTCCAAATTGGACGGACCCGTAGTAGTTCTTTTGAATGGCTTTTTCTGCTGACCGGGTTTGGAGCCTCTGAATCCGGCGTTGACTGCCGTATCCTCAATGTTATCGCCGTTAACGCGGCGTATGTTTTTGTTGCGACGTGACCTGCCATTGTGGTCCTTGGTATCCGGACTGCAAGAATTTTTGCTGAGGTTGTTGCTGCGGGCTAGCCAGCTGTCCTCTCCCGCGCAGAAGCGGGTCATGAGTGATGTGAGGGCTGCCATGGATTTCGGCTTTTCCTATTCCAGGTGCCGGGCAAGCCACTCATCGCAGATGTTATGTTTGAAGGCCGCGAGGGCCTCCGCATCCGGACAGTCGATGATTTGATTTTTCTTTGTTAAGCACCATGTCCAGAATTGTCTGGCCGATTCGTCTGGCTGCTGAATTATATGGCTTAGGTCGTCGGCGTGTGGTGGTCGCACATACGTGCCCTGGAAGTTATCAAGGAATGCGGCTTCCAGGTCCTCCCAGCACCCAATTGATTCTGCTGGCAAGCTGTTAAGCCAATGCCGAGCTGGTCCTTTAAGCTTGAGTGGGAGGTATTTGATGGCGTGAAGATCATCACCGCGGGCCATGTGGATGTGAGGGAGGTAGTCTTCGATCCAAACCGCGGGGTCTGTTGTGCCATCATAGGATTCAATATTCACGGGTTTAAACCCTTCGGGGATTTGATGATCCATTACTTCATCTGTGAAGCATAGTGGGTGTGCGGCGCCTCTGTATTGGGCTATATCACGACGTAGCTCAAACGAGCTTTGTCTACTATGTTCGGCCCGGCCGGAATTGCTGTGTTCGGCGTGACGGATATCGTCGCGTATCATGGGGCACCCATGCGATCCGTAGATCGATCTTGATTGTCTTGCCTTATCCTCCAATATATCTCGCAAGTCCGGAGTGTTCCCCTGTGGCTTTGTGCTTTTCGAGCGATGCCGGGGTACGGTTCTAGTGGAGGGCCTAAAGGCCTCTCTATCGCGGCCACGAGGTGGTCGGTCAGCCGTATTGTGTGCTGGTGATGCAGGTTCATATGCCTCCTCCTCTAATCGGGGAAGCAGCTTGCATTTGGGGTAGCTTTTGGAGGGGCGTTCGAGTTCATGCTCTTCGGCCGCGAGGACTTCAGTCCATCTGTCGGCTAGCAGATCTTGATCAGCTCTAAGCTGTTGCTGCTTTTTCTTGAGGCTGTTTGCCGTGGCCATAAGCCTGCGTTTAAAACGCTCTTGTTCAACGGGATCCTCAGGCACGACGAATTCGTCGTCGTCGAGGCTTGCCTCGTCTCTAGAGGGAGGCATGTAATTATCATCCTCTACCTCTTTGTCTGCCGCTCTCTCATGAGGGCTGGCTTCTCCGTCCTCCTGTGCTGAATCTTGCTAGAGGGGGTTGTCTTCGGCACTGTCAGGGGTGTTGTTGTCTCCGGTGCCGGAATCTCCGTTCTTGCTGTGGCGGGATTTAGAGCGGCGCCGCTGACGCCGGCGCTTAAGCTGTTTCTTGGAGGTCTTCCTCCGCTGTTTCCTCGCCATTCCCATCCTTTGGGATGTCCACCATGTATATGTCGTATGACGAGGTGGCTTTCCAGTGCCCAGTAGGCGCTGGTTCTTGGTCGTCTTCGGCATCGTCGTCCATACCGTCGATGTCTTCGGAGTCGTAGTCTAGCAAGTTGGTTAGATCGTCGACAGTGGCTACAAAGTGGGTGGTGGGTGGGCTTTGAATTTCGTCGTCGTCCGCATCCCAACCATCCTGACCGCAGTTCGGCCAGGGCTCTCCTGATAACAGAGATACTTTAGCAAATTCAGCATGTCACTGAAAGGTGAGTGTTGAAAGATGTCCACAGCAGTGAACTCCATGATCGGCGCCCAATCGGATTCGATTGGAGGGGGCGCGGGAGGTTCGGAGTCCAGCACCTCGGAGTCACGAGCTTCACAAGGGACTAGGTCGGTATTTGGCTCCATCGCCGTAGATGTAGCAGCCCCCGAGGCGGTGTCTAGCCACCCATCCTCAATCTGCGCAGTCGGCTCCGAGTTAAGGGTCAGAGCGGACTCGTGTGCGGCCTCCAGGGCACTGTCCGGCAGCAGAGCTAAATCATGCCCATCGTGACAGCACAGCGTGCTCGGCTGTGGCTCGAATCCATCGAAGATCAAGTCTCCGCGGATGTCAGCCTTGATGTTCAGACTTCCAAATCTGACCTGACGGCCAGGAGCGTAGCTTTCGATCTGCTCCAGATGGCCAAGCGAATTGGCCCACAGTGCAAAGCCACCGAATACGAAGATCTGTCCGGGGAGAAAAGTCTCACCCTGGACTGCGTCGTTGTTGATGATCGAAGGAGCCATCGAACCTATATGTGACGGCACAGAGGAACTCTCAATGAAAGCACCAATGTCGGTGTCAAAACCGGCGGATCTCGGGTAGGGGGTCCCGAACTGTGCGTCTAGGCGGATGGTAACAGGAGACAAGGGACACGATGTTTTTACCCAGGTTCGAGCCCTCTGGATGGAGGTAAAACCCTACTCCTGCTTGATTGATATTGATGATATGGGTAGTACAAGAGTGGATCTACCACGAGATCAAGGAGGCTAAACCCTAGAAGCTAGCCTATGGTATGATTGTTGTTGTGTCCTATGGACTAAAACCCTCCGGTTTATATAGACACCGGAGAGGGCTAGGGTTACACAGAGTCGGTTACAATGGTAGGAGATCTACATATCCGTATCGCCAAGCTTGCCTTCCACGCCAAGGAAAGTCCCATCCGGACACGGGACAAAGTCTTCAATCTTGTATCTTCATAGTCTTGGAGTCCGTCCTATGATGATAGTTCGGCTATCCGGACACCCCCTAGTCCAGGACTCCCTCAGTCCTCTTGTGAAATCTGGATTCCTTTGCCAAGGCAATTGCACCAGTATTGTCATAGAAGATCTTCATAGGTCCCGATGCACTAGGTATGACACCTAGATCAGAAATGAACTCCTTCATCCAGACTCCTTCATTTGCTGCTTCCGAAGTAGCTATGTACTCCGCTTCGCATGTAGATCCCGCCATGTCTTCTTCATTGTGCAAACAAAGATCTTGCTGTTATTTGTCGCAAGTTTCTTCATCCTAACAATCTTTCCGAGTTTCTTGACTTGACTGATATTCATGGGCATCTCATTTCCCCATATGCAAAATGGGTCGAATAGTGGGTCTAAGCCTCTAACAGTAGGACCTACATGTGCAAGACCAAATTGTAAGAAACCTAAATATTAGAATGATTCATGCAACTGCACAATAATGTGCTATTAGCGAAAGGACCATGCATGAGCAAACCTCGATGGTAAACCTATTGGGGAATGTAGTAATTTCCAAATTTTCCTACACACACGCAAGATCATGGTGATGCATAGCAACGAGAGGGGAGAGTGTGTCGACGTACCCTCGTAGACCGAAAGCGGAAGCGTTAGAACAACGCGCTTGATGTAGTCGTACGTCTTCACGGCCTACGACACCCCCGAGTTCTAGCACACGTTCAGCTCGATGACGTCCCTCGAACTCCGATCCAGCCGAGTGTCGAGGGAGAGTTCCGTCAGCACGACGGCGTGGTGACGATCTTGATGTTCTACCGTCGCAGGGCTTCGCCTAAGCACCGCTACAATATTATCGAGGAGGACTATGGTGGTGGGGGGCACCGCACACGGCTAAGAGATCAAGAGATCAATTGTTGTGTCTATGGGGTGCCCCCCTACCCCGTATATAAAGGAGTGGAGGAGGGGGCGGCCAATGGGGGTGGCGCGCCCTAGGGGGGAGTCCAACTCTCACCGGGAGTAGGACTCCCCCTTTCCTATTAGGAGAGGGAGAGGGAAGGAAGAGGAAGGAGGGAGGAAGAAAAGGGGGGCCCGACCCCCCTCCCAATTCGGATTGGGCTGGGGGGGGGCTCCCTTGCTCCTTCCCCCTCCTTTCCACTAAGGCCCAATAAGGCCCATATACCTCCCGGGGGGTTCCGATAACCTCCCGGAGCTCCGGTATTGTCCCAATCTCACCCGGAACCTTTCCGGTGTCCAAATATAGTCGTCAAATATATCGATCTTTATGTCTCGACCATTTCGAGACTCCTCGTCATGCCCATAATCACATTCGGGACTCTGAACAACCTTCGGTACATCAAAACTCATAAACTCATAATAAAACTATCAACAAAATCTTAAGCGTGCGGACCCTACGGGTTCAAGAACTATGTAGACATGACCGAGACTCGTTTCCGGTCAATAACCAATAGCGGAACCTGGATGCTCATATTGGCTCCTACATATTCTACGAAGATCTTTATCGGTCAAACCGCATAACAACATACGTAGTTCCCTTTGTCATCGGTATGTTACTTGCCCGAGATTCTATCGTCGGTATCCAATACCTAGTTCAATCTCGTTACCGGCAAGTCTCTTTACTCGTTATGTAATGCATCATTCCGTAACTAACTCATTAGGTACATTGCTTGCAAGGCTTATAGTGATGTGCATTACCGAGAGGGCCCAGAGATACCTCTCCGACAATCGGAGTGACAAAACCTAATCTCGAAATACGCCAACTCAACATGTCCCTTTTGAGACACCTGTAGAGCTCCTTTATAATCACCCAGTTACGTTGTGACGTTTGGTAGCACACAAAGTGTTCCTCCGGTAAACGGGAGTTGCATAATCTCATAGTTGTAGGAACATGTATAAGTCATGAAGAAAGCAATAGCGACATACTAAACGATCAAGTGCTAAGCTAACAGAATGGGTCATGTCAATCACATCATTCTCCTAATGATGTGATCCCGTTAATCAAATGACAACTCATGTCTATGGTTAGGAAACATAACCATCTTTGATTAATGAGCTAGTCAAGTAGAGGCATACTAGTGACATTAAGTTTGTCTATGTATTCACACATGTATTATGTTTCTGGTTAATACAATTCTAGCATGAATAATAAACATTTATCATGATATAAGGAAATAAATAATAACTTTATTATTGCCTCTAGGGCATATTTCCTTCAGTCTCCCACTTGCACTAGAGTCAATAATCTAGATTACACAGTAATGATTCTAACACCCATGGAGTCTTGGTGCTGATCATGTTTTGCTTGTGGAAGAGGCTTAGTCAATGGGTCTGCAACATTCAGATCCGTATGTATCTTGCAAATCTCTATGTCTCCCACCTGGACTTGGTCCCGGATGGAATTGAAGCATCTCTTGATGTGCTTGGTCCTCTTGTGAAATATGGATTCCTTTGCCTAGGCAATTGCACCAGTATTGTCAAAGAAGATCTTCATTGGTCCCGATGCACTAGTTATGACACCTAGATCGGAAATGAACTCCTTCATCCAGACTCCTTCATTTGCTGCTTCCAAAGCAGCTATGTACTCCGCTTCGCATGTAGATCCCGCCACGACGCTTTGTTTAGAACTGCACCAACTGACAGCTCCACCGTTCAATATAAACACGTATCCGATTTGCGATTTAGCATCATCCAGATCAGTGTCAAAGCTTGCATCGAAGTAACCATTTACGACTAGCTCTTTGTCACCTCCATAAACGAGAAACATATCCTTAGTCCTTTTCAGGTATTTCAGGATATTCTTGACCGCTGTCCAGTGATCCACTCCTGGATCACTTTGGTACCTCCCTGCTAAACTTATTGCTAAGCATACATCATGTCTGGTACACAACATTGCATACATGATAGAGCCTATGGCTGAAGCATAGGGACCATCTTTCATTTTCTCTCTATCTTCTGCTGTGGTCGGGCATTGAGTCTGACTCAACTTCATACCTTGTAATACAGGCAAGAACCCTTTCTTTTCCTGATCCATTTTCAACTTTTTCAAAACTTTATCAAGGTATGTGCTTTGTGAAAGTCCAATTAAGCGCCTTGATCTATCTCTATAGATCTTGATGCCCAATATGTAAGCAGCTTCACTGAGGTCTTTCATCGAAAAACTTTTATTCAAGTATCCCTTTATGCTATCCAGAAATTCTATATCATTTCCAATTAACAATATGTCGTCTACATATAATATCAGAAATTCTACAGAGCTCCCACTCACTTTCTTGTAAATACAGGCTTCTCCAAAAGTCTGTATAAAACCATATGCTTTGATCACACTATCAAAGCGTTTATTCCAACTCCGAGAGGCTTGCACCAGTCCATAAATGGATCATTGGAGCTTGCACACTTTGTTAGCACCTTTTGGATCGACAAAACCTTCTAGTTGCATCATATACAACTCTTCTTCTCGAAATGCATTCAGGAATGCAGTTTTGACATCCATTTGCCATATTTCATAATCATAAAATGCAGCAATTGCTAACATGATTCGGACAGACTTAAGCATCGCTACGGGTGAGAAAGTCTCATCATAGTCAACCCCTTGAACTTGTCGAAAACCTTTCGCAACAAGTCGAGCTTTGTAGATAGTTAAATTACCATTAGCGTCAGTCTTCTTCTTGAAGATCCATTTATTCTTGATGGCTTGCCGATCATCGGGCAAGTCAACCAAAGTCCATACTTTGTTCTCATACATGGATCCCATCTTAGATTTCATGGCCTCAAGCCATTTCGCGGAATCTGGGCTCATTATCGCTTCCTCGTAGTTCGTAGGTTCGCCATGGTCAAGTAACATGACTTCCAGAATAGGATTACTGTACCACTCTAGTGCGGACCTTACTCTGGATGACCTACTAGGGCATATTTCCTTCAGTCTCCCACTTGCACTAGAGTCAATAATCTAGATTACACAGTAATGATTCTAACACCCAGGGAGTCTTGGTGCTGATCATGTTTTGGTCGTGGAAGAGGCTTAGTCAATGGGTCTGCAACATTCAGATCCGTATGTATCTTGCAAATCTCTATGTCTCCCACCTGGACTTGGCCCCGGATGGAATTGAAGCGTCTCTTGATGTGCCTGGTCCTCTTGTGAAATCTGGATTCCTTTGCCTAGGCAATTGCACCAGTATTGTCACAGAAGATCTTCATTGGTCCCGATGCACTAGGTATGACACCTAGATCAGAAATGAACTCCTTCATCCAGACTCCATTTGCTGCTTCCGAAGCAGCTATGTACTCCGCTTCGCATGTAGATCTCGCCACGACGCTTTGTTTAGAACTGCACCAACTGACAGCTCCACCATTCAAAATAAAGACAAAATGGTGTTACGGAGGGAAAGGATGGTGTTTTAATTGCTAGAACATTTATGTACAGTGAACACACAACTACATGAGTGTCGTGTTTAAATTTGGAATTATTCCAAGTTCTTTGGCATTTTTATGCATTGATTGAGTTTCTAGGCATTTAATGTGCATAATTCAAATTTGAACTACAAACACATGCTCCAGCGCACCAAAGTTTGTTGAAAAATCACATGTGTGTGGGTGAATTTATAGGTCCCATGCAAGAAATGGGAATGAAATTCAAACATTTGGGCGTTGTGGCTTGGCCAGGAACATTGAGAAACTTGGTTCCTGGAAATTCAAAACTCGTCTGAAAATCATGAAACTTGGCATGGTGTCATTTCATGTCATCAACATGCTGTGGTAAAAAAATTGGCTGCATTTGGACAAGTTTTTGGTATAAGCTTATTGCAAACCGGAGCTTCTCTCGAGAAGACTCGTGGTTCTCAAGGGGGGACGTGTCACCTTTGTGTGCAAAACAATATACGCTGCCTCCCCCCTTGATTTTTTACAGAGGCAACATAGAACTATATGAGTGCCATGTAAAAATTTGGAATTATTCTAGGTTCGTTTGGACTTTCATATACATTAATTGAATTTCTGGCCATTTAATATGCATAATTCAAATTTGAACTACAAGCAGATGCTCTTGTGCATCAAAGTTGGTTGAAAAATCATTTGTGTGTCCTTGGGTGAATTTCTAGGTCCCATGCAAGAAATGGGAATGAAATTCAAACATCTGGGCGTCGTGGCTCACCTGGAAAGATTGAGAAAATTGATTTTTTAATTCATGTAAATCCAAAACACGCCTGAAAATCATGAAACTTGGCATGGTGTCATGACATGGCACCAACATGCTGTGGTAATTTTTTTGGCCGTATTGGGATAAGCTTTGGTATAAGCTTCTTGCAAACCGGAGCTTCTCTCAAGAAGGCTCGTGGTTCTGAGGGAATGTGTCACCTCCGTGTGCGAAATGACATACACTGCAGCTACCTCTTGAGCACCGTGTTGGTTTTCCCTTGAAGAGGAAAGGGTGATGCAGCAAAGCAGCGTAAGTATTTCCCTCAGTTTTTGAGAACCAAGGTATCAATCCAGTAGGAGGCTCCTCAAAAGTCCCTCGTACCTACACAAACAAACAAGAATCTCGCAACCAACGCGATAAAGGGGTTGTCAATTGAGGGAGTCCTGGATTAGGGGGTCCTCGGACAGCCGGACTATATACTTATGCCGGACTGTTGGACTATGAAGATACAAGATTGAAGACTTCGTCCCGTGTCCGGGTGGAACTCTCCTTTGCGTGGAAGGCAAGCTTGGCAATTCGGGTATGTAGATTTCCTTCTTTGTAACCGACTCTGTGTAACCCTAGCCCCCTCCGGTGTCGAGGGTTTAGTTCGTAGGACAACAACAATCATAATCATAGGCTAACTTCTAGGGTTTAGCCTCTATGATCTCGTGGTAGATCAACACTTGTAATACTCATATCATCAAGATCAATCAAGCAGGAAGTAGGGTATTACCTCCATAGAGAGGGTCCGAACCTGGGTAAACATCGTGTCCCCCGCCTCCTGTTACCATTAGCCTTAGACGCACAGTTCGGGACCCCCTACCCGAGATCCGCTGGTTTTGACACCGACATTGGTGCTTTCATTGAGAGTTGCACTGTGTCGTCACCATAAGGCTTGATGGCTCCTTAAATTGTGTACAACGATGCTGTCTAGGGTAAGGTTTTCCTCCCCGGACAGATCTTTGTATTCGGCAGCTTCACACTGCGGGCCAACTCGCTTGGCCATCTGGAGCAGATCGATAGCTATGCCCCTGGCCATTAGGTCAGATTTGGAAAGTTGAACTACACTGCCGACGTCCGTGGAGACTTGATCTTCGACGGATTCGAGCCCATGATAGGAGCGCCCTACAGTCGCAATGAGCATGACTTAGATCTGCCATCGGACGCTGTTCAGGAGATCACACCTATAGCTGCCTCGGCTTTAAATCCAGAGCAGATCGTGCCATCCGAGGACGGGTGTATGAGCTCCGCCATGGAGGCCGCACACTCAGCGGAGATAGAGCCGAACACAGATATCACTTCCAGGGAGGTCTGTGTCTTCGGACCCTCGGACTCGTCTCCGGCCAGGGGCTCCGAACCGCGTGCATACGTGCCCATCGGACTTGACCGGGCATCGATCATAGATTTTAGCTCCACGGATATATTTCAGCACTCGCCCTTAGGCGACGTGCTAAACTCATTAAAATCACTCTCCCTGTCAGGAGACTCTTGGCCGAACTATGTCCGGCTTGAGTGGGAAGCGGATGACGAAGGAATTTGTTATCCACCCACCACTCACTTAATAGCCACTGTCGACGACTTAACCGACATGCTTGATTTCGACTCCGAAGACATCTACGGTATGGACGATGATGCCGGAGAAGAACAGGAACCACTGCCCACAGGGCACTGGACACCCAAAGAAAACGATGGTGAGGATCAAAAGGATGCAATGGAGGGTGACCCTCTCGAGAAGCAATCTAAGCGCCGATGTCAGCGCCACCACTCTAAACCCCGCCATAGCAAAAATAGCGATACCGACACAAGAGACAATAGCACTCCGGATGATACCGAAGACGAAAACAATCCCGCCCAGCCAAGCTTCGAGCAAGCCGGACGGGAGGATGGGCAAGCTAGCCCTGATGAACAGGCAATGGATGGAGACTCGAAGGATGACAATTACATGCCCCTCTTTGAAGACGAGGCGAGCCTCAGCGATGAAGAATTTATCGTGCCTGTGGATCCCGTCGAGCAGGAGAGCTTCAAGCGCCGGCTTATAGCCACTGCAAAGAGCCTGAAGAAAAAACAGCAGCAGCTTCAAGATGATCAAGATCTGCTTACTGACAGATGGACTGAGGTCCTGGCAGCCGAAGAATACGGACTCGAGCGCCCAACAAAAAGTTACCCGAGGCACAGGTTGTTACCTCAATTCGAGGATGAGGCACTAGAGCCTATACTACCATCGCAGGATGCGGCTGACCGGCCACCTCGTGGCCGAGACAAAGCAGCGTATCATCCCGAACACCAGCCCGCACCCCGTCGCCAAACAAATAAAAACACGAAGACCCGGGCCTACACACAGGACCTACGAGACGAATTGGAAAACAAAGCAGGACCGTCAAGATCAATCTACGGATCACGGGGCACGCCCCAACGCGTGATGATGACCGCCACGCCGGATATACTAAATACAAATCCGGCCGGGCCGAATACAGCAGACCAGACTCATCTGAGCTGCGTCGTGATGTAGCCCGGCATAGAGGCGCCGCACACCCCCTATGCTTCACTAACGAAGTGATGGAGCATGAATTCCCAGAAGGGTTTAAACCCGTGAACATCGAACCATATGATGGAACAACAGACCCCGCGGTATGGATCAAAGATTTCCTTCTCCACATTCACATGGCCCACGACGATGATCTACATGCCATCAAGTACCTCCCACTAAAACTCAAGGGACCATCTCGGCATTAGCTGAATAGTATGCTGGCAAACTCCATCGCCAGTTGGGAGAGCCTGGAAGACGCATTCCTCGACAACTTCCAGGGCACTTATGTGCGACCACCGGATGCTGATGACTTAAGTCACATAACCCAATAGCCTGGAGAGTCAGCCAGGAAATTCTGGACTCGGTTCTTAACTAAAAATAATCAAATCATCGACTGTCCGGATGCCGAAGCCCTAGCAGCCTTTAAGCATAACATCTGTGACGAGTGGCTTGCCCGACACCTTGGCCAAGAGAAGCCGAAATCCATGGCAGCCCTTACGACACTCATGACCCGCTTTTGTGCAGGCGAGGACAACTGGTTGGCTCGTAGCAACAGCACATCAAGAAATCCCGGCACTTCAAACGCCAGAGATAGCAACGACAAGCCCCGGTGCAATAGGCACAAGCGCCGCAATAATGGCGATAACGCCGAAGACACGACCGTCAATGTCGGATTCAGTGGTTCCAAGTCTGGTCAAGGAAAAAGCCATTTAAAAGAAACAACCCAGGCCCGTCCAGTATGGACCGCATACTCGATCGCTCATGTCAAATCCACGGCACACCCGATAAACCAGCCAACCACACCAATAGAGAATGTTGGGTATTTAAACAGGTCGGCAAGCTGAATGCCGAAAATAAGGAAAAGGGGCCGCATAGTGATGACGATGAGGAGCCCCGACCGCTGAACACAGGAGGACAGAAGAAATTTCCTCCCCAAGTAAAAACGGTAAATATAATATACACCACCCATATCCCCAAGCGAGAGCGGAAGCGTGCACTAAGGGACGTCTACGCGATGGAGCCAGTCGCCCCAAAGTTCAACCCATGGTCTTCCTATCCGATCACCTTCGATCGCAGGGACCATCCGACCAGTATCCATCATGGCGGCTCGGACGCACTGGTCCTCGACCCTATCTTAGATGGATTCCACCTCACACGAGTCCTCTTGGACGGTGGCAGCAGCCTGAACCTACTCTATCAGGATACAGTGCGCAAAATGGGTATCGATCCCTCAAGGATCAAACCCACCAAAACCACGTTCAAAGGTGTAATACCAGGTGTAGAGGCCTGTTGTACGGGCTCAATCACACTGGAAGTGGTCTTCGTATCCCTAGACAACTTCCGAAGTGAGGAGTTAATCTTTGATATCGTCCCCTTCCGCAGTGGTTATCATGCACTGCTAGGACGAATCGCATTCGCCCGATTCAATGCGGTACTGCACTATGCCTACCTCAAGCTCAAGATGCTTGGACCTTGCGGGGTTATAGCAGTCAATGGAAACACAGAGCGCTCCCTCTGTACGGAGGAGCACACTGTGGCCCTTGCAGCAGAAGTACAGAACAACCTCCTTAGGCAGACCTTCAATTCGGCAATAAAGCCCCCGAACACCGTCAAGCCAGTTCGAAGTACTCTGCAAAAGGAATGTCCGGCCCGTCCAGAGCTCGCCTAGCAATTCGGCCTCCGCCCTTGTCCCAGTCAAGCGGTGAAATTTGTGTCGCACGTACATAATTACACACTCAAAATACCATTGGCATAGACGGAGGCACAGCTAAAGCTGCGGTCCACAATGCGGCTCAACCGCCCCAGAATCCGCATACTTTCACCTTTTTCTTTCTTTCAGGTCCCTATCTTCTTGAGGCTCTTCCGATAACCTGATTATCGGACCCATCACGGGGCGGAAACACCAAGGAGGCAAGGAGCATTGACGTACAAGGGAATCCCTAGGTGGTCTCTGATAACGATCACTATACCTATTTTACATACCCGCACGCAGCTCGCTGTTGGTTAGGGCATGTTAAATAGTCCTATTTGCTTATCGCACTACGTGTATACATACTCCTTGACGTATCATAACAATGGAAAATAATGTACAACATTAGCTTATTATTACATTTCTATTTTTTTTCCTTTGACTATTTATTTATTACAAATCGCACCCGTACATTTTGGTACGTTCAGTTCGCCATGGGCTTCAATGTACCCCACAACACGGCAAGAAAGTCTAAACACTTTCGAAAGTGTGGCACTCTTAACTTATAGCATTATATGCATCAGCTCCGAATCATGTCTTGGGTCAATAGTTGGGTTACCCGACTCCTGTGCTTGCTACCCCACGTTCCGCTATATCGGCTAGGGTAGTAAAGGGAGAACTACTGCGATTGTGTCCCGGTTCTTCCGGACGAGCACCTCAGTAGAGAAAGCCAAAAACTGACTGTCATGATGCGGCGAGAGCTGGTCGCTGATCGAGAGGTTTCAAATCCTTAAAGATTTTTTCCGCTCCAGGCGAGGAATCAGTCTTTGTCCGATTTAGGCATGTATAGCGCCCCAAGTTCGGCCTTCCGAATAACAGGGGCTATGCCAAAATTTAAAAGTATAGAACTTCTATGGCTAAGTGAGGGTGATAAAGCTGTATAGTCCGATTGCCTTGTATGTTGCGCTAAACACCTCCTTAAAGGACCAAAAATTTGGATAAAGAGTGTTTAGATTTATCCCGAACACCCCTGTACTAGGTACATGGGGGAAGAAGCCGACGACTGGCCAACCCTCAGATTTTGTAAGCGGCCGCACAGAAGGTAAAATTTTAAATCAACAAGCGTTATATTGCGCAAATGAACCTGTTTCATATTACAGGATAAAAAGAGTGCATTCACTCAAAGATTACATCCTTCGCACATTGCTCAGCCACAAGGCGGGAGCCCTTCATGACACTGTCATAGTAATTTTCGGGCCGGCGGTGCTCCTTGCCCTTTGGTGGCCCTTTGGTCATCAGCTTTTCGGCATCCATCTTCGCCCAGTGCACTTTTGCACGGGCGAAGGCCATGCGCGCACCTTCAATGCAAACTGACCGCTTTATGACTTCAAGCCGCGGGCAGGCACTCACAAGCCGCTTCATGAGACTGAAGTAGCTGCTAGGCATAGGCTCGGCAGGCCACAACCGGACTATGAGGTCCTTCATGGCCAGTTCGACTGCCTTGTGCAGCTCGACCAGTTGCTTCAGCTGGTCGCTCAAGGGCATCAGATGTTCTGTCCCAAGATATTGAGACCAGAACAACTTCTCCATCGAGCTCCCTTCTTCGGCTTGGTAGAACTCTGCGACATCAGATATGTTGCACGGTAGATCTGCGAACGCTCCTGGAGAGCTCCAAATTCGGGTAAGTAAAAGGAAAGTCTCCTTCACGTGCTTGCTTTGCATAATGAATGCCTTACCTGCCGCTATCTTCTTGGCCGCCTGAATCTCCTGGAGGGCCTTCTGGGCTTCGGCTTCCGCGTCCTAGACGCTCTGGAGGGCCTTAGCAAGCTCGGACTCTTGAGTCTTCGAGTCACGCTCAAAGGACTTGTATTTCTAGACGAAATCCTGGAGCTCTTGCTGGACCTCATTGACCCGGGCCTCTTGATTCTCGCGCTCGGTCTGTTCCTTGGCCGCTTTGTCTTCGTCCTTGGTCAGTGCCTTCTTAAGGGCCGCCACTTCGGTCGTGGCCCCTATCAAAGTTCATGACGCTTCTATCAGCAACAACAATTTATCCTCTATAAATATATAAATGGGGCATTGCGTACCTTGACTTTCCTCGAGCTGCCTCTTCACGAGGCCGAGCTCTCCCTCGGTCTGTTCCACGTCCTGCTTTAGTCCAGAGACCTCCACAGTACGAGTGGCAGCGGCCAGTAGTGATACCTGTTTATTCACATAGACATCTTCTGTTAGACTCCTACGAATATTATTTGATCCTCTGTTCGACTTTTTCTTTGTGAACACCAAACAGAGCATCTGGGGCTACTGTCTATATCGTGATATTCTCTCACAATTTTATTACTTACCTCAAAGCCTATTAGGAGGCTAGTGCAGGCTTTGGTCAATCCGCTTTTGGCGGACCGGACCTTCTCAATCACTGTACTCATAATGGTACGGTGTTCTTCATCAATGGAAGCGCCGCGAAGCGCTTCCAGCAAGTTGTCCGATGCCTTTGGATGAATAGAGGTCATCGGTACAGGCGGCTCTCCCTCCTTAGAGAGAGGCTGCCTGCCTGAGTTCGGAACCACTTGGGGTTCCAGAGCCGTATTCGGTTGGGGGCCAAACTGGCTGCGGCCCCCATTATCGGAGTCCATGGGGGTCTCCCCCCCCCCATGTGCCCAGCGACTGGGATTTCACCGGGGGGTGATGACCCACAAGTATAGGGGATCTATCATAGTCCTTTCGATAAGTAAGAGTGTCAAACCCAATGAGGAGTAGAAGGAAATGATAAGCGGTTTTCAGTAAGGTTTTCTCTCCAAGCACTGAAATAGTAGGTGATAGATAGTTTTGTGATGAGATAAATAGTAACGAGTGTCGGTGTCAAAACCGGCGGATCTCGGGTAGGGGGTCCCGAACTATGCGTCTAGGCGGATGTTAACAGCAGACAAGGGACACGATGTTTTACCCAGGTTCGGGCCCTCTTGATGGAGGTAAAACCCTACGTCCTGCTTGATTAATATTGATGATATGGGTAGTACAAGAGTGGATCTACCATGAGATCAAGGAGGCTAAACCCAAGAAGCTAGCCTATGGTATGATTGTTGTAATGTATGTTGTGTCCTACGGACTAAAACCCTCCGGTTTATATAGACACCGGAGAGGGCCAGGGTTACACAGAGTCGGTTACAATGGTAGGAGATCTACATATCCGTATCGCCAAGCTTGCCTTCCACGCCAAGGAAAGTCCCATCCGGACACGGGACGGAGTCTTCAATCTTGTATCTTCGTAGTCTTGGAGTCCGGCGGACGATGATAGTCCGGCTGTCCGGACACCCCCTAGTCCAGGACTCCCTCAGTAGCCCCTGAACCTGGCTTCAATGACGATGAGTCCGGCGCGCATAATGTTCGGCATTGCAAGGCGGGTTTCTCCTTTGAATAATCCAGAGAAGATTGTGAACACCAGGATAGTGTCCGGCTCTGCAAAATAAATTCCACGTTCCACCGTAGAGAGAATAATATATACACAAGTTCAATCTGCTGACGTATTTTGCGGCATGACGTCACACCACTACCAAGCCTTTACTTGAATCGTTTTTTATTATACCACCTCAGCGTGTTTAGCGAAGCGGTTTCCTTGGCACGTCTTGTCGAAGCAGAGATCGTGTTCCCCTTATTCCGGGATTCTCATCAATACGGACGTGGGTAACCCAACCGCGCCCGTCGCCACGCCTCCTCTATCGAAGGCGAGTCCCGAACAGTCATGGAGACGGCTCTTGGTATTCTCCCTCTTTATAATAGGACCAAGGCTCGTTCCTTTTCTTCAATCTTCCACCGAATCTTCTCCTTGCTCCAAGTTCCAACACCCAGAGCCCCAGATTCGAGCGCCTCGGACCTCCAACACTGTCCGACTCCGACCTTCAGGGCCGGTGGATGCCCTCCTCCGTTACGGAGGAGGACGTGCTAAAGCTGCGAGAAGCCAAGTACTTGTCCTACGAGATTTCGCACAGGTTGCCCGCCGAAGGGCAGGCCATCCCCACCCCCGAGCCCGGCGAGTATGTCGTCTTTGTATCCCACCTCCGTCGGGGTTTAGTCTTCCCGACGGATCCTTTTGTGAGAGGGCTCATGTTTTACTATGGGTTGGATTTCCATGACTTGGCTCCGGAGTCCATCCTCCATATCTCCGCATTCATCATCGTCTGCGAAGCCTTCCTCCGCGTCACCCCCCACTTCGGCCTGTGGCTTAAGACCTTCAATGTGGAGCCGAAGATGATCGGGGGGCGTCAAGCAGAGTGCAGCGGGGCGGCCGTAAGCAGAAGGGCCGATGCCCCGTGGCCCGAGGGCTCCTTCCAAGAGGAGTTCGGCTTGTGGCAGCAGGAGTGGTTCTATATCACCACTCCAAAGGGCAGCAGGCAGAAGCCGCCACCTCCATTGCGCTCGGGACCTCCACGACGGTTGATGTCGTGGGTCAACCAAGGGCTTAATTGGGGGCCGTCAAAAGACGTGCCCCTATTGCAGGGCCGGATTCGAGACCTCCAAGCGAGGGAGATCGGTCTGGTCGTGGTGGTGCAGGTTATGCTAATTAGGCGTCTCCTGCCCTGCAAACGCCGTCCTCTCCGGCTATGGGAGTTCAATCCGGAGGGACCACGGATTCTCCAACACTTCATGGGTACGACACCCGTGGAGATGTACAAGTTGTTCTTCGGATCACAGGAGGTGTGTCCGGAATTGACCGAGGATGCCGGCCTAAGCTGCAATCATCCGGATACTCAAGTAAGTAGCTCAGTGTTCGGACATACCATTTGTTTGCCTTTCTACAATTCGCCTTTTAACCCGTTATCCTTCAACGGGAGTGGATAGCGCAATCAAAGCTGATACGGTGTCCGGCCCCCCTCCAAGAGACCGCGCCGGAGCCCGTGTTGGTCAGAATGTTGGAGGTTGCGCCTTCAGAAGAAGGCGAAGGGGAAAACAGAGGAGCTACCGCCTCACTCAAGGGGGCGCTTGAAGAAGGGGGATCGAGAATCCCTCCCTCCAGGGGGAGAAGAGGATCGCCTCCGAAGACCCGGAGGCCAAAGCCCCTAAGCGGGTGAAGAAATCTTCACCAGAGGGTCCTGCGTCCGGGGAGGCCCCGGCCACACAGTCTTCTCTAAAGAATCAGCCCTCCAGCGAGCCATGAGTAAAAAAAGGGGGAGTTTGTTAATAAGAAACATCCCTATTTGTGCTTCTGAGGATAACCGAAATTTATACCTTGTAGTTCGGACCTGCGACCTTCTCAGATGAGCTCGTCTTCGGGGGATCTTCGTCCGGAGATGATGGAGAGCGAGACACCTCCGTCTGCTGCGCCGTCGGATAGGGCGGACGAGCCTGAAGTGTCGTCACGGAGGGTATCCCCGAGCCCGGCGGAGCCGAAGAGTTCGGCGCCAACTAGTGTTCGCCCGGGGGAGCTGAAGGATCTGCTTGAGAGGGCGTCCATCTCAGAAGATCACCGTGCATTGATGAGTACGGTGATTGGAAGGATTTCGTCCACCGAAAATGGATTGCATAATGCTGTCAGGAGTTTGCTGGCGGGTTTTGAGGTACGTAAAAACAACGTGCCTTTTTGACAGTTTTGCACATGAAAGTGAGCCCTGTATAGATAGTAGCCCCTGAGACTCGGTAGGTTGTCGAAAGCGATAGCGTGCCGAGGATCAAAATCACAGGTATTGAGTGTCGCCTTTCCTATGCAGGAGGCGGATAGTCCGGGGGCTAGCCGGACTGATGGAGTTGCCAAATTAATGCGGCAACTCGATGTGGCGGATGCAGACATCGCGCTAGTCAACAAGCGACTTGATGAGTCGCAAGGTAAATTGATTCTCCGCAGTCACCTATTAAGGGAGCTAAAGCCCACCTCTTACAATATTTATGCTTGACGCAGATGGTGCTGCTGCTGTGGAGAGCCTTCGGGTAGAACTTGCTCAAGCCAAGGAGCAAGCCAGAAGGATTGATGCGGCTGCCTCGAGGGCGGTCGAGGATTTAGAAGCCGAAAGGGCTGCACACTGCCGAAGCAGGGAAGAGATGGCCAAATTGGCCGTTAAATTGAAGGATGCTACCGACCGCATTGAGGCTCTTGAAAAGGAGCGCCTATCGGAGCGAGAAGACCTGGGGAAGGCCACCGCCGAAGCCAAGGATGCCCGTTCTGCAATGCGGGCTATGAAGGAGGAGCTGCGTCAGGCCAGAGACATTGTGGCTGGCAAGCCTTTTCTGCTACGCCGCAGATTTATGGATCCAAAGTATGCCCAGCTTGGCCAGCTGTGGGGTCCGGAGGATCCATATATGGACTTAGCGGCGAGTGCGGCGGATGCCGTTGTGCACTTCCGAAGTCAAAAGGATCACAAGACGAAAGAGCTATTTTGGTCTCAATTCCATAGTCCGGATCGTTCACTTCCGCTGACCGATCGGTTGGCCGAATGGGCTGAGCTGAATAGGTTGTCCGGACTTGCCATGACGGATATCGTGACTCATGTCTGGCCGGAGAGGCCCAAGTCGACGAGCTATTTTGGCTTATTGCAGGAGTTTCTTGGGGTGGTGCCGCATATCAAGGAGATGGAGCGGTCGGCCTGCATAGTGGGTGCGCGGATGGCCCTTGCCCGTGTGAAGACACATTGGACAGAGATGGATGCCACCGCTATTGCAACCCAGGGCTCGGACGAAAGCCGATTACCCGCCGAGCACTATTTTGGGGAAGTTATGCGTGGTGCTCGTGTAATAGAGTCGCAGTGCTCGAAAAATGTCACATTCAAATGAACGTTTTATTTTGTAAAACAATGGTTATGATGTAATCGCTTTTTATACTTGTGCGTTCCAAGTATTGAAATATCTCCTATGCGGCCGTTTATGTATACGTGTGTATAACCTGAAAGATGGCAGTCTTCGGCTTCAGCCCCCATGCACAAGGTGCGGGGGTGTTCGCAAAAATAGCGCATTTTTTCACACTTAATCCGACGTCTCGGTCCTGTTGAGGAGGTGGTAGCGTAGCAAACGAGGCAACCGGACTATGATGCTTTATCACTTTCACTTAGCCATTGGAGTTCGAGGGTGGGGCTACGATATAGCCCCTGGGGGCACCGCACTCTCCGAATTCAGGGCGCGTGTGTGCCTGACCGAGAAACGGTCCTTCGTCAAAGCGGAGGAATTCTAAACATTCCGGTGGTCGATCGAGTGGTTGACAAGTCTCTCGCTGTATCATGACAGTCAGGTTTCGACTTTCTCTACTGAGGTGCTCGCCCAGCCGAACTGGGGCACAATCGCAGTAGTTCTCCTGGTGCCGCGTTAGCCGATGATACGGAACGTAAGGCAGCAAAACACAGGAGCCGGGCAAACCCAAAATTTGACCAAAGACATGATTCGGAGCTGATGCATATAAGGCCTAACTCGAGACGCCGAACACTCTCTAAGGTGTTCGGTCTTTATAATAATGGGCAGAACAATGCCCTAAGCCCCTAGTGTCCAGGTATGGGCAAGGTCCTCTGACGCGGCCGATGCCAAAACGTCAGGCTCCACTCTGGTTATAATGAGAAACCAGGGGATTATAGCAACAAGAGACAGTAAAAAAGGTTTACGCAGGGTCTTAATTCTAAAAGAATCCTTGCGACGGGTCCCTACTGCACGTCTGCGCCTGTGTCTCCGTTGTGCCGTTATCCTGGACGGGTGTGCACGTTGTTCATCTGTAAAAAGAGAGGAACTTAGTTTGAAAGGAAATCGTGCGAAAAAAAGTATATGAAAAATATTAATAAGTAAAGCGGAGTCTATATTAGCTCGTTGTTGCTTATACGCACAACCCCTTGTGAAGGGGTGTGCGGCTAGGGAGCCCCTAGCTTATTTATGCCGGACTCGTCTAGCCGTGTCCGGGGTCTTTAAATGACCCTCGCAATGAAATGATGCCACGTGGACCGGGCATTTTAAGTGTAAGAGACGCGTAATGTGGTATGGCGTTGAAGCGGACAAAAGCTTCACGTCCCAATAGTGCTTGATAGCTACTTTTGAACGGGGCGACATGAAAGATTAGTTTTTCGCGTCGGAAGTTGTTCGGTGACCCGAACACAACTTCTAGTAATAAGTAGCCTGTGCACTTGGCGTAAGGGCCTGGCATCACTCCTTTAAAGGAAGTGTGGCTATGTCAAATTTTAGTAAGGTCTATCCCCAACTCGCGGATTGTGTTTGGATATAGCAGGTTTAAATCGCTGCCTCCGTCCATAAGGACTTGTGTAAATTGTAGTCCGTCGATTATAGGATCCAATATCAGAGCAGTCCATCCTGCATTTCGAACACTTCTGGAATAATTCAGGTGGTCAAAAGTGATTGGTTTTGACATCCAATCTCGAGGTTCCGCTGGGGTGGACCGTGCGGGACCCATCTTAGCGGGTGCCGCATTGTTTTTCTGTATTATCACGTGAAGTGAGTTTACTGCTTTGACTTCTTGTGGGAAAGTCTTTTATTTTCCGGTGCTCTGCTGGTGGGGTTTATCATCATCCTCGCTTGATGCGTCGAGCCCCTTGTGTTCGGCGTTGAGTCGGCCGGACTGTTTGAAAACCCAACAATCTCGGTGGGTGTGGTTTGCAGGCCGTCCGGGGGTACTGTGGATTTGACATATCCGATCCAAAATTTTGTTTAAGTTGGATAACTCATCACTGTTATCCTTAAGAGGCAGTGTTTTGTTGTTTGGCCGCGAGCTTTTGAATCCGGCGTTGACCGCCGTATTCTTTGGGCTTTTTTCTTTATTCCGGCGCTGATCCTTTCTGCGCCGTGATTTTCCGTTTCCATCTCTAATCTCGGATGTACTCGGGTCGCTGGTGCTGCATCTTGCTAGCCAGCTATCTTCCCCCGCGCAAAAGCGGGTCATGAGGCTTGTTAGCGCGGACATTGTCCTCGGCTTCTCTTGGCCGAGGTGTCTGGCGAGCCATTCATCTCGGACGTTGTGTTTAAAAGCTGCTAAGGCTTCGGCGTCCGGACAGTCGACTATTTGGTTCTTTTTAGTAAGGAACCTGTTCCAGAATTTGCGCGCTGACTCTCCGGGCTGTTGAGTTATATGACTTAGATCATCTGCATCCGGAGGGCGGACATAAGTCCCTTGAAAATTTGCTCGAAACGCGTCCTCAAGCTCTTCCCAACTTCCAACAGTGTTTTCTGGGAGGCTTTTGCGCTAATGCCAAGCTGGCCCTTTGAGCTTGAGGGGTAGGTATTTTATGGCGTGGAGGTCATCTCCTCTAGCCATGTGTATGTGTAGTATATAATCCTCTATCCAGACTCCAGGGTCTGTTGTTCCGTCGTAAGCCTCTATGTTTATGGGTTTAAACCCTGCTGGGAATTCATGGTCCAGCACCTCATTGGTGAAACATAGTGGGTGTGCGGCGCCCCTGTATTTGGGTGTACCGCTGTCTTCGAACACTTGGCGTGTTGTGTTGCTTCCTGGGGCCCTCTTTTTTGGCCCGTAGATGGACCTGGCTGGGCCATCTGTTTTCCCAGGGTCATGAGTCGGCTTGTGTGCGGCGCCGCTTGTAGATTTTGGCCTATCATCTGGCCGTCTATCCAGCCAGGCGGCCTCTTTGTTTTTTGACTGTGGGGGCTCAATGGCTTCCTCGTCAAATTCTGGCAGCAGCTTGCGCTTCGGGTAGCTCTTTGATTGATGGCCATTGTCGTATTTTTCTGCGGTTTTGAGCACTTTGCTCCACCTCATTCTGAGTATGTCTTCCGCTGTTTTGAGCTTCCGTTTTTCCTTCTTCAAGCTTCTTGCAGTGGCGACGAGTCTTTTTCGAAGGTTCTTATTCTCCAGTGGTGTGTCTGGCGTGAGGTCGTCTAGACTGCTGGTTTCGCCGGGCATGGGTTGATTATCCGACTCGTCCTGTTCGGACGGTTGCTTGGCTGCATGTTCGTCGTCCACTGGTTTGCCCTGCTCTATTGCTGGGTCATTAGGAGCGCTGTTGTTGTCGAGGCGGGACTTAGGGCGGCGTCTGTGTCACCGTTTTGGTTGTTTATCGACGGGATTATCCTTTGCCGCGCCCCGTTGGTCCTCGTTATCGCTTCATTTTGGGGTATCCACCATATATACGTCGTGTGTTGGGGTGGTCCTCCAGTGTCCTGTAGGCGCTGGTTCTTGATCGTCTCTGGCATCGTCGTCCATGCCGTCGATGTCTTCGGAGTCATAGTCTAGCATGTCTGATAGATCGTCGACAGTGGCTACAAAGTGGGTGGTGGGTGGGCGTTGAATTTCTTCGTCGTCCGAATCCCAACCATCCTGGCCATAATCCGGCCAGGGCTCTCCGGATAGCGAGAGATGCTTTAGCGAATTTAGGATGTCGCCAAAGGGTGAGTGCTGAAAGATGTCCGCAGCGGTGAACTCCATGATCGGCGCCCAATCGGATTCGATTGGCTGGGGCGCAGGAGGTTCGGAGTCCGGCAGGGAGTCCGGCACCTCGGAGTGACGAGCTTTATAGGGGACAAGGTCAGTGTTCGGCTCCATCGCCGCGGAAGTTGCAGCCCCCGAGGCGGTGTCCAGCCACCGGTCCTCGATCTGGGCGATCGGCTCCGGACTGAGGGCCGGAGCGGATTCGTGTGCGGCCACCAAGGCACTGTCCGGCGGCAGAGCTAAATCATGCCCATCGTGACAGTGCGGCACGCCCGGCTGTGGCTCGAGTCCGTCGAAGATCAAGTCCCCGCGGACGTCGGCCGTGAAGTTTAGGCTTCCGAACCTGACCTGACGGCCAGGGGCGTAGCTTTCGATCTGCTCCAGATGGCCAAGTGAATTAGCCCGCAGTGCAAAGCCGCCGAATACGAAGATCTGTCCGGGGAGAAAAGTCTCACCCTGGACAGCGTCGTTGTTGATTGAAGAAGCCATCGAGCCTATCGGTGACGACACAGAGGAACTCTCAATGAAAGCACCAATGTCGGTGTCAAAACCGGCGGATCTCGGGTAGGGGGTCCCGAACTGTGCGTCTAGGCGGATGGTAACAGGAGACAAGGGACACGATGTTTTACCCTGGTTCGGGCCCTCTTGATGGAGGTAAAACCCTACGTCCTGCTTGGTTAATATTGATGATATGGGTAGTACAAGAGTGGATCTACCACGAGATCAAGGAGGCTAAACCCAAGAAGCTAGCCTATGGTATGATTGTTGTAATGTATGTTGTGTCCTACGGACTAAAACCCTCTGGTTTATATAGACACCGGAGAGGGCCAGGGTTACACAGAGTCGGTTACAATGGTAGGAGATCTACATATCCGTATCGCCAAGCTTGCCTTCCACGCCAAGGAAAGTCCCATCCGGACACGGGACGGAGTCTTCAATCTTGTATCTTCGTAGTCTTGGAGTCCGGCGGACGATGATAGTCCGGCTGTCCAGACACCCCCTAGTCCAGGACTCCCTCAACGAGCAAAAGTAAATAAAGTAAATAAAGTGAAGCAAGGTGGCCCAATCTTTTATGTAGCAAAGGATAAGCCTAGAAAAATTCTAATAATGAGGAAAGAGCTCCCGAGGACACATTGGGAATTATCGTCAAGCTTGTTTTCATCACGTTCGTAAGATTCGCGTTCGGTACTTTGATAATTTGATATGTGGGTGGACCGGCACTTGGGTACTGCCCTAACATGGACAAGCATCCAACTTATGATTAACCCCTATTGCAAGCATCCGCAACTACAAAAAGGAGTATTAAGGTAAACCTAACCATATCATTAAACATATGGGTCCATATAAACCCCTAGCGAAGCAACGCATAAACTAGGGTTTAAGCTTCTGTCACTCTAGCAACCCATCATCTACTTATTTCTTCGCCATGCCTTCATATAGGCCCAAATAATGGTGAAGTGTCATGTAGTCGATGTTCACATAACACCACTAGAGGAAAGACAACATACATCTCATCAAAATATCGAACGAATACCAAATTCACATGACTACTAATAGCAAGACTTCACCCATGTCCTCAGGAACAAATGTAACTACTCACAAAGCATATTCATGTGCATAATCAGAGGAGTAATAATATGCATAAAGGATCTGAACATATGATCTTCCACCAAGTAAACCAAATAGCATCAACTACAAGGAGTAATCAACACTACTAGCAACCCACAGGTACCAATTTGTGGTTTTGATACAAGATTGGATACAAGAGATGAACTAGGGTTTTGAGATGAGATGGTGCTGGTGAAGATGTTGATGGAGATTTACCCCCTCCCGATGAGAGGATCGTTGGTGATGACGTTGGTGATGATTTCCCCCTCCCGGAGGGAAGTGTCCCCTGCAGAACAGCTCCGCCAGAGCCCTAGATTGATTCCGCCAAGGTTCCGCCTCGTGGCAGTGGAGTTTCGTCCCGTAAGCTTGCCCACGATTTTTTCCAGGGGAAAACCCTTCATATAGCAGAAGATGGATGCTGGAAGCCCACCAGGGGGCCCAGGAGATAGGGGCCGCGCCCTAGTGGGGGGAGGGGGGCGCCCCCTGTCTCCTGGACAGGGTGTGGGCCCCCTGGCCTATTTCTTTTGTCCAAAAATTCTTATTAAATCTAAAAAGTTGTTTCGTGGAGTCTCATGTCTTTTGGAGTTGTGCAGAATAGGTTTCCAACATTTTCTCCTTCTCCAGCCAGAATTCCAGCTGCCGACATCCCCCTCTTCATGGTAAACCTTGTAAAATAAGGGAGAATAGCCATAAGTATTGAGATATAATGTGTAATAACAGCCCATAATGCAATAAATATTGATATAAAAGCATGATGCAAAATGGACGTATCAACTCCCCCAAGCTTAGACCTTGCTTGTCCTCAAGCAGAAATCGAAATCGAAAAATATGTCCACATGTTTAGAGATAGAGGTGTCGATAAAAATAAAATACGGACATGAGGGCATCATGATCATTCTAATAATAGCAACATATATGGATTTTGTCATATGATTTCCTATGTTCAAGTAATAAGCAATTCACAATGTCAAGTATGGTTCAAAAACTTCATTGGGAACTAACAAAATATAATCTCAGTCATTGAAGCAATTGCAATTTATCGTAACATCAGAAAGAGTCAATAATAGAGCTTTTCAGCAAGCTCACATACTTAACTATCTCGTAGTCCCCTATAATTTTTAACACTCACACAATACTTGTGGTTATAGAGTTTCAGCCGGACACTAAGAAAGATAGGGGCTTATTGTGTTGCCTCCCAACATATTCACCTTTAGGTGATGTCAACAATAATAGCCTATGCCAACTTACATCCAATTGGATATATGCATCATGATCTTTCAAACACGAGGAGCTTGCCAAAGGATAAAATGAAAAAGGGAAGGTGAGGATCACCTTGACTCAAGCATAAACTGAAACATAAAGTAAAAGATAGGCCCTTCGCAGAGGGAAGCAGAGGTTGACATGTGCGTTTAGGGTTGATGCATGAAATCTTAATGCAAAAGAACGTCACTTTATATTGCCCCTTGTATGTGGACCTTTATTATGCAGTCCGTCGCTTTTATTACTTACACAAAAAAGTTTGTACAAAGCTTATTTTCTCTGCACTAATAAGTCATACATATTTAGAGAGCAATTTTTATTGCTTGCACCGATGACAACTTACTTGAAGGATCTTACTCAATCCATAGGTAGGTATGGTGGACTCTCATGGCAAAACTGGGTTTAAGGATATTTGGAAGCACAAGTAGTATCTCTACTTGGTGCAAGGAATTTGGCTAGCATGAGGAGGAAAGGCAAGCTCAACATGTTTGGAAGGTCGATGACAATATACTTTAACTGAGATGTCGGAAAACATAAACCATTACATTGTCTTCCTTGTCCAACGTCAACTCTTTTAGCATGTCATACTTAATGAGTGCTTCACTATCATAAAAGATGTCCAAGATAATATATTTATATGTGAACCCCTCTTTCCTTATAACTTCCTATTAATTGCAACGATGACCAAGGCTACATTCATCAACTCTCAACAATTTTTATGCCTCATACTTTCTATGTGTGAAGTTATCACTATCCATAAGATCAATATGAACTCTTTTGTTCTTTCTACTTTTTCAAGATCATAGCAACATAGCAAAGCCCTTGACTCAACACTAATCTTTATTATAGATAGCACATGGACTCGATTACATAAAGAGATCACAACGAAAAACTCAAAACTACTTGATATCAAAACTTCAAACTAATAGATCAAGATACTACTAAAAGGATCGAACTAAATAAGCGGTAAAGATAGGAGTGTGATGGTGATACGATACCAGGGCACCTCCCTCAAGCTTGGCAGTTGCCAAGGGGAGTGCCCATACCCATGTGATTAGTTCTTCGGAGGTGATGGAGGTGGTGATGATGACGGTGGATAATCGCACATCGAGCGTAAAAGCTCCTCCAACTTGCGGATAATGCCCTTGAGCCCAGCAATATGATCTTTTTACAAAATATTCTCCTCTGTGAGGTACTTGTTCTGTATACGGGCTAACTCAATCATCTTGAAAGCTTCAATCTCTGTTGGAGTGAAAAGGTTAGGTAAAGGTTGAGGGATGTCTTCTTCTTTCACCACCCGAGCTTGAGCCTCCATGGCCTTCTTGATCCCTTCATCCTTGTTGATCTCCTCTGGTTCCTCTCTTTTCAACTCTATCTTCAATAGCCAAGCATCCTTGTCTTCGTTGTTGGAGGAGGGAGAACTCATGGTGCTCTAAATCTGCAACGGAAACGGCTCAAAACAAAAACAGAGGATAATTGCGTGATACGGTGGTCAAAACCTTCAGGAGTATATATAATGAATTTTTACCGACCAAAATATGTAACATACAAGAAAACGGAGTCCGGGAGGCACACGAGGTGCCCACGAGATAGGGGGGCGCGCCCTACAGGGGGGGGGGGCGCCCTCCTCTCTCGTGGGAGCCTCGTGTCCCTTTCAGACTACTTATTTCTTCCTAAAATTCTTAAATAATCCAAAACTGATGAAAATTGCCATTAGAGTTGTTTTGGAGTCGGTTTACTTACCGTACCACGTACCTATGCCTTTTTCGGAGTCTGGAGCGTTCTGGAAAGTCTCTCTTATGTATTCCTCAGGGGTTATGGTTTCAATAATATTAGTTTCAACATTGATAGGATTACCTGAAATATAATGTTTAATTCTTTGACCATTTACCACCCTCGGATTTGTGCCTTCGAAGTTGTTGATTTATATAGCACCAGAACGATAGACCTCCTCGATAACGTAGGGACCTTCCCATTTTGAGAGAAGCTTTCCTACAAAAAATCTTAAATGAGAGTTGAACAATAACACATAATCTCCTACGTTAAACTCACGCTTTTTTATCCTCTTATCATGCCAGCGTTTGACTTTTTCTTTGAAAAGCTTGGCATTCTCATATGCTTGGGTTCTCCATTCATCAAGTGAGCTAGTATGAAATAACCTTTTCTCACCAGCAAGTTTGAAGTCATAATTGAGCTCTTTAATAGCCCTATATGCTTTATGTTCAAGTTCAAGAGGTAAATGACATGCTTTTCCATAAACCATCTTATATGGAGACATACCCATAGGTTTTTTGTATGCAGTTCTATAGGCCCATAATGCATCATCAAGTTTTTTGGACCAATTCTTTCTAGATCTATTCACAGTCTTTTGCAAAATTAATTTGAGCTCTCTATTGCTCAACTCTACTTGACCACTAGACTGTGGGTGATAAGGAGATGCGATTCTATGATTGACATCATACTTAGCAAGCATCTTACTGAAAGCACCATGAATAAAGTGTGAACCACCATCATTCATAAGATATCTAGGGACTCCAAACCTCGGAAAAACAATTTCCTTAAGCATTTTAATAGAAGTGTTATGATCAGCACTACTAGTTGGAATAGCTTCTACCCACTTAGTAACGTAATCAACAGCAACTAAAATATGTGTATAACCATTGGAGGCAGGAAAAGGTCCCATATAATCAAAGCCCCAAACATCAAACAGTTCAGTAACAAGAGAATAATTCATAGGCATTTCTTGACGTCTACTGATGTTACCTATTCTTTGACATTCATCACAAGATACGACAAACTTACAAGCATCTTTGAAAAGAGTAGGCCAATAAAAACCAGATTGTAGTACCTTGTGTGCAGTTCTATCTCCAGCGTGGTGTCCTCCATAGGATTTAGAGTGACACTTGCTTAGGATTTGTTCCTGTTCATGCTCAGGCACACAACGTCTAATAATACCATCTACTCCTTCTTTATAAAGGTGTGGATCATCCCAAAAGTAATGTCTTAAATCATAAAAGAACTTTTTCTTTTGTTGGTATGTGAAACTAGGAGGTATATATTTGGCAACAATGTAATTAGCATAATCAGCATACCAAGGAGCAGTACGAGAAGCATTGACAACAACTAATTGTTCATCAGGAAAACTATCATTAATAGGCAGTGGGTCATCAAGAACATTCTCTAACCTAGACAAGTTGTCTGCAACGGGGTTCTCAGCTCCCTTTCTATCAACAATATGCAAGTCAAATTCTTGGAGAAAGAGAACCCATCTAATGAGTCTAGGCTTAGCATCTTTCTTTTCTATAAGATATTTAATAGTAGCATGATCAGTGTGAATAGTAACTTTGGAATCAACAATATAAGGTCTAAACTTATCACATGCAAACACAACTACTAAGAACTCTTTTTCAGTAGTAGCATAATTTCTCTGGGCAGTATCAAGAGTCTTACTAGCATACTGGATAACATTCAATTTCTTATCGACTCTTTGCCCTAAAACAGCCCCTACAACATAATCACTAGCATCGCACATAATTTCAAAAGGTAAATTCCAATCAGGTGGCTGAACAATAGGTGCAGTGATCAAAGCTTTCTTAAGTGTTTCAAAAGCTTCTACACAATCATCATCAAAAACAAAAGGAGTATCTTTTTGCAATAAATTAGTCAGAGGCCTAGATATTTTAGAAAAGTCCTTAATGAACCTCCAATAAAAACCAGCATGACCGAGGAAAATTCTTATACCTTTTATGTCCTTGGGACATGGCATCTTTTCAATAGCATCAACTTTGGCTTTATCAACTTCAATACCTCTCTCGGAGATCTTGTGCCCCAAGACAATGCCTTCATTAACCATAAAGTGACACTTTTCCCAATTCAGGACAAGACTAGTGTCTTCGCATCTATGCAAAACTCGATCAAGGTTGCTCAGACAATCATCAAAAGAGGATCCATAGACGGAGAAGTCATCCATGAATACCTCACAAATCTTTTCACAAAAATCAGAAAATATAGCCATCATGCATCTTTGAAAGGTGGCAGGTGCATTACATAAACCAAAAGGCATACATCTATAAGCAAAAGTACGAAAAGGGCAAGTAAAAGTAGTTTTAGATTGTTCCCCCGCTGATACAGGTATCTGAGAGAAGCCAGAATAACCATCTAGAAAGAAAAAATGTGTGTGTTTGGATAGTCTTTCTAGCATTTGATCAATAAAAGGTAAAGGGTAATGATCCTTCTTAGTAGCTTTATTTAACTTACGAAAATCAATTACCATCCTATAGCCTGTAATAATTCTTTGCAGGATCAATTCATCTTTATCATTAGGAATAATGGTAATACCTCCCTTTTTAGGGACACAATGGACAGGGCTTACCTATTCACTATCAGCAACGGGATAAATAATACCTGCCTCAAGGAGTTTTAGTATCTCCTTTCTTACTACTTCCTTCATTTTAGGATTTAATCGTCTTTGAGGATCTCTAACTAGTTTGGCATCTTTCTCCACTGAAATTTTGTGTTGACATAATGTGGGACTAATGCCCTTAAGATCATCCAGAGTATATCCAATAGCAGCTCGGTGCTTCTTCAGAGTTTTCAATAATCTTTCTTCTTCTTTCTCTGAAAGGTTAGCACTAATAATAACAGGATATATTTATTTTTCATCAAGATAAGCATACTTAAGATTATCAGGTAATGGTTTGAGTTCAAACACGGGATCACCCTTGGATGGATGGGGATCCCCAAGAATTTCAACGGGAAGATTATGTTTCAGCATAGGTTCTTGTTTAAGGAACACTTCATCTATTTCTTCCCTTTCCTTCATAAACATATCGTTTTCATGGTCTAGCAAATATTGTTCTAACGGATCAGTTGGAGGAACAACAATGGAAGCAAGAACAATAATTTCATCCATACTAGATAGTTCCTTTTCACGATGTTGTCTACTAAACTTGGCAAAATTAAACTCGTGAGACGTACCGTCTATGCCAATAGTGACAACCTTCCTCTTACAATCAATCTTAGCACTAGCAGTATTCAAGAAGGGTCTACCAAAAATAATGGAACAAAAATCATCTTGTGGGGAAGCAAGAACAAGAAAATCAGCGGGGTATTTAATCTTCCCACACAAGACTTCAACATCTCTAACAATCCCAATAGGTTTAATGGTGTCCCTATTAGCAAGCTTAATAGTAACATCAATGTCTTCTAATTCAATAGGTGCAATATCGTGCATAATTTCTTTATAGAGATCATAAGGTATCGCATTAGCACTAGCACCCATATCACATAAACCATGATAACAATGATCTCCTATTTTAACATAAATAACAGGTGTGCCTACAATAGATCTACGTGTCTTAGTATCGGGTATAGCAATATTAGCAGTTTCACCCAAGAAAGAGATAACATGCCCATCTAAATCCTCATCCAAAAGATCTTTAATCATGGCAATACCAGGTTCAACATTAATTTTCTCAGGAGGTGTATAAGTCCTAGTATTACTCTTACGAACAACAGTCGAAGCTTTAACATGATCTTTTATCCTAACAGGAAAAGGAGGTTTTTCAACATAAGCAGTAGGAATAATAGGATCACTATATGTAATAGTCTTCTCTTCGACTGTAATAGGTGCAACTACTTTCACTTCAACAGGAGGATTATATTTAAACCACTTCTCTTTAGGGAGATCAACGTGAGTAGCAAAAGTTTCATAAAAAGTAGCTACTATCTCAGAGTCAAGTCCATACTTAGAGCTAAATCCACGGAAAGCATCGGTATCCATAAAAGATTTAACACAATCAAACTTAGGTGTCATACCTGACTCCTTACCATCGTCGGAACCCCAATCTTCAGAGTTGCATTTAATTCTTTCCAATAAGTCCCATTTGAAATCAATAGTCTTCAGCATATAGGAACCAACACAGGAAGTATCGAGCAAGTTGCGATTATCAAGAGAAAGCCGAGCATAAAAACTCTAAATAATCATTTCCCGAGAGAGCTCATGATTGGGGCATGAATACAACATTGACTTAAGCCTCCCCCAAGCTTGAGCGATGCTTTATCCTTCGCGAGGCCAGAAATTATATATGTAATTACGATCACGATGAACAAGATGCATAGTGAGGGAGTCCTGGACTAGGGGGTGTCCGGGTAGCCGAACTATCACCATCGGCCGGACTCCAAGACTATGAAGATACAAGATTGAAGACTCCGTCCCGTGTCCGGATGGGACTTTCCTTGGCGTGGAAGGCAAGCTTGGCGATACGGATATGTAGATTTCCTACCATTGTAACCGACTCTGTGTAACCCTAGCCCTCTCCGGTGTCTATATAACCGGAGGGTTTTAGTCTGTAGGACGAAAAACAATCATACCATAGGCTAGCTTCTAGGGTTTAGCCTCCTTGATCTCGTGGTAGATCTACTCTTGTACTACCTATATCATCAATAAAACAGGAGTAGGGTTTTACCTCCACCGAGAGGGCCCGAACCTGGTTAAAAACATCGTGTCCCTTGTCTCCTGTTACCATCCGCCTAGACGCACAGTTCGGGACCCCCTACCCGAGATCCGCCGGTTTTAACACTGACATTGGTGCTTTCATTGAGAGTTCCTCTGTGTCGTCACCTATAGGCCCGATGGCTCCTTCGATCATCAACAACGACGCGGTCCAGGGTGAGACTTTTCTCCCCGGACAGATCTTTGTATTTGGCGGCTTTGCACTGCGGGCCAATTCGCTTGGCCATCTGGAGCAGATCGAAAGCTACGCCCCTGGCCATTAGGTCAGATTTGGAAGTTTGAACTACACGGCTGACATCCGCGGAGACTTGATCTTTGACGGATTCGAGCCACAGTCAAGCGTGCCGCACAGTCACAATGGGCATGATTTAGCTCTGCTGCCGGACAGTGCCCTGGAGGCCGCACAAGAATCCGCTCCGACCCTTAGCTCGGAGCCGACTGCGCCGATCAAGGCTGGGTGGCTGGACACCGCCTCGGGGGCTGCTACCTCTACGGCGATAGAGCCAAATACCGACCCCGTCCCTTGTGAAGCTCGTGACTCCAAGGTGCCGGACTCCTTTCCGGACCCCGAACCTTCCGCGCCCCTGCCAATCGAATCCGATTGGGCGCCGATCATGGAGTTCACCGCCGCGGACATCTTTCAGCACTCGCCTTTTGGCGACATCCTGAATTCGCTAAAGTGTCTCTCTTTATCAGGAGAGCCCTGGCTGGATTATGGTCAGGACGGTTGGGATGTGGACGATGAAGAAATTCAAAGTCCACCCACCTCCCACTTTGTAGCCACTGTCGATGACCTAACCGACATGCTAGACTTCGACTCCGAAGACATCGACGGTATGGACGACGATGCCGGAGACGACCAAGAACCAGTGCCTATAGGGAACTGGGAGGCCAACTCAACTCACAACGTATACATGGCGGACACACCTAAAGGAAGCGACAACAAGGAACAACGGGATGCCGTGAAGGATAATTCCCTCCAAAAGTAGTGAAAACGGCGACGCAAACGCCCTCAAAGCCCCGCCTCGACAAAGACAGCACGCATACAGACCCAACCACAGAACAGGACAAAGCGGTGGGCGACGAACACGCCCTCGAGCAACTATCCGAACAGGATAACCCGGATAGACAACCTGTCCCCGGTAAAGATAACAGTCCAGACGATCTCACGCCGAACACATCGTCGGAGCAGCAGAACCTCCACAAAAGGCTTATCGCCACCGCACTCAGTCTAAAGAAGCAGAAGCGGAAGCTCAATATAGCGGAAGACGCACTCAGAATGAGATGGAGCAAGGTACTCAACACCGCAGACAAATACGGCGATAGTCGCCAAACAAAGAGCTACCCGAAGCACAAACTTCTCCCGAATTCGACGAAGAGGCCGCAGAGCCCCCACATTCAAAGAACAAAGAGGCCGCCCGGTCGGATAGACGATCGCAGGACAAAGATAGAGCGGCAAGCGGCGCCGCACACAAGCCAACACGCGATCCGCACAAAGATCCGCGCCAAAAGGATGGCCCAGTCAGGTCTATCTACGGGCCAAGAAAGCAGGCTCTAGAAAGCAATACAACACGTCGAGTATTCGAACATCACGACACACCCAAATACAAGGGAGCCGCTCACCACCTATGTTTCACCGATGAGGTGCTGGATCATGAATTTCCAGCGGGATTCAAACCCGTAAACATGGAGGCATACGATGGAACAACATACCCTGGAGTCTGGATTGAGGATTACATCCTGCACATACATATGGCTAGAGGAGATGACCTCCACACCATAAAATACTTACCCCTCAAGCTCAAAGGACCAGCTCGGCATTGGCTCAAAATCCTCCCAGAGAATACCATTGGAAGTTGGGAAGAGCTCGAGGATGCGTTTCGGGCAAATTTTCAGGGGGCTTATGTCCGCCCTCCGGATGAAGACGATTTAAGTCACATAACTCAACAGCCCGGAGAGTCAGCCCGCAAGTTCTAGAATAGGTTCCTCACCAAAAAGAACCAAATAGTCGACTGTCCAGACGCTGAAGCCTTAGCAGCTTTCAAACATAACGTCTGAGACGAGTGGCTTGCCAGACACCTCGGCCAAGAAAAGCCAAGAACAATGGACGCACTAACAAGCCTCATGACCCGCTTTTGCGTAGGAGAGGATAGCTGGCTGGCAAGATGTAGCACCAGCGACCCAAGTACATCCGAGGTCAGGGATGGAAATGGGAAACCACGACGCAGCAAAGACCAGCGCCGAACCAAGGGAAATAGTCCGAAGAGCATGACAGTGAATGCCGGATTCAAAAGCTCTCGGCAGAACAACAAACAACTGCCTTTTAAGGACAACAGCGATGAGCTGTCCAACCTAAACAAAATCTTGGACAAGATATGCCAAATCCACAGCACCCTCGGGAAGCCTGCAAACCATACCCACAGAGATTGTTGGGTCTTCAAACAGTCCGGTCGACTTAACACCGAACACAAGGGGCTCGACACACCAACTAAGGACGATGACGAACCACACAAGCAGAGCAACGAGAAACAAAAAAATTTCCCACAAGAGGTCAAAACAGTAGACTCACTTCAAGTGACAACAGGGAAAAATAGAGCGGCAACCATTAAAGTACGCGCCGCACGGTCTACCCCAACGGAGTCCCAACACTGGTTGTCAAAACCAATGGATCTCGGGTAGGGGGTCCCGAACTGTGCGTCTAGGCGGATGGTAACAGGAGACAAGGGACACGATGTTTTTACCCAGGTTCGGGCCCTCTCGATGGAGGTAAAACCCTACTCCTACTTGATTGATATTGATGATATGGATAGTACAAGAGTGGATCTACCACGAGATCAAGGAGGCTAAACCCTAGAAGCTAGCCTATGGTATGATTGTTGTTCTGTCCTACGGAATAAAACCCTCCGGTTTATATAGACATCAGAGAGGGCTAGGGTTACACAGAGTCGGTTACAATGGTAGGAGATCTACATATCTGTATCGCCAAGCATGCCTTCCACGCCAAGGAAAGTCCCATCCGGACAGCGGACAAAGTCTTCAATCTTGTATCTTCATAGTCTTGGAGTCTGGCAGATGATGATAGTTCGGCTATCTGGATACCCCCTAGTCCAGGACTCCCTTAGTAGCCCCTGAACCAGGCTACAATGACGACGAGTCCGGCACGCATATTGTCTTCGGCATTGCAGCGCGGGTTCCTCCTCCGAATAATTCTTAGAAGATAGTGAACACCTAGATAGTGTCCGGCTCTGTAAAATAAATTCCACATACCACCGTAGAGTGAATAATATGTACACAAGTTCAATCTGCTGACGTATTCTGTGGCGTGACGTCACACCACAACCAAGCCTTTACTTAAATTGTTTTTATTATACCACCTCAGCGTGTTTAGCGAAGCGGTTTCCTTGGCACATCTTGTCGAAGCAGAGATCATGTTCCCCTTATTCCGGGATTCCCATCAATACGGACGTGGGTAACCCAACCGCGCCATTGATTGTGGCGCCTGGGAGATAAGCGAGTTTTACCAGGCCGGTGGGGACATACAGTTTCGTCCGCCCATATATAAGGGGATAAGGATCCACCTTTTTACCTACGCCTTCTTTCTCCTTTGCTTATCCATCTCCGCGCACTCGAGCTCCAGCGCCCAAGTCCGCACATCTCACCTTGACCTTCTCCAGCCATGTCCGGAGCGGGAGGCAAGTGGATGACCTCCTCCGTTACGAGGGGCACATCGAGAAACAGCGCAACGCCGGATATCTGTCCAGCGACATCGCACATCGGCTCCCCGACAAGGGGCAGCTCATCCACACCCCCAGGCCCCATGAGAGGGTGGTATTCCTTCCCCATTTCCTCCGCGGACTGGGCTTCCCACTCCACCCCTTTGTCCGGGGGCTCATGTTCTACTACGGCCTGGATTTCCATGATCTGGCCCCAAATTTCATCCTCAATATCTCGGCGTTTATCGTCGTGTGTGAGGACTTCCGCTACATCCAGCCCCACTTCGGCTTGTGGCTAAAGACCTTCAATGTCAAGCCGAAGGTTGTGAAGGGCAGCCAAGCGGAGTGCGGAGGCGCCATGGTGGGCAAAATGCCCAACGTCACCTGGCTCGAGGGTGCCTTCGTGGAATCCATCAAAGGGTGGCAATGGGGGTGGTTCTACATCACCGAGCCGCGTGACCCTAAATGGGCAGCGGCCCCCGAATTCAGATCTGGCATCCCCATGCAGCTCACCTCCTGGAAAGAGAAGGGCTTGCTATGGGGTAGTTCGAAAGAGCTGATCGGACTCCAGTCCTGTCTCCAGACCCTGGTGAACAAGAAGCTCAAGCTTGTCAATGTGATCCAGGTCATGCTCGTCCGCCGGATTCTCCCCTGCCAGCAACGGGACTTCAATTTGTGGGAGTTTGATCCGGCACAGCACCGGACCTTGAGCGGGCTCTTCGACACTACGTACGAAGCTGCCCGGAGGGTGCTATTCAAGGGCGCCGAAGCTCCCGCATCCGCTACCGAAGATCGCGGATTCAGCGCGCAGCGTCCAGCTGGCGAGGTAAGTTATGTTATCCTTTATGGGACACTTGCTTTTCATAGTTTGGCTCTATGCGGGATCTAAACTCCCAATACCTTTAACAGGACTGGCAGAAGACGTCCGGATATGTTAAAGGTCCGGCTCCCCTTCCAGAAGACCCAGCGGACACCCGTTTGACGGGGCTGCTCGTCCCGGCACTTTACGTGGTGCCGGAGAAGAAGGCTAAGAAGAAGGCCATGGGAACCCGAAGGAGTTCCCGGCGTCAGGTGGTATCGGACTCATCGTCCGATGACTCCAAGGCGGACTCCTCCCATGAGGACAAGGAGGAGAAGAAAGAGGCCTCTCCCCCAGCGGGGGGAGAGAAGAAGAGGAAGGCCTCCCCAACGAGGGAGGCTGAAGGGTCCAAGAAGGGAAGGACCCTTCCCCCGGACTGTTACGCCAACGTCGGCGACGGCGACGAGGAGTGGCCCTCAAGGGCCAAGCCCCTGGCGAGATCGTAAGTATCCGGACTCCTAGATGATTTATACTTTTTCTTTTTGTCGCATGGTGTCTTTCTAATGCCGCATACAACCCTGTAGTCCGCCCAAGGGTGATCTTCCCGCTTCGTCGAGCGGGTCCTTGGGCACGTCGGATATGGATTCTCTTCCGACCGCCTCCACCCCCCGTGACGCTAACGACGCCGAGGTGGGATCCCAGGAAGGGACCCACTAGGAGGAGGAGGCTCCGGAGGTGCCGCAGGGCAACCTCCCGGACTTTGCACCGGACTCCACGCCGGAACCTGCAGTGGTTCCAGAGTCCGGCGGGCGGCCCCTTCTTAAGAAGGGCAAGACTGTGACGCCGGCGGCCTCCGTCCAACCGGAGGCGCCGGATAACTTGCTGGAGGCGCTCAACATCGCTTCCATCAAAGAAGAACACCACACTGTCATGAGTGTGGTGATTCAGAAGGTTCAGCTCGCCAAGAGCGGGCTGACCGAAGCCTGCAGCAGCCTTCTAACAGGCTTTGAGGTAAGAATTTTAAGATATGTAATATAATACCGCAGAGACAGTAGCCCCTGATGCTCGGTTCGGTGTTCGGAAACAAAAGCCGGATTGAGGATCTAAAAAGATATACGCAGGAGTCTGAAAAAATATGTCAATATGGGATTGCAGGGTGCGCTGCTGACCTCTGCCGCACTGACTGCGGAGGTCAATACATTGAAGCAGAGCCTCGAGCGGTCCGAGAGAGAGCTCGGCCGTGCCAAGAAGCAGCTCGAGGACAAGGAAGGTGAGTAACACCGTATTAAAGTTGTACCTTACAGAAAAGGATTTGGCTGCAAGAGAAATAACGAGGATAACGTGGGTACACCTGGGGCTACGAACGAGGTGGCAACCCTGAAGGAGGCGGTGTCCGCGGCCGAACGCAATGCGGCCGCGGAACGAGCCGAGCGAGAGAAGCAGGAGGCGCGGGTGGCGGAGGTACAGCAAGAGCTCCAGGCTCTCGTGGAAAAGCACAAGAGTTTGGAGCGTGACTCGAAGACTCGAGAGTCCGAGCTTGCGTCGGCTCTTGAGAGTGCCAAAGCCGCAAAGGCCGAAGCCCACAAGGCCCTCCAGGAGATTGAGGCGTTGAATAAAATAGCGGCGGGTAAGGCATTTGTCATGCAAAGCAAGCATGTGAATGTGAATTACCTATTACTTACCCGAATTCGGAGCTCTCCAGGAGCGTTCGCAGATTTGCCCCGCAGCGTGTCCGATGCTACCGCTTTCTACCGGGCCGAGGAGGGGAGCTCGACGGAGAAGGTCTTCTGGTCTCAGTATGCTGAGGCCGGACATCTGGTGCCCCTTAACGACTAGCTGAAGCAGCTGGTCGAGCTCCACAAGGTGGCCGAACAAGCCATGAAGGGCCTCATAGTTCGGCTGTGGCCCAAGGAGGCCATGCCTGGGAGCTACTTCGGCCTGGTGCGGCGGCTGGTGGATGCATGTCCCTGGGTTGAAGTCGTCAAGCACTCCGCCTGCATTGAAGGTGCCCGTCGGGCCCTTTCCCTTGCACTGTGGCAGGATGGACGCTGAGAAGCTTGTGATGGACGCGCCACCGACGGGCAAGGAGTATCGCACGCCCGAGATGTATTATAAGAGTGTCCTGAAGGGTGCCGCATGATTCCGGGTGAGTGCTCCAAAGATGTAATATTTGAGTAGACTCGCATTTTGTTATCCTGTGCGCTGAAAACTTTGTTCATATGCGCTAAGCAACGCTTGTTAATTTAAAATATTACCTTCTGTGCGGCCGTTTATCAAATCTGAGAGATGGCAACTCGTCAGCTTCAGCCCCCATGCCACGAGTGTTGGGGTGTTCGGGATAAACTTGAGCGCTCTTGTTCCCATTTTTGGGTCCATCTAGGGAGGCGCTCAACACGACGAACGAGGCAACCGGACTTATAATGCTTGAACACTCTCACTTAGCCATAGAACTCTATAATTTTAAATTTCGGCGAAGCCCCTAGTGTTCGGAAGACCGAGTTCGGGGTGCTATCCATGCCTGGGCCGGACAAAGCCGGTTCCTCGCTCTAAGCAGCATAAGTCTTTAGGGACTCGAAAAAACCTCTCGAACAGCGACCAGCTCTCGCCTTATCATGACGGTCAGTTTTAGCTTTCTCCACTGAGGCGCTCGCCCAGCTCAACTGGGGCGCAATCGCAATGGTTCTCCTAGTGCTACCTTAGCCGATACAACGGAACGTAAGGTACCAAAACATGGAACCCGGGCAAACCCAACTATTGACCCAAGATATGATTCGGAGCCGATGCATATAATGCTATAAGTTTGGGGTGCCGCACTTGTGAAAGTGTTCGGACTTATCACACCGTAATGTGGGGAACCTAAGCCCCTGGTGTATTTGGCCGTACCAAAGTGTACGGATGCAACATGTCATAAATGAACATATGTGTAAGAAAGAAATGCAATTATAAGCAAAAAGCGATGCATTGTTTATTCAAGAAATACTGCCATGAATGCAGAAAGATACAAATAGTGCGGTAAGCAAGGGATGGGACTATCAAACATGTCCCCCTCCAGTGGTAGGCTGCGGAATGTGGTATAAAACAGATTTAATGCTCGTAATGGAGACCACCAGGATACTCGTCGTAGCCTTTCTCCTTCTGTGAGTTTGGCAGGTCTGCTGCCGGACAGGGCCTCTGGTAAATGGAGTCCTGTGGATGAGAAGAAAAAAAAAGAAAAAGAAAAAAAAGGTGACACACTTGGGAGCCCCTGGTGTGGTTGAGCCGCACTCTGGGTCTGTCGTGGTCGTGCCCCTCCCCCTATGCCCATGGTATCTCCAGAGCGTAATGATGTACGCGAAGGGCCAGTTTTGCAATTTTGCAAGGGCTGGGGTTGGGGCCGCATTGCTACGCGTGCTCGGAACGTGCCAGGTGGTCTTGTTGTAGGTTACTCTGAGCGCGTTTAGCCGTGTCCGGTCGCTTAATGGCCGGACTCGAGAATTGCCTTAAGAGGTTGCTCTGTACTTCTGCCATGAGAGCCGCTGTGTGCTCCTCCGTTCGGAGGGAGTGTTCAGTGTTTCCGTTGAACGTGATGACTCCTCGAGGGCCTGGCATCTTGAGCTTGAGATATGCATAGTGCGACACCGCGTTGAACTTTGCGAACGCGGTTCGTCCGAGCAGAGCATGATAGCCGCTATGGAACAAAACTATTTCGAAGATTAACTCCTCGCTTCGGAAGTTATCCGGGGATCCGAAGACCACTTCAAGTGTGACTGAGCCTGTACAATTGGCCTCTACACCTGGTATGACGCCTTTGAAGGTTGTCTTTGTGGGTTTAATCCTTGAGGGGTCTATGCCCATCTTGCGCACTGTATCCTAATAAAGCAGGTTCAGGCTGCTGCCGCCGTCCATCAGGACTCTAGTGAGGTGAAATCCATCGACGATTGGGTCTAGGACCAATGCGGCGAACCCACCGTGGCGGATGCTGGCGGGGTGGTCCCTTCGATCGAAAGTGATTGGGCAATAGGACCATGGATTGAACTTTGGGGCGACTGGCTCCATCGCGTATACGTCCCTGAGTGCACGCTTCCGCTCCCTTTTGGGTATGTGGGTTGCGTATATCATGTTCACCGTCCGCACTTGTGGGGTGAAACCCTTCTATCGTCTATTGTTCGGCGGCCGGGTCTCTTCCTCGTCATCGCTATGCAGCCCCTTGTCATTGTTTTTGGCAATTAACTTGCCTGCCTGCTTGAATACCAAACAATCCCTGTTAGTGTGATTAGCTGGCTTTTCGGGGGTGCCGTGTATCTGGCAAGAGCGGTCGAGTATTCGGTCCAAATTGGACGGACCCGGAGTAGTTCTTTTGAATGGCTTTTTCCGCTGGCCGGGTTTGGAGCCTCTGAATCCGGCGTTGACTGCCGTATCCTCAGTGTTATCGCCTTTAATGCGGCGTTTGTTCTTGTTGCGACGCGACCTGCCATTGCAGTCCTTGGTATCCAGACTGCCAGAATTTTTGCTGAGGTTGTTACTGCGGGCTAGCCAGCTGTGCTCTCCCGCGCAGAAGCGGGTCATGAGTGATGTGAGGGCTGCCATGGATTTTGGCTTTTCCTGTCCTAGGTGCCGGGCAAGCCACTCGTCGCGGATGTTATGTTTGAAGGCTGCGAGGGCCTCTGCATCCGGACAGTCAACGATTTGATTTTTCTTTGTTCGGAACCGTGTCCAGAACTGTCTGACCGATTCGTCTGGCTACTGAATTATGTGGCTTAGGTCATCGGCGTCTGGTGGTCGCACATATGTGCCCTGGAAGTTGTCAAGGAATGCGGCTTCCAGGTCCTCCCAACACCCAATTGATTCTGCTGGCATGCTCTTAAGCCAATGCCGAGCTGGTCCTTTAAGCTTGAGTGGTTGATATTTGATGGCGTGAAGATCATCACCGCGGGCCATGTGGATATGAAGGAGATAGTCTTCGATCCAAACCGCGGGTCTGTTGTGCCATCATAGGATTCGATATTCACGGGTTTAAACCCTTCAGGGATTTGATGATCCATTACTTCATCTGTGAAGCATAGTGGGTGTGCGGCGCCTCTATATTGGGCTATATCACGACGTAGCTCAAGCGAGCTTTGTCTACTGTGTTCGGCCCGACCGGACTTGCTGTATCCGGCGCGACGGTTATCGTCGCGTGTCATGGGGCACCCACGTGATCCATAGATCGATCTTGATTGTCTTGCTTTATCCTCCAATATATCTCGCAAGTCCGGAGCGTTCCCCTGTGGCTTTGCGCTTTTCGAGCGATGCCGGGGTACGGTTCTAGTGGAGGGCCTAAAGGCCTCTCTGTCGCGGCCACGATGTGGTCGGTCAGCCGTATTGTGCTCTGGTGATGCAGTCTTATATGACTCCTCCTCTAATCGGGGGAGCAGCTTGCGTTTGGGGTAGCTTTTGGAGGGGCGTTCGAGTTCATGCTCTTCGGCCGCAAGGACTTCAGTCCATCTGTCGGCTAGCAGATCTTGATCAGCTCTAAGCTGTTGCTGCTTTTTCTTTAGGCTGTTTGCCGTGGCCATAAGCCTGCGTTTAAAACGCTCTTGTTCGACGGGATCCTCGGGCACGACGAATTCGACATCGTCGAGGCTTTCCTCGTCTCCAGAGGGAGGCATGTAATTATCATCCTCTACCTCTTCGTCTGCCGCTCTCTCATGAGGGCTGGCTTCTCCGTCCTCCTGTGCTGAATCTTGCTGGAGGGGGTTGTCTTCGGCACTCTCTGGGGTGTTATTATCTCCGTTGCCGGAATCTCCATTCTTGCTGTGGCGGGATTTAGAGCGGCGCCGCTGACGCCGGCGCTTGGGCTATTTCTTGGAGGAGTCTTCCTCTGCTGCTTCCTTGCCATTCCCATCCTTTGGGATGTCCACCATGTATATGTCGTATGATGAGGTGGTCTTCCAGTGCCCCGTAGGCGCTGGTTCTTGGTCGTCTCCGGCATCGTCGTCCATACCGTCGATGTCTCTGGAGTCGTAGTCTAGCATGTCGGTTAGATCATCGACAGTGGCTACAAAGTGGGTGGTGGGTGGGCTTTGAATTTCTTCGTCGTCCGCATCCCAACCGTCCTGACCGTAGTTCGGCCAGGGCTCTCCTGATAACGAGAGATACTTTAGCGAATTCAGGATGTCGCCGAAAGGTGAGTGTTGAAAGATGTCTGCGGTGGTGAACTCCATGATCGGCGCCCAATCGGATTCGATTAGAGGGGGCGCGGGAGGTTCCGAGTCCGGCAAGGAGTCCGGCACCTCGGAGTCACGAGCTTCACAAGAGACAAGGTCAGTATTCAGCTCCATCGCCGTAGAGGTAGCAGCCCCCGAGGCGGTGTCTAGCCACCCATCCTCGATCTGCGCAGTCGGCTCCGAATTTAGGATCGGAGCGGACTCGTGTGCGGCCTCCAGGGCACTATCCGGCAGCAGAGCTAAATCATGCCCATCGTGACAGTGCGGCGCACTCGGCTGTGGCTCGAATCCATCAAAGATCAAGTCTCCGCGGATGTCAGCCGTGAAGTTCAGACTTCCAAATCTGACCTGATAGCCAGGGGCGTAGCTTTCAATCTGCTTCAGATGGCCAAGCGAATTGGCCCGCAGTGCAAAGCCGCCGAATACGAAGATCTGTCTGGGGAGAAAAGTCTCACCCTGGACCGTGTCGTTGTTGATGATCGAAGGAGCCATCAAGCCTATCAGTGATGACACAGAGGAACTCTCAATGAAAGCACCAATGTCGGTGTCAACACCGGCGGATCTCGGGTAGGGGGTCCCGAACAGTGCGTCTAGGCGGATGGTAACAGGAGACAAGGGACACGATGTTTTTACCCAGGTTCGGGCCCTCTCGATGGAGGTAAAACCCTACTCCTGCTTGATTGATATTGATGATATGGGTAGTACAAGAGTGGATCTACCACGAGATCAAGGAGGCTAAACCCTAGAAGCTAGCTTATGGTATGATTGTTGTTCTGTCCTGCGGACTAAAACCCTCCGGTTTGTAGTTTGTATAGACACCGGAGAGGGCTAGGGTTACACAGAGTCGGTTACAATGGTAGGATATCTACATATCCGTATCGCCAAGCTTGCCTTCCACGCCAAGGAAAGTCCCATCCGGACACGGGCCGAAGTCTTCAATCTTGTATCTTCATAGTCTTGGAGTCCGGGCGATGATGATAGTTCGGCTATCCGGACACCCCCTAGTCCAGGACTCCCTCAGGCACCATCTGCATTAAGCATACATGTTGTAAGGCACAGGCGTCAAGCTCCCTTACCAGGTGTCCGCGGAGAAGCCACATATCTTGCGACTCGTCAAGTCGCTTATTGACCAGCGTGATGTCCGTATCCGCAACGTCAAGTTGCCGCTTCAGTTCGGCAAATCCATCAGTCCGGCTGGCCACCGAACGCTCCGCCACATATATAGGAAGGGCGACATCTTACAACTGAGATTATGATCCTCGGCACGCTGTCACCTTTAAGAACGTACCGAGTCTCAGGGGCTACTATCTAGACAGGGCGCATTCCATATGCAAAACTGTCAGAAGGTATATCATTTTCGCGTACCTCAAACCCCATCAGTAAACTTCTGACGGCTTCATGCAATCCGGTCTCAGCGGAGGAAATCCTTTCAATCATCGTACCCATTAACGTACGGTGATCTTCTGAGATAGACGCTCGCCCGAGCAGATCCTTCAGCTCTTCCGACCATACACTAGTTGGTGCCGAACTTTCCATCCCCGCTGGACTCAGAGAGTCCCTCCGTGACGACACCTCAGGGTCGTCCGCCCCGCCTGACAGTACGGCAGATGGAGGCGTCTCACTCTCCATCAACTCCGGACGAAGATCCCCCAAAGATGAGCTCTACTGAGAAGGGCTGAGATCCGAACTACAAGGTCAAAACTTCATTTATCTTCAGAAATAAAAACAGGGAAGTCCCTTATTACAAAACTCCCCTTTCTACTTACATCTCGCTAGAGGGCTGATTTCCTTGGGGAAACAGTGCGACCGGGGCTTCTCCCGACGCAGGACCCTCTGGTGAAGATTTCTTCCCCCGCTTTGAGGCCTTGGCCTCCGGATCTTCAGAAGCGGTCCTCTTCTCCCCCTGGAGGGAGGGATATTCGATCCCCCTTTCTTGAGAGCCTCCTTAGCAGAGGAAGTAGCTTTCTTGTTCCCCCCTTCGCCTTCTTCAAGAGGCGCAGCCGCCAGCATCTTGGTCAGCACAGGATCCGGCGCGGTCTCAGGGAGGGGGGTCGGACATCTTATCAGCTTTGCTTTCGCTATCCACTCCTGTTCATGGGACAGCTCTTTAAAGGGCAGGTTTATGATAAATATACAGATAGCATGTCTGGGTATAGGGCTACTTACTTGAATATCTGGGCGATTGCAGCTCAGGCCCGCCTCCTCGGACAAGTCCGAACACATCTCTTGTGTTCCGAAGAACAGTTTATACATCTCCACGGGCATCGCGCCCATGAAGTGTTGGAGAGCTCATGGTCCCGCCGGATTGAATTCCCATAGACGTAGGGGGCGACGTTTGCAGGGCAGAAGGCACCGAATTAGGATGACTTGTGCCACTACAACCTGATTGATCTCCCTCTCTTGGAGGTCTCGGATACGGCCCTGCAGCAGAGGTACATCCTTGGACGGCCCCCAGTCAAGCCCCTTGTTGACCCATGACGCCAGCCATCGTGGAGGACCCGAGCGAAAGGTAGATGGCGCCACCCATCTGGTGCCCCTAGGAGCGGTGATGTAGAACCACCCCTGTTGCCTCAAACCAAGCTCCTCTTGAAAAGAGCCCTCGGGCCATGGAGCTTCAGCACTCCTGCTTATAACAGCCCCTCCGCACTCTACCTGCTGCCCCTCGATCATCTTCGGCTCCACATTGAAGGTCTTGAGCCACAATCTGAAGTGAGGGGTAGTGCGGAGGAAGGCTTCGCATACAACAATGAACGATGAGATGTGGAGGATGGACTCCGGATGCAAGTCGTGGAATTCTAGCCCATAATAAAACATGAGCCCCCTCACGAAGGGGTCCGTCGGGAAGCCTAAACCCCGACGGAAATGAGACACGAACACCACGCTCTCACCAGGCTCGGGAGTAGGAATAACTTGCCCGTGAGCAGGCAGCCTGTGCGAAATTTCACCGGTTAGATACCTGGCGTCTCTTAGCTTTAGCACGTCTTCTTCCATGATGGAAGAAGGCATCCACCGGCCTCGTAGTTCGGAACCGGACATTGTCGAAGGTCCAAAGCGCCTGAATCTGGAGCCTTGGGTGTTGGAACTCGAGGCGAGGGGCGGATTTGATTGAGATTGAAAGAAAGGGGCAGGCCTTGGTCTCGTTGTAAAGAGGTTGAATCCCAAGAGCCTTCCCCGTGACCGTTTGGGACTCGCCTTCGGTAGAGGAGGCGTGCCAATGGGCGCGGTTGGGTTACCCATGCCAGTATTGATGAGAATCCCGGAATAAGGGGACACGATCTCTGCTTTGACAAGACGTGCCAAGGAAACCGCTTCGCTAAACACGCTGAGGTGGGACGATAAAAATGATTTGAATAAAGGCTTGGCCGTGGTGTGACGTCATGCCACGAGATACGTCAGCAGATTGAACTTGTGTAAATATTATTCTTTCTACGGTGGTATGTGGAACTTATTTTGCAGAGCCGGACACTATCCTGGTGTTCAAAATCTTCTATGAATTATTCGGAGGAGGAACCCGCCTTGCAATGCCGAAGACAATATGCGCGCCGGACTCGTCGTCATTGAAGCCTGGTTTAGGGGCTACTGAGGGAGTCCTGGACTAGGGGGTGTCCGGATAGCCGAACTATCACCATCGGCCGGACTCCAAGACTAAAGAAGATACAAGATTGAAGACATCGTCCCGTGTCCGGATGGGACTTTCCTTGGCGTGGAAGGCAAGCTTGGCGATACGGATATGTAGATTTCCTACCATTGTAACCGACTCTGTGTAACCCTAGCCCTCTCCGGTGTCTATATAAAACGGAGGGTTCTAGTCCGTAGGATGAAAAACAATCATACCATAGGCTAGCTTCTAGGGTTTAGCCTCATTGATCTCGTGGTAGATCTACTCTTGTACTACCCATATCATCAATATCAATCAAGCATGAGTAGGGTTTTACCTCCACCAAGAGGGCTCGAACCTGGGTAAAAACATCGTGTCCCTTGTCTCCTGTTACCATCCGCCTAGACGCATAGTTCGGGACCCCCTACCCGAGATCCGCCGGTTTTGACACCGACACATAGGATAGAACTTCTGGTGAAATTCCAACTTCAATCGCTTATAATTCCAATATCTCGTATCATCACATAGCCTATACCATGTCATTGCATCTCCCTTCAAAGATAAAGGGAAGACCTTACTTTTGACAACATCATCAGGAATACCTGCAAGCTTAAATAATCCACAAACTTCATCCACAAAGAGAAGGTGTAAGTCGGGATGCAAAGTTCCGTCTCCAGCAAAAGGATTAGCTAGCAGTTTTTCTATCATACCCGAAGGAATCTCAAAGTGAATATTTTCATAAGGTTCAGTAGGTTGAGGAGCATCTCTTTGCTCTTCTAGTTGGGGTGAAGATACCCCAAACAAGCCCCTCAAAGGATTAGTTTCCATAGTGACAAGTAACAGAAAATTTCAGCACACTATATAAATGTTTCCTTACCAAGTTCCACTCACCAAGAGCGCTACGCTCCCCGGCAACGACGCCAGAAAAGAGGCTTGATGACCCACAAGTATAGGGGATCTATCATAGTCCTTTTGATAAGTAAGAGTGTCGAACCCAACGAGGAGCAGAAGGAAATGATAAGCGGTTTTCAGTAAGGTTTTCTCTACAAGCACTGAAATAGTAGGTGATAGATAATTTTGTGATGAGATAAATAGTAAGAAGCAAAAGTAAATAAAGTAAATAAAGTGCAGCAAGGTGGCCCAATCCTTTATGTAGCAAAGGATAAGCCTGGACAAATTCTAATAATGAGGAAAGAGCTCCCGAGGACACATTGGGAATTATCGTCAAGCTAGTTTTCATCACGTTCGTAAGATTCGCGTTCGGTACTTTGATAATTTGATATGTGGGTGGACCGGCACTTGGGTACTGCCCTAACATGGACAAGCATCCCACTTATGATTAACCCCTATTGCAAGCATCCTCAACTACAAAAAGGAGTATTAAGGTAAACCTAACCACATCATTAAACATATGGGTCCATATCAACCCCTAACGAAGCAACACATAAACTAGGGTTTAAGCTTCTATCACTCTAGCAACCCATCATCTACTTATTACTTCCCCATGCCTTCCACTAGGCCCAAATAATGGTGAAGTTTCATGTAGTCGACGTTCACATAACACCACTAGAGGAAAGACAACATACATCTCATCAAAATATTGAACGAATACCAAATTCACATGACTACTAATAGCAAGACTTCACCCATGTCCTCAGGAACAAACATAACTACTCACAAAGCATATTCATGTTCATAATCAGAGGAGTAATAATATGCATAAAGGATCTAAACATATGATCTTCCACCAAGTAAACCAAATAGCATCAACTACAAGGAGTAATCAACACTACTAGCAACCCACAGGTACCAATTTGTGGTTTTGATACAAGATTGGATACAAGAGATGAACTAGGGTTTTGAGATGAGATGGTGCTGGTGAAGATGTTGATGGAGATTGAACCCCTCCCGATGAAAGGATCGTTGGTGATGACGTTGGTGATGATTTCCCCCTCCCGGAGGGAAGTGTCCCCGGCAGAACAGCTCCGCCACAGCCCTAGATTGATTCCGCCAAGGTTCCGCCTCATGGCGGCGGAGTTTTGTCCCGTAATCTTGCCCATGATTTTTTCCAGGGGAAAACCCTTCATATAGCAAAAGATGGACGTCGGAAGCCCACCAGGGGGCCCAGGAGATAGGGGGTCGCGCCCTAGGGGGGGCGCGCCCCCTGTCTCCTAGACAGGGGGTGGGCCCCCTGGCCTGTTTCTTTTGTCCAAAAATTCTTATTAAATCTAAAAAGTTGTTTCGTGGAGTCTCAGGTCTTTTGGAGTTGTGCAGAATAGGTTTCCAACGTTTGCTCCTTTTCCAGCCAGAATTCCAGCTGCCGGCATCCCCCCTCTTCATGGTAAACCTTGTAAATTAAGGGAGAATAGCCATAAGTATTGAGATATAATGTGTAATAACAGCCCATAATGCAATAAATATTGATATAAAAGCATGATGCAAAATTGACGTATCAGGGTGTGTCTCCGGAACTGTCTCCCCTGGGCCCGGTATCCTTCGAGACAACAGCTTGGTGGCATCCGCGGGCCTGGGGGAGGAGGCTGTTGGAAGCAAATCGCTGTTCATCGCCGACGGGCCCAGAGACCCCTCCGAAGAGGAGGATACCTCGATGTGGGATTTGGTCGGATTACAGGTGCACGTTCGGCATAATAAGAAGCGATAAAGCAAACATACCGGAAGTTCTATTGTGTCCGGATACTTACGACTTAGCCAGGGGCTTGTCCCTGGGCTCCCACTCCTCGCCGCTGTTGGTGGCTGCGGTGGAGTGGTCCAGAAGGAAGGTCTTTACCTTCTTGGACACCTCGGCCTCCCCATGCGGGGCGGCCTTCCTCTTCTCCCCCCCGGTCGGGACGGGGGAATGGATTTTCTCCTCCTCATCCTCGCCTTCGGTGGAGGAGTGCGTCTCGGTGTCTTCGGACGTCACGTCCGACGCAACCTTGCGCCGGAGACCTTTCCTGGTCCCCACGGCCGTCTTCTTGGCCTTCTTCTCCGACACCTCATAGGGCGCCAGAAACAGCATCTTCGTTAGAAGAGACGATTCTGGATCTTCAGGTAGCGGAGCCGGACAGTCAATCCGCTCCGCTATCGCTACTCAGTCCTGTTAAATCGGCATGGAGGCTTAGATTCCTCCCGCGAATGTGCTGGTAAAAGGCACATCTTGCGGATTGGCTGGGAGTTTCACGCTGAGTCCGCGATCTTCGGTTATGGGTGGTGGTACCTCGTTGGCCTTGAACAACACCTTCCAGACGTCTTCATGCGTCGTGCCGAAGAGCTGTCGCAGTGTCTGGTGTTCGGCCGGTCGAACTCCCACAGATTGAAAACCCGTCTCTGACACAGAAGGATCCGCTGAAGGAGCATAACCTAGACCACGTTGACAAGCTTGATTTTCTTGCCTATCATATTTTGGACACAGGTCTGAAGTCCGATCAGCTCCATCGCTAAGCCCCAGGCTAAGCCCTTCTCTTTCCAGGAGGTGAGCCGCATGGGGACGCCGGATCGAAATACGGAGGGCGCCGCCAAGTTAGCGTCGTGCGGCTCGGTGATGTAGAACCACCCCGATTGCCACCCCTTCACAGTCTCCATGAAGGAGCCTTCGGGCCAAGTGACACTGGGCATCTTGCCCACCATGGCGCCCTTGCACTCCGCTTGTTGGCCGCCCACCACCTTTGGCTTCACGTTGAAGGTCTTCAACCATAGGCTGAAGTGGGGCGTCATGCGGAGGAAGGCCTCGCACACGAGGATGAACGCCGAGATGTTGAGGATGAAGTTGGGGGCCAGATCATGGAAGTCCAGCCCGTAGTATAACATTAGTCCGCGGATGAACGGGTGGAGGGGAAATCCCAGCCCGCAGACGAAGTTAGAGAGGAATACTGCCCTTTCTTGGTATCCAGCCTCCCGAAGCTTCTTGATGTCCTCCTTCGTGACGGAGGAGGCCATCCACTTGCCTCCCCCTCCGGACATGTTCGGAACGGCTTTGTGGAGAAGGCGAATGCTTGGGCGCTGGACCTCGAGCGAGAGAAATGGATGAGCAGAGGAAGCAGAAGGCGTGGGTGAAAAGGGGAAATCCTAATCTCCTTATAAAGGCAGTAGGGATCATGCGCCTCCCCACTTGCCCTGGAAACTCGCTTATTCCCCAAGCGTTGTGTTAATGGCGCGGTTGGGTTACCCACACCCATATTGATGAGAATCCCGTGATAAGGGGACATGATCTCTGCTTTGACAAGACGTGCCTATGAAATCGCCTCGCAAGATGTGTAGTAGCAGGTTGAGAAAAACGGTTCGAATAATGACCGCGCCGCAACGTGATGTCACGCTATGAAAAAGTTGTCAGCAAATTAGACTTGTGGAATATTGTGCTCTCTACGGTGGTATGTGGAGTTTTTTTTGCAGAGCCGGACACCATTCTTGTGTTCAAGATCTTCTTTGGAGTATTCGGAGAAGGAACCCACCTTGCAATGTCGAAGACAATCTGCGCGCCGGACTCATCGTCATTGAAGCCTAGTTCAGAGGCTACTGAGGGAGTCCTGGATTAGGGGGTCCTCGGACAGCCGGACTATATACTTATGCCGGACTATTGGACTATGAAGATACAAGATTGAATACTTTGTCCCGTGTCCGGGTGGGACTCTCCTTTGCGTGGAAGGCAAGCTTGGTAATTCAGATATGTAGATTTCCATCTCTGTAACCGACTATGTGTAAACCTAGCCCCCTCCGGTGTCTATATAAACCGGAGGGTTTAGTTTGTAGGACAACAACAATCATAATCATAGGCCAGCTTCTAGGGTTTAGCCTCTACGATCTCGTGGTAGATCAACTCTTGTAATACTCATATCATCAAGATCAATCAAGCAAGAAGTAGGGTATTACCTCCACAGAGAGGGCCCGAACCTGGGTAAACATCGTGTCCCCCGCCTCCTGTTACCATTAGCCTTAGACGCACAGTTCAGGACCCCCTACCCGAGATCCTCCGGGTTTGACACCTACAGCAATCCCTTCACGGTAACTTGCGAAAGTGAGATCTGATAGAGATAATAAGATAAGATAAATATTTTTGGTATTTTTATGATATAGATGGAAAAGTAAAGATGCAAAAAAAGTAGATGGCAAACTTATATGATAAAATATAGACCCGGGGGCCATAGGTTTCACTAGTGGCTTCTCTCAAGATAGCATAAGTATTATGGTGGGTGAACAAATTACTGTCGAGCAATTGACAAAAAAGTGCATAGTTATGAGAATATCTAGGCATGATCATGTATATAGGCACCACGTCCGTGACAAGTAGACCGACTCCTGCCTACATCTACTACTATTACTCCACACATCGGCCGACTCCTGCCTGCATCTAGAGTATTAAGTTCATGAAGAATAGAGTAACGCATTAAGAAATATGACATGATGTAGAGGGATAAACTCATGCAATATGATATAAACCCCATCTTTTTATCCTCGACGGCAACAATACAATACGTGCCTTGCTGCCCCTGCTGTCACTTGGAAAGGACACTGCAAGATTGAACCCAAAGCTAAGCACTCCTCGATCTTCTTGGAGATCTATTCGATGTAACTCTTATTGCGGGGTGTTTGTTGAGATCCGATGAATTGTGGGTTTATGATCAAGTTTATCTATGAGAAATATTTGAATCTCCTCTGAACTCTTTTATGTATGATTAGTTATCTTTGCAAGTCCCTTCGAATTATCAGTTTGGTTTGGCCTACTAGATTGATCTTTCTTGCAATGGGAGAAGTGCTTAGCGTTGGGTTCAATCTTGTGGTATCCTTTCCCAGTGACAGCAGGGGCAGCAAGGCATGTATTGTATTGTTGCCATCGAGGATAAAAAGATGGGGTTTATATCATATTGCATGAGTTTGTCCCTCTACATCATGTCATCTTTCTTAATGCGTTACTATGTTCTTTATGAACTTAATACTCTAGATGCATGTTGGATAGCGGTTGATGTGTGGAGTAATAGTAGTAGATGCAGGCAGGAGTCAGTCTACTTGTCACGGACGTGATGCCTATATACATGATCATGCCTAGATAATCTCATAAGTATTCGCTTTTCTATCAATTGCTCGACAGTAATTTGTTCACCCACCGTAATACTTATGCTATCTTGAGAGAAGACACTAGTGAAACCTATGGCCCCCGGGTCTATCTTTTATCATATAAGCTTTCTATCTACTTTTATATGCATCTTTACTTTTCCAATCTATATAATAAAAATACCAAAAATATTTATCTTATCATATTATCTCTATCATATCTCACTTTGGCAAGTGGCCGTGAAGGGATTGACAACCCCTTTATTGCATTGGTTGCGAGTTCTTGTTTGTGTGTGTTTGTGCCTGGGACTTATGTGGAGCCTCCTACTGGATTGATTCCTTGGTTCTCAAAAACTGAGGGAAATACTTACGCTGCTTTGCTGCGTCACCCTTTCCTCTTCAAGGAAAACCAATGCAAGCTCAAGACATAGCAAGAAGGATTTCTGGCGCCGTTGCCGGGGAGGTCTTCGCTCAAGTCAAGACATACCAAGTACCCATCACAAACTCATCTCCCTCGCATTACATTATTTTCCATTTGCCTCTCGTTTTCCTCTCCCCCACTTCACCCTTGCCATTTTATTCGCCATCTCTTTCCCAATCTCCTCTCTCTTTCGCCTGCCTTTTTATTTGCTTGTGTGTTGAATTGCTTGTCGCGATGGCGCAGGATAATACCAAATTGTGTGATTTTTCCAATACCAATAATAATGATTTCCTTAGTACTCCGATTGCTCCTCTTAATGATGTTGAGTCTTGTGAAATCAATGCTGCTTTGCTGAATCTTGTTATGAAAGATCAATTCTCTGGCCTTCCTAGTGAAGATGCCGCTACCCATCTAAACAACTTTGTTGATTTGTGTGAGATGCAAAAGAAGAAAGATACGGATAATGATATTGTTAAATTGAAGTTATTTCCGTTTTCACTTAGAGATCATGCTAAAGTTTGGTTTTCGTCTTTGCCTAAGAATAGTATTGATTCATGGAATAAGTGCAAAGATGTTTTTATCTCTAAGAATTTTCCTCCTGCAAAGATCATCTCTCTTAGGAATGATATTATGAATTTTAAACAACTTGATCATGAGCATGTTGCCCAATCTGGGGAAAGAATGAAATTGATGATTCGCAGTTGCCCTACTCCTGGTTTGAATTTATGGATGATCATACAATTTTTTTATGCCGGATTGAATTTTGCTTCTAGAAATCTTTTAGATTCGACCGCGGGAGGCACTTCTATGGAAATCACCTTAGGAGAAGCTACTAAACTCCTTGATAATATTATGGCTAATTATTCTCAATGGCACCCGAAAGATCTACTAGTAAGAAAGTGCATGCTATAGAAGAAATTAATGTTTTGAGTGGAAAGATGGATGAACTTATGAAATTGTTTGCTACTAAGAGTGCTCCTATTGATCCCAATGATATGCCTTTGTCTACTTTGATTGAGAATAGTAATGAATCTATGGATGTGAATTTTGTTGGTAGGAATAATTTTGGTAACAATGCTTATAGAGGAAACTATAATCCTAGCCCGTTCCCTTGTAATTCATCTAATAATTATGGAAATTCCTACAATAATTCTTATGGTAATTTTAATGAGATTCCCTCTGATATTGAGAATAGTGTTAAAGAATTTATGATCTCTCAAAAGAATTTTAATGCCTTGCTTGAAGAAAAATTGCTTAAAGTTGATGATTTGGCTAGGAACGTTGATAGACTTTCGCTTGATGTTGATTCTTTGAAACTTAGATCTACTTCTCCTAAGCATGATATCAACGAGTCTCTCAAAGCTATGAGAATTTCCATTGGTGAGTGCAAATAAAGAACCGCTAGATTGCGTGCTAAGAAGGATCGCTTTGTAAAAGCGTGTTCTTCTAGTTTCCATGAAAATAATGATGAAGATCTAAAAGTTATTGATGTGTCCCCTATTAAATCTTTGTTTTGCAATATGAATCTTAATAATGATGGGAATGGAGATGAGTCAACTTTAGTTAAAAGCGTCCCAATGATTCGGAATTTTTAGATCTTGATGCTAAATTTGGTAAAAGTGGGATTGGAGAGATCAAGACTTTAAATAGCATTGAACCCACTATCTTGTATTTCAAGTAATTTAATTATGACAATTGTTCTTTAGTAGATTTTTTTCCTTGTTGCAATCCGTGTTGAATTGTCCTCATGCTTATAGTCAAAATAAAGCTTTTACCAAACATATTGTTGATGCCTTGATGCAATCTTATGATGAAAAACTTAATTTGGAAGTTTCTATACCTAGAAAACTTTATGATGAGTGGGAACCTACTATAAAGATTAAAATTAAAGATCTTGAGTGCTATGCTTTGTGTGATTTGGGTGCTAGTGTTTCCATGATTCCGAAAACTTTATGTGATATTCTAGGTTTCCATGATCTTGATGATTGCTCTTTAAATTTGCACCTTGCGGATTCCACCATTAAGAAACCTATGGGAAGGATAAATGATGTTCTTATTGTTGCAAATAGGAATTATGTGCCCGTAGATTTTATTGTTCTTGATATAGATTGCAATCTTTCTTGTCCTATTATTCTTGGTAGACCTTTCCTTAGAACGATTGGTGCAATTATTGATATGAAGGAAGGGAATATTAGATTCCAATTTCCGTTAAGGAAAAGCATGGAGCAATTTCCAAGAAAGAAAGTTAAATTACCTTATGAGTCTATCAAGTGAGCTACTTCTGAATTGAGTGCCCAAGATGGCACTACTTAGATCTATCCTCGCTTTTATGCCTAGCTAGGGGCGTTAAACGATAGCGCTAGTTGGGAGGCAACCAAATTTTATTTTTTATTTTTTGTTTTTGCTTCTGTTTAGTAATAATTTTTCATATACCTTCTGTTTAGATGTGTTTTTATGTTTCAATTAGTGTTTGTGCCAAGTAGAACCTATAGGTAACCTATGGTGATAGTTAATTTGATTCTGCTGAAAAACAGAAACTTTGCAAGCACAAAAATAATTTTAGTAATTCACAGGAATGTTCTTTTGTGTTGATTCTTTTTGCTGTAGATGAATATACGAAGTTCCCAGGACGCCCTATTTCGGTACGATTTTTAGAGTTCCATAAGTATTCGAGAGTTACAGATTGCTACAGAATATTACGTTTTTGACAGATTTTGTTTTCCGTGTGTTGTTTGTTTATTTTGATGCATCTATGGCTAGTATGTAGGGGTATGAACCATAGAGAAGTTGGAATACAGTAGGTTTAACACCAATATAAATAAATAATGAGTTCATTACAGTACCTTATGTGGTGGTTTTTCTTTCTTGCATTAACGGAGCTTATGAGATTTCCTGTTGGGTTTTGTGTTGTGAAGTTTTCACGTTTTGGGTAAAGATTTGATGGATTATGGAATAAGGGGTGGCAAGAGCCTAAGTTTGGGGATGCCCATGGCACCCCAAGATATTCAAGGATAACCAAAATCCTAATCTTGGGGATGCCCCGGAAGGCATCCCCTCTTTCGTCTTTGTCTATCGGTAACTTTACTTGGAGCTATATTTTTATTCGCCACATGATATGTGTTTTGCTTGGAGCATCTCGTATGATATTAGTCTTTTATTTTTAGTTTACCACAATCATCCTTGCTGTACACACCTTTTTGGAGAAGCCCATTTGATTAGAATTTATTAGAATACGCTATGTGCTTCACTTATATCTTTTGAGCTCGATAGTTTTTTTGCTCTAGTGCTTCATTGATATCTTTTAGAGCACGACAGTGGCTTAATTTTGAAGAAATTGTTGATCTCTCATGATTCACTTATATTATTTTGAGAGTCTCTTAGAACAGCATGGTATTTGCTATGGTTATAAAATTGGTCCTAGAATGATGGGCATCCAAGTTGGTATAATAAAAACTATCATAGGAAGTTAATTGGATGCTATGATCAATTTGATACTTGATAATTGTTTTGAGATATAGAGGTGGTAATGTTAGAGTCATGCTAGTTGGGTGATTATGAATTTAAAAAATACTTGTGTTGAAGTTTGTGATTCCCGTAGCATGCACGCATGGTGAACCGCTTTGTGATGAAGTTGGAGCACAATTTTATTTATTGATTGTCTTCCTTATGAGTGGCAGTCGGGGATGAGCGATGGTCTTTTCCTACCAATCTATCCCCCTAGGAGCATGCGCATAGTACTTTGTTTTCAATGGCTTGTAGATTTCTGCAATAAGTACATGAGTTCTTTATGACTAATGTTGAGTCCATGGATTATACACACTCTCACCTTCCACCATTGCTAGCCTCTCTTGTGCCGCGCAACTTTCGCCGGTACCATACACCCACCATATACCTTCCTCAAAACAGCCACCATACCTACCTATCATGGTATTTCCATAGCCATTCTGAGATATATTGTCATGCAAGTTTCCACCGTTCCGTTTATACGACACACATCATCATTGTCATATTGCTCTTTGCATGATCATGTAGTTGACATCGTATTTTTGGCTAGGCCACCTTCAAAATTTTTCATACATGTCACTCTTGATTCATTGCATATCCCGGTACACCGCCAGAGGCATTTATATAGAGTCATATCTTGTTCTAAGTATTGAGTTGTAATCTTGAGTTGTAAGTAAATAAAAGTGTGATGATCTTCATTATTAGAGCATTGTCCCTGTGAGGAAAGGATGATGGAGATTATGATCCCCCCACAAGTCGGGGTGAGACTTCGGACTTTACATATATAAAAAAGAAAAAGGCCAAAAAAAAGAGAAAGGCCAAATAAAAAAAGAGAGAAAAAGACAGAAGGGACAATGCTACTATCCTTTTTACCACACTTGTGCTTCAAAGTAGCTCCATGATCTTCATGATAGAGAGTCTCCTATGTTGTCACTTTAATATACTAGTGGGATTTTTTCATTATAGAAATTGGCTTGTATATTCCAATGATGGGCTTCCTCAAATACCCTAGGTCTTCGTCAGCAAGCGAGTTGGATGCACACCCACTTAGTTTCTTTTGTTGAGCTTTCATACATTTATAGCTCTAGTGCATTGTTGCATGGCAATCCCTACTCACTCACATTGATATCTATTAATGGGCATCTCCATAGCCCGTTGATACGCCTAGTTGATGTGAGACTATCTTCTCCTTTTTGTCTTCTCCACAACCACCATTTTATTCCACATATAGTGTTATGTCCATGGCTCGCGCTCATGTATTGCATGAAAGTTGAAAAAGTTTGAGATTACTGAAGTATGAAACAATTGCTTGGCTCCTCATCGGGGTTGTGCATGATTAAATACTTTGTGTGATGAAGATAGATCAACAGCCAGACGATATGATTTTGTAGGGATACCTTTCTTTAGCCATGTTATTTTGAGAAGACATGATTGCTTTCATTAGTATGCTTGAAGTATTATTATTTCTTATGTCAATATGAACTTTTATTTTGAATCATTTGGATCTGAACATTCATACCACAATAAAGAAAATTACATTGAGAATTATGCTAGGTAGCATTCCACATGAAAAATTCTGTTTTTATCATTTGCCTACTCGAGGACGAGCAGGAATTAAGCTTGGGGATGCTTGATACGTCCCCAACGTATCTATAATTTTTTATTGTTCCATGCTATTATATTACCCGTTTTGGATGTTTATGGGCTTTACTTTACACTTTTATATCATTTTTGGGACTAACCTACTAACCGGAGGCCCAGCCTGAATTGCTGTTTTTTTCTTCCTATTTTAGTGTTTCGAAGAGAAGGAACATCAAACGGATTCCAAACGCGATGAAACGGGAACAATCTTTTTGTAACAAATGCAAACCCGGAGACTTGGAGTGGAAGTCAAGCAACAAGCGGGGCGACCACGAGGGTGCCCAGCGCGCCCCCTACAGGTGGGCGCGCCTCCCACCCTCGTGGGCCCCTCGAGCATCCACCGACCTACTTCTTCCTCCTATATATACCCACGTACCCTTAAACCATCGGGAGCACCACGAAAAACAATTTCCACCGCCGCAACCTTTTGTATCCGCGAGATCCCATCTTGGAGCCTTCGCTGGTGCTCCGCTGGAGGGGGAATCGACCATGAAGGGCCTCTACATCATCTCCAAGGCCTCTCCGATGAGTTGTGAGTAGTTTTCCACAGACCTTTGGGTCCACAGTTATTAGCTAGGTGGCTTCTTCTCTCTCTTTGAATCTCAATACAAAGTTCTCCTCGATCTTTTATCATATAAGTTTTCTATCTACTTTTATTTGTATCTTTACTTTTCCACTCTATATCATAAAAATACCAAAATATTTATCTTATCATATTATCTCTATCAGATCTCACTTTCACAAGTGGCCGCGAAGGGATTGACAACCCCTTTATTGCGTTGGTTGCGAGTTCTTGTTTGTTTGTGTAGGTGCGTGAGACTTCTGAGGAGCCTCCAACTGGATTGATACCTTGGTTCTCAAAAACTGAGGGAAATACTTACGCTACTTTGCTGCATCACCCTTTCCTCTTCAAGGAAAACCAACGCAAGCTCAAGACGTAGCAGCGCACACATTAACAATCAACAAAGTCATTTTGGAACAAGTGTTGTCACATTACAAATCAGAAACACAAGTATTTTTGAAACCGTGGGCATTCTACTTACCAATTACGTGCCACCACGCGCTTCCTTTTTTATTGGCTAGGAGATGTCATGCGGGGTAGCTATTTGAGTGCGGGAGGCGTGCAATCAGACCCCTGTGCGTGCTCATCGGGATGAGAGCCCTTTGACCTCTATCCGTCACGCACCTCCCTCCTTGCGTCTCCAGTTATGGCGCCTGAGCCCCTATTTCATGGCGTGGCTATGTTTCACTGGACTGAGATTTAAGAGAGAAAAAATAAAACCTGAAAAGAAAGTTTTGCACGGATCTTGATGTAATATCCGACGTACCTATATAGCATCGACTGTGACTTATAACAAGACTGATGAATATAAGGACGATGATAGTGGATAATAATTGTCTTATATATTTAGGAACATAATTAAAAAAGCCACATGCGGCAACGCCCAAAATACACAAGGGCAAAAGAAGAAGGAAGACAACAATCTGGATCGTTGATCTCTACTTTCCTGATGCGTTGCTGCAGGTCGCGGGAACTAGTCTCCGCGGCGAGTGGCGGTGAGCTCTTTCCTGTCCTCAAGATGCTACTTGAGAGCATCCACTTATTCCTCCACCATCCTTTTGCGCTTTATGGGAAACATGGCATTCTCGTCCATAAGTTTCTCGATGATGACGCTGGTCCTCTTCAATAAGGCAGTGGTCTTCTCCCGCTGCCCCGCAATTCCGACGAACTTCGCCCTCAGCAGGTGCTACCTCTTGAGCTTGCGTTGGTTTTCCCTTGAAGAGGAAAGGGTGATGCAACAAAGTAGCATAAGTATTTCCCTCAGTTTTGAGATCCAAGGTATCAATCCAGTAGGAGACGACGCACAAGTCCTCGAATACTTGGAAGAAGAATCAAGAAGATGCAACCAACGCGATAAAGGGGTTGTCAATCCCTTCACGGTCACTCGCAAAAGTGAGATCTGATAGAGATAATAAGGTAAATATTTTTGGTATTTTTGATGTATAGATTGGAAAGTAAAGATTGCAAAATAGTAAACGAGATTCAATAATATAGAAAAGAGACTTTAATATAATGGAAAAGAGACCCCGGGGCCATAGGTTTCACTAGTGTCTTCTCTCGAGATAGAATGTATTATGGTGGGTGAACAAATTATTGTCGAGCAATTGATAGAAAAGCGCATAATTATGATGACATCTAAGGCAATGATCATGAACATAGGCATCACGTACGTGTCAAGTAGACAGACTCCTGCCTGCATCTACTACTATTGCTCCACACACCTACCACTATCCAGCATGTATCTAGAGTATTAAGTTCATAAGAACGATGTAACGCATTAAGCAAGATGACATGATGTAGAGGGATAAACTCAAGCAATATGATATAAACCCCATCTTTTTATCTGCGATGGCAACAATACAATACGTGCCTTGCTGCCCCTACTAGCACTAGGAAAGGACACCGCAAGATTGAACCCAAAGCTAAGCACTTCTCTCATGGCAAGAAAGATCAATCTAGTAGGCCAAACTAAACCGATAATTCGAACAGACTTGCAAAGATATCAAATCATGCATGTAAGAATTCAGAGAAGAACCAAATAATATTCATAGATAATCTTGTTCATAAATCCACAATTCGTCGGATCTCAGCAAACACGCCACAAAAGAGTATTACATTGAATAGATCTCTAAGAACATCGAGGAGAACTTTGTATTGAGAATCAAAGAGAGAGAAGAAGCCATCTAGCTAATAACTATGGACCCGAAGGTCTGTGGTAAACTACTCACGCTTCATCGGAGAGGCAATGGTGTTGATGTAGAAGCCCTCCATGATCGATTCCCCCTCCAGCAGATCACCAGAAAAGGCCCCAAGATGGGATCTCACGGGTACAGAAGATTGCAGCGGTGGAAAAGTGGTTTCGTGGCCCCCCTGAAGTTTTTAGGGTATAAGAGTATATATATGCGAAAGAACTAGGTCGGTGGAGCTATGAGGGGCCCACGAGGGTGGGGGTGCACCTACCCCCCTGGATGTGCCCTCCTGCCTCGTGGACGCGTTGTTGCGTCTCTTACTTCAACTCCAAGTCTTTTGGTTTGCTTTCGGTCCAAGAAAGATCATCACGAAGGTTTCATTCCGTTTGGACTCCGTTTGGTATTCCTTTTCTGCAAAACTCTAAAATAGGCAAAAAAAACAGAAATTGGCACTGGGCATTCGGTTAATAGGTTAGTCCCAAAAATAATATAAAAGAGCATATTAAAGCCTATTAAACATCAAAAATAGATAATATAATAGCATGGAACAATCAAAAATCATTGATACATTTGAGACGTATCAGCAGGTCACGCTCGGCCCAGAGCTTCACATTGCTCTCCCTTAGTTGCCGGATGATGCCTGTAGCGTGTTCAAATGAGGCTTCTATGTCGTCCTGCAAGCTCACCCAGCCGGAGATCTGATCCGCGCTGCTACGGCCGTGCGGTGAGACATGTCGGCTGCTTTTGCAGCGAGGAGGGACATCTCTTGTGCTTCCGCTTCCATGCTCGCCTCTCCCTGGTGGCAATCTCTCGACCCAGAACTCACGCTGGCCATGGGAGACACAAGGGAACGATGATGAATGACTTGTTTGTTTTTGTGGATGAGGAGTCGAGGAGGAATGTGCGGTCATCTTGGAGTAGTAGTATTTATAACCGAGTACTAATACACTCTGAAGTGGGAAACCGTTTAGGTTTTGATCGGTGTGAACAGATTTGCAATTTGGAATGTGACGGGACATAGGCTCCAAATTTATTGACGGTTCAATAATTTCTAAGTGCGGCACTATTTTCGGACGATATAACGTGGGCACACTTTCTCGGCCGCGTACGTGGCGTTTGCACCATAGGGTGCACCGCAATAGGCAATGTTAGCACACGTCTTGTCCCAACGATCGTGCGCACTCGTTATTACCATCACACACGCTTCTTTTAGTTAGAATGTGTGTACGTCTAGCGCACACATGTTGATCTGTCAAACTGTTTCTGTTTGTTGTGGCTAATCGCAGATAGTTCATCTGTGTGAAGTGTATGCCATCAATCACAGACACTTTGATCTGGCTCACCGTTTTTGTTCTGTTGCCTAATCACAAACAGTTAATCCTTCTGAAGCATATGCCCTCAATCGCACACACACCTTTATCTAACTATCTGTTTCTGTTGTTCCGGCTCATCACAAACAGTTAATCTGAGTGAACTGTATGCCATATATCACACACGCCTTCATCTGGTTGCCCGTTTATGTTCTTTTTCCTCATCGCAAACAGTTCATTGAACTGAACCATATGCCCTGCATTGCACACGCAACTAAAATCGGAACCGTGTTTGATGCATCCGTCATCGCAAACGTTTTGCACCTTTTTTGATGGTTTTTTACATCAGCATTTGCGATTAAGGCATCACACACAGTTTCGTCAAAGGGTCTCTGATCGTACTGTCACGTTTGCAGCATCCTGCAGTAGTGTGACAATGGTGGTGGAGCACCGACAGTGCTTCGCTAAGCGTCGCTGGGACGAGGCGGTGGAACTATGGAGTAACAGGAGAGAGAGGGGCACCAAGGGCTTGGTGTGTCCTCTTGGGGTGCTCCCTCCCCTCTCTCTCTCTCTCTCTATATATATATATATATATAGGTGGAGAGGCGTGGGAAACAACCCCTCCAAGCCCTAGGGCGCAACTAAGGGGGAGAGGACTTGGACTCCAAGTCCAATCATTCTCCTACTAGGGCTCCTTCCTTTTTTGCCTTCCCTAGCCACATGGGCTTTTGAGGACTTAGTGCGCCTAGCCTAATAAGGCCAGGGTGAGGGAGTCCTGGATAAGGGGGTATCCGGACAGCTGGACTGTATACATCGTCCAGACTACTGAAGCGTGAAGATACAAGACTCAAGACTTCGGCCCGTGTCCGGATGGGACTCTCCTTGGCGTGGAAGGCAAGCTTGGCGATATGGATATTGTGTTTCCTTCCTTGTAACCGACTCCATGTAAACCCTAGCCCTCTCCGATGTCTATATCAACCGGAGAGGTTGGTCCTTAGAAAGTTAGAAGGCCGATCACAATTACAATCATACCATCATAGGCTAGCTCTTAGGGTTTAGCCTCTACGATCTTGTGGTAGATCTACTCCTGTACTACCCATATCTTCAATATTAATCAAGTAGGAAGTAGGGTTTTACCTCCATCGAGAGGGCCCGAACCTGGGTAAACATCTGTGTCCCTTGCTTCCTGTTACCATCAGCCTAGACGCACAGATCGGGACCCCCTACCCGAGATCCGCCGGTTTTGACACCAACATTGGTGCTTTCATTGAGAGTTCCAGCTTAGGCCCCTTTGGCCCCTTTGGCCAAAGATGGTCTATTGCAGACCGCATTGCAAGCCCGAATAGCCTGTGAAGCTATGCTATAGCAGCCATCTTGTCACTTAACGGCAGCGGGCGAGTGGGAGCATTGAATTGCGACCAGAAAAGCTTCTCCACTTCCTTACCACCCTGATCATCGAAGAACTTGGCAGCGTCAGTTGTACTCTTTGCCAAATCCGCATACGCGTCCGCAGGACTCCAGCGTTCATCCAGGGGAGCGTACTTCATATCGACAAATTTCGTCCACAGCAAGTAGGAGCCCCCAGTCGTGATTTTACCGGCCTGTTGAAGATCCTCCCGTGCACCCCTGAGCTCGGTCCGTATTTCCTTGGTGGCATTAAGTGCCTTGTCCAGATCGGCCGAACTATCCTTATGCTCCTTCTTCAGGAGCTCATACTAGTTAGCGGCATTTTTTAACTCAACAACCATTTCGGCTATCTTTTCCTTGCTTCGGCGATGAGCAGCCTGTTCGGCTCTCAATTCCTCGGCCGCCTTTAGGGCAGCGGCATTGCTCACCCGAGCTTGTTCCTTGGCTTGAGCAAGTTCCGCCCTCAGGGCCTCCACGGCAGTAGCACCATCTGCAGTCCAAACATATTGCATTAATATCATGCCGCCTTCATATTTCCCTATGCAAAGGAAGGCAGAGCACATACCTTGTGATTTATCCAGCCGCTCGTTCACCAGCGTGATATCGGCATCAATCGATCCAATTTGCCTTGTTAGTTCGGCAACTTCAATGGACTGGTCGGCGGCCGGACCCACAGGTACCTGCACATATTTACAGCGCAATCATTGATTTATGATCCCCCGTTTGCCGCCTAGGGCGGGCAACCAGAGTCTCAGGGGCTACTCTCTATATGGAGCACACCTAGCGCATGCCTCACAACTAAAGAAATAGCGTATTCTTCACTACATACCTCAAAGCCTCTGAGCAGGCTTGTAAATGCTTCATTCAAACCGCTCGTAGCGGATGAAATCCTCTTGAGCACCTCGCCCATCAATGAGCAGTACTCCTCCGAGAGGACAACTTGCTCCAGTAGGCCCGTGAGTACGTCCGGCCGGACATTGAACTGTGCCGGACCCTTCCCGTCGCCCCTCGTGTGAACAAAACGCTCCGGACTAAGGGCATCTGACGTATTGGCTTCTGGCTTCGGCAGATCCGGACTCCTCCGTGGGCACACCTCGGTGTCCCCCGCTTCATGAGTCGGAGAGGCGGGTGGGGTTTCACTCTCCATCATCTCCAGAGGAACATCCCCCGAAGATGAACCCTGTTGAGAAGAGCTGCTAGCCGGACTGTAAAATATCGAATCCTGGTTATTGATCTAGTAGAAACACAATACCTTCAAATTGTAAATTGACTTACAACTCGGTGGAGGGCTGGCCCATTGGTGGGCATGACGCGGTGAGGGCCCCCTGGGGATACCTTTTTCCCTGGTTTGGGCATTTCCGCCTCCAAGTCTTCAGAGGCAGCCCTCTTCTTCCCACGCGGGGAGGAGGCCTTAGCCTCCCTTTCCTGACTATCCTCCATAGGGGAGGTAACAATTCCCCTGGTTCGGATGAATAGCGTGTGGAGTTCGGTTTCTTCGTTCTTCCCCTTGTCCTTCCCTGAGGGCATTCTGCTGAGTACCTGGTCAAGCATATTGGCCATGGTGGGACCAGGCGAGCCTTCGGGAAGTGGCGCCGGACACCTGATTCTCTCTGCTTTGCTGAGCCATTTCTGGCCACGGATGATTTTTAGAATAAACAATTATGACAGATACAAAACAAGATGTCTGGTATCAAGGTTACTTACTTGGGTATCTGGGCGATTGCAGCTTAGGCCCGCATCCTCGGTGGTGTCCGGACACTCTATTTTCGGTCCGAAGAACAATTTGCGCATCCCTTCAGGTTTCAAACCAAAGAAGTGCTTAACAGTACGCGGACCCTCTGGATTAAACTCCCACATCCGGAGAGGCCGGCTGTCGGTGTCAAAACCGGCGGATCTCGGGTAGGGGGTCCTGAACTGTGCGTCTAGGCGGATGGTAACAGGAGACAAGGGACACGATGTTTTTACCCAGATTTGGGCCCTCTCGATAGAGGTAAAACCCTACTCCTGCTTGATTGATATTGATGATATGGGTAGTACAAGAGTGGATCTACCACGAGATCAGGGAGGCTAAACCCTAGAAGCTAGCCTATGGTATGATTGTTGTAATGGTTGTGTGTCCTACAGACTAAAACCCTCCGGTTTATATAGACACCGGAGAGGGCTAGGGTTACACAGAGTCGATTACAATGGTAGGAGATCTACATATCCGTATCGCCAAGCTTGCCTTCCACGCCAAGGAAAGTCCCATCCGGACACGGGACGAAGTCTTCAATCTTGTATCTTCATAGTCTTGGAGTCCGGCCGATGATGATAGTCCGGCTATCCGGACACCCCCTAGTCCAGGACTCCCTCAGTAGCCCCTGAACCAGGCTTCAATGACGATGAGTCCGGCGCGCATATTGTTCGGAATTGCAAGGCGGGTTCCTCCTCCGAATAATTCATAGAAGATTGTGAACACCAGGATAGTGTCCGGCTCTGCAAAATAAATTCCACATTCCACCGTAGAGAGAATAATATGTACACAAGATCAATCTGCTGACATATTTCGTGGCATGACGTCATGCCACTACCAGCCTTTACTTGAATTGCTTTTTATTATACCACCTCAGCGCGTTTAGCGAAGCGGTTTCCTTGGCACGTCTTGTCGAAGCAGAGATCGTGTTCCCCTTATCCCGGGATTCTCATCAATACGGACGTGGGTAACCCAATCGTGCCCGTTGCCACGCCCCCTCTATCGGAGGCGGGTCCCAAACGGTCACGGGGACGGCTCTTGGTATTCTCCCCTTTTATAATGGGACCAAGGCTCGTTTCTTTTCTTCAACCCTCAATCGAATCTTCTCCTCGCCCCGAGTTCCAACACCCAGAGCCCCAGATTCGAGCGCTTCGGACCTCCAACAATGTCTGGCTCCGACCCAAAGGGCCGGTGGATGCCCTCCTCCGTCACGGAAGAGGACGTGCTAAAGCTGCGAGAAGCCAAGTACCTGACCTACGAGATTCCGCACAGGCTGCCCGCCAAAGGGCAAGTCATTCCCACCCCCGAGCCCGGCGAGTATGTCGTGTTTGTGTCCCACCTCCGTCGAGGTTTAGGCTTCCCGATGGATCCTTTTGTGAGAGGGATCATGTTTTATTATGGGTTGGAATTCCACGACTTGGCTCCGGAGTCCATCCTCCATATCTCTTCATTCATTGTCATCTGCGAAGCCTTCCTCCGCATTACCCCTCACTTCATCTTGTGGCTTAAGACCTTCGACGTGGAGCCGAAGATGATCGAGGGGCGTCAAGCAGAGTGCGGCGGGGCGGTTGTAAGCAGAAGGGCCGACGCTCCATGGCCCGAGGGCTCTTTCCAGGAGGAGCTCGGCTTGTGGCAGCAGGAGTGGTTCTACATAACCGCTCCCAGGGGCAGCAAGCAGAAGCTGCTACCCATCTTCCGCTCGGGCCCTCCGCAGCGGCTGATGTCATGGGTCAGCCAAGGGCTCAACTAGGGGCTGTCAAAGGACGTGCCCCTATTGCAGGGCTGGATTCATGACCTCCAGGCGAGGGAGATCGATCTGGTCGTGGTGATGCAGGTCATGCTGATTAGGCGTCTCCTGCCCTGCAAACGCCGTCCTCTCCAGCTGTGGGAGTTTAATCCGGAGGGACCACGAATTCTCCAACACTTCATGGGTACGACACCCGTGGAGATGTACAAACTGTTCTTTGGATCATGAGAGGCGTGTCCGGAATTGACCGAGGACGCTGGCCTAAGCTGCAATCGCCCAGATACACAAGTAAGTAGCTCCATGTCCAGACATACCGTTTGTTTGCCTTTCTATGATTTGCTTTTTGACCAACTTCCCTCTAAACAGGAGTGGATAGCGCAAGCAAAACTGATATGGTGTCCGCCCCCCCTCCCAAAGACCGCGCCGGATCCCGTGCTGGTCAGGATGCTGGAGGTTGCACCTTCGGAGGAAGGCGAAGGGGAGAACAGAGGAACTACCGCCTCAACCAAGGAGGCTTTTGAGGAAGGGGGGATCGAGAATCCCTCCTTCCAGGGGGAGAAGAGGACCGCCTCCGAAAACCCGGAGGCCAAAGCCCCGAAGCGGGGGAAGAGATCTTCACCAGAGGGTCCTGCGTCCGGAGAGGCTCCGGCCGCACAGTCTCCCCTAAAGAATCAGCCCTCCAGCGAGCCGTAAGTAGAAAAAAGGGAGTTTTGTAATAAGGGACATCCCTATTTGTGCTTCTGAGGATAACTTAGGTTTTTACCTTGTAGTTCAGATCTCCGTCCTTCTCAGATGAGCTCGTCTTCGGGGGAACTCCGTTCGGAGATGATGGAGAGCGAGACGCCTCCATCTGCCGCACCATCGAATAGGGCGGACGAGCCTGGAGTGTCATCACGGAGGGTATCCCCGAGTCCGGCAGGGCCGAATAGTTCGGCACCAAAATGTGTGCGGCCGGGGGAGCTGAAGGATCTGCTTGAGAGGGTGTCTATCTCAGAAGGTCACCGTACACTGATGAGTACGGTGATTGAAAGAATCTCATCCGGCGAAGGCGGATTGCGTGATGTCATCAGGAGTTTGCTGGCGGGGTTTGAGGTACGTAAAAATGACATACCCTTTGACAGCTTTACACATAAAGTGCGCCCTGTATAGATAGTAGCCCCTGAGACTTGGTAGGGTGTCGAGAACGACAGCGTGCCGAGGATTAAAATCCCAGTTATTGATTTTCTCCTTTCCTAAGCAGGTGGCGGATAGTTCCGTGGATAGCCGGACTGATGGAGTTGCCGAATTAAAGCGGCAACTCGATGTTGCGGATGCGAACATCGCGCTAGTCAACAGGCGACTTGACGAGTCGCAAGGTAGGTTCTTCTCCGTGGTCACCTAGCAAGGGAGCCGAAGCCCACCCCTTACAATATGTGTGCTTGACGCAGATGGTGCCGCTGCTGTGGAGAGCCTTCGGGCCGAACTTGCTCAAGCCAAGGAGCAGGCCAGAAGGAGTGATGCGGCTGCCTCAAGGGCGGCCGAAGAGCTAGAAGCCGAAAGAGCTGCTCACCGCCGTAGCAGGGAGGAGATGGCCGAAATGGCCGTGAAGTTGAAAGATGCTACCAACCGCTATGTGGTTCTTGAAAAAGAACGCCGGGCGGAGCGAGAAGACCTGAAGAAGGCCACCGCCGAAGCCAAGGATGCCCGTTCTGCAATGCGGGCTATAAAGGAGGAGCTGCGCCAGGCCGGAGATATTGTGGCTGGCCGGCCGTTTCTGCTGCGCCGGAGGTTTACAGATCCAAAGTATGCTCAGCTTGGCCAGCTGTGGGGTCCAGAGGATCCTTATATCGATTTAGCGGCGAGTGCGGCAGATGCCGTTATGCACTTCCGAAGCCAGAAGGATCACGAGACGGAAGAGCTGTTTTGGTCTCAATTCCATAGTCCGGAGCGTTCACTTCCGCTGACCGATCGGTTGGCTGAATGGGCTGAGCTGAATAGGCTGTCCGGGCTTGCCATGACAGATATCGTGGCTCATGTCTGGCGAAGAGTTATTTTGGCTTATTGCAGCAATTTCTTGGGGCGGTGCCGCATATCAAGGCGATGAAGCGGTCGGCCTGCATAGAGGGTGCACGGATGGCCCTCGCCCGTGTGAAGACATACTGGATGGAGATGGATGCCACCGCTGTTGCGACCGAGGGTTCGGACGAGAGCCGGTTACCCGCCGAGCACTATTTTGGGGAAGTTCTGCGTGGTGCTCGTGTAATAGAGTCGCAGTGCTCAAAAAATGTCGTGTTCAAATGAACTTTATAATTTGTAAGACGATGTTTATAATGTTAGCGCTTTTTGTACTTGTGCGTGCAAGTATTGAAATATCTCCTGTGCGGCTGTTTAATGTATACTTGTGTATAACCTGAAAGATGGCAGTCTTCGGCTTCAGCCCCCACGCACATAGTGCGGGGGTGTTAGCGCATTTTCACACTTAATACAACGTCTTGGTCCTGTAAAGGAGGTGGTAGCGTAGCAAACGAGGCAACCGGACTATAATGCTTTATTACTTTCACTTAGCCATAGGAGTTCGAAGGTGGGGCTACGACATAGCCCCTAGGGGCACCGCGCTATCCGAATTCGGGGCGCGTATGTGCCCGACCGGGAAACGGTCCTTCGTCAAAGCGGCGGAATTCTAAACATTCCGATAGTCGATCGAGTGGTTGACCAGTCTCTCGCTATATCATGACAGTCAGCTTTCGGCTTTCTCTACTGAGGTGCTCGCCCAGCCGAACCGGGGCACAATCGCAGTAGTTCTCCTAGTACCGCATTAGCCGATGATACAGAACGTAAGGCAGCAAAACACAAGAGCCGGGCAAACCCAACATTTGACCAAAGACATGACTCGGAGCTGATGCATATAAGGCCTAACTCGAGACGCCGAACACTCCCTAAGGTGTTCGGTCTTTATAATAACGGGCAGAACAATGCCCTAAGCCCCTAGTGTCCAGGTACAGGCGAGAATTTCTGGCGTGGCCAATGCCAAAATGCCAGCCTCCTCGTTGGTTATGGTGAAAAACCGTGGGATGTGATCAACAAAAGACAGTAAGAAAGGTTTACGCAGGGACTTAATCTGAAAAGAATCCTTGCGACGGGTCCCTCCTGCACGTCTGTGCCTGTGTCTCCGTTGTGCCGTATCCTGGACGGGTGTACATGTTGTTCATCTGTAAAAAGAGAGGAACCTAGCTTGAAAGGAAATCGTGCAAAAAATGTATTAAAAATCGAAATATGAATAAATGAATAAAGCTGAGCTTATATTAGCTCATACACACAGCCCCTTGTAAAGGGGTGTGCGGCTAGGGAGCCCCTAGCTTATTTTATGCCGGACTCGTCTGGCCGTGTCCGGGGTCTTGAACGACCTTTTAGTGAGATGATGCCACGTGGACCGCGCATTTTAAGTGTAAGAGACGCGTAGTGTGATATTGCATTAAAGCGGACAAAAGCTTCACGTCCCAATAGTGCTTGATGGCTACTTTTGAATGGGGCGACATGAAAGATTAGCTTTTCGCGTCGGAAGTTGTCGGGTGACCTGAACACAACTTCTAGTAGTAAGGAGCCCGTGCACTTGGCGTAAGGGCCTGGCATCACTCCTTTGAAGGAAGTGCAGCTATGTCGAATTTTAGTAAGGTCTATCCCCAACTTGCGGATTGTATCCGGATATAGCAGGTTTAAATCGCTGCCGCCGTCCATCAGGAATTGTGTAAATTGTAGTCCGTCGATTATAGGATCCAATATCAGAGCAGTCCATCCTGCGTTTCGAATACTTCTGGAATAGTCCAGGTGGTCGAAAGTAATTGGTTTTGACATCCAACCTCGAGGTTCCGCTGGGGTGGACCGTGCGATACCTACTTTGGCGGGTGCCGCACTGTTGCTCCGTATTATCACATGAAGTGAGTTTACTGTTTTGACTTCTTGTGGGAAAGTCTTTTGTTTTGCGGTGCTCTGCTGGTGGGGTTCGTCATTATCCTCGCTTGACGTGTCGAGCCCCTTGTGTTTGGCGTTGAGTCGGTCGGACTGTTTGAAGACCCAACAATCTAGGTGGGTGTGGTTTGCAGGCCTTCCGGAGGTGCTGTGGATTTGACATATCCGATCCAAAATTTTGTTTAAGTTGGATAGCTCGTCACTGTTGTCCTTAAGGGGCAGTGTTTTGCTGTTCGGCCGCGAGCTTTTGAATCCGGCGTTGACCGCCGTGTTCTTTGGGCTTTTTTTTGTTTCGGCGCTGGTCCTTTCCGCGCCGTGATTTTCCGTTTCCATCTCTGATCTCGGATGTACTCGGGTCGCTGGTGCTGCATCTTGCTAGCCGGCTGTCTTCCCCCGCGCAAAAGCGGGTCATGAGGCTTGTTAGCGCGGCCATTGTTCTCGGCTTCTCTTGGCCGAGGTGTCTGGCGAGCCATTCGTCTTGGACATTATGTTTAAAAGCTGATAAGGCTTCGGCGTCCGGACAGTCGACTATTTGGTTCTTTTAGATCGTCTGCATCCGGAGGGCGGGCATAAGTCCCTTGAAAATTTGCTCTAAACGCGTCCTCGAGCTCTTCCCAACTTCCAATAGTATTTTCTGGGAGGCTTTTGAGCCAATGCCGAGTTGGCCCTTTGAGCTTGAGGGGTAGATATTTTATGGCGTGGAGCTCATCTCCTCTAGCCATGTATGTGCAGTATGTAATCCTCGATCCAGACTCCAGGGTCTGTTGTTCCGTCGTATGCCTCTATGTTTACGCGTTTGAATCCCGCTGGAAATTCATGATCCAGCACCTCATCGGGGAAACATAGTGGGTGTGCGGCGCCCCTGTATTTAGGCGTGCCGTTATCTTTGAACATGCGGCGTGTTGTGTTGCTTCCTGGGGCCCTCTTTTTTGGTCCATAAATGGACCTGACCGGGCCATCTATTTTATGAGGATCATGTGTCGTCTTGTGTGCGGCACCGCTTGTCGCTTTTTTCCTGTCATCTGGTTGTCTATCCGGCCAGGCGGCGTCATTGCTTTTTGACTGTGGGGGCTCTATGGCCTCCTCGTCGAATTCTGGCAGCAGCTTGCGCTTCGGGTAGCTCTTTGTTTGGTGGCTATTGCCATATTTGTCCGCGGTCTTGAGTACTTTACTCCACCTCATTCTGAGTATGTCTTCCGCTATTTTGAGCTTCCTTTTTTCCTTTTTCAGACTTCTTGCAGTGGCGACTAGTCTTTTGTGAAGGTTCTTATGCTCCGGTGGTATGTCCGGCGTGAGATTGTCTGGACTATTGTTTTCGCCGGGTGTGGATTGATTATCCAATTCGTCCTGTTCGGATGGTTGCTTGGTTGCATGTTCCTTGCCTATTGGTTTGCCCTGCTCTATGGCTGGGTTATTATGGGTACTGTTGTCATCGAGGCGGGACTTGGGGCGGCGCTTGCGTCGCCGTTTTGGTTGTTTTTCGGATGAATTATCCTTCGCCGTGTTCCATTATTCCTCGTTATCGCTCCCCTTCGGAGTGTCCACCATGCATACATCATGAGTTGAGGTGGCCGTCCAATGCCCCGTAGGCGCTGGTTCTTCATCGTCTCCGGCATCTTCGTCCATACCGTCGATGTGTTCGGAGTCGTGGTCTAGCATGTCGGTTAGATCATCGAAAGTGGCTACAAAGTGGGTGGTGGGTGGGCTTTGAATATCTTCGCGTCCGCATCCCAACCATCCTGACCGCAGTCCGGCCAGGGCTCTCCTGATAATGAGAGATGTTTTAGCGAATTTAGGATGTCGCCAAAGGGTGAGTGCTGAAAGATGTCCGCGGCAGTGAACTCCATGATTGGCGCCCAATCGGATTCGATTGGCAGGGGCGCAGGAGGTTCAGAGTCCGGCAAGGAATCCGGCGCCTCGGAGTCACGAGCTTTATAAGGGACAAGGTCAGTATTCGGCTCTATCGCCGTAGAAGTCGCAGCCCCCGAGGCAGTGTCCAACCACCTGTCCTCGATCTGCACAGTCTTCTCTGAACTATGGGCCAGAGCAGACTCGTGTGCGGCCTCCAAGGCACTATCCGGCGGCAGAGCTAAGTCAAGCCCATCGCGACAGCGCGAGACGCTCGGCTGTGGCTCGAATCCGTCGAAGATCAAGTCTCCGCGGGTGTCGGCCGTGACGTTTAGGCTTCCAAACCTGACCTGATGGCCAGGGGCGTAGCTTTCGATCTGCTCCAGATGGCCAAGTGAATTGGCCCGCAGTGCAAAGCCGCCGGACACGAAGATCTGTCCGGGGACAAAATTCTCACCCTGGACTGCGTCGTTGTTGATTGAAGAAGCCATCAAGCCTATCGGTGATGACACAGAGGAACTCTCAATGAAAGCACCAATGTTGGTGTCAAAACCGGCGGATCTCGGGTAGGGGGTCCCGAACTGTGTGTCTAGGCGGATGGTAGCAGGAGACGAGGGACATGATGTTTTTACCCAGGTTCGGGCCCTCTCGATGGAGGTAAAACCCTACTCCTGCTTGATTGATATTGATGATATGGGTAGTACAAGAGTGGATCTACCACGAGATCAAGGAGGCTAAACCCTAGAAGCTAGCCTATGGTATGATTGTTGTAATGGTTATGTGTCCTACGGACTAAAACCCTCCGGTTTATATAGACACCGGAGAGGGCTAGGGCTACACAGAGTCGGTTACAATGGTAGGAGATCTACATATCCGTATCGCCAAGCTTGCCTTCCACGCCAAGGAAAGTCCCATCCGGACACGGGACGAAGTCTTCAATCTTGTATCTTCATAGTCTTGGAGTCCGGCCGATGATGATAGTCCGGCTATCCGGACATCCCCTAGTCCAGGACTCCCTCACCGGCGTTGACACGGCAACATCCGTCGAATTAACATCACTTGCATTATGCTAACAAGATTTATGTCCCTCTCAAGAAGCTCCCGGATACGGCTCTGCAGTACTGGTACATCGCCAGCGGGCCCCCAATTCCGTCCTACATCAGTCCAAGACGCTAGTTGTGATGGAGGGCCTGAGCAGAACTCGAGGGCGGCCACCCACTTTGTGCCTCTGGGAGCCGTGACATAAAACCACCTCCGTTGCCATACATCGGATACTTCTGGGAAAGAACCCTCTAGCCATGGGGCATCGGCGTTCTTGCTTATTACGGCACCTCCGCACTCTGCATGTTGCCCCTCGATCATCTTCGGCTTCACATTGAAGGTCTTAAGCCATAAGCCGAAGTGTGGGGTGACATGGAGGAAGGCCTCGCACACTATAATGAACGACGAGATGTGGAGGATGGCGTCCGGAGCCAGATCATGAAAATCCAACCCATAATAAAACATGAGCCCCCTCACAAAGGGATCGAGGGTGAGGCACAAACCACGAAGGAAGTGGGGAACGAACACAACACACTCATTGGGCTCCGGTGTAGGGATGACCTGCCCTGGAGCGGGAAGCCTGTGCCGGATGTCGGCGGTCAGATATCCGACCTCCCTAAGCTTCGCAATGTCTTCCTCTTGGATCGAGGAGGCCACCCACCGGCCTTGAAGGTTGGATCCAGACATATTGGAGGATTTGGGGTGTTTGGGCTTAGGTCTTGGGCGTTGGAGCTCGAGGTGCGAGAAGGTTCGAGGGAGGTGGAAAAGAGGCATAAGCATCGACCCCTTTATAAAGGGGATGAATATCAAGAGTCCTCAGCTTGACCGCTTGAGGCTTATCTAAAACTACACGGGGTTATACCAACGGTCGTCGTGGGGTCACACACGCCCATATTAATGGAAGATCCCGTAATAAGAGGAACACGATCTCTACCTCGAATCCTCGATGGGACGTGCCAATAAAATCTCCTCGCAACACGAGTCGAGGTGGGGCAAGAAATGCCAGTTCGCGTTGGACCAGGCCACGATGCAAGGGCACGATGTATGAAGATGGCCAGCGGATTAGATTTATGCTATGTTCCCTACAATGGTATGGGAAGATCATCTTGCAGATCTGGACACGGTTCGAGTGTTCGATAATTACTTTGGAGTATTCGGAGAAGGAACCCGCCCTGCAATGCCGAAGACAAGACTGCGCACCGGACTCATCGTCATTGAAGCCTGGTTCAGGGGCTACTGAGGGAGTCCTGGATAAGGGGGTATCCGGACAGCCGGACTGTATACATCGTCCGGACTATTGAAGCGTGAAGATACAAGACTCAAGACTTCGGCCCGTGTCCAGATGGGACTCTCCTTGGCGTGGAAGGCAAGCTTGGCGATCTAGATATTGTGTTTCCTTCCTTGTAACCAACTCCATGTAAACCCTAGGCCTCTCCGGTGTCTATATAAACCGGAGAGGTTGGTCCTTAGAAGGCCGATCACAATTACAATCATACCATCATAGGCTAGCTCTTAGGGTTTAGCCTCTACGATCTTGTGGTAGATCTACTCTTGTACTACCCATATCTTCAATATTAATCAAGCAGGAAGTAGGGTTTTACCTCCATCAAGAGGGCCCGAACCTGGGTAAACATCTGTGTCCCTTGCTTCCTGTTACCATCAGCCTAGACGCACAAATCGGGACCCCCTACCCGAGATCCGCCGGTTTTGACACCGACACAGGGTGCCTCCCCGCAGCCCAAGCTAGCCCTTGGTTCATGGTGGACCCACTTGTGGACTTCCGGACCCCTCCAAAGAGGGAGGGAGGGATCGGAAGAGGGATGAGGCAGGGAAGGAGGTGGGAGGGAGGAGGCGGGGGAGTGAGGAGGGAGAGGAAGGTAGGGAGGGATCGGGAGAGGGACGAGGCAGGGAGGGAGGTGGAGGGAGGAGGCGGGAGAGTGAGGAGGGAGGGAGGGATCGGGAGAGGGGCGAGGAGGGGAGGGAGGTGGAAGGAGGAGGGATGGAGGAACTACCTCAGTGGAGGAGAGCAGGAACGTTGGCGGTAGCGGGTGACGACGGTGGTCCGGGAGGGCGACGACGATGGTTGGGGAACGGCAGTGGCGGCAGACGGTTGGGGGGTGTGGGGGAGAGTGAGAGCGGAGTTAGGGGACAGTGAGGGACGACCAGTTGGTGAACATAGGTTGGCTTTAACAGTAGCGCCCGTTAGGATAAAGCGCTACTTCTAAAGTACATTAGCAGTAGCGCGTTTAAGGAAACGGCGCTACTACTATATCTAGTGTGGAGGCAACACCGTGGCAATTGTAGTAGTAGCGCACTATTCGACTAACGTGCTACTGCTACTTGGATATCAATAGCGAGGTTTTCTAAAGCTCTCTACTTCTAAATAGCAGTAGCGGGTTGTTTTAAATCGCGCTGCTGGTAAGATTCTGTGTATAAGGTTTTCCCTAGTAGTGCATTAAGAACAACAACTATATATATTTGACAAATGAACAACAACCAATCAACCATATACCTTGGATCAAGGATGGCAGCAATGAATATATACTTGTTCATGTTTTGAGAATCAACCTAGTACTTCTCATACTTGGTTTTCATCTTGGTAGCCATGCATTTAAATATTTTATCATCACCACAGATCACATGATCACTCCATTCACCCAACATAAAATGTATATTAGGAATATCTTCCAAGAAGGTGTTGGTTGTAACGTACTTAGTGCCAGAAACCTTATTAGTGAGGAGATAGAAGTGTTGGAGGAATTTTTTGAACTCACGAACGTACACCCAATCACTTTTGGTTGGAGGACCCCGCTGATCAGGGGTATCAGGCTTAGGTTCTAGACCAGTTTTTTCTAACCCAGTCTTGTAGTTGGGATCCTGAAGTGCATATTGCTCAAATACCCTATCAAATTTCTCAGCAGACTTCATTATAAATGTGGACTTCCATCTAGTAACCACATCAATATTAATCAAACCTTTACTGGCTACCTTGCTAAGCTGCACACACTTTTTAAATAAATCCAATCTAGTTGGGGAGGCTCTCACAAACTTGATAGCATTTCGAGTTCTGTTTATTGGATGGCACATTATCTTTAGCCCATCTTGGACCACGAGATTAACAATATGTGACACACACCTCATGTGAAGATACTGACTTCTTGCATGTGTACATCCCCTATTAGTCAAAGACCTCTTCATGTAGGCTAAGCAAGTGTCATTATAACTTGCATTATCAACAGTAATAGTGCACGCTCGCTCAATGCCCCACTCAATAAGTGATTTTTCTAATGATTTCCCAATGTCATCCCCTTTGTGTCCATCTACCAAGACAAAGTTAATAATTTTTTTCTAAGCTTCCACCCAGAATCAATGAAATGTGTAGTAAGGACCATGTAGCTTTGTTCTTTTCTTGATGTCCATGTATTAGTGGTGAGGCAAAGAGTTTGACTTGATTCAATGAAATATTTTCTAAGCATAGCTTTCTCAGCTTCATAAACAACAATGATATCTCTATACATAGTTGTCCTAGATGGTATAGAGAACCTTGGGCAAGCTTTAGACATGAAGAACCTAAAACCTTCTTTCTCCGCAAATATGAATGAGCTCATCTATCACTATCATGCAGGCAAATGCTTCTCTAACTTCTTTCTCAATGTAATGCCAAGGAACCATGGAATTACCATCAGCACTAACTTGGTAGGTAAGCTCGGACTGAGTGCTACATATGTGGGCATGATTCTTTTTGCAAATCTTCAAATGGTTGACTAAAGAAGCAGTACCTGCCGATGCGGATTTGCAACCCAGCACAACATCACAATAGTTGCAATTAGCATGATCGGGATCATCTTTCTTAAGTGTGAAGTGCATCCATGCCTTTGACTCTTGCTCCTTTGACCGCCCACACTGCCAGGGGTAACATCAGGATATATTGAGAGAGGTTGATCAGCAGCAAAACCAACACCAAGGTTAACTCTAACACTCTCGGACACCTGAAAAAATTAGTCGGGTAGTTTTCATTCAGTATCAGTGAGCAGCAGCAGAACCAATACTAAAAATGTTGCTGGAAAACTAAATAGGAAACACCCATGTTCAGTAAACAAACCAGCGAAACCATGCATCCATCCATGTTTAGTAAAACTCCACGCATGAGTGTTCTGCTAATGTCTACAGTCTATTGAACAAGTGAAAAACATCCATCCACATTCAGTAACAAACCACGCATGAGATCTGGGAGATGCTTACCATTCGGTCGCGGCGACTCACGTCTTCCTCGGGCTCCGACGGCGGCTGTAATGTAGAGCTTCACCAGTGTAGCGGTTGTGACGTGGAGCTTCTCCGGTGTGCCGGATCTTGTCCTCCTCGGGCTCACATGGCCGCTGTAGCGTGGAGCTTCCCCCGTGCTTCGGTGCCGGTAGGACGAAGCTTCACCTGCGGCGGGAAGGAGCGGGGCCTGATGGATGCGCCAGAAGAACCAGTGGCAGGAAGGAGCTACGAGCTAGGGCACCACTGATACGTCTCCAACATATCTATAATTTTTGATTGTTCCATGCTATTATATTACCGGTTTTGGATGTTTATGGGCTTTACTCTACACTTTTATATCATTTTTGGGACTAACCTATTAACCGGAGGCCCAGCCCAGATTGCTGTTTTTTTTGCCTATTTCAGTGTTTGGAAGAAAAGGAATATTAAACGGAGTCCAAATGGAATGAAACCTTCGGGAGAGTTATTTTTGGAATGAAAGCAATCCAGGAGACTTGGAGTAGACGTCAGGGAAGCTTCGAGGTGGCCACGAGGCAGGGAGGCGCGCCCTACCCCCTGGGTGCGCCCCCACCCTCGTGGGCCCCTCGTGGCTCCCCTGGTCGGCTTCTTTCGCCTATATATGTCCATATACCCTAAAAACATCGGGGAACACAACATATCGGGAGTTCCGCCACCGCAAACCTCTGTAGCCACCAAGAACCAATCGGGACCCTATTCCGGCACCCTGCCAGAGGGGGGATCCCTCACCGGTGGCCATTTTCATCATCCCGACGCTCTCCATGACGAGGAGGGAGTAGTTCACCCTCGGGGCTGAGGGTATGTACCAGTAGCTATGTGTTTGATCTCTCTCTCTCTCTCTCTTGTGTTCTTGAGGTGATACGATCTTAATGTATCCCGAGCTATGCTATTATAGTTGGATCTTATGGTGTTTCTCCCCCTCTACTCTCTTGTGATGAATTGAGTTTTCCCCTTGAAGTTGTCTTGTCGGATTGAGTCTTTAAGGATTTGAGAACACTTGATGTATGTCTTGCCATGCTTATCTGTGGTGACAATGGGATATTCATGTGGTCTAATTGATGTATGTTTTGGTGATCAACTAGCGGGTTCAATGAACTTATGTATAGGGGTTGGCACACGTTTTCGTCTTGACTCTCCGGTAGAAACTTTGGGGCACTCTTTGAAGTACTTTGTGTTGGTTGAATAGATGAATCTGAGATTGTGTGATGCATATCGTATAATCATGCCCACAGATACTTGAGGTGACGTTGGAGTATCTAGGTGACATTAGGGTTTTGGTTGATTTGTGTCTTAAGGACTCTTGAATAGATCGGTCAGAAAGAATAACTTTGAGGTGGTTTCGTACCCTACAATAATCTCTTTGTTTGTTCTCCGCTATTAGTGTCTTTGGAGTGACTCTTTGTTGCATGTTGAGGGATTGTTATATGATCTAATTATGTTATTATTGTTGAGAGAACTTCCACTAGTGAAAGTATGAACTTTAGGCCTTGTTTCCTAGCATTGCAATACCGTTTATGCTCACTTTTATCATTAGTTAACTTGCTGTTTTTATATTTTCAGATTAAAAAAACCTATATCTACCATCCATATTGCACTTGTATCACCATCTCTTCACCGAACTAGTGCACCTATACAATTTACCATTGTATTGGGTGTGTTGGGGACACAAGAGACTCTTTGTTATTTGGTTGAAGGGTTGTTTGAGAGAGACCATCTTCATCCTATGCCTCCCACGTTGATAAACCTTAGGTCATCCACTTGAGGGAAATTTGCTACTGTCCTACAACCTCTACACTTGGAGGCCCAACAACGTCTACAAGAAGAAGATTGTGTAGTAGACGTCATCCACCGCCATGCTCTCCTCTGTCCTCTGTGTGACCGCGTGCGTGGGGTACTAAGGTCTGAGGGACTAGGTCTAGGGTTGAACCTGAATGAAAGGAAATGCCATTTGGGCTGGGCCTGAGGGGGTGGGAACATGGTGTGTGTGTGGGCATTTCGGTTTTCTTCGGTTTAACTGAATTATTTCGGTTTTAAATCGAAAAAAGCATATTGAATATGGTTTGCTATTTTGTAAACTGAAACCATAACCAGAACCTAAAAAAACCGTAATTTCATTTTCGTTTGGTGTTTTCAGTTGGGTTTTTGGTTTTCGGTTCGGTTTTGCACAAGGTTACTCTCCGGTCAATAACCAATAACGGGACCTGGATGCTCATATTGATTCCAACATTTCCACGAAGATCTTTTATCGGTTGAACCTTTATGACAACATACGCAATTTCCTTTGTCTGTCGGTATGTTACTTGCCCGAGATTCGATCGTCGGTATCTTCATAGCTAGTTCAATCTCGTTACCGGCAAGTCTCTTTACTCGTTTCATAATACATCATCTCGTAACTAACTCCTTAGTCACTTTGCTTGCAAGCTTCTTATGATGTGTATTACCTAGAGGGCCCAAAGATACCTCTCCGATACACGGAGTGATAAATCTCAATCTCGATTCATGCCAACTCAAGAGACGCCTTTGGAGATACCTGTAGAGCATCTTTATGATCACCCAGTTACGTTGTGACATTTGATAGGACACAAGGTATTTCACTGGTATCCGGGAGTTGCATGACCTCATGATTGAAGGAATATGTATTTGACATTCAGAAAGCAGTAGCAATAAACTGAACGATCATATGCTAAGCTAACGGATGGGTCTTGTCCATCACATTATTCACCTAATGATGTAATTCCATTATCAAGTCACAAAACATGCCTATGGTTAGGAAACCTTAACCATGTTTTGATCAACGAGCTAGTCTAGTAGAGGCTCACTAGGGACACGGTTTTTGTTTATGTATCCACACATGTATTTAAGTTTCCAGTCAATACAATTCTAGTATGAATAATAAACCTTTATCATGAATAAATAAATATAATAATAACAACTTTATTATTGCCTCTAGGGTATATGTCCATCACTTTTCAGACCATATCTTCCATGTTCAATACGTTAATGATGGTTTTCATGCAAATTTTTTTACTCCCCCTCCATCGTACTAATCACAAACCATGACTACCCGAATCGATGCACGCCTGCCAACGCTCAACTGTCCGGGGAGGAGCACTTTTATAAATAAAGAAGGACTAGGCATCCCTATTACCATCCTCCCTCAATGTTGTCGAGCGAATGAACCCTCGTCGTGAGTGAAACACACTTAGCATGGAAGATATTGACTACCCAACCACTTCATGAGCTTTGAAGCACCAATACAGATGTTTATTTCAAGGTTTAGAGATGACACATGCAAATTTATTTCGAACGACGGGATAATATCATATATAGGTAGATATGGTGAACTCTTATGTCATAACTTTGTTTCAGGATTTTGGATGCACAAGCATTATTTCTGCTTAGTACAGACGAAGGCTAGCAAATACACTAGGAAGCGACCAACTAGAGAGTGTGAATGGTCATAATAATGCATTTTAAATAATTAATATTGAACATGAGTACGAGGAGGATATAAATACTCTGGCCATAAATATCATTTAGGCAATATTGGGTTTGAATCAATTACATGCATGAACATGTGTCAAGTCAAGCCACTTCAATTCTTCGGAGAAGAATACCATCTTGTCATACTATATCATAATCATTTTAATGCATGTTGACACATAAGACTTAAGCATGGCATGAGCAATTATAATCTCTAATAGTCATCATACACATATTTACTCATAATAGGCTGAATCGGGACTATTAAGTTAAACATATTTACAAAAAACAAGTAGAGTTCATATCAACTTTTCTTGACCACGATCACTTCATAAAATCATCGTCATTATTGCCTTTTTTCACGACCGAACGATGTGTGAAATACAATAGTGCAAGCGTTGCAAACTCTTTATAAACACGAGAAGACAGAGAAATATTTTGTCTTCTATATCAAAAATAAAGTACATTAGAGTCAATTAGTAATTTTTACGAAGTCTTCTCCTTATAACAACTCATAAAAGAAAATAAATTCAGAAAAACAAACGGAAATATTTTTAGATTTTTAGTTTTTTTTAGCAAAGCGAATGAAAGAAGAAAAACAAAAAACCAGAAAAACTATTTACACCGAAGAACTCCCAACAAATGACAAAATAAGAAACGAGAAATATTTTTGGGTTTATTTTTAATACTATGAACTAGCTAATGGAAAAAGAAATACCGAAAAGAAGTGAGAAATATTTTTGAATTTATTAAAGTTTTTTGAATACACAAAAGATACAAATAAAAGCGAGCATGGATATACAAAGAAAACGATGAACACCGACAAGTATAATGAATATGTGATAACATGAATGAAATATAGGTGAGAATACATACTCCCGCAAGCTTAGGCTTTTGGCCTAAGTTGGTCAAAGCCACTCTAAGAATCCCTCTGATCTGGTCTAGGTAAGAACGGGTCGGTGGTCGAAATTGGTCATCCCAAGGGTGGACCTCCTCTGCTGCTGCCCGTTCCTGTAGGCGGTGATGTCCTCCAGCATAATAATGTATACACCCCTGGAATTAACATCAAGCGAAGATGGTGCATGCAAAGTAATAATAGCAGGGGTACCCTAACTGAACACTAGATTATACCAATAAAAAGGGGCACCCTTGTTAATAAAATCATGATTAGTCATGCACCCATAATTTAAGTATTTGTTAGGTAGCAGACAGGTCACAGAGGTGCTCTGGAGTGCGGGTGAGGGGGATGGCCCTAGCTTGAAGGCACGACGCGGCGGATGTGAGTCTTCGGTCAGTCGAGGTGTGCATGCTGGCGCGTCCAGTGCAGGCTGCGGCTGGGAATCGCGGTTGTCCGCAGCCTCGGGTGGCTCTCCCTTGCTCCCTTGCCGGCATGATGCTCGGTAGGGCGCAGCGGCGGTTGCTACGTCTGGCGGCTCTGCTCTTGATCGGTCATCAATGGATCTGTCATGGTGGTTGTTGTTCTAGAAGCCGATGGTCTCCACGAGGTGCGACTAGCTGCTTTGCGCTTCTTCAGCAGGCTAGTCCCTGGTTGGTGGTGGTGGTGGCACTACAAAAAAAGACACATCCGTGACATTTTGGGCCAAACGAAAAAAAATTGTCATACTTATGACACTTCTATGACGATAATTGTGACAAAACCCGGTATCATCATAGATGTGGTGGGATCCTACTTCTATGACAAAAAATCATGACAGAAAATGGGTTTTTCATCCTGGGCGGGCCGGAGATGCAGCTGCATGACATTCTTTGGGCCATCCATGACGGAGAAAACCATGGTAGAAGCGAGGGCGAGGAAAATTTCGGCGAGTTCCCGGTTACAGTGGGAGGTCGGGGGCCGAGCGATGCGCATTTCTCTCGTATATGTACGCGTGTGTGTGCTAGGCGTTGGCTCTAACTGAACCCGAGCGAGGCGTTGGGCTCTTACTGAACCCGACCGATCGATGGATGGCTGTTAACTGAACCCGATCGAGCGTTTCCTTCGCTACTGCTGCTAACTGAAGCCGATCGATGCTGCCTCTAGATGAACAGTGAGTGTTCTGGGGGGTGAATGAAAAGTGAGCGGTGGGGGTGGATGAACAGGACCCCATGGCGTTGCCTCTGGATGAACAGGACCCCGATCGATCGAGCCGGTTGGGGCTGGATGAACAGTAACCCGTGGAGGGCTGGATGAACAGGACGACCCCGTGGAGGGCTGGATGAATAGTAGATGGTGGAGGGGTGGATGAACAGTAACCCGTGGAGGGGTGGTTGAACAGTAGCCCGTGGAGAGGGGTGGTTGAACAGGAGCCGGTGGAGTAGCGCGCGGTAGAGGCTGGATGAACAAGAGCCCGTGGCTGAACAGTCGCAGGTGGATGCCAGAGGAGGTCGACAGTGGATGAACAGTAGCCCGTGGAGGCTGTTGGAGGTCGACGGTGGAGATGAACAGTATCCCGTGGAGTCCCGTTTTGCGGTACGCCACACCCCTCCCAATGAACATGACCCCTGTTTCGACCATAGCACTCCAACACAAGTCCGTTTTGCGGTACGCCACACCCCTCCCGATCAACAGGACCCCCGTTTCGATCGTAGGAGGTCCGTTTCCTCCGTTTTGTGGTACACCAGACCCCTCCCGATGAACAGGATCCCGTTTCGAACATGGCCGGTCGAACACAAGGTCGTTTCCTCCATTATGCGATACGCCAGGCCTCGTTTCCATCGCCTGTTCCGTCCAAGCCGGTTGGCTCCTACGCGTTCCGTTGCCCCCCGATGAACACGCCGCATTCCGTTGCCTCCCCATGAACATGACGACGACGCAGTTTCTCCGTTCCGACCCAACCATGTACACGAGCCCTGGCCGTACGTATGTGTGAGTAGGCGTTCGAGACCCCGCCTGTATGTACGTACGTGGCCGTATTTACTTTCTTGCACCCTGGCCACTATACGTACGTGTACATGCTACATGCGCACCTCTACTACAACACGTGCGCGCCTCTACATCGACCAGTATGTACGTACACCTTCACGACCAGAATGACAATGCTACGTACGCTTCGACCAGGTGGGTCCCGACTGTCAGGCAATTCCTTGCGTGCGAAGATGTAGCTGGTGGGTCCCAGCAGTCAGGGGGCGAATCATTTTTTTTTGCCTGGACGCACTTCCTTGCATGCGAAGATGTAGCTGGTGGGTCCCAGCAATCAGGGGGGCAATCATTTTGTTTTGCCCATAATATGGACGCACTTCCTTGCGTGGGAAGATGTAGCTGGTAGGTCCCAGCAGTCAGGGGGGAAACATTTTTTTGTGAAATACGGTGGCCCGTTCGATGGGTCCCCTCTGTCAGGTGGAGGAATAATTATTTTGCACGTAATAAGGAGGCACTTCCTTGCGGCTGCCGTGGACCCAGCTGTCAGCCTCTCCACGTACAGTACTCTTCCGATGGAAGTCGGTCGTTGACCACGTTGAGCACCACGGCGGTGGACGACGGCGAGGCCTAGGAAGGGGGCGAAGCGGAGCCGAGGAAGATGCGGCAGTGGATGCCCACGCGGAGAGGAGTGCAAGGGTCCACTGTTTCGGCTGCGGTGTGAGGTTGTCGTCGCCGCAGAATAATAGGGGGTGTGGGTGAGTAGAGGGATGGCCTGGCCAGCGGTGGGGGGTAGTAGGAGGCGGTGAGGCCTCCGCGGCATCACAGCAGGCCACGGGAGGCAGGAGCATATGGCACGACCGACGCTGCTTTGGGCGGTTGGAGCAAGAAGACCAGAGGTTGAAGAAGCACTGCGGCCGTCGGATGGACATCGTACGGTCACTGGAGCTAGAATCGTTCATATTGACTAAAGTTGACAAAGGCCTCCGTCCCAGTCAACTTAGTAGGACCACAAGTCAGCCTCCCACCATGGTGGGTCCTAGCTAGCAGGGGGAGTATTCATTTTTTTGTGCGTAATGAGGCACTTCCGGTGGATCCGAGCTGGCAGTGGGGGGAACGTTTTTTTTGCGAAATACGGTGGCCCGTCCGGTGGGACCCAGCAATCAGGGGGAAACGTTTTTTTTGCGAAATACTGTGGCCCGTCCAGTGGGTCCGAGCAGTTAGGGGGGGAACATTTTTTCGTGAAATACTAGTGGCCCGTCCGGTGGGTCCCTGCTGTCAGGTGGAGGAATAATTATTTTCCGCATAATAAGGAGGCACTTCCTTGCGGCTGCCGTGGACCCAGCTGTCAGCCTCTCTAGGTATAGTACTCTTCCGATGGAATTCGGTCATTGACCACGCCGTGCCGAGAGCACCACAGCGGTGGATGACAGTGAGGCCTAGGAAGGGGACGACCTGGAGCCGGGGAAGATGCGGCAGTGGATGCCCACGCGGAGAGGAGTACAAGGGTTCACTGGTTCGGCTGCACTGCCATCACCGCAGAATAACAGGGGGTGTGGGTGAGCGGAGTGGAGGGATGGCCTGGCCAGCGGTGGGAGTAGTATGGGGGCGGTGAGGCCTCCGCGGTAGCACAGCCGGCCACGGGAGGCAGGAGCAGGCGGCACGACAGGCGCTGCTTTGTGCGGCTGGAGCAAGAAGACCAGAGGTTGAAGAAGCACCACGGCCGTTGGATGGACATCGTACGGTCAGTCGAGCTAGAATCGTGCCTATTAACTAAGTTGACAAAGCCCTCCCCCCCGTCAACTTAGTAGGCCCACTATACTGGGTCCTAGCTAGCAGGGGGAGTACTCATTTTTTTGTGCGTAATAAGGAGGCACTTCCTTGCGTGTGAAGATATAGCTGGTGGGTCCGAGCTGTCAGCGGCGGTAACGTTTTTTTCGCGAAATACAAAGGCCCTTTCGGTGGGTCCCAGATGTCAGGTGGAGGAATCATTATTTCGCGCGTAATAAGGAGGCATTTCCTTGCTGCGGCCGTGGACCCAACTGTCAGCCTCTCCACGTATAGTCCACTTCAGATGCATGTCATTCGTTGACCACATTGACCACGCCACGCCGAGAGCACCAGGGCGGTTGACGACGGCGAGGCCTAGGAAGGAAACGGCATGGAGCCAGGGAAGACTCAGCAGTTGTTTCCCACGCGGAGGGGACTACGACTGTACGAGGGTTTACTTGTTCGTCTGCCGTCGCCGGAGAATAGCAGTAGGTGTGGGTGAGTAGAGGGATGGCTAGGCCAGCGATGGGAGTACGGTGGGGCGGTGAGGCCTGCGCGGCAGCACAGCCGGCCGTGCGGAGGAGGGAGCAGGCAGTCCCGCCGACGCTTGTTTGAGTGGCTGGAGCAGGAAGAGCAGAGATTGAAGAAGCACGACGGTCGTTGGATGGACATCGAACAGTGACTGCTTGTGCGTCAACCTTTTTTTAAGAAAGCCTCAAATCTGTGGAAAACAGCATACATGCTATCTGCCATTATTTCTAATAATTTACAGCCCATTTGCTAATTCTTACGGGTTTCTTTGGAGTCCATATTCTTTTTGTTAGCATTACAGCCCATATTGTGCCCACGGTTAAAACATATACAAAATTTTGTATATGTCGGTTTGGTCTGAACTGTTTTTAATCCTGAAATTTCGAGTCACATTTAGACTGGTTTTAAAAATAAATGTATATCAATATAAAATCTAATAAATTGTCCACACATAAAAATCAATGCAATTTAAAATCTCGAAATGAAAAAAAGATATTTCAAACTAATTGCTGGTTTGATGTGTTTTAAAAATCTACAACCCATTTCTCAGTACTGATAGGCCATTTTCTCGGCCAGCCGAATGAAGCTCTCCTCGTCTTGAAAGATTTGCAGCCCAACAGGCCTGATAAAGCGACTTACTTGACAAATCACAACAAAACTGGGCTAGCCATTTTTAGAAAGAAAAAAAACTACTAGGCTGGTCTGTGGTAAACATAAAAGAAAAGGCTGTCTAGATAGGTGAGAGTGTCCCGCACAGCCCAGTTGACACCCTGCTTCCGTCTAAAAAAAGATAAATGCCACTCCAATTATGGCGATGCATAAAAATGCCACTACAATTTCCAAACTTTGAAAAATGCCACTGCAATTTTTGCAAACTTTGTAAAATGCCACTGCAGTTTGCAAACTTTAAAAAATGCCACTCCAGACTTTGAAAAATGCCACTAGAAATGGCATGAAATGGCATTTTTCAAAGTTTGGAAATTGCAGTGGCATTTCTCGGAAACACCAGATTTGGAGTGGCATTTATCAAATTAACCCAAAACAAAGATAACTGGCGAGCTGCTGGGTCCCTGGTGTCAGCCGCTCGTTGTGCAATTCTCTCGTTTATTGACTATGTAGACAATGGCATGGGACCCAGTTATCAGATATCCACTAGGAGGAGCCATTTTTTATTGGCTTGAAATAAGGAGGCACTTGCTTGCGTACTACCATGACCTTGGCGGGTCCCTGCTGTCATCCTCTCCACGTACAATCATCTCCAGATTGTGTACGCATCAACTTGGTAGGCCCACAAGTCAGCCTCTAAACCCGTGGAGGACAAATACAACCCATTTAAAAAATCCCATTGCATACGTTCAAATGGAAAGTTCAACATTCAGAGCAAAGTAACAGGTCTGATCCACATATAGAGTACTGAACTTCCACGTTGACAACCATCATAGCCAAGTTAACTATCTACTCCCACTAATACTGTAGTAGCGTACAAGTACTAACTTACTCTTAGCTAACTAGACGATGTCGGCCGCCATCTGCGATACACGCTAAACGCCGGCACCGGCGTCCTGCGCCTCGCCTCGGCCTTGCCAGAGGTGCGATAGGGTGCGTTGCTCGCACGCATTGACCCTTTCCATGCCGGCGTGGTCCATCGAAGCTTCGGCTTCCAAGCGGGAAACCCACTTGACGAGCTGGAAGTAAAAATTGGCACCGCGAACGCGTGCGTGCCCGACAGCCTCTAGGGCTATTTGCCGGTTGCCGGCCTCCATGTAGTCAGCCCAGTTGCGGGCGCTCTGCTCGTGACTCAAAGCGTCAGTGCGCTACTGCTCCATGTCCGGCTAGTGGCACAAATTGGCGATACGCTGCTCCTTCACCAGGCGGTCGCGCTACAACAGTCCTCGATCTCTGTATTGCCATCTAAAGGCAGATAGAATGCCTCCTCCCTCCGTCTGCCTTCCGGTGAAAAACCGAATAATAGTTCCGCCAGTGACCGCCTCTGACGTCGCCTACCGCGGACGGGCGGGGGCATGGCGGACGTGGCGAGCGACGTCGGGTCGGTGGGGGCTTATGAGGATATGGCGAGTTGGGTCACGGTGCCACCGGAGAAGGCCGGGAAACAGTACTTATAGGCGGAAGGTAGCACGACAGTCATCAAAATTCAATGCATAAGCAGGCATGGCTTAGCATGCTAGCTTGCCGTGGAAAACTAGAGAAACTGAAATTATGACTGTGCCATCCCGTCCCGTCTGGGTCGCACGCTGGCATGGCGGTCAAACGAATGCACTCGAATCATCTCCCTCCTTGTCAATAATGATTCCACGCATTTAAAAAGCCCACAACAATTAAAGCGCATCTTTTTTCACATCAGTTAGCTGCCTTAATTACGGCCGGCTGCATGCAGGCACTCAGAATCGCTCGCAGCCAGTACGCGGAGCAGCATGCAACGAGTCGCAGCCGAGGGCACGCATGCAGCCATTTAAATTGCTGGAATTAATTAGGCTTAAACTTCTGCATGCCGTTAATTATTGCCATGCCTTGGTCTTGCTTCTTTGCTCATGGGACTAATAAACCCAGAAGGAGGGAGTACCTTGGTTTGTGAGAGGTTTGAATTAATCCCTACAAACCAGAAAGGAGGTACTAGTACGTGTGTGATCCACTATTTATCCGTGTAGGATCGAGTAGGTAGGATAGTGTATCTTGTCAGTTTCTTCAGAGGTAGGCATTTTTATTCAAAAAACTGCCACTTTGGATCTTGCGTCGCAAATAAAACTACCAGGAGCGCATTAGTAGACTAGCTAGTGACCGATCAGTAACTTGTAAATACTGAGGGAACAGAAATAAGTCACTGTTAATGCATCTCAATGATTCAAAGATCATATACAAATATGTAGCTCCAAAAGCAAAGACCACTTTTTCAAAAAAAAGCAAAGACCAGCCACTTCGGATCTTGCATTGCAACTAAAACTAACTAGTACAATTCCCAAACATAAGATCAACATGTTAATGCGTCTCGATGATTCACAGATCATATACAAATATGTAGCTCCAAAAGCAAAGATCTAGAAAAAACATATGTTCTTCCTACTAACATGGATGCTTCTCTTGGCCAATATTCAGTATAGACTGAAAGACAAATTTGTTTGTGAAGTCTACAATTCCTCTTGCAAACGTAAGTGGTTTCACCAACAGCTGGAACCATGAGAATGAACCACACTTGATGGAGGAACATCCAATGCAATATGAATTGGTCTTCTCTAGATCACACCGCGAGACTATTTTCGAAATACAAACTTGAACTTAGGCAAAATGATGCCCATTGTATAATTAGACCAAAGCAATGAAGCACCTAGTGTTGGCCAATAAATAATACAATACTACTTTTCTGCAGTCCATGAAGTGACTATCCAATCTTTCTGTGTCTATTTTCAAATGGCACTGCATGCAGTGACTATACTATTCTCTTGTGCAGTTCAACCAAAATTGCTGACAGTTTGTTTGTTTGCCAAATAGCAACAGGCAAACATCTCTATCTGCACAAATATCAAGCAGCTAGTAAACATATAGCACACCTTGTATTTTCGGTTTAAACATGTCTCTTCCACTTAGCATCTGTCATGTTCTGCACTGGACAATCTGATACAGTTATGTTTTGCCCTGGACAATTTCATACTGAATTGATTTGCTGGTTCAGAGCAGAAATATAGAGCCTATTTTTCATTAGACCTAGGATATCCATGTTCGCAGTGATGGAAGAAGTGAAATCGATACAACCGAAATTGAGCATCCAATCATTGAATCCTGTCCTGCACCTCCAATGTAGGTCCACCCTGCCAATAAATTCACATGCAAACCACTAGTATTACTATCTAATGACAGTACAAAAAGAGTAGCAAGATATTAGCAAACCATGTACCTTGATAATGAACAACTCATAGTGCCACCAATTGGATATAAAGGTATGGAAGAAAACATGCTCCTAATGTTGAACCAGTTGGACGTTTTGTGCAGTTCCAGTAAAATCAAGCATCCCTGTTTTGCATAGATATTGAAAGTGTGATTACTGTAAAAACGACACTAGTTGAAGCATAGACTCACAAATATAAGCATTCCAATTCCTTAATGTAAAAGTTAGCAAGACTGTTTCTAACGACCTGTTTGAAGGAATAAATAAGGCAACAACGGCTGATGTCAGAAAGGCATATATAGTTTTTTTGAAAGAATGATCGACTCCTGACCTTTCCTCTTCTTTTAAGCAAATTTTGTGCAGTTCAACTAAAATAAAATGCCATCACCGCCTTGACAATTCAATGACATCGTACAAAAGGAAATGACTTAACATTATATCATGATGTCAGGTATGTAGTCGACAGGCATTAGAGACAAACATACAGACCTCCTCCGATAACATAACGAACATTAATTTTAACAAAGGTGTGACTAGCTTTACCGGGATAATTTGAGTGAACTCTACACCCTCTTTTCCTTAATATAAGACGTTTTCGCGGTTCAATTTAAAGTACCCAAACGTCTATTATTTAGAAAAATAGGTAGTAGTTTTCTTGAGCACATATCTGGGAAAGCTTGCCACACTTTATTTATGTCCATACGCTAATGCAACACCATTCGAATACTACAAATATACACTAATCCAGTGGCTAGTGCAACAGTAGAGTAGTTAGTTTATTATAGGGTACAGTACAATGATTTTACTAAACAAATTTCAAAAAACTCTAGCACTGGAAGATTTCTATAAGAATTAACAATACAAAATGTAAAGGTAACAAGTTTCAGCATTGGTATACTAGCTGTGCATGAGCATTAAACCAAATACAAAAGTCTGAAGGTAACTAGCATTATTAACTAATGACATTATAAAAAAATTGCAAACCATGTACCTCCAAGGTAAATATCATTTCGAACTCGTGGGGACCTAAAAAATTGCTATCCCAATCTTGATAATCGATCAAACATAAAAACTTGATCGAATGAATCAAGAGAACAGCCGGAGGAGGAGGTGCCCACTCTTGACCTTTCCTCTTGTCTTCATAATTTTTTGTGCAGTTTAACCAAAATAAAATGACATCAGCGACTTGGCATTTTGGTGACACTATACAAAAAAATTAACTTATCTCATGAAAGTGAGGTATCTAATCTATAAGCATTAACAGTGCAAAAATCTGAAGGTAGTAACAAGTTTCATCATTGGTATACTGGCTGTGCAACAACATTAGAATGCCTTAGCTGAAAAGTCTTTAATACATCCACAATCAACAGCTAACCCTCAAATAATCCAGTGACATTAAATGGCATTGCTTAAATTTACCGGTGGCATTAGACTGAGAGCGGCATTAGTTAAATGTGGCATCACTTTAGCAGTAGCATTGCTTGACTTGACTGCTGGCGTTATACTAACAGCAAAAAAGTGGCAATAAGAGCATGGGAGGCCCATTCGGACAGTGGGCGCACCAGTACGATGTACCTCCACGGACGCAGAGTGGTGAGGGAGGTATGGTTGCCCAGAGCAACAAATATCCAGGCAGCATATGTGGATTACGTCCCATTTTTGTTCTCTTTAGCCACCTTTTTCCTATGTGAGGACAACAAACCGATCGACCTGGTCATTCTCTATTGCGTTGTCATGCCTTTCTACCCTTCTTCAACCAAGAGACACGAGACTCGTTCATTAGCTACTGATTTCCCCCTTTTCAACCTAGATGCGGGTTCGATGCCTACTCTCTTGGACAGTACAGTCTCCCTTCCTTTCCTTATTCAACCCAGACATGGATTAGTCTACATGAAGTAGGGTTTCCTTTAATAGTGCAAATTATGGTTTTCGTCTACGTGGCCAGCAGAGCAGAGGATAGCAAATTGGGAAGATGGTGGAGTGGAAAAACGATGTGGCAGATGGGGCAATAGAACAAGGGTATGGTTCGAAAAGAGGTAGCATACCTGAGGATCGGCGGGAAGTGGCTTCACTCGTGGTCGTCGTCCTCCGCACACACTATGGCAGCGAGCATGGGGATGGAGGCCATCCCGCGTGGGCGCTAGGTCTGAGAGGACGGCCTTGTCGTCAGTACGTGACCTCGCTCGCCGCCAACGAGTGCGTCAACGCTGCACATCCTTTTCTTCCCCAACGAATCTGTGACCACCGGCGAGGAGGGAGAGGGAGGCCGTCTTTTTTAGATCTGGAGAGAGGGTGATAGTGTGATAAGCAAGTGGGCAGCCCTTAGCAAGAAAGCGTTGAAGCTCCAGCCTATATATGTTTTTTATACTACTAGTACTGGAGGTGGAGTAGTGGTAGAGTAGTTTATATTTTCTATGCGTACAGTACCAGTTAGTCATGCTTCAAAACTGAACGACACGCCATTAAAAAAATAAAGGTCGATAACTAATGCGGCACCTCGGGCCAACGCGGCCAGATCGCATTTTGCACGAGAAATTACACACCATGTTTCGTTGACATGTGGTCCTGTTCTAACATATCAGTGAGATGACGGCGAGTCCTTTTCTACTAGTATTTCTGAATGGATGTGTAGGTCGGGGCACCTGTTCGTTAACCATGGCAAACTGGCAACCGTCCACCGAGTCTTCGCCTTGCCCTCTCGATTTGGAACTACTGTCGCACGCTCTTCCTCTCCCTCTCGATTTGGAACTACTGTCAACACTTCCTTCTGCCATTGTTTGATCATCTTCTCCATGGAGGGAATAGGCCGGAAACGACCCCGTTATTCTTGCCCCGATCTGAAAGATGATGCGGTGGAGGAACTCATTGATTGGTGCGACGTCATCACCTCGGCTAGCATGGCAGGTTCGTTCAAGACCATTCTCGACTCAACTAATAACATCATTACAAGGAACCCAAGACTCAAGGAGTGGTTTGATCTCCCCTATCTTCTTTGCCGTGACCCTGATGACTTGCGCGGGGACGACGGAGGCCTCGCCTTGTGCAAGTTGATGCCGCTTGATAATGATATGTATGATGTTAAGATGCCATCGCTTGAGGGTAAGGCTTGGGCAGACGCATATGGAGATTGGGTTGTTTACATTGGGTCCAACTGCGAGTGGGAACTTGTGAATGTGTACACTCGTGACCGGGTTCCACTTACAAAAATCTCAGCAGACTGCCCAGAGGTTGAGCACATCGGTATTGTATGCACATTCAAATACGATCATGGTGACTGTCTTCTACGAAAGATAGCAATTTGTCGAGTTCCCAACCGATCTTGGAATTACAGGAACTATGAAGTTGTTGCTATCTTCAACAAGCTTGTTGCTGTCCTTCGTGGTTCAATTGGATGGATATTGCTCAAAAATCAGTTTTTGTACACGGATGAGTACTGTAATGCAATTCAATACGAGGGCCTTGTGTTTGCTTACCACTCATGGCACTGTTTTTGCATGGGATCCTCGTAGTTTTGGTACATTTGTATTCCACCTTAATTATAATTGTTTCATCCACACGCATGCGGGTTAGCAAGTTTCCCTTTACTAATTAACCTTCTTCTTGTGTTTCCAAAGTCCTGTGAACATTCCATCACCTATACTTGAAAAAATTTATAACCAAGGGTGAGATGACGATGGTGATGATCACGAGGATGAGGACGAGCAGCGCCCATATACTCTGTGGCGCCTGGCAAATAATTCCGATGGATCACCTTTTCTTGTGTGTATACAGCCCACTGATGATGTTACTACTAAGGAAGGAGGTGTAGTCTCCCATGGTCGCACTCTCCGGACCTATTCCAACACCCGTTGCATGGTATTCGGGATGGATACTAGTGTGCTAGCGCCAACACCTTCTCCCTGGTACAGAATTGATAGTCTTGGAGAAAACTCGCTCTTCCTTGGACAAAACTATCCAAAGATGGTGAAAGGAGATCCAACTGCTGTGGACACGATGTTACTACCATTTATGAGAAGCAACTTTATCTATACCTCGGACAATTGGGTGGTTCCCTACCCTGGTACAGATAGAGTAGGCCGCTTCAGCCTGGATGATCAGTCATGCATTGGTCTCGAGATCAACAATGGATGGCCCATCCCAGAGAATCACTTGTGGTTCAAAGCAAGCGTTTCCAACGCCGAGTATTGGTTGAGTTGAAGTTCATTCCATTGCTTGTTATTTGTTGTGTGATGAAAACTTTAGTATTTATAATGTATCCTCGTTGTCGATGTGGGTTGATGACCTGTTGTATGTAATAAAATGATATGCCTGTGATAAACTTACCAAATTTATGAAAGGCTTTCGAGTCGCTTCTCTGAGTGAGTGGTGCGACGAGGCAAAAAAATATTTTTCGAATACATAATTGTACGTGCATTGCAACAGGTTATCAGATGAGGCCAATCAACAATAGTAGTACACTATTTGTACTAGCTTCACATGCTTCACGCGTCGGGCGGGTGTTTTTACTGTAGCCATATGTTAATGTGTTCGCTGTACGTAACGAGCACCTTGAATTGTCGATAGTACTAGTAGGAGTACTATATAAGTAGTAGGAGTAGTAGGGTGGTATGGGCCAGAACAAGCATTCATGTCCAGGAATACGGCACACGCCACCAGCACGACATCCATCTGACACCATATTTCTTGGAGTTCGTGCTAGAGCAATCTCTTCAACCTCGTTGTTTCTCTAACTTCAGCCATCGCACGGCAAGCCAGGTGGGGGTTTGCCGATAGTCGGTTTCCTCAATTGCGGTCCCACTTGTAAGGCCAACTCCAATGCACAACCCCAAACGTACCTCCGTTTTGCACGAACTCCAACGATAATTTTGACTAGAAAAGCAAGACCAAAGAAAACAAGAACCACAAAAATACATTTTAGAAGATATCCAACTTCCATAACTGCTCTTGTAAGTTGGATTAGTGCCTTCTTGATGCATTCATTGTTGATCAATGGAGGCTCAATCTTGCATGCTTCTTTCTTCTTCGAGTGTAAAGAAGTAGACGTTGCTTCCTCGCATCTAGTCTCATGTCTAGCCTCTATTCTAGTAGGAGTATCAACAAGTTCATTAGTCTCATCTCTAGCCTCTATGCTAGCTAAAAGTGCTAGAACATCTACTAAATTGCGCTCTATCAATATATCGATGTACTCTTCTTCCCAATACCAAAACTTGCATCCATTCTATTACACAATAAAAATTTTAAGTTAGCACAACTAGTCTAATCCGAGAGCACAACCAAAGATTTGGTCGGGTTCTTCCTCCTTTTGCCGACACGAGGGACATCCAGCATCCAGGTCGTGTCATGCAAGAAAATAGAGTGGTAGTTGAAGCCACGTGATGTGCATCTTGGGTTAAACTGTAAATAGAATCTTACTACTCATGAGTAACTCCAAAAGCAGCCACTGAAGATCTTTATTGGATTTGTTTTTCATCACCAGCACGTCGAGGTGAAAGATGTGCAGGTTCAGTGGGTCCTCTTGCATTTTCACTGACATGTGGGACCACATATGAGCAAATAGACGATGGGCTCCGCGCGTCCGCTGGCTGGCTGAGAAGAGAGATAGAGGAGGGTTGAGCACAAACTCCAGGAAATTTGCTCTACTTACCTCGATATAGGGTCGATATAGTGGGGTGGCATGGGCCATAACTAGCATTTACGTCTAGCAGTGCGGCACACGCCACCCTCACGAGTCCCATCCGACACCAATTTTCTTGGAGTCCATGCTACAGCAATCTCTTCTCCCTCCCGTTTTCTCAGCCATCGCGCGGTGGGCGGGGTGGGGGTTTGCCGATAGTCGGTTTGCTCAACTGCGGTCCCACTTGTAAGTGAAAATGCAACACCGCACGCATTCCCCCTTGAGCGGCGTGCCGGACTAACCGTGTCAGGTGCGACGCAAACACGACAGGCTTTTCCTTTTGAACTCGTAGCTGGTAAAATTTGGTTCTGCTCCATGGCGCGACTGATAGATAGAAAATAATGATTTTGCCTAAAGTAATGAGAAGTTTGGTTCTGGCGCCGTTCATGCATGGAGTATGTACGAAAATTATGAAGTTGATGCGAAAGGTTAGATAATTACTAGTAGTACCATATACTACTACATGGATTTGACGGAAAGATAAAAATACATACTGATCCATCAACAACATCCTCACGCCCTAGTGCGCCGGGTCACCAACGACGTGTGAGGAGCAGCGGCATTGGCGGCGAGCTCAACGTGCTTCTGAACAATGCCGTCCAAGGTTGCCCTGCAGTCCAAGAAGGCCAGTGTCCTATCATCCTCCCCTTTCATGTAGTAGTCCTTGTGGATGATTTGCGCGTAGACGTGGGTGATTATGTCGATGGTGTCTTGCTGCGCCAGGCGCTGCGCGGCGAGCGCGACCTCGAGGTGGACATTCTCTGGCGTGACGGCGGGCAGTCGCAGGGCCATCAGTGCATCAAAGAGCTTGTCACCATAGTGGTCGTTGAGGGTGGTGGGCATCGCAGAGCCTGGGCGCGTCGGCTGGAGGCGTATGTCAAAGTCATCCATGAGCTTCTTGACGACGGTGAACTTGTCGAGGAAACCAACGAGGACCTCGTCGAACAAGAAGACAAAGCTGTCGTCCAAGCGGCCGCTCGCCCTGGCGGGCTCAAGCAATACCTGGAGACATTCATCGGTGCCGGGAGGCAGGCTGGCATCGTGGACCATCTGGCACAACCGGCTAATGCTCGCGCTCATCGCCTCCATGGGTCTAGCTTAGCTTCTAGTCAACTGATCTTGCGATTCGAGTGATCACTCTTGCCCTTGGTTAGCATGCGTAGGTGCGTAGAATTTCGTACTACTCCTTGGCCCTCCACCGCACCTGCCTTTGGCTGTATAATAGGTGGGCCAGCCACCCCTTGGGCCCACGTGTCATTCACCCAAATGCAGTTGCAGTAAGTCAATGAAGTTGCATCCCCCTCCGTGTCGGTGCAGTATAGTCATCTCACCGGACCTCTAGTTGGGGCGAAACGAGACAAGTTTGATGTTTTCTTGTTTATTGGTCTCCTTTGCATTTTGCACCAAGTTTTGACCTTTGATTTAACTAATAAAATGTTAATGCATGTAAATAAAAATGTTTTGTAAGTCACCTTACGAAAACCAAATAATCCCAAAACACTTAGGCACGGTGCATTAACTCCCTCCTCGTTTCTTATTTCGTGACATATCAATCAATGAGAGATGTGGGCCGTGCATGCTTTCAATGAGTTGAGACTACCAAACATGACATGCAGTGTTTAGTTCATTGCATGAAATCCTATTAGTTAGCAAAAAGACATTAAGTTCTCTTGCCGATAGGAATAAAACAATACACCATGTATTTATTTACAGAGGGAGTAGTACATTTTTTATGACATGCATTACTAGATATTGCTAGTCAAATACTAAAATCCAGATGGACGTGGCAGTACTCCTAAATCCAGACGTTGGTGCTACTAGTACTAGTAGTAGTACTACCAATGTAGTAGGAGTACTAGCATTGTACTATCCGTTGGTCAAATTATTACGTGCTGCTCCTCACAGTGAAGTGACAAGACCCTGTGCCGGAGATGACACCTGAGTATAGGCACCGTGTTCGACATACCATAGTCAGCCTCACCATCTGCAGTCACTATCATCATGGCTGTAGAGCTAGCCTGCTTACAACTAGCCCTGTACGACATAATTTCCCGTGCGTAGATGCCCGTGCATTGCACGGAACACCAAGATTGGGGGTGGATGACGCCGGCAGCGGCCATCACGCCAGATTTTTCCATGGCCTTCTAGATGTGGTGGGGAGGTGATAAGGCTGATTGTCAGAGACAAGGAGTTGTTTGTATATAGGGAACAAGTGCGGGCATCTTTTTGCAAAAATGGAGAAGTTTGGTTTGTATGCGTCAGATCTAGATCTGACGGCTATTGGTGAAAGATGGTAGGCACAACATCATCACCAACTCAGGACCTGTTTGATTCGCAGGATTTTGAAAACACAGGAATAGGACACGGCAATATTACAAGTTTTAAACTGATATTACAAATGTTAGGAGTAATGCTGCACCTACGAAGAGGGAATTACTAGGAAGTTTACGTAAGAACTTTCGTTACTTTAGGTGGATGCAGCATTATCGTACAAACTAAAATCCACCGCCCTGACAAGTCACTAATGGGCAAATAAGTTTTCGAGTCTCTGGCCACTTGATGTTTCAAAAACAAATTCAGCTTCTGTGGAGACTTTGTCATTTAGGCTTAGACGCTTGCGGTGATCAGCACGCCATTCATTGTTGCGCTAGAGAACGCTAAACCTCATTACCTTGAGCACACTTGCCTCCAGAACAAAGAACCTGGCCAATTTAATCTTAGATGTGCTGCCTCGGTAGTCAATCAAATAAATTTATGTAAGATGGAGATCAAGGCATTCGATGAGATTGCTATAGTGCAGCATATTTTTCACTTTCGGGTCTTTTTTTATCTGCAAAAGAAGAGAACATATTAGAGCAGCTGGCTGTATAAGATTGTCGTGTCATCAAGAGGTACCAATATCATTCGCTCATACGATAGGGTTGGCTGGCTAGCAATATTTTTTCATTGTCTCTCTCTCTCTCTCTCTCTCTCTCTCTCTCTCTCTCTGTTTCCTCTCATTTAACTTGGATCACGTGAAGAGCTTGGGCATTTGTTGCCTTCCACTATGTGGCTGATGCCATATTTCACAAAGTATGCCACATAATACGCATCAATGTCAAATCAAAAGATTTTGGCACCGCTGTGCACACAGACCCACGTGTATAAACAAATCAATCAAACCAACTACACCAGCCTCTCACTCTCCCAAACAATTGTTTTTTTATTGCCTCAGTCCTCTCTCTCTCCCACGTAGTGTTTTTTCATTGCGTGAGTTAATTTGGCACCGGAGTAAAGTATGTTATCTAGATTGGGGCACCAGGTGAGCAATGGAGGGGCATCGATGCCAAATGCATCACAAGTGAATTTGGCACGTGTTTTGGCCTACATAGCCCACTTTTGTACTCCCTCCGTCCCAAAATTCTTGTCTTAAATTTGTCTAAATACGGATGTATCTAGTTACATTTTAGTGTTAGATACATCCGTATCTAAACAAATGTAAGACAAGAATTTTGGGATGGAGGGAATACTACCTCGTATTTAGTATAAAAGTTTGACCATAGATTTACCTAAGAAAATGCCAATGCATGTCACTAAAAATTACACCATTTGAAATTATGTTCAAATACGAATCTAACGCTATAGTTCTTAGTGACATGCATTAAGATTTTGTCAGTTAAATCTATGGTCAAATTTTGATACTACAAAATTGGAAGATTAAACCAGGACGGAGGTAGTACTTGCTCTTAGGGTTGGAAAAAGCGGTAGGCGTTAGCGAGGCGGTTAGCGTTCGCCTAGTGCCTTGGCGGTGCTTAAGCGCCCTAGGCGCAACCTAAGCGGTTATATAACTTTTACAATCACGGTGTATATGTGGTTATTATATGTGTATTTTATTCATTTAGGGCATATAAGTATGTTAACTATGAGCTACTATGATCGGAATATGGCCCTTTTGGCATATCAGTGCAATATGGCATGATTTCTCGCATGGGTAGAGAATTTCTTACTTGCTCTGCCTAGACTTCAACTTATGCCCTAAGCGAGGCGTTTGGCGATTCCCTAGTGCCTAGGCGCGCCTAAGCGCCTCCTAGGCACTGCCTTTTCCAACAGAGGGGTAACCATAGAGTTACTTTCCACTATGACTAGCCTAGGCTACTATAGTACTACAGCATAAAAACGATGTAGGTGATCACGTGAGAAAAAATACTAAAGACATTTCTTTCGGTGCAGTGCGTAGATGCAGTTTTGAACACTACACTCGTCATCGTAATTTGGGAAAATTACAAAAAAATTGAGCTACATTGTGATTACCGTTTACTAATAGGAAGAAGTTTCACCTCGATGAGTAGCTTCTCCGTGCACGAAAAGCATGTAAGGAATCCAACAACTTGATCCAGATTGAGGCCGATAGATTTTAGTGCCAAGATCTTCACTGTGCGCATGGACTGGGTCAAGATTGTGGGAATCATTTTCTGGAAGACGGTCGTAAATACATCAAGAAGAAATTTTAAAATGTGAATTTCAAGAAGACGGAGAAGAAGATGAGTGTTGTACCTGAACGATTATGGATCCAATAGAGTTCGGAGAATTTGGCAGACGAGTACCCCAACGCTGTCAATTTCGGCGCGTCAATGACCCTAATTTTTCTTGGACCTTCTAGATCCGATGCAAGCAATCTCTCACGGAAAGGCGCATTCTCAATGCCCATAATGTGGAACAGCTGGAGTGATCTCTTCCCAATTGATGTCTTGTTGCGGGGCCAGCAAGACACGTAAATCCATCAAAGATTCGTCGAGGCGATGTGGAGGCGAATGAACCTGTGGATCTGCTCAAGACGAAGGTACTCGAGCGCAGTACGGCTGCGGAGCAGGTGCTCCATAGCTTTCTTCGAGATGACAACGTCGAAGAGGTCGAGCTGCTTGAGTTGAGGGAGAAGAAGGGCGGGCGCAGCATTAATCTGGGGAAGATAGCAGGAGCTGAAGCTGGCGCGGCGCAGCGTTGGCGTGAGGCAGAGCACGGACGGCGGCAGAGAGCGACATCGTCCAGCTTCAAAGCTAAGCTCCTTGAGTTGATCTAGGGCGGGGGATAAGAACCACTCGTCAAACTTGGGTTGGACCTTGCAGTTGGTACTGAACATGCGTATGTCAAGGCGTCTGGCTAGCCCAGGGTGCGATGAAAGGATCTTGGAGACTGCGGCCATGCGTTTGCAATCCCCATCGCAGAGGTAGCTGTCGATGGTGAGGTTGAGGGGGACGCGGCGCCAGAGGGGGCGCCACCGCCGGGAGAGCAAGGCGGTCCGCACGGCAGATTTGGTGGGGAGGAGGCCGATGATGACGAGCAGCATGTCGTTGGGGAGGCTGCTGATGAAGTCCAGACTCGCCGGATGCGGTTTTGGCTTGAGCCGCCTCCGCTTGTTGGCTGCCTCGCTGTCCATCTCAACCGGCGGCGACGCCAGTGTACACATGTGCTGGTGTGTGTTGTGTGTTCGGTGTGTGCGAGTGCGTCCTTCTGTTCATGCCGCCACGCAGTGGTGAATTGTGCGCGAGTCCGTCCTTCACGCGCAAGAAGTGTGTCCTCAATGCGCCATCAATTTACTAGCATGCGGGGTGCTACCCCGAGTGGTTTCAACTTTGTTTACTTCACCGCATGTCAGATGGGCCTCTAGTTTACTTATTTTCACGCACTACCACATGGGCCAGCACACGAAGATACAGAACACGAGCTGACAAGGCAACATGTGGACTGGTTGACCGGTCAACTAAACAATATACGTAGCTATACGCTGACATAGTGAGTGTATAATCCGTCAGTATAGAGAGTTCGAGTGAGAGGGAAGGCCCGTGAGAGATAGCAGAGAGAGAGAGAGAGAAAGAGCTACTCCCTCCATTCGATAATGTAGTTCCAACATTTTTCTTAAAGTCAAACTTTTGAAACTTTGACCAAGTTTATAAAGAAATTACTTATATCTACAATACCAAAGATAAATGATAGTATGAAGTAAGTGCATGTTGTGATGAATCTAATGATCGTTCCAGATGTAAATGTTTTTCTCCACATATACCTGGTCAAACTTTTCTGAGGTTTGACTTTTCAAAACATCCATATGCTTATGGACGTGACAGAGTCCCTAACTAGAGAGATAGAGAGAGAGAGAGAGAAATAGAAAGAGTGAGTGAAAAAGGTGTGTGTGTGTGTGTGAAAGAGACATGGACAACACACGATAAAAGTAGAGAAAAAGCATGCGTGTCTTACGCAAACATATCACACATGCATCTTCGACAACAGAGGCAAGGTGAGGAGATAGTGTGTGGTTGTTTGGAACCGACAGAGCAAGACCCCCAGCACATGGCCAAGAGGGGTCTGACAAACAAGGGAGAGAGGTCGAGAGAGACGTACGGAGAAAATTCATACATGGGGAGGAGAGAGTGTATGTTTGTCATAGAGAGATCCCCTAGAGATCGTGATGGGACTACATGGGTGGGAGATCGTGTGACAAGGTGTGTGCGCGATAGAAGATGCCCCGAGAGATATCAAGATAGACGTATGGATGGAAGGAGAAAATACGTATGTTCCTGATGGCTAGTAAGAGATAATCATACTTAGGAGGGGGGAGTGCTTGCGCCTATGATGGAGTGAGGGATTATGGGGGGTGCCTGTCACATGGAGAGAGAACAAGGGCGGAGAGTGTTAGATGGGTCTATTTGTATAGCGCGAGCGAGACATGTGTATGTGTGAACCAGGGAGATATAAGGTCAGTTTGGCTTGCGTCCTGAGCATATTTTGCCTGGCCTAGGGTTGTGGATGGATTTCATGCACGCTTGTTTGGTTGCTACCCTGTGAAAAAGAAAGGCCGCCTGGCTTGGATTCCCTTGCACTTTAATTAGCCTGGCTGGACTCCAGACACTGCAAGTAGCCTGGCCCAGGCGAGCGATTTCGAATGCCTGGCCGTGCCTGGTCGTGCGGCCACGAGGCTAACAGCAACCTGGATGGATATTTTCATTAAATAATTGCTGCATGGATTGATTGATGGGACGTTGATGCTTTGCCTGGCCCAGGCACGAACCAAACGCTTTAGCACCACACAAGCCTGGCCAGGCAGAAATATTTTACATCTCACGTCCACACCAGGCAGTACTGGCCATCAAGGCATGAGGGTCAGGTCATGAACCAAACTGACCAATAAAGTTTGAGAGAGATTGAGGAGCCCCGATAAGGCTGAGTGGTGCGTCAGATAGCTGAGAGGGGGAAAGAGATATTCCATCTGCTCGATAATGCAGTGCATGTAAATTTTTTAGAAGTCAAACTTTGGAAACTTTGATCAGGATTACGCAAATGTTATTTATATCTACAATACCAAACATACATCATACAAAACTACATCTCATGGTGAATCTAATGGTATATGTTTGCTGTTCTAGATGTAATTGTTTTTCTCCACGTACATGGTCAAACTTTGTGATGTTTGACTTTTCAATAAATCTATATGCTATGGACCGAGGAGAGTGCCTAAGTCGAGACAGATCAAGTGCGTGTGAAGGAGAATGAATAAGTGTGCAAAAAGAGTATGTGTGTGAAAGAGAAAGTGACAACAAACGATAAATTAGAGAGAGTGTGCGTTTTTTCGTTTCTTATGCAAACATATCACGCATGCATCTCCGAGATAGAAAAGCGAGGCGAGGAGATACACGAAGATAGCTAGTGTGTGATTGTTTGCAACGGAGAGAGACACCCATGTAGCACAAGTCCAATACAGGTTTGGCCAACAAGGAACAAAGGTCGAGAGGAACAAATGGAGGACATGGACGCATGGGGAGGGAGACAGGGTGTGTTTGTGACAGCGAGATCCCCTCGAGATCATGAGGGGACTATATGGGTGGGAGATCGAGGGAGGTGCGTGCGCGATAGAAAGATGCCCCGAGAGAAATCGAGATAGACCATGCACATGTTTGTGATGGAGACTAAGATTAGCTAGTCATATACATATAGGGGGGACTGCGTGTGCCTACAATTGAGTGAGAGACCATCATACTTGGCTAGCTAGGCATGAGATTGTGTGTGTGTGCGTGTGAGATGGAGAGAGAACGAGGGAGAGAGATAGACTTTTAGATGGGCCTATCGAGTGCGAGTGAGATATGCATGTGTATGTGTGACCCAGGTGGATGGAGAGTTTGAGAGTGGGGGGAAGAGCTCCGAGACGACAGAGTGGTGCGTGAGAGAGTTACGGGCAACGAGCCAAGGAATTTGTGTGCGTACGATGAATGCACCCAAGATATCTAGCTTGGACTAGCTAGAGTATCATACATAGTGTGCGAGAGAGACCTATAGATGGTGTATATATGCATGCGAACTAGAAAGACCCCCCCACGCACACACACACAAAGAGAGAGACGGAGATATGGAGAGAAAGGGAGAGAGACCAACAAGGTTTTTGTGTCGGATGCGTGCGACAGAATTGAAGATTGTCGAAGAGAGAGAGAGAGAGAGAGAGAGAGAGAGAGAGAGAGAGAGAGAGAGAGAGAGCAGGAGTCTGGGAGAGGGGGAGGTCGCGTTTTCTGCATCAAAGACTGATATAAACCATGTTTCAATATAAACTTGCATTCAAATATTTAAATTGGAGAACATGTTGTCTGCAATCCACACATGAACGGATATATGCGTATATCAAACAAGTTCCTTAATTTGACTTTCAACATGTTCATGGAGTACTATAATACTGTACAACATGCTACTCGATTGAGGTGTTCAATTTTGGATTTAGTTCACTATTTTGACCTAGTGAACGAGCTATTTCATTGAATCGAGATATTTCATTTTGGGTTTGATTCGCGTTTTTGAGTGGGTCAACTATTTGTCATATAGTAAATCGCTAGCAACGAGCATGTAAAAACACATTACTCCCGAGCATCATCTCTCCATCTAAACAAGATGTGGCAAGCTAATATTTCAAAATTTGATTCGAATCGACTTGGTAAGGTAGACCTGGATGCTCGTTCTCCCAAAATTTGAACGAACAGTTAAACATCCTCTGCTCGGTGGAATTCGCCCGAGCAAATAAATGGGAGACGCGAAATTACCGTCCTATGTGGGACACGCATCAATTGGCCCGTTGTACATCGAGGGTAGGTTCGTAACTTCATCCAAGCGCGCCTTCTCCTCGGCAGAAATGACATGTCCCAAATAATTCATAAACCATGGTCGGCAAAACACGCTCTCCTCGCCCGAAATAGCTCGCGCCCACTATTTCAAAACATGCTCTCCTCGCCCGAAATCGCTCGCGCCCACTATAGTTCAAAACACGCCCTCCTCGCCCGAAAATGCTCCCGCCCACTGTTTGGGGAGAAGCAAAGTTACTCTACTATCCCCGACCCTCAGTACACAGACCCAAGCCGAGAAGCCAAAAGGCAGGGGTAGAACTGTAACTCCCCCTCACATTTCAGACAAATGTGTCTGTAAGACATGGTTCCACTCCCCTCCCAATTCCCCCCATTCATACCTAGTGGGCGCCAAATCACCTTCTCCTCGGGAAGCTCCCTTCTCCCGAGCCGCAAAACCTCAACCCCTCCTCCATGGCGCCCCCACCGCACCAATTTCACAGTCGCCCTCCTCCCTAATGCCGGAGACGCTATCCATTTGCCGTTGTGCACTGGGTCGTGTGCCTCTTACTCCGTGCTGCTGGAGCTGCCTCGACGACGGCTGTGTGAACCGTACTAGAGCCGATTCACCCCCGCCATTGTTCACGGTGCCGGAGCGGCTCCAACTTTGGATCCATCCAGAGTCCCGGTGCTGCTTCCCCGTAGCCGTAGACCATCACGACATCATTGTTTCCTTGCCGCCGGTCGCCACCGCAACCGCGCCGGCCTCACCGACTCGGCAGCTGGACCTGCCTACTTCACCATGCCGCCAGATAGGTCGCAGCCTCATCTCAAATCACTTTATTTAGGCGTCAGTTGTCTGAATTTTTATTCTGGGCCAATCGATTCCCAATGGGAAGCAGCACCCCTCGAGGCGGCGGAGCTCCTTGGCTACCGGTTGGCTGGTGTCTAATGTAAGGGTGCGGGGCCGCAAGTTTGCCGTAGAAGCAACGCTTAGATGGCTATCTTTTAGAGTTGCGTGGGTTGAAGGTACTGCCGCCGCCGGATCTGGATGACAGGGAGTCTTTGTGGATTGGCCCGGCGGCGGCGCAACCACGGCAATGCGGTGGTGCAGGGAGCGGGCTTTTGGCCGAGGCCACAGACGACGGAGGCAGGCTGCTCTGCCGTTGGTCGCTGGCTCTTCGGGGAAGATTTCGAACAGTGTCAGCCGGGAGGCACAAGACGGCCATCAAGCCATCCGGCGTAGATCGGACAGTACCAAAATAAAATAAAATCATGTGACCCCAATTTAGTCTTCAGTCAACAGACGTGTGACCACTCTCGTACCTTGCTGTTGTTCTCTTAGTGTATTTCTTCAGATCAAAGAGATATGTCATTCTTAACATTATGCGTTATCTGCATCTTCAGACACACCGTCTTCTGACTCACCACAGCTGCTCCAACAAGGGAAGCATACACCAGAAGGGAGCTATAGTCCCCACTCAACAGTTCCCTACATCGAATGCACGTGCCCGACATGGATAGCCACAACAACTGCAGGGCCATCGACAAGTCAGCACATGATGCTCACTCCTATGGATGGCAGCCAGATAGGTTGTACCCTCATCTTACATGTGTGCAACATTTATGACTTTGTTATTCTTCTAAGCATGGAAAATAGATCATCACATTTCACTGTATATTCATGCTTAGGGGTGGCAGTTTTGCCCATGGGTATGGGTACCCACGGGTACCCTACCCGAATACAATGGGCATGGGCAAGACATGAAGAGGTTTTGTACCCATGGGTAATGGGTATCCATACCCGCAAAATATATGGGTAGGACATGAGTATGAAATTGCGCCCATGGGTAACCTAATGGATACCCACAAAAAATTAATAAATGAAAATAAGTCCTATGACATGTGGTGTCAACATCCAACTCCCATGGCCCATCCCTAAATCTTGTATTCCCTAAACCGGCCATAGCTCATATGCTCACACGTGCTTTCTCGCCACTCCCCCTACATCATATATGTCTCCTCCAAAATATGAAATCTTGAATTCTCGTCGTCGAAAACTCCTGTCCATCTCTCGATCCAGCGATCCCCAATTCCCACAGCCGTCTCCCACTACATCGAGATTCCGCCAACCGTTGCTCATACTCACTTGATTCCTCCAAGAGGCCACCCACCGGAGGAGGCTACATTGGTGCTATACTACCCGCTTATCATCACTTGAATTTTAGACTCATTTCTCTATTTTTTATAAATTTAAATACCATAGATTGTACCCATTGGATACCCATTGGGTATAGGATACCCGATGGGTATGGGCATCGGTATCGATTTATACCCATGGGTATTGTAGTGGGTGGGTATAGAAGGTTTCTATGGGTATGGGTTTGGGCAGAAGGAGGTTGTACCCGCCCATACCCTACACATTGCCATCCCTATTCATGCTGATCTCTTACGGGTCTTGTTCAGGAGTTAATGGTGTTCCATAGTTCAGCTAAGATACTTGTTCTTTAGGTAACGCTATTCCATAGTTATCATCCATCAGCCAATGCTATCCCACAGGCTGGTGATTATAGTATTATACCGGTTGTTCTTTAATACTTTTGTGTGCCAAATAGTTAATCTCGAGTACAAACGATACATATTCTGTAGCTTTCATCTGTGTTCTCCCTTTAGTTTATGAGACCTTTGCTGCTGGTTAACCCCAGTCCTACTATTTATGTCGTCTCCTACAGGCACTCATTACATAAATCTAACTACTAGTTGTCTTCCATGCATGTCAGATATAATTGCACACACTGATATATCCACAAGAACCTCACGGAGCAATGGAAAGGCCAATAAACTTGATGTCAATGATACCCAATATGATGGAACATGTAAAGGCAGTTCTTCAGAAGACTTGCAGAAAGATGATGAATCCTTTTCACCCCACAAGGTCCTTGCTCTAACTTGGCCTGTGATATGGGTACATGATACGTCTCCAACGTATCTATAATTTTTGATTGTTCCATGCTATTATATTACCCCTTTTGGATGTTTATGGGCTTTATTTTACACCTTTATATCATTTTTGGAACTAACCTACTAACCGGAGGCCCAGCCCGTATTGCTGTTTTTTTTGCCTATTTCAATATTTCGAAGAAAAGGAATATCAAACAGAGTCCAAACGGAATGAAACCTTCGGGAGCGTGATTTTTGGAACGAACGTGATCCAGAGGACTTGGTGTGCAAGTCAAGAAGCAGCCGAGGCCTCCACGAGAGAGGAGGGCACCCCCCACCATAGGGCGTGCCCCTGTCTCGTGGGCCCCTCGGGCGGCCACCGACATACTTGTTCCTCCTATATAAGCCTACGTACCCCGAAAACATCCAGGGAGCCAACGAAACACAATTTCCACCGCCGTAACCTTCTGTATCCGCGAGATCCCATCTTGGAGCCTTCGTCGACGTTCTGTCGGAGGGGGAATCGACCATGGAGGGCTTCTACATCAACATCCTTGCCCCTCCGATGAGTTGTGAGTAGTTTACCACAGACCTTCGGGTCCATAGTTATTAGCTAGATGGCTTCTTCTCTCTTTTTGGATCTCAATACAATGTTCTCCCCCTCTCTTGTGGAGATCTATTCGATGTAAACTCTTTTTGCGGTGTGTTTGTCGAGATCCGATGAATTGTGGGTTTATGATCAAGTTTATCTATGAGAAATATTTGAATCTCCTCTGAATTCTTTTATGTATGATTGAGTTATCTTTGCAAGTCTCTTTGAATTATCAGTTTGGTTTGGCCTACTAGATTGATCTTCCTTGTCATGGGAGAAGTGCTTAGCTTTGGGTTCAATCTTGCGGTGTCCTTTCCAGTGACAGCAGGGGCAAAAAAGGCACATATTGTATTGTTGCCATCGAGGATAAAAATATGGGGTTTATATCATATTGCATGAATTTATCCCTCTACATCATGTCATCTTGCTTAAGGTGTTACTCTGTTCTTATGAACTTAATACTCTAGATGAAGGCAGGAGTCGGTCGATGTGTGGAGTAATAGTAGTAGATGCAGGCAGGAGTCGGTCTACTTGTTGCGGACGTGATGCCTATATACATGATCATGCCTAGATGATCTCATAATTATTCGCTTTTCTATCAATTGCTCGACAGTAATTTGTTCACCCACCATAATACTTATGCTATCTTGAGAGAAGCCACTAGTGAAACCTATGGCCCCTGGGTCTATCTCTTATCATATTTGCTTCCAATCTACTTTTATTTGCATCTTTACTTTTTGCATCTATATTATAAAATACCAAAAATATATCTATCTTATCATATTATCTCTATTAGATCTCACTTTCGCAAGTGGCAGTGAAGGGATTGACAACCCCTTTATTGCGTTAGTTGCGAGTTATTTGTTTGTTTGTGTAGGTGCGGTGGACTTTTGAGGAGCCTCCTACTGGATTGATACCTTGGTTCTTAAAAACTGAAGGAAATACTTACGCTACTATTGCTGCATCACCCTTTCCTCTTCAAGGAAAACCAACGCAAGCTCAAGACGTAGCAGTACAACATTCATATAATGTCCTGGAGTTTATCTACTCTGTTGCAATTCCATGTGCTTAGCATGCTGATCATGCATGTAAATATGTCATGCCTTCCTGTTTTTCAGTACATATTCCATTCATGATAACATGTTTTCAAATTCAAGTACTGTGATTCTACTCTATCGCAATTCCATCTGCTTAATTTGGACATCATGCTTCTGAATATCTTATGCATTGTTATTCATGAGTATGTACTTCATCTGTCTACCATACCATGTTTTTTTTACATTGAAGTGCTGTTCTAGTGCTTTGTTGCAATGCCATCTTAGTTTCCCAATCATACATGTCTATGTTACCTTAGTTATTTCTGTACGTATTCCGCTAGCATACGGTTTTACATTCAACTAGTGTTTTTTTGCTGTGTTGTCCTGTCGTATTCCTAGCTCTTACACCATACTCCCTCCGTCCGGATTACATGTTGCCGAAATGGATAAAAACGATGTATCTGGAACTGAATACGCCTAGACCCATCCATTTTTTTCTGGATGGAGGGAATACATGTCAATATGCCATGCCTTTCTATTCTTCAGTACCTATTCCATCTCTCTAGCATGTTTTATAATTGAAGCACCATTCTTCTATACAAGGCATGCAAGGGGAAGACGACTATGTTAGAATCTGAAGGGTTACAAACAAGGCCTTTCCAAAAGATCCAAATGCCAGGAGATAATATACCAACTCCAGTTTTTATAGATACTGCTCCAGCACAGAGAAACCCAACTCCTACTGATAATAAGAAGATTCTAGTGGCCAAAGAACTAGTCCGCTCTAGTCCAGCAAAAATATGTCAACTCCATTCTAAGAAGCGTGTGCGTATCCTTGCATCATGAAATTTTATAGCATGCTGATCATATTTTTTTACATGTTTCTTACCCATCTCTCTTTTAGAAAACTAGATGACCAGTTGCGCCAAATGGCGCAAAGACCCGTTTAAAACCATGTTCGTGTTGAAAATATTTGCATTTTTTCAATAACCGTATATTTGAGTACATCTGGTAAGAACTTATACCCCTTTATATATAAAGGAAATTAAATGCAAATATTTTCTTAAGGTAATAATGCCACAAATTAGATCATCGGTAGGCCAAGATAGTTAAGTCTACAATTAGGAACTCCGACTAGCTGTAAACTTGCATTGAAAAAAAAAAGTAAACACAAGTGACATAATAAAAGGAGCTAAAGTGGAAAGCTATGGTCAGAAATGCATAAATAAGCAATATAGAAAATTAGTTAAACAGATTCTGTTATTCCCTTGAAATACCCGAAGGAGCCTGCTAATTCCACGTGTGCTTTGAAAAAAGTACAATGTATTACTTGTTTTAGTCGTGGGCAGACACATTCTGCCTTATAACCTTTGATAATAAGATATACATAGTTTTGAAAAGGATGTGCATTTTTAGAAGCATGTGTATTTTGAAGTAATTTTCTGTGTGAGCAAGGATGCATGGTAAAAATTTATGGCCTTGCATATAAAAAAAGAAATAGAGAAGGAAAAGTAATCAAAAAAGGAAAAAAAATACAATGGAACATAATAGAACCCTTGGAAGTATCCCAGGGGGATGTAATAGGCCTAGGAAAGCAGTAGAAGACCAGCGTGCAGCGTAGCCTGCTCATAGGCGTGCATAAAACCACATTGCACCGCGTTCCATGAGAAAGCCCTCAGTGGCACCCCCTCTGGGGCGCTGTGAAGACACTGTCAAAGCCCGCTATCTTGCTCCCTCGGTATGCTCTAGATGACCAGAGAGATAAAAGTGTTCCTAGTTTTCTTTTGCTCACCCTGCATTCTTGACCAAGCATCCTGCCACCAGGCCTGGAGAGCAAGATTAGTAGGAGTGACCTCGTTTTAGAATCATTATAAAAAAATCACCTAAAGGCCGTCAATAGAAAAGAACACAAAATTCTTGAGTATTCACCGAGGCATCTATATGTAAATCTGGAAGAGACAAAAATCAAAGACATCACAACATAAAACAGGATAGAGAATTTCATCCAGATCACATGGACACGCTGGCTGCATGTATGAGTCAAATGTATACAGAAATGAGACTGAGAGGCCAACTTGTTGCTATTTCAATGCACACAAATCCGTATCTTGTATGAATCTACAAAATAGCCACACTTTATGAATAAGACAGAGCACAATTC